>OY759172.1:66034485-67314548 GCA_963662145.1 Sturmia bella | reverse complement strand
TGTCGACGGCATCTAGACAGGTGAGAAAGACAATTAATAAGGCCTGCTTAGACCTAGAATAATACATTTTAATTAGCTTTCATAGCAAAAAATAATGAAATTCAATTTTCAACATTAAGAATCTGCGTTATAACGCGCATACAATTCCTAATAGACTAATGCCGATTTCTTTTATGGAAAAAAGTCTGCACTTATTTGGCACTTTTTTCTTCAAATGCGAGCTTCAATAGTTTAGCGTAATTAAAAACAAAGAAAAAGGTTGTCAAAATTATGAATAAGGAAAAAAAATATACATATACATTTTTTGTGCATAATAATATTAAAAATGTTACCCTTTTTGTAGAAAAGAAAACGGCATATTCTAAAATAATGTATTAAGTGTTGGCTGGCTGTCAAAAATTCAGAATGTCCATGCAAAATGAGAGTGTTTGATAAATAATATTTAATCGCTCTTTTTTTCAACCAATTGATTGATAGGGCTCGAACTGCAAACTTATTTGCTCCCCACTGCATAACGTTTGAGTAAAGCTCTTAAAGATAGATCTCTGTGGAAAGTGGTTATAGTGAATATTTTTTAGAGAAAATAATAAGTAAAAAATAACCCCATAAAACTCAAAATTTAAAAGCTTATCTATCAAAAAAAAAAAAAAAAAACATACAATTTTATTGGGGCAACAGGAAACTATGTTACCAGTTAGAAAAGAAAACCTTTTGTATGTTAATGGAACACATTTTTCTTCGTTTCTTTCAATATAATAAGTCATATCTGTGTAGGGAGTTTGTTTTTTAGGCAAACTTTGGTAATAAATATGCATGCATGTGTGTACATACATACATAAGTAAAACATATAATATTATTTTCTTAATATCACTGTAATTCGGAAAAGTGAAATTCGATGTTCCATAAATCTAGATACCAATGCCTTGCTTATAAATAACTACATACATATGTACTCTAACATAAATTAGTATGTAATTTAGGATATTGAACAATCTATATACTCGTTTATTATGTACATATGTATGTCTTACACTGTGTAAATGCATGTTTGTTTGGTTTTACTAACTTTATTTAAAAGTCTTTCAACTCTGCCCAAAAAAGAAAAAGTATTTTTCCCCTGCTACTTTTCTTTTAACCTATTCTCTCATATTTTTCAATTTCCTGATGATTTGTATGTATAAGCAACAACTTCTGTACTGTAAATAAAATAATAGCTCAATTTCTTTTTGACATTTCCTTCGAACTTTTTAAATGTTTAAATTGTTTTTTAACTAATAACACACACACACACGTCCATATATGACTGACTGACGACTCACTGATGCCAGCCATTCATCATAATTGGTTAACAAATAATCAACAATTATTTCATAATTCCTATTAGGGTATCAGTGAAAAGTACAAGTTGTTCTTTTTTTTCACATACATATGTATAATTTACATACATACATACATGCTTACTTATATTTGTACAACAACTATACATTCGATATGCAACTTTAGCCCTAAATAAACAAATTCGTTTAACTCTTTTTCGGCCTTAAGAGACATACTCTTCATGTTTATTAAATGATAAGAAAATTTACTTTTTGGAACACTAGTAACTAAAAACGAAACTTTTTTTTATTCAAAGAAATCTTCTGTGTTGTATTATTTCTGGGGAATTGAGCATTTTCGAAAATTTGGTGCTATTCTAATAAGATAGAAAAATAGAATGCTGCGTGTCTATAGCTTCCTTCAAATACCACAAGTCATGAATTATACAAGCTACATTTTTACACTAACGGCTATTTTCACAATGTTTAATTAACTCATAACTTTTACGTTAACGACTATTTTTGTATGCCAAACTAGCCCTTAAGGTCTACGTTAGCTTTCAATCGTACGTTATGAAAGCAGCCGTAAATTATAAATAGAATAAGCTGAATACAACTTTGCTACAACTTCATGAAAAATCTCACAAATAGTTCTGTTTGTTTTTTGCATTAAAAATTTGACTTATGCTTATTATTTATATTGTCGAAGGATAGCTCATTTTTATTTTACAAATCACGTAATTTAAAAGCACGTGATTTGTAGAAGAGACCCGAAAATAATTGAAATGTGGCACTACAAGGATGTCATTAAGTCAAAGCCACAGTATAGCGGGCGTTACTGTTCATTAGAATCTGTTCAAGCAAACTTAGCCCTCCTCGAAATTTCGCTTCTGTCCAATGCACTTCAATACCGTGTAAGAAAAATAACACTGTACTCGCGTCGTTAACTTTGTTTTGCGGCAAGCGTTTACCAAACGAATAGCTATAATAAGTATGTGAGTGGTATTTTGCTTTGTCTCGGTTTAAAACGTAACTAAATCTTATGATCGTTGCAGTAACAAAAGAGAAGAATTTCTCAGTTTCCTTGTAGTTTTTTACTTTTAATATTGACACATATCGATTGAAAAATATGTTAAAGTAACTTCTTAAGAAATGTTATATCAATTAAAGGTTCTATGTACGCTTGTGTACATACATTCCTACATAGTTCTCCACAATTAATTTTTACATATGTACATATTCATGCAAGCGTATACTTAACAATTATTGTACATTGTATCAAATAACACTCATACGTAACTGCATAAGTCATAAAGCTTTCTACCACTCTGAAAAAAGTTAATAATACATACATATGTGTATGAAGTATTTGTTAAGCAAATTAAGCGTATGGAATCTTTTTCTTACAGATTTTTAACAGCCACGCCTATTAAGAATGGGACATAAACATGTCTATAGAAAATATGTTTTGATTTGTCTATGATTTCAATAAATAAATAGTAAAAAAGATTTACAAAAAAATATTTGGCTAATTTTAATGCTTTTTTATCGTTGAGTTTCATTCTTATTAATATTAACTCAAAAAAATTTATATTTATATTATAATGGTGAGCTAGCACTGGGTAATCAAATATGTATAGCAATATGCTTCACAGTATTGCTATTCAATTTTAAACAGCAGAAAATTAGCTAAAACCACATGCCACAAACACATTTTTTTTTTTTGTTTGCACTTAGTAAACTCTACCCTCCAGATATTTCATGCTGCAAAATTTAACACAGAAGAATTTTGCCAGGTTCTTTTTCCTTGTTATTTATACAAATAAATTGAGGCAAGAACGAGACTGGCTCGAACAGCAAGGGTTGGTTCCCTACTACCGTGTGAGTGGTAAGCAAAGGATACCCCTTATACACTGAACCAAAACTCGTGGGTAATAATAACGAAAAAATTTAGTAAATCCTCAACGAAAAAAATTGTCAAAGCAACTGATTTTTTATTCAAATACAAAGAAAATTTATTAATATATACAAATATTTTTCAAACGTAATAACTGGTTATTGTAAAATATGTAGTAAAATATAATCTGTTGGCTTGAATAAAATTACTTAAAGGAACGTCTAAAATTTTGTTAAATAAACAGATTTTTAGTTAAAGCGGAGGTAAAATAGTGAAAATCTACAACAAAATATGTTCAATTGACATCATTTAAGGATGTTAAATTGAATAATGTATTCGTCTATTTTACTACTACTTTTCTTCATTTTTACACCTCATTTTGCATTATTTAGTTAAATTTTTGGCTCAGTGTATGGGGTAGAGGCCAGAAAACTACATACACCGTGCAAATCTCAAGTCTATATCTCTTGCGGTTGAAAAGTTGCAGCTACTTTTCAACACAACACTTATGTTTTTACGTCTTGTTGGTTTTGGTAGTTGTTGTTGTGTAGGCCTGGCAACCGCATATACTGTGCAAATTTCAAGTCTACTATCTCTTACGGTTCAGAAGTTGTTGCTAATTTTTAAACTAAAGCGTGTCCCTGTGTATGGACACAATTTAAATTTTAAGATTTTGCTATTTTTGGCGTTTGTTGTTGTAGAGGTCTGACAACAACATAAGTTGTGATAATTTCAAGTCTCTATCTCTAACGGTTGAAAAGTTCCAGCTAATTTTAGTTTCTTGTATGGGGGTACCTTTTAGTTTTTAACTTTATATTATTTTTGGTATCTACATTGTTGTATAGGCCTGGCAACCAGTTGTTGTTAACTTTTTGTTATTTTTGGTATTTGCTGTTGTAGCGGCCGGGTAACCACATCTCCTGTGAATATTTCAGCTCTGTAGTTCGTACCGTTTGGGCGATGGCTCTATTATGGACGGCGAGTTCTCAGTAAAAGGGTTCCGTTTTCCCTCTATGAATACGGAACCCTAAAAATCTTAAAAAGCAGCAGTTTTCCCCCATATTTTAACGCTTAAAAATCATGCCCCTTAAGGCTTGTGACAAATTTGTCAGAGACGTTTAAAGGTTAACACACAGAGTATGCATATATGTACATACCTACATTTGGATTAAATAAACATTTAAATAGAACGAATTCTTTTACCCAACAGTTGTTGTTGTAAAAAGTGTGGTGTTGACGGAAATTTGTGAAGTGAATAACCTCCACGCATTTCAAACATAATTATATTTCTATGTATATATGTACCTACATAGCTATGTATGTACATATATATGTAGGTATGAACGTAAATGTGTTAATATAAATATACCATTGCGCGCGAGTGTGTGTGTGTGTGTTTGTTAAATACACAAAAAATTAATAGTTTTATATTTAAGTATAAACACTGTTGTCATAAATACATACATACATACATGAGTATATGTGTCTGTCTATTCATTAAACAATTCAATGTTGCTTTGCTGTAGTTGTTGCTTTTTTAAGGTCATTTGTTTATTTCTGCTTTGCTGGTTGTTTTTCGGGTTTATACCGCTGCTGTTAATTTTTGTTATTTTACATTTTATATTTTTTTACTCAGAAATTAAAAAAAAGTTTCTTTCTTAAATGCTGGCCACTTGTTATATTTCAAGACCCCTAGACAATCTTTTCAATATTGTGTGCCTGCTGCCCTTCCCCATTTTTAAATTTTTAGAAACAAGAAACCACCGAAAAATGAAAAATGGTACTACAGAAAAGTTAACGATCGACCCTTTAGAAAATATTGAACTCTTTTGAAGAAATTTTACTACCTAGTGTCTGTCTGTCTACTTTTTTGTCTTTAAAACTACGTTTTTTTTTTAGGTGGGGAAGCTAAAGTCTTGCGTATTAACCAGGTTTTCATAAATCTTTAAATTGTGTGAAAATCAGTTTACTTAAGCTTTTTATTATTATAATTACCAAAAACTTATCAAACAAAATTGTTGATAACATTTAAACGAATAAACAACGAAAAGCTTAAATTTTTCAAGCTAAATTAGTAAAAAAAATTAAAATAATTTTCTGTTAATACAATTTCCGAAACATGTTTAAGTTTCTGTTCCCTTAGTCGAATTAAACAAATGGCCTTTCTCAATATCAGCACAATGCCACCACGTACGTAGACAGACAGACAGACAGACAGACGTGCAGTGCAGCAAACATGTTTTTGTTTCTTGTTAACGGAATGGCTTTTTGACTGTTTGTCTGTCCAGCGTCAGCATCATTTTTGTTTGAACTAGACCTTGTTTTTTTTGTTTTTTTTGTTTTTTGACAAACCCTGAAAAAAGTGCTGCTTAAATGTTACAAGGTTTTTCCACATTACTGACCACCATTATTGCTATTTCGCCCTCATGACATGTTTAAAGTTTGCTGCCCTGAATTCCCTGCGAATGGTTTTATTGTTGAATTGGTTTAAATGTCTGACAATAAATAAAAAGCCATCAATTTATTTTCATAATAATAATGCTTTATTACCGAGCACTATGATTATAATCAGGCAAAAGGACTTTGTGAACTCAATA
The DNA here is from genome assembly GCA_963662145.1 of Sturmia bella. Classification (NCBI taxonomy): domain Eukaryota; kingdom Metazoa; phylum Arthropoda; class Insecta; order Diptera; family Tachinidae; genus Sturmia; species Sturmia bella. Next base: position 67,308,737 of record OY759172.1, on the reverse strand, counting down.
AAGCCATTTTAACAATAATTTACAAACAAAAGTTTCACTGTATGGACACGAATACAGTTTCAAAAGAAACATTGAAAAGTTTTTGAAGCAATTGTATGCAACAGTATGCACGAGAACTGTAGAAATTTGGTTTTTACACAGAAAGAAGAAAGAAGCTTGTATTAAAGTTACGTTTTTTCTGCTTGATTTTAGTACGAAACGTACTTGAATATTTGACCACACACAAGCTATAGGTGTACTTCAAGAGATTCTATTCAAGAGAATCATTCCTGTTAAGGCTTAGAATGAGTATACAATTTTTGATTTAAGGAAATTTGCACTTACCGTACTTCCGACACCACTTGGAATTGATTCAAGTACGAATGGATTGATTTTTTTTCTTTCAGTGTAGTAAGATAAGTAACACTTATCACCAGGTGATGTGTTACTCAACGCACAGCACACACAACCTAACACATGCATTTTGTTAGCATAAAGTGATTTCAGTTGTCAAAGTCTAAATACTTGCTAAACACTTGGAAATTTTAGAATAGAATGGTAATCAAAGAGAAAAAAATTTGACATCTGCAAGTTCACCTAGAGATATGAGAAATGTGTGTTACCTTCGTGAAAGTAGAATTTAATTTGTTTCCCAACTACTGCAATTATGTAAGTATCAAACATGAGGCGATACTCAGAGCTGTGTTGCAGTGCTTTTTGTTGCTAAGCAAGCGCATTGGTAGCCTGTTATTTTACTTCGCCGGCGATTTATTGCTATACATACCGACGAAGGAGGATGCCGCGATATGTATCTGATGGATAGAAATAACAAATAACAATCAGAAAAATTCTCGTTTTCGCTCATTCTATCCAACTCTGCCCAGAAAGCCCGAACCGTTAATTCTTAAGACAAGCAACATTTGAACTCAGTCTCTTAGGGAAAAAAAACTTACGTCTGCCTTAAAAAGTTCCAAGGGATCGTTTAGTTCCAAGGTCAACTTGACAACTTTTTTTTATCTTGTTATGTCAAAAATTGCTTACAAGCCACGAAAACAGAATTTGACATAACAAGAGGATTTTACACTAACAAAATGTTCCTTGCAACCATCTAGTTTAATTCGCTTTGGTTCCACTTTTATTACCGCTGGGTATCTATTACCAAAAATGTTGATAGATATCAAGACGCATCAATTCGCTTCAACATTTTCTCTCGAGTTGTCGTACGCATTGTTGTCTTTTGCTATCAGCTTTGACAACTCGCAAGATAAAATCGTGGAAAAATGTTGAAGCGAATTGGGATGCGGGCACCTGTAATGGATTCATTCGCCTTGATAGAAATGCTACTGAAATGTTTATATGCATGTTGAAACACATCTCCTTGTTTTATGCCTATTTAAACCCGTTGAGTAAATTTAACAGGATAACAGAAATAAGTTTATGCATACATCAATGAGAGCTCTGGAACTCCATCTGCCAGAAAACGCTTTTGTATCAGCATTTAAGCGGATGAAACGAACAGAAAACATGTTCTTTCTTTTCTTAATTAAATCAAGAGCATGTGTGTAACCACATTAAATCATTAAACATGTTGCTTCATTTTTCCCTATTCAGCGTGTTTTGTTTGTACATATTGAAAGCGTGACAAATTCACTGAACGAAGAACGAACATCATCCCAGTGATTTCGAACTCTAATGATGTTGATCATCAATTATCATCATGGGATGCTGTTAAGTGAAGTGAAACGAAGTGTAACATTTCAATAAGAGAACAGCATCAATAGTCAGTAAATTTTATTTATTTATTTATTTTTTTTTTCCACAAACTGTAGGCACTGCACTCCAGCACCTAAATACTATAAATGTACCGCTGACGTTGATTACCGCTTGAGTGCATGATGCGGGAGTTCGTGAGTTCATGTTCCCATAAACAAAGATAAAAAAATAAAAAATAAAACAATTGTAGTATGGGAAAAAATCATTAGAGTATATCAAATGGAACACTTTTTTATCTTATACTTGAAGAGCAAAAAAAAAAAAAATGTTTGTAATGCATTTTGAACGACTATTGGAAGACAGACACAGACTCAAGTGTCAACTTTTTATATGCATTTAAACGGTGCAGCGTGTGTTGACGACAGACAGCTGATTACAAATTCAACATTTTTATATTTTTTTTTTGATCAGAAAACATGTGGATGGATGGATGCATGATTTTTTTTAATGATGCTGAGAACGCTTTGTTGCTAATGTTCAAGCAGTGGAACCGACGAACAGGAGATCATAGTTTTTGGAAACATCTCGGCAGATGAGAAAACAGCAGATGTGAGACTACTTACTGAATGAAGGTTTATTGACTTGTCAAATTTATTTTTAAGATTATTTCTTTCAATAGGTTGTGTGAACTTGTTGCGTTTGGCTAAAACACAAATGTATCATCTACCTACATACATATGCATGTATGTATATGTGCAAACACGTAGTTTCAAACATATGTATGTATGTATGTGTGTACGTGTGTTCCCTATCAGCATGTGCTTGGCTCGTTTCGACAAGCGATCAGACTCTTTTTGGAATGTATTTTTGCATTAAAAATAAACATGCCACAAGAAATTTGTACAATTTCAGCCTACAAATTTGTAATAGGTTTACAAACTTCAAAGGCAGGCGTTATTCTTTGTCCAAATTGTGACTGTGAATTTTTGCAGGATTCACATCAGGGATGGAAAATTAGTTTTGGGGTTTTGTAGCAGCTAGGAACACAAAATGCAGTATTATAACATACACATGCCTGCTTAAATTTCACGCTTAAATTCGTCTGTGAAATGTTGAGCAATAGACGTTTCAATGTTTTCGAAAAACAGATGGAAACATTGTTTGTTTAAGAACATATTTTTCGCTTCAAGAGCTTCTATTGGGAGAACATGAATTTTCAGCACATTGACACGATCAGCAGAAATTGTACAACATCTCCGACCATGTCTTAAAAGTCAGGTAGTTGTCCTAATAATATTGAAATGCTTGCATTCAGAAACTATTGAACTATTGATTTAAAAGAAAAGGATGAGTGACCCCATGCTGAGATATTATTGTTTTTTTTCATACACGTTTTATTTGTGTATTTTTATGTCACTAAATTTGAAATCACTGATGTGTTACGGTCTTAAGGTTTGTTACTAGACGATCATAAATGAAGAAGTTTTCTGAAATACTCCAAGTGCACCACAAATATTTTTGAGCAGGTAGTCTCTCCCTCTCTCTCTAACTTCTGTTAGATGCTGAAATAAAAGAAACAAAAATTACTTAGAATTAGAAAAACAAAGAAAGGATGCTGCAGGTGGTTGCTTTTGATAGCTAATTAGTCAACAATTTTAACCAGGAGATCATCTGACTAGAACGGTTAATATTTGTCTAAAAATCTATTTGTGTGTAAATAAATGTACATATTTGTATGTTATGAGGCCTTCTTGAATAAGGCCTTTCTTAGGTTCAATACCTGTTACCTCTCCTTCCAAAGAATTTCGAACTAGTTTTTGGTGGGGCCACTTAAAATCTCGTCCAGAAAGAAAGCAAAGTCATGGGTGGGTACAATATCTTGGCTAAAAAATTAAATGAGAAAATTAACAATCCTTTTTGGGGCCCTCTTTAGCATTTCAATCTTTCGTTTAAAAAATTCGTATAACACTGTTGAAATTCCAATTTTTGTAATTTAAGAAAAATTTAATGTTAGAAAAAATTGTAATGTAAGAAAATGTGCTCCCAAAAAATTGACAGAGAAAAGAAACCAGCGTAAACAATGCTCTCTGGAGTATAACGGAGAAATTAAAATTTATATATATAAATTGGGAGTTGTTTGTGAGTGTTTGATGAATGCAGACGTGATTTTTTTCTTGTATAAAAGTACAACCTAAAGTAGCACGTCAATCCTAATTTCACAGTTTGAACCCGCCATTTTGTATGGAAGTGGGTGGTGTAGACAACAAAAATACAAGCTTGACGCACAAAATTAGGTCTGACTGTAAGGAGTCGACTCGTAGTAACTGAACACGTACATATTTGTTTACTGACTTATTTGAAAGAATACTTCATGTTTTTTAAACGCTTACCTAATAATAACTTAATAAACATGTGATAATTTTATAAATAATATGCCTTGTCGTGTTTTTTTGTCGTCTCGCTTTTCCCTGTATATATTTGAAGTGTTGCAATATTGAAGAGGATGTGTTAACTGCTATTGACTGGATAGCATCGTATATACATATATGTAAGTATATTGGGCACTAAGCAGACAAATTAGCAGCAGCCATTTTCCGCACACCACCTCTTCTATCTTTCTTCCTATTTTCCTAGTTCCAGTACAATGCCAATGCATATATAAAGGTCAACCTCTAAGTAGATACTGGCCCAAAATAAAAAAAAATAAAAAATTAAAATTATATGCGACAACTCCACCCCTGAATGGTTTCTACTGCTTAATTTATTTTTCTTTTACAAAACCTTAGGCCAGGGACACAGAGTTTATAAAATAAAATTTTTCAACATATATTTCTATACAAAATCTGAACGTATGCATGCATACTCGTATGTATGCGTGCGTTGCATGCTGAAAAGCAAAAGTTCGTGAGTTCATGTTCCCATAAAAATTTTTCCAAGATGTAAAACTATTAAATAGAATAATGCATGTAATACGTATGTGTGTCTGTGTTATCAGTTTATGAACTAGTTCTAATTACAAGCAAAGGAGTTACAATAAAAGCAGCAAACGCTCTAATGCAAGTTCTAGTTAGAAATTTAGAAATTCTAAGTACTTCCATATATGTATATATACATATATATTTTTAAACATCCTAAAACTTTAAAGACATGTTTCTCTTTCATAATAAATATAAAATATGGACACAGTTGCCTTTTTTTCAAGATGGTAGTGACAGTAATAGTAATTTCTCAGACATTTTCTTTGGAGGTGTTTAAGAAGAATGATCAAGCGTAAGCGGAAATAAAATATAAAAAAAGAAATTTTTATAAACTGTATCAATCTTACCCAGAGCTCTCAATCTCGGAAAGCGGTGGTCAAGGATCCTCTTTCGAGGAAGGTGTTCCATATCGTAGCTGCGTTACGATATGGAACCATCAACTACTGCTAGTAATGTTAATCTTTCCAGAATTTGTTCTCCTATGCTGGGGCACTTTGCTTATAAATTGTGAAAAGTGAAAAGAAAATACTAATATTATTTGTATTTCGATATCCGTCGTATATCTTTATCAAGGAAGAATATTTTTTACAATAATACTAGCAATTAAAAATGGCGTATCAACACTTGCTTGTGCTTAAATTCAACTTTGTGAAGTAAATATTGTATAGATTGGAAAAAAGAAATAAATAGAATAGTAAAGAAATTAAATCGTATAGAAAATACATGTGTTTGAAATTTATTGGTAGTCCTTAGCTGCGCTCGCCTGTCGCTTGAATTCTGTTTAGGTCCTAATTCATAAACAATATTCAGCCAAATAGAAATAGTGAAGCGTGTCACAAAGTGTTTGTAATTTTTTTTTTTTTTTTTGTTATAAATAAAGCGAAATAAAATTGGCTGCAATTTGGAATTTTTAGTGATGTTCAATTGGTGGAACCAAGTATTAGGCGATCATTTCCAATCGAAATAAAATTTTTCAATTTCGTTTGTTTTGTTTTCTCTAAAAAATCGATGTGAATAGAGTAAAACAACTGAGGTAGAACATGCATACAAGGATTTGTTTCAAACTTGAAATGCATGTGTTTAATACGAAATAAAAACTATTGTTATTAAACAAGAAAAAGAAATACAAATAATGAAAATGAATAGATTACAATTTTATTCAGCATGGCTGAGCAGGATGTTTTCCTTGAATAGGATAAATGGCCTTTTCATTGTTGTTCCAGTGTACAATGCAGGATATTGGAAATAAAATTTCAAAATGTTTTTCTTAACTGTTTGTAATATCTTACTAGATATAAGTAATTGAAAAAAAAAAAGTTTAGTATCTTCTTTATTTGTTAAAGTAAAATCATTTTTGTTATTGTGTTTGGTTTTCAAGGAATCCCCACGAGCTTTGAGTGCTGGCAAAAGCATTTTAAGCCTCAGGTGATAATTTTATTAACCTGGATTGCCTGCAGTATTCTACTCCCTCAGCTGGATATTTTAAAAACAGATACAAAATTGCTGCAGTGCAAAATGTGCTTGCAATTTGTTGTTATAAATATAGGCGAAATAAAATTAGCTGCAATGTGCAATTTTCAGTGGTGTTCAATTGGTGGAACCAAGTATTAGGCGATCATTTCAAATCGAAATAATGTTTTACAATTATGGTTTTTGTTTTGTTTCAAAAATCTCTTTCAGCAGAGTGAAACAACTGAGGTAGAACATGCATACAAGGATTTGTTTCAAATTTGAAATTCATATGTTTAGTACAAAACAAAAACTATTGTTAGTGGAGGAGGAAGAAAAAATTAATGAATTTATTAAAATTTTATTAAGCATGGTTGAGCAGAGCATTTTATTAGGAGAGAATACATTTTCATTTCTATCTGGTTTTATTTTAGAACAGAACTCAGGAGTTGTGCTGGAACTAGGGAAATAGAAAAGAAAAGGGGGGAAAATGGGGAGTGTTTGGAATACTATGAAGGGTATTTGATAAACATTTTTTAGGGTTTCCGCCTTTGCAATCCAGGTAATTAGTTCGAAAAGTGGTCAATATCCTCTTTGTTTGTTTACGTTTTACTCCGGTATTTGTAAAAAATTAAATGTTGCTGAAACACATTTTAAGCTGTTAAGCTGTTGTATTTGCCTTGAGAGGTTGTAAAAATATTTTAAGACTGCTTCAAGGATGTCCAGACTGTTTGTTTGTTCTCTATTTTCCTTGTTGGCCAGTTAAAAAAATAGTCAGCCTCATAAGATCTTTAGTATGTAAAATTACTCTGGTGTAAAAATAAAATATTTCTCTATTAGGCTTTCATAACAAACATTATTATCAGAGTTTAAGCTTAAGCCCAAAAAACCAAACCAATTTTAGCATTTTTTCTTATCACATGAGTGCATGCTGTGGGAGTTCGTGAGTTCATTTTCCCATAAACAAAGAAGACATAATGCTTTGAAAATAAATAAAAACTCAGTAGAGTATGTCCAATGAAAAAGCATCGCCGTTTTAAATGCATTGAATCTTTTTGTTTTATATTTTTCTATTGATGAAAACTGAAGCCAAGAAAAAAAATGATGGGAGGAAATTCTTCGGCTAAATGTTCAGCAAGTGGAAACGAAGTAAAAGGAGAGCAGACTTTGTAATATAGAGGAGAATTAATATTTTAGTTGATGAACAAGAACAGAAAATATATGTTTATATGTAGGTGTTTGCAAATAAATGTCAAATTCTCAAATTGAACACACAATTTCTCCATTGAAGAGATAATTTTTCAGATGGAAAAGATTAAAGAACAAAGTTTAAGGAAGTGATCTTTCCATAGGACATATGACCACAAACTTGGAAATAGGGTAATTTATCATATGCTTGCTTCTGATTGTGTGCATATCGAGTTGCATCTATTTTATTGAATATACTTTGCTTCAACCCTCATTATTATATGCATATTTTATTTTTAAACTCCTGATGATTCCACAAGTCGAAGAATTTATTTATAAAATCATTAAAAATAATAAAAAAATATTTTTTGCCACTAAATTTCCACAACAAAATTTTGAATAATCAAAAGCTAGAACCCGTAGTTTGTGAGCAAAGTTCATTAAAATGAGAGCAATCAAGAATTTCTCTCAATAATAGAGAAAAACGCACAAAACCCACATTTGTATCCCGAAAAATAACAAAATGGTGTATTTTGATGCTGTAATGGAAATTGAAACTTACATTTTGGAAAAATCTAATGTCTTTCGAGACGCATTTAGATTTTAAAGTGCTTTGCAGGTACTTCTATATTAAATACTTATTGAAAAAAAAGCAATTTAAAAAATATAAGTTCAACTTTTTTTGTCATTGTCATTGCTTTACTTACTTTTGAATTGCATTTTTTCCTGAGTGTAGTAGAGTAGTAGCAAAGTAAATTGATATCGAATAATTTTGTGTTCATTTAGTGGAACTCAATACCAAGCAAACATAAGTTTTTGTTTAAAAATGTTTGAATTCGTTGCACATTCTTATCAAGTAACTAACATAAACATAATTACTGACGTGTGACATTTGGTATAATAGGGATTTCTTAAAAAAAAAAGGATATCACTCAACTAGAACTATCAGTTTACACTCAGCCTGCTAAATGGTCGTCAGTCAGTCAGTCAGCCTGCCAGTCAGAGTAGTCACAAAAATTTATGGAGTGTAACAATTTTCAGGATAACTAACGGGCGACCAGCAAAATATACTTGACTGCCTGAAAAAAGTCGTTTTGTTGTTGGCGCAATTTTATTAAAATTGTTTAAATAAAAATCGCTGTTGTGTGACATGTTTTATTTTTCCTAATAGGCCTTCATCATTTACTAATACAGTTCAAATATTTTCTAAGCGTTCACTTATCACTTGAGTGCATGCTGTGAGAATTTTTGGGTTCATCTTCCCATAAAAAAGCATTTAATGGTTTTAATTAACAGAAGCAAGACCAAGAAACGTTTTTATTTGCTTATTGTATTTACAATAATATTTTTGAAGTGAACGATGAGATTAAATAGCAAGTTAAGCCAGTGGAACCATCTATTAGGGACACAGTTTCATATGGAGCAAGAGGGCTCAGAGGTGGCTCAGAGTCTATCTAGTAAGTAGCATAATTGTCGAAAGAAAACCTTTATAAAACTTAATTATTTTAAAGAAGAAGGGACATATTCAAAACGAATTTGTACAAACATTCCAAAATTTCTGCAAAATTTAAAGAATATAAGACAGGAATTTGATGCTTTTAAATTGCAACTGTCCTTTAGACAGTAATAATAACAAAAACTTTCTTAAGATATAATCCAAAAATCAAATTTGATCCTCTGAAATTGGAATTGTTTTCTTTTTTGTAAAAGTATATTTTATTCAAATGGTACTTTTTTAAACAGGACTTGTGCGAAAAAAAGTTTGTTAAGTAATATAACGACTTTTCTGAAAAGACCTCTTTTTAAAAAATTATTTCAAATTGAATGCAAACTTGCTACCGGTATGTATGTAGTATTGACAGCTCTGGTAATTAGTTTAGGTGCTTGCGTTTTGTCCTCTCAATTTGCCCCAATTGTAAAATGTTGCCACTGTCAAATGAGAAAGAACTTCCTTCCACTGTTATGGCGCCATCCATCCACTTACATTTTTTTAAACAAAAATTGCTGTTGTGTGACATGTTTTATTTTAACTAATAGGCCTTCATCATTTGCTAATACAGTTCAAATATTTTCTAAGCGTTCACTTATCACTTGAGTGCATGCTGTGGGAATTTCTGGGTTCATCTTCCCATAAAAAAGAATTCAGCAGATTTAATTAACAGAAACAAGAGCAAGAAAGTTCTTATTTGCTATTTTATTGCATTTATAATAATAATTCGAAAGTAAAGTATGAATGAGCATTATCGTTCAACAGCAAGTTAAGCCAGTGGAACCATCTATTAGGGGCACAGTTTTGTAAGGAGCAAGTAGAAGGCGGTGTGTGTGTGTGTGTGACGGTGTCCACTAGGGTACATAATTGACAACGAAAAACATTTACAAGACATAATTATTTAAAAAAAAGTAATTTTTACAAAACATTAAACAGAAAAGAAGCAAACGACAAAAATCTGATCCTTTTCAATTTTATTAATAAAAATAAAAATATTGTGAAGCATAAGCTAATTAATTTTTTCTTGTATAATAATTTTGTGTTGAGTTTATCGGGCTCAAGTTCTTTCTATACTATTTTTTTTTTTTTTTTGATTGATATTAATAAAAAAATAAATTTAGCTGGGTCGAAAATTAACCTTTTCAAAGCCGCCACACTTCTTCAACGAGCACGAGTGTGGTGTTAGTGGTGTTAAGCATATATATACATACAAAAAATGTAAATTTTACCCTCTGAAATCGGATTTGCTCTTATCTTTCACTAAAGTGCACTTTACTTAAAAGATACTTTTTTCTTACAGGTCTTTTCGGAAAAAGTTGTTTAAGATGTTTGAAGTAAATCACTTTTCTTAAAGGACCTTTTTCAAACGGATTATTTAAATTTCTTTCTTAGCATCTTCTCAATGCGAGTTGAATATAGTACGGTTTCCAGCAGGGCAACTTAATACCAGCTGATTATATTTTTTGGGTGCTTCTCTTTATTGTTGCCGTTGGTTGTTGCCATTGTCAAACGCAGAAAGAATTTTCAGTGCAAATTAAATAAAAAAATATTTTAAATAAAAATCGCTGTTGTGTGACAGGTTTTATTTCTCCTAATAGGACTCCAGAAGTTGCTAATACATTTACAATATTTTCTAACCTTTCACTTATCACTTGAGTGCATGCTGTGGGAGTTTTTGGGCTCATCTTCCCATAACAAATAATTCAGTGAAATTAATTATTAGAGTAATAGAAGAAAGCTTTCTACTTTTTTATTATGTTGCATAATACTTTCAAGGCAGAAGATGTCGTTCATCGTTAAATATCAAGTTAAGCCAGCGGAACCATATACTAGGGGAACAGTTGCAAATGCAGCAAGAGCAAACCATATGGGTCAAGGTCTCTTCAGTTGCATAATTGGCAACGGAAATTATATATAAAGCACAAAAAATGTTGAATTAAAATATGCTAGGAAAAAAGCAATGACTGAAATGTAATCCTTTGAGTTTGGAATAAAATTATAAATGCATATTTCAAAATTTTGAAATAAATAAAAAATAAGATGTATTTGAAATGAGTTTAGAACAAATTTATAAGGAATCTTTGAAGTGAAAGTTATTTCAAATTCTTTTTAATATGCTCTAAAGTGCTTATGCTGGGCTTAATATTGTTCAAGTTTTACATTTTTAAGGTGATTATTGAGAGCGAAAAGTTATTTATTAAGCTGCATTTTATTTAATTTAATGGAAATAGGACTGCACCGATTTTGTGAGATAAAAAAGGTTCTTTTTATGTCGCAATATTAACATTTTATAATTTTTGCAAACCAAGAAGACAAAGTGCAAGCGGCAAAATTAATCTCTTCCACTGTCAATATCAGCTGCTATCAAATCGCTTCCCACTTAAATAGCAAGCGGAACATAAGGTAACAAAAATCTTCTGTGCCGCTACTGAATTCGGCTTCAATTTTATCTTGGGTTAAAATTCAAGCTTAAAAGCACTGTTGTGTAAAATTGTGAATTTTTTATTAACAGGATCTCATAATCAAACTTGATTTGCACCAGATGCCGGTCGTATTCAAGTGCATCCTTCCATGAAAGACATGAACCAGTGAAGCCAGCCACCTTTGAGAAAAATCATTAGACCTAAACTTTTTTCAGAAATCTTTTATCACTGAACTTGGCCGGCCCATTTAAAACTGCAAACAGAAACTTGAGTTTGGCAAAATATGAGAAACGAATTAGAGTTTTATTCAAAGAAAAAAAAAAAAAAAACAGTATTAGAAAGAAGTATTGTTTAAATATTTTTTAGTTAAATCCACGTGGCGTACAACAAGTCTGCACTGGCTTAAGCGTGTGCTGGAAGAGAAGAATATTTTTCAAAATGTGTGAATTTGTAGAAAGTTAAAAAAAAACTTGTAAAACAAATGAAAAAAATTAAAAAAAAAAAATATGTGGTAAACATTTTTCATAAGAAATTTTAATTAAAAAATTGAATTAAAAAGTAATTAGGTATAAATAAACAAGTCATTAACGCCCATAACGCTACAATATATGATTAAGACGTTTGTTTTAACGAACACTTTTTGTGTGTTAAAATTGCCGTTAAGGCTCACGGTCATTTTGAATCGTACATTATGAAATTGAAATAAAACATTTCCAGCCCTGGTCTGTATACGTATGAAAATTTCCAAAAAAGAAAATCAATTGTTAATAATTTTATCAGGGTTGATTTCGATTTTTATTTGCTCAAATTTGAGAAAGATTTTATTTTTGTGATAAAAAATGTTGAAGTGATCAACATTTGTGAAGAAGACAAGAAAGTAAAGTTTGAAGACTTATTGGCTGGGGTACATACCAGGGTTGTGTTACGACCCAAATTGGTTCGAACCCAGGCCATGACTAATTTTATTATTTCTTATTACCACCTTTTTTAAAAATGTTCATCACTCCAGTTTTATTGCAAAAAAATCTTTCTGAATTTTGAGGAAGTAAAAATCGAACTCAAGCCCCATAAAATTATTAACAATAGTGAATGATATAGTTAGAAGATAAAGTTAAAGGTAATGCTTAGGGATAAAAGTGCAATTCTATGCAACTAAACAATTAGACAGAACGCATATGGGCACTTCCAATTTGGTGTTACATTCCATTTGGACGAGAAATTCTAAAAAAAGATTGACTTCTTTAAAGTTAGTGTCAGTCTTGTTAGTATAAAAAAATACTGAAAATCGAGCTTAAAGATCTGAAGGTATACGCAAAAATATGACCTGGCGTTAAAATATTTTAATAATTATAAAAATTTTTAATTCAACCTCGTGAATTGAATAATTGTATGCCTTTTCAGTCGCTCCTTAATTGATAAATTTGTATACGATATTTATGAAATAAACATTTAATGAACATAAAGTATTTTCTATGAGTAATTGATTATGTTGATATACATATGTACATTTGTGTGTATTTCTAATTTGTATATACATATATTTCATTTCCTAAGACTTACTGTAGCATAACAATCTGCTGTTTTCAACCAGTATTCCATAAATGAGTAGAGGACTATTCTGGCAGTTAATTTTTGTTTGTTTTAATACTTAAAATATCGATCGTTGAAATTCGCAAGTTCACATACCCATAAAAAAACGCTTCAGTGAGAAATCATTCGGCTATAAAATCAAATTAGTAAAATTGAACATGAAAATAGCTTTAAATAGTATTGAAAGAAAACAAAAAGTTGATCATTGAAAGAAAAAAATAATTTACTATTCAAAATACTTCGAAATTATTGAAGTTAATTTTTGTGATAATTTTTGACAGCTCGTGGTTAAAAAGAAAAACGGCCACTGGAAAATTAATTCAATCCATTTGTACTTAAATCAATCTCAAGCGGTATCAGCAGTGCGGTAAGAACAGATTTTCTTAAATCAAGCTCGTGGTGCTTATTTCAAGTGCCAAATACTTAACTATAGCCATATTCAATGCTAATTTCGGATTGAATGCAGCTATAATTCGTACTTCAAAACAAGCAGGCCGCACTTGATTTAAGAACATTCATACTTGCCATACTTTTGACACTGAATGGGATTGATTCAAGTACGGAGGGATGGAATTTGTTTCGAGAATGGTGACTCGAGTGGTTTGAGTCGATGTTTCTGAAGTATATTTAATCCCAAATTCATACAGGAAATATTATCCCATAAAAATCAGATGTTCCCGAAAACCGCCGTACGGCTTGTCTGTGGAACAATTTGTCTGCATACATATTCCCCGCCAGCTACAATGTAAACATACACAAACTTTCTTTCCTCCTCCCCAAAAACTATTTTCCTAGTTAAGGTACAGTGTACATGCATAAATAGAGGTCGTTCCCTGAGTACTATCCAAGTAAAAAAAAAAAACAAAATTATCTGATCTACTATTTCTATAAGATTTTATAAATTCTTAAAGTCTGTTTGCTGATTTGAAAAGTTCAAATGAAAAGTCAGCATAGTCATTTGTATATACTTTACTCTCCAAGTCTACTGGCGAGCTGGGTGGCCTTTTCACAGTATTTAGATTATGAGCAATTTTGCTGCAACTTTTAAAGCATTATGAGGGCCAAAAAGTTACACTACACCCTTAAAGCAATTCCTGGCATTTTATACAAAAATATTGAATGAATTCACAAGCAGCTAAAATTGTGAGTTCGGTCAGTGCGTATTCGTTTGAATTTGAATCATTTTTTTGTTAAATCTTTAATTCAAATAACTAATGGTCTTTGGGTGACGACAGACAATTTTTACTTAAATAATCAGTCATTTGTAAAAGTCAGTGAAGTAAAACGTTTGCTGGGAGACAATGAAAATTGAAAGCACAACGGAAGAAGAGTTGCAAGCCCTCAAAATTTCATTTATTTACAATGAAATGGGTCCTTATACGACGAAAAACTTATTAAGCTTATTGTTTAATGGCGTGTAGCAGCCACACGAACAGGGTAGCATTCGTTTTGAAACGTACTTTTAAGCTTACGGCAAGTTAAACGTCTTTTGTTGGACTAACTAATTGATAAATATGTGTCATTCAGTAATTCAACATTAGCTACAATGGTTACGTACATGTGCTCCTTAGTGACAGGCATAAACCTTATTCGTATTATTACTATCTGTCTGCATGTTCGCTATCAGCCCTAAAATCACTGTACTGTAACGTCTACCAGGACTTTTATCAGGATAACAGCAAAATAATTCCATTTTGCTGCAGCCAATATTTCATTATTAGAAGGAGTCGTGACAAAAATTAATTTATGCAGCGCAATTGATGATGCCTGACAATGCAAACCATTGGTTTGGAACAACCTACATATGTATACGAATGTCTTTGGGCCAGCAGGAGATGGGTGGGTGTGACAGAAAGGAATCAGCTACGGTAAAACTGGCACTAAACAATTCTGTGTTATTTTAGTTTCATTTAATTTCTCTCTTATGTGCAATACATATTTATTTTATTTTATTATGCCACATGCTGCTCCTCATCGAAGTTGAAGCTGGAAATGAGAAGAGCTTTACAACTGCCTCTAACCCGCTTCTAGAAAAGTAAATTGGAAGATTTCTCTGCCACCAGTACATATTTGCTAGCCAACACCTTTCCTGAACAGCAAATAGGGAATGCTGCTTAGTGGCTCCAATATAAAATACTATTTTTGTACAACTACGTCTAAGATGTTTCTGACGGAGTGACACGTTTGACCGACGTCCATTAATTTTAAATCCAGCTAATTTCTGGAATACAGCAACCCCCTCAACTCCCTCAATTTCTTGGGTGCGCAGCTGTCATAAAAAAATTGTTTTCCACTATCGTCGCTCACAAAATTTTTTCTTACATTTTTTCGGAAATACTTAGTATTTCCCCATGCTAGGGATATTCTCCTACAAAAATGTTTTTAAAATGTTACTCTACTTTTCTAACTGTATTTTTTCTGTGCATTCAAAAATGAACTTAATAATTTAGTCGCCATGACAGCCAATTGAAATGTATTATTTTAGGTCTAAAAATAGACCTTAATGTTTTCTGTCTTTTTGAGCCGTCTATATGCGGCCGACATTTTGTTGTACAATTACAATTAAGTACAATTGTCCAGGTACTGTGTGACCAGCTTGTAAAGAAACCGATATCCTGTTAGTAATTTCATTGGAGTAATTGGTTGGAGTTCTGAGTTTCTTTCTCAGAATTCCTCAGAAACATTTTTTGTGATAAAATTGTAGTGATCAAAATTTTTAAAGAAGTTGAGAAAATTAAAGTTGAAGGCTTACCGGCTGGGGTACATGCCCTGGATTCTCTTTTCTATATTTTTCTGGCGGCACTTCAAACAGGCCACTGAGTAATTGATTAATGCAAGAGAGGAAAAAACACATGCATATTTAGAAATTGTCTCGGAATGTAAAAAACTCATTTTTATATAAATATTTGAGATTCATTCATCATCATCATTCATTCATTCATATTCATCATCACTGATTTAAAAACTCACTCAAGTAAACTGTGATTGTCGCAATGTACTGGGGCAGCAGCAGAAAAAGCAGCCCAACTTTCCCAAATTTAACAAAGAATTATTTCTACTCGATTTGATCAGATAAGATAGATAGACAGCAGCAGCAAACAATTCAAAACTCTAAGCAAATAAAATGTTCACTTAAATCACAAAAAGAATAAATGAATAACTAATTCAGTGTGAAAGGACATCTATAGCGAATGAGTGAGCAAATGCAGTTTTTGCACTTCAGGCAGCAGGCGACAGAAAAATCATTGATTTGGAACATGACCAAACATTTGTATTAGGGCAACAGAAAATTTTGGAAACCAGTTTAAGGCAGAAAAAAAAGCGAAACCCCCACCGACTGACGTACCACCTTTATTTAACCTCAAAAGTGCTTCATTATAAACCACTTCATAAATCACTGAACTTGAAACACTTCAACGAATTTAGTAACATTACACCAAATTGTTTAATTAAAGGATACAATACTGATAGCAGGATATAATGGAAGCACATGCATGTGATTATGTGTGTGTGTGTGTTTGTGTGTGCCTGTGCTTAGGTGAATGCGGATATAATTACACGTGAGTTTGCACTCCCATCTACGCCCGAATATCAAACAAAAATCACTCAGTTGTAACGGTGAACAAGGATATTTACAAGGCTTGCAGAAAACCTGAAAAAGAATACAAAAATATCTTGATTTTTCTATTGAAACAGGATTAGTTTTTAAATATGCACTGTCATGCAACAACGTAAAAATGTAATTAATGCAAAAAAAAAAAACCGCAAAAGAAACAAACAGTCTTTTGTTTTTTTCCTTTTTTTTTTTGCTCTGCTACACATTTATATGTTTTGAAAAATACTTGAATCAAGTTCTTTCTTCTTAACAGCAAAATGTCTTTGTCATTTATTTACTTACTTATTTGGTTTTGTGCTTATTTTATTTGAAAAAAATCATTGATTTGGAACATGAACAGTTTTTCTATCGGGCTCACAGAAGATCACAAATAAGCATTAATCCTTTATGTACATATACATATATGTATACATAAGAGCTTCGCTCAGCCACCAGAATTCATCACTTCATTGCATATAAATAAATTCACTTGAAAATTCACTGAACTAGAATCTTGATAATGGCAAGAAATTTTTTTTTTATTTAATTAAATTAATCGATATGTTAAGATATAAATAATGACATTATGCACGCCAGCAGCAAAAACGAAAAAAAAAATGCTCTCAAAATAATCAATTTTGAAAATCACTGAATTGTAACTCGAAGTAAAAGGAGTTCAGAATATTCACTGAAATATTTACAATTGAATAATTTTTACTTTATAAATAATATGTAGATTCATTCAAAACGTAATTTTTATCATGGTTTTATTTTTCGTTCAACTTCAGTTATTTGAATCATTAATCGCCAACAAGAGAAAAAATTTTGAAGAAATAAAATTGAAATAAATGATGAACTTAAAGAAATGATTTGTATCTTATATGAATACATATATTTGATAATATGTAAATAAATTCATGTATACATATATGTAAATAGTTTGTTTTTACAAACACTAATTTCCGCATTTATGTGACATTCTAAGGTCCTACATATCGAGTGTTAAGCGCGAAAATAGCGCAACCAACAAAAAACAAATTGTACAAATGAGCCTTTTTTTAACTTATTTTGTGTGGCTGTTTGTGTGGCTTAGTTCAAGGAATAGTGATGTCGATTGGTCTCCGCGGTCGTCTCCGCTCCGCACTTCATTTTGTGGGGACATCTGATAAGCAAACAGAGAAACGCTGCAGCAACTGAAACAAAATACTCGTGATGAAATTAATAAAATACCGCGTGAAATGTGTGAGAACGTCATGAATAATGTGCTCAAAAGTTATCACATTTGTGAGGCTAACAGACAGGCGGACGGATATGTATCCGATATTGTACGCCATGCATAATTGCCGGCATTTAATAAATCATTTATCAATATAAGATCCAGTCTCTTTCATTTAATCAAAAATTATAAACAAACAACGTAGTATACCCTGCCGGCGGACACCCCGTATTTAGTACTATTGAGTACCCAACTGAAACGTATTGAGGAGTATCATTGAGTAATGAAAAGTCTCTACAATGCTTACATTTGTTTGGTAGTGTGTGTGTGTGTGTGTGCAAGAGCACATGCATGTGCTGAAGCAGTTTGTATGAGTGAAATCGATTTCTAACGGCAAATTTTCTTTTGTAAACAACATTCGCTGCGTGCATGAATAGATAAAGAAGACATGGTGAAGAAATTTAAAATTTTCTAACATTGCGCTGGGGTATTTGGAAAAATTCGCCAAAATAAAAAAAGAAGAAAGTGCAGTGCTCAATATTAGAAAGTATTTCGAATAATTTGATCAGGATTTCAGAAATTTATTTATCCGAACAACCCTCATAAATGAAGAATTTTCCAAAGACAAATTTTCTTTTAAAAATGTGCGATCACAAATATACATAAATAAGTTTTCTAATATTTGTTCTTTTTGTTTGTTGGAAAAACAACATACAAAAACGTATTTATATTTATTGGCCCTGCCATCATTGTTTTTAGAATTTCATTCAAAATAGTTTTTCTTTCCGCTGCCATTCAGTCTTTCGATGGGTTTATTTGTGTGTTTTTATTTTTTTATTTTTAAATGCGTGTGAATTGTGACACATGTTTTCGTAAATTTTCCACTATTTATACCAGGTCGACATAGATTTTAGCTAGAGTAAAAGAAAATTAGAAAATGCCCTTGCAACACAAGGAAAATTGGTGAAAACCCAAATATGACACACATATGTATGTAGAAAAAAAAAATAACACACAGACACAAGAGAAAATTCTTATGCATACGGTTTTTCCTTTGGCATAGAAAATTTTAGGGGTTGTTTTTGTTTTCTTGCACACACAAATGAGATGCTTAGACATTTTCCTGCACTCGTTGAGCAACTTGTTGCATGTTTTGTTTTTTTTTTCAATTGAGGAAAATGTTTAGAAATGAAAAATTCCATGAAGGAGGTGTGTGCTTGCCTGCATATTGAATTGTTCATTTCTATTTTTTTAACATTCTATTTTTTGCTCAAGAAAATTGTAAAAAACATTTTTATTGCCATAAAACATTAAAATTCCCACACAAAGCACGTGGATTCGTTTTTCTTTAAATCCTTTCTTTGTTTACAATTTTTATAGTAAAAAATTGTTTGTCGTTTGTTTCTAAGAACTCTCTGGAATAGAAATTTTTCCTGGTCCAAAATTCACTAGGCTTCCATAAAATTTAGCAGGCCATCAGGCTTGGAAAAGGAATCCAATCAAAGTCTGGCTCCCAAGCCGTGGGAAAAATGTATGTATTTTCAGTTACATGTTGTTTTATTTGTCCCGTGTTTTCAAAAATATACGCACCCATACATATGTATGTATGTATCTCACAGATAGCGTGAGAAATTTTAAATATTTTTCCTTTAATTAATGGTAAAAAAAGAAAAACAAAGCGTGAGAATTTCCGACAATCTCAGGTATGTTTTGGAAATTTTTGCCACAGGATTGTGCGTGTGTATAAAATTAATTTATTTTATATGTGTTGGGTGATTGTGGGAATTCGCTGACGCAACGAATTTTTCGAGGCCAATCTTTACTAGGCTCTCAGCAAATTTAGCTAAATACTAGCCTTGGAAAAAGGATTTCAACAAAGCCAGGCTTCTAAGCCGTGGGAAAAATGTATGTGCCTTGTGTTTTTCATGTGTATTAGGGTAGGTCGATTTAACAATCGATATTGGGCCCATGCATTTTTCGATAGCTTTTGGCTTGAGAAAGAAAAGTTCGACTTATCAAAAAATTCATTTTTTTTTTGTTGGGGGTTGTTCGAACATTTGACTGCTCAGCGGGCAGCCTGGCATTGATTAGTCCTCCATCACACTAATTGTGATTGAAGAAAGTGTGAGAGACGGCCTTCAATACTAATCAAGACCCAGGTTGGTCATAGAGGAGTCAAATGTATGACCAACCCCAAATATTTTTCGCTCCCCAATATTTTCTATGAGCCCACTTACTCTCTTACTCTTACTATGCCTCCTGGGGTAGATTCTCAGAAAAAGAAAAACAAATACTTTAGACTTGGACGACTCGAACGTGATTTTTTTTTGATATTTTGTAGTGGCATTTTTTTTTCTTCACCCCAAGGCCTATTTATCCGGTCATTGCAACTCTACAAAACCCAAAAAATTATCTGTAGTCTGTTTACGTAATAATAGTGGGGAGACCGTACAACAACCGCTTGTGCCTGCATAATTTCTAATGGTTTCACTGTGAAAACACATGAAATCCTATGGAAAGATGCAATGATGACGTAAAAAATTTACTTTTCTCACAGCAAAAAAAAAAAAAATGTTTGTCCTTACGAATCAACCCAGCCTAATGTGCATACATATGATGTATGTATGTGTGCCTTGTAAGTGAGAGAGAAAGAAGTGAAATCAAATTTACTTACCTCAATTATTTATGTAAAATCAAGCGTGAGAACCGACTGCCTAATCTCAGTTATTTCTAAAAAATGTTAACAGGGCCGTAGAAAGAAAGCAAGACAACCGAAAATGGGGTTTTAAAATGTCAAGTGCTTAGGTTGCAATGCGTACCTTTTATATTTAACTTAATTCTGGCATGGAAGTGATAACTCGAAGCCAGCATTATTTGTCTTAATCAGCAAAACAGTTTTAAATGTTAAGAAAACTTCCTAAATAGTTGAGTCGTCATAAAATAAATATTTTATTAAAAGTTAATAATGTTTAGGCGAATAAAGAAGGGCTGGTGATTTTTAGGTCAGGTGTTGTGCTTTTAATTGTCCACATTTTTTGTATTAATTTAACTTTATGGTCGAACCTTATGATTTACAGTAGTTAATTATTTCTCATAACTGAGAAAGATTCTTTTTGTGATAAAATTGTAATGATAAAATTGTAATTAAGCAGCAGCGTGTAGCCATCATATTACTGACTGTCTATATTTAATCTTATCGAACTCAAGCCCTATAAAATTCAATTCAACAATTTTAAATCATATGGTACCACTATAAGGTTAAATTAATGCTTGAAGACAAGAGTAAAGTAAAGTCTCTATTTCACGTCCACCAAACGGTTTCGAAAGCAGGTTCAACTAATAACAAATTACATACTGTTTTGCTTTTTTTCTTTTATCTAATGCTCCTTACTCGTATAATGCCTTAAGGAAGAGATAATAAGCAAATACGAATTTTTGCTTGAATTCCCGTTATATATCATATACTATTTATCGATTGATTTTGTTATTCGAACAAATACAAATGATCGATTATTTGCTATTTATTAATAAGTAGATTAACAACTTTGTGCTCATATCTTTTATCGATGACATATTTGGAGAGACAGCTGCAAACGTAAGACTTCAAGAGAAACCCAGTTTTCAAATTATTTACTTGAGAGTTTAATAATTGTGTATGAAATTTCTTATTTAAATACACCCATGCACGATACCACTGGGAAAATAATTTTTTTTGTTAGTTTCTTAAATTTTTTCATAGAAAAAAATTGCCAATAAACGCTTAAATCTAATATTCTAAGTAACAAATTAACATTAAACTTTAAATCTTAGGTTTGATGGGCGAATCAACAACTTATTTTTGCTGATTTTCATTCACAGGAAATCTCCACCAGTTTTTTGAATCCGTTATTAAATGAGGAATTTTTTAAGTTAAAATAACATGGGCTTCAGGAGGATATGAAGTGGCAAACCCCAACCTCTTCCCTTATATATTACATTATTATTTTTGAAGAACCTGCACATTTTCTTATTTCTATAAAAAAAAAATCAGCTAGAATATCTAAATATTTCTGCGACTTTTGTTGCATAATATTAAAAAAATTTTCCCACGTTTAACAAAACATTGATTAGAAGAAATTTCTTAAAACATGAAAATTCTCACAGTCTGTCTGCCTGTTTATCGTCTCGTTTGTCTCTTCTGTCTCTCTCTTTCTCTCTCTGTAAGATGCGTGAGAACTTGGAAAAAATTTGAAACACATTTTCGAAAAGAGAATTAGGTGAGCAGGAATATTGAAAGCATGTTGAATGAAAATTTTCAAATATTTGACTGAATATATTTAAAACTCAAAGATTTTCTTTCATTGTTTGCTTTATACACGAATAGGCCCAGGTAGACAAATAAATAATTAAATGCAAGAAGGCCTATAAAAAAGACACAAAAATAAATTCTTTGAGAGGCCATTAATAGAGCGTCGAAGAGGGACACATTCCATATCAAATAATACTTAATTCTATGGGGTCTGGTACCTGCTTAATTTATGTAAACATTTCATTGTTAATTCCTTTTTAATGGGAACAAATTAGTATTTACCTTTGTTAATTGATTTGAAAAATCTCTATAGACAATCGATGCGTGCGAAGATTTAGCTGAATGACTGACTACTTTTATTGCGGGAATTCTTGCTGAGATATTGATAATTAATCTTGTTTTTTGTTGCTTGGAACTGCTTTAAATTAAAGTTACAAAGCAAATAAATAAAATAATTTGTGTTAGGACCTTGTCTTTCGTTAGCACTCGAGTTTGCTTTTGCTGACCACTATCACTAAGGAAAAAAGTCACAAAGGATAGACAACAGGCCACTCAAAATTCAGATTACAATGGAAACATAATTTGTGCTTTTTAAAAAATTGAAAATTTTCCAATATTTATTTAAATAACGAATGACGAGCTCTTTCTCAACTGATTAAATTCAGGTTACGTATATTGCAATAAGCACGTAAATTTCACATGTTCTTACTAAAAACTTCTTTTTAAAATGTAATTATCCCTTAAGCAGTTTTATGCCGTTTTCGTTTCTGCACAAAATTACGCATTTATTTGGTACTTTTTCCCCAAAATATCACTAAAGATTTCTGTGAAACTAAAATCAAAAGAAAATGTCACCATAACCATAAATAATTAAAAAAAAAAAATTAATATAATAATTCCCTTCAGAATTTTAGTCGCTATAGAAAATTTGCCAAAATATACAAAATATTGTTTTCAAAAAATTCATTTTAAAATTGGTTTCTTTTTCGGGGCATTATGCTTTGTCCGGACAAAGATTTTCTGTAGAAACAAAGAATCATGCTTAGATTTTTTCTTCGCCATGATGGAGAAAAATGAGGCACATTGCAAATGCACATACACGTTGTGCTGTTGCACGAATCAAAGCAAATCGATTGTGCTCATATTTCTCGTGAAGTTCATTTTATTATAAAGTTGGCCGTCTGAGTCTCCTCTGAATTCATTAGAAGCGAGTGTTAATGAAATCCGAAGAAATTTTGTGTGCTCATTTTCTAATCTCAGGTGAAAATTGAGATATTCCTTCATCAGGGATTCAGGATTTGCAAATAACGGGTGAACAACATGAAAACAGGCCACGCACAGTGCTGTGCCTCATAGACAAAAATAAAAAAGTTTATTTTTTAAATGACAGATAAGAATTTAGCATGGATTTTGTTGTTGTGAACTTTACAGATTGCTGGCCCTGGCATTCGATCTTCGATAGTCGTTGGAAATTTTTTTCGAAATTTGTGAAAATCTTTCTTCTTAGAGCCCATTTTGCTATTTTAAAATAAATAGTTATTATTTCCTTACGCCGTAAAATTATTGGAACTTAGAAGGAATATTTTAATAGAAAGACAGACATTATAAAAGAAAACTAAGCAATTAATTGAGCACAATTATTTTTAAAAATGATCAATTTTGTAGTTTTGTCTCGCAATTAAACACTTTTAATCGGTCCACGGAAGTGATGCAACTGAGTTTTTCATTGGTTGAGTTAGTATAAATGTGTCTTTACTTAGCTCTAATGGAAGGCTAATAGCAATTAAAATACATTTCTTTGGGCTAGTCGGAAAGCCGGTCGGAGTATTATGAGTGGGTAGCGCTGTCGAAAATTTCGTTGTTCAACGAAATCATTATCGAATGCAATTTTTCTTTCGATAGGCTAGTGTAGAGTAGAAACAATGGAACAATTTTCTATTTTGTTTCATTTTGAAAAACTAAATACGAAATATAAACTAATTGCGCTATTTTATGTCGCACTTGTTAAAACAAGAGCTGGAGAAATTAGTGTCATTGATGGAGGAGAATCATCAGTTTTCAAAAGCTGTTTGTACAAATGTTTGTGATTATTCACAAGTACATGACGAAAGCCAGTCATAAATAACTACATATATAAAAAATAGAAAAAATTTAAATTTTTCTTATATTTTCGGTAGACCGATTTTAGCAAAGGTTTGTACTTTTTTCTAAAAAAAGTTCTAGTTTCTAGTACGGTGCTGCCAGGTCGCAGCATATGGCTGTTGCCCGACATAAATCACTACACCACCAAATTTTAAATCTCTGCTAATGTTTAATTCTCTATTTTGTGTTATTCTTATATGGCATCAAAGCACTGTGCCATGTTTTTCCCACTTTAGAAGGAACAGGAAAATACCGGAAATGCGGTTTTAGCGCATGCCTGAGCAATAAAAGAACAGGAAGTGAATGTAAATGCGAAAGAATTTTAAAGAAGACATCTAAAGTTTTCTCAGGAATTTCATTCAGCGTAAAAAAACGCTTTACCAATGATGGGTGGGTGGACTCTATTGATTTCATGTTTCTTACACAACAAAACAAACGGCTGCTTATCGAATTCGTCGTAATCTATAGAATTTTAAGTTTTTAACGCAGCAGGCGACCATAATAATCATATCATTGGAAATGTAGTCGAGTGCAAGAAGGAATGAATGGAAGGAATTTCAAGTGTCATGTGTGATGATATTTTATCCTTAAAAAAATTAAAAAAAAAATGCCTACTTCCTGTAATGGTGGAATGAATGTTTTTTTCCGACTGAAAGGAGCTCAGAAGTAAAAATCAATAAGAAAGAGAAGAGAAATGAGTGAGAGAATGAGTGTGACCGCCGCCGGCCTTAGAGTTATTTGGAGTTTTTTTTTCTTGCAAAATTTGCTGAATATTTGACGTTTATGAAACAGTAGAGCATAAATTGCAGCACAGTATGAAGTACTTGAATGTCAACAAATTCCAGCAAATATCTTTTGAACAGCTCACGAAAGAATTTAGGAACAAGATTAAATAAAACAGAACCATCTGACAATAAATAAATGATAAAAGAAGTTTGCTTGCATTTATTTCTTTGTTTACATTTTAACAGCAAAATAACAGTGAACACATACACACATACACACACACACACACACACAATGTTGGCTAATTTTCCGTCAAACGTTTTTTTTAGTGCATCAAGTAGTGAACAGGAGGAAGCCTTGAAATTGTCGTGAGTCCGTCCAGTGGTTGGTCGTATCTGTCTGTCATTCAAACACTCTAATGTTTGTAGGTGGGTGGGCTAACAGAAAGTGACAAGAGGGTCGGTCGTCATTTCGTGAAAAAGTATAATTCTAACCTTATCAAGTATTAGGATAACATAATAAAATTGCAAAGTGACAATGAAAATAAATAGCAGACAGAGCACTGGAACTGACCCTTAGAATTTAATGCTCAGTATGTAATAAAAATGTCTTTTATAAATAATAAAAGCAACAAAAACAAAAACATACAATAAAATGTAGCAGACTAGAAAATTGCTCGGCAGTGTTGTGTGTGCTGCTTTCAAAGTACACATTTCCATATAAATTGCTTGCTGAGTGTCACATTGCAGCACGTTTTAAGAACAACATTTCCATGAATGGATGACAGACATATTTACATACGTACATACATACACACATACTTACAATAACACAAATTGAACAGAAAAAAATGCAAATTTATATCTCTTTTAGGGAAACAAACCACCGACAATATTATTTTTTTTCAACACCTATAGGTACGTATTTTGGTTGATTTCTGTGCTTTCAGTAAACGGAAGTATAAAGTAATATTTTGGAACGGAAATAGTGACACATTTCTTCGTTCTGTTGGTGCGGTGCGGTGCGGTGCGTCTTCATTATTGACAGACGAGTGAATGAGTACGTACGTCGTACATGGATGGTAGTTTTGTGAGAACATGTTTGTTTGAATTGAAAACTCGTTTCCTCGTTTTAACAGGGCTGCAGTAGTTTTAGAAAAATTATTCTGCAATGTTGGGAAATTTTCTAAGAATTTATTAGGGTGGCTCACAGGGGAGTTTGTTGAAATAAAATTTTTTTTTTTGCCAATTCTAATTTATAAACCTTACAGCCGCAACGATACCGAGATTCAAAACGCTATATCGGAAGAGGCGATGCCGCGGCCCATGTTGAAATTGAATCCACAATTTGAATGTAATCAAATATGTATAAGTAAGATAATATGTTTATTGCTTAGCATTACATTACAAGTAATCCATTGTTAATTTATAAAGTTGTTAAGGATAGATGGAGAGACATGTCTGCAGAGAGTAAATGATTAGAAAACGTAAAAATATGCGCAACCCTTTTGCTTTGCCGAAATTTAGTCAACTACTGAGACAAATTTCATATTTTTTATCTTTGATTGTTTTATTTAGGACTGCCGTTGTTACGATTTATACTGGAAACAAGGTATACAAGACGTTCTCTTTGTAGTCAGTAATAAATTAGTGAAACTACCATCACAACAAGAAATATTTGTTGAAATTCCTTTTTCACTATAAAAGTTATTGTTTTTTATTGTGCTTGCTTGTTAACTGTGTTTTTATTTATTTAAATTAGTACGTGTATATAGTACCAAAAGCAGTTTAATAAAACAAGTGTATGGTATGTTTTTAGGGATTTTGAAAAATATTTTGGTAGAAAAATATTTGTCTGCGTACCAATTCTAATTGCGAAACTTCGCAACCCAAGTGAACCGGTGCTTATTAATGTAGTAATTATTGTATGGACTCTAGTTTACTTTTGCGATATGATTGCTGCTAATACTGGCAATAATTAAAGGTGATAGTTAAAGCAAAATTATGACTTGAGCTGGGGTACAACTGAGTCTTATGAAGCCTACAAGGTGCTCGTCAGCACCCATTTGCTAATAAACTTATTTTTACCATAATCATCTTAAATGCATACAGTCATATTTTTACAGCCGATGGCTTTTATCCACCTGATAAGCAACTGCGCTGAAGGCCGTATAAGGCAAAAATATGATTCCAGGTATATGATAAATGAAAAATATGTTTATGACCGAATGCATGCCTTTTACTTTATTTACATTTAATGAAAGCCGATCATAGCAGCCATTTAAAAAAGTAAGTTAAAGACCACAAAGAATGCATCGTCACAGATCTTATGAGCTCCAAAAAATTAAATAAATTCAAATTCGGGGTGTTAGGTACTCCCGTCACGTCAAAAATATTTTTGTTTGTGATCTCATTGCTACCAATTTTAGATTTATTTAATTTTTTGAATCCGTTGGAGCTGTGGCGATGCATTCGTTTAGCTTGACAGGTTGCCGGAAAATGAAACATAAATGTCCAGCCCTTGAACATGGCTTCTTTCAAGGGCGATTCCTTTGTGATCGCTTGCAAAAGGAGGGGTAAAGAAGAGAAGGAGTGGGTGTATGGGCAGAGGTAATAGAATACAGTGCTGACTGACATGTTGAATTGAATAAATTTCAAAATATTTTTGGTTGATGACTGCTTCTGCAAATCAGGAAGTTACTATCAATATAATTCATCTTGTCGTTTATTAGAGTTGAACCACCCTAATAGAATTACAGCTTTATTGGAATGCAAAGTGTGTGCACTTTGGCTCGTGCTTTTGAGTCGTGTGTGTATTTACTTAATACTTTTATTTCACATGTCTGTTTTACTAAGGGATTTTCCATATGGAAGCAACAATTTTGCTATATTAAACCTAAACGATTGCTATTACGCTTTATGGACTCCGAGTGCAAAATTATAATTTTTTTGTCATTATTGATTAGTTGAAAAACAAATAAAAATAATGTTTGTTTTCAAACAAGAAAAAGTAGATTAAAAAAGCTTTCATTAAAATTAAATTTTTTATGCAATAAAATAAATTTCCTACAAAACTGGTTTTAATAAATTTTAATGGTTTTTTTTATTGATCAGCTTTGACTATCAATTAACAAAATTCCAAAGTATCAAAATGTTTTCTTCGTCTGGCCTTCTTCATTCAGACAAATGAGCCAAAATATACATACATAAATAAGTCTGTATGTAAATAGCTTGAAAATAATAAATTTTCTACGTGCCTTTGAGTTCTTGAATCAATATTATTTTTATTGTTAATTTTATATGAACTTGATGTGCCTTGCTCAATTTTTTTCAAATTTGTTTTGAGGAACTTTTGAATGTCGTTAGTCAGTTTAGAAATCTGAAGTTCGTTTTAAAAAGCAAACCCTTCATTCGTTGTTCCTGGTCTCCTATTGAAAAACAAGCAATTATTGATTGAATCGTGACATATAGAATAGATAGATATAGATAACGAACGATGGCGTCAATTCAATTTATTTAATTAATTCAGTTTATGGCCAAAAAAAAAAAAATTTTTTTTTATATATTTACGTTGCTTAATTTTAGGGAGATTGTGATTTATGCAGTAAATTTCAATATGGTGTTATGAAATAAATGAAACACCCTGCCTGGTTCTACTCCAGCAATAAAATCGTCATAAATAATTGTGCTAAAATTTTTACTAAACAAGAAGAAGCAAATTACATGAAGAGTTTTTTTTTTTTAAATTGCAATACGTAAATACTGTTTTTTTTAATACTTGTGATGTTTAAAAAAATTGCCATATCGAAGCTCATGATGCCTTAAAATGTAAAATGCAATCTGTTCAAAATTTTGGGTTCATAAACTTTGAAGCGATTTGTTTAAGATGGTTAAAATCAATTTTGGTGCCGAGCTCTTGATTCAAAAATCATGTCCTGGAAAATAATGTGAAAATCAATAAGCCGCTTTAACAAAAGTTATCGATTATGGACTACAAAAATGTATTTCAATAGATATTTTTTAAATTTTACTCAGACATGAATTATAAAACAGGGGCGCCAAATTACGGCATTCGTGGTCGAATAAAGTATCGAGTAAAAATAAAATAAAACAAAATCAGAATAAACAACAAACACAGTATACGCGACGATATTCATTCGTCTCGATGGCGAGTACCGTAATTCGGCCCCTTCCTTTTGAGAAGGAAGAAGGCAGAGCTCACAAAAACCGATTGCAAAACTATGCGCCTCTAGCGGTTGATACTGGGCACACATGGGTTAATAAAACAACAACAACGTGTGTTCACCATAAGGGCTTAGAATATGAAATACACAAATTTTCTCCACGTTTCCCTTTTATTCAGCAAGTTCAGTCAGTGTTTAAACGACAAACAAACATGGAGTGAATAAATACCACAAAACATTTTTGTGGTATTCATTCCATTGAAGTGATCGTGTAAGTAAATTCCTATCAAATGTTATGATGAGCTAAGAAAAAATTCCTTATTACGAACGATTGTTGCCATAAACAATTTTTTTTCACTGATCATGTCAAGAACATTTTTTCAACAGATCAAAAAATCAATATTTGATCAATGCCCGGCAATAGGCACCCAGCAATTGTAGCACAAAATTTTTAATTTTATTCGACAACTATCTGTGCGTGTGTTCTCTTATTTATTTACTTTTTTTGTAAGACGACCCATATTTTATGTTTTGTTTGCCATAAGCTTTTTTTTTGTTAATTTTTGAATGGGGGCTCACTTTTGAAATATTTGTTTGTCACAAAATGAGGGTTTTTGAAATTTGCTCGTTGCTGAAATTACTGTTCGCCTAATAAAAATTCATGAAATTATCGTGACATTAACACATAAATAAAAACAAGACAGACAGACAGCCGGACGGACGGACGGACAGGACAGACGATTCAAAAAATAAAAAACGTTTTTTGCTTTCAAACCACAGGGTACATACATACATACAAACAGAAATTGAAGAACATATCGCTTTTCGGAAATGAAACAAACATACATGTCAGATCTTAATTTTTATCTTAAATATTTTCCAGTTATAAATTCAAATTCATTATATAAAACTCGCATGAACTGTGGCAGTATCTACATACTAAATGAAATATTTTACAATAAGCCCTCATGAAAGTTATACACACACACACACATTTTTAGTTTCTTTAATGTGGCAAATTTGTTCCACACAAAACATACGAAAGGGCGTCTGTCCGTCACATGCATACTTTACTGATCAACAGCAACAGCTATAAAAATCCACCATGCATCATACATACTTCAGAAACACTGAAAGAAATTTGTGACGCTTTGAATGAGAGAATCAGCGAAAAATTTCGAAATTGAATATTTCTAAATCGAATGTTTAGTTAGTAAAATAAATCATATTTTTATTATCCTCAGTTAAGGAAATATAGGAGAACATTATTGTATATAATAAGTACAAATAATTCTTTTTTTTTTATTCTAAGTTTGCTTTTAACTTTTATTTTGTAATATTTCGTTATATTATATATGTATGTACATTATAACATCATGTTTGCTCATTTCCGACTTTATGTTTTTTTTTCAGTGTACTACCTACAATAAAATGATCACATTTAAAAGTTTTTTCCATTTGAGTTTTTCAAGTCATTCCCTGATTCATTTTAAAATTTACTAACGATCGTTACTATTTGTTTGCATGTTTTTATGTCTGTCTGAAGTCTTTCGGTTCTTATTGTAGGGGAAAAATCAAAGCAGAGATGGTAACTGTTGCGTTGTCACAATTTGAGAGACTAAATGCAGTTATTTGTTTTCTGAGAAGTTACTTTTCCGATTAAAGTTTTCTTCATGATTTAAATTTGGGAGCACAGTGCAAGTATATTTACCATGTGCTGGATGAAGATATACGAGTATGAAGATAAATACTAATTTTCAGTGTTAATGTTAAAAAAATTCATTAAGAAAATCGTTAACATATTCAAGTTAAAAAAAACTATGCTGAAGACTGTATATTCTTTCCGCGGCTTTAACTATACTTTCCTTTCAAATGGCGTAGTTTTATTTGCACACTGTTGAACTTTTTATTCCAAAATGTAAAAAATCATAGTTTGCATCGCTTAGTACTAAACAGATTTAGGAAGATAGTAGATTTCATTTTTTATGTGAAAATTTCACCAAAATCTGCTGGATTTTGATCGAAATTCTGAGATTTGGCTTTGGCACAAATGCGTTATTAACGTTTTGCTCTGCAAAGAAAAAAGACAACATGCGATCTTAAATTTATCAAATAGTTTATTTTGCTACCGATGCCCAACATGTTGGTTGGGGTCGAACATAAAAATCTTAATTAACAATAATAATGAAAAGCAGTTGCTAAATAAAATTCATATGTTCCATCTCTGGTTGCTGTTAATATACTGGTGGTAGTAGTTGTTGTTTGTGGCTGTTAAAGCAAACAAATCAAAAAATATAAATTGGCTGGGAATTCAGTTTCTTTATTTGATTAATTTTTTATAACAGGCTTGCAGTCAAAAAATGGGGTTGCAAAATGTTTGTTACTTTCAAATACATACATTCTTTTTTTTCCCTTGGCCCGGCTGTCTGTCTGCCTGTCGGCGGCTTTAATTTTTAATTTGATTAAAACACAAAAATGTTTCTAACATTAACAATTTTGTAACAGGATTTCAGTTAAATTATTAAGTCTCACACACATACATACAGACGTACAGTATACATATGTGTACGTACACCATGCAGTAGAAAATAAGAAAAGATTGTATACATTTTGTTGATAAAAAAAACCCAATTGTATCAAACGAAAAAGTATTTCATTATAAGATTTATTACTTAGCTATAATCCGTTAAACACTTAATTGCAAACCATATTTGTTAATGTGTGAACATACATACAAAAGTGCGCATATTAAATAAAATGTTCTTCTACTAATAATTTAATTTAAATGTAATTGGAAGGAAGCATTTTGTGAATAGTGAACATTACTTAGCCGCTCCTAATCTCGATAACTACGCGTATTAAATGCAGCTCAACGGTTTTGTGGGCAGTAAAATTGTATATAAGCATGGCCTACGCAGGTACATATGTGCCATGTAAATAAAAATCAAATAAAAAAAAAACCATTTGATGACGTTCTTATACAAGGAAAAAATCATGGTGTGAAAACACCCTTTACGCCTAGTAAATTGTGGGCTCTCTAAAACTTCACTTCGAAAATGAGACATGCAGGGCACCCGGCGAAGAATCGTTGTTCGAGCATGCTGAAACGGGGTGTGCTAACCCGATATAGATTTTGTGTATTTTTGAATTAATAAAAATCCAGCTCACCAAATATTAGTACAAACATTTTTCTCAATCTAAAATTGCAATGCAATTGCAAATGCCGCCTTGTTTTTTAAATTATTTTTACAAATTTATTTTGTAAAAAAAATGCGCATTTATTTTTTTTTTTTCTAAAAAATCGAGGTTTAATTTTTGTGCAAAAAAAACTTTGTTTTACTTTTTGTATACAACATCAAGAACAAACACAAAGAACAAAGATTTATCTACAAGATGTAAATCGTGTTTAAATGGTCAATACTGTTTGTTCATTTATGTGGCAGGCCCACGGTGCCACTCGACATCGTTCTCTTGAACAAACGCATTGAAAACAACAAGCAAATTTTAAAATTTGTTGTTGTCTTGCATATAAATAAGCGAGCGATTGATGTCGTGTGACATTGTGGACCTGGCGGTAAATCTCAAATAAGTGCTACAAAGCTCTATTTTGTGTTCCTAAAGAATATAAATCTAAGTGTAAAGTCCGAAACTAGACATCACCTTTAAAAACTAATAGACTGACTGACTGAAACTCATGTCCAGCTGATGTGACAACAACGTTGACTTTTGTAATGAGATTGATTAATTTAAAAATAAAATTTTACAACTTGTTTATT
Source organism: Sturmia bella (assembly GCA_963662145.1). Taxonomy (NCBI): domain Eukaryota; kingdom Metazoa; phylum Arthropoda; class Insecta; order Diptera; family Tachinidae; genus Sturmia; species Sturmia bella. The sequence goes on along the minus strand of OY759172.1, from coordinate 67,276,002 downwards.
CTCTCTTAATTAAAAATTTTTAAATTGTTTTTTTTTACTTCTGCACATGGAAATTTATTCATGTCCAGCTGATGTGACAACAACGTTGACTTTTGTAATGAGATTGATTAATTTAAAAATACAATTTTACAACTTGTTTATTCTCTCTTAATTAAAAATGTTTAAATTGTTTTTTACTTCTGCACATGGAAATTTGTTCATGTCCAGCTGATGTGACAACGACGTTGACTTTTGCAATAAGGTAAATAAATAATAAATATTAATTTAAGAAAACAATTTTGTTGCAACTTGTTATTTTATTTATTCTTTCCTTGCAATTAAAAAAAATTAAATCGCTTTTCTACTCCTTCATCATCACTTTCTTTTTTCTTTATTCCTTCTTCATTCACTTACTTAGTGAGTGAGTGAGTGTCATATATGTGAAGATATAATAATAGATTATTAACAACTTTTGGTGGAGGTTTTTCATAGGGGAACAGAGAAATTAGTAAACATCCAACACACTCCAACGCGTTCAACTTCTTGCTTTCTTTCTTTCCATCGTGCAAGTTGTGGAATGTTTTCCCGACTGCATGAAGCACCACTCACCACTCACTGCACGGTGGTAGAAGAAGGAAGGAACAAGCCAAAACAAATCAAAGAGTTAAAAACAATATAAATCTTTTAACCTTTTTTGGTGGTGGATTTTCTCAGGGTGACAGAGATTTTTGTAGGGTATTTTTCTTAAAGAAAACCAGGATACATTTTATTTATATTCATTCTAATGTTTGTTGGAAAAAAAAAAATTATATTTTTTAACAAGCAAATAACAAAAAAAAAAGGTTGATATCATTATCAAAAATTATAATGTTTACTTTGAAATTAAAAATAGTTTCCTAGTGTAGACACTATCAAAATAAATATCAAGCACTATGATGGTATTAGTGAAAATCTGTTTATATGTGTGATACCGGCCATGTGATGAAAGTGATTTTAATTTTGTATTAAGTCGGCAATCGGTGTTCCAACAAGAAAAAAAAAATGTACAACACTTTTGACTGCGTTTAATCATCTCTTTAAATGAACGTCATTTTACACACAGCAATTCCTTTGTGTCTTGTATGTTTGTTTGTTTGTTTTCCTTGTATTTTATTTTTTATCATAGATGAAGAAGAAGAAGAAGATAACGAACGATCTTTAAAAACATGATCATTGACGTTTAGTTAACAGGGCCTCAGCCTGTCTTTTAAAAACATTTGCTTTTTCTATGTATGTATATTTTGGCTCTTATTCAAAAAATTATTTGAAAGAACTGATCGTTGAAATGTTGATAAGGGAGGGGGGATTTGGATGGATGGCTGGCTGGTAGTAAGTATGTCACAAGTATTCCAGTCACCTCTATGCATTCACTGGGCTAACAGAATTTGGGGAAAGCAACAAGTGATAATAAGTTTACAAATTTATGTACATACATACGATTGCAGTCTTGCCATTTCAGCACTTTTTGTGTTAGATTTTGGATTTTATTTTTTAACTTAGCATTGAGAGTTATAAAAAAAACGTGTTCAATGCCATCTAAGCACTTTTTTATTTAACATTTTTCACACCTTTATTTTTAGCCCTTAAAACTATTTCGTCTGCGCAAATGAAGAAAAGAGAAATCAAGGATTCGATAAGTGACATTTCAGACAAAATTAATATTCGCGCTACCTGCACCCTATTAGAAAGATCTGGACGCAGGCAGAGGAATTAGCATCTCATCTGCCTCTGCAAAAGTCGCGATACAGAGGAATTAGCTTTCTCGTATTTATTTCCATGTAACTAACAACAACCACTTACGGCGCAAAAAATCCAGCAGAGCTAAGGTTTTATTTAAGTTATTGCTGGGCCACATGAGCCCCCCCTATTTGACAGTTGATCTCGTTTGACCATCTGTCTTGCGCACTGCTTAATAGCTGTTGTTGTATTAGCTGCTTACAACTATTAAGGGGGACACCAGCGAATTCATCCAAGTCCTGCTGTTGCAAGTGGGCACCAATTTTTTGCCAGTTCGTTCGCAACAATATTTCCGGTCACATCATTGCGCTCAGCTAGCCAGAAGAGCTCCAGGTGCAAAAGTTTCGCTATCTCGTTAGCGTAGTAGAGATATCGTATATGTGCCTGTACAGAAAAAAGAATTTGTAATATAAATTCAAAAATTTGTTTGTTTTTGCACTAATTAACGGTTCTAATTAATTTTTTTTTTATTGAATCAAAACTTTGATTGCACCCAAATTGTAATTTTAGTTCAATGGACTAAAAATAGTGAATTAAATTTTTTTCTGTCTTAACTCAACGCAGGAATTTCCTATTTTAGTTTTGCCTTTTTCAAGTGTAAAAGTTTGCTGCTTCGCTATAATTGACGATATAGTGTGAAAAAAATTCGTCTCACGCCAAAATGAGGAGCACGAGGAAAATGAAAATAATATGATTTTAAATGAATACAAAACTGCTGAGTGATTTTCTGGGCTTCGAAAACGGCGTGAACCTGAGGCAGAGTAATCAACTCAATTAAAAATAAATATAGACTTTTGTCTGTACACAACTTTGTATTTATGTATGAGTATGCCATTGAAAATCTAAATATTAAAGACTTTTCTGTTTGTAGTGATATCGAATGTCTGTGTATATAGGGAAATGTGTAAGTAAGTAAATGATTGGTTACTGAAAGGAAATTGGTGATGAAATTGCTTGAAATATAACAAATGGGAAAAAGGTAGTGTTGCTCCTAGCAGTTGTCCCCCAGTTTCACCTTTCTATATCATTTAATGCAACAGCGATCAAACAAATGAAATAAATGAAATTATAAAAGGCAATGCCACATACTACACCACAATATTTTTTTGTTAACTGTGATTGGGTTTTCACGAATTGTCGTAATTTGGCTTCTTTTGACAACCCTGGCAACACATGTTTGTTAATTTTCAGCTTAAGTAAACAAATTTGCAAAATACATTTTTCAAGGCGGGGGTTCACAACGAAAATTCATCGCCAATGTCTGTTTTTCAGCTAAAATCATTGCTTACACAAACAAATTTTGTGAATTGACGCGTGCGTGTCGTGTCAATGGAATTTTGAGGCATTTATTTAAACATTAAATTTTCGTACTATTTTTAACGCTGATGACTGACGTTTTTTTCTTTTTTAATTAGCAAGCAGGCTTTCAGCTGAAAAGCAGTGCAAAATGATAAAGAGTTCTTAAAGAATTTTGCATTCTTGGCTTGATCAGGTCAACAGATTAAGGAAGCCATATATAGAAGAGAAATATTGAGAAAATATTTAAAATATGCATGAGTTCGCAAGGAATTTTATTTTTTATTTAAAGGCTTCGTCGCTTCCATTTCAAAAAATGTCTTGAGTTTAACAGGAGTCGAGCATTTTTTGAAAGTAACAAGATGTTTGATAATTTTTCTTTATTTCTTCAAAGAAACTCTACTTTCTTTGAATTTAGGGTTGATTTTTGTGTGTTTGTTTGTGTTTGCCTTGTTGCTTAAGACATGAGAATCTTAAACATATTTCCCTGTTGTACCAACATGGATGTCTTGCCAAAGAGCTGAAAGATTTATTTTTACTGGGGTGGTTTTGATTTTCTTTGTTTTTTTTTCAGCACTCATGCTCCTTTCGAAATTATTCATTCAGGTCACGTTTTAGGCAAAATTAATTCAATACAACATGACTGCATGTTCTAAGCAGTGAAAGAAGAAAGGAAGGGATGATGAGGAAATAAATAAAACAAAAGTAACAAGTTGTCAAATACCAATGTAGTGTAGAAGCGTAAGATATTCATTCATTACAAAAGTAAATTTAATTTTCCCAAATATATATTAACTTTTTGAGTAAAAGATAAAAGGCTTGGATAAACAATCTTTTAAACCCGTTTAAAAATTTTACTTACATCTATCAGTTGTAAGTTGAAGCCGAGATATAATTTCGAATTTAAACATTCGCCAACATTTTGAAGGCCAAACAACGAACTTGAAAAAACAGAATATTCTGTGAACTGCGACATGTTGAGATAGACTACTGTCGTTTGGGGCCGATTGGTGCGGCATCGACCAAAAATATTTTTTGCGCAGATTAAATTACTGAGTTTGCAGCTTTGAATCTTGGCCAAACGTCAACGTTCGGCTCTTTGGGACACACATTATTATTTATTGCTACTTGTGATCATACAGTGTTTGTTTGTCTATATTAAAGGTAATTCGCTAGTATTTTAAGGGTTGTTCAAAATGTTTTTTTTTGTTTTTTTTTATATACAACAAACACACAACATATAAAAATTATAAATGCTCACGTGTTTTACATAACTTGAAGCAGGCGTTCATGATCTTGAGCAAGCTTAACTGAAAGTGCTTCTCAACAGGATAAATAAATATCCGTATGCCTTCCTGCAGCACATGTTTAATGATCGTGCAAGCATTATTCCCCTTCTGGTACAAAAAATAACAAATTAATGTGTAAGGGTTGGTTATTTGCAAATATGTAATACGAATTTGTTTTTAAAACCAGGAAGAAACAATGTTGTATTTTGTTTTTACTTGTTTCGAAAAAAAAAAAACGTGCGGATGAAATGAATGAAATTTCTGCAACATGTGTTTGCGTTTCGTTTCGAAAAGGCGATCATGATTATCATTCATCCATCCCTCCATCATTCATTTATTATTTTTTATGATAAATAAAAATGGTGTGAAATTTGTCACGTAAACTGCATGAAATTTAAAAGGCGAACAGAAAGTTAAGAAAGTTCTGAAGAATGTTGGTAAATTATTTTTTATTTAACCCCTTTTTGATTTCAATATCAATTGTGCATGCATGCAGTTGTGGTGTTACATACTCGCTTAAGCTTTTACCTTTGAAATAGAAAACTTTTGTTGTATAAAATAATATTGAAGTAAATACAATATGAAATAAGTGGAAAAAAATGTTTGAAAGTCATACAAGAAAAAAAAATATACAAAATAGATTTCTGTGTATATTCCAGCAAACAAATTTATATCTTCCGCCTGCGCAAATCTTTTTCATCATAACAGCTACTTAATTTAAAGGGTTAATAACCAAATATATTGTTGTTAGAATTTCATTGAATAGCCAAATACTTCTTTTATACACCACACTTTCCATATTAAATTGACTTTGGAGGCCTTAAACTTTAGGGGTTGTTTTAATACATCACTAAAACGGCAAGCATGCAAAATGTGTAAAGCCGCAACAGCGTGTGTGTGTGTGTGTGTGTGTGTGTGTTTAAACAGCGTTATTGTTGTTTGTGCTGCATGCACTCGCTCAAGGTCATTATTTGTTAAAAATTTACTTTCCTTCTGGCAGGAATTTAACACGTGCCATTTTTGTATTAAAAGTAACAGGCTGCAAGTTTTTTAAGGACATTCACATGCAACATTTTTAAAGCACTCAGGGATTCTGGTCATAATAATGGTTTCTATAATTAAAAAAGTTTTACTTCTCTGCTTCAAAAATATGAAAGCCTGTTTAATATCGTCAGAGCAACATGTTACTTTGACAGATTTTCTCACGTTATAAATTAAGCTTTCTTTTTTATGAGAGTGAAATGAAACCCTATTTTTTAGCTTTTAAATGCCACTTGATACTGTTTATGCGGCGCCATATGTTTTATGTTCCTTAAAAACTCATCGTAATATTTAATCTGCTGTTTTTCTTTTCTAAGGTTGTCTGTCTGCTCTTGCGTTTCAAAGGGTAATCAATATAGACTTTTTTTAGTATTTGCTAATTCCATGGTTGCATCCATATTTTGGTTTCTAAGTGTAAAGCGAAAATCCGTGTTTGAGGAAGAAGCACTTGCTCACATCACCTTTAAATGTATGGCTCAATATGACACACCAAAAGCCTAAATTTAGCCCTGACTGATTTAGCAAAATGGAGGTGGTGACCATAAGCCATTGAGACGACGTGTTGCGCACATTTTTATGAAAGAATCTGGGCGAAATAAATTTACTATTTAAGTTCTCTTAAGCAAAGCTGCTTAAATGAAATTTATGATTAAGCTTCTCATAATAAGATCTACAACAGCTCAATAAAGTTCCGCTACTTTCATCACAAATTTTACAAAATTCTTGCGTTTGTTGTGTGCATTAGGGACTGCTGCAGCATTTGATTTTAGCAAGCAAGTGAGAACTCATTTCAGCATGTCATTAATATAGCGCTTCAAATCTGCCAATTGACTTGACAGATCACTTGACATCAGGATCTCTTTTCTTTGGAGTTAAAAAAAAAAAAAAAATTATAAAATGTTCCTCTTTAAAACAAGTATGATTCAATACTGACGCAATGTTTAATATAGCTATTTAGGGCCTTAATAAACATTTCTTTTCAAATTTTCTATGTATTTTAAATTTATGCAATACCTACAAGGACTACCTGTTATTTTTATATTTGTTGCTGCTCTTTTGCCAACACAAGGCGTCCTTTTACGTCATTGAACGAATATACTTTGACCTCTCAGCTGTTTTGTTTTGTTTTGTTTTTTTTTTTGTCAGCAGTTTGATCCAATTTCAAATTTCAGTCAACCTTATTGAAAAACATGCGGGTTTTTTATATTTGCTGAAAGAAGCCTGGTTGCTCTTTCTATCAAGTTACTAAAAAAAATTTTTATTATTTTACAAAAACGTGTGAACAAACAACATCACGTCGCTGAAATTCATTTGCAACAGGCTATCAGGAATATTTTTATGAATTCTTATGATTTTGTTTTGTAATACAATATGATGAAACTTTAAAAACAAACTGTAAAGAACCTTGTTATTTTAATAAGGTGGGGATGTTGTCCTCACAATATCCTCGGAACAACTACATACAAAAACTTGTGCAACTTTTGTTTTGCATGCTTCGCTTCAATAACAGTTTATTTTTTATCTTTTTAGTTTTACTTGTATTTTTTCTGCTGACTTGGCTAAACTGACAAAATAAATGAAATTAGTTTTAAAATCATCCTTAACACACACGCATTTTCTACCTTTTATTAAATTTTCCTCTTTAAATACTCTCTCTCTCTCTCTCTCTCTCTCTCTCTCTCTCACTCTCCATGTTTTAGATCAACAAATATCTTATCAGTTATAATTATTTTTTTATTTATTATACTTTCCGGTATTTCCCCCTATAACCACTTTCTCAAGAGTCCTTTTGAACATATTTTTTTAACCTGCTCCTATTCCTGATGATCTGTTCCAGTACCTGCCAGAAATGTTACAGTTTTAAACATTTTCCCACATTTAAATTACACAATGAGAAAAAAATTATTTCAATATGAACAAACAAGGTTACGAAAAAAGTTCGAACTTAATTTCAGCAACAGGTTGATGATTCAGGACATGTGCACATTTATTGACTGAAATGAGAATTATTAATTACGAGAATGGAATTGAGTTCGGCTTTACTCCCTCAAACTTGAGAAGGATGTGTTGCGTTAAAAATTTTAATTTTAAAGCAGACAAGAACAGTAAACTTGAAGTGATGACACGGCAGTTTCATGCTCGCCACAACGGCTAAATAGCGAGTACTGACATCTGTGAAGGTGCCCTGCATCAGCCTCTCCGGTAAACTGCTGCTCTTTTATGAAAATTTGAGTATATTTTGATTAATTGAAACATCTTATATTGGAACATGCGAAAAGCCAAGCTCGAAAAAATGTGAGTTAAGGCTTTTTTTTACCAACGATATACTTGCTGGGAGCTTCTCAGGCACCCTACCCACCTCCTCATATACTCACTCATTCCTTTAATGATTAATTATTTTCATGTCAAGTTGTTAGGATTTCACCAGGCACCCATATATTTGTTTGCTGGCATTTGCCCAGCGGTTGTACATACATATGTATGTATATGTATGTATGTATTTTTAAATTCCGCTTTTGTTTAAAATTTTTTTAAACATTAACTGGCCATAAGTTGTTGGCTTTGCTCATCTTTATGGCTTAGTTCGTTTGCGGCTCAAGGTTGTTGTTCCATTATCATCAGCCGAAACGTACCATAAGAGGGCATATCAAATACATTTGTGTACATATTTTTTGTGGTATGAACGAGGCACAATATGAGCAGTGTTGGCATGAATGACGGTTACAGTTACGGTGGGCAATTGGGTTGCATGACGCTGTCTTCAGTTCTTACCTCTGCCGGCAATTGTTGCAGTCCACTTTCCTTCTTACTTGAACAGTTAATTAGTATTCATTAAATATTTAATTGCTGTATTAAACACCAATTAAAGTGTTGGTTTCTGTTGGGCTTTGCTAAGAGCACCGCCACCGCCACCGCTACGCCAACCCTTTGTCCGCTTATACATTTTCCTTTAAGCCACGTAGCAAAATACATTCAGTCAGTCACTCTGACAGCCAGTCGGGCAGTACTTCTGATCGTCCGTCAACTGTTTTAAACTAAACTTTGAATTCCTTTTGCAATTTGCTGAACTCCTATTGAAAATTGCGACTAATTGCTCTAATTGTTAGTTAGTTAGTTGTGGTAAACAAAAGAAAAAAATGTAAAATTCCTTCTCGCTCTCTTTTCATTCGTTCATTCATTCATTCATTCATTAATTAGTTTAGTGTCTGTCTGTTTACAAGTTGAATATTAAAAGTGCCTCCTCTAACAGGCAGCCGCAAGTTCTTCCCATTCTACTATTTGTTACTGCAACATGTTCAAACGTAAGCAGTTAATTAATTTTTATATTTTACCATTATAAAAGACGGTTATTACAGTCATGTTATAATTGGATAAGTTAAACAATTAGTACTTAATATTAATGAAAAGAGCCTTGTTTCAACAAGCAAATGCTACAGCGACTCGCAAGACAGCGGCAGACTTCTTTCCATTTCAACACAAACAAAATCACCGCAGAAAAGCAGTTGTTTAAAAAAAAACATTAAACTTTTCGTAATGCTTCATATTCCAATATGTACCACAATCAACATTTTGTCGGCCAAGAAATATTTTAATTAATTAGCAGTGATTTATTTATATACAATGAAGTAAAGCAGAGAAGTACAGTGCAGCTCGGCTGTTTCAGACAGCAAATATCAAGTGCTAAAATAGAAAAAGTAAAATAAAACAAATTCAGTGCAATAAAATTCTATTAAAGGCCAGCTATTGCATTTGAGAAAATATTAACTAAGTAATTTATAAAAATGCCATGTACTCTTATCAAGTAAAATATATTGAATTCATATGAGATACTCGATGCGAAAACTTATTAGTTGTATTTTTTATTCTGTAATGGCCTTGAGTTTTGCCATATTTCGCTTTTCCCTTCCTTGTTAAACTCTAAGGTTTGTATAAAATAAAATAAAAAAAATTATGTGCTATGGAAATGTTTACGAAATAAATTCGTACGGAAAATTTGAATCAAAAAACATAGATTTTAAATTTGTATAAATTTTTCTAAATATCGGCTGACATGACGATGGATCAAATTGGTAAAATGCACCATATATATTCAAATTTATATTAATGCTGGAATATATATAGACGAGTTAGGGCTATATAACCCCTCTTGTAGTACAACTAGAACTGAGGCGCTATGGCTGGTAGCAGGCCTGCAAATAGTCTATTTGAAAATAATATATCTGCAGCAGCCTGTTGCAAGACAACAGCATCTCCGCAACACATGTATGCCTGTTGCCTGCGATCTATGGTATCCGAGACATATACAGTATGTACCTAAACGGCGATCAGTCGTAATGAACATGAAAGAGTCGACGTGGTTCCATTGAGTCTCATTATACCGCCTAATCTTTGGTGGAGAGTCAAGGGAAATATCCCGAAGAATTTCTTCTAATAAATTTTTTACTAGCATATTCAAGGCTCTGCTTCGCACCTTTGCCCAACGAAGCAGAACTTCAGCAATGCTTAAGCTGATACCCGGGAAATCAATTACATGAAAATGAGATGTTGCCTGACTTTTTTACTTTTCGTAAACATTACATTTTGCCTGAAAATTCGTTTTATTTATTTTTTTTGCTGCTTTCAAAAAAGTTCTAATGTCAAGCGAGATGAAATTTACTTCATAGTTTTTAGCTTATGTGCCGCTTCTACCAATTTTATATAAAATTTGTAAACGAAACAACTTAGTTTGGCTCAAAATGTTCTTTTTAGATAGATAATTAGATAATAAAAAGATAATATAGTTGCACTGTAACGGCGGCACATATTTATTTACAGGTTAACCAACCGTAGTTTGACTGAGGTCTCAAAAACCCAGCCTTAAGGTTAAAACAATGCTTTAAACATAGAAGAATGTATATTTTTTTTGAGCCAATTATTAAAATATTTATTGTAAGTCGCATCACCAAACTCGCAAGCAGGCGGCTTGAGAAAAGATTCGCCCAACTATAAATTCCTTGGCAGCAAAAAGGAAATTAAAACGTGCCAGATTCCTGTTTTGAAACCAGTCTTCTGGCTAGTGGCATGTAGCTTTTCGCTTATTATTGTTTGTTTTTTATAAAATTTGTGTTTAAGTTGTAATAAATTCGTTGGTAACAAGGAATCATTCTATATTCGAACTTAAAATTTTTTTTCCAAAACTGCCGATATTTTTGTTCGTCATAGTCATATAGACTTGTTTACCTTTTAACAATTCGCAATTACATATGAACATATGAATTTACATATGTAGCTTAACATGTAGCTAATTTACATTTTGCTTCAATCCTTGATTACATTTCATGATGAAACTAAGCGCTTGTGCGCGTATGCGTGCGTGTATGTGTGTGTTTGTGAGGCAGAAATCTCATCTCGTTCAGTTTGTGGCAGTGCATAATGGCTTTTTCCCTTGGAGCATAAGATCATATTTCATTATAATTTATTATACTCGTAGTGCAAAACTCATTCATTTAGGCAAATTACAAACTATTTTTGTGTTTTTGATTGTTCTTCGTTTAATTAGTGGCGCACTACGGCTGTTATCCTGGTAAAAATTGCCTTAATTATCCTTTTTTGTAAAACTTACTTTACACACTCATATGAGTGAGTTCCTTGAATTTCAATTAAGTTAATTGTGAAAATTCAAATGTATGTATATAAAATATTGAAAAAAAAGGAAACCATTTCAAAAATATACTTTCTTTAAAATTCTGAGCTCTTAATTGAAATCTACCTTAATTAAATGCAAAAATACAAAATTCAGTTCTCCTTCTTTCTCTTGGCTTTGTGTTTGTTGCTGATTGTTGTTGTTGTTGTTGCTCTGCTGCTGCTGTTGCTGTTGAAGCCAATTAAAAATTGTTTATTTTATATCTACAACATGTTGAACGGCAATAAGAGTGCAATGCAATACTGTGTGTTTCATATGCTTGCATGTGTGTGTGTGTGTGAGGTTTATTTTATTGTAAATGAATTTTAATTGCTTGTTAAAGTGTTAATTAAGGCTTTTCATCATAATCATTACAATCTACATCTGGTGGTTTGTTGCTGTTGCGACATCTGTCTGCAGCATAGACTCGTAGGCACACACATACACACACACACACACACTTTTTGCATACATTTGTGAAGTACAAAACGTTGGCAGCAAAACTTTTAGTTTGGCTTAAATGGAAGTGGTGGCAACAGACTTGAACTCTAAAATTTTGTGTTTGTTAGCTGGGTCGTTCGAATGCGGGTTTGCAGTTAAAGGAAGGCCGAGTCGATATTTTTTTTAGTACCGTAAGGTAGAAAACCTTTTGATGAAATTTTTTGTCAGTGGGTCTTTTGATTTGTGTTTTTTTTACCAGCATTTGTAAGGAATAATTTGCTGCTTTGCCTTTTTTTCACACTACATCAGCAGGTTAGGAATGAATGCTTCCCGCTGAACTCTTACTCTTAAATTTTGCTGCTGATTGCTGTTGCTACGAGCTTAATGAATGAACAACCAGCCAGCCAGCCAGCAACTACTCTAATACTTTTAATTTGTATTTCTTTCAGCCGTATTTTTTTTTCCAGATTTGTAAAACAAAATTCCTGTAAATATTCTGGCTTTAGGAAACTGTGCTGTGCGCCTATTAAAAATGACAACTAATTGCCTGCCTTTTAACCCTTTCAGTTTTAAATGAAGAATACCCAAAAAAAAAAAAAAAATAACAACAACTAGCTACGGTCTTTTTCTTTCATTAGCCTGCTTTTTTGTTGTAATCTAAATGAATTGTTTTGCTGTTATTGCAGCTTGTTAGTTTGCTAATTAATTTAAAACATAACAACAACCATATACGCTGATTTACCTTTCGCCATCTAAAAGCAAATGAATGCCCGCCCCACCATCAACGTACAAATCTGCACCTTCTTTGTGTTCTGCTTTCTTTGAAACACATTCACGTTTGCCACATTGTGGTCTTAGTTTGGGTCTTATAATTCTTGAACTGAAAAACACAAAAAATCCAATTAGCTTAATTGCCTAAAGAAGAATTCAAAAGAAATAATTCTTCAGGTAAGAGAATTTGCAGAAGCTTTAAAGAATACTTTGTTGAGTTGCTGCTTTAAGAAATTTAAGTAGTTTTTTTTTGCAGTACAGTAGTGAATGAAAATTTTCAAAATCAAACATAAATTTAGCAACATTAATTTTAACTTTGTAGTCGAACTATGTGATTTACGATTGTGGTAGGATGGCTATGCGCTGCTGCTTAAAAGCGGTATACAATCAACCCAATGGCCTGGGTTCAAAGTATTTCGGGTGCTGATGAGCGACGTGGGAGTCGTGAAACATGTACCCCAGCCAGTGAGTCTTCAATTTTACTTACTCTTTTAAAAGTGCTGATTACTTCGGTTTCATTACACAATTTTTTTTTTTTAATGTTGAAGAAGTAAAAATCTAACTGATGAAATTATCAACAATTATAAATTTAAAAACACTTAAATTGTTAAATTATACCACTTGAACATTCATACTTATTGGTGAATTATTATTTCGGCTATTTTTTTTTTTTTTGTATTCGTAAAACATTCGAATAATTTTATCGGATAAGCTGTGCGCATTGTTGAACTGAAAATGCATTCTGTGTCTTCCATAAAATTGTTCATATACGTAATAAAAATAGTACAAACATTTTCAAACAATATTTTAGCATGTCCTTCCAGCACTTATAAAAATTCAATAAAAAAAATATTAGTATGTATATTTATTTCTTCCCATAATAAATAGGTTTTATCCCGTATCTATTTTATCTCGTATTCTAGCCGAGGGTGTACCCTGTTGACAAAATGTATGTTTTCGTAATCAAATATTGGGTAAGTTAAGTTAAATTAAATTATAAATTACAAGCTTTTGCTCGCACGCATGCAGGGATTAAATATGGCACCAAGCAAGAAAATTCGATTAAATTTGGCAATGCTCCGGTAAAACCAGAAAGAGCAGGATAAAAGCCCATTTAAAATGGTTTGGGGTTATTTTTGATTTGAATTAGAAGTACTACGAATAAAAATAATGATTAAAAATGGGGTAAAATGTAGCATCTGTCATTCGCTGAGAATGTGGTTCAGCTTAGTGGCTTAAAAGTAGCGAACAAAGAAAGTAATTTTCGCATTTATGCTATAGGTACGAATATACAAATCAAAACTTGTTTTTTTTTTTTTTGTAATAAGTTGATGGTCAAAATTGCTGCTTACAAGAATAGGAAACGTGAAGCCAAGAAAAATATTTTTGACATTTGCTCATAAAATTCAATCACTCGGTGAATTGTGCATATGAAAACGCATTTGAGAGCAACGAAACAGTGTAGATAGTTTTGCTGTCATCCCAGCTGATATGAGAAAATAGAATCAGCTGCTTTAAGGTGCAAACAACAAAGACTGTAAAAAAATTGTTAAATTTAGGAAAAATGTGAAGAAATTGTGCAACTTTTTGAAGGGTAAAAGTTTTTTGTGAGTCTTATTAATTTTTCAAGTGAGACTACCGTCAAACTTGAGCCAAACAGTACGTGATCGATCATACCGTTTGTTTAAATGCACAAGCATGTGCTTTCTTTCATCCACATAAACTTTAAAATGTGCACGTGTGTGGTGACACGTACAAGTGTGCGGGTACTCACTTCTTTTTCTTGTAACTCAGTTGTATAAAAACAAAATGCCGTTCTTAAAAAAGCAGCACTTTCTTTACAGACTTGTAAGAAAACAGCCAACAGACAATATATTGAAGCACCCAGCAGTAGTGTTTTCTGCGAACCTGGTAAAAAACATGATTTTTAAATGACATTATCTAAACAAATCTAAATTTATGACTTGACTCTCTCTATCTATCTATGTACAAGCAAGCAAGCACACATATGTTGTTTGCTAAATACACAACAATCAAGCAACAACAATAACACTGAAATGAAAGCCATAAATTTAATTCTAAATATACTACAACAATCTTTTAAACAAATAAACAAACGCACACAACACACACACACAAATTTGAAATAATTAATTACATAATTAATACATACATACCCACGGCATGTAAATTTTTATTGGGTGGAAGGGTTTATTTGATAAAAATAAATTTAACAAATAATTATATTTTAACCTTTGGCACTGCAACCGTTTTTGTTAACATCAATTTTATTTGTTCTTAATTTGTATAATTCTTTTTAATAATAATACTATATATGAAACCATACTTTTCTTATAGCATTTTTTATCTTGTTGTTGACGGTTTGCGAATCATTCGCTTTCTTAAATATTTACATATGATGAAGCCAGTGCATTTATGTGCTTTCTATGCCAATAGAACAGAAATATTTCTTTTTCATTGTGTAAAAGATTATCTATCATCAGACGACTTGTCAAGAAATCTGTCACGCTTATTCCACACCAGGACACTCTCAAAAATTTTGAGAGGCCACACGATCGGACCTTTAGATATTAATAACAGTCCAAAGAGTTTTAGGTATAGAAAACAGTTTTCATTGGCTCCCCCTTGTGAGTTTAGATGGATATCGAAGTGTTAAATCATTTTAGCGGATCTGGGGGATTCTGTGATTTGTGTGATCGCAACACATATTTCTTTTTCTTCCTCTTAACCACATCAAAACCTTATTTTTGCATTCTGCAGAATATTTCACGGACTGCCAGTCATCAGACCGGACCACTTGGGTCCCAGAGGGGCCTGTTGTGCTATTCTTCTTGTACATGATATTGCTTCTGGATATGGCAACAATTAATAAGTTATCTGTGTATGCGCAGACTTCGTAATATTGTGCCATTCAGATCAGTTCCTTCGATGACTGGTTGTAAAACAATTCTGTGAATTGTTGGCGGAGGAAAGAGAGGATACTCAATTGTAAAAAACTATTTCTTACCATGAGCGTAATAAATAATATGGAGAAACAATTTTTAATTTTCTCTATGTGTCTATTCACAAATATTTATACAAAAAACCTTAAGATTGTGATAGTACTCTATTTCTGGCATATTACTCATGAGAGCAATCACGTACCATTTAACAGGCTCTCAGACTTTCTCATAAACCAAGCAATATTCTGCTCAGGCACGTGCCGACATCCAGGTTGACAGAATTGCTTCATAAACTGACTATTCCTTTTTGAAAAATCTTTCATAGAAGGCAACTCGTTCACTCTTGCATACATAAATATCTAGAGGAGATATTTTTCATTACACATCTGAACCACTGATACAAAGGCATAATAATATAAAAAAAAAGGAAGAAACCAACCACTCAACATTTGAACGGACTCTTAAAGTCATTATTGGTGCACTCAGCAGAAAGCAGTGTTGTTTGCTTAGTTAAGATTTTCTTAAAAGTGTTTTATTGTTTCTCAGAAGTAAACTAAATAAAATAAAGATGCTTCTCGAAATTGGATATAATAAATTTTTCTTGGGTTATCTCAATGCAAAGAACAGAGATAGTTGTTAATAAATGTTAAAAGTGTTAGATCCTTCTTCAATTTTCAATACCAACAACTAGTTTTTCTGCCTTTTTAGGCTTCTGATCTCCAAGTGAAAACCAATTATGCGCTAGTGAAGGTTTTTCACGCCGATAAAATCAACCAACCACAAGATAGGAGGATTCGAAAGAAATTCTATTCAAATAGGGAACAATGATTTATGAAGAGTTTTTTAAATGAACTCTTTTGAGTATAATAAAAAATTTCTTTTGAATGCACGAAATTTTAAAGATGCTTGTGATCGCCGAAAATGTTTCAAGCGAATTGAGTTACAACGAGGCCACCTCATAATGAATTCGCCTTGATCTCTCAACAAATGGAATCTGGCAAGAGGTTTAATTTTTTTTTTTGAGAGAATGTATTTCTAAATAATGAAATAAATTAAATGGAGTAATGTATGCCAGTCATTTATGTAATATAAGTTCGCGTTGGTGATTTCTACATGCCTGCGTACAACCAATTGCATTGAAAAATTAATAGAATTCCTTGCACGGCGAGAGGTGATTTTCTGTTTCTACCTGTTCTGTCTGGATAGTGTAAAACTCAAAGTAAATTGTTTGCTGCCTATCTTCTCCTCTAATGCTTTTATTTGTGATTGTTTTCTCAATACTTACACCTTTCACTTTTACTGCCTGGAATAGATCGATCGGCTACGAAAAAGACATCGTTTTAGCCACACTTTTGCATTCTTCAGCGAACTGAGCCCCTGTTGAAAAATGCTAATTAGTGTGAAAAGGGAGAAGAAGATAATTACAAATCAATCGCCAAACTGTGACAAATTTCAAGCAACCTGCCTGCAGCTAAATTATTTACACTAATTATCATTTTTCGACAGCACCCAAAATCAGCCCAATGTTTCTTTTCTTTTTTATGCGCATTTCATTGCTCACAAAACTGAAACCCTGGTAAAAACTACTAATTAGTGGAAGGAGAAAGATCTTTGTTTAAAAAATCTGTTTCACATACGTATTCTTTGTATTTGTAATCTTTTGTATTTCTTGTACATTTAAATCAAGAAAACCCAACCACATGCTGAGAAAAGAAAGGTTACACACACCCCTCAACGTTAAACTACCTGCAGCAAATACTCTCCAGAGAGAACAAACAAGAATTCTTCCATGATAAAGATATCATTGAACGTGTGTTTTTCTAACAAATCAGTTTTAAAATGTCCTTTTGAATTTTCCTTTCGAATTGTATCCTGAGCTCCTGCTAAAAAATACCAATTAGTGGTGACACACCTACGCACCAATGCAAATGGACGAAGAAGGGAAGGGAGAAAGAAGGAAACTCCTGCTGCGAAAGAATAAATAAATTGGAAAAGTGATGGTTCAAGCTACCTGCAGCCAATCCTCTCAAACCATTGAGCATCCTGCTTTAAAATTATTTAGCGTGTTGTATCATCTGTCTAGAAAACCATTAGCACTTGGCTTCTTTTATTCTTTATTCTTTTCATTTCGGTCTCCGGAGCGTTCTCTCCCTTGAAAATTTGAGCGCCTGTTGAAAAATAATCACTTGCTGCGACATCGTTTTGTATTTTATTGAAAAAGGACATCTCCGGGTCTGTTGGTCTGTTGTTCAAAAACCATCAACTTTAAAATCAAAATGAGTTTTCATCAGCATCCTTTAGCGTTCATGCGATCCTGCTTAAGACTACATACAGTTTGTTAACTCTTTTTTTAAATCAGATAGAAAGAAAATAACTTTAACAAATTTTCTCTCTCTCTTTTTCACAATGTGATCTTCATATACAACATGCGATCTTGCTTAAGACTGCATACAGTTTAAATTAGATAGAAAATAAGTTTAACAAATTCCTTCGCTCTCCCTTTCATAACCTGGTTTTCGTGTCCAACCTGTCTGAGCTCCTAATGAAAAACACTAATTAGTGGTCACGCCCACGTGACTAATGATAACGTACGTACGTACATACCGAGAAACATTTCGACATTTAGGATATTTCCGTACGTTCACTACTGATTGAACTACACTTATAGCCAGAAAAACAGTTTCCATGATATTCCTGCTGGCTTAAAGACATCCATCCCTCCGTTCGTTTGATCACGTCATGCAACTGTTTCAGAAAACCAGAGCGGACGTTCTCTTATCCCTTATGCTCTCCTAGTCAAATGCTACAGTTCTGATTTATTTTCGTAACCCTTTCGTTATTTTGCTTAAAAAATATTTTCAATATTGAAATGAAGAAAAAAGACCGGCAAGGATCTTACTAACAAAATAAAAAAAACATTCACTAGTAGTTGGCATTTGTTATTGACGAAATCAGTTGTTGTCAAAATCAATTGCGTGTGTGAAGTTGCAATGTTTGTTTTTGTTTTTAAGAAAACCTCCTCTTTTTGTAGCATGTAAACAAATTTTGGGATTTCTTTGTTATGTACATAAATAGGTGGTAGACTCATTTGTTAGTGTCACTCACTGATTGTGATTGAAACACAGATTATGTATGGCATGCAAAGATTTTATTGTTAGATGACGTCAGCCGTTTGTTGTAAAGCAATGATCCTTTACAGCAGACGCGTCTAGACGGCTGACACCTCTATACGTGTCAATAAAATCTTCGTTTGTCGTTAACTGTGTTTCTGTCATTCTTGAGTGAAACTACCTGACAAAGTATACCTGCCTGCAGGTTCAATATTCAGTGAAAACTACATACATATGTATGTATTTAGAAAAAATAATTTCTTCCCTACCAAGTTATGATATCCTATTATAATGCTACGGTTTTGATTTGTTTGTTACGTAATTTTCCCCTGCCTCCTTCCTCTCTCTCCTTCTGTTTGGAATTGATTATTCAAATTTCATTTTTCTTTTTCTTCTTAATTTATCTAGTAGCCAAAGAGTTAAAATTACTCATAAGTGTATCATCTAAACAGGGAATCATGAACACTAAGAAGCGACTAGAAAAAAATGGTTTTTGAGTAAAATACCTAGACTTTAAAATTCCAAAAATCTTGGCTTAAAACTCAAAAAAATTCATATCGTTTTAAAATTGAAAGAAGATTTCGTATGGTTGGTATTTGTTGGAAATCCCTTTTGTTTTGGAAAAAGAGCCCATTTCAGATTGTTTTCAAAGGACATGAGGTATGAGAATAAAACTGCAGCACACAACCTTAAAACAGCTCAAATAACATGTGAGAAGAAAAACTACCTGCTGATCCTAAATACTTCCATACTTGTACATTCATACTTACATACATTATAAACAGGGCAGGGATTTTTATGAACTGAAAAAACACTTAAAACATACATTTGTGTAAGGATACACTTTAATATGCCTCAAAAACTAGACACGTATGTACATATGTATAAGTGTCAGTTTGAAAAAGTACCTTAAGATGACTTCAGATAAAGTTAAGTAATTGTGCTGAGAGCTCTAAGACTAATATTTGGATATATAACTTTTATCACTGATACTTGTACTCGTATCCGTGATGAAATTTAGCAAGTAACAAACACAAAAATCAATTAGATGTTGGTGAGAGAATATAAAAAAATATATTGCAATAAGCAAAAAAAAAAAAAACATAGTAATAAAACGTTGATCAATAAAGATCACGGGCAGTCAGCAATTAAGAGCTCAGGTAGTAAGTAGCTCAGCTATAGGCTGCTGCATAAAAATAGTATAACATTAGCCGTGGTTTTGAAGCAAACAAGCAGATCAAGTGCAATACTAATATGTACTTATAGCAAAATGTGAATACAAGCCAACATGCAGTTGCATGAAAATACCAGTCCTGATAATAAATAAAATAATGGTTTTACACTATCGTAAAAAACGCATCCTCATTATCAAAAGTCACTCACATCTCGTGCTAACAGACAAAAGAAGCGGGGTCAAATGTCAACCATAACCGTAGCATTCTAACAGGAGATCACGACGTCCTGTCAATAAATAAACAAAATTTGATTTTCAGTTAGTAGTTAGTAGTTGTAAATAGAAAAAAGGTTTGTTGTTTGGTTGTTATTACATAATTAAAGTCACCTTAAATGAAAGCATTCGAACAGGAGTCCAGCTATTTTGGACTGATATTTTTTTCGAATTTTTCTTTATGGTATTCGGACAATTTTTCACCAACTGCCAAGCTACCTGCTTTAGTATTTTATTATTCAAACCAATATTTTCAAATACAAAAATACATTGTTTGTTTAAAGGACTAATCTTTGAAGTGAAAAATGAAAAATGAAAGAGGGTCGAAAGGTCACCATGAACAGGAGTTCAGGTATTTAAAGCTTGTGTATTTCAAAATAGAAACAAAAAGAAAATACCTACATAGACATATTTTCTTGCATTGTTAGATTTTAAGTCAAAATTTGTTACCTGTTTTTGAAACTCATACTTGTGTAGTGCACAGATTTAATAGTAATTTCACAGATTCCCATATATGTAAATATTTTGAAATGGTCAGAAAACGTAAAGGAAAAAGAAATAAAAAATCCAAGCTAAAAAAACTAAAAAGGAAACCATTACAGTAAGATTGCAAATAATAGATATCTGGTTTCATAAAAGTTACGTAGAAAGTTTTCAGGAGAAATAAAAACCAGGAGAAAAAAATGAAATATTTCAAACTGTGTTTGCGATGGAACCTTCTACTTTTTTGCTTGTTATTCAAAGACAAAGTTTTGAAACGGAGTCAAAACACCAGGTAGGATTTTTAGAATTTCACTAATAAAATTATTGTTTTTATTGAAGGATTGTAACATTTTGCAGAAACATGCAATTTCATGAATCATCCTTAAAATCAAGTATCATAATAAATTAAAAAGTCGCTTTAAAAGTTTTTTCTTTAATCTACGGCTTTTTGGAAATCATATGATGATATAATGCTTCATTACTTAAAAAAAAAAAATTAAATTAAATGGAATAGTCATAATTACTCGTATTTAAAAATTTCTATTTTGTAGTTTTTTATTTCGACCAAATTTATTTAATTATTTTTTTTTTATTCAAAAAATCAATAGTCTTAGAATAAAATTATATTTGAAGAGGCATACAAACATTTTTTGCGATTGCTGAGACTTGCACAGCGTGACATGATAATAAAAATAACATAAGTCATATTCGCCCAACCTGTATGATGCCGGGTTAAACGCAGCTATTTACACACCACTTCTAAACACATTTTAATTTTGGATTTTCACTGTTTGTGATTTGCGGTGCGATACGTTTTAGTTTTTGTTACCTGATTTAAAATCTCTGTCAACTGGGATGGATACAAATTATTCATTCGATCATTTAAGAAGTCGTCAGTCAGTGTGTGTGTCAGAGGAAAGAAAGAAAAAGGGTTAAAAGTCACCACAAATCAAAGCATTTTACCAGGAGTCCAGACATTTGAAACTCGTAGCAGCAAACAAAGGAAAAATGTGAAGAAAACACAATGCACAGATAGATTTTGTAGCCGGGACGGTTATTACATGTATCTGTGAATTTATTACCTGCTTTCAATTGTTTTTACTTTTAAAAATAAAATAACAAAATGTGAGGCAAGAATCCACAAAATTCCAAAAATCTCTGTTGAAGGTACCAGAACAAAATTTGAACAAAGAAACACTTTCTTCCAGGACTGTTTTATAATTAATGAAACTGTTGGAATGAAAATGGTATAAGCTGCAGCGGCTTCTTTATATGCATAGGACATACATACGTTTGTATATACATATGTATGGTTTTATTTTATATTGTTACTCTGATGTAGAAAAGCCCTAACTCACATTTTTTTGTATATAAGATTCTGCAATTAATGAAAGTATGCAAAACCCGCAAATTGATAAAAATGCGAGTCAGGTCCTTTTCGCAGGAGACCAATTATAATGACTAATTTAATTCTATGGGTACTGGTTTTAATTGTGTAGTGGTTTTATTATTCACATTTATTCTTCATTTCGTATGAAGAAACCCGTACACTTTTTTTTAATTCGTCATGCTCGTACATTAAAATATTGTCAAACCATAAAAAAGAATCATAAAAAACTCTTATGAACCCAAAATTCCAGCATTATGAGAGGCAGGCAATTGTTTAACAATTCATTCTGGCATTAATATATTTTACAATATATACACACACACACACATGTATGTGTATGTATATAAATTCCACTGCTCTGGGATGCTATAAAAAAAAAGTATGTTTAAAGATCTCGCATTCACAATTTGTACGAGTACAACACCAGCATAATTTTACGCTTCATTAATTTCTTCGTTCCTTCTTTTTTCTCCATTCACAATTTGAAATGATCACGCACTAAAAACAAAGAGTTTTTAACAAAACGACAAAGAAAGAAAAAGATAAATTTCATGCACTCAGCATCCAATAACCAGAATAAATAAAATAAACAAGTGTAGAATGGCTGCTGTATTTTCTTTGTGCCTGTTAAGAATTGTTCATCTACCCACATGAAGAACACACCCACTAGCGAGCGAACGAGCGAACGAACGAACTTGTTAATGGATCTCGATCGATCGATCGATCGATCCATGATGATCATTCACTGTGATCTATCTATCTATCTATCTATATACATGGGATCATTGCAATGATCGCAAGTCATGAAAATAAATACCGCCAACCAATCAACAAAAATGCCTGCCACTCACTCACTGAGTCAGCAGCGCGGCGGGGCTTAGAAGTAAGTAAGTGGTTTTGTTTGTGTCATCATCACATTAAAAAGAAAGGGTTGACGAAAAACATGCGTAATTGTAGCATTCGAACAGGTGTACAGCAATCGCAGGCAATGAACACAAAATCCAAGTTCTTTTTATTTTTAAAAATTATTGCCTACTTTTGAGATATTTAGTTATCGAATTTTTTATGAAATGGCTATAAGAAGAAAATTTTATATCATAAAAAATTGTATTCTTTCAAATTTGATTCGGAGTTCTCAAAACGAAAACAAAACCTTGCAAAATAATCTGTTTCCCTATGAACACTTGTGTGTTAAGCAAACAAAATGGAAATTTTCATGCCATCCCTTATCCGTCGTCATCCATCCATCCATCCATCCATCCATCATCATCGTTCGCCAAATGAAAAATAGCCAGGCCTACAAACAAAATCGGTCGGCGTCAAAAGAAAGTGATCTACAATTATTGTTTTGATATTAATTAAATTTTTAATAATTTATTGTTAATTTATTTATCGACCTTTAGCTCGATTTTTATTTTCTCAGAATTGAGAAAGATTTTTTTGAATAAGAAGAAAAGTTAAGTTGAAGTCCTGTTGACTATTAGCATTCAAATTGCTTCCCGATTTTTCAGCAGCAGCGCTTAGACATTCCACTACCTGGGCTCTTCTACCCAACTTGAAGACTCATATGAAAACCAATAACAAATTAAAATTTTTTTTTTTTTAAAAACTCGCTGTTGTTTTGTGTATAAATTCTGAATTTAATATTTGCCAGCAAGCCTACAATAATTTTTTAGAACATTTTGAAATTTAAATTTTTTCCGAATTTTAATTTTTGTTAAGAACAAAATACATACTACATACATATATTAAATTCAATATGTATATGTATCATTTAATATTCTCTTCAAAGTGCAGCTTATGAACATCACTTACGATCGCTTAAGTACACACTGCAATCGCCAAATTTCTAGCGTTTGCTCTTATCAGCGCGAAATCGCTAATTTTACCGCATAGAATATTCTACTTAAAATAAGCGGCGCTCTGCTCTGGATATTAAATCCTTTGAATTCTACTCTAAAAGCGATAATTGACGTTTTCGTTGTCGTTTTCTTTAATATGATCGGCTTCGTTTTCTTTTCTTTGCTACTTGATCTGTATATTTCATACATATGTACATACATATGAACATGTTTTCATATGCATGTTTTCTGTTGCATGCATATGCCGACGTCTGCTAGATATTTGCTAACAGTCGTCCCTTATTTCATAAAAATGTATTCAAAAAAAGACATACAGCAAGACAGACAGACAGACATTTTTTCTCTGCTCACGTTCAAGATGGAGATGCCCGTAGCATCTTCTTTTCTGTCTGCAGTAACAGGTTGTAAGTAAATTTAGCTGGTAGCAAAATGCATTTCTTAAGGCACAACAATCAGCAGAAATACAAAAGAACTACGTTCACAGATACATACATATGTATATACATACATACTTATGTAAGTATGTACGTGTGTGTATGTATATACATACATTCATGTGTAGGTATGCATGTTAAAACACTTTACCTTTCGATCGTGAGAACTTTTTGTGTAAAGGATGCTTCATGCACTGCTTCTTTTATTTTATTTTCCCTAAGAAATAATACTACAAGACAACAACAACAACAACAACAACAGCTGTTGACTGACCGACCGACCCTTGCCGAGATTTACCAATAAACAACGCCGACAGACTGGCGGACAGACATGCACACAAAGCAAGAAAATATGGAAGAACTAAACTGTTATAAACATTAAGGCGTGATCGCAAGAGATTATCTTGGCGAGTAGAAGATCAACAACAACAACAACAAAAAAATAAGAACCTACAAGTTCCCACGTTTGGGTATTATGCGTGGGAATAAGTTATAAAGATTTCTGACTTTTGTTGTTTAAATAACCAGGCTTGCAGGAATTGGAGTGCGTGTTCGTAGGGAATCTTCTGGAATGGAATCCTTAAAAGTGCATACATAAACGTATGAGATCTTTTATTATCGTTCTCAACTATGAACATTTCTTTCAGCATGTTTGTTTATATGTAAGAATGCAATACATGCATACAAACACATCTTTATAAGCAACAGGCATGTGAGTGAATAAATGAATGAATGAATGTCTGTCTCTAAATACTTTTTTCCTGCTTGTTGTTGTGGTTGTGTTCTTTAAGGGTCCGTCGTCTTCTTGAGATGCTTTTATTATTATTTTTTCTTTTTTTTTCCAAAGAAACCATAAAAATCCCATTGTGTTTTTTTTAGAGCTCACTGCTTGCTGCTGCCTGCCTGACGACGACGGCTGACTGAATAAATAAATAAAAGAACGAATAAAGAAGAAGCAGAAGAAGAGGCGAGCGAGCGGCTGGCTGACTGACCCAGAGCGTGAGAAATTTCGAAAATATGATTTACTTTGTCACTTTTTTATTAGATTGTCAGCATGTTTAGAAAGTTACTTTTTATGGTTAACGAATTGTTTGTTGTAAAATGATTTTTTAGGCTTTTAAAGACAAAAAATATAATTTATGAGAACCCTCAAGGTTATTAAGTCAAATTTAAATAATTTTATTCCGGTGCACTGTTTTTACATACATATGTAACCTATAAACATGTGTTGTCCAAAGGCACTTCTGCAAGTGTAGTGCAGCACATGATTATTGTACATGCCATTTCAGCATTTAAATTGCATACATTACAAACTAATATCTTCAGTGCATTGCTCTATATTTATTTATTCCCTTGAATTTTTTCGAAGGCCACAAATGGGATTTAAGATCAAACGAAGAATGTTGTGGTCATTAATGTAGTCACTGTAGTCATTAATTTCTTAACACAAGAAAAGAAAAATAAATTTTAGGAACTATCAGCTAGGGGACTACTAAAAAAAATTAAGATTTTCATTATTGATGATAGTTCATCAATATTAAATAAATTAAATATTTCACTGACAGGCATTTTTTACTAAGTTCCCTGCAAATGCTATAACTTTTATGATAACTAAATAATTGGTTGTATCTTCTAAAGTATTAGAGACAGAAAAAAGCTTGTTACTGTTTTGTATAGGGAATCAGAGTCTCTTTCCAACGACACCACAATCAATTGATTCTGAAGATATTAATTCAGGTCCAAAAATGAACCTTTTCAAAAAATATTTGCTGTATTTTTCAGCTGTCTATATACCGACGACATTTCGTTGGTGCTAATCAACTCATCAGTAGACTTGAAAAATTCTTAAAAGTTTGTTTGAAACTTAACTACTTATTTCATAATTCCCATGAACAGAATGAGAATCAGAAATGTTCAAACAAACCTTTAAGAATTTTTCAAGTCTACTTATGAGTTGATTAGCACCAACAAAATGTCGTCGGCATATAGACAGCTGAAAAATACAGCAAATATTTTTTGAAAAGGTTCATTTTTGGACCTGAATTAATACATTTCAATTGGCTCTTAAAGCAAATAAATAATTAAGTTCATATTTGATTCTGAAGATATTTACATTTTTGAAAAAATTTTTTAGCAAGGCTATAGCCCATGGTATAACTGAATCTAAGCCAGGTTCAAAGAATTTGCTGTATCACGAGACAGGATTGCAGTTTTCTTTTCTTTTGTGATATCGGGATTAATTTTAAAGATACAGCCAATTTTTTTAGTCCTGATAAAATTGGAAATTTCTCAAGGCCAACAGCATCATGAAAATTTTTATCAAAATTCTCAACTTTCTTAGAAGATACAACCATGTCCTTGAAAGTGGCTGAGAATTTAAATTTAGCATGACTGTTTTTTTTCTATTATTTGAGTTTTCACTTTTAAGGCACAAATATAAAAATAATTGTTCATTTGCCGGCTCAGTAAAAATATTCACAAATATTTTAATATCGATAACAACTGTATTTAAATACATACATAAATATTTATTGGACGAAATAGTGTGTACGTTTTACAAAAAAAAAAAAAAAAGAGAGACAATATTTTAGTATAAATTAATTCATAAGAAATTTCTCAATTGTTGTAATTGAGCTCTGGCTCAGTTTTTAAATTGTTACGGTTTTTTGTTGACCAACTCATTTGATTATTAACAGCCAGCTGTAAGCGTTTCGTATTTGCACTTTTGTGATATTTGAAGAATACATTAAGAGCAGCTTTTCAAATGTGTGAAACATTAATTTGTCTGCTGTGAACTAAATTCAAGTACGTATGTATGTAATGCACATTTAATTAATTTATTCAACACATTATTTAGACCTGTTAATTAATGATTCTTGAGGAAATTCTTATTGCATGTCGTTTGAAGTCTGCTGGCAGACTGAGTGCATGAATTTGTTTGGCATATTTTTTGAATCTGCCTTAGCGTTGTTGGCCATGTTCAAAAGCAACTGCAGTGACTGCGAGCATTTTTTGGCGCTGGCTGCTGGTACACGAACTATTCACAGGTTGGGGTGAGCAGCGTGTGTGTGTGTGTGTCTGCTCGGAACGCAGTGTACAACTGCGACGACGACTGAATAAAAATGTGTCGTCCGGGTATTGTAGTTTAACAAAGCGGCGCAGATACCTGCGCAACAAAGAAAATAAAATTGAAATAAATTTTCGTATAGAAAAAAAAAAAAAAACAGAATACTAAAATGAAAAAAAAGTAATAAAAACATATTGGTACACTGACGGTACAATTTTTGTATGCTGACTGCTGCTTCTGTTTCAGTTTCTAATTAAATGAATATACAATATATTTCTTCAGTGTTGTGTTGGGAAATACAAAAAAAAAATATTTACGAAACTTCCTTTTCGTTTTTTTTTTTGTTGGTCTTGCCAACTGCTGGAAACTGGGCGCCTATTCGAAATGCCAACTAATTGCTTATTTTTAAGCCCCTTCAAAATTGATGGCTTTTTTTGTTTTTTTTTTTTTTTTTGTTTTGTTTGACTGCATGTTGTAGTACATGTGCACATTGTTTTGGGTTTGTTAATTAATTTAAACAAAAACGTTAAACGGACAAAACCATTGGCACAAATGACGTACTCACTGCACAAAAAACTGCTCACAGAATAATCAAAACGTAAAAAAGGAAAATTATGATGACTTGGAGCAGACATGGGCGTCTGCCTTTTTTCCCTTCGTTAAGGTAGAATGTAGAATCAAAATGTACATACATACATACATACGTGAATATATCAGTAGAGTTTAGCTTTCCATACATATCGTCGTTTACATACATACATATGTGCTATGATCCGCATAGAAATAGCGGGAAAATATGAATGTAGAGCATGTGGGGAGGATAGTGACACGACACTAGTGGAGCACTATTTATGCAAATGCACAGCCTTCTCGCTGGAGGAAACTAAGGAACTTTGCGTGTGACACCGAACTCCTATAGACCTGTGTGAGTCAAAACTAAACCCACGAAGCGTATAACCAGCCTTCTTTGGCTTAAGTATATGCCGCAAGAGAAGGGCTATCGTACCCCTGCTATAAACCTAAACTAGAATTCACAAAACTGCTAAAACAAATTCTGTTTTGAAACTTGGAATAAGCGAGAGGGGAATATTTTTACTTCCTTCTTAAGACTCTAAGCCCAAATTTAGCTAAATTTAATAACTTTAGCGATAAGCTTGTTTATTTTTTTTTTTTATTGTCCAAATAACGAGTAGTAACGGCATTGCATCGTATTGTGTAGCGCAGTGATACATTTCCGAACAGGACTCATCTCAAATACGAGAACTATATGTATGTACAATTCCCAAACACAAAATTATTACTTCCATCTATTCAACTTTTGGAAAGCTTATGCATCAGACTTCCATATAAGTTGTAGTATTCTGTTTCAGAAAGCTAATGTGAATTATATCTTCCTGAAGCTGACACACACAATTTAAAATTAAAGAAAATTAAAATGTCTCATTAGTACCAGGGCTTTATTTCTTAAAATACACTCTTACAAAATTGATTATTTTGCTTTTTTAATTAAAAAAAAAAAAAAAAGAAAGCAACAGTTATGAGAAACAGAGACCAAATTATAAATATTATACACATACATACATACATATATTATTAAAATTGAGAATTGATTAATAGAATTTAATAACATTAAACGCATCAAAATAAAATTAAAGCTGAATGGTATAAAAAAACAAGTGAAAAAAATTTTCATTTATTATTTACATGAAGGAGTCCCTTCAGTTGAATTAATTCAATAGGGCGTAATACAAGCGTAATAAGTTGTATTGTCCCACAACTAAAATTATCTGGGGGTCGAGGCTCTGCACCTCAAAACCATAAATGGAATAAAGCAAATTTTTAAAAATACAACCGCACTGATAAACTCCTCCATTATTAGTGTTTGGTTAAACACGTTTTTTCCGAAAATGTTTCAATACACCATCTTTAGCTGACTGCTGACTACGCCCGTGTAGGTAGATAGGTACCTCATAGCTCAACCGATACCCTCAATCCTTTAATTGCATAAAAGTTAGTTAACATTTATAGCAATTACCTCTTTACCTTAAAGCTTTTAACATTCATTAGTACAATAAAATTGTTCTTTTTTTTATTTCTTTCCTCCATGCTGCCAATTAAAATTTTCACCACTTATTGCATTCAAAGTTGCAGCCACAGAAGAGGAAAAATGAAAAATAAATTAAACAAAAAACCGACTGACTCACTTATTTAACCAGCCAACCAACCAACCAACCAACCATCCAGCCAGCCATCCATTCATGTGCCATGACTCACTTCATGTCTATAACGAACCAACAGACCAATAAACTGGCACTTGGCCGTTGCTCACGTTTGTACTTTTGCTTCTCGTTCTCATCCTTCGATTTTAAGCAATCAACACAACATCTAAAGTCCTTTTACTCTGTTAGGCATGCAGTTGGTTGTTGTTGTCGACATACATTGTTGTGGCTTTTTAATTGGACCCTTTTGTCGAGAAAACCATACAAAGGAAGAGCAAAAACCAAGTTGTTATAACGGCACCAGCAAAAGAAAAATCATACCGCCAGCCCAGCCGCCCGTCAATGAATGCGGCCAAAAGGCAGGCTGCGTGACTGTGACTGCCTGCCTAATGGACAAGTTAAGCCATCGAATTCAGAAATATTCACATTCCAATAATCAGTAAGAAATTAAATGAAGGCGAAAATCAAGATTCCTTAAATGAAGACGAATGCCAATATGTCATGCATACACACAGTACTCGTATAAATAAGCTGTTCTCTTTGTGTTCGATGGTACACGACCCGCACAAGACCGGGCATAACAATAATTAAAACACTTTCATCCAATTAGTGCTACAAAGTTTGCATGTTTATGGTCGGTATATTCATTTGCGTGTGTCGCACACCGCCTTGCAGTTGAAAATAATTTAATTAATGAATTAAAAATGAGACTTAAGGTGTTGCCATATCTTTTACACACAGCGATTTTTCCCAGTACAAATGTTCAGATATTTTTGCGAGCACTTATTATAATATATTTTTTCAGTTTTTAAATTATATTTGCAGTATTTTTTGTTATAACATTTTAGCTCCAGATAATGTAGAGCATAACTTTTAAGGTACGTCATAGAGAAAATAAAAATAAACCAAAATTACTGAAATATGTATTAATTAATGTTGTATTAATAATTCTTTGGCAGAGAAAAATATAATAATAACGAAATTTGGCCAAATAGACGGGGTTTGCTTGTTAATGTTTTAAATTCAGCTTAAAATGTTTTAATTATAACTCAGCTGTATACTCATGGCTTTTCTAAAATGTACACAAACATTTTATTTCGTGCATTTGAATTGAAAACGAAAACAAAATCGAAAGTATTAACATTACCATTAGTATGTTAATTCATTTTTATTATTTAAACTTCTTCTACTAGAATTATTTTGTATGGCGTTTACCGGGCTTTGGTCCATTCTATATTATTATTATTATTATTGTGATTGGCAGTAATTAGAAAACTTTAGCTGGGGCACAATTAGTTGCTTCGAATCCGCCACTCTTCTCGTCAACACCCATCATTCTGTCTAAATTTTAATTTTTATTAAGCACACCAACTATAATTTTTATATATTTATATTCCTCATTGTGGTGGCTTTCAAATAGCTAGTTGTCCCCCAGCTAAAGATCTCTGATGTTTTCTTTGTCTTGACTCAGAGGCTCATGTTTTCCAAGCAACACTTATGCCACCCAAGCTATTGAATAGTTTTTGTCTAAATATTAATTTTATTCAACACATCCATTTATTATTATTTTTTAAATTTATTGGATTATTGTGCTGCTTATGGTCAGGTTTACCACCTCTCTGGTTTGTTTTGTGATGCAAACAGAAACTATTTATTTTATCTTATTCTCAACGTTTCGTCACCTTTTTTCCGACATCTTTCGTAAAAATGTTGGCAGCTCTGGCTGAACTATTTTCTTAGTCATTAGTGAACAAGCTATACAAACTGAAAAAAAAAAATTGTTATCAAGAAGAATCCTTATTAAAATGCATTTTACATTAAGATTACAGTTCTTTAGTTCTTCGCTCGTTTGCTTAAGCTCTTGTGGCTAATATCTCGTACTCGGCCGCCTCGCTGCGGCCGTTGGCTGATTGGATGATGTTGGATGCTAGATATGATTATGACTACTCCCATGCGTGTGTGTGTGTGTGTGTGTGAGTGTGTTCATGAATAAGATGGGTATGACAATGAACATGAACATGATGGGTAGGTACATGCATGTTCGCTTGAAGGGACTGGTGGGCAAAAAAGAGTTTTCTAATACAACTGTGTCTGTGCACATGCGAATTTTGTAGGGATTTATAAAGCTAAAGGTAATTTTTCACATGAACCGTTACAGCGAACGCACGTTACTTTTAATCTTATTAAAATGTGTGAAATGTATGAGACTGTGGGTGTGTGTGTGTGTGTGTGTGTGTGTTGGTGATTTTATTTTCATTAAAAACTTTTTTAATTACTAACTGTTTGAACGACTGACTGGCTGGCTGACTGGGTGACTGACTAACTCGCTGTCTGGTTTTGTTGGCTGATTGCTACTACTAGACACACAGACACAAACACGCAGGCAGGTCGTTGTGAATACTTGTTAGTTTGCTAGTTTTGTGTAGGTATCTGTGTATGTGCATGAATGTGTATGCATTTTAATGAATGGCTTGAAGGCATATTTAATTACAAAGAGCTGCTAATTAGGAAATATTGCTTTTGTTGTTGTTTTTCATTATTATTATTGTTATTATTACACACGCCCACGTCAGTCAATTTGTTTGCAAACCAATTAACTCATCGTCTGCTACCAGGCGCACAGTATTAAGCCGCATAACAGCAAGCGATTCTCTCATTCTTGTTTTTTTTTTTTCGAAACATTTTCTCTGATTCCTCTGCGTTAGTTAGCAGTTAAGCCTGCAGCAGCGGCAGCAACAAATACACAAATAAACCTGTGCTTCTATGTATCTGCATAATGTAATTAAAACCTACCAGAAAGTTAAGCAAACCAGCCAGCAAAACCACTAACAAAAACAAGCAGACAGCCAAGAAGTCAGCCAACCAGCCAGCCAACCAGACAGTCGGTGAAACGGAACAACTAACGAAACTGTATAATTAAAAAGATAGAAACAAGTATGTAGATGCTAACGAAACGCCGCAATGACTAATGAACTGACTCACTGACTGACTGGCGACCACAATGTAGTAGACGACATTCGGCCATTGTGGCGCTAAGTGTAAGCAAAGTCAGATTTGTTTTATATATTTTTTTTTGTTGGTCTATTACAACATACTACCTGCACCGGCATCCCCATTCTATTTATACCCCAATGCCAATTATTGGTAACTTAACGTTCACAGTTACTCTCAGCTCTGAAAGTATTGGCTCTAAACGCTGACGCCATCGCCATCGCCGACGTCGCCGTGGCCGTTGATATTGTTATCTACAGTCGTGTGAGTATGTGCTATCACGGCCAACTCAACAGCCTGCTTGCATACATATCTCGACTGTAGAGTCAGTCAGTCAGTTGCTTGTTGGCCTTATATGCATCAATATCTATCTTAATTGTTTTCAAACAAAAAGTCAACATCTAAGCCAGTGTAGTTTAAATTAAATTTTAGATAAATTGCACGAAAAGAAGGAAAAAAAGCGAAAATGCTCAATTAAAAATGTAAACATTATTCGTAAAAAATCGACTTTGTTTCATTAAAGTTGTCTGCATAATAATACTCTGCCAAATACATTTTATAAATTAAAAAAATATTTTTAAACAGTTTATGAGAGAAAAAAAAATAGTTGAATGCGACCGGATTATTATTGGTTTTATATTTTTGCTAAGAAAATTGCATGTTGAGTTGAAAGAAAATCCTGAAAATGTTTAAACAAAATTCGTAGGCAAGTTGTTGTGAATTTTAGTGTGTGGTTATCGTGAAATTTGTGTTTTAATTGCACAATTGGGTCATTGATTAAATGTTCAACAACGTGTTAAAGGCCAGAGTAATTTTAGATATCGGTTTTTTTTTTGTTTTCTATCACTGAAAATGGTCCAAAAAGTTGGCTGACTTTCAAAAAATCACAGGCAAAAGTTATATAAATTAAAACTAATCAACGGAACATTTTAAGAAAACAGAAATGTACACCTTTCCAGAAAAGAAATCGACACAATTCTACGATTAAATATTTAAATGATTTGCATAAATATTTTAAGCCGCGAAAATATTTTTAAGTCTCAACAAGTTAAAGAACATGGATTTTACTAATTTAATTCTTCACCAATTTTAATGACGCTCCTCTTATTTTCTTTGCAATATATTTAATAATTTTTTTGTGGTATAATTTTCTATAAAATCAAAAAGAGTAACAATTTAAAAAATATATATACATATGACACAAACTGACTGAGCCGAAAACCAACCTCTCCGGGAGGCAACATTTTTATTATAATTTTTCTCACCTCATTTGCACAGTCATTGGCTTATCAAGGGTTAACTAATTTCTATACAAAAAACTTTAACTAAAATCTTGCCAGCAGTTACAAAATTACCGCGAATTTGCACTCTAATAAATAAATCTTTTGGAATACGAACCTTTGTTCAAAGCTTGTGATCAATTTCATTGCCTCACAATTTTTTTTTGCTTTGAGTGTATGATAATAAATGGTATTCATGATTTATTTAGCTTTTGTAGGTCGAGAAAAGCTGAAAATTGAAAAGTTTACCCAAAGCAAAAAACCGCCATCCACAACAAAACTGAGAGCCTGGTAAAAAATGGGCGAAAATCGATCAATCAAAATTGCCAATATTTTAGGAATTGAAAAAAAATGTATTTATTTACATTAAAAATGTGCAAAGAATTAATTGTGTTTATTTTAAGTGTTCGTTTGAATACTCATTGCAGCCGTCTTTTTTAACCACAAACTAAAATAAATTAAAAAACAGGAGCAACAACTAAATTATTTAATTTTCACGGGAAACAAATTGTTTATAAAAAATATTTCCGGTTTATTGAAATTTGAAACAAACGTTTAACAAACATTAAATAAATATATTTTACAAATGAGGCAAGCAAACAAAATTTAAAAAAATTTTTATTCTAATTACTTTTAAGGAATATTTTATAATTATTAAACGTTTATTTGACAAGTATTGTATCGAAATTTGTTAAATAACTATAAAATATTTTCCATAAATATGACCAGAAAGTTTTCGGGAAAACACAGTTAAGGAATATTTGTTTTCACTACAAAATATTAAATTAAAAAAACAAAATTATTGATAAGAATCCCAAAGAAAATAAATAAATTAATTGGTTTCAATTACAAATACATTTTAGAAAAAATTATGTATGAAAAACTTGTTCTCAAACAAATCAATAAATGCAAACACTTTTTTTTTAATTAAAGTACCAAAAAATAAATTCACTGTTCATTTATTTATTGCATTAGCATTTGCTATAATAGAAGCTCACCAAACTTGACAATTAAAAAAAAAACTTGAAATAAATTTGCTTCCAACAAAAACAGCAGCAGCCCCCAACCAAATGAAAAATAAAATTAATTATGAATTGTTGGGGCGGATTAGTTAGCTTTATTAACTGGGCTCTCAGTATTTCTGACAAGCTATAAACAAATTTTTCTATTTTGTAAAATGAAGAGGGAGATTTGAAAACCATATTTTTTTTTTGTATTATTTTTCAAAAAGTCAAATGCAGTTGATATGTTTTTGTGTACATTTGTTTTCTAACTCTTAAATACTATTGAAACCAAACGCATTTTTATTTGTCTATGTGTACGCATTAAATATTCAAATGGTTTATTTATTTCCTTATCTGATGAATAACCACCAACCAGACTCTGTTTTCCAACAAATTCCTAAACGATTGTGCGTGTGTGTGCGTCTGCATAAGAGTTGTGTGCTGTTCATGATTAGATTGTTAAAGAGCGTGTCAAGCCCCAATAGAATTTTGTAGTTTGGGGGTCACACACATACTGAAATCTATACGTGTGCTGTTTGTTTCACAAAAAAAAAAAAACTAATAAAAAATAAAAACAATCATTCATGGAAACACACTTTAGCATTCATTGTGGTTTAACACGCGCAATAAAAATTTATTTGAAAAACAAAACTCTGAGAAGACTGAAAAACTGGTTTTCAAAAAAAAAAAAAAAAAAAAATGTTTCCTTGACTCAAAAATTAAATTTAAAAAAATACGAGTATACCTATTTCGAAGAGAAATAATAATTGATTAAAGGGAGTATTGAATTGTTGTTATCAACTTTCAGATACAAAAAAAAAAATTGTATTGAAACAAAAAAATTTTCTAGAAAATTTCAGCTGAATGATTTATGTGCATGAATATTTTGCTAATAGGAAGAATAGAAATTTCTTCTACTGCAAAATATAGTTTCATGGAACAATTATGCTGAAATTAATATGAACATCGAGAAATTATATGAGTTAAAATTTCAATAAATTATTTATGCTCCTGCATTGGACGCAAACTTTATTCGAATGCTTCCGCATAGATATTCCAATCGTATAGTTTGTTTAAATAGTAAAACGTATAACTCTTCTCATAAAAAAATGTGTTAGAGAAATAATGTTTGTGGAAACAATTTATTTCCAAAAACATTCCTGAAAAAGTTGTCTAAAGGAAAACGAAATATCGAATATTGTTCACTGGATTTTCACGATAACAAATAAAAGTCCTTTAGATTTCAAAACTCAAAGAAAATTTAGGATGAAGATGATTTGTTTTTAAACATCAATTTAATTTTATAGAGGAACTATACGATTTGCAATTGTTAGTTATTTTACCGGGCTTGAGTTTGTGTTTCACTTCCGCAGAACTGAGAAAGATTTTTTTTGTGATAAAGAAGACAAGAGAAGTAAAGTTGAAGACTTATGGGGCTACATACCAGGGCTGTTTCACCGTCCACCACGACCCTCATCAGCATCCAAATTGATTCGAATTCACGTCTTGGTTATTTTAAGCAGCTCTTTATTACTGACGGTTTGTATTTTGTTGATCAACTTCCAATTTTTATCACTGTGTTTTTCTGTTGATTGGAATATATTTTATAATCCCTCACCAGCTTCAATTGATTTTTGTTTGTATGCTTTTATATCAGGCCCAAAGATTTGCAATGCAGATTCAACAATGAAAATACTTAAACGAAGCACCTTGCGCTTTCGGTCACTCGAATAATATTTCGCATAGTTTTTCCTCTAACATTTCAGTAGGATAAATAAATTAAGATTTTTCCAGTGTAATGATAACAATAGACATGCCCATCGAATAGATAATTTCCAATCACATAATTTATTATTGGCAGCTACCGGATGAGGAAAAATATCACTCAGGAGAACAAAGATACGAATTTACTTAAAGCCAAAAGTATTTTTTAATTTCATTTCTGATTCGAGGCAGTAATTTGTTTTTATTTGATTTTTTTTTTTTTTTTTTGCAAAAGTCTAATGTAAATGCACTCATAATAAATAATTTTCTTTTCTACCATCTTCTTTTTTTTTACAGAAGCAGTCTTTAACAACACTTTTCAAATTTCCAGTTGTGCCCCTGTTTTGATGTCCAAATCAAGTCATTATTCTGCATACGACAGAGAACAAAACTGCCTCTTATTGCCATATCAACTTGTGTAAACTGTCAAAAGAGGCACTTGAGTTGAATGAAAATCGCTACAAAATATTTAAATAGACGTTTCATAAAATTCTACAAATAACTTGCTATTTTATTTATTAGATATTAAATACATTATTGCTTGATATAAAAAATAAAAATTTGTTTCTTAAAATTTGTTTTAATTTTCATAAAAAAGGAGACATAATATTTTTTAATTTAAGCTAAAACCGGAAAGCATTAAAAACTCTGATTAAATAACAAACAAACACATTTAAAATTCAAAACTAGAGCTTAAAGAAAGTGTCTTATATTTGTAATTAAGTAAATTTTTAACTTAAAATAATAAATGATCATTTGAAATTGCATTAGAAATATTTGCTTAAAGTTTTATATCTTATTATAAAATTCTACAACTAACTTGTTGTTTTAGTTATCTTTTAAAGATTTGTGGTAAGTGTAGGTTTAGTATATTTAATAAGGATAATTTTTAAAATTTGTGTTTAAAACAGTTTTTTATTTTGACTAAAATTTTTATTTAATATGTACGCTGATTATATGTAATTTGTTTATTTTTTTAATTAATGTCTTCTTTCGTCTACAATAACCAATTATTTTTACAGATTTTCCATTTATTTCTTTATTTTTTTTTTTCTTTTTTTTAGTGTCTAAGTAAAAATGGCTTGCGGCGTAAGGCATAATCAAAACCTTGGAGCTTTTTGACCATCAGCAATGTTTCTTTCAATGCAAAAAAAAAAAAAAAATCAAACTGGCCGAGAGATAGCCAAAGGCTTTTGATAATACATTACGCCACTGACGATTTTTAACATCTCCAATGAAAGGAAATACACAATCTAAATGAACATACCACTTCCCGGCATTTTTGATAATACAAATGCTTTTATAAATTTATTTATTTTATAAAAATCAATATTCGCGTAGTATGTTTATATAATAACATTATGCTGACTTTAAATATTCTTACGAAGGTCAGTTTACACAAAATCCTCTTACAAATACAAACATTAAAATTAGTTTTCTTTTTTCAAACGTTGAGAAAAGTTTCCAAAACCAGTTCATCAAGTACCAAATTCTGTTTTTTTTTTTAGTTTTATTTTGGATTCAATTGTTTTTTGTTTGAAATGATTTTCCAACATTCTTTTAGCATATGAACAGAAACACGTTCGTAACTCAAATCCAAATTTTCTATATAAAAATACTCAGAGTAAAATATTTTCTTATTAACACAAACTGTCGATTTTTCTAAAGCATACACCAATTTTGTTTCGTGTATTTGTGTGGAAAATAAACACAAGTTTTCATATATTGTTATTGTTTCGAAAACAAATTCAAGAAATTTGTATGTCTTGTACAAACATCGGTAGTAAATGTTAAATTTGTTTATGCATTTTTGTCTTAAGGGACATCTTAAAGGGACTGCATGACTAACTGCCAGTTTTACTCAAATGTACAAAAAATAAATTTTTATAATTATCCAGCGGCTGTTAAATTAATTAATTTTTGTTATTCGAACTTTTCTTTTGTAATTATAGAGATTTAAAAATAATTTTTTTTCTTGAAATTGTATTTAAAACCACAATGATTTGTGAAAATTTGAGATCCACAAGATGGACCCCAAGTTTAACAAAATATTTAGCATTTTCATTTTAAAATTTAAAAGGTTTTTGTTTTCAACGCAAATATATGAAACAAAATTTGCAAGAACCGGCACTAAACCGCTCTATTTTACAAGTATCAGATAGCATTTCGCGCCACTTATTATGTATGTTATGTTATGTTACGAGGGCCGCCGATCCTGAGACCGACTCACTTGTGTCCTAGTGTATGTTGCTGAATTCTAAAAGCTTCTTCACATAAATGCTTTCCACCAAAATTGGTCACTGATTTTCAAGAGTATTTTTTTTTATTTTCCTTCTAAAGGAATTCCAATATTGTTTTTATAGGATAACCGGAAAATTTCTTCTCATTTTTAAGTTTTTAGTTTGTTGAAATTTCTTCTTATTTAGTTCCTTTTATGTGTTTTCAAGATTAATAATATTTAATACTTCTTTGCATTCAGCTTGTTCAGTCTGCTTCCTGAAACCACCACAGAAGTTTGATTTAAAATCAATTAGTTATCGAAGTGCAAAATTTTCGTTTGAAAAATATTGCAAACGTTTATGTATTAGGCCGCTATCATTCTAAATGAGAAAGAACTTTTCTAAATTTACGGCCAGGTCCACGATGTCTCTCGACATGGCTGGCTCGCTTAGTTACATGCAGAACAATAACAAAATTCAAAAAGAAAAGCAATTCTAGATAATTACCTCTTACACTTAATGATTTTTTAACAAATAGTTTTATTACGTTTTACACCAACATCTAAAATTTAGGATTTTTCTTAAAATCCGTTTCTAATTAGTTTTTGTAATAAATTACGTTTTTTTTTTTTACTCAAAGACAAAGGATTTCTCTACAAAACATGTGCTTTAAAATTCTATAGTAAAGACGGAAAATAATTTAAATAAATTTTACATTATACAAAATGAATTTTTAAAATCCTGTCTTTATACGAGTGATTTCAAATCACATCTTTTACAAAACAAACCCGGGACTACTTAAATAGATTTTTTAATTGCTTGGAATTTTTTATGGATTCGGGGTTTTTTTTTCTAGTGGTAGTAATAGAATGTGTATGCGACTTTTTAAGTATAAAAATGTTTATAAAAGCTATTTACACAAAAATTTTCTTTTCCAAAAAGTTTTCGTTTGCTATTGTAATATTTAAAATGTAAATAAATGTTTGTCTATATGTTAGAAAAATAAAAAAGTATATATATGTATGTATATCTGTATAGAGGTGCATAATTATTTTTTGCTGCTAGCACAACGACGAAAATAGTAACGCGATGTGTTAGCGGCTGCCGTTAGGAAACGCTTATCGGCAAAGCGTTTAGGCCAGTTCTAGGATTCGTAAAGTAACCTCTGATAATGGGGTAAGATTTCGTGCATGGGTATATGTAGGCTGAATTCCAAAGCCACTAAAACAGCAAATTCGGATGAAATCAATTCTTTGCGATTTAAACGAAACACGTTTTCAGTTTTCTGGAAAAACAAAATTATTTATACAATTACATATTTTATTATTCAAGCTGAGAGTCCTTCGTTTTTATTTTAATAATTTTCGAAATTTTTTTAAAGGCATACACAAATTAAAAACAATATAGAAATGAAAAATGGATTTGTCGAATTTGCGAGAGTTTTAGAATAAGAACTTATTACGTTTTCTTAATGTCCAGCCCGAACTGCAAAAATAACGTAAGCAACAAAGTTTGCAGACGCAATTTTTCAACTTATTTTCTTATACTTAATAATCTGGTTCCCGGGATTATTACAGACAAGTCCGTAAAAAACTTACTTTCTTAACATTTTAACATTTTGTTTTATGAAGTCGTGCATTTCCTGTAATATTAGCATGACGAAATTCACAGATTAAATGCAAATTGAAATTAAAAATTTCCAAAGGCATAAGAAAATAAGTGAAGGAGAACTATTCCTGTATAATTTACTTTTGGCCGGTTCTATAATTTTCACAGATTGCTAATGTTAAATGCTAATGTTGAACGGTAATAACGGACATATCTGCATTTGCTGTTTTGTCAAAACTTTCGTTCAAAAGGGGGTAATTTGACTGCTTCTTACCTCAATTAAACTTTTCAACAAATCTCCCTTAACATCATTCATTTTAGCACTCAATAGAAGACAAGCTCCAGCACACAATTTCCGATTCGATTTGTTGATCAAATTCGCCAAAATCAACTTTTCAAAATAAACATAAGCCTGAGAAATTGTCACCAAATCAATGCGACTGTCCAATTTATTAATGCGACGCATTTCACGTTTAATACTAAAATGAAAATTATATTTAAGAATTTATGTTTTATTTGCGATAGAGCACAACGCTTTAAATACCTTCTCAATTTACTCAAGGTCAATTGAATATGGGGGAATTTCTCTCTGAATTTATCATTCAGCTCCTTTTTCAAATCCGATGGCCTGACATAATCAATAACTGAAGTCATATATGAAGTAAATGTTAACAAAGTGCGATGCTTGCCGGCAATCAACTCCGGATCATCCAAAATATTAGCCGAATATTGTAGGTACTTTAATTAAGAAAAAAATTACAAATTCAAATAAAGTTTTATTTAACAAAATAAATCAAACACACACCTGCATGCTTCTGGTACCATCTAAGCTTTCATCGAAATCCAATTTAACATCTGGCGAAGGACTTGCCGTATTGTTGCGATTGTTGTTTTCATAAGTGAAGCACCTGGAATATGGAAATAATAAGCGACGACTTTGAGATAGATTCTTTTATCAAAAACAAAAGCACAAAAAAAAAATAAATAAAACCATAAAATAGGCTTTAGGGATTTGCCAGAAAACAGAAATTGTTGCGACAGTATTGGTAAATTTGTAAATTAGGCATGGAACTCTGTGTGTAAAAAGTAAAGGAAAACTTAATTAAGCATGCAAAGCAAATTAATAACTTAAATGATTTATCAAGCCACTGAACATCATGAAAGCGAAAGGACGGACATACATAAATTATTTATTCTTTTGTTAAAGTGGTCTTATAAAAGGATTCATAAAAAAGCAATTGCGTTGTTTCTCGTTTTATTTCTTCTTCTTCTTCTTCTTCAAAGAAAAAAAGTAAGAATTTCAAATAAACTGTGAACAAAATTAAACAAAACATTTTTATAGCTAAAGCTTTTTTCATGTTTTTTTTTTGTCTAGTTTAATTAATGTCAATCACAATAATAGCAGTGGTTTTCGTCACTCTTGATGTTATTTTTCAAACTCTGCTTTATTTGCTACTATTTTGCATAACAAAGTGCGCGTGGCTTTTTTGGCGGAGCAATGTATGTATATTTAACACAAAAGTTTACTTTAGAACTTGCGTATGATTTTTTAATCACAGGGCTGAAAATAAATGTCAGTACTTTTTGTGGCTGCAGTAGTGTAAAAACTAGTACTTAATTCAGAATGGCTTAATCTAGAAGCGGGCTTACTACCAAGAATGAGAGATACTAATGTAAAATGCATTTAAGTCTGATTAATGTAATGCGAACAAATTATAGAAGAAAAAATTTGCACATTAAAAACTAACTTATCAAACAAAAACGTTATTTTAATTCGGTTATGTATGCAAAACGTTCGATATATTTTCGTAAAAAAAAATGCAAACCATATTTAAAGTAAATTTCCCAGACTGAATTTTTTTCTCCCTGTTGGCATTATTTGCTAAGCTTCCAACAGAAATTCAAAATATAATTATTTAAAAAAGGTTTGTCTTATTATTACTCCAAATCGGAATAATTGAAATTACTTTTTTTTTTTGGTTATTTTGGTATAAAATTTTACATTTTGTAATTGGCTGGGATATTTTTGTTGATTGAAATTAGTTTTTAGCTTTTATTTCGGTATGAATGGTAATAGAACAGCTGATTTATAACAGCTTATTCAAAATTTACAAATTCCAAAATTTACAAATTTACCTTGCAAAGCCATGATTCTTTAAAGCAGCTGTGCTGGTGATTTCAATCTGATTGTCCAAAAGTGAAGTATTGCCGACATGTTTTTTACTCTCTTTGCTATATTGCCTTGATGGAATCAGCAGGTGGCCATAAGAAATATCCTAAAAAGAGGGAAGAGAAAAATTAAATCAAACTTTTCCCAAAAATGGCATTTCAATATTCTGAAAACCTACCTGGCCGCTTTCACCTCTTTCAATGCCCAGTAAATCAAAAGGATCAAATGGCGCATCGTTAATCGCCGACAGAGGACGTGAACCAGAAGTATTACGTCGACGGCCTTCTTTGCGTAATTCAGCTCTGTTTATTAAAAAAAAAAAAATATACATATAAATTTATTATTGATTCGTTTGTTTTTAGTTGCTTTTTTTATAAACACATGTGGATAAAAATTACCTGCCGTTTTTCCCCTTATAATAGGGTAAAGCTGAAAAAATGAAAAATGGTGCTTTACGCGATACCAAAACCACACGTTCATCTTTAAAATGATGCTGTTTGTATTGTTGTGAATTCAAATAACGTAAATCTTTTGCATCGTTTATGTGTACAGATTTCGTTATGCTGCCACGATTACCAAATGAGCCGGGTGTTAAACTTTCCGTGCTGCTGTCGTCGGTAATCTGAGAAATCGTGGAACCAATTACATTGTATGGTCTCTTGGCAACACCTCCAAGCGCCGTAATGGCAATAGTGCCACTAGAACGCATGCCGGGCGCTGTATTAAGTCTAGCACGACGTTCCGGTTGGATATTGGAAACATCACATGCTCCATTGCTAAAAGTTCTGAAAAATACACAGATTAAAGGAAATTTATTATTCGAAATTAAATTCTTAAAAGAGTATTTTTAGTCTGTCTCTAACTGGAATAGTTAGTTACTGGTTTATCTTTATTTTATTTGATCTTTATATTGTTAAATTAATTATTCAAGCTCTTGATTTTTGGTTTTTTATAAAAACAGTTATTTTTTTTTATTTAAGATCTCAACATGGAAACTTGTACAGTGAGAATACAAGAAGACATAAGTACATAGTGGAATAGTCAATCAAAAACCACTCACTATACAGCGAAGTCCTGGGAACTGAATTTATTCTTAAAATTCCCGAGAATACAAAACATCTTTGGTCGTAACGATTTTTTTTTTTCGTTGAACTAATGTATGTACATTGGAGAAGGTGATTTAGTCTGGCGTATGGTGCCATCGATGTTGCGATAACTTTTGCCATGAGCAAAACAGTTCCTACGCGACATATCAAAAAAAAAAACACTTTCGAGGCAACTAAATTTCAATCGTTTTCCTCTAAACAGAAGTGGTACGGGTTCGATGCATTAAAAATTTTTTTTACGTGCAATATGTATTGCACGTAAATACATATGTAAAACAACTGCTACAACGAGTTATTTTTCAAAACCCTTCAAATTCATAATATTCACGTTTATATGCGTTGCCTATATATATACGTATGTACATGAGGAAAATACATTTAAAAAGTTGTACGTATTTTGCAAATAGTCCCTACCTGAAACATATTTTTTATCTTTCGGTTTTATGCTTTAATATTTTTGTTCGAAAAATGTAAAATTAAGTTACCACATACACATATTAAATACATATGTACATAACTCCTATGTATAAACCAAGTTACTTTATTATTATTATATTATTTATTTATCTACCTTGCTAATTTCTATGATTGAATATTTCTAGCCGCCCTGCACGTTTTTGTTCTATTTGAATGTTTTCAAAATGATCTATTCACTATCAGGCTCCCATATCGCAAAAACAGAGAATTTTTTTTTTTTCGATAATAAAGTTGTAAGAAAATCCAACAACATATTTCAATAACAAAAATAAAAAATAAATGAAAAAGGGCCTTGAAAATTTTATTTACAAAAATA
The DNA here is from genome assembly GCA_963662145.1 of Sturmia bella. NCBI lineage: Eukaryota > Metazoa > Arthropoda > Insecta > Diptera > Tachinidae > Sturmia > Sturmia bella. The sequence continues at coordinate 67,231,837 of OY759172.1, read as the reverse complement.
ACTTAAAAAAAAAGGCCGAAAACAACAACCGAATCAGTTCAAAAGATAAATACACAAAACGTGCAGGCACACGCGATCATTGGCTGATTTTTTAAAAGATCCCAGAGTTTAATTGTTAACGCTGTTTATATATGTATATATGTATACATATATTCACATGTACATATGTATGTAGTATATCGAGGTGTGTATGGATGGATGTTCGTAAACATCGTTTTTGATTGGGGTTGTTGGTTGGTTCGTTTAATAAATAAAATGTTTTTCTTTGTGCTAAATTATTGGGTCGTCAGAATAACTTAAAAAAAAAAGTATTACGTTTTGTGTCTCTAAACCGCAATAACGTTTTACATTTGAATGTACTTGGACTCTCTTCAGCCAAGTTTAAATGACAGGGTGGATCCACGTCCAGCAGAGTTCATGTTTTTGGAATGTACACCAAATGCAAAAGAAAAAAATTTGATACATACTGTTATGAAATAAACAAAACTGAATTTGCAATTGTTAATTGCTTTTATCAGGTTTTAGTTCGATTTTATTTCCTCAGAACTAATATCACTGCAGTGATCAACATTTTTAAGGAAGTCAGGAAAAGTAAATTTGAAGAATGGCTGGCGGCGCTTAGCCTTGCTATTACCTGAGGCCGTCATTACTGACTGTCTATTTTTTTTTAATCTAACTCATCAATGTCCAATTTTTAACATTGTGTTTTTTCGTTGATTGGAATTTATTGATTTCATTAGGTTATTATCTAATGGTCATGTGTAAGTTATGTAAAATTATAAAACTCCGTCCGAAACGCTATTAAGCTTTGCAAAAGAATGTAAAACTAGGGAAGAATGAATGCATGAAAAGATGTCGCAGTTACCATAACTAGTGATGTCGCAGCTAATCCAAATGATTAAGTTATTCGTTCTTCTCAGAAAAAGCAATTACTATTTTTTTTTGTTAAATGACATAAAAAAATTTTTCTTAGTGTTGCCTTTGCTTGAAGGGTAAAATAAAATAAAAAAAAAAAAAACACAATACTATCAATTATTTCTCAAAGACGACGATGTTGATTTCAAATAATAAAAAGTTTTAGTTTTCATAACTACAGAAATGATATCTATTCGCAAGCTGCAAAATTATGGGTATAAAAATTATAACAGGTTTATAAAGCTCTTATTTGACAGATTTTCCATACAAATATGTCAAATAACAGTCTGTAATAATTTTTATGAATTAGGGGGTCAGTATTCACAATTTCAATTATCTGCTATGAATGGTTTATGAATACAAAATTATACTAAGCGATTCTTCGATGTTGTCTAACGTAAACAGTTGATATCAATCAAATCAAATTTTTTATGAATTGGACGGTTAATGTCTAACATACAAACGCCACTGGTTGTTATTTGTTTGTCATTTCGCAGCTAAAGTATTTGAACACATTTTTTTTTTTTTTTTTTTTGTTAATGCCAATAAAATGAATATTTGACCTTCTTATTTTTTGATGAGATTAATTAAACTATTACAGCTACAACATAATACCCTTTCCATATAAAATATGTATTAACAACACCTACAGGAAACGGTAGGTAGAGGTGTTATATTATTTATGTGTAACAACAACATCCATCTATTTTCATGAAAAGTTTTTTCCACAAAGCAAAACAAAAATTTCACATTTGAATATTGTTGTTACCGTTACCAGCTGAACAGAAAACTTAGAAAGCGATACAAGAAACCGCACACAGAAAATGTTGTTGTTTATTTATTTATGTATGTAGTTGAAATATTTTTTTTTTGTTTATTCTTCCACTAATTAAATATTGTACAACCTGCTTAAAATATTATGAGACGCCCGCCCTCTTATCAGACAATCCCTTGTGTTCAACTGTTGCTGTAAATTTTGTTCATCTCTTTGGACGCGCTCTTTTTCAGAAGTGTTCTGCATGGCCCTTCCCTTATACAAATTTATTCATTAGAGTGTGATGGCATGACACGCATTTTCGTTTATAATTTTCTTATTTGAAACAAAAAGAACTCTTGTATGCGTTTTATTTTTTCTTTACACATTTCCGCTTTTCCAAAAACAGAAACAAAAATGCCACAAACCTCAAGTTTCTTTTGTTCTGATTACGTTACTAATTAAAAGTTCTTTTACAGAATTTTGAGCGCCTGGTTTAAAACTCCAACTAATTAACGGTTTATTGTAGTAGTGGTTTTTCTTTAGCCCTCAACACAATAATAATAATATTAATTGGGTAATTAAATCGAGGCGAAGGATCTGATTTCCTTGCGGTTGTTGTTTGTGAACTGTTTTTTCTCTTTTCAAAGAAAAGTGATACTTGACTATTTTAGTAATTAATTTTATACACATACATACATACATTTGTATAATTTGTATGCCCAAAAATTGTATACATACATAGGTATGCATACATACATATGTATATGTATACATGTATATACATTTATAGTGTTTCAAGATTTAATTGGCTTCCCTGCCTTCATTCACAAAATAGAAAAACACAATAAGAACGAAATTATTCTTAATATTAAGAAAAGAAATCTCTTACATTTTTTTTTTTTCAAATGAAAAATTATCCTACATCTTTTGGGCTAAATCGATTTAAAATCACAACTTCCAGCTAGATATGGAAAGATGGTACTTTTTTAATGTATTATGGATCCCTTTATAGTGACGAAGGATATTGGAATAAAATTCACAGCCAGCTGTGGAGTTGGGCTAATGAACCCAGACATGCTGCACTGATTGTTGAGAAACGGATTCTCTACTATACGTCGTGCAACTTAATACTTATGTTTGAGAGCTTTTGGGGTATAAAATCCGACTACGAGTGTCAACATATTAAGGAAAGCATATGAAGACTGACTGAGCAAAATGACCGCAGAAGAAATTATTGCCTGAATCTCGATAGATGAAGCTGGTAGACCTAGCAAGTAATAAAAGTTTACAAAACTTAATGTACCTTAATGGCAATTTTGTTATTTTATAGAAATAAAATTAAAAACTTTGTGCTTTTTATAAACAAAAACAGTTCTTAAAATCTTTTTCATTGCTGGGGATCTCCTTTAACCGTGAATTTGGTATGAAAATGAATTTGGCAAACATTTTCTGGGATATATGACAAGCTGCGGCTGTATGCAGACTTCAGTCCTTCACTGTATTCGCACTTTAGATGTGTTCAAAAATCAGCCGTAAAGCGTTTAAACTTTAGCACATAACAATATAAACCGGTTGTGGCAGGCAGCAAATGTTTTTATTATCATTTGTAGTGTATTTCCTTAATTCTCTTTATTTTGGATTTTGATCTTTAACAACAAAAGCATTGTCTGTGAATACATGCGAGTACACTCTAATATACATATGTATGTATGTACATACATATACATATATGCATGTGTGGTTTAATTCTTTAGCATCATAATTAATTTAACCTCGACCTAGGACCAATTAGACGAAGGTGCTTTACTGGGCTCTCAGCATTAAAAGTAAATCTCCTCGCCCTCTTCCAAATCGTGCTTTGATTTGTAATGGAAAATTGTTTATGCTTAAATTACATACAGATATATGTATGTATGTACCTACATACATACATATGTAGGAATTTATTACAAACCCATATTGGTACTATGGCTTTAGTATTTAAACCAAAAAGTGTAAGCAAAACATCTTACATCTGCTTGATTTTCAATTTCTGCACAAAATATTGATGACTAAAAATTTGTCTAGAAAATACATAAATGTATGCCTGTGTGTTTGTTTGTATGTCTTAAAAGTCAAGGAAACAAAGAGAGAAAACATGTTCATAAAAAATTTCTGCAAAAAAAATATGAAATATTCATAATTGTCAAAATAATCGATCAATTTTCAGAATAATTCCATTTAAACATCGAGGACGGTGTCAATAAAAAAAAAATAATCTACATAAACATTAATAGCAAACGTAAACACAAGCGCATATCGCACAACCGCTTCGAAGCCGACATAACTTAAAATATTACATTTTACATTTACATTACACTTTATCAATACATTACAGTAGAATCTCAGTTGAGAGTTTCCTCGTGGTTGGGTTGAGAGTAAGCTATAATTAAACTAAACAAATGTGGAAAATAGAAGTTTCGTTTATATGGAATGTAATGAGCCTTACCTCTTTTTACATTTGAGGTGACGATATGCACATACTGTTAATTAAAACGTACGACTCTCTAACTAAATAAAATCAAGATCGCAAATCATAAAGAGAACACAATATCATTAAGTAAAATCGGCATAGAATTTTATCAGTTTTGTTAACGTTTTTGGTAACGATGTATGTATGTACATGTGTGTGTACATTGTGTATACCAATATAGAAATAATAATAAATTAATTTTACTTCTTGTGTAATTTACAAGTTAATTGAGTGTTCTTTTAAGTCTCGTGTTTCGTAATAAAAAAAAAATTAGAACAAATTAATAATCAGTTGTTCATTCGTACAATCACGTGTACATGTTTACATATTTTTTTTTGCATGAATGTATGTGCCTATGAATGTGTGTATGTATTTACAAATATATGTATGTGATCTTAAAAGCGGGTAAATCAATACCCGCTCTCAACGGAGAGAAATAAATTGTAAAAATATTTAATGGTGTTAGCAAATTAAATATTCACAGAGTGTACAGGTTTTAAAACAAAAGTTACACTGTGTCCATAAGAGTCAAGTTTTGTATCCGTTATTCCAGTGTCTTCCTCATGACATCTGTTGTTTTTGTTGTTATTATTATGATTATTATTTTGAACCATTTTGCAGTTACGAGGAAACGGATATTAAAAATGAGTTCCATTTATTTACATTAAGGTTTCATTTGATTTAAATATAAAGTATCTCTTTGAAAATCACAAACAAAAATTTCGGTTTATTGAAAAATTATAGCTGCTATTTGAGAAAAAGTCGGTGATCGGAATCTTTGCATAGAAAGAAGAACGAAGGTGTAAAACAGAACTAGATATTTCACAGTATTTAATATCTAAGGCTGTTGACAAAAGCATCGTTTTTTTATTGTAGTACTTGCATTTGTATCTATGTTAAAAGGGGTTCGCTTAATGGCACCAAATAATCAATTAGCTGTGTTATTGCATTGTTAATTGAACTAAGCGGAATTTATGTTTTTGTGTTCAAATAGCGTTGTGTTTGCTGGGCTTACGCTTATACGAATACATGCATACTCATGTACATACATACATATATAGTATACATAACCACATTCATATGTAAAAGAGAACCTACAAAATCAATATTATTTCTGGATACATATACATATGTACATATACATACATATTCATACATATTCATTTAACGTTAATCTGGCAATTGCAAGCCACCGGCAAGACCCATGGACTCCAAGGTCTTAGTGACTCATGAAATAAAAAACAAAACAAAACTTTTTACGACGTTGAATTGTTAGAAAATAGAAATGAAGCTTATGGCAGAAAAAAGTCCAAAAGGCAAAAAACAAAACTTTTGTTTAATGAAGAAAGGCAATCGGACCCCAGCGATAAACCTTTTTAAACTTAAAAAAAAAACGAAATCCAAAATAGATATCATTAAAATTTATTTTGTAAACAAATAAAAAGCGCAAAAGAGAATAAAGAAATTGGTGCAAAAAATAGCAAACGAATAATAATAATACCTATGTACATACATATACACATACATACATAGGTAGATGTACTCGTATGTGTGAAGATATGCTTATTTACAAATTTTAAAACTTCATAGCAACGTTTTTGCCGGTTTTAGCAAACGAATGTAAAAAAAATAAGTATTAAAACAAAGAATTTAAACATTGCATATACACATATGGGTATTTCCATGAAATGGTCCACCCTTAGTTAAAAAATCAAAACGCTCGCACAATTTTTTAAGCACAGAAAATTGAAAAAAAAAACTATTGACATTTTATTATGTAAAAAAAAAATTTAACTTATAATAATTTTAAATGATGGTAAAAACTTCTGAAAATATATGTTAAATTACAAATATATGTATGAAGGTAAAAAATGTCACGTGCGTAATGTAACGTGCGCAATCAAAAATTTTTTTTTCTTAGCCAACCCATGCACACTTGTTTTTGAACAAACCATGATTATAAAGGTCCATTAATAACCTTTATAAAAACATTTTTTCCGAAATAAAAATCTTCTACAATTCGCCTACTTTGCAATATTTCATGCTGCTTTAAAAGGCACTTACGTTTTTTGTCACGTGCGTAAGTCAACTTTAATCGCATGGAACTTGGGTACCCAGTGCTCAATTTTCCAATATATATATACTTTTTGGAAGGAACTCATCACATTAAATGTAATAATGGCAAAATTCCATTCAAAAATTCCAACCCATTTATATTTTTATAATATTCAAAACAATTAAACGTGTACAAATGTCACGTGTGTAACCATGGAAACACCCATATGTATATGTATGTATGCAAGTAAATATGTATTACATACTAAAAAACTTTTCATTACTTCTGGAACAAAATCAAAACATATGGCAGCATTTTGATTTACATTTCAAAACCTTGCAATCAATCTTTATTTATAGAAGAGCTTTGTTATTTATTATCAGTTGCTCAATGGTAAGAATTATTTTATTTTTTATGATAAGAAAATGCCATAAATTAAAAATACATACAGACATACATACATATGTATGTATGTAATTGTACAATAAAATGACTAAGATAACAGGATCTGTTTTACTTATATACTTTAAATAAATGTAAATAAACGATTACAAACAATTGCTGAATTCAATTTTTCCTAGACAAAGTGTACATTTTTTCTGATGTTATTGCATAATTTTTGAACTTTTTTTTTTGTTGAAATACTTTATATATTTATTTGAGCTTAAGGTCTTCTGTAATTTGAGTATTTATTTTTGTCAATATTTCGCTCTCCTTCGGAAAAAACCCAATCAAAACATTTTTCATTATTATTGTCCTGAAGAAGCTATCCGAAGGAGAGCGAAATATTGACAAAAATAAATACTCAAATTACAGAAGCCTTAAGCTCAAATAAATATATAAAACATAAGAAAAAAGGGGTCAAAATAACGAAATATTAAATTTGTAGAAATACTTTAAATTCTGTCACCCACATGTTCGCGTTTGTGTTGTGTGTTTTGACAGTTCTTCAAGCTAGAAGCAGTAGTCAGCTGGGCTTGTAAGGCTACCTAGCAGCGAGGTACCTTGCTTGCTCAGTTCAAATTTAAATTATTACAATATTTAAATATTTTGAAGGAATAAGAGAATTTTCCAAGAATGACATGCATTTGCCGAGCGTCAGCTCTTAAGTGTTCAGGTTTTTGCATTGTTTTTTTTAAATTTTTTAAGCATCCATGATATACATAGACGTAAGCATTATTTAATCCAACAATATAAGTTCTTTTAATATATATTTAGACAGCGAAAACAAAGCAGACAAGAACAAGTCAATGTTACAAGAAAATTTTTCTGTACTCCGCAAACTATTTTTTGCTAATTTGGGAAACCATTTCTATTTCTCTGCACAAAATGAACACATAACGCAAGCTTATGCTCAAAAATTCAGCGCAAGTTTATCTTCGAGCTTGGTTTCAATTGCGTTCAAACTGATAAATCTTTAAATCAGTGAATACTTAAACCACATGTAAACGAAGAAAATTTAGCGTTTGAGCTTGAGTCATCAAACAGTGCAAGACGTCAGCTGCTTGACATTTTTTGCAACACTGCCAAATTTCTATTTCTACAAAGAATCTATAATAAATGATTCGCTGACTTAGTCAGTCAAGTTTAAACTGCAATTACATCACAGCAACGTTTTTTAAACTAGAGTTTAAGCTCTAACTGATTTTTTAGCCTTTAGGGAGCCTTAAATTGCATTCAAAATCTAGTCATACTAAAAACGATGTGATACACATTTATGGCCCGTCTACCTGTAAAGCAGTGTTTAGAAGTAAATTTATTAAGAAGCATTTCAATAATTTATTGTTCTATTACTTTATATTGCCGCTGATTATTGAAAATAGACAGTAATTTTCAACAATTAATTACGCAATAAATTATTAAAAAAGAATCTTAACAAATGCCACCACAATTAGAAAAAATAAATACATATGTATCGAAGTATAGAGACTCATGTAATACTTTTTTTTTTTTAATTTGCACATTTGTTTTTCTTTAAAAGGGCACTTAAAACGTTTGAACGTCATACAAAAGCAATTGTATGAAAACGAAACATGTGAAAACGTTATCAATTAATACCGACAGATGATTGTTAGGTGTGTTTTTTTATGATCGTTTTTTTTTTTTTAGAACGTATTTCAGATATACCCGCATATGTTCACTTTAAGTTCTTAACCAGTTAAAATGAGTTTTATTATTTTCAACAATAAAACAAATTATAATAAACGTTTTAGCAAATGATTTGACCGAAAACTTAGAGAAAAATTTCCCTGATATATTTTAATATTTAAAACAAACCAAACTTTTAAAAATTACCCTGTTAAAGTAAAACAAAAGAAATCAAACAAAAGAAACAAAACTTGGAATTGATAAGATTACAGCAAAGTGGTTTGAATCGGTTTCAAGTGGTTGATAGCTGAAAGATAATTTCACAAGTAAGTGGTAGAAACTTTTATATGGCAACTAATAAAATATATGTATACAAAATAATTTACTAGACATGTAGGAGTAGTGAAAACTTATCTAACCGTAATTGGAATCAACAGTACAAGAGGGCATTCACGGAAAAGGCTGTTTACGACAGTGGAAAAGCGAGCGTTCAGTAAAAAAAAAAAACAAAGATCTGAACCAAGCACTGGTCTAAGCAGAACGAAATACGGAGTCAGATCACATGAGACCAAACAGTTTTGAGGCAAAGAGAACTTCGGAACAAAAATTTTAGTTTTTTGCAATATTTCCTTTAATGTTAAATATTTTAAATCTGGAAGATAATGTATGAGCTTGATGTCCAATGTTTCATATAAAAATCAATAGTCAACCTATTTTTATTCAATACTTCATTCTCCTGAAGACGTTTTCTAAAGGAGAACGAAATATTGAATAAAAATTTATTACCAATTGGTTTTTATACGCAAAAGGACCTCGACCTCAAATATTATTTTAATATTATTTATGTATATATAAAAAGTTATATATTTTTGTACTTTTGAGTTAATAATTGATATTAGAAAAATTAATAAAACTCACTTTAATTACACACTTCATATCGTAATTAATTAGCATCCTGTGCCAAGACTTATGTTTAGCACTTTGTGTTTCAATGCTCCAGAATCTAACGTATTCTCTTAGTTTATTTCTTGAATAACTTTTATCAAGATTTACATACAATTCTCTTAAGTTTCTTTACTTATTCTGGGAAAATCAAAATATTCCACACACAAAAAAACACAAAAATGGGAAGTATAGTATTCTTAAAAAAAATATGTAAATATAAACAAACAACTCCAATGAGATTCTCTTTTTACTTTGCATAATGCATTCATAAATAAATGATCAAGACAAAAATTTGTACTTCGTCATCAAAAAGAATCAACAAAAAAGTTAATAAGACACCCCTAGAATTTCAACAATGTTTTCTTTATTTGCTGGTCAAAATAAACTTTTGCTTTTGCCCTGAATGTAGGAAGAATGAGAGAAAACATAAAGCGCTGAAAAAATTGTAAATAAACACAAAACTATTTCATTCACACATATTTGTTTTTCTTTTTTTTTTTTTTTTTTTGGTTTTACTACTTCCTGTGGGAACGAACACTTGCAGATCAAAACCAAAACAAACAAAAAATATGCAGATCTGCACATCCAGGCAGCCCATTGATAAATTATACTTGTTTGTGTGTGTATGTATTTGTTTTGAATTAAGTATATTTTGAGATCATTAATAACAGTGGAATTTCACATGTAATGAAAACGGTGTGCTTTCTTGTTTTGGTATAAATGGACTTTAATGCTCCTGATAAAATATACTTTTCTGAAAGCTAATGAAATTTTCTGTTGTTCTGCTAGCATTGTTTGTTTTTACACAAACAAACTACACACAAAATGTTGCTGTTGAGCTGCGAAGACCTTGTTAGTGAAGCTTGCCAGGCAGAATATAAGTAAAAGAAAATATGTACACCTTTAATCTTTCATTTTTTCTGGTTACCTTATTTTCGGGGCCAGCGCTTATATACATACATATGTAAGTACATATTTATGAACAAAAGAAATCACTGAATTTGTATGGTGAAGCAAACCACAAGTTTCACAAACACTTGTTCTTAATTTCCTACTATAGTCCATTTACAAATTTTACAAAACATTCTGGAGCCAACGCATAATTTTTGAAAATATTATTCATTTTGCCTCATTATCTCTTGGGTGTTTATTATTATTGCTGCATAAATAAACATATTTGTATTAGGTTTCTGCATTCATTTTACAGTTGTTTTTGTTGTTGTCGTTGTTATTTTATTTATCAACGTTGCACTATCACCTGGCTGGCATTCGGTGTTGGTTATTTTATATGGGGCTTCTTTTGTTGCTGCAAGAAATCAAGAAACGCTTTTTTTTTGTTTCCAGCTTTCAAGTTATGAAATCGAAACCCTTCTAACATGTTCTTCGTTTTTGAAGTAAAAACGTGATATGTTTTTAAACGCAAATCTCTGTTTGCATTTCAAGGACATGTTACGCTGCATTGCACAAATTACTTCACAACAAACAGCAACAACAATAGCAGCAACAGCTTATAAAACGTGTCATTTGTTATTTACAAACACAAGCACAAAAACAACCGGCTTTTTGCTACCATGACCAAGACCTTGAATAAATGTTTTGGTACAGTGCAGCAAGTTTAAGTTGAGGCATTGCATTAGCAAAGACATGCACCCAGCAAAGGGACTCATGCAGAAACAGGAGTGTTTCATAAACAAACACACCTGAGGAATTATACTTTATGGAACTCATTTCATATTCGAAAGGTAAGCCAAAAAACTATTAAATTATTATTTGTTAAATTTTTTTAAATGCTGTTATTTAAAATGCGCCACGTAAAAAGTGGTTTAGTGTACTATAACACACATTTAGCCCAGACTAAAACAATTTATTATTTCTGCAGATTTTGCTGGCTTCTCTTTGTGTACGTACCTATTTGCTTAAAATGCAATTTCTTTCAATGTCAGAATAAAAAAAAAAGTTGCACAAAAAAAGTGAAGTAAAAAAAAGTGGGTAACCTTGAAATGCATTCATAATGAAAAGAAGTCTTAGTTCCTGCTGAAAATCAAAACATCTTGTTGAAAGCACACAAATCCAAACCAAACAATGTCAAATTTAAGAGCAGAACTGAAGGAATAAAAGTAAACCGCCAAAACAAAGGTAATTTAATACAAACGAAAAAACCAAAAAAAAAAAAAACAAAAGCCTTTAAAGCTAAAATTTTATGACGCAGTTTCTGGGAAGCAACAAAGAAGTTTCGGAAGGTAATATTTATTGCACAACTAATAAAAACTTTGCTTTTTATTTAAAAACAAACCTTGTTCTTATGCCATCTTCTAATGGCGTTTTGTTTGCCAGCACAAAGTGTTGCCATCATGACAGCCGATGTCATTTATGGGTTGCATACACTGTCATACCAGTATGCTGTTATGTCTTCATTGGCCACAAAAGACGAAACATTATCAAAATTTTCGAAATCAAATTTGGAACAAAATCAGCAAAATTATTTTCTAATTACGAGATCATTTATAAAAGGCGTATTAAAATTAGTTTTGATTTATGCGAGTTTGTCAGTAATACGAGTACGCGTACGATATCATTTATTTTTGTTCAAAATCAAATTCACAGTCGCTACAAAAATTATAATAAATATTATTTGAAACTATTATAAGAGCGACAACAACACTTGGCCGTATCATCTAGTTTCATACAAATATAGCGTGATATTTCGTGAAATTAAATTCTTCTTTTTCAAAATTTTTTTCAGTGTAAGTATTTTGAACCGGATTATAAAAAAAGTGACTTATTTCATTTAATTTTTTTTTTTCAAATTTCACAGCAAAATTTATAGTTTCTGCCAGTAATTCTGTTTATTTACCAAATACTTTCTGTCTGCCTGCCTGCCTGTCTGTCCATCAGATTTAAGCCATGTTATTCTGCATGCCAAAAATTTAACCAAAAATACACAAAATATGTCGTTTAAACAAAACAATTTAAGCCAAAACATTAACAAAAGACGCATGCAAAAGCTTTACAGTGTTCCAACTAAAAAAAACAAGTTCGTACTGTTTGACATGGCTGGTGGATGGATGGATGGATGGATGGATGGTTGTTTGAAGAAACGAAGTTGAATGTTTGCAGTTTCTCGTCTATTTCATTGAATGGCAGACAAACAGACATTACGTCTGTCAGTCTGCCTTTGTGTTTGTTTGTTTGTTTGTTTTCTGAATTTTTATTGTTGGCATGTTGTTAGAAAAGTGCATTGACATTTTAAACAAACATTATCATAGACCTAGTTTTTGTGCTTTTTTTTTGTTTCAGTGGAAAATTTTATTATCGTGTTTATGTGTATTTTTCCATATACATACGTATCTTTCATGTTTAAACATTTCAATATGAACTAATGTTTACATTACTGTACAGCAGCAGAAGTAATGCAGGCATTTAAATTTGTTAAATATAACCATATATATATATTTTTTTTTTGCTAAAAAAAATGTTTATCTCCGAAGCCTGTCAAACAAATTTTGCAACATTTTGTTTATCTTTCTAAATTTCTTTGCATCTAAATAAGAATTTTTTGTTTGATTACACAATTTACTTTAAGTTGCCTCACAAAAATTCAATTTTAATTTAATTTTTTGTTTTTCATTCAATTGTTTTAGACAAATGAAAATCCAAAATTCTTTAGAAATTGAAAAGAATCACTAAAATGTTTAAAATTTTGTGGCGAATTTTAGTTAAGAGATAATTTATGTTTTAGATTGGATTTGTGTTACTTTGATGGTTGATATACATACATACTTAAATGAAGGTAGTTCCATGTCATCGCAGGCGACTCTGGAGCAGGTAGCAGGGTTGCAAAAGCAAGTTCTTAAAAAATAATTCGGCCTCAATGTTGCTGTTTTAGAAGTATTGCTGTACAAAATCCTTATCCCCCCTTGCTGACCCATCCAGATAGTGCTGAACTAACTGGGATAGGAAGGGTGCAGGATACTTCGTTTATCTTGGTGGCCAAAAATCTTAGGCAGATCCTGAGGGGTCTGCTGAAACCGTCCACCGAAGGGTAATACGGCATTACGCCCTGGGCTGATTTTACGGAGTCATTCCACCCGATCATATGCTAAGGAGCCTTTCTGGGCTGAAACGTACTGACTGTGGTTGCTACCATAAGTTTGCATGGCAGGGAATGTTGATAACTAAACTGATCAAATGGCCTTCGCGCATAAGTTCGAGGGTCCAAAGGGGCCCGTGGTGCTATTGCCATTCGAAGATGCTGCCTTATAAGGAACTGGAATGGCGCGATCACTTGGGCTGGTTAAAGGCCTGGTGATCCTAGGAATTTCGGTCTACCAACAGTAGTCGTGATTTCCGAAAGTGATTGGGTAAACCAACGCTACGTAATAAAAAATCGTTCTGGATAAAAAATCAGCTGGATCCAACATATTCGGGTAAACATTATTAGCAGGTTGAGTTACACATTTTTTTTGTCTGTAGTAAACGAAGCTAGATATCAACCAAGCTGCGGCCGTGTTAAAAGTTATTAAGCCTGTGACCTACAACCTAGAACTTTATGTAACATTTATGCAGTTTTTCAAAAACGCAAAAGTTGTTGTTTGTAATTTTAACTTGCTTACAATCGCATTATGGAACGTTACATTTGTTTCTATATGTGTAAATATTATAAATATATTTGTAATATCTCAAACTGTTTTCTATTCTATTTTTAGCAGCATTTTATCACAAACGACACATTACAAGTGCATACGATTTTGTGCTCGCACATAAAATCTAATAAAAAATATGCATTTAAACAATTCTCACATTCAATGTGTGTAATACTTGAAGCTCAAAATAATAATTATTAATCATGTTGTGCATGTAAATTGGCATAATTTAATGGCCACAACACAACACATCTCTCAAATAAAAATAAATTTAATTAAAACCACACTAAACATACATACACACTTGGGCAGCTGTACCAGGGGTGGGCGGGCAGTTGGGAAGTGGGATTGTTTTGATTCATGCCACAGCCGCTTCAGCGAGTGGTGAAAAGGGTCTTTAAACTTCCTTGAACTGTTTGTAGGGGGAGTGCGCAAACACGGCGAGAGCGTTTAACAGAAATGTTATATGCTACACACTTTGAAAGGCTGTGCAAAATAAAAGCTTTTTTTTTGCAATAAGAGAACGAATGCAAATCAAATCAGCTAGCGGTCTATTTTAAAACAAAAGCTTTTTCTCCTTGAATGCATTTCATTCTGATCCATGAAACAACAACGACTAAAATAACAATAACAACATTTTTGCTCATTTGCACCTAAGACAGTCAGCCAAAAGTTGAGGTAGGTTCTAGGAACGACAAAACCACACAAAAAAGCTCTATTAGTGACTAACACTACCGACGAATGCTGAACACCGAACACCGAAAAAACATTGAAAAAGAACGTTAGTGCAAGTGTTAGATGCATATACATACATATGTATGTATGTATGTATCGATATGTACATGTAACGACAAAGGTCGTTGTTAAATGCAATGAACTCTGCTAAGCTCTATTTTTGTTTTACAAGCACTAGCAGTTGTTGTTGCGTTTACTGCCAGCAACACTAGAGCTTTTGTGGAGTGCAGCATGCTCTTAGAAATTTAACATTGTTAGCTATGTGTAATTGTTTGCTTCTCAATTTATTTTTAGTCACTTACGGGAGCTGGTGACCTTGTTTTCTACGATACTTTTTAAACTTTGGATCCGGTAGAATGAGGGAATTGCATAAACCGGGGTATAAACAATTAAAAAGACCTTTTTTCAAATAAAAAAAAAAAAAAAAAATATGCATGACAAAATTGCATACACACACACACACACACACACAACAACAGTTGAAAAAATATATTTTTCTCAAGCCAAAAAAAGCTTTCATTTCCACTGCACCTGTAGTAGTTGTTGTTTTTCATTTTTCTGTTTATTTAAGATTTTTTTTATTTTATTTTCAATTGCAATGAGTGTCAATAACCTGCAGTTGCCATGAATTTTTCTAGTACGATTTCAGTGTTTTTGTTGTTTCTTAAATAGAGAAAAAAAAAACTAATTGAAAATAGATATTTAAACTGTTATTTTGTTATTGTTCGTTCATTTGAATTTGTTTTCGAGCTGTTTCAATTGTGCAGGGAATAAAAATCGTTAGTTTAAACGTTATGTAACAGCATTTCTAGCAATGTGTTCTTAAAACGTTCGATTTTCATTCAAGAAAAAATCCAATCATATAATCTGTTTTATTGGCACAGTTTCTTCCCTCACAGAGAACTTGAAGCGGGTCGGGCAGACTTACTCCTTTAGAGTGCTTGTGATCCTTTTCCCAAAAAATAAGCGCAAGGTGCTCTATTTTGTCGTGCATCTGTGTTTTATGGTTTTTATTTATAGTTTCACATAAAAAACTACATACGTAATGTGTAGCGAATTATCTATCAGTCGTGGATGACATACATACATATCGTAACCTTAAATGTAACGGCTCCTAACTATACTTTCATTTATTTCAAAGGGGGAGCAAAACATGTTTTTTTAAATCAATAACAATGAATTACTTTTGAAAAAAAAAATTTTTTTTTTTTTTTAATTTACTTAGTATGTAAATGACACGTCGATTGTAGTGCCCAAGGAGTTATTTAAACATATTGTTTTATAAGACGTTCGTTTGCATTTAAAGTGGCGATTTATAGTCATTCATATACATAGGATTTCTTTTTACACATTTCAAAAGTATCTTCTTTGAGTTTATTTGCTTAATTTTTTTTTCAATCATAAATTAATTTGTCGTTTTCTTTTCTACAATATTGTTTCGCGCAAGAAATGTATACGACCACGATTTTTATTACTTTTTTTCTACTTATGCATAGTTTTGACAATGTTTTCTTTTAACCTTAATAAACTATAAAAACCCACTTTTTAAGAAAAAAAAAAGTGCAAAATAAATGCACACATTTTTCCCAAAACAAAATTCAGCATAATAGTTGCTATTAGTGCCAAGTAAAATATATTATTTTTAGTTGATACGAGTAGAATGTATTGCAAAATGACCAAATTGTTTTCGGTATTAAGAGTTTCTTTGAAAATTTAAAATAAAAAAAAAAAAAATAAACAAATCTTCAAACATTTTTCAAGGGTTTCTCTAGTCTACTGAGAAGTTGAGTGGCATCGACAAAATGTCGGCGGCAAATAGACGTCTTAAAATGCACAGAATACAATTAAAAACGTCTATTTAGACCTAAAATGAAACTATAGATTAGTTTAAATCATTTAGGAAATTCAAATTTTCACATTTTTTGTACAAAAATTGCTCCAGTGAGTTGCCCAAGCGGTTTCAATGCCCAATTTTAGTTGTCTAAAACCGCTTCAGCATTTTTACCTTGCTAAGGAAACAGATTTCAGAACCTTTAGCGAAGATACACAGGTTGCTGGGTAAAATATTTATTGAGCTTTATACAGCCCGCACGAAACGCACACAAAAGCATACAATTTGTAGCGCGTGCATACGAGAGATACTGGTTTATACCAACGAAAAACATAATTAACATTTTAGCACATATTAAAAAGAGTACAAAGTTGAATAATAACACCGGTATTCATAATATTTAAAATGTTGTTGAAATACATTTTGGGATAAATTTTATATGAAAACATTTTTCTAAAACGTATTTAAACTACATTTTTTTTTTATGAATACCGGTATAAATATTTAAATCTTTTTTTACTAATCCAATTTTTTCATTTCTTGGCTATAAAGCGAAATGTATCGTACGCACACACTACAAAGCGCACACTTTGTGGAACACTGTGGAATTCTTTATATATGTATATAAGTCTGTATTTCGCCACCGTTTAATCTATTACTTTTTTAAGAATGAAAAAAGACCCTTAATTAACTGCCTTTATTATGAGAAAATGAAAATTGTACTGTGGCTCTAAATGTAGGTGGCCATGACTACTGTCGGTTCTGCTTAATGTCAACAATCAAAAGCAACAAACAACATTAAACGTACATATTAAATAAGGAAAATTAAAGAATTCACAAAAATACATTATAATCAAATTAAGCAAAATAAGTTTCCTCTAATGGTATGTAGTAGTTTAATCATAATAACAAAAACAACTTTATTTATGATGTCTGTACACGTTTGAAAGGCATCTGGTTTTTAAAAGATTATTAATCTGTTTGTATAAAAAGTGTTCTTTAATTAATAAAGCAAATCAAGCAAAACAAGCAAACACACAACAAACGCTTCTGCAAGCATATTAAGAATACCTAAAGAAAGATAACTATTAGGCCTGTAAAAAAAATTACAAATAATTCCACTTAAGATAAAAATATTTTTAAATTTATAACAAATTACAATAACAAAACACGTGTGTATTTAAAGAAAATTATTGCTTGTTTTAAATATTTTTCGTATTTTTTTGTTTTTGTTATAAAAAAACTTTTCTTTATTTAGGCTTATTTAAAGAAAATCAAGAATCTTGTGAAATTCAAAAGGAAATGAGGTATTTATGATTTGTTGCTTAAGAATTATGGCTGTGAAATGTTTTGAATTTTATTGTTTTCTTTTAGATTATGTCTAGCATAAAAATATAGCAACAAAATCATTACAATGCCTTAGTTTGTGTGCTCAATGAAATTTGGCAGAATATCAAATGAAAGAATATAAATAAACTGAAAGGTTCTTTTATAATTAATACATAAACGTATAAATTCAAAACGATAATTAAAAAATGAACAAAAAGTGCATTCATTTAAAATATTTTCTCGAACAACTGAGCAGTCACACAGCAAAGTGTAGGTACTTTTTGCAACGTTCTTTTATGTATATCTTCTAGAATTCATGTATCCAGTGTGAAAATTTTACTTTCTCAAAGAAAATACAAATTTCAAAACCTTATTTTCATACAAAATGCAGTCATTTAAATTCATAAACATCCGAAGATGCTTGAAACAAATTCTGCAGGAGCAGCAAAACGCTCCCTAATATAAGATTTTTTCAACTTCATGAACGACATCACCGACGCGACGTGATACCATGGATAGGGAGCTGAGGATGCATGGAATGCTCGCACGATTAAGTTAATTAAGGCTTAATAACCTGTATGTATACAAATACCCAAAACATTTTCACAAATTATTCATTGACAAAATAAATGTCTCAATTGTAGAGGCAAAAATAAAAGAGAAAATTATCACATTTTTCTTTTCCTCATTTAACAAATTTTGCTGCACAAAACTGAATTGATTTTATGAATCATATAAAAATCTATTAATATTGTTTATGATGGAACAGCACAAGCAGCGCAAAACCAGTTTACAATGTTTCACAAACTCATGCATTTATAAACCATATTCTATTAAGTGTAAGTTTGAAAAAGCGAGCATAAATAAATACATTATTGAGTGATTGAGTTCGTTTTGCTAGACGAAAAAATGTTAAATTGTCAAAATGAATCACAGATCAAAGCGGACTTTGATATTTTATTTACTATATACATACATATGTATGTATATAAATTAAAGTAATCAAAATATTTCTTGGCGAAAATTACTTTCTAGATAAAATAGTCAAAAAACTCAAATGTATTTATTATTCTCACGTAAATTTGAATGCCAGACAGTTTCTTCTACAATTTTTGTGGGGTAGCGCATAAAGACGTCATTTTAATTATTGTGACACAAGATGTTTATACATATTTTATTTCCCCCAAAAAAGTTTTGTGCATTCAATTTGGTAATTTTTGATAATTGTTGATTAAACAATCATCTGCTATAGATGGGTTGATTTCTGAGTTAATAAAAAAAAAAACAAAGAGTTGAGCAGCAAAAATTTGAATAATCTTGTTAATTTCTGTAATATTTTGCGTCAATTTTCAAATGGCAACGGTTAATTATTGTACAACTTTACCAATAGCCAAACCTGGGATTTTATCGATATCATTTTGCAATAAGTTCACTAAATCACAAACTTTGCAGTGAAGCTTTTCAAGTAGATCATGTTTTATTTCGAACAGGAAAAAGAACACCTGACAATTGTGTGGCAAATATGCAGAAAAAAAACCTATTTATTTATATAAAATCTATTGCTTAAAACGAAACAAAAATACTGAAGAAAAATAAAACGATTCAAAGCAAAAAAGATATAGTAAACCACTAAGGGATCCAAAAATCAAAGCGTGTAAGCAGATATTATATAAGCTCTAGTAAATTTTGACAGACCTACGCAATTACAAATGAAACAAAGGAAGCTGCAACAAACGCTGTGAAATATGCAAAGTGCAAAAATAATTTACTGCTTGTTATTGGATAACATACAACATTTTCATCATTGAATTTTTATTGTAAACAAATGTAAATGAAATGATTTTATTGTTGTTCGCAATATTAATTCAAGAATAAGAGATTTTGTATGCTGTCGAAAAGCAGGCAACCAATCCAAACAATTTGGTTATATTACAAAATTTCCTGTCAGTTTTGGTATTTCAAAACTCATAATAAAATTAAAATAAAAAAAAAAACGTTTTCGCAATTCATCAAACAGCGAATAAAAGTTTTTATATCAAAAAGTATTAAAAAAGATGTCAATAAATTGAAAACATTGAGTATAGGAGTCACAACACCTCAAATAGGTATATGAAAAATATTACTATAAATAGTATTTGCAGACTAGATCGATCATATTGTCCTGAAAGAACTTAAGCAAACACCAATATTTGTTTCTTTGATATATGACAACTGTTAAGACTGAGAAAAAATTAAAAAAAAAAAAAAATAGAAAAAAGAAAAAAGAAGTTGAGAGCACTAACCTTTCACGCAAAGGCATTAAAATGCCAGCACCCATACTGGACACCTTCATTGGTATCTTAACGCTGTCGGAGTCACTGCCACTTTCTGCCCCCGAACCGCCGCTACCGCCGGCATGAGTTTTTTGTTGTTGCTTTTGATAGTTGTTGACTTTGCCATTACAATAAGTACTATTGCCACTGCCCTGCTGACGACCGCTTGAATTGGGCCGTTTAGCATTGCGCTTCTCTTGACCAGATAAAGTGGTTTGAGCTGTAGCTGTTTCTGCTGCCGTAGACTCTTTATCAAATGCTTTATAAACTCCTTCGCTTTTAGCGTTATTTGGTTGTGCATTTATCAAGTTGTAACCCATATTTTCAGTTTCACTAAAATGCCCATCACCATCCGCACTACCGGCATCATCACTTCCAATACTGCCAGGGCCCAAAACATCCATATGGATTTCATCGATTCCAATGACAGTGCCTGACAGCTGCTGGAGAGCTGTGGGCGGCTGATTTTGTCCGGGAATGCTGCCATTACGTTGTTGATGTTGTTGCTGATGCTGTTGATGATAGAAACCCTTTTTATAAAAAGGCTGAGAGTTGTTGTTGTTGTTGTTGCAATTGTTGTACTGATGTCCAAATAATTCCACTCCCACAGAATTAAGATTGCTGCCACTGCCTGCTGCACCCGCCGATGATGACGACGATAAAGCTGATCGTGTTCTACAAGCGCCAACACCGCTGCCGGTAAGCGCGTTTTCGTCTCCGCCACCTTCAAATCTTGCTCTGCCAGTGCTTGAACCTGCACGTTGTAATCTTGTCGACGTTGCGTTATTTGCTGCACCTGTTGCACAGATGCCGATTGTTGCTCCAAATTTAGTATCCCGATGTGTGCCATCTAATGAAATATTCGATAGAAACGAGATCGCAGCCAGTCTGCGCCTGTGTCTCGTTTTATTGAGCGAACTACTTGCCATTAGGCAGTAACAATTGCTTTAAGATACTCTTCTTCGTAAAACAGCCGACCGAGAAATTTTCTCACGGTGTTTTAATTCTTTTGCAAGAAGTTTTCTTTCTTTAAAAATAAAAAAAAAAGTTTCTAAATGCTTCAAATTAATACGATAAAATGTCTTCTTTCACAAAGAACGGGCGATCTGTTTCAGATAAATTTAAGTTTTGTGTGTCAATGTGTCAGAAATTGGACCAAAAATTTAACACTTCGTTATTAAAAATGTCATTGATACAATAAGTTTTAATCAGATGTAAAATTTGATCACTGTTTAAAGCAGGGTTTTTTTTTAAGATGGACGAATGCAGCCGTTTTTCTGTAACGCTTGTAAACGTAGAGGGTTTGGGGGTTTAGTGAGTTTTTTCAAGTTTCTTTACAGAAACTTATATGACTGATTTTGAGATTTAGTTTTGTATCAAAAGTCCTCTTTCAACCAATATCACATAAACTTTTTAGTCTTTAAATTAGCTAATAAATTACTACTAAACTTTAAACTTAAACGCGACATCTTGAAGAATTTTTTTTAACAAACACTTGACAAGAAGAAAATGCACAGAGATTTGTTTTTGCTGTTAAACAATTGTTATATTATTGATTTTATTGTAGAGTGGTTTGTAAAGTTGCCGTCGTGTTGCAACCAAACGTCTGTCTGCTAGCAGGTTTCAATATGATTTGCCGGAAAATTCTGGAAATGTACAAAATATAAAGAAATTACAGAAAAAAGTGTAAGCAAGTGAGTAGAAGAAAGATTGCGTATGGATGTGTTTATAAAAGTTATTGTATGTTTATAAAAGTATGGCATGGAAGTGGAAGTAGATAAAACACGAAATATAGACATAATGTAACAGCAAATAAAAATAGATTCGTACGATAAAGTTAGATAAAATACACAACGAAACCAAACGCCCAGCCCAAACAACCAGCAGCCAGTCAATCAGTATGCATTCGTGTAAACAGTGCAAAACACCGCCAGAGCGAAAAAGAGAGCACACCAACAATGCTGTTTTATGTACAATAATTGCAAAAAGGAGCCGGATGAAGGATTTATGAATGGTTTCAAAATATGCAGGATATCATAAGTACAAATGGAAATTTCTCTTTGTGCATTCTCTCTCTCTCTCTCTCTTTCAATGTCATGCTCAAACACGTCGGAAAAGCTTACAAAGCTGTAAATGCAAAAAAGCAAAGCTTTTAAGACCAAATGCATGAAGTAATAAAACTCATTGTTAAAAAATTAACCAAATATTGAGTACAGACCTTTCCGCCGTAGCGTAACTGCTGATGAGATCTAACATGTCAGGGTGCTAAAATCCCCAATCCCAGGCTTTGAATAAAAACTGATAAGACCCAATGAATCATAACACGGATCAAATTCCTTGTTTTCTTTTGATTATTTCAATACTTTAACAATTTTACTGTAACAGCTTTTGTTTTTAAGCTGTAGCTATCTATCTTCAAAAACAAAACAAAAAATTGTAATCCGTGCGTTCCTCATATTGTATGCCAGAAATGCACTTTATTCACACTTTTGAAATTTATTTACTCCCGAATTTGTGCTTTTATCCAATTTAACTTCATAGTTAATTTTCTTATTTATTCCCTTTATTTAATTTTATACAGCAAATTTAAGAAATTAATTCAATAATTTGCTATAAGAGCCAAGTAAAATTTATAATTCTAGATCCAAATAGATCGTTTGCATTATTTGCTGTCTTTTTCAGCCGTCTGTATGCCGCTGCATTTCTACGGACGAGTTGAGTAACATCAATGAAATGTCGACGAAAAATTTTTATAAATTTCAGTGTTTTTATTTTTAACATTAACATTTTTATACTAAAACGTATTGAAGTGGTGGTATTTTTTATTAAAAATCATAAAAAGTATTAAATTTTAAATGACCATTGTTTTTTCACGTTTCTGCAGTGATTTATTACAATATCGGTTACCTTTTTCTTACTTTCGACCGGGGGCCAAATCGTCGCATTCGATATCGAACGAATTTCGTCACTTATGCTGTGTGTTTGTTGTTTATTTTGCTTTTTTCTACATTATTTTTGCTCGATAGTTCATTCGATATCGAATGCGACGATTTGGCATCAGGTATTTTTATTGGATTTAAAAACGAGTGCAATTATGTGATATCGATTTACAGGACATCAAAAGCAAAAACTCGTTTTTGAAACCAGCAATTTACTCGGATTTCGTTTACAGAACAAACATGACGGCACAGGCCATTACAGGA
Organism: Sturmia bella; assembly: GCA_963662145.1. Lineage (NCBI taxonomy): Eukaryota > Metazoa > Arthropoda > Insecta > Diptera > Tachinidae > Sturmia > Sturmia bella. The sequence continues at coordinate 67,208,511 of OY759172.1, read as the reverse complement.
TTGAGTTCTAAAAAAACTACAAAATATTAAATATAGTACCAGTTCTTTCTTTCCGTGTAGACTGGAAAATTAATTTATTAAAATATCGCCGGTATGCATAAGAATTAATAAGTTGTTGAGGTCCTGTTTGTGAGGTACATTTTAGAACAAATTTTGCATAGTCGCCATTAATTCTATTTGCTGTAATTTCCGAAAATAAAAAACCCTATTTTGAAAAGTTAATTTACACCGAAATGCGAATGTCGTATGCGCAACAAGAGAATACGAAGTGTCTTATACGAAGTGTCAATATCGCAAAAAACTTGCTCTTGTACTTGCACTCCAATTTTTTTTAATTCTTGATAGCCATTCGACAACTTCTAGATCTAAGGGATCTTAAGATAATGGGCCGTTAACTACTCAATTAAGAAAAGTGAAGTGGTGGTATAAAAAAACGTATTTGTACCAAAAGTTGTCAGCAGCATGTTTTAACATTTCCACACATACATGTATGTGCATGTGCATACACATTTACACACACCCATGTATTTACATTATTATCATTTTGTAAGTGTGATTTCCTACGAGAATAAACGACATTTAAGCATTAAAATGCCGGTTTTTCAGTTTTATTGATTGTTTAGCTTTGCCCTGTACAATTTGAGTAAAGAAATAGTTTAAACTACACATTTTTGGCTGCTTGTTTTTTCATTCTTCACCCCGTTGCTATAGATTGATTTCACGCATTTTTATTTATTACTATTATTATGACTATTGAAAAAAAAAATTAATAAATGTAAAGACACACAACACCGGCGTTATTTTCTAAGATTTGTTCAAACATTAGTTAGTTGAAGGTGCAAGAGTGTTCAAAATTTTCTTTAGGATAATAACACTATAGATTTGTTTAACTTTGTAGTGGAACTTTATGATTTACAATTGTTTTTTTGCTTTTTTAGGCTTTAGTTCGATTTTATTCCTCAGAATTGAGAACTGAGGAAGTACAATCGAACTAAAGCCGATAAAGTAATTAACAACTCAGCAATATTTTAAGCTCATTTGCAACCCCCACATTTCCAAAGCGCAGTTAATTTTTTTTTTTTTTTTTTTTAACAAACGAATAGTTCATCGGTCTCATGTAGAAAGACACTAGCTCGTATTTTCTTTAAGCCCAAATCCCTTGCATATTTTGATTAATTGAAGGATATTAATATATGAAAAAAAACCGCGAGATTGAAAAAAATGTGAGTTAGGGCCTTTCTAAATGGGACCGACCATCGATTCATTTGTTTAGAAAATAAGCTGCGTTTTGGAAATGTGCGGTTGCACTGGAGTATTAAAAACTTACATTTAAATTTGGAAAATTGTATAAAAAAATCTTGGTTAGATACTTTGTCTAAAATTGTTTTAATATATTTCGTAAAATTTTATTAAATGGAAAAAAAAAGTTCAAACTTTCACAGAATTTTTAATTTGATCAAAACCATGAGGCGGCACTGCATTATTAAAATACTTTCATTTAAATTAAAATTTCGTAATTTATTTGGTTTCATTTTTCATGGAAAATGTTTATTTGCGAAATATATGAAGTAATTTTCATCAGTAAGCAAAATTTTCAATTTATTAAAAATAGTTTTGTCTCTTCATATACTATATTTACCCTTTTCCTTGTAATTCATTAGAATTTCTCCATTTCTCTGCTGATGGTGTTGACCTTTAACGTTTTGAAAGTTGTTTAAAATTTCTTAGCAATTTTAACAAATTGAATTTAAAAAACAACTTTGATAATTTGTTCTCCATTAACACGAACGAAGCTTCTTTGGGAACTTGTTAAAAAAAAAACTATTTTGCTTTTTTTCGATAAAATGTTTCACAAAACGAATGTTAAACCTCTTTACTTCAGCTTTTCAAACTTAACTAAGGAGTTCTTATTGCAACTTCAAACTATTTATACTCGAAAGCAAATTTGTTTTTATCATCGAAAACAAATTCAAAAAAAGAGACTTAAACGATATAAAGCCTACGTTTGCTCAACTCATTTTTGTCCGCTTCTTTGGATTTTGCTTGGTCGGTTGGCTGCTCGAACGATCATTATTTGAGGTAGAAAAAAAAAGAACAGAAACAACACACAAACAGCAATCACTACAGAGAAATGTAATGATATCCAAAGAGTTTGTTTTTTGTATAGAATATTTAATGGTGTTAGTTTCTCAAAAACAAATGAACGCTTGCAGGGGTAAGTGGTGTTTTTGAAGCTTTCTACAAATGGCTCTTTCAGCTAAAAAGTGAAGTGACTCTCAAGTAAAAAATTACGAAATGAACACTAAAAAATGTACAATAACAAAGTGTATTTTGTAAACAAATGTATTATTAAAGCAAAATATGAAAAACAAGAAAAAAAAATTGCTAACACTAGAAAAATATATTACATATAATGCATACACACACACACACACACACATGTAAGTATGTATGTGTTCTGTTTTTATCGTATTGAAATAATGTTTTCAGGGTTTAGATAAAAAATGAGTAGCAAAACATATTCTTCGTATTTAACAAATCTTGGCAGCAATGTGATTCCAAAACCGTTTTTTATTTAAACAATTTTTTTTTTATTGCGACAAAAAAAAATTTAACACTCATCATCAGAATGACAAAAGAAAAAACAGGATTAATAATTTGGCGATACATTTCTGAATCCAAATATTATCAATTACTAAGCAAATTGTTTACATTCACATAGAATGCGAACAGAGACACGACATTTAAATTTTAACTTATTTTCATAAAAACACACCCCCACAGTTGGAAAAGAAAATAATAATAGGAGAATGTTTAAAGTCAAGCATTTGATTTTCTTATGTAGATTTTTTTTTTGAAAGATATTTTAGATTTAGCTAAAATCATAATTTTTGTTTCTTCGATTTAAGCATGACAATAAATTTAAAAGTAACGTACATAGCGTACACACATACATATGTATTTAATTGAGCACCATGCCAAATTTTTTGTTGCTAGTCCAAATTCTTTAATTATTTGCTTTCGTTTTTTTTGGGGGGGGGGGGGGGGGGTATCATTGATTGAAAACAACAAATGTTTTTGTATAATTTTCTAGTCTGTTTCTATAATTTTTTATACTCGTATGTGGGTATGTAGCTAAATTATTTTTCCTTTTGTGCTAGAATCGCCAGGTAAAATTTTTACTTTGATCCCTCATTCCCATGATTTCTCTAAATTGTAGCAATATTTCCATCAAATATGCTCATTTTGTGATTTAAAAATGAAATAATTTCCCTCATGAGTTTTTAAAAGCAGAAGTCTCTAATTATTGTTTTAAATTTATAACTGAAATTTTGTCGAAGAAGCAAATTCAAATAAAAGTATTAAATTTTATACAGATCTTAACAAATATACCGCATTTCAGCTTTTACCGCTCTAAAAATTTCACTTTTCCGAGCGCATGTGTAAGCTCTTGAATATAACATTTTTTGTGAGCTCAAAATCGGATACTTTAAAAAAAAGAAGCTCAATTGAAAACTAATTTTATTTGCAGAATTATGTGTGTGAAGATAAAGTTAACTTTAACTAGCGGAGACACACACCACTTTACAACAGGTTAACAGAGCTCTGTTAACTGCGTAACAGACACTGCCAAATAGATGGATTATTTTCTTGGAGGGATATCCACCAATCTGAGTAACATCCTTTGAAGATATGAAGTGGAAACTGTTCTCTGGAATATGTGTTTTGTAGTTTTGACTATAAAGTATATTGAAAACTATTCCCAAGGACAAAACACACTATTTGAATGTTATTTTCGTACTGGAAAATTGGGAGATGGTACACATATCCCACCATATACAAAAGGTGCTCCAAGGAGTCCACTAAAGTCCACAGTTAGTGGCATTTCTGAAATAATTTTGGAAAAAAAAGTTTTGAGCAAAATAATTTTTTTTCTCGAAATTTCTTGAGAGAAGTGGATTTTTTGGAAAAATATGGAATGGTACAAACATGCCACTATATCGAAAAGGTGCTCCAAGAGGTCCACTAAGGTGCACAGTTAGTGGCATTTCTGAAATAGTTTTTTAAATAAAACTTTGAGCAAAACATCCGAAATTAATGTTAAGTAGATTCTAACCGCTAACAGCAATGTAAATATACTACATTCTGATTTTATGTTTGTTGCGCAGAACTGCACAACTTGTTTCTGCTGTATTTTCTAAAATACTTCTTGTGTATTAAATTTGAAAACGGAAATATTTAGAGAAGAAGACCACAAAACTACCTGCACTTGCGGGTTTGTCCAACTTTTAGCGTGTGAGATGGAATTTGACACAAATTCCATACCAAAGAACTGCATAGAAAACCCCCCTCTAGATAGATGCACAACTTGTTTCTGCTGTATTTTCTAAAATACTTCTTGTGTACTAAATTTGAAAACGGAAATAGCGTGTTGTACCTTGCCGCTGCAACAGCAAATACTAAAAACAACAACAAATCGAAAACTACTAGCTGTCCCCATACAACGAAAAGTAACAATTAGCCGTTACTCTCGAACCGTAAGAGACAGAGGGATGAAATTTGCATAATATATGTATTCACATATGCTCCACAACAACAAATGCTAAAAACAACAACAACTCTAAAACTACCAGGTGTCCATTTACAATGTAAAGTAACAGTTAGCTATAACTCTCGAACCGTAAGAGATAGAGAGTCGAAATTCGCACAGTGTATGTATTCCCAGATGCCTTACAACAACAAATGACATGAAATTTATGAAATGAGAGGTGAAATTTATACAATATACATACATATGTATGTACATTACACATATGTATGTATGTACGTACGGAACCCTAAGTGCGCGAGCCAGCCTCGTACTTGACTGAATTTATTTTTATTGTTACATTGATTTTATGCAAGCAACTTACTAAAAATTTGCATAAATTTTTTGTCTAAGCTCAATTGTAACCGGATTTTACCAGAAAAATTTTTTAAGTTCATACATTGTTGCAAACGATCAACAGTGTGACACATAATTGAGGAATCGATACCAGAAAATTGTTGTCAAAATTATTTTTCAAAAGCATGGGAAATTTTATACTGAAATCGATTTTTAGCCCTTCACAATTGATTTTTCTTTAAGAGGAAATATAATTTTAAGAAACACAACCAGGAAAATATATACATACATAATTTTTTTTTTGAGTTTTAGAAGTCGGTTTCTTTTAAATGGCTGTTTTTATCAGGCGTATAATTAGATCGGCTCAAGAAAAATCTGCAGCAATATATCTTCAATTTCTGCGGAAAAAAATTCTTCAATAAAAAAACGCATTATTATGAAAAAGTTTTTTCTATTACTCTTCATTTGAATAACCTTATGTGTGGATTAATTTTAAATTGAAAAAAATTTCATTGTTTGTGTTTAACAGAGCTATTACGTTAACAGAGACCTGTTAATACTGCAGGGTTGTGTCTAGGGTTGAATGTATTTAGATTTATCTGCACACAGATTGGTTGTACACACATGTGTGTGTGTACAACCAAACATACTTTTGTTACAGAATGTTTTACAATTTTCTAGACATACACATACATACATACATACGTAGGCAAATATACATATGTATACATATGTATGTACGTATATATTTTCTTATGCCCTTGATAATAGACAATCGTTATTCTCTAACAAGAGGTGTGTTAAAAACTATTAGAATTTTATCTTGATTTTTTAATTATTTCAGAGACTTGCTGTTTTCAATGTTAATGTACATACTTACGTATGTGTATAGTTACGTAATTATTTTTGAAGCGGTTTCAAACATAATGATAACTATGAAATCAAAACAAATAAGTATAATTCGCAAGAAAATTTAGCAGAAAAAAATGGTTAACAAATTTCTTTTGATGATTGCAAACATTGTGCGATACGTAAAAGGACTTTTGGGCACTCGCATACCTATTTACAAATCAACACGTAACATTTTCAAGAACACAAAGAATTCTTTGTATCTATGTACATATATACACGCATATGTAGATATGTACATATGTATGTATGTATGTATGTATGCACAACTTTATAGGGATTTTAAAAAATGAATGAATGCACTGTTGAGTGGTGTTAACGGTTTTATTAAGTAAATACACAAACAAATGTCTACATATTTTTTTCCAGCATTTAAGTGTGTGTGTGTGTGTGTGTGTTTGTAAGTGGCTGTCATCAGGTAGCTAAACACGAAAGAAAATGAAGACATCACGTGATGGAAAATTACCGTAAGGTGGAGGAAATGTTCAATATGCTGTAATATGCTAAACAAAAAAAGAACCGGCTTAAAAAGCCGAAAATGGGGAAATATTGAACTATAAATAACACACAAATTAAAAAGAATGAGAAGAAATAACAAAAACAGTGAGAAGGAAAATATGGAAAATGCTGGGGAAAATCGATTACAACTAGCCGGGAGAAAAAAAAAAAAAAAAACACAGAAGGTTAAAAACAACTGCGCCGTGGAAAATAACAATAGTAGAAATTTGATAAGAAAATTTTAATAATAAAAATTTAATAATAGGTAGGTACTTACCTTTATCATTAACTGTATGCAGTTATTTTAATTAAACATTTAATCAATTTCACAAGTGTTTCAAACGTACCATTTTTATATCTTGCGCATTATACATATGTAAAACAACAAGCACTTCTTAATTTTTTTTTTAATAAAAAAAAAACATAAAAGAATATTTACACAAAGAAATTGTTTCACTTATAAACTTTTTATATATGTATGTATATTTTTTATAAAAGAACTTTTATTGAGCGCACATACACATAGGTACAAACATACATATGTATGTGTATAAATATTTTTGTACGCTTTTATGGTTATAAAATTTTCTGATTTAATCTCTTTGGATGAGTAACTGATGATGTTGTTGGTGCGAAAGGAAGTTTTACTATTATGTATATCTTTTGCTTAATATCGCACACAATAGCTAATAATATTTTTCACAGTATTCTTATTTCTAAGATTTTTGTTAATTTTTCACGAAATTTTCCTATCAGAAGACAGAATATAACTCGCCTGATGGATATTATAAAATAAAGTGAAAATTTTCTTTCGTATTCTGTTTTTTGCTTCTCATTCTCTATTTTGTATCTTGTTTTTGACGTTTTGTTTCATGTTACAGTGATGCTAACAAACTCATTGCGAAAAACGCTGCTGGGATAACCTCGAAATATTTAGAAATACTAATTCAATTAAATAGACCTAAATTTTGAAGAAATTATATAATATTAAACTGAAAAAGGATCGAAAACAACTTAATAACTAATAAATTCAATAAAACTACATTTTATCAGTGTTATATACAGCATATATTTAATAATAAAGAAAGAAGTAGATTGAGTGACAAATTTCTATACAATATTGGCTAGATATTAATGGAGTAAAATAAAAACAAAATTTGTCCATATGTATATAACATGTTTCGCAGACCGGGCTACTTGGGTCCTAGAATTACCCAAGTACGCCAAGTGCAGATGTAATATATATTATATGAATTCGAAGGGCGGCTGTGTTTAAAATTTCTACACAACATTTGGTTAAAATATTATTAGTCTTGTATTTTTCAGCCCTGCAGACGCTGTCCGAAGAAGAGTAATATGTTGGTTATTATGTACACAACACACACATATACATTTTCTGTGTATTGAATTATTTGTTCAATAATGCGCCAAAGTCGCGCATTCTTGATAACAACTCGAGTGTGGCAGCCTTCAAAGTAACTTTGAATAATAATTTTTTCTGGCCACATTCCGCCACAGCTGTTTTTGTCAAAACGTTTTTAGCATGCTTCTTCTATCGAACGAAGATAGGTATAAAACAGAATATTTCAATGAAAAAAATTTCAAATTGAATTATAAATAAAAAAATGGATTACGTTGAAAGTGTATCATTAGCCATGGATATTGATTTTGTAAGTAAAATATTACAGATGTCTTTCAATGAAAGCTTAATAATATTTTCTTTCGTCGCTAAGCCTGAAGAAGATGTCCCGTACGAGGAGGAAATTTTACGGAACGCATATTCCGTCAAACATTGGCTGCGCTATATAGATCATAAAGCTAAAGCTCCTAACAATGCCGTCAATATTGTGTATGAAAGAGCGTTGAAGGAACTGCCTGGTAGTTATAAGATTTGGTACAACTATTTGCGCACCCGTAGAAAGCAAGTTCGTGGGAAATGCATTACGGATCCTATGTATGAAGAAGTGAATAATACATTCGAAAGATCTTTAGTTTTTATGCATAAAATGCCTCGTATTTGGATGGACTATGGGTCTTTTATGACTTTGCAATGTAAGATAACACGCACCAGACATGTTTTTGACCGGGCATTAAGAGCTCTGCCCATTACCCAGCATCATCGGATCTGGCCTTTGTATTTGAAGTTTGTACAAAAGTACGATATACCCGAAACAGCAGTTAGAATTTTTAGACGTTACCTTAAGCTGGCTCCCAATGATTCTGAGGAATATATTGAGTATTTGTTGAGTGTTGGCCGTTTAGATGATGCAGCTCAACAGCTGGCGAATATAGTGGATACTGAGCATTTTGTTTCCAAGCATGGAAAGTCGAATCATCAACTTTGGACTGAATTGTGTGATTTGATTTCGAAAAATCCAGATAAGGTGCATTCCTTAAATGTTGACGCCATTATACGCGGTGGCCTTAGGAGGTAAATAATATTTCATCCTAACTTTTTAGCGTTAATTTGCAATATATTTTTTCTTTAGGTATACAGACCAGCTAGGTCACCTGTGGAATTGCTTGGCTGACTATTATGTCCGTTCGGGTCTCTTTGATAGAGCTCGTGATATTTATGAAGAGGCCATACAGACGGTCAGAACGGTACGCGATTTTACCCAAGTGTTTGATGAATATGCACAATTTGAAGAGTTGTCTCTTAATAAACGCATGGAAATGGTAGCCAATGATCCGGATACTACGGAGGAAGATGACATTGATGTGGAACTGCGCTTGGCTCGCTTTGAACATCTAATGGAAAGACGTCTTTTGCTACTTAACAGCGTTCTACTGCGACAAAATCCTCACAATGTTCATGAATGGCATAAACGTGTTAAATTATACGAGGATAAACCACATGAGATAATTAACACGTACACAGAGGCTGTACAAACGGTTCAACCGAAACATGCTGTGGGAAAATTGCACACCTTGTGGATAGAATTTGCAAAATTTTATGAATCCAATGGTCAAGTTGAAGATGCTCGCGTGGTATTTGAAAGAGGTACCGAAGTGGAATATATAAAAGTTGAAGACTTGGCCAGCGTTTGGTGTGAATGGGCAGAAATGGAAATACGTCAAGAAAACTACGAAGAAGCTCTTAAGCTAATGCAAAAAGCTACTGTAATGCCTAAGCGCAAAGTAGCCTATCATGATGATACCGAAACAGTGCAAATGCGTTTGTACAAGTCGCTTAAGGTGTGGTCTATGTACGCAGACTTGGAAGAATCTTTTGGTACTTTCAAAACATGTAAAGCTGTGTATGACCGCATAATTGATTTGAAAATTTGTACTCCACAAATTATTATAAATTACGGTTTATTTTTGGAAGAGCACAACTATTTTGAAGAGGCATTTAGAGCATACGAAAAAGGTATTGCCCTCTTCAAATGGCCCAATGTGTATGACATATGGAATGCATATCTGACAAAGTTCCTGAAACGTTATGGCGGGTTAAAGCTGGAGCGGGCTAGAGATTTGTTCGAACAATGTTTGGAGAATTGCCCTCCAGAACATGCCAAATACTTTTACTTGCTTTACGCCAAACTAGAAGAGGATCATGGCTTAGCTAGACATGCAATGGCTGTGTATGACAGAGCGACAAGTGCCGTGAAGCCAGAAGAAATGTACGACATGTATAACATATTTGTAAAGAAAGCTGCTGAAATTTATGGTCTGCCTAGAACAAGAGAAATCTATGAAAAGGCCATTGAGTGTTTGCCGGAAGAAAATATGCGTCATATATGTGTACGTTTTGCTGAAATGGAAACTAAACTAGGAGAAATTGATAGAGCCAGAGCAATATACGCCCATTGTTCACAAGTAAGCAAGTTTATAGATATAAAAATGTAAAATAAAACATGCTTCTGATAATTAATATTTTCTTTAATTTCTTTTTCTTTCAAATATAGGTCTGTGACCCACGTATTACGGCTGACTTTTGGCAAACTTGGAAAGAATTTGAGGTTCGACACGGCAATGAAGATACAATGCGTGAAATGTTGCGTATTAAACGTTCCGTGCAAGCCACATACAACACACAAGTTAATATGATGGCCGCCCAATTTATAGCCAATAATACAGCTAGCGATGCTACTGCTGGTGACGCCATGAGTTTGTTGAACGCCAAAGCTGCTGAGGCCAATAATCAACAAAAAGATAAAGCGTTACTCAAACCCCAAACGTCATCTAATATTATGTTTGTACGTGGCGAAACTCAGGGTGGCTCAGCAAAAGATAAAGTTGTTAATCCCGATGAAATTGATATTGGGGACAGTGATGACGATGATATGGACGATGAAGACGACAATAATGAAATAAATGAAGCACAGAATTCAAAAACCACAAGTAAAGATGACAATGATGTTGTGATGAAGAAATTGCGAATAGAACAAAAGTCTATACCCTCAAAAGTGTTTGGTGGGTTGAAACCTGTATCAAATGAAGACGAAGAGGATGATTAAGCAGTTTTATAAGTTAAAGTTAGATAAAAACTAAATAAATTTTCAGAACAAAAAAAAAAAAAATGTAACTCGTTTTTATGCATTGTCATTAATCTGTTATTAAGATGAAAATGCATTGGGCATTAATTTTTATGAAGCATATTGCATTAAAACAGCCACTCCTACACGAACAGATATTTTTTAAATATACATACATATGTATCTAATAAAATCATGACATCACATTCTGTACTATAAATTCAATGCAATCAAATTTTGTTCTTCAATAAATTGGCACCTCATACATACATATGTATGTAGTATGTATTTAAAACAACGAAATACATATGTAAAATAGCTTCACAAATTCGGGCTAAACCTTTTCCACAAAATAATAAAGTTTAGGAATTTCAATTAATTTTTGTCGTTCAATAAACTTATTATTCCTTTTTATTGTGTTTTGTGGGCAGGCTACTAGTTCCGATGATTGCTCTAATGGACATGCATAATAAATGGTAAAAATAATACCCATTTTGGTTTATTAAATTTTTTTTGTCGCATCTGATGCCATTTGTTAAAATTTTTTTTTATTTTGCTTTATACATATGTATATTTTTTTCAGTTAGTTTTGGACCAGTCGGTATGTTGGCATGTATGTGCTATGTATGTATGTATGTATGTTCACATGTCGCACAAATTAACCTAAATCTCAACCAAAGAACATGGCGGTTGACATGCATATTAAAACGTTGCCACTGCCTTAATAACAAATGTCTATGTGCGCTGTCTTTCAGAATAAGAATGTGTGTGTGTGTGTGACAAACATTGTTCTATGATGATGAGTCCATAGGCATGTATGTAAGTATGTTTGTTCATAGGATGTGCAGATGAAGTTGTTGCTAAAAATATCTGTACAAGACAAGCCGCAAATTATGCAACTACAATATAAGCACATCCTTGCCAACCAAACAAATACATTAAATCTACCCCAACAGAAAGCAATGGCAACAAATAAAAACTTAGAAAGAACTTGGTATGGTGCACAGTAAACCACAGTTTCTGCGAAGTGTTTCGCTGCATTCCTCTGCCCATAGAACAAAATCTTATGGAAATCGGAAATCACACACAGTTATGTATTTAGAAATTAATATTCGATTGCCGAGAAAAGAAGCAAACTTTTTGGATATCGGTTTGGAAATGGAAAATCGCTGGATTAAAAATAAAATTATGGAAATCTAATTGCTCACAATATTTTTCCTCAAACAAAAACTTGCGAAGGAATAAAAAATGGTTAGAATGCACACGAGTTAACTTCCTTCTTTATGGACGTTACTAACACTCCAACTTTACATCAATTGTTTGGTGTGGTTTTGAGTACGAACTTTCATTTCGATCGATTTCGTTTTACCATCTTCAGACAGATTTAAATTGCGCCATTTTGAAGTTAAATGAAGTGAAAAGTGAGCAAAGACACCTGACACTGCCCCATAACAACGTTTCAAATTCGATTTTGTATCGCCACACATGGAAGCTACTATTCCAATAATGAAACTTCATTTTTGGAGAAATTTTTGGGAACTTTTTCAAATTGTTCTTTTGGAATTGAAAACAATTTCAGGCAATATCCATTCCTCTCTCAGGCCTGATAGTTTCTAATTAAGTAGATTTTGTAATTTTGCGTTATGTATAATGAATGAGAGAAATAAAAAGAAAATAAATGAATAATGGCAAAAGTATAATGGCAGTCAATTGTATTCCGAGAAAATTGTTTAAATTTAACTTCCTCAATAATACCGCCGAAATGTTTATCCATTAACAATTACTTCCAAGTAAGCTCACATAAAAGAGAAAACTTATTGAAAAAGCTCTTTCGACCCTAAAATAAATTTTGCTCACAATTGATTTCTGATAGGTTCTAAATCTTAAGCGTACAATGCACCAGAATTTAAGTATAATCCGTTGATAATAAAGCTTAGAACCTGAGCACCACTGTGCAACACAAGCACACACACACACACACACACACACACACACAAAATATAAGCAAACAAATGCAAAAGTATGATGATGATGGTGGTGAAGTTTTCATGGTTTCTCTACGACTGCTGCTGATAGCGACATGTTAACATTGTAATACATTGTTGCATCAAGAAAATAATGAATGATAAAAGTTAAACAGCAGGCTGGCTGCAAAAAAGTAAGAAATATTCACATCCTTCACACTCACACACACACACACACACACACACAACGGAACACCATTCGAACACAGACATGGCAAGGTAAACAAGAAAATCTGTAAACAAAGTTGTTTTGTTTTTTCTTAGCATTTCTTCTACTTTTTAATACTTGTGGCTCTTTAAATGAGAGACAACACATTTCGCTTTTGTTGCCTGCAAATTAAGTCGTGAGCTCTAAATGAAGTGTAGAGTACGAGTAATAAGGTTTTTATTCTAGTGAAAACATTAAAAAATTTTTATGCGTTTTTTTTTCTGGTAATTTTTTAAATCTTTGAACATTTTGTACGAAAACATGACAATGTATTGTTCACTTCCGCTTCCTTTTTATGAGTTGCATAACTGCTGCAGCACACACTTTGCACAGGAGTATGTACATACGCAAACACACACACACACACAGGCAATTGCATTGCAGTCTATGTAGTTGTGTTATCTATGGCTGGGAAGCCGTTGTCATTGTTTTAATATTCACGTTAACTTTACAGTTTCCTTCTAACAATTTCGTTTCGTGTATTTTCTGCTCTTTTTGGTTGGTTAAAAATCTGCCAAAATTTTTGCCTTGCTAAGCATTGTCTCCAAATTTTTGCATGCACACACACACATACCTTCGGCGAAAAAAATAAAAATCCTTTCCTGCACTAACAAACAAACTTGCCGTAATAAAAGTAGCAGCAGCAGCAGCACCACCACCACCACCAAAAAACTATAATGAAAGCTCTCATGGAAAAAATGCTTATCCGTTTAAAGTCATAAACACAATTCATTGTAGGCTTATCGCTAACACGACTATAGAAAACCCAACCAATTCAAATGGTTATTAAGCGCCACCATTGTTTTTTTTTTCGAATGTAGTTGTTCCTTTTTCCAAATTAAATTTGTCTCTTACTTCATCTTACCAAGAAATAAGGAGGAAAAAAAAAAACGATAAAAAGACTTAATTACCTTTAAAAATTATGATTTTAAGCACTTTTGTTTTAAGGTATCAAATTGAAGAGAAAAAAAAAGAAGAAACATTGCAAACAAAAGATTGAAGATAGTTTCTTTTGGAAACAGAAAATAGGTTTCCTTATCATTGAATTAATATACAGTAAGTAGTTTTGTGCTTAAAGTGTTCTTTTTACCCTCTCAAGCGTTTGAGATCCTAGACGATTGGCGGCAAAAAACTTCTTACATTTAAATTGTAACAAATTTCTGTTTAACACTTCATTAGACAACGACAATCATAAAATGGCAAAAAGCCACTTCCTGCCACTAATTAGAGAAAATTCTTATTGGTGTTTTTTTTTTTATATTTTCCTTAAACAGCGCGTGTTTGTTTGGAAACACAAAAAACAAAACCACCCACCAACTTACGGAAAATTTTCTATATTTCTTGAGGACGAATTACAATAAAAACAAATCAAGTAAAAACAAAAAAAAAAAAAAATTAATGAATGAAAAATGAGTTGCTGTCTTGATAGCAAACCGCAATAGAATATATGAACTACAGCGAATATTGTAGCACTCTTTTCGGAAATGCTATTGAGTATAAATAGCCATAAGAGTATATTTCTGAAGATAAAAACTCAGTACGTTTCTTTCAAGTTTCCCACTACAAGGAATAACAATTGCGATAAGAAAACAAAATAAATTTGCAAAGTGGCGCTGATCCTGTTTGACTTCAACTACTAAATTTATTTAAAGCTTTTGCTTTTTCTTTTAAATATTAATTTAGGCTGGTCACTCGGCATAAATGTTCAAATTGGAGTTGATTTGGCATTTGTTTTCGTAAACCCAATATATCGTCTAGAAATTTTACAAATACATTTCTTTGAAAAATAACAACCATCAAAAAATATATATTTTTTATTTCTTTTTTCCATCATTATCACAACTACTCTTGTTCTGCTGTTAAAAATGATCATCACTATCAGAAATATTCAAGTCACTGCCAGTGGAAGATTACCCTGCAGTACGAGAAATGCAACGTTTTTTATTTAATTGAAAATAAAAAGCATACAAAATTACTATTATATGTTTATTTGACTTAAGGTTCCTATCGATTATAGGGCCCCATCTATGTTAAGAAAATTTAAAATTGTATAAATCAGATCGTCAATCTCCTATACTCTTTAATTATTTATATATCCATATGTGTACAACAAAAGAATGATCAGCCCAGGCTTGAACTTGAGTCAGCTAAAAATCATATAATAGAAGATAAGTCATTATTGCATTTATTCTACTTTTATGCTTCGAAGCTCTTATGACAATTTATTTTTAAAACTCTTTAATTTTGGGGCTTCATGCTCTTACAATGTTCTATTGGCAGGCTTTTACTTTTTCTCTTTTATATTTTTATGCTCTCATATTTGTGAATTCTCATATGCCAGGTAAATTTTACACCAATATTTCCTTATACTCTAATATTATTATTTTTTGGAGATCTCAGTTTTTCGCAGACTACTTTCAGCAGCAATTATGCATTGTTTAATTAAGAGAAAAACGTAATTAAAAAAAATCATACTAAATTTGTTCAAAAATAGTGATCGAATTTAAAATAAGCGCTCTACTTGTTGTAGCGCTTGTTGTTGCATTTGTTCTAATTGCTGCGATTGCTAAGTGGATATGGTATGGTGGCTGCTTAAGGAACATAAAGTTTTCGACTTGACCCAGCCAGGGGCAGACAAAAAACTTTGCAGCATGAAATCGGGAAAATTTTAAAAGAAAATGAGACAGAAATTAAAGAAAATAAAAGAAAAAAACGGAAACGAATTCAAAATCAGTTTGTATTAAAAAAATTCTATGGTGCAAAATCAGCACCGAAAGACCTGAAATCAACCTTGTTTGCTACATTTTTAACCTGCTTTCGTCGTAAAGGGTAAGTAAGACTGATTGATATCTCCTCTTTAAAATATTTAAATTACGTAAGAAAAAAAAATGCTTTTAGTTTTATACATATTTTAATTTTCTTGCACTAAATCTGCATAAATTTAAAATTAAAAAAAAATATACTATTTAAATATTTTTACTTTGTTATTTGCTTTTTTGTTTGTTTACATTTAAAAACATATGAATTTATTTTTGCTGAATTTTATTGGCAAAAATTTATCCAGTAAGAGTTTGTATTAAGCTTGATGCCGGCCTCACTCTACGTTCAGAGCCGGCGGGATACAAATTTGCTTGAAAATTAATTCCGTACTCAAAGTTCTTGCAAATGAGAAAGTTTTTGAAAGAGACATTTTCCTATTCTTCCTGCAAGAAACACCATGCACTTTTTCCACAAACAAACAAAATTTTAAAAAATTTGCAGGTATTTTTTTTTGTTTGTTTGTATGATATACTAATTTTGTGTAAGCGAACGCAATCCTGTAAAAACCAGTAACTAGTTGTGAAGAAAAGCAAAAGGGTTGCAAGACGTTCATGGGAGTTATGGAATAAGAAATGTCGGCGGCATATAGACATGGTGAATAAGACAGAAAACATTAATGAGGTATATTTTTAGACCTGAAATAAAGAAATGTTAAAATCGAACTGCGGGGCAAATTTCATACCCCCTCCCCCCCAACACACACACACACACACACACATAACGTTTGGCTTGGTAGCTGTGAATGTGTGAAAAATGTTTGTGAGTTTGCTTGCTTTAAGTGTTGTGCGTTGCAAAATGCAATCATAAGTCATTTGTCTATTATTATAATTTGTTAACATTTCATAAAAAGCTACACTTTGCAGTTTGTCTTCTGTTCGCTTGCTTGGTTTTTTTTTTTGTTTTTGTTTGTTTTTGCCTTGCACTCAACTAAAGCTTTCGAGCCCAACTCAAGCACAAAGTGACGGTTGTTTGCCTCAAAAACTTTAATTTTTTTTTTAACGTTTTTGTTGCTGTTGATGTTGTTTTAAAAGAAAAAATAAATGAGAGTAAAAAGAAAGTTGCTTTTTAGTGAAAATAAAGAAAATATTTTACTACTTCTCTCAAGTCATTTGCAAAGAACTTGAAACTTTTCTTCGGCACTTTTGGTTTTTTGCTTTTATTTCCATAAAAAATTATGGCAACATTTTCATTTATTATAAATAGAAAAAAAAGAAGGATGAAATCAAATTATTCGTGTTGAAATTTGAGTAATGAGTTTGAATTGCTGCACATGTAAATGGGTGCAAGTGTGTAGGCGTGTGTGTGTGTGTGTGTGTGTATGTCAGTAGTTCTTAGAGCAGGAGTTTTCTAATTTCGTCTTCAAGCACTGCCATCACACATACATACATACGTATGCATGTATGTATATCCAGCCATTTTTAAAGTCATTAGAGTCTTTCTTTCTGCTCAGCATTCGGAGCAATAATATTTAAAACAGCCAATTTCTTTTTGTGCACATAAACTATAAATGTGCACCGAATGGCTAATAACTAAATTTTGTCAATTTGTTTTAAAATTCAATGAACGCAGAATCAACAAGACATTGGTGACTTTAAGAAGAGAATGTCATGAATGTGTTTACTGGTTGGTAAAAAGCGTTCTGCATCCACGGACAGAAAACAAACACTCTGCTACCGGCAGTCTGATGAACCCTGGCCATTCGGTTTTTGACCTCATTGGCTCCAGTTAAGCATATTTGTTTTATTATCATTTTTTTTTTAACTTTTTAAGCTTGTCACTTCTTAAGGCCCCAAAAAGTAGTAAATGAATATGTAATTGGGTTAATGCTTCCTCTTTGGCTTTGTTTTAGGAACAAAGCCAAAATAAACACATACTAAAACAAGTGCAAAAGCAAATAAACAATTGCGTTTAATAAGAAAATTTATGACAATAGTTAAAAGAAAAAAGTTAAGAAGAGAAACTGTTTTTCCATTTCTACTCGTATGTACTGGCGTGGCGTACGTACATACAAACTAAAGCTCTTTTTCCAAACACGAATGGAAATTAAATTAAAGTGCAAATAAATAAATGTTTGGGGTATACATATGTAGTCAGAGCATTTGATCTTAAATTAATTTCCCCGGCTTAAAAAGAGAAATGTGGCTGGTTTATCATTCAAAGTCATTAAGCAATTTTTTCCCCCTTCAAGATAAGTTTAGTGCAAACAGTAATAGTTTCTTTCTTTTTTTGTTACTCCAAATCCTTCTTTGTAGCCGTTTTAATTTTTCCATTTCATTAAATCAAAAATAAAAAAGGGAAAGCAAGAAAAAAAACCGTACTTTTGTCTGTTTTAACAATTGCAAAAGGCAACCATTTATTAAATAAAAATTTCCTTTCTTTAGTTTAAATTATCTCTGTAATCTTTATAACCGAAAATGAAAATCTCATTTTATTTATCATTCATACCTTTAACGCCCAGGGTGTTTGGGCAACTGCTGCCAGCGGCAACAAGACGCTTTTGTTCGGGCCAAGTTGGCTTGGCCAATTGTAGCAACAACAACAACAACAACAAGCTACCACAAACCCTTTTATGGTTTAATACACATAAACAAACACACACACATACACACACAAGGATACTCGTAGCAACTGTAGCATTTTTGTGGTTTTATGAACTGCAGCGGAGTGGAGTGATGGTACTTTTAGAATTTTACGATTGTTTTGCTTTTCATCTCTTCCACTGGCAAAAGTTAATTATTTCGCCATTAATTTTTGGTCCAAATAAAAAGAATCCTCGAAAATGAAATAAAATTGTATACAAGGGATTGTTGTTGATTTACAGGTATTTCGTTTTAATCGTTTTAATTCCATAAACTGAAAACTACAGTAAAATATCGCATATCAAGTACAGGGATGGTAAAGCAATTTCAATAACTACGAGTAAAATAAACTGAAGAAAAAGCGAAATACTTTCTCCAAAGAAAGTTGTAACGAACAATTACTTGTAAAAAGGTAAGTATTGCCTCACAAAATAAAAAAAAAGACCCACTTAAAAGAAATATCTAAGAATTTTAGAAAGCTGTCTTTCGAAAAAGCACCTTAAAATACACTTTACGAAAAATGCATAGCAGAAGTTTTGTTTAAAAACTGCATTTTAAGAAAGTAACTTTTAAAAAGTTAAACTTTTAAAAAAGAACATTTTCAAGAAGGGCCTTTAAAAAACAGTTCGTAATGAGGAACCACCTTCTGAAAAAGACCATTTTATAATGTACTTTTCGAAAAAGTAACTTTTTGAAAAAAGTAGCTTTAAAAAGAAGTAGCAGCTTTTAAAATAGGAAGCTCTTTGTAAAGAAATACTTTAATAAATGTACCTTTTGAAAAGGTACGCTTTGAAAAACCACACTTTCCAACAGACTTTTAAAAAAATACATGCTAATTAAAATTATTACTTTTTAAAAAACACATTTAAAAAGAGCCTTGATTTTAAAAAAGTACATGCCAATTAGAATTGTAGTTTAAAAAAAATTACCTGCCAAAAATATTACGTTTTGAAAAAGCATCTTTAAGAAAACGCCGTTTTGAGAGAGTACCTTTAAAAACCAGCTTTTAAAATGTACCTTTTGAGGGAAGTATCTATTGGAAAAAGTACATTTTAGGGAAAGTACCATTAAAAAAGTATCTTTAAGAAAATCACCTTAAAAAGAAATTTTAGCAAAGTAGCTTTTAAAAAATATCTTAAGAAATGTGCCTTTCAAAAATGTAGCTATTGAAAGTACCGGTGGGAAAAAGTACATTTTAAATAAGGTACCTTTTTAAAAAAGTACCAACAAAAAAGGACCTTTCAAAAACTGTCCTTTTTTAAATAAATAATTAAAAAAAAAGAAAATTGTATCTTTTAAAAAAGGTCCTTTCAAAATCATACTTCCAAAAAAGTTTTTCAATAACCCGCTTGACAGATGCATGTAAAGAGGTACCTGTTAAAAAAGAGCATCAGGAAAACGCATCCAACTAAAAGTGGAACTTTTTAAAAGAACTGCTAAAAAAGGTTGCTTTCAAAACAAGTATATTTTTGAACAAATAGCTTTTTAAAATAGTACATTCTCAAAAGGATACCTTAGAAAATACTTTTCAGAAAACTTCCTTTTAAGTGTAAGAAAGTACCTTTTCATAATAGTACCATTGGCTTTTACAAAAACACCTTCAAAAATTACTTTTTTCATTAAGTACTTAAAAAATTTTCTTTTAAAAAAATGACTCTTGCGAAGAAAATGCAATCGACTCTGTATAATTTAATTTTCCCCAAAAATTTTCCTTAGTTGTTCATTAAAGATAAAATGTTTGGACATTTTTTGAAAAACTGTCGAGTTTACTGACAAGAGATGTGCCACTAATAAAATGTTATGCTGAATAGAGCTTCTAATTTTTTGATCTGATTCGCCATATTAAATTGGCCATTAGAGGAAATAATAAACTCAGTTGCTTAGATGCATATTAATTCGTTGAAGGCGCAAACAGCAATAAATTTCCGCATAGTGCGAATGAAGATCCTCTTAAGTGGGGGCTGTAAATGCTGCTTAAGCGTTTTGCAGCTTTTTAAAACGTGCATGCTGTCATTTATGAAATATCATAAATCTTTAATAACATTTTCTTTATCCTGACACTTACTTTCCTTTGCTCTTCTTTTTTTTTTTGTTTGTTTGTTGTTTTTGATACTTTCTGTGGAAAAATTATGGGGCTTGTTGTTTTACAGCAACAATAAGAGAATTCGAAACGAAAGGAACAAACACAGCGGTTTTGTTGGCAACTACATCTTTTCCATCGTAACCAAATTTAGTTGGTGGAAATGATAATTTTCACTTGAGTTAACTGGCTACATTGATACGGTTGCAAAAGTGAAATAAAAAGGATTGTATACAATTGCCAACACTTTTGGCGTGTTTTTCACTGGCATTGTAAAAATGTGGGCACAAGGAGGAGACCACTCTTACGTACATATTCACACACACACACACACAGACACGGGAGCAGTCTATGAGGTTGGAGGATTTTGTGGCATTTTATGAAATGTGCTAAAACATAAAAACAGCAGAGAAATTCAGTTGTTGCCAAGAAGACTTCAAAGTTTGTAAAATTTATTAACCGCATTAAATGACCCCCGTTCGCTTCAGGTTTGTGTTCAGCACTATTATGTACACATTGCAAGATAATGGGCTTGACTAATAAGCAGTATTCTTTGTTGATAAAAATTTTGATAATTATAACAACTTGAAAGTGTTTTATTATTCCTAAATTTTGAAAGCGTTTCATTCAAACCTAATTCACCTTTATAAAATGTTCCACATCAGCTCTGTTAAATGAATACATTTTTTTTTTGAAATTTTACCAATATTTTTTCTAAGCCCAGAGAGAGAGAGAGAGAGAGAGAGAAATAGAGAGCAAAAGTGAACTCCATGAAAAACCAAACTAAAATTAATAAAAAAATCTTTAACAAGAGAAATGGTTATTTTTGTTGCTTAACGAAGCACAAATTTAGTCAAGCGCGTAAAAACCAAAAACATCAAAACAATACCCTAAAAAATAGACTAAAAAGGATGCTGCAGCAAACCTCTAACTAAATGATAGTTATTGCCACAGAACACAAACGGATATAAATATATTCCTTTTTATTTGTGCCACACCAACATCGCTACAAAATACACACACACACACAAAAGAGAAAAACAAAAAACGAAAATTATTTAAAACCACAATTGTTATTTGCAACATTTTTACGTCATTCTTACCAATTTTTTCTATTCGTTGTTGCTGCAATAGCGAAAATATTGCACAATCCTGGCATCACCGGCTAATTTAACAATGTGCAGTTGTAAAAAATATATAGAGTAGAAAATGGAAAGAAAAAAAATGAAAAAAGTGGGCATACAGTTTATAAAACACAATAGTGAATTAAATAAATTTACCTTAGCGTTAAATTAAAACATGTAAAGCAGTTTTCATTAGACTTTAAGGCCTTGCGGAAGGAAAAGCACAAAAAAACTGATATTTGAAATTATTAACTCTGTTGTGTGACAACATAAATTCAATTAAAATGCCCTACAGTTGGCACTTATTAAGGCTAACGCTTAGCGTTATCAGTTTTTGGTTTCATGCATGGAATAACTGCGGCTTAGTATTCGATTAAGATCGGCCTTTTAAACTTTTTCTTTCACTTTTTTTAATCCATCTTTATAATTTAGTGCTTCTATCACAACTTTGAGGAATTGATTTCATTTCGAATTCAATCTACTAAATTATTGTTCGTAACTAATATTCCTTTAACAAGATAGAAAAATAAAGTTGAGACTGAAAGTAATTTTCTTGATAGTTGTTTATATTTACAAGATGTCCTCTTTTTTCAAAAGCTACTTTTTAACTTCACTCTCTTAAAAGGCGCCTCTCTAGCCACTTTTAGTAAAAGGTCATTCTTTTAAAAGGCCATTTTTGTAAAAGGTTTCTTTTAAGAAATTGCATTGTTTGTACGGCGATGTTCATACTCGTATTAGGTATTTTGTTTACCTTTTTAAACTATTAAAGTCTTCTTTTTATAAGTAATTTTTTGAAAAGGTATTTATTTAAAATGGTGCTCAATACAGAAACTTTAAAATACTTTTTTTGGAATATGCTTTTTTTTAAAGCTAATTTACACACAAGTCATGTTTCTAAGTGTTTGTTAACAAAATGTGATTTCTTAAAAGGTTATTTTTATTTTTAAAAATGTCTCTTAAAAGGTAAACGCTACTTTTTAGAAAGAGTATTTTCTTGAAAAAGCTTTTCGAAAAGGTAATTTCCAAAAATGTGTCCTTCTTAAAAATTTAATATTTTTTAAAATCCAATTTTTCCCAGAAGGTAATTTTTTGTAAAGGTTTATTTATTTATTTTTTTTTTTTGTTAAGGACACACTTTCTAAAGGTGCTTTTTTAAAAGTTACCTTTACAGAAAATATTTTTCTTAAAATGTACTTGGAAATGATTTTCTTCAGGGTACTCTTTTAAGAAGTAATTTCTTCGAATATATTTTTTTTTAAAGGTACATTTTTTGAAAGATACTTTCCTCAAAATGTACTTTTTTCAATATATATTATTTTAAATTTTTCTATATTTTGCCACAAATTTTTCGACAGCTTTTGGCATCGAGGAAGAAAACTTTTACTTCGACAAATCGAACTGATTTGTCCCAGCTTGCTCTACAAGAGTAACCAAATGTAGAACCATCCCATAGTAATGTTTTCATATAAAAAATAAAAATTGAAAACCGGACATCTCGATAAAGATTTTTTTCATGAGTCTTAGTGAAACTTTTTTTCCTCATGCCAAAATAAACAAAAATCGATGGTACGATATTTTTTTCTCTCAAAATATGCTTTTTTAAAAGCTTAGAGGGCATTTTCGTAAAAGTTAATTTTATAAGAAGGAGATAATTTTTTATTAAAAAGTTCTTATATTTTGCACTGTTTTTCTCACAACATATTCATGTATGATGATTAAAAGGTGTTTTTTGTCCGCCTAAAACGCCTTTAGGTTTTCTCTTGATGCAATTTTAATCATTTTAAGCGATTTCACTTTTGTTTTTTGTGTTTTAATTACGAGTGGAGTTTTTATTTTATATGAATTTAAATAAATTGGTTTACCATTGTAATAATAATAATAAAGTTTTTTTTTATTACTGCGGGACTTTTGTTTTCATATTTTTGGGTGTTTTTTTTTTTGTTCTGTTATGCTTAAATACAATATAAATAAATACAATTTAAATACAATGAATGCTTTGTTTATAATCGCTTTTTTTGGCTCAAATAAATTGTATTTATTACTTTGTTATTTTAACCAAAGTAAACTTTTGTATGAAACTTTTTAATTACCACAAAAAAAAAAACTTGTTTGTATTTCTGCAAGAGTCCTTGTTGGCTTCGAGTGCTTCGAGTGGATAGATTTGTTAGTGTGTGACATGAATGACAAAAATTTGTATCTGCTTTCGTGGCAGACGTGTTGTTTTGATTTGAGGTTTCCTTGTAACTCTTTTTTTTTTAGCAAGTTGCAAACCTGCATACCAACAACGACGGGCGGCTATAAAAGTTCATGTACATTGACATTTTTGCATTGAAATACAACAAATATTTTAACAACAGAGATATGCATTATTGAAGGATGTCAATTGGTACAAAAAAAAATGGTTTTTTGGTGCAATTAAATGGTTTAAACGCAGAGAAAATAATGAATGAAGGAAAATCATTCATATGGCTTGTTGAGCAACTTTTTTGTTATTTGAACTTAACGAATCTCGAAATTGCTTTCACGGCATCAACTTGAAATGCAGCTCAAGATACAAAGCAAGGATAATTTTCTAGATTTCAACTTATCTCTGCTAAGCGCTTAGTCAGCGTGTCTTTTCTCTGTGAAACTTCTACACTTTAAGAAATTTAAAATTTCATTTGAGTGGAAAAATTTTTAATTAAAATTCTCTTCCCAAAGCTTTGAAAGAAGTTTATTCCGTTTTGTTTTATTCAATCTGAAAGGTATGTGTATTATCATTGTTTCAACACTTTTACATCAAAATCTCCTTTATTACATTGTATGTGCACCTCTGAGCACAAAATAACTGAGACACAATTTCCATTTTACCATAAATGTGTTAAAGTTATTAGCAGACTACGTGAATATTTCAAAGAGAAAATTGGAAAGAAATGGTATTTTTAAATAAGTTTATTTTTTGCACAAAACAATAAATACCAATACTACACACGCAGGCACACACACACACACACACACACACACACACACACACCTACACAAGTTTGTGTGTTAATAATCGAAATCCTATACAAGCTAATCTTTATTACTTTATCCTATTTCTTTATTATTTCTTGTTGCAAAGACTTTTTAGTTTAAGAAACAAAACAAAAATGGGGGAGAAAAGGAAAGCAAAATTATTACATCCAAATGAATGAATGTACATGATCTCAAAACTTTTAAGATCCGAAAAGTGCAAAAGACATGCACTGAAAGAATTAAGGCAAAAAAATAGAAAACAAAATCAGAATCTTATGACTGAAGCTTAATAAAACTTTGTTATTTTAACACCCAGTCAAGGATACAGTGGGCGGAAATATAAAGCAGAAAATTCAAATTAGTTCACTTGAATTTCGTTTTATTATATTTCTTGAATTAAGTCATTAAAATTTCATGTCCAGTCACTGGGTTGCTAAGTTAAACATTTTTAGCAAAATTATTGTTATGTTTCGCAATTTTCAAACTCCATACGATTCTGTTAATTACAAATAAGCTAGTGACACACTGTTTTTTTTGAAATTTTCATATAAATTATTTACCTATCTCATTATTTGACTTTAATTGCACACTTACACGTTGCACTCTTTTGTGGATGCCAGTAAGCTCTACTAAAACAGAAACATAAGTCGGAAATTCAGTCAAGACAGCTTCTGCTGTGCAATGAAGTTTAGTGGTGAAAGCTTTATTTGTTTATAACCACTCTTCGTTGTAGCTTTTTGCGTAGCAGTAGGTTTTTTTAATTTTGGTTTTTTTTTTATATTTCAACAAAAAGTTTCAGAATCGAGAAAGAGATTTTAACCACTGTGCAACGCCTAGAAATAAACTTATGAGTTAAGCAACTGACTGATGCTGTGACTTATTATTTGTGGCATGCAACATAGAAACATGCCATCTTCATCGTTGTTACCATTCCACACAACCACACACACACACGAATGCCAGTTAGAAGAGTTCTATTTGTTGCAAGAAAATATCTTCTAAGATGGGCTAAAGAACAAAAAAAAAAAAAAAAATATTTATATATGTATACATATATAGAAAACTGAATACGTTAAAACGGAATAAATGAAAAATATGCATTTTGCATACAATTTTCATAAGAAATTGTATTTATAAATACGTGTTAGCAACCGAAAAGTAGAAATTCCATACTTTTCTCCGCTGCAGTTTGGTTGTGAAATCCTGAATATGACGGAGTATCTACATACAAGTATTGGGGGAAAAATAAAAGGATGCCACTGAGAATAGCATAAGTGAGAACAAAAAAGAAAATTAATACAATGTGTAAGAAAATGTTTGAAAATCGTATTTATGCAAGAAGTTTGTAAAAGAAGAAGGGGACCAGCTTTGAAATTTTTAAAGCAAAAAGTAAAGACTATGTGCACGTTAAAAAAACATTATTCCACAGAAAAGCTTTTTAAGCAAAATGTATTTTGTTGAATACATTTCTGATGAGAATATATTTCTGTAAGTTAGTTTTGTTAGTAACAAATTTTGAATAAAAAGTATTTTTCTATAAAAATGCTTATTAAGCTTTTGTGTGAAGCAAAAAAATTTTACAGTAAATTTATGAACCAAAAATTAATTCTGAAAATGTGTTCCATGGTAAATATTTCTTATACAGAAATTTTCGAAAATGACTCTATAGGAAATTAAAGTTTCTTGCAGCAATTTTTAACGAGCACTGTTTATAAAAAATTTTGGTGGCAAAACATTTTTGAAACTATAACTTTCCATAGAAAGTGTTACAATTGCTGGGGTACATGCCATGTATTTTTCACATGCACCTCGACGCTCATTATCACCCAATTATATACTGTATACTGTTTCTAAGCTGCAGCTCTTGGCCATCCTGTTACCTGAGAGCTCTTCATTATTGACTGTAATTTAATTCAATTTTATCAATTTTCAATTTTATCACTGATCACCGCGAAGGATGTGAAGCAGTGATGGTATGTAACCCAGCCAAAAAGTCTTCAACTTTAATTTGCTTGTCTTCTTCAAAAATATTGATCACTATAATCCTATCGATAAAAAATCTTTTTTAAGTGAGGAAGTAAAATCGAACTTAAGCCCGAGGGCATTTTCAGGGGGCAGAACATTTTCTATAGTAAATTTTCGCCATAGAAAACCATTTTATAATTAAGTTTTTTTTTAAAAAAATTTTCTTGATTAAAAAAAATTTGTTGCTAAACCTCTTTTATAAAAAAATTTTATTTAGGAAAGATTTTTATTTTTATTTTCTATAGAGCATTTTTGAAAGGACAAAAAATATTTCCTAAACAAATATTTTCTATTGAAAACATTTTAGATGCAAACGAATTTTTATAGACAAATTTTTGAAGAAAAAATAGTTCAAAAAACGTTTTCTTAAGAAAGAACTTTCTAGGGCTGGCCACATTTCTTTGATTTGCATATACATATGAGATTATAAACCATACATGGAAAAAAATGTCTGGTTTTATAAAACGCAGTTAATAAAGAAAACTTCATGCATCAAGACATTTTTTCTACACTTTTATCTAAGTAAAATAAATTGCTGGGATTTTGTTTTAAAGCCATCTCCTTCCAGCGAAATCTTTGAGTAAATTCTTATGTGTACCTTTGCTACAAATTATGCCATTATGTTGTATAAAAGAGCTTGAAAGTATACCTTAAGTGGCAATTGTAAGTCAAAAAGCATGGTATACTTCTAGGTGTTAAAGTTAAATTAACCTGAAATAAATGAGTTCTTTACGAGCCATACAACACACTTTAGGTGGCCCCAACACTTGCAATTAACACACTCGCACACGCACACTCACAAGCTAACTGTAGTTGTATTTTTATGTAAGTATGTCCGTTTGTCTGTTTGTGTGAAACCCAAAGGCCTGACTGAAGAACAATGTACGTCATTTACATGCAACCTGATTAAGCAAACACAGAGAAGTTACCCAGTTCAACGCTCAGCTATCTAAATGTACATATTTAAAACGACATAAAAATGTATACAAACTTTGCTTTATTAACCAAAAATTTATTAAGCACTTATTTCCGTATCGTTACCCTTTTGCACCCTGGATTATCAAAAAATTATATGTGTTTGCTTAACAGATAAAACTTATTTACAATTGAAATAGTTGTTGTGAATTTCGTTGAGCAATAGTTTCTGACACACAAATGAACAGAAAGAACTCTAAACCTGAAAAATAAGTGCCTCAATGGTTTTCAAGGGAAGGAACTGAATGAAAAACAACAAACATTAAACGCAATCAAGCTTAAAAATAAAATATAAAGTTCTGGCAAAGCATTTCTTAACGAAGTTGAATTTAGGGCGGTGTAAAAGAACGGCGAAAATTGGCTAAAAGCGAAAGAGCTGTAGTAGTTTTGTATCAAGAAAAAGGTTGAACAATTTTAACTTTTTGTAAATTGTTAAATAAAACTTTTTGTAGCATAACTTAGGGATGAAAACTAGAACAACTTTGGATGTCTGGTGCAGTTTGGCTATGACTAAAACTATGAACTCCACTTTTATTAAATGAAATGTTTCTTACAAGAAAATCAAACCGGGCTCTAGTCATCTATTCTTCGATGATGAAACACTGAGTGGTGAAATATCTGTTCCTATAATAAATGCATTAATATGAGAAATATTAAATATAACAAAGTTCAATCACCTTCCACATACATTTTTGGCTCCTTCATAGAATTTCATATTGAAATGTACATTTTATAAACAAACAAAAAGGATTCAAATAAATAGGTGTCCACAATACATTCTTTCTACCACAGCCAAAGAACAGAAAAAAGTAATTGCAAATACCAGTGCCGAGTATTTCTAGTTTTCATCCATTAACTATGCTAACTAAAAATTTATAATGCCACTTGTATTGTCGGAGGCACGTAGCAGGGTTTAACTTGCATTTTGTTACCTCGAAGCTGTTTGTTAAAAAAAAAAAAAAAATCATCATTGTATTGTGCTGACGTTTGAATGTGTAAATACTCTTGTGTGTGTTTGTAGTCGAGTTAATCGTATTATTGCTATTGTTATAAAATGCTGTGATGGTATTGTTTTTGTTTAAATTGCAATTGTATTAATAAACATTGTACCCGATAAGTACAGCAACTTCATTCACTTTATGGAGTCCATTATTTCCATATTTATTTATGGTCGGCTTTGTGCAGTTTTTCTGAAAAAGATGTGTTAAAACAGTTATTTAAATTGTTTTAGTGAATACATATATTTATAAATATTTTTAAAAGTACTGCTACAATTTCAATGTGTTAATTGCCAATCTGCTGCTCTACATGTCAGTCGGATAAAATACTTGCAAAGTAATAAATTAAACAAAAAAATTTTAAAGCGAAAAATTTTCTAAAAAGAATGGGTTTGCGAAATAAGTTTTCTGTGGAATGTTTTTTGCAGGAACAAAACATCTTCTACATACAATATTTTTAATGCATTTTTTTGGCAATTGAGAAATTTTTTTTGTTCTGATGTAGTGTTCAATTTTTTTTGAAGAAGTCAAGAAAAGTAGAGTTGAAGACTTATTGAATAGGGAATGTATCATGACTATTTCATGACCAACACGCTGCTCATCAGCACTAAAATTGCTTCGAACCCAGTATTTGAGTTCTTCATTATCTACTGACTGTCCATATTTAATTGTATTCACTTTTTAGTGGAACATTTTTTACAGCAATTTTGAGTGCATGTGATGCATTACAACATCACTATTTTTTTACATATTAATTTAATATTGATTATTTTCGTTATTTTTTGTTGTTAATACGAACAGCTTAATGCTCCACTGGGGTGTGGCTTTTACATTTTATGCCCAAATATACATTTTATACCCAAATTAGGATGTCTATTTGCTTGCCTCAGGAGGTTCATTTATAAGTTTAAATTTAAAAATCCCATGCAAGAAAAGGTTTGAACTTTTATCAAATTTATTTGGGTTTCGGTCAGAGATGAATAAATATTATTTTATTCACCTGAATGTCGCGCTGGTCTCACAGTACTCCATTCGATCAGAAGCACTTTTTCGAGAGTGTGGGGTCATATCTCGGTAATGGTATCACGAATGTTGGCCTCCAAATGTTCAACTGTCTCTGTTTTGCCTCCATCGTACTCGTTTTCAAGGGCGCCTCATAAAAAATAATCCAACGGTGTGAAATTGCAACTTCTTGCCGGTCAACTAACATCACCATTTCTGTTAATTAAACGGTCAGAGGGCTTCTTGTGGACCCGTTGAGTGCCATTTAAGGTGTAGTACGCCGAAATCAGTCATATATAAAGTAGTTGGACTTAAAGCAAACTAAGCAACAATTTGAGAGTCTTAAGCCCGAGTATCTTAGGAAAATTAAAACTAAATGCGTAAAAATTAAAAGTGATGTAAATAAATCACTTGGAATTTTACAACAAAAAAATCGACAAAGCGGTTGCCTAAGAATTACGTAAATCCAACAGCTAAAAGCTAGCGTCAGCAAAGAGTATTCATTCCATCACTACGGAAATTGTGTTAACCAAGAAAATAGCATCAATTTTATTCACATATATGAATATAAAAAAAAATCTGTGTTACATGATAAAAGTCAAGTGTCAATGTATATTAGAGAAACACTTCAAATGACACTTCATCTAACTTCTTATTTCCGTTAACTACCTGTTTTAAGCTCAAAAAAAAAAATGTCATAATAAAAAATGAATCACAATTTTTTTTATCGTTGAAGGTGAAAAAAGAGTAAAAAAAGTGTAAGAAAAGAAGAAATTCAACAAGAATGATTGATCATTTATTGACACTATACATTATTACCTTGAATGTTCACAGAACGTAAATAATGTATGATGAGTGTCGTCTTCTGATGCCTTAATGTTGTTGGCAGATTTGTGCTGTTCAAAATCAAAAAGGATGAAAACCATGACAATATTTAAAACTTTAATGCATTCAACGGAAATTGTAAAAGCAAAAAAGAATTATGGTTTGCAAAAACTTTTATTATCTCTCCATACTTGATAATATCATCATAAAGTAATTAAATCTCTTCCTTAAAGTGTGAACAGCTTTAATGCTTTTAAAGTCAAAGGTTTGTTTAAAAAGAGCTGTTATTTTGTGAATAATCGTTGGCACAAGAGCAGGTTAAGTTTAAACATTTTTATGTAGCTTTTATGTAAATTTCTTTATTACACATTCCAAAGGTGTTTGCCAGAGTGTTCGCTGTTCCTGGGTAAATGCTCTGCTGAAAATTCGTTGTGTTAAGTTTTTAGTTGTTGTTAAATGCAATAATAATAATAATAAGTCCCTTAATAACACTTGATTTTCTTCTTTGAAATACAGTGAGTGACAAGAAAGAAATAAAAATAAGATGCGATAAATTGGGAACACAATTTTTTATTTAATGCTTTTCATAGGTTTTCTGGCCAGTGAGTACTTGATTTTATACACCAGTTATTTAAGGACTTTTCTAAACTCTCCAATGTAATTGTATGCGATGAATAAATAAACAAAAAACAATAACAACTGCAATGAAAGCTCAGGTGTACTACTGCTTAAAAACTGTATGCAGTGACCTGGGTTCGAGTCAAGTGGGTGCTGATGAGTGCCGTGCTGAACGTGAAACAGCCAAGATGTTTGCCCAACCAGTAAGTCTATAGCTTTAATTTTCTTGTTTTTCTCAAAAATGTCGATGACTACAATTTTATCACAAAAAATTGCTTTTCACTTCTGAAGAAATAAAATCGAACCCAAACCTGATAAAATAATTAATGAAGGTAAATCGTAAAGTTTGACTAGAAATTTGTATTAGCAACAACTTAAGCATTTTTTGACACACAAAACTGAGAATGTTTTCGCTT
Organism: Sturmia bella; assembly: GCA_963662145.1. Classification (NCBI taxonomy): domain Eukaryota; kingdom Metazoa; phylum Arthropoda; class Insecta; order Diptera; family Tachinidae; genus Sturmia; species Sturmia bella. Next base: position 67,177,047 of record OY759172.1, on the reverse strand, counting down.
TTCACCAGCAGCACGAATCAAACCTGCAGCCTCAAGACTGTCAGTAGGTGCTCAATTTTGAAGCTCAAATATTATTGATTCTGCCTCATTTTTAAGAAGGCTCTGCTATTTTGAAAAACAGCCCAAATATCTTACAACACTGTTTTGAAAATTGTATGAATAAAAACATCGATTATGTAATTTAGTTATGGCCTGAGCTCATAGCAACAGGTGTGTTGCTGATAACTATCAGCAATGATGGCTGTATGTTTCCCACCATAAACAAATTTACTTTTCTTGTCTTCTTTAGAAATTTTCATGCCTGCAGTTTTAACACAACAATTTTGCTATCAATTTTGAGAAAGTAAAATAGAACTTGAGCTAAATAAGTAATTGAAAACAGATAATATTTTGTAACTGTTTTGACCCACTGTAACTTGTGTGTGTTAAAAAGTCCATGTTCCTTTATGCGGCAACAACTGCCGTTGCTCATGTTGCCATTGTTTTAATTGTAATTCAGTTTTTCGTATTTGCTGTTGTTGTTGTTGCAGAGATTGTTGTAAAATCTTTATCAACCCACCTTTATGGCTTACGAGTGGTTATTGTTGTTGGTTTAACGTATTCGGTTTGTACTGCTGTTAACTGGCATAACTTACACTGTCATCAGAGGCTGTAGAGAATTGTAATTTTATTTTCGTTTTCGCTTTTATTTTATTTTTGCACAATGAAAATACTTAAAAATTTATGCTCTTTACATTCTTAATTAAAAGTACATACATTTCAAAATATTGAAGCAAATTGTATTAATTTAAGCTGAGAATGACAAGACTTTTGGGAGATGTTTTTCCAACTTAAAGAGTATCACTGAGCCATTTAAATTAAGAGTTAAATAAATATGTTTGCAAATTATTAATTGCAACAAAATAGATTGACGTAAAAACTACTGCATCCTATATTTTTTCTCTTGGGTAACAAGCAAAATATATTTAGTAAAGTAGATAAAACGCAATACACACACACCCCTAGAGAAAATCGTCAAGAAACTGTAGAATAAAGGAACAAAATCTAAGAACAAAAATAACGTTTAGCAATTAGAAGGAAAGTTAGACGAGAAAAACCTCAATCAGCTGTTGATTTGCACAGATTTTGGCGAGCAATAAAAATCAACTTGAGGCATAGTTTTATCGGCAGTTGAACATTGAACGAATTTTGTTGCTGCAATTCTTGGTTTGCTGGTAAAAGATTGGTACTCCTGCAATTCGCTTTTTTCTCTCAATCGTCGTGTAGCGATAAAAATTGCAGCTAAGTAAACCGGCATTTGTATATTATCGTCATATATATACACATATGTTGTGCAAATAACACAAACAGCACAAAAAAAATTATTTTCTCACTTGTCGGTATCACCAGAAAAGAACTTCTAATTTACATTAAACAATAAAGACATTTCTGCACATTGCCACAAATGAAATACAAATGTAAATGTCCACAAAAAATATACATGCATTTATCTGTCTGTGCGTGTGTGTGTGTAGAACATTTCACACATAAGTCCACCACCATTAACGTTCATACATACATTCAAGTTTGTAATACCAACACTTCTTCCTGCCTGCACACGCATATAGAAATCATCAAGATGTGTAACCATGGTTGTAGCCAAAAAAATAATACAATAGAAAACACATGAAAAAGTTTAGTGATTAACTCAACACACAACTCTGCAACAGTCCTCCTCTGCCGGGTTTTTTTTTTTTTTGGCTAACAAATGTTTCATGTGGCAACATACAAGTGGTACAGATGTAAAAATGTGTTAAAATTTCATAATACCAAACGAGTCACACAGACTCTTAAAATACATTTTCTTGCTTACACAATAAAATATTTTTGCACACATTTACGCACTCATATGTATGGCTGTGTGCATGTGCACATGCTGTAAGCATAAATATGATTGTGTGTGTGGGTGGGTTATTAAGATATTTAAATTTGCATATGCAAAAATATACATGAATAGTTGGACCATTGTAATAATAACTACTATTTTAGTAGCAAAATGTAACATTAACTTTAATATTTACAATAATATATGGAAATGTTTATTAGAAGATTTCCATGCCTTCCATGTGAGTGTGTGTGTATGCGTTTGATATCACAAATTCGTGTATGTCCATGTATAACTGCATTGGGGTTATGAGGGAAAAGTAGCCGAGTATTTCGGAAAGAAAATGAGTTGAAATCGTTGTCGTGTTATGGACAATTTGTTGTAGACAATTTAGAGGGGAATCACAAATAAGCCATACAAACCCTGGTCGAAAACCAAGTTAACTTTAAATTAACTTAAAGCTAACTATTGCATAGCAGGTACTGGAGATGGCGCTGTTACTACTTTTCAATGGAAACAACTAGCTATTTTAAAATTATAATGCCCCAGCCAGTAGTCAATTGCCCAACTTTATTGCATTTTACTTTACAACTAACTTAAAGCTCGCTTCTGGAAAATTAGTGCTCATAGAACAAACCAGGGCTGCATTTATTTTTTTCGCGATGATATTTTATTTTATTAATTTTCAATTTTATTGCATATTTCTTACCTTTGCGCCACCAAATTCGTTTGTTGTTAACTCCTGGCCGGATGTGAACCTCATAATCTCACGATTGTTGAGCAGCCATAATTCCCACTACAATTAGAATGAATGCAACAACAACAACAACAAGCAATTTAAGTATTTTTGTAAATTTTGACAATCACCCAACGCAGGCAGACTTTTTCCTCAACCGGCCAATGGCTATTGCCTTAATGAAATTTTATGTGTGTGAATAGGAAAACAAATTAGTTATTAAACAGAATATTTGCTCAATTAAAAATGTTTATCTGAACAGGGTACTAACTAAGGCGCATTGAACTGGGTGGTTGCAAGCAAAAATTCCACACATTTTGTTAGTGCAAAATCTTTTTGTTATCTCGAATTCTGAATTCGCCTTGATAGCTCCGTTCACTTACTCTCACAGCAGAGAAGATGGCTTGTAAGCAATTTTTCACTTAGCAAGATGAAGGAAGTGGGAGTGAAGCAAAAATGTAATCACCTGAGCTGCCACGACCATTTTGGTGTTAACCATGTGTAAATGTTTGTGTTATTATTTGGATTTTAAGCCAATTCTGTTAACTTACAGTCCATGAAAAATGAACTACAAATCGATTGCCCAGTAGTTTACTTGACGTTTGTGCACAAAACTTAACTTGAAGTCAACTACATATTTTGGTAGTGGGCCTACAGAGAAGTCCTAAGACTAGTCTTAAAACTACAATATACTCAGGCCAGAATCAGCTCCATTGTGATGTATTAGCTAATTAATTGTCAAGTAATACCGAATTTAGAGTCAATTATAGTTAAATAACAATCATGTTATAGTCACATGTGCAACGCTGAATTTTGCTCTGTGTTGACCAAATTGATGAGAACTTTTGAAAAATTTTGATAAATATTATAAAATTGAACAATACACACTCAAAAACTTTGTTAATAGTCTTCTTAGTGTAAATAAACTGGAGCAAAAAGTACACTTTTCTGTGGATTTCTTGCTATATAATATCATTCTGTAAATTGATGGAAAATTTAGTTACACTCAGTCTTCTGAATATGTGGTTGTAATTAAATAGGTAAACAAAAAAATAAATGTAATTTGTGCCACCTTACTGTAACTTCATATAAAATAAGAATAAAGATGAATTTAAGCGCTTTTTGTTATTGCACGAGTGCTTTACAAATGTATTTGTGTATAAAGTGCAGATGTATGAGTGCGTGTCCAATTTGGGCAGATATTTAGTGCTGATGTTGTTTCATTTTTAGTTAAAGGAACATTTGTTTGTCTCTTTGCCTTTGCCTTTTTCTTTCTTTCTTTTTGTTTTTGTTTTGGTTTTGCTTTTAGTTTTATGAAATCTGCATAAAATTTGCATAAAATTAAGTGTGGAAAATTATTTCTATTTTCTACCAACCACTCTCACTACAATTTACTACTAAAAAGAAAAATTAAAATATAAAATTTTTAGATACGCTACACTTTCGACAAAATGTTTCAGTTAAATTATTCTGAGGGAGGGGAATGACAAATGACATAAAGAAAGAAATTTCTTGAATCTAATATAATGGACTTAAAACTCATCAAATTGGGGAGAAATTCTAAAATTTTGAATAACAATAATATAACATTTTAAAATGTACCAGGAAATACGAAGCATTGTACATATGTATCAAGTGAATATACATGAACATAGAGAACAAAACCAAAGCTTTGAAAAAGAGTTTGTTTTTGTTTTTCATGCAAAATGCAACGTTAATCAGAGAATAAATCTTAAAAATAACTGGTTCTTATTTGCCATGTTAAATTGCACTTCTTTGATGCGTCTTTGCAGAGCTGCTATGAATTAAATAATATTCTTTACCTGCCTTATTTAATTATTATTTGCTACAGAAGCCAATTGAAATTTGAGTTGAGTAGCATCAACGAAAACGTCGGCGGCATATAGAGGGCCGAAGAAGATCGGATAATATTTTATAAGAAATTTTTGTAGGTTTTTGATTTTATAGCGCACATTTGAATTCGTTACCATCGCAAGATCTGTTTTTCTTTGCCACACTCATTACCATAAGCCAGTGTTTTATGCGAATGTGTTATTTCGATGTCCTCTGGTCGTACATTTGTGTAGCAACATTTAATGTTCATGTAAGTATGCGCTGCTTAGAGCGCTGCTCTGCGCTCATTGGTTAGGCTTTTTATTTAAGTTTTTCCCATTTTGCTCCTTTGGCTACAAAATTTTCAGGAATAATTAAACCAACATATTGAAATTGAAAGGGGACTTAAGCTGTCCGTTTTACTAACAAGGTCTTAAAAAAGCAAAAAAACAAAAAAAAAAAAAAAGGGAGAAAAGCAGTTGAAAAAGCTTAATGAAAATAAACACTTGAAATAACAAGTCATAGATAATTAAATAAATGATTCAGAAATAAAACAACACAGAATGAAACTTGCAAAAATGAGCAAAAAAGCAAACAAACACACACTCAGTGCGTTCTTAGCCTAGAATTTTATATCAAGTTCAATTAGTTAGCTTTAAAAGCAAACAAAATGAAATTTATTGCAGATAAAATTTTCTGTCTTCGCAACTAAAAAGTATTAAAAACTTTCTTCTTTTCCAGCAAAATAAACAAATAATAAAGTGACGATATAATAATTGCTGTTAAAAGTGTTTTACTCCAATAACATCTTAGCCGACTTGCAAAAAATAAAAGTGAAATAAAATCAATGTTGTTTTATTATAAATGATAAGATAATGATGGGCAAGAATTCGTATTGGAATTGTGGCATCAAAGTGACATTTTTGTTAAATGAATACAATTTAATAATTTCAAGCATACAACCCACCAGTTGCCAATAATATGTGCAGTAGAAAGCAGTAACTGAGTTAAACTGATTGAATACTATATAAACTTAAGAAAATATGTTGAAACGTCTATGCGGAATTGTTACATTTTTGGAATATTTTGCATTGCTGCAGGCAGAGTGTTGGTACTATTCTTTTTTTTCGCCCTAATTTAAAAAAGGTTAACAGGTCAACCTAAATTAGCGTATTTTTGCTGTCTAGGCCACACATTTCCATACAAGATGGGTGATTTAGACTTTAGCAGAGCTCTTGAAGCGTTAATTTGGGTTGTACTGTAAATATATTAAATAAATTTATTTTCAGATCCCTATTGTTTCCGTTTCACTTGGATTGGCCCATTTCAAGATAAAAATAATATTGCTGATATCACTTGCGACAGCATACGCGAGGATTTGACGAATATTCCTTGTCGCCAGCCGCTGGTCGCCACGCATAACGACAATATTCCCGATACAAGGGATTTGTGGACAAAACATGCAAACCAGCCAAACACAATTGGCTGCCCCATGGTGCCGGGACAAACTTGTATTAAATATACATACACTTACAATAAGGGAGGTAAGCCAATGAAAATCAATTTAAAAAAAATTTTCCGCAAAAAGTGAATTCAAAGAAGAATGTTATAGCGTCGCAGTCTGGTATTTTTCGCTGGAATACTTTTAAAAAGTTGTCTTTTTAAAAATCACCGGCGAAAAATCCCTTCTCTAAAAATAGAACCGCTTTGGAAAAGTTTCCTTTCTAAAAAATGACTTCTTAAAATATTTCGGAACTTTGATAGTACTTTAAAAAAAGGTACTATTTTGAAAAAGTCCTGTTTTTTACAAAGCACCTACTTAAGAAAAACAAAATATGTATATTTCTTGATCAGTATAACTTTAAACCACACAAGGCATTCCTCAATTCTGATTAAGTAAAATCGATCAAACAAGCTTGATAGCATTATAAGGAATATTACTCTTAAAAACACGTTTTTTTTGTAACCTATATAAAAAAGTATCGTTTAAAAAAAGTACCTTTTTAAAATAAGTCCTTAAAAATGTACATTCCAAAACATTAGCTTTTTAAAAAGTAACCGCGAAACATATTTTTAAAAAAGTACCTTTTTGCAGAAAGTATTTTTTTTGAAAAACCTACATTGTAAAAGAAGAAGCTTTTTAAAAACTCACCGTTGATATATATTTATAGAAGTAGCTTTTCGAAAAAAGTACCTAATTATCTCAAAAATTACTTTTGCGAAAAGCGCATTTTAAGCAGCTTTATCTTCTTTATCGAAAAGCATGTTTGTAAATATATAAAAAAAATTACTTCATTAAAACAAGTTAATTTTCCAAAAACTACTTAAGAACATTTAGAAATGTTTTTTAAGTTTTTCAAAGTTCAGTTCTTGTATAACTAAAAGTAGATGGGTCCAGTTCACATGCCTAGTTGTATCGCTGATCATTGTATTTGGAAAAACAATTTCGAGCACAAAAATTAAACTGAAAAGTAAATAAGTTACTGATGGATGGATTGTGTTTCAATTGTGTGTGGAGCTTTTGCATCAGGGTTAATTTGTAAATAAAAAAATAAAACTCAAGAACGAGCTAAGGAGAAATATTCTAAGAAGTTTATGCCTTCCTTAAAATTGTAATTGTAAAACTCAAAAAAAAGAGAACAATTCGTGCGAACTGCAAATCCAAATTGTTCTTAATGTTTGTGATCAAAGCTGTTGACCTGATTTTCTATTTTTTGCAGTACAAAACATCACTTATATGTGTGGAAAAGTTAATGCCACAACCGGTTGTTATCGTCAAAAATATATTTCCGGTTTGGATGTTGAAGTGTGTGTTTGCGAATCGCAGCTGGGAGCAATGCCATGCAACGCAGCCACCCCACAACTAGAACATAAATTATCACTTTTACTAATAACTCTGATAACAATAACAATATTTTATAAATTATTTCAAAACAGTTAAAAAAAGAAGGAGAAAAAAAGACTCTAAAAAAAAGGAAAATAAATGACTGCTATTTTATTATGCGAATTAAAAAGTATGAATGCAGAAAAAATCAAAAGGAAATGCCATTAATAATACGTCAATGAAGAAGTGAAAGAAAAAAAGCAAATAAATATCAATATATAGACAAATAATCCTTTTATACAGGATATAAAAATAAAGCAAGGAGTACTGTGGACAAGTACGTATGTCTAGCAGGACGTTGTAGCTTTAAATGCACAAAAACACTCTCTCAGGCGCACATGCACGCATACTCACACACAAACATTTTAACATTTTTTTTTTTAAAGTAAATTATTGCATGAGCATGTTTTTGACAGTTTTATGTAAACTTGTTATTGTTGTTGTTGTTCATTCTTGTTTTTTTTTATTTTGTTTTATTTTTGAGCCGAGAAAAGCCTCAATTTATTTTTGGCAGGAGTTGATCGTTTTGTTTCATTGTCAGTGGGTGGTGGTGTCGGTAGGGTAACTTTTGCATTTCAATTTGCGGAAATCTGAGTTCTGGAATGTGCTCCACTTAAGAAGAGAGTGAGAGATGTGTTAAAGTAACGGTTATTGAATTGTTTGTTAACAATTGTTTGCACGCACAGTGTTGAGAAAAGTTTTGTCCGGACGGAGTAGGTAAAAGCAATAAAACCCTGTTTGTCAGCCATGGTTTGCAGTAAAAAAATATCATTTAACACCACTATGCATATGAATATTTACTTTTCACAATTTAAAAAGACGTGCGAGCCTTTCTATATATCCTTGTGTGATGAGTTAAAATTTGTGTTTGTATTTGTGTGCTTCTGTGTTTGTACGAATGAATGAATGAATGAATGAATGAATGGTCGTTGTAAAATGGTAATTTATAGTAAATTTATTCATGTTTTATTTTTCTGGTCAAATTTATATTTTATTTGATTTCATTTTTATGTTTTATTCACACACACACACACACACAATCATTCTACATATTTCCATAAACAAATATTCTTTTATATGTTATAGACATTTCCCTCATATATTAAGTGTAGATTTATTTTATATAAATTTTTTGTTTCAAACAAAACCGTTTGTATGTAGTCTTCCAGTGCTGGCGATATCTTTTTGGCAATTAATCAAGAATATTTTAAATTGGCTTTAGGTTACAGTGAAATATTTGTAGATGTGTTATAAAAATAAATAAAAAAGCAGAATTTACAATTGAATGATTTTTGCTTGCATTTTGTAAAAATTAAAAAAAAAATTATTGAGAAATATTTTAAAGCGCTTAAAAATTTATTTAATATTATACTTTTGTGTATGTTCATAGAGCGTGATACATAGAGACTTCAAAAAAGATGTCACACCATGTCTGCAGAAATTTTTACTGCATTACGGCTGCTAATTTTGAATATTGTTAAGACAACAAGCATTTTTTAAAAAATCTTAGTGCTTTTAGAGCGCTTCGGAGAAAGAATTGATAGATTGCCCCAGTTTAAAGTCCCCGAGGAAGTAGATTCGATTTCTCCAGAAAGCACAGAGCGCTTCTGCCGACAAGCTAAGAGATTTGCAGTTTTGTATATGTTTCTTAAAAAAAAAGATGCTTCCATTCTAGTAGTTTATATATCTAAATCACTTCCTCAATAATGTTAAGTTGAGAAACATATACATATGTATCAAAATATGCTGAAGCGTCAAGCAAATGTAAAGAAAAATACCACTTGAAAGCAGAGAAAAGGTCTAAATAAAACACCCTCTTTATGTAACTGAGCATTTGAACAAGCTCAAAACAATTTCATCTGTCAACTTCAGGGTGTTGGTGTCCATACTAACAAAATATTTATTGATGACTATAAATCTGCTCTTGATTTTCGCTGCTGGAACATTTTTTGTTTTAAATTTATTTTGCTTATTTTTCAAATATAATGAATTTAATTGACTGTGCTCTGTTTTATGGCTGGTAGTTATTTCGTTTTTACGTATTTTTCAATGCTTTACAGCGAAGCCGTATATGGAAGACAAACAGTAATAATTTGATCCGTAGTCTATAGCAAATATCATATGTACATACATAATTGTTCAATAGTTGAGAACAAGTCTTGAAATGTCAAAAATTACAATTATAAAAATTGAATTAGTACTGTTTTTTTTATGTCAAAATGCAAGGAAAAATTATGAATTTAAAATTTTTTCTATAGTGATTTCAAACTATTTATTTGCCCACCAAAATTGTTTCCGTCTTCCGGTCTGTAACTATTTATTACATGTTTTGATGGTGGCTGCTTGAAAAAAAGTAAAGAGAAAAACAAAAAAAAAAAAAAAACAAATTAAATTGTTTTTGTCATCATCAATAGCAGCTGATAGACACATAAATCTCAATAAAGACATTATAATATTTTAAAAATTTAAGAATAAATAATGTGGATTTTTTGCGGCGGGAAAGTTAAAATTTAATGAAGTGTAACATTAAAAAAGAAAAGGAAAATAAATTCGTTTATGCTGCAAAACCAAAATTTTGTGGTTGATAATAAATTTGAAAAGCTTAAGAGATCCTATAATCATCAAAACATTATGAAAATGTGTGCTTTCGCATATGTAGTTTGAAAGCTTACTTTTCACTAATTAATTATGGAACCCTTAATAATACATTTTAGTGGGAGCATTAAAAAAATAGTTATAACATGTGTTTGAAATATTTATTTTAAATTTGGATGCTGATGAGCGATGTGGTGGTTGTGAAACAGCCATGAGTCTTCAATTTTACTTTTCTTGTTGTCTTTAGAAAATGTTGATCTCCCCAATTTTATAAAAAAAAAACCTTTCTCAATTTTAAGGAAGTAGGAATCAAGCCCGATAAAATTATTTACAATTTTGTATTGTTTATATCGCTTATGCCGAAAATAGTATTTTAGAATTTTTTACACTACCAATCTTTTCACACAGATAATTGAATAAAACTATTTTCTTTTACTGCTAATATGAATTCATTTGCTTTGATATAGGGCTTGCTATCTATCTTTCCGTTGCTGATATTAACTTCAAGTCTTAAAAAAGGAAACTGCCTCACCTGGTGTCCAATGAGGTGTGGCTATAAAACTGTCTGGCACTTGAACTTTTCATAAAGCTTTCCTGAAACATAGTTATTAATTAGTCAAGGTCTAAAAATATATCTTATTAGAGTCGATAGCCATGGCAGCTCGTACTCCTATTTTTTCCTATTAAGTACTATAATTTTATTATGTAATTAATACTAAATAAATAAATAAATAAATATCTTATTAATTGTTTTCTGCCTTCTTCAGCCGTCTGCACTTCGTCGTCAACTCGCCAGTATTCCCTTGAATACAATGTGAATTCTAAAAGCTCAAACAAACTTTTATTAAAACAAAAAAACAATTTTTATCATCTCCTAATACTTTTACTTTTCTTTACAACCTTCCCACAACGAGTTACCATCGATTTCTACGATTTGTATTTTTGAAAGTATCAAAAAGTAAAAGTGTTTTTGAATATTCCTAATTATTAATTTAATTTAGTCTTGCTCAAAAGCTTTTTATTGCCTGGCTTAAATTTATTTGCAGAACTTTTGAAAGCTATTAGCAAAATAAAATTTTTTTTGTAGCGCCATATGGTGTAGTGACAGCCTATTGCGCTTAAACTTATTGTCACACTTTTTTGAGACCCTTGCCAAGTTATAGCAATTATTCTGGCTTACTTTGTAAGATTAAGTTCAGAGAATTCCAAGACTTTATACTAAAGATGTGTGGTAGAAAAACTTCTGAGGCATTGACTTTCATGAAAATGCTTTGCTGCAAAATCGAGAGTTGTTGAAAGCTGAAAATGTCGTTTTTCATAAAATACGAAAAGGGTTTTGTCCCATCCTAATCTTTTTTTACATTGCCGTTTTCAAAACTGTCAACAGAGTCAAGCACAGAGCACCCTCGATTTCTAAATGATGTTCTTTGGATTGTAACCATGTGAAGATTTTCAAATTTCGAGTTAAAGTGTCCGCCTCGAAAGCACTTAGTATTTGGTTTAGTATCTTTTAAAGCATTTAACACTACGAGTATAATATTAAAATATTAAATAAAAAATGAAAACGACAAAATTCAAACTCAAATAAAAAACGTGCCTAGAATAGAGAAGAGCCAAAATTTAATATCATGCTTTTTTGTTCTTCCTTGCAAAATGCTACAGAAGGATAAAGAATGAAACAAAGAGAAGAGCAAAACATAACAACCTGACAACACGTGACGCTATTTAATATTAAATAAGAGTCTTTTAAATGTGATTATCTTGAAAAATTTAGCATTATTAAGCCAAAAGCTATAAAATCCTCTCATTTACACAGACACCCTCAAACCGACAACAGTAAAAATAAAATAAAAGTAGGAGGACAATTTTAAAACGCAAGAAACCTGAAAATGCTTCACTTTCATTAGCTGGAATAAGATATTATTTCGTTTTATCTTCAGGTGAAATATTCGTAATGAATAAATAAACGAAATAAAAACAATTATCATTTTTGTATTTTGCTTTTTCTTTTGCTTTATTTTTGCAAAAGCAAACAACACAGACATTTACTGAAATTTTAACTGGGAATATGAAAACGAGTACTCGTATAAATAAAATACCTTGACTGCATGCAAATCACCTCTTCAGAGTTTAATATGCCATAAAATTTACGCGTAATCTTAAATTAGCTTTGGATTTTTGTCTGTTAGTGTTTGTGTGTGTGTGTGTGTGTGTTTTTCTGGTTTCTAGTGGATGTGAGCGTGTTACCTAAAACACTCTTCATTGATTTATTTTACATAAATACATTTGAAAATTTCACCCTTAAACTTTTTAGTTTTGTTTTCCTCATACAGACATAATGTGACTCCCCCTTTTTTGTGGGTTTAAAATTTTTGGTAAATTTTACAGGAAGGCGAAAAAAGTTGTTACAATTTCATCACGCTTTTTTGAATGTCATTATAATTTAAAGTAAAACGGTGGGGACTTGTGTTAAAGGAAATTTTAAAAGTTTTCCACAGTGTGGCAGAAAATATGTGGTACTTGTAATGGCTGCTAAAACGTTTTTAGGCAACATCTTTTAATAATTTTTCTGCTTTTTTACTTCTTAATCAGTCTCTGGCTTGAATTTTGAAAACTATTGCTAATGATTTTAAAATGAATCAAACAAGAAAACGTAATACTTAACCTGACGGACGAACAACTAGGTGTTTTGAGGCCACCACGCTTTCATCAGCACCCATTTGTACCATAACTTATCCAAAGTACTAAACAAAATCTTAATTATTACAGCATTATTTTAGTGACCAAGGGGGAGGCCTCTACTTTTCTGAAAATTGAAAGGGTGATCATACATTCCACGCCAAGATAACCACTCTGCTTCTAGCTGGGAAAATGGGCAAAAATGCATAGCAATATTATTCGAGACCCTTAAAAAAGGTACAGGATGTCAGGGGAAAATACTATTGAAAGTTGAAGAAAATTCATTAAAATATTCTTTAAAGAAGCCCCCTAAGAGGGAAGATAGGGCGTGGATATTTTTCAAAAAAATATCTGAAAGAAAGAATTATTGGACGGAACTCCGAAAATAATTTTAGGAAAAAATTTTTGAAAGTACTAAACAAAATCTCAACAAACAGCAGCTGGTATTTAGAAAAAATGGTCTTAGAAAATCTTTTTTAAACAGGCTTGAGAAAAGGCTTTTGAAAAACGTAGATTATAAGAAAGGATTTAATGGAATTTTTCCATCACAAAAGCAACCAGTTCGGTTCTCAACAACCTAGTTAATGGTAATTGAATAATGTTGACATTCAAAATACTCCAAAATTGAATTTCAAATTAAATTTGAACTTGAAATTTGCAGAATAATTCTTTTAAATTTGTTTTGTTTTATGTTCAACTCTATGAAATGGCAGTGTTTCAGTGATTCTCCATCCCCCTGTAAATTATATAATACACATCCGTTTATGTTTGTGTGTATATATTCTTTTTTTTTCATGTAAAGGAAGCATTACTCATACACATTGAACGTTGAATGGATGGATGTATGGATGAAGTGTCAGGGTTCGGTTGCCAGTGAAGAGGTGTACGTGTTATTATCTTTGTTATGTAACATTTTGTTGTTGGCTTTGTGCATAAAAAGTAAAAACCGAAAATGAGAAACATGCCAGGACAAGTAGTGAAATTAGCAGTAGAAGTTGGCGTTGCGGTTTGAGGCGGTAGTCGGTAGAAGATGAAAAATTAATATAGTCATTTGGTAAACCTTAAAATTAACAAAACTCTTCAAAGTCATCAACATAATCAAGACAGTCATTAACATAAAATGGGAGTGATTTCTACATTTCTTTCGTTCTGGAGAAAAAATACCTGGATTAAAATATAAGGAAAAAAACAAATTAACATAAAATAATGTTACACAAAAAGTTTGCAGATAAAACAGATACGAAAATAAAATAATTATAAAGAAAGAACGTAAAAATTGTAATGTTTTTTAATACAATTTTTTCTCAAATTCGTTTTTCCAAATAAGAGTTTCAATACTAATTTTGAGCTCAAGCGCATTACTCATCTATAAAATGTATTGGGGGTTTTTTCTATTTAACAAGAGTTTTTTCAATTTCCTTAGTTTTACCCCTAATAATTTGACAAATAAAGCCTCTAGGCATTTTGCTTTGCAAATGCAAATATTGGAGAACACAAAGGAAAATATACGTTCCTTGCGCTGCTTCTCTCTTTGTTCGAAGACTCTGTAAAGCAGGCATTCCTTAACATCAAAACATTTCTTAACGAGAAATTATAAACAATTTCTGGCCAAAGACAACAACAGCGTTAAAAAGCATCAGGGGGACCTAGATAATTGAAGTGCCAATGATAAGGGTGAGAAAATGTTTGGTATGCTGGGGAAAACAGGATGGTGGCAAGATTTTAAAACGTAAGAAACTTCAAAATTGGTTAACGGAGAGTATGATTAACATTTTTGTTTTGGCTTCTCGTTTCTTATAAATTTTAAAAGACAGAGAATACGAACATTATCCAATGCAAAGGAAACAATTTTTAAGCTAGCAATTTATAACTATGTGTAGATATTTTGTTAAACACATTTTATCGGACATTTTTGGATGCGATAATAAGTTTTTAGCGATTAATTTTTTATTAGTTTTATTATTTCTGTTACCAATAAATTTTCTATGGAGTAAATTGATAATTCAGAAAATTGTTTTGATAATTCAGGAAATTTCCTCATCGAGTTCAAAATAAGTTTTATTGATTGCCGATTTAGTTATTGATAAATCTGTCCCAATTTTGAGGAATGAAAAATCGAACTCCATCCCGATAAAATTATGTATTAACAATTGTTATCGATAAATCGTATAACGAAGTTTTTTCATATCGCTAAATTTTCAATAATCAAGTTTTATCATAGTATATTTTCTGTTGAATGTTTTTATTAAATTAGCCATGGGTTAGTCTTTATCGATAAGTTTTCTATTTAATATGTGTAATAATTTTTTTTTGCAAAATGGGTCTATTTATCGATAAATTATGTGTTGATTACATAATAATTGATGTATCGAAACATTTTCTGCAGTAAATTTTATTTGTGAATAAAATTTCTTTCCTATATCATTACTATTGATAACACTTTTTTTTTAAAGAGGTTTGCTATCGATTAATTTTCTAATATATATTCATTATTATAAATGTTTCATCGAACTTTTTACTATTAACAAATTATCTATAAGATGTGTTTTGCCAATGAGGTTTATACAGATCGAACTCAGAAATTCTGTATCCAAAATTGCTTTAGATTTGGTTATCGAAAACTATTTAACAGAAATTGTTTTTGTGGACAAATTTTCTTTTCTAAGTCATTACCATTAATAAGCTTTTTAACGAAAGTTTTTTGGTTTTGATCAAATTTCTCCATCCCTGCTATCGATATATTTTTAAGGAATTTTTTTTATTGCATATAAAGTTCTTATTCAGAAATGTTTGTTACCGAAGATTTTTAAGAACAATTCATAAATTAAAATTCACCTAAAGTTTGCTTTAGAAAATTTTTGTTAAAAATCTTCTATACAAAATGTCTCTCCTTGATAAACTTTCATTTGCTAATTACTTTTATCGGGCTTTAGTTCGATTTTTACTTCCTCAGATTTGTGGAAATTTTTTTTTATGATGAACCTGGGGAAGTTAAAGTCGGTCTGAAGCCCCATAAAAGTTGTAAATCATGAATTTAAATTAATGGTAAATTTTCATACTGAAATTTTTATAAACGAACAATTTTCTACAGAACACTTGTAATATTCGTTTTTTGATATACAGCAGCAACTCATTTATATTTGACCGTTTGTTATTTAGCTTTATTTCCCTGCTTTCGTACCCAGTATTTTACTTTTTTTCTATTTCCGTTTGATTTTTTTTTACTTCCAGCTGTTTGTTTATTTATGAATTCTTGTGCAGCATTTGCCAAGATTTTCTTTTTAAGTTGCTATTTTACTTTGAGTCTCATGTTTTATTGTTGCAGGTTTTGTGTTTATTACATTCTATGTAAACTCATTTATTTCTGGCATTATTTAAACAGAAAATACTTGATGGTGTCTGTTAGACACCAGCCAAAAAACAATTAGGATTAAATGCACTCTAGAGAATTGTTATCAGCTGACCTCGAGGGAATTATAATGAATTATTCCGGTACAATTGGATTTTGTTCCACAATCAATAGTTTATAATCAAGCATATTTATTTAGATGGAAAAAAAAGAATTAAGAACTATCAAGAAACTGGCAAAAGCTCGCAGAAAGAAAAATTAATATTAAAAGAAAACTAGACGCGTAGTTTGAGTAGAAAGATAAGTTTTTAATTGAAAAAAAACTTGATTCAGAAAGGGATAAGCCAGCAGCAATGTTATGATATTCGAATTTTACAACAAAGTGTTTGTAATTAAGAAGTATGTGGTTTAATATCAAATTTATTGGTATTTCTTTAGAAAACTCCAAGTATGCGTAATAACTTTCCAATATAGAGAGAGAGTATACGTAAATATGAATGAAACATAAAGGAAAAATCAAGGGTGCAGTCGCACAGTTAAAACGTTAATCGTATGAACTGCACGGCATTAGAGTACGAAATAGATAAATAGATGAACTTTTCCCAGATAAGCCTCTTTGGCTTTACTTCTTTTTTAAATTTATTTACAAGACATTTGCTCTTGAATACTAGTGGCTTAAAAAATTTATAAAGCTTTAGATCGCATAATTGTTCATTAACGATATTTCCCAAATAAATATTAAAGAAAGCTGGAGCAGTAAAGTTTTATTAAATGCTTTTTGTATTTAACACCTTTAATATTTTAACATAATGTAGCAAAATACTAAAGGAGTTTTCGTTCTTACTTATTTAAATTTGTCAGAGACTTGCGATTAACAAAGTTTATAAGATTATGTTTTTCTAAATAAAATAAATTCCTTTTGTTATTTTGTTTTTTATAACACTTAACGATCTCAGCCGCCAATGTCTGCAAACTTTTAATGCTAGAATAAAAAATTTCTTTTTTGCTGCAATCTTGAAAGAAAATTTGAATTTTTTGTTCTTTACAGTTGAATTCCATTTCAGCATTGTCACTGATTATCATACCTCTCTATTCAAAATGCTCAATTATATTCAGTCTTGCATAACGCAAAAAAGTTGCTAGAAAAAATAGAAGAAATCCAACAACCACATTATTAATAACAGTAATAACGACAGCAACAACAAAAACAACAACAACAAGAACAATAAGCGGTGGTCACAATAACTTTTTTAATTATCCTTGCTCCGGTATAATTATAGCAAACAGCAGAAACAAGGCTGAAAAAAATGTGTTCGAAACGTGGCAAAAAACAAGGGTCCATTTGACTTTGTCTACACGAGGATAACAATGAAAAAAAGTACACTTTTAGCAAAAAGATAATAAAAATAAAAGTATATGGAAATAAATTCAAGATTTGGCTTGATTTTGCTGTAAATTATACGTATAATAATACAAATTGCTAAAAACAAAATGAAACAAAAATAGAAAGGAATTTTCGTAAGCAAGAGAGAGGTAATCACTGAATGGAACACCATTCAAATTGCTTTTGAGCAAAAAATCTTAAAAAAATACTCTGCCACACACTCCAACACACTGCTGCTGCCAGCCAGCTGCTTGTAAAATAAGCCGACATTTCACAAATGCTGTTTGAGCTACCAGCGAACATGTTTGTGCAGTTGTGTGTGTTGTCGATTTTAAATACACGTAAGCAGGCAGTAGCCAGCAGCCAGCAGCCAGCAGCCAACAGACATTTTTGGTTTTCTAATGCTTGCCTTTTCGATGTGGCTTTGGAAAGTTCCCATGCTTGGCTTGCTTGGCTCTGGGTGTTTTATGCAATTTGACTTTTAAAAGACCGCATCCTTCCATTATTTTCATGTCTCTCTGTGTCTTTCTAATAACTGTGTTTTTTTTCCCCCCCAGCAGCTCTAGTCTCTGTTGTCACTCTCCCAGTAAATGAATAAATGCCTTATGGCTTTTTTCTTTGCAGCATTTAACAAAAAAAAAAAAAAAAAAAAAGAAACCTGAAACATTAACTGTTTTCATGAATCCCATTTTATCCTCCGCAACAACTACGCCGCCACCAGCAAAAAAAAAGGGTTGACAAGATTGGAAAAAAATGAAAACTTAGATGTAAAAGGACATTGCAATTATTTACATACGGTTTATAAGGATTTTTCCTGCTTTAATTTTGCAATAGTGTGTGTGTGTGTTTGTGTGAGTTTTTGTTTTTCTCTTTTTTGTATGTTTTCTTGGCAAAAAAATGATGAGGATTATAGTAGCAAAAGTTTAATTGTTAGTTATCCTGGCAATTTTGAGATGAGAAACATTTCAAATGAATGCTTTTGGTTTTTAAGTACTTTCAATGGTAAGTCGCTGTATTATTTTCCCATCAAAGGTAAATAGTTGTGGCAAAATTGTTAAGAAAAAAGGATCGAATTTACATTTTGTTTTTAATAATGATTAAATTTTGCATAAAAATTCAAAAAAGTCATACAAAAAGTTGAAAACAGAATGTGATAATGAAATGGCATGAGAAACAACTAAGGCTGGTTTAAGATTAAACAGGGACTTGTGGCAATTGTTTTGGAAAGCATATAATATTTCACAATTTTCTTTATTTTTTATAACATTTTTTATTGAGTATATTTCTTACTCATAAAATGCAAGATATTTGAAGGAAACAACGTGCTTCATTTAATTAAATTTAACAAAACTTGTTGTTAATTTTGTTGCCAAAACAACTGAGCTGAAAAATTTTTTTTAAATATTTTTATATTAGGAGATTGAAATAATGGAAAATAAATAAATAAAAGGACCTAAAGCGCGAAAATTAAAATTAATATTATATATAAAGTATTCATTGTTAATTCAATTTCTCCAGAAAATATTTAATATTCTTATCTACGGGATTACTTTCTCAAAACTAAGAAAATTTTTTTGGGGGAAAAATTGCAGTGATCAACATTCCTAAAGCAGACAATAAAAATATATTTAAAGACTCACATGATCATAATTATTTTTAGCTGCTAAAAATGTTTTCAAAATTGAAAAATATTTTAATTAAATCACTACTGAAAGCTTACATAACTTTCTAAGTTGGCTTAAGGGTATGAAAACGCAGCAATTTCTCAGTTGACAAAACCAATTTTTTATTTAAAAATAGCTTCTATTTTTCTCTATGTGATGTAGTGTTTTAATTCAAGAAATGTCCAATTTAATCAGTATACCAAGTTGGCTTCAAGAGCTGAACACATTTTAATTGAAAAATGGTTTTTACTCTCTTCTATTTTTAGGTCAGAAAATTTCCAACAACCTGCTGTTTAGGATTTTTTTATATTTTGTACTTGTATTACATTATTTACACAACAGTGAATTGAATTTTTTTTATAATGCATTTAGTTACGAAACAATTTGTATCGAAATTAATTTTTTATATCTCTGTTTTTCAGTCGCCATTAAAGAAATTATTGAAAAACTTTTGTTTTTCCCAATAAATGGCCATAAATTTAAGTCTCATGTTCAATTACTTTTGTTGACGACAAATTTTCCCTTGCAATGAAAAAAACAAGATTTTTATCTCCAATATTATTGTATTTATTTTGTTAAATAATAAATAATATTTTCGTTATCTTTTGCCATGAAGATGGTCATTAAAAGCATAAAAATTATACCAGCAACGAAAACAAAAGGCCTTCAAATGTGGTTAAAAGCCAAAGAGAAAAAAAACAACGGCAATATTGAATGAATGACACTGGCCCCAGCTGTAAACCAGGCTGCGCGCAATAGTAAAAATAATGACAAAGGGAAAAAAATCAAGTAAATCAAATTATAATTGTTGCTGATAATGACGCCGCCAAGCAATAAAAAACATAAACAAATTTTTAAAATTAAACGTTACAAAAGCGGAAAGTCTGGGAAAAACTTTTTTTTTTTGTAACAGGAAAGCCAAATAAAAGCATAAAAAAGTTATTAAAAATATGCATATTTAAAATAAAACAAGCACTCCAAATTGTATGGCAAAAAAAAAAACAGGAGAGAAACAATGAAATTTTTTGCATAAATTTACACAGACATATTTTTTTAAACAATTGCTCATGTGTTTTTGTTTGTGTTTCAATGTGCGCTTGAAGTACAGAATCCAGCAAGCAGTAACGCAAGCTGACTAAAGCCTGGTGTTAAGTAAGTGTCTTTAAAAGGCTTAAAACATGAAATGCGTTCGTTGTCTGTGCACGAGACATCCCTAGTTCATGCTGTTGTTGTTGCTGCCAGTGCTGAAGTGCTTGTTGTTCTTATGTTGTGTTCACAAAAGACAGGAAATGTTAACTTTTGCCAAGATTTTTTTTTAACTTAAATAAATAAATATTCCAGCCAGCATCGTTTTTTTTTACAAATAAGTTCACACTTATTCAAATAAACCGCAAATTCATATCATGAATATCAATAAATTATTTCAGACAAAATTTAGATAAAATAAATGCTCCATAAGAAATAGATGTTTACAGCTTTTTTTTAATTTCAGTTACTATTTGGATAAAATAAAATAAATAAACAAACAAAGTATGTGTTGAATAAAGTTAAGTATGCTAAATATTCTTCTATTCTTTTCTTAATTTTCTATAAGAAAGTTTATAAGGCTTAAGAGAAATATTCTATAGAAAACTATACACATATGGATATGGGGAATTTTAATTTAAACTCATTTGTATTACGTGTGTTAAGTATTCTCTAGAAAATGCTCTAACCGGGAAATTTTTTGTGACAGAACTCGAACAGTTAGATAAAATCAATGATTGATGATGAATGCGTATGATTAATATTAGACAAAAAATTTTATATTTCATATGACAAGTTTCCTATGGGGAGCTTTTGTTGCGTATGATTGATGTTCTCTAGAAAACTATTTAGTACGTACGACAAGTATCAGCCTATTATTTTATTTTTTATGTTTTCAACAAAAGCCAAAATTTTTCCCACAAAGATTTTTGTGACACATGGAAAGTTTTCGCCACGTATGACAATAGATTATTTTATTATGAAATTTAGCTGAACTTCCATTAAGAGTTCTCTTGGAAACATTCTTAAAAGCGTTCTACAAATTTTGCATGTACAAATTTTTATAGTGCTTGAGAAACATTTCGCGAAAATATTGCTATAGCTCGGAAAAAATTTTCTATAAAATTTCGACACAATAGCAGCTTGGCTTGGCAAAACCTTTTTTTATTTAAAATTAGGTGGAAATTTACAAGAGTAAATTAACTTTACTTGTCAGTAAATCAGTTTGCCATCCATTATTCATGCTTTGCTAAATAATAGTAGGCTATAATGCTGCAGAAGTCAACTAGCAGTGTATTTATGCTTCAACTCATAATTTTCCTAGCTTAAGGTAGTTTGAATGTTGACTGTTTGAAACATATTTTAAACTGAAAAGATAGATTATTAGCCAATGGGTTTTTACTTTCGCCTGTCCTTGGTAGCATGGTGATGAAGTACAGAATATGTTACTCACCGATAGTCTAGGAAATTAAAGCAAGGTAAAACTGAACAAAAAGTTACTTCCCATGGCTTGCAGCACTAAAAATTTCTACTTAGATTAAGAAATCTAGTGTTAAACCAGTTACAATATATAGTTTCTGCTGCTGGCTGTTGACATGGCTTCACATTGATGAAAGAACTTACTAAAATTGCTAGAGCAGTTCAGGAGTGAAGGCTTAGAGAACAATTAAGCACTATAAAGGATGAAAATTATCGCTACATATTTTATTATACACATATTTTTAAGAATTTTGTTCGATTCCTCGTTGAAATGCCTTTAATATGAGGTGAATTCCAGAATGTGTGATCAAATTTATAGATATGCTTCAAAATATACTCGATGGTAAACATTTTCTACACATAGATACATATGTGATTTAAATATTTGTCTATGCCACTCCTTACATTTTCTAAACTAACTATATTTGTGAAAAATTTTCTTTAAACAATTCAAAAGATTTTCTTCTAGCTCACTCCCTACACACCCGAGAACAAATAAAGCAACAAACCGGCAAATGTTGTTAATATTAGCAGCTGCATTATCAGGAAAAAGAAAAATGCAGATGCCAGCTAAAACAGCTCGTTCGTGTGTCGATGTATGTATGTATGTATGCGTTTGTGCATATTTAAATGCAAATGATGGTTTGTGTTTGTGTCTTGTCAGCATCGCATGCATGGCATAACATTGCATCTCATCCGCAAAGTGGCATTTAAGCTAATGCAAGTTTAAGCCAACACCAGAGCTAAACTGCAAAAAAATAAAGTAAAATAAAAACAACATCCTTAGAAGCAGCTACAACAATATTAGTTGCAGCCATAGCAAAACTAAAAAATTAATCAGTGCTTGTTGAAAAAGCTGAAATGCCGGCAATGAGGCGACGAAATTTTCAAAATGTTATTTTTATATGTATTATGATAACATACCAGTACCAAACGACCACCTCATACACACATTTTAACAAATTAAATTGCATCAGACTCAAGAATATTCTTTCTCCTTATTGAAATATGTTATATTTGAAGCACGTTTTCATAGAAAAAGGACGGCTTCAACAAAACATGACAATAACGATAAGTGTGGAAATGCTTAAGTATATTTGTGACACATAAAATGTTACTCATAAAAGAAATATCAAGTTTCAACTTAACATTGCATGTTAAATAGTAATTTTAGACCTAAAATCTTAACACAACAGTGCTTACATTATTTGAGAAGCACACTTTAGTCTCTAAGAAACAGAACCGTAAAGTTTACATTTTACTGGAACAAAATTGGAAATAACTGAACTACTTGACAATGCTTGAACTACAGCGAATATTTTAAGAGAGATTTTGCTCTTAAATAAATTACCAGAAATTAATACCCTGACTTTATTAGTTTTGAAGAAAAAAGAAAAAAGGTTTTTTTTAAGAAATTACGTTATTTTTATTATTATTTGAATTATTTATATGCTTTTATTTGTCGCCTCTCATGACATTAGATTTTCTTACAATGGCCTTGAATTTTTATTAAAAATGTTGAGATATTCGTTTTTTTTGTATTATACGCCCTTGAAAGAGAGCAAGCAAATATTTTGAACAAAAGTTATTGTTGTAAAAAAAATTTGCAACCGATTAGGGAAAATCTTCGTAAAATTTTCATTTTATTACGGCATTTGTTTAACCATTATTCCCTTGGTCGACGTTTTCATAAAAAAGTTTCCTTTTTTTTTTGGAAATTATTAAAAATTGGTGTTATTGCTGTAGAAAAACTGTTAATGTGTAATCCCTTCAAGACAAGGCAGTGCCTTGTCTGGAACTTTTGAATGAAAATTACTTCCATTTTTAAGCAATTTCCATACAAATATTTTAGAAATGTCTCTAAATTGTGATACAATTTTAGCATTTCAATCAATTTAGTTATAGACTAACAATTGTATTCATAAAAAGTAGACTTTATTCGAATTGAGTTCTAAGAATGCCCTCCATTGTTTCATGACTTTTAGCAACTCGTTTTTATTTCCTTGCCTTTGAAGTGAATTCCTTTTGATAGTAAAAATTCGAAACCAATACCAATTGATGCTGTACTTTGCTGACAAAAATGATCTAAAACATCTTTAGATTATATCTGAGCATGTAAGTGCTTCCGCACGCATTTTGTATGGAAAATTGTTTATCTCGTATGACAAATTTAACTATAGACAGTGTGCCTTTATGCATGACTAAATTGCAGTATCAGTAGAAGCTTTATTAGATTATATTTTCTGCTATTCGGCTACTTATTGACTTTTATGCACCATTTTAAATACCGTTATTCTCATATTACTGAAAACATTGTATCTTCTCTCTTTTAATTTGCTTAAATATAACAGTTTCACAAAAATCTCAATTAAAATGTAGCGAATAGATTTCTCCCAGTTCGGTTTTTCAACTTTCGCCAGTTTCTTTCACTTCAAGCTCCATATCAGTTTACACTCGCTCTTCTCAAATACAGAAAGAAATCCTTGTTGTTTCATTCTCATGCAAAACAGTTATACTGAGTCTAGAGACTAGATAGAGAAAGAGAGACACCTTTTGTTTAAATAAAATATATTAGTATTTGCTTTTCTTGGTATTGTTGTTTGCTGCTGCATGTACCTTTTTACATTCTATATTTGTATACGTATGTATACATACATATATACACAACGAAAATGTAAAATTGTGTAAGTAACAATGTATGGTGTACGACTGCTTTCTATATTTTTATTGCTTTTGTTTTTGCATTTATAGCCGGCATTTTTCGGAGTAGAACAGTTTCCGTAATTAAATCGTACAAAACGGACGTGCCCTTAGAAAAAAAGGCTAAGTTATAAACTGCATGTGTAATATATATACATTGTATATTGTTTTTGTTGTAAAGAAACAGCGGCAACAATATTTGAAAGAAAATTATAAGAAAAAAGTGTAAATAAAAAAAAATCACATGGAAGTAATAGAAAATAAAGGTGCCCAAGACAACGCGAATAAAATCAAAATTAAAAAAAACAAAGATGGTCATAACAATAATAAGGAAAGCAACATTCAAGGCATATTTTCAGCGAGCCAACTACATGCAGTTAAAAATGTAAGTAAAAGGCAATTATAGCAAGTCTTTCTGTCATGTTTATACATAAAGGATATGTTGAATCAAGAGCAATTTGTATGAAACAAAAAGTAAAATATTTTTAACAAAATGTAACCATTTCATGCATTTTAGCCACTTACTCTTTTTTTCCTAAATTAAATTCTTTATTCTGCTCTATAAGTCTCACGAACAGCTTTGAGAGCTTAATAAGTTAATCTATTGATAATGATTTTTTTCCACTTTTCTTGTTCTTGTTCTGGTTTTTGTTGTTTTTGTTGTCCTTAAGCTTCAACCTTTTAAAAACAATCCACTCATTCATGTCACAGTAATCTTTTAGGGTAATATCAATAATTTTTGTTGTTTAATACATCACTTAATACTTGTTTATTCTCTGATACCTTCAATTCTCATCTATTCATATTTTACCTTCGATGTCAGATAACGTGTGTTCAAATGCAGCTTGACATTCAATTCATTGACTGGTGTGCTGCATGACTGCTGCCTGGCGCAGCACATTATGTCCTCATTTCGAATCTTGTAATTTATGAATTGTAATACTTCAGAATATAAAATCATGCTTACTCATACTCATAAGCTTTTTATGTTTTGAGCACAGATTCATGCGCTCACACACACATGCACACATGTAATCACATGGCATTGTAATTACAGTTGTCAGTTCATGTGAATTTATTGAAAATTGACATCATTTCATACCAACAGCTTCGTCATCATCAACCTCATCATGTGTACATATTTACCGTTATGAACTTGCTTGGCTCAGAGCTCAAATTAAGGAAGAATAATGTGACCAATTATATTATGGATATCATTACATTACGCAGGTCCGAAATTTGTGAAAACTTGTAAACATTTACGGGTTAATTTTTAATTTATCATTGATACATTTTTTAAAAGAGAACATATTTTGATTTAACAATATATATAAAAAGTTTTCTTTACGAGATATTTTTAATAAATTATATTATTTTTATATTTTATATATTTATTTTCTTGAGCTAAAGGTCTTTTAATTAAAATTATTTAATTATTTTTATCGATATTTCGCTCTTCTTCGGATAGCTCCTTTAGGACAAATATCCGAAGCAGAGCGAAATATCGAGAAAAATAATTAAATAATTTTAATAAAAGACCTTTAGCTCAAGAAAATAAATATATAAAATATAAAAAAAAGGGGTCGGAAAAAACCAAATAATAAATAGATTTTAAATTTAGATTTAGATCCAAACAATAAATAAATTATTTTTAAATAAAAACCGGTTAATATATTTTATATTTATATATATATTATATATTTATATATATGTATATTTATATTGCAATTTCTTGATCCCTAGTAACTTTATCCCTAGTAAGTAATAAGCAAATTCACTTGCTTTAGGAGCAAGAGACAACATAATCCTGATCAGTTGGATCTGAGCTAAATAATTGGGCACACAAAGCCCACTTAACTCTTTGCAATAATGATACCGTGAGAATAAGTGCGAAAACCCTATGGACAGATCGTGATGAAGAAAAAATGAAAGGACTGTTTCGATTTCTCGGAATGAGGTAGAATATTGGGAGCGATAGCAGGTCACTCACAACTACTGGCACATCTAAGCCGCATAGGAATAGCGGTAAGGAGTATAGAGTGGCCTTCTCACAAATATGGTGCCGCCTTCTAGGGGCCGGACATAACCCATCTATGGCGTATATGTTCGAGGAATATAAGGAACTTTGTGTAGTTTACCCAATTTTTATAGACCTATGAGTAAAAACTATTATGGTTAAATACACGGAGCCCACAACATGTGCACTTCGAAAGACGTGCGATATCATAACTAAACTAAATAAGAGATAACATTATTTTTTTATGATGAAATTTTAGCTCATTAACTTATTCTTAAATGCTAAAAACCGTAGAAAATTCTATAAAATATTAAACTGGGCAGATTTTCGGTAAGTAACACAGAAGGTATAATTAAATAATTAAAGTTTGAAAATACAGCCTTAAGTTTTGATTTTTCATAGTTTTCAAGATGACTTTTGTTTGAAAGTTTTTTCGTTGTTTTTTGAAAACGTTTCTTTTAAGAAGTAACAATTTGTTTATTTGCAGTTTTTATTACTGGCTTGTCACAATTTATGCCTTCATTTTACTTTCATCTTCAAGGGTATTTAAATTAGTTGGTCCCGTTACAGAAATTTTATGTTGTAAGCTTTAATGGGTATCAATTTATACGTACATGTTTGGATTTATAAATGTGGATGCACCTGCATTAAAACAAATTTTTAATCATTCTTTGACATACACATGTACATAAATGTGTGTGTGTGTGTGTGTATGTGCATATTGTGGATGCTTTTTCATCTTTAACGTACTCATTAGTGGGGCCCAGAAATTTTTGAATTTCATATTGGCGATCGTGTATTATTGTGATTGTAAAAGTAGCAGTGAAGGTCCCAAATTCAAAATAAGTTAAGCAAATTTCTGCCATGTTTCCATGTCTTGACCATTATTAAGCTTGGCTGCATGTATTTGTGCTGTAAACAAAAGCAAATTCTCATATTTTGTTGTTGTTTTGAGTATGAATTTAAGAAAAAAATGTATATACGTTTTACAAAAGCCGGCAGTAAACGTGTCAGTAAATTATGTTTATGTTATAGATCGAGAACTCACAAACTTAGTTTGACTCACGTTGATGTCGGCCATGTGGCCTAACCAAAGTGAAGTGGTCTGATTTTGCGTAAGTTGGCCTGTATTGAAATTACATTGAATTATTTTAATCATAGAAAAGGAAATCTTTGAATGTATTTTTTTTTTAATATAAGCTGTGGACTTGATTGATTTTGTCCTTATAATCCAGTGCCAGCCTAATGAAGTTGTAAAAGTGATATTATCGTCGGATGAGAGTGAAAAACTGCTAACTTTGTATAAAATACGTTTAAAGTGCTTCATGTTTTGCAACTACAATTTAATTCAAAAAGCTAATCACAAATTTATATTTCCATTTTTTCCAATTAATTTAGCAGGTTTATACTTTAGCCGACGTTTATAAACACACATTCATACATACGAGACTGTGCATTTATTTGGGTAAAAAACAAGTTACTGTAAACAAGGCGCTTACGCATATTTCATTCCTTCATTCTTGCGAATTGGAAATAATCACCTACAAGCTTCTTTGTGTGTGCGAGTGTGTGCGTGTGGAGGTGTTTGATTTTAAGGACGTGTATAAAAATCGACATTCAGTATTGCCGACATTCATTGCTTGAAATGCTTCAGTACATAATTGCACACAAACACACACACACACATTTCCTGGCGCTCATGAGAGTGAGTGTGTGGAAATCGTGCGTGTGTGTATATCTTTTGCTTGCTTATAACTGTGTGTGCGGCTGTTCAAAATGATAAATGATTTTCATTATGTTATTTTAAATTGAATGTAAGTGATTTTATGTTTCACAAAATAATTGAAGTTTAAGTGAGTATGAGTGGGTGGAAGCGTATGAGTCAAGACCGAATGGTAGAAATGAATTAAGGAATTGCAGAAAAAAAGCAGGCTTTCAAACTCAACGAATAACAGAACACATATTTTTTTTTTCTGGAAAATTGCATGCATTTTCATTTTCATGTATGTACATATATTCAAACGTTTGTGGGGTATAATTTTTCTTGAGGGATTTTCATAAAGCTTAAGTTCTTAATCATTTAAGAAGACCATAAAAAATAAATGTTGGTTACAGAGAAGAATAAATGATACGGAATTTTATTGTTGTTCAGTTTTTAATGCTTGTGTAAAGAAATTATCCGTATTTATTCATATACATATAAATTGCAACAATTGTTTTCTGTTTATGAAAAAAAGCAATTAAAGGTGGAGTAAAAATATTTTAAAACTGTTCAGCTGCGAGTTTTAAGTATCCACAATGTTTTCAATTTTTTTTCATAAGAATTTTATACTATTAATTTTAAGCAAGTTTTTAATTTTTTTGGGAGGAGCAGTAATAATGTAAGAACGAAGGATGGTTTTGCTGACGGACTGCATCAGCATTGCGGTAGAATTTTTTAGAAAAATTATATTTTTCTTTCATTATAAGATGAATACTTTCACTACTACGTACAAAAGGCCGAGGTTCGTTTTCAATATCTGACAAGCAACCAGTTTTAGTGCAATAATTTGTGGTTGAAATTTTCATCAATGTGTTACCGAACAGGGCCCATAAAACGGTTAACGGCATGTGAAAACAAAGAGTGAATTTCTTTGCCGCGATCCATGAGTCTTTATGACTAAATTGGTAGAGTGTCTCACTTCACTAAGAGTCGTAGAGAATGCAGGTACGATTTCCGCCGGAGGTCTAGCGTGTTTGTGCAAACAAGCAGAAAACTTCGCAGTCTTGTGTTTGTTTGTCTATAATAATACATGTAAATAAATAAAATTCAATATTTTTGGCATAAAATAATTTATGTCACTCATTTTCTTGCAGCAATTGAATTTTTTTTTTTAATTTTCTTCACTGAGCACACGAGCGCAGAATACTCTGTTTTAAGAGCAGAAACTTCTAATCATGACATACTTCTTTCGCTCCTGTGTCATTTCTCAGAAGCGTTTTTATTTGCTTTATTGTGGCAACAAATTTGTGCAAATATTTTCGTAACCAGTAACCTGTTATCAAAATTTTGATGTATTTCAACAACAATGAAAAGGAGAAAAAAAAAATAATTTTCATAAATATTCTCTTTTTATTGCTCTGCACGCTCAAATGCTTTTGTTTTTCTTGCACCATTTATGATTCAATGAGCACATTTCAATAAGAAAACACGAAAAACGACTACGAATAAAAATTTCAGAAAAAAGTCTTTTTCAAATACTTTTGACAAGAAATATGCACCAACTAAAGGGGATTTGAAAACTGAAACTTAATAAAATCGATTGCACTTGTCCCACATCTAACAAAGAACATGTTACTACATGATGATGCATGCACAAGTTAAAGTGATGTCTGTATATGCATTTGCAACATGAACTTTAAGCTCTATAAAAGTTCATAGCTTTTCTATTTTATTTGAAAAATTGCACCCTTCACTTCAATAAATATTTCAGTAGTTGGTGCATACTGGCAATGAAAAATATGCTTTTGTCATTGAAAAATACCAAAAACAACGCCAACAACTGCACACTACAGCTACTGCTCTGAGTATTGATACATTTATGATGTTGCAGACGTTGCATTTTTTGTCGCTTTCCATTTTGTTTTTGTTATTATAAAATATATTTTTGTAATTTTGCTGTTACTGCAGCTGGCAGTGCTTTCTGCTGCTGCTGCTGCTGTTGGCTTGTATTTATTTTTGTATTCGTTTATATCTGCATAAAATATTTTGTGTTCTATTTATTCATTCATACACACATTTATGTTTACAGAAGACGTTTATAAATAAATAGTTTTGTGCATGACTGTATGTTTAACATGCCGGCAAACAAGTGCATAAACGCATCCCATTGCTTTAGCAACGTTTTTCTGCATGGCGAATAAAAGTTGTTCGCATTACATTTGTGTACACATATAAATATTTTTATTTTCAATACCATTTTATTTGAACTTTTTTTTTTGTTTTTTTGCTTCAAATTGCTGTACATTTGAAAAATAGTAGAAGTCACTTGCGTTACTTGTATGCAACCAGTATGTATGCAAAGTAAATTTTGTTCGTTCCGTATAACATTTCAGGACCGAAGTACGAATAGAGCAGCTCAGTGAGTGCCAACAAATTTTCCTTTACATTCATTTTACACTTCTTGACTACATTAAGGGGATTTCAGTTCGATACCACTTCCCTAGAATTGGATAAAATTGTAGTGAGACAAGAAAACTAAAGTTGAAGGCTGGGCAACCCCTACAACGTATGCGGTATAATGAGGCGAATAATATGCGTATATTTTTTTACAGAAGATTGACAACAATTCCACACGAATCGTGGAAAATTTTTACACAAAATCGATGACTATTAAAATGTCGTTTCTTCGTTGATATTTGCTGACTATAGGGTCTTTACATATTCGTTATGCCACTTCTAGCTGTGACTTTTTTCTGTGTCCCTTTATATTTGAGATTTCCGTTCTGCTGTGTTATTTTCCGTTGCTGGCAGGCAAAAGCAGAACATATATTCGTATTATGAAGACTGTGAATGCTTAAAAAGCATTTACAAGTTCACTTTCCTGCATACTGCTTTAATGCACTGATTCAAATTAAATTATGTATGTATATGTGAAAAATATTATTTTTTGAGTTGCAAAAATTTGAATCTGTTTAAGTTTTTTTTCCTATAGGATAAAAATAAGTACTTACTTTGAATACAGCTCAAATCCGTGCCAATTAAAAGAAATTTACGACAAGGTAAAATTTTAAAGCGATATTGAAAAAGATAACTTCGTTTCTTTACACAGTTTACGCTAATTTTCTTTCCCTCTAGGCTTCATTTATCTGCAGTTTAATGCCGCCTGGCCATTCAATGGGAGTACTAAAAATAATTGTGATGCCATGAAGGTTAATAAGAAAATGATAAAATTTGATTACTTAAGTTTATTTTCTATAGCACTTTGAAATAATTTTTATTAAAAACTAAATTACAAGTGTTTATGTTAATGTGCTCTCTAGGAAAATTCTATGTTTTCTGTTAATTTTTTTTGGAGAATATTTTATTTCATTACTCGGGGTTGCCACAAATGCCTGCATTTAAAATTAAAAAAAAATATATATATTTTAAGAGAATGCTCTCATTCAGCGCTTTTAATTGCCGCTCTTCGCAACGTTTTGAGCTACCTTTTCAGGTAACGTTTTTAGGGACGTTTTTAAGGTAACGTTTTTATGCAACGTTCCTAAATAACTTTTTTACGTTAACCTTTCATGCAATATTTTTATGAAACGATTGATTTCTTACGTTCTTATCAAACGGTGATGTGAAATAATTGGATGTTACGTTTTCAGCTAAACCTTTTTTGCAATATATTTAATTAACGCTAAATATGTAACATATTTATGTAACGTTTTTATGCAATATTGCATACGGTAACGGTATTTTTGGTAACGTTTCTATACAACGGTTTGATATAACACTTTTTCAAGTAGTGCTGCTTTTTTATGCTCGTGGGTTGCATTATTTATGTATGGATATTAATGCAAGTTATTTTATGCAACCCTTTTTTGTATAACGTTAATGTGTTGTTCGGACTTTATTACTGCTAATAATAAAAATTTTTATCTAAATTTTTTCTCAATTTTCTCTCAAATGTATAATAAGAAATTTTTTACAAATTTGATTTCAAAAAGAGAATACAATTCGCATCTTGGTGCTATAGAAACGAAAGCTAAAAGTAACGCCGAGCTTATGTTTTATTACCAAATCATTGTTTCCAATGCAGGATGTAGACGTTTTATTATTAAAATGTTCGTTTTATTATTGAAACGCAAAGGTAAAAATAGAGAACTGGTCCCGGCTTCACTTGAAATGGAATTGCTTTATGTTAAAAATTAACTCGAAAACAGGAAAGAACTTGCCATTGTACAGTATACAATTGGTTATGATCTGGGTTCAAAGCAATTTCAATGCTGATGAGCATCTTGGAGGATGTGCAGCAGCCAATAAGTCTGTCTTTCTTATTTTTGAAATTTTATGAAAAAAATCATTTTCAGTTCTGAGGACGGCGAATTCCAGCCTGATAAAATAATTAACAATTGCATTTTAGTTCTTGTTTTAATAAATTGCGTTAATTAAAAGGTAATTATAATATTCCTTAATCAAGTTTTATGGTACAAAAAAAAATCATTTTAATTTGAATTCTAACCTGTAAAATGGGTTTTCGCTTAATGTGATTTAAATTTAATTTCTGTTTTTTTTTCTTCTTTCTTTTAAGCTGGTAATTAAATTATATTTATTTTTGATTAATTCATTTTATTAATAAATTTGAAACTTGTGTTTGCCACAGTTTAAATATATATAATGCATATAAAAAAAGTCACACAAACTTACACATGCACATACTAACCACGCATACATGTAGCATAAATTGACATTTAAGAATATGTGTTGCATATTTATGGGCACAATTTTTTATTGCAATAAATTTATAGTATTTGTTATGTGGTTGTTATTAAAATATTAATACCGTAAATGTCATTGACATAATTGTGTTATTTTGCAATGAAATGATTTGACTCACGTTATGCAATTTTTTTTTAATATAAATCTTGTATTAATTTTTTGTGATCAATTGTAAATAAGTTTATTTATGAAATTGTGCCAGTAGTTTTTTTTTCGGCATTTAAAATCATTTTAAATAGTTCACAAATAATTTTTCAGGAGAATATTTTCAGTGGTAGTTTTACATTAAAACTTTAGGTTTTTTCAGCAATTAAATGAACAAATTTTTTGTGTTCAGCTAATGGTTGATCATCAGAATATATTAGCGTAACGATTTTATTTTAAGTGTGCAACAAATGTTTAAATAAATTCTATACATGGGCTTGCTTTACTTGTAGTATGTGTGCCTTTTCGGGTGTCTATATGTTCTTTATTATTTATTATTTGTCTTGAAAAGGAAAATTTAAATGCAATTTTATTGGATTTCATTAATTATGACATGACCTTATTCATCTTTGACTTGATTCGTGTTCATTCCCTTTCCATATCACTGACATACATTTGACAAAATTTTTCAGAATTTTGCAATCAGCATGCACTCAACTGTTGTTTAAATGAAATGTTCTGGGGTTTCGTTTTATCATTTTCTACCCATTACGTGCAAGTCAAAATATCTGGGTGAGTTATTTTATATACAAACCTGTGCGCATAAAAATACCCACTAGATGTAAAGATTTTACCTTAAAATGTACTTAAGAATCAGACCAGATCAGGCAAGGGGTTTGTCGAAGAAAAACTAAGAAGTGCTTTCCAAGACTGCTTATAGTTTTCATAGGGCACATAGTTTTTTTTTTTTCAAAATTGTAGAAAAGTATAGTTTTCCCAAATAATTACTTCATTCCCATTTTATTTTCCAAAACATTTCACACAGTCATGTTACCATTATCAATCATTTCCCTTCAGTACTTGAGGGCAGCTATGAGGTCATGTGTCCGTGTGGTAACTTTTGATTGAACTTTGCTTCAGGAATTGAGCTTGTGGTATAATGCAGATATCAAAATTATAATTTACACTCATGCTGATGTGGACACACACACAAACGCAAACAGACATCTACTTACACAGAAATAAATACACGTTTTCATAAAGTAAGAAAAAAGTGGGGTTTGAACACATACAGCCGTCTCCTCTTTCATTGACAGTAACCAACACAAAGCCATTCACAAAAGGAATACCTTCAGTAACCTACATTTTGCTGTTTGAATGATTTTTTATTGTCGACGATGACAACAATGTTGACAACAATGATAATGGCGATAATAATAACAACAGCAATCAGAGAACCAACAATAAAAATAACTATAATTTTAACAATGACTGAACGATATTGCGAAGAATTGTCCTTGTTGAGTTTGAATGGCCGCTTTAAAGGAATCCTGAAAAGTTTATATGAAATGTTTTAAAAAATGAAATAAACTTGTTTGAAGTGTTGGCAAAAAACATTTTTTGATATACAAATAATTTGAGTTTGAGAGCTCTTTGAGCAGCCTTACTCGTACTATGGTTGGGCTCAGGCATACTATGTATGGTAAATCTACCATGTTATTGCAGCAGCTTGAATTAATATCTTAATATATTACATATGGTACGAATATTACTTTTTATAAAGCAATGGTGGGCCAAGTCAAGATATGATGGATAGAACAGCACCGTAGTATGTCAGCTTGCATTTTCTTTCAGGTGCTTTTTTGCCTTGAAGCCGAGCTCTAAAATCTGAGGGCGGATTGAAATAACCTCATGGTTTTCGAAATTTTTTTGACCATATTCACTATTCAGAATTTTGCATTGGGTTAGTGGTTAGAGATTAATTTAGTATTACGTTTTGCATTTCATTTTTTTTTATTCTCCTTATTCGCTTTTTTATTTACAAGTATCTCTTCTTTTCTTTATTATGAATTTAAATGCATTAAACTTTTTTTTAATTTCCTTCACAGTTTTTCCATTTTATAACTTAAGAAAAATTTCAACTTTAAGCTCAACTTCATATGCAGGTCCTTAACAAAATTCAGATTTTTCGAGCGTAGATGCAAACGCATATAAATATGCTTAATTTTTTGTTTATTTGCTTTTCTTTGAGTTTATTGAGCTGGCATTGCTTTATTTCTTTATTTTTTTATTAAGGTTTTATGAGTTTTTTCTTCTCGCTTTGTATTTCAGCAAACCAATTGAAAAACTTTTATGGCGCCATTTGAAAGTTTTTAATAATGTTTGCAACAGAATTTATTTTTTTTAAATATTTATTTTATATACATATATTTTTTCTATTCTTATTATAACAACCCTGGCTGTTGCTGAAAAGAATAAAATAAATGATATTGAATTGAAATAAAGTTTATGGGTAGTTTTTTTTTTAGTTTGGTTTTTTCTTTTTCCCACAATTATTTTCGATACAATAAATATATTCTTTTGAGCAAGACTTTTATAATTGTAAGTTTGCACTTGTGTTGGGGGTGTTAAAGCAAATTGGAAAGGCAGTGGGAGAGAAGGTTAGTGGCAGGAAAGAAAAAGAAACAAAAGCTGATGGAATTGTGCTAAGTTGTCTTTAAGTGCCAGCAGTTTTTATTTGCTTAAAAAAATATTTCTAATTTGGGTCAAAGTTAAAATTTTTGCTGTAGTGTTTTGTTTTTGGAAAAGAATTGAGTTTATTGCCAAAAAATTTACATTCAAAGTAAACACTTGTCTTATTTTAAATAGCTCTCACAATATTTCCCTTTTAGTTTTCATTTCTTGTTTGATTATATAAAGCGGATTGAAGTATTTAGTATTTGATATATGAAAATTAGGTCAATGGGGGAAAACAAATAGTTTTTCCCAACTGTAAAGTTTTATACAGTTTTGCAATTTCTTATAGTTAAAAATCGCACTTTTTGATAGATTAAGGTAATTGAGAATAAAACCTTTAAAGTAATTACAAAAACGGCCTCAAAACTCCCTACTAAATCCTTCAAATCACTACCTTGTAAAATAATTCATTCAAATATCCCCCTGAAGTATGCTACGCGATTCATAATTTTTTCTACGGTCTCATGTGTTACCACTCACTAGACTTAAATGACTTATTTGTGCGCTGTGCACAGGCACAACTACCAAATGAACAATCTTGAAAAAATGTTGGTAAAAAAGCATTCATAAGTGATGTTGATAAATGTGTGAATGATGCTTTTGTAAGGACTGTCTGTTTTTTTTTTGTCAAGGTGGTAGGAAACTAAACGCAGACTGTTTTAAGTGGAAACGTGTGTGCATGTAGTATACTTTAAGTGGTGAGATTACAAAAGCCTGAAAGCGAAAAAGGAAAATTTTTAGCACTTACAACATATTTGATAAACGAAACAGTTACATCTTACTAAGGCGCAATCACTTTTGCTGAAATGAAGCATACTCCAAGGGGTTTGAAATGAATATGAAAGCGATTAAGTGCTCTATTAAAATGCAGGATAGTGTAAAACACTTTGGGACTAGCATACAGCTCATATTTGAAATGAAAACTATTGCGGAAACTATTTTTATTATCTATTTAAAAGGGTGACAACAAACAAAATGAATTCTTCTGTTGCCTTAAAATGAATACTTTCCCCTCAAACATTTTTTTTATTTTTCATTTAGGTAAGGTGTTAAGGTTCGGAAAAACTACACGTAGGTTTCTCTTCCATATTCATAATTTTTCTTAAATTAGCATCCAGGATATCATGGAATCCATTAAATATCTATGAAAAGAAAATGCAATAAAATTGTTGTTTTTTTTGTTCTATTTATTTTGTAGACCATGTTTTGCTTGCATTTTAGCCACATTTTGTGTGAGCCTAATTGTATGCAATAAACTTGAGCATGAATTATTAAATACATGGAGCTTATTAAATACTAATGCATAAAACCAGAAATTTAATACGATTGCACTCACTTATGTTTGTATATACAAAACAATTTTATGAACATCAAAATTTAAACAAAAACTCAACACGGACCATAGAAAAGAGAGGAGAGATTAGAGAGATGTTTAGGCATTTTAGTGCTTTCGTGTATGGCTTTATTTTGTTTAGCCAAATTCATAATGGCGTGAAATGATAATGGCTCTGAAGAAGAGCAGAAACATTAAAATGTATGCGGTTTATTCTAAAGAGGAGCTTTTAGACCTAAACTCACCAAGGCTTCACACAAAACAACAGCAATGAAGTATATTTTTAGGATTACAAAACACAGTTACACAATTGCACTTAAAAGGCCCTCTAATTTGATTACCAACAGCTTTTGAATAAATATAGTGGAAGCAGAATTAAGCTATTAAATATCACAAACACAATTTTTAAAATAAATTACACTACACGTAAACCGGTTGAAATTGCAGCGGTGTATTTAAACACAATGCAATTGAAAGCTGGCAAACTTGCATTCTTTAAAATTATGGCTGCAAACCATTACAATTTAATTACCTCAATTAAATGGATTTAAGTGGCAAACTACTAAACTTTGGTGAAATTGTTTCTACGAACCAGCAAAGCAGCAAAGAAAAGTGAAAGTGCTGCACGTCACAAGCAAAGCATAGTTTGCGGCGCCTTATTTTCATTAAAGTATGCAAAATTATTTAATTTTCATGTTTAAAACTTAAAAGCTGTTACAACTACCTTGGCTTTTGAGAGGTATTTTAAATGCTTAAATGTTAGTGTGTGTGTGCTTTAAGAGTAAAAATTAAAAAAAAAAAAAAAATTTGTTCCAACCAGGCCGTTGAAATGTTTTCTTTTGCTTGGCATTCAAGGTTACCTTTTCTTCTCCGCTTTATTTATACAAAATATTCAAAGTTTATTTTCTTTCATTGGTTCTTATTTAACTAAGCAACACTTTATGAATAGATACCTGTTCTTTCTTTTCTGCCAAACGAGGGATAAGCCCTCAATTTCATTTCATTATCTTGGCTTCTTCGAAACATGAGAAAACTAAACACCTAAATAAGCTATAAAAATATTTTCATGAACAATTCTTAGAAATAAAATAAGACCTTTGAGATAAATAAAGCAACACTTTTGAGCAAACGATGCCAAAGTTGTTGGGGCTCAGCTTGTTTTTTTTTTGTGGCGTTATCTTTTAAAATAAAAGCGAAAAAAAAACAAGAAAATAAAAATATTTTGCCGTGAAAATTGAAGAAAGGCTAAAACACTTGGGCGAAAATTTAACACAAAACTTGATAGCAAACAGCTCATTTCCGAAGCCAATTAGCAGTTTTTGTATTACTTTGATTGAAAGCAATGAAATTTACTAGATGTAACAAGTGCTGTTGCTTCAAATAATTAACAAAGCGACAGACTAGTCATTAACATTCTATTTGAATTTGAGTTGAGCTTACGTATGTGCGTTTTACGTGATATAAATTCAACAATTTCTATTTAGATTACTTTTAGCAGGAGGAAATTTTTGAAAAATTTTACTCAGGAACAGGGTTATTAACTTTCAAAATGTAGGGCCCATAAATTCACCAATTATTTTTCTAAAAACTAGATGACACAGACATCTGAAATTTTTTAGTTTTTCTGCTTTTTCTTTGTTTAATTGTTTAAGTTTGTCTTGTACTTCATTTCTGTTTTTAGATTATTTCGCTAAATTTAGTTTAGTTGTGATAACAACCTTGGTTTAAAAGATCTTAGCGCTGATAGGTTGCGTTCATATTTATAGTTATATTTTGTGGCAACGACTCTATTATTTTTATGTCCACGCTCACATTTGGCTCACAACTAAAATGCTGTTACACTTAAAAGAACTGAGGCAAATGACTATTGCCAGTTTTTACGACTTGCCAATATCTTAAGCTAGAATTTTATTGTTCAGATAACCTCATCTGCCATTATCACATTAGTATCTATTAGATTTAATATTCAAGTAAGCGATAAGTTATGGGGAAGATAGTCAAACCTGAAAGTTAAAGGTTGGTTTGGTCCTTGTATTTCCCACATTTTGGTATGTCTTTGCTAATATTAAGTTGAAATGGTTGAATAGTTGGATAATTTTCTTTGAATACATGGCCTTAGATTAATTTTCATAACTTCTCGAGAAATTTAACGCTGGCTAAAGGTACCTTTAAAAGAAGTCAGGTATAAGCTGTGCCATTTGCACCATTTTGCGGAAAAAGTTAATTTTCCCCAGTGTATGGTAGTACTATTGAAAATCTTAAGTCTGAAGAGGAGCATAAGTATGCATGAAAAATACATTTTTACCAATAAAATGTATCTAGTCATTCAACATTTCAGTTTGACTTAGCAAGTAAAAAACAAACTGTGGTAAAGCTAAGCTGAACTTTAAGTATTAGTTTGGAGTAGCTTCCCAAAATCTGGTTGCTCTTTTCTATTTTAAAGAAAAGTTGTAATAGTAAAAACTGGCTCATCTGGCAGACAAAATCCTAACCTTGGCTGTCCGTAAGTCTAGAAAACGGGCCTAAAACGATGGTCACACTATTTGCAGTGTGACCATTAACTGCAACTAAATAAAGTTGCAATCACCAAGCGACTAGGCGACAAGATTATTGTTACTTAAGGATATCTTTGATGAAAGTAAGCGATAAGCTGGCCGGTGGAAACCTTTCCTTATTGCAAGCTCACCGCTATTAAAAATTTGTTTTTTTTTTTCATATCTTACCTCAATAATTTTGAAAGTCTTAAGGTCTGAGGAAAGTGTATGAAAAATAAATTTTGTTTGGATAAATTTTGTCCAATGAACAAAGCAATTTCGTTTGATAGAGCAAGGATACAAAAAAAAAGATAAATGCAAAAGTTAAGCTTCTTGTTGATTTGCAGCTTGGATTATTGTCGCTACCATTTACGGCTCAATTTTCGGTTAAGGGAAAAATGCTTTATCTCTCCCATAAAATCCTACCTTTAACCAATGCCAAGTTGTAATAATGTCCCTAAGCTTGAGCATGTAACAGTTGTTGTCTCGACTACATTTTCAATTGGTACGACTTTTGGAAACGTGTGGTGACATCTGGTCTTGAGACAGCGTAAAATTTTTGAAGCCCAACATTTCTTGATAGATCTAGAAACAGATAAATAATTATAAGCACAGTGTAGGAACAAATATTTACAACATTGAGGTCCCATTACTTAACGTTGCTTTTGTGGGCCCACCAGCAGAAAAAATAAATAAATTTGAAACTTGAATCTAAGCAAAGAAAGCACAGTGCGTGCTGGT
Organism: Sturmia bella; assembly: GCA_963662145.1. NCBI lineage: Eukaryota > Metazoa > Arthropoda > Insecta > Diptera > Tachinidae > Sturmia > Sturmia bella. The sequence goes on along the minus strand of OY759172.1, from coordinate 67,137,102 downwards.
GTCGCTTGCAATTAAAATATTTTCGAAGTTTACCTGTTAGTTATTACATATTACTAAGTCTTCTTATTGAAAAAATTTTTTAAAATAATTGCAACTGATTTCTATGACGCAGTAAATAAGTAAAGCTTGCTACCAAATTAATTTTTTGTGCCTTTTCGTTTTAGGTTTTTAAGCAAATATTCTTCTTTTCATATGGTTTCATTTAAAATCAACTCTATTTTATTTCATTATTTCCTGTTACAAAACACCCAAGACTGCTCGCTGTCTAATCCAGCACTAAAAAGGCAATGACTTCAACGATTATTACCCCGAAACAGGAGAAAGTAAAATGACAATTCAGGCAGCAAACAAACAAACAAATAAACAACCCAACACACTCCTAAGAAACGCTTTCATGCATTTCAGGTCGTCAACCAACTAAGCTTATAATAAAAACTTATTGAAGGAAAAGAAAAAACAAGGCAAAGAAAGAAAGAACAAAAAAACACGAAACGAAAACAACAAACCACGTTTTAGGTTAAATATTTTGTCAGTTAAGGGTCATGCTTTTAAGGTGTTTTGTTTCATTTAACGTTTATGGTACAATAAAAATTGCTGCTTGGGGTGCAAAAGGACCTCCGGCTTAAATAACCTAAAAAAAAAAACGAAAAAACAAAATCCAGCAGCAGCAGGTTCACACACACACACACACACACACACACACACACACACACACACACACAAAAGTATATTCACATAAACATTTGCCAACACTGATGGGTATAAACTTTGAACAACAGTCTTTAAGGTTGTCACCTTGTACTCTTTAGAGTTTTTGTTTGTTTCCTTTGGTTGTCGTGTTTTTGCATAAAACAGATTTTGTAACAACTGCAAATAAAATCTTGTCAATATCGCTTAGCGGACTTTAGAAAAATTATGTAAAACAGTTTATACGTTAGCACGGGAATATATTTGAGATGCTTTTTTCTTAAGATTTTGCTAACAAGCTGAGCACAAGATTTAAAGTCTACATGATAATGGGCAGCAAATTCAAGTTGTACTTTCTATGACTGTAGTGTCCAGTATTTGGCCACTTTTTCCGCACTCGTATCCTTCGCATTTTTAAATGGGAGTTCAAGTGTCCCGTATAACATTATGGCGGTAGTTGGTACAAGAAGTTTAATTTCAGACATGTTCCTGATGAGCTGTTTGCCGTTGGTAGCTATTGCTTTATTTATTTGTACTTTATAATGTATATGCCGCTAATGACATTGGCTCCCTCTTGGAAGTGGCCAACACTTGGAAAGGTAAAACGATGCTGCTTTAAATGCTGTTCTTTAATTATATTACAAACTGTGGCTGTAAGTGTTTGGCAAAACAACATTCATATATATTGTGTGTTTCAGCACAAACGTGACGTATATAAAATAATAATATTTTCCAAGGGTTATGGTCACAACAATATTCCAACAATGGGAAAAACAAACTGTGCAAAACAAAATGTAAAGGCAAACATCAGCAGAGCAAAAAAAAAGTGTTGTTAGCCGGTTGCTTGTCATCATGCTTCATTAGGTTCTTATGTAATATATTTTTAGTTTTTTGCTGGCTTTTGCTCATTTTATTTTTCTTTAGGAGACTTGGATTAAGGCTGGTTAGTAAAACATAAAGGTTTCTTTTTCAGTTTTTTCTGTTTCTTATTTTTTGCTTGGAGCTCAACACTACCAACAAGTTTAACTTTTAGCTTGAGGTGATTCTGTTCTTTTTTATATTTTACAGTAACTTTTCTTTGAAGTTATGAGCGTGTTTGTGGCTGAGTCAATAGAATTAATTAAAAATACTTGAGAGAATTACTTTAAGGTTTAGAATACTTTTAGGCGAACTAAATTAAACGTTTTGCTTAATTGCTTTCAACAGTTTAGTTACAGGCAGTGTTTTATACAAATTTTAAGACATTAACTTCTCAGCCATTAAGTATTGCTGTAGAAAGTGAATTGATTTTAAATTATTAAGGTGAAGAATATTACTTATGAAGCCTAAGCACATAACTCTCAGGTTTTTAAAACTAGCAAATGGTTTTCCTAATTGTTCTTGTATACATAAATTAAATAGAGACACAAATCTCTCCTTAACATTACTAAAAGTTTAACATTACTAAAGTTTAGTGTTTAAAAAAAGAGCGGAAAAATGTTTGAGGTTCTTTAATTCGCAAATACTGTTCTTAAGCTACTTAATTCACATTCTAGCCGATCTGCTGAGTAACTCAACTTAAAGAAAGTGCTTTGGAAAGTGGGCGATCAGTATTCAAAAAAATAATAATTTTTTTTTATTTAAAGTTGTCATAATGGTCATAAGGAATTTAATTAATTTAAACATTTTGATACTACATCTGTTGGACTTATATTAATTTTAAATTAAGTGAATCGCACATAGAAAACGTCTAAGATTATTGGCTGCAGGCTAAGTAGCTCCCTTGAAGACTTTAAGTGGCTGAGAATAAGTTGATTGAGTAACTAATTTCGAACAATTTCTCCCAGTCAGCTATTAGTTTTATTTTAGTACGTAATGTGCTAGCAGTTTCCATATAAGGCTAACAGTCAAGTCTTTGTTTTTATCTAGAAAAGCTACCTGAGATATATTTGATAATTATTTTATAATTGCAAACTTTTGCTTTATATTGTTCTGTCATATTTTTAATATCTCTATTTGTTTCACTAAATTGTCATTACAAATATAAAAATTCAATAAATGAAATCAGAACCAATTTTGTCAGATAGTCCTTAAATCTGCTATAAATATATTCTTCTAACCAAAAATAACACATTGTCGATAGCAGCAGCATACCTGGAGTCACCAGCAAGCAGCAATAGCAAACAATTTCTCATTGAATTTAAGCATTTTTTGCTTTTTAACTACAATCGCACATGAAAAGGTGTCATATGATTGCAGCAAAGATAATGAGTTTTTTGTATCCTTTGTATTTATATATCAATCTAGTAATAACAAGAGCTTACACTAAACACACTCTTCTACATTGCTGTGTTTGTAGCAAGTAAAGACAAGTTAACACTAATATTATTGCATATTATTGCACACATGATTGCCAATGATTTTGAAAAGAAAAATTATAAAAGAGAAATGAAACATTATGATACACAGGTAATCGATTATAAATGATTTTCTGATGAAATATAAACAAAAGAAAAAATGTTTTTACTATCCAAGTGTTGGAAAGTAATAACTGTTTAAGTTGTACAATGGTGATAGGTAGTTGTTAAAAAGACTAAGTAAATCTATGTAAAGACTACTTAGTTTTTCTTATGATATTTTGAATATGACTTTTGTTCAATGAAACGAAATCACCTAACGTTGAGGAGCTTTAAAGTGTTTGCTTGAGAAAAACTTTTGAAAGTAATAGATGTAGCTTAAGGTCATGGTTACATATGTACATGCCCGCAGGCGCGTGGTAAGTCTCAATTTTGTATATATTATGGTTTCTTTATATTAGTGTATCGACAAAGTGTTTCCCAGTAAACTGAATGCCAAACAGTAAATTGAGTTTTTATGCCGTTCTGTGAAATTTTTCAAATGCGAGTTGATGCAGTTTGCCATCCACCTACAAATGTGTGTATGTAATTGAATAAACCGAAAATTTTCACTTAATTACTTTTAATGGTTCAGCAGGACGTATGATTGATGCTAGTTAACAAAAATTACTTAGCACTCATACGTCTTAGGGGTGTAGGTGGCGTGGGAAAATTACTACTAATTTTTTCTTTTATCTTGCAAAAAACCAGAAAGCATAACAACATTAATAAATATATTCCTAACCATTTTTCAAAAATTTAATTCACTAAAATTAATAAGACTATTTTTTAATTTTAACAATAAAGGTAAAAAATTATAGATAAAATAATTTAAATCACTGTCACGATGTAGTTGTATAGGTAGTGTATAGTTTTGCCTTACAAAACAATTTATAATTTTTTTTATCTATGTAAGTTACATTAGTTATTATATTATTCTACGAACTGCTATTCATATTTTCTGTGACCTTTTTATCATTCACGATAAGTGTTGCTAATAATTTTTTTTTTGTAATTTGTTTTTCCAAAAATGTATGTAATTGTTTTGAAATACCTTGTAGTGAGAAAAGCATATAACTTGTGCTTTCATTTCCCTAAAACAAGTGTAAGCTTCGTGTGTAAGCTCTCTGTACTAATTATGCATATCTCACTGTAACTGGGCTAAAAAATAAAACACACTTTTAAACAATCCTTAAAGATAATGAAAGTGTATGTACTATGGCGGCATTTGTTGCTCTAACTTAGATACACTGACATGACTGCGGCATGAACAAGCACATTAACAAAAGTGTAAAAACTTAGAAGCTTTTGCTCAGGAACCGTCCGAACATTAAATTTATATAAATATGTGCAAATGATGATCAGCGAGCTGACATTTAATAATGTATTTACTGACAGCTTAAGAAATCATTTCACAAATTTGCCATTGAAAGACTGAAAAAGTAATGATTTTCCAAAAAAATTTTCGGAAAATTTGTTGGTCCAACGAGAGGCTTTTTGTGACATGTGGAAGCTTTTCGTTTGGATGTATTCAAAGTAAATTTGTCGAAAATATTGGTTTTGCACTGCTACTTGCCAAAAGTTTCCTTCACAGAAACCACAAAATCACCAAATTTTTTCTTTCTTTTATTATTATAATGCAAAATACAACCCGACACTCTGTCCGCTCTGTATTTTTTTACAACTACTTTTGAAATAGAAAAAAAACCATGGAAAAGTTCATTGTTCTTTTATATGGACTAGCAGACATTTTTACCGCACTTAATGCTCACACACGCACGCACACACACATAAAGTGATTCATTATACTCGAGACCCGAGTCACAATCAAAAAGTACATTCTGGCATGTAAGCGTCGTTGGCTTGGTTGGCACTGGTATGTGTGAATGGCACTAGCGACGCCATAAATTCAATGTTTTGTGGTTTAAATATCATGCTGAGTGCGTTACATTTACAAACTCACAGTCGCAATCATACTTGCCTACATTTACACAGTGAATTCTCTTTAATTTTACTCGGCTCGCTCCGCACCAAAACAAATGCAACATTACAAAAAAAAAAAAAAAAAACAGCAGAAAAACACAGAATGAAATCCAACACAGAAGAGACAATGCAATTTTAGTGGCGAACCGAAAAAACCTAAAACAAAAAATGGCCATGACCACGCCTACATGGTGACTTTGGTTTGGTAGCGTTGGTGTTTGGTTGTTAATGGTTGCAGGCACAAGCGGTAGAAGCAGCAGCAGCAGCAGCAGCAGCCAGCCAGCCCCTGCAACTGCAACATTTGTTATTGTTCATTGCCGTGGCTTAAATCATTTGCCATGAAATTGTAATTTTTACAAAAGTTTAATATTTTCCATATTAAACATAAAATTATTTCCAAAAGTCTTTTTAGTCGCCATCAAGTCTGCTAAATGCAAAAGTGATTTGCTTTGCAAAACGTTAGAGCATTTTTTGTAACATTGAAATTAAATTTCAATGAAATAATATCAGAAAGAATTCTTGGGAAACATGTGTCAATGATTGATACTTCTATTGAGGTCTTAAGGAGCTCCCAAGTAGTTGCCATTTTTTTGTACTTTTGTAGCATAATATGAATTGACTCTTTTAAGCAACAGCAACATGAAAGAATTAATAGTTTCAAAGGCATTAGTTAAACAACCAAAAGAGTATCATGTGTCACTAAAATAACAACACTGGCCGGCAAACATATTTTAATACTTTAAACACCGCCGCCTTTGCACCTCTTGAAGTGACCATGAAATATTAATGTCTTGTGTGTGTGTGTGGCGCACTTTAGTTTTGTCATGGGAAAATTATTTAAATAGATCAAGTAACACCCCGAGTTCACATGAAAATCAAAAGTATCGCTGCACTTAAATATGACTGCAAGCATTGCGCCTATTATGCAGCGATACATTTTGTTATTGTTGTTGTTGCTATACCACTTGAAATTGCCATGCATATTCTTAGACACCGAAACATTCGCCGCTGTGGGAATGAATAAATATTTTAAGGAAAATCAAATTTCCCAAAACATTCCCACAGTTTTTAATAATAAATATTTATAAAAAATTAAACTAGTATATTCTCATAAGTACTATATAAGCTGAAGTAATTTTAATGTAAAGGTCAATCTGGATCTTCTCTTGGAAGCGACACATAGTCGCACCATTATTAGATAAAAATATATAATAAATAAAAACTATCTTTTGCGCAACCCCTTATTGGTTTTATGGCGATCCTGCTCTTGATTGAGCATTAAAGGTTCCCAACGGACAGCCGAGTCTCCGTTGGAAGAGTGTCCAGCCTAAAGACACTGGGAAGACGAAGGACAAACCACCAGAAACGTCAAGCCACAGCCCAAGAGAGGACAACAACAAAATTTTTTTTTCTAATTAAATTTAATTTTGTAGTGCGTTAAAAGCCGCACACATAGGGCCTATAAGCGACGCATCGCTCGAGGCAAACATTTTTTTTTCTCTTCTTTCAAAAAAAAAAATTTTTAATGCAAGATGGTCCTAGGCGTCTCACCCTCGACGAATATAGGAAAAGGCAAGAGACCAAAAAAGATCAAAAACTAATTTCCATAGAAAAAACAAAACGTAAAAATAGAAGAGGTGGCGTTACCCAAAAATTAAAAAGGGAACGAGCAATCCTCTATAGACTGATACACAGCAAACCACTACCATCTTGGGAATCTGCACAACAAATGTGGATTCAAATTGGAAATATTGACATCCAACTAGAGCAAAAAAGGGCAAAAAGCCAAAAAGAAAAAATTTTTAAATAGTTTCTAATAAAAAAAAAAAAAAAAAAAAAAAAAACATTTTTTTTATATAAATAAACATGTAATAAAATCTTAAATATAAAATGAACTCTTTTGTAAATGGTCCTTTATAGTTAAAACCTCAGTATGAATAAAACAAAAATAAGAACCCAATAGAATAAGAAACCCTAACGCTACTAGGAAATAGTAGAAGAAAAATTTATAGATTTCTTAACTAAATACTGGAAAATAATAGGATTAGAAGGAACCCCAGATGAAGACGAAGTTATAAATAAACATAGAACAGAAGAATAATTAATAGCAGCAATAAATTGATCAAAACATTTTCATATATATTAGTAAAATGGGGAAAACTGAATCAAAATTAGAGAAACCAAACGCAAACGTCGTTAACAATGTAGAAATTATTGACCATAGAGAACAAATTAATTCCCTATGGAAATTACTTTTAATTCTGATAATTATTACTGCTGTCAATTTAATTATAAAATTATATCTATTGCATAAAAGATCACTCAGAAAAAGGTATGCCAGCCGAGCAAATGATTTAGATAAAGTTTAAGTGAATTAAAATTTTTTTTTTTAAATGGAATGGGAAGATATTGTACAAAAAGCAAGAATATCGAAAGAAAACTTTGAACGCTCCTATAAGTGTCTTAATATCGATAGACCAATTAGGGAAGAAACTATTAAACAGCACTTTCAGAATCTTTTCACAAATTTAGAGAAGATAAGAGTACTATTTAACGTAAATTATAACAGGCTTACTGCAGCTCATCAAGCAGCAGCTAAAGCATTTTTTTCTTGACTTAAAAACTAGAATTTTAAAAATAGCTACTAAAAAGGATATATCTATTGAACTACCAAATTCACTACATGAAAGTGAACCATATACAATAACCTTTGAAACAAACCATTCCAATATGCCACAAACAGTAGTAGAATTCTTAAGTACAGCTTCAAAGCTGATTACAGATTTTGATGGTAAGTCAGAGAACTTACGCTCATTTATTGATTCTTTAACTCTGGTTGATTCAATTAAAGAAACTCATGAATCAACAGCCATATCACTAATTAAAACAAAACTGAAAGGAACAGCACGGAACTTAATAAGTAACGAGACAACAATAAAAGACATTATAACTAAACTACAAAATTCAGTTAAAGGAGAATCAGTAGAAGTTCTAACTGCAAAAATTATGAACATTAAACAAAATAATAAAACTGCTAACGCTTATTGCAGTGAAATTGAAAATTTAACTAAATCATTGGAAAACGCATATATTTCAGATGGACTATCATGCGAATTATCAACAAAATATTCAACACAAATAGCTGTAAAAGCACTTACAAAAAACTGCACTATTGATAAGGTAAAGCTTATCATGGAAGCAGGCCAATTTAATAGCATGAATGATGCTATAAGCAAATTTGTCAACAGCTGCACAGAAGCAACTGGACAACAAAACGCTATACTACATTACAGGCAAAGACAAAATAACCGGAATAATAATTTCCGTAGAAATTTTACAAGTTTCCGTGGAAGAAATAATTACACGCGAAATAATAGCAATAATAACTACAGGTACAATAACAATACCAACAATAATAATAATAATTACAGACATAGACCAAATAATAGCCGTAGAAATGGAAATTGTGTCAGAGCAACAGAATCAAACGAATTTGATTCGGAAAACCCAAACGTTCCCCTAAGCCAAATTCAATAAATAACAAAGTATACAATCTTAACCTCAACTTGTGCTTCTGCGTACAACTTCACATAAATAAAATTAACATACCAATAACATTACTAATAGATACAGGAGCAGACATTTCACTAATAAAATCAGCACACTTTAACATAAAACAGATAAATACTAACAAAACAACAACACTAAGCGGAATAGGTCAAGGTAAAATAAAATCAATTGGAAGCATATTTTTCGATTTAAAATACAAAAACCTTTTAATACCACATAATTTCCAGGTAGTAGAAAATAATTTTCCAATACCATGCGATGGAATCATCGGCATGGACTTTATCAAAAAATATAATTGCATATTAGACTTCAATAATGATTTTGATTACCTCGTCCTAAGACCTTCAAATATTAAACAACCAATAGAAATACCAATTTCTAACAACGGTGATGAAATAATTTTACCTCCAAGAACAGAAGTAATTCGTCAGGTTAAATTGTTTTCATCAGAAATTGAATTACTAATACCCAACCAAGAAATAGAACCCGGTATTTTTATTGCAAATACATTAGTTACAACTAATAAAGCTTTCATTCGTATTTTAAATACCAACAACTCTATCACTAAAATTAACCAAACTAAAATAAAAACCGAAAGCATCTTAAATTATGAAATTTTTAAACAAAGTTCTATAAAAAATACAGACAGAAAAGCAAAAGTTATAAAAATGTTGAAACAAAATTTCCCAAAACAATTTGAGCACAATTTAACACAGCTTTGTGGCTCATATTACGATATTTTCGGTTTAGAAACAGAATCAATAACTACTAATAATTTCTATGAACAAAAGTTGAGAATAAAAGATAAACAACCAGTATACATTAAAAATTACAGAATCCCACATTCACATAAAGAAGAAATAGATAAGCATGTGGAAAAATTAATCAAAGATAAAATAGTAGAACCATCATGTTCTGAATACAACAGCCCAATTTTATTAGTACCAAAGAAAGCATTACCTAATTCAGATAATAAAAGATGGAGACTTGTAATAGATTATAGACAAATAAATAAGAAACTAGTGGCTGATAAATTCCCATTACCCAGAATAGATGACATTTTAGACCAATTGGGAAGAGCAAAATATTTTTCATGTTTAGATCTTATGTCAGGATTTCATCAAATCCCTCTAGACAAAAATTCAAGAGACTTAACTTCATTTTCAACAAACAATGGCTCTTATAGATTTACCAGATTACCATATGGTCTAAAAATAGCACCAAATTCATTCCAAAGAATGATGACACTTGCTTTCAGTGGATTAACGCCAAATCAAGCTTTTCTATACATGGACGATCTAGTTGTACTAGGATGCTCTGAGAAACATATGCTGTCAAACCTAAAAGATGTTTTTGAATTATGCCGCAAATACAATCTGAAACTACACCCAGAAAAATGTTCATTTTTCCGAACAGAAGTAACTTACCTTGGACACAAATGCACAGACAAAGGGATACTCCCAGATGATAGTAAATATTCCATAATAGAAAATTATCCAACACCAACTGACGCCGATAGTGCCAAAAGATTCATTGCTTTTTGCAATTACTATCGTAGATTTATAAAAAACTTTTCTGAATATTCTAGACATCTAACAAAACTCTCCAAGAAAAATGTCAAATTCGAATGGACTACAGATTGTGATTTAGCATTCAAATATCTGAAAAAAGCCTTGATACACCCAACCTTACTGCAATATCCTGATTTCACAAAAGAATTTTGTATAATTACAGACGCAAGCAAGTTTGCTTGTGGTGCAGTATTGACTCAAGAGTTTAATGGCAATCAATTACCTATAGCATATGCATCAAAAACCTTCACTAAGGGCGAAAGCAATAAATCCACAATAGAACAAGAATTAACAGCTATTCATTGGGCAATAAAACACTTCAGGCCATATATCTATGGAAAACATTTCACAGTTCGCAGCGACCATAGACCACTATCCTATCTATTTTCAATGAAAAATCCAAGCTCTAAATTAACAAGAATTCGGCTAGATTTGGAAGAATATGACTTTACGGTAGAATACCTTAGGGGAAAAGATAATTATATTGCCGACGCATTATCAAGAATAACAATAAAGGATTTAAAAGACATGAATAATAAAATATGTTCTATATTACAAGTCACGACTAGGTCGATGACAGATAAACAAAAAAGAAATAATAAAATAACTCAGCAAAGTATTAATAAAAATAATGGAAATGATAATATGCCCAGTATATATGTACCTTTAAACAACACTGACGTCAGAAAATATTATAAACTAAAGATTTCCCCCGGAAGATGTTACATCAAACGAGGAAAATCTATAGTAACATATATACAAATTAATGATTTATTTACTAAAGGGAGCTTTGACTTAGGACAATTTCTCCCTAGGCTCGAATATGTGGCCGGTAAATATAATATATATAAATTACAAGTGGCACCTAGTGAGAAAATTTTCGAATTTGTCTCTATTAATGAATTTAAAATTATGGGCAATAAGATATTAAATAAAATTAAAGTAGCGCTACTAAATGAGGTGACCCAAATAAATAGTCAGAATGCCAAGGCAATTCTCGAAATAATGCTGAAGTATCACGATGATCCCGTCGAAGGAGGACATTGTGGAATATATAGAACAATAGAAAAAATTAAAAGATATTACTACTGGAAAAATATGTCCAAAGATATAACAAATTATGTAAAATCATGTCATAAATGTCAAACAGCTAAAACAACTAAACACTTAAAAAGTCCAATGACCATTACAGAAACACCAGACAAACCGTTTAACACAGTGTATATAGACACAATAGGTCCATTTCCAAAATCAATAAATGGAAATGAATATGCAATCACACTAATATGTGATTTAACTAAATATTTAGTTACTATACCTGTTCAAGACAAAAGCGCTAAAACAATCGCTAAAGCGATATTTGAAAACTTCATACTTATCTATGGTCCAATGAAGACGTTCATTTCGGACATGGGTACAGAATATAAAAATTCTATCTTAACGGAAATATGTAATTTATTGAAAATTGAAAAACTAACTTCAACAGCATATCATCATCAGACACTAGGAACAATAGAAAGAAGTCATAGAACTTTCAATGAATATGTACGTTCATACATATCAGTAGATAAAACAGATTGGGATGAATGGTTGAAATATTTCACATACTGTTTTAACACAACACCTTCAACAGTTCACAATTATTGTCCTTATGAATTAGTTTTTTCAAAACTTCCTAACAAATTTAAACAATTTACTGAAGTAGATAGAATTTCTCCCCTATATAACATAGATGATTACGCCAAAGAGGCAAAATTTAGATTAGAAGTAGCATATAAAAGGGCCCAACAATTATTAGATAAAAATAAAATTAAGCAAAAACAAATTTATGATAAAAATGTTATAGATTACAATTTAAACATAGGAGATTTAGTCCTAATTAAAAATGAAGCAGGTCACAAAATAGAACCAAACTACAAAGGACCATACGAAATTAAAAACATAGACATAAGAAATAATGTTACTATAATTGATAAGACAAATAATAAAGAACAAATAGTACACAAAAATAGACTTAAGTTATATAATAGCACATGATACACATTTAATTAAAAATTCCGCGAAAGTAATCATTCAAACAATAATAAATAAAACATAAATAATTTACATATATAAGTAACTATTTAACAAATAAAACAATTGTCAATTTACATTTTTTTTAATTTCTCTCAAAAATATACTTGTAAAAGAATGTCCATAAAACTTTCGTTATATGAACATTCTTGCGAAAAGTGGAGGTGTAGCATAATATGAATTGACTCTTTTAAGCAACAGCAACATGAAAGAATTAATAGTTTCAAAGGCATTAGTTAAACAACCAAAAGAGTATCATGTGTCACTAAAATAACAACACTGGCCGGCAAACATATTTTAATACTTTAAACACCGCCGCCTTTGCACCTCTTGAAGTGACCATGAAATATTAATGTCTTGTGTGTGTGTGTGGCGCACTTTAGTTTTGTCATGGGAAAATTATTTAAATAGATCAAGTAACACCCCGAGTTCACATGAAAATCAAAAGTATCGCTGCACTTAAATATGACTGCAAGCATTGCGCCTATTATGCAGCGATACATTTTGTTATTGTTGTTGTTGCTATACCACTTGAAATTGCCATGCATATTCTTAGACACCGAAACATTCGCCGCTGTGGGAATGAATAAATATTTTAAGGAAAATCAAATTTCCCAAAACATTCCCACAGTTTTTAATAATAAATATTTATAAAAAATTAAACTAGTATATTCTCATAAGTACTATATAAGCTGAAGTAATTTTAATGTAAAGGTCAATCTGGATCTTCTCTTGGAAGCGACACATAGTCGCACCATTATTAGATAAAAATATATAATAAATAAAAACTATCTTTTGCGCAACCCCTTATTGGTTTTACTTTCTATTAAAAAGCAATGCGATTTTTATTAGACAAATCGTAAACGTAACATTTGTTAATATAAAAAGCGCATAAATCAAATTGATCATCATGTTTTTCCAATAATTTATTTGGAAATGAGAAATGTTCAATATTCTCTAATGGTAATTTGATAACTGGCTTTCAGAAGTCTTTTGAGGAAAAAAGAAAGCAGGATGTTGAATAAATTTTAAATGAATGATATGATTTATACAAAAATAATATTTTGACGCTTGGAACTTAGTTTTTTTTAAAGCCAAGTTATTTATCATACAACCTCTTACAAATTTAAATAAAATCCCATCTCTAATGAGAGGGCTCTCAAAAAGTATGTGTACATGTGAACACACACCCACATAAATGTAAGATTGTATTAGTAAGTAAACAAAAAACATTAAAGCGAATTGAATAAAAGTAAATTTTTAAAGAAAATTCTGATTAATAATAGTTATTAAAAAAAACCTTAATTTAATTATTTAATTAAACAAAAAATTTACATTAAAAAGCTTTTACATATGAAAGTGACATTTGTTTGAGCAAAGCTGTTGCTAAAGACAACTTCTGCTGGTTTTAAGTTTAGAGCAAACCTTTGACAGTAAAGTCTGCTTTTTCTTGTCTATAGTAGCTTACTTTTATTTAGCAGGGGCTTAAAATTACTTAAAGCATACTTTTTCGATGTCTATAGTTATGGGCCATTGCATTTAGGTGAGAGTTAAAAGGGCTGACAATCATTTCGTTAAAGTAAAAATGTTTGTATGGTGTTAATACATGAAGAACAGAGATATTATTTACGATTTTTTGCCATAGATCGTATTTGATTTATAATCATTTTTTTTTAAACAACATTTTCACTTTGGCCTCAAATTCTAAAAATTTGTTTTATATAAAGGAAACCAGAGTTAATGGTATATTAATAATTTATTTGTTATTTGCTTATGCACTTTTTGTTTAGCTTTCGCAACATAACACACATTTTGAGCTATGAGCTCTATAAATATACACAGCTTATAATGCGATAATTTATGCTTAGATATGTTTTTATATTTAAAAATCCATTAGCATACATATTAACAAATTAATAAATCTAAAATAACAAATTTATATTTAACACAAAAATTTATGGCCACGAATAATTTATGTTTAAATAAAAACGAAAAATCAATATCAAAAACTAAAAATAATAGAAAAATTTTAAGTGAAAATAGTGGCAAATAAAATAAAATAAGAAAAACAAATTTATAAATCTAAAACTGAAAATAGAAAATTTTCCTGCAAAAATAAGTAAAGTGAAGTTATTTTTTAAACAAAACCATGCATTTCTTGTCCAAGGCGTAAGTTGAATTCGTTTTATATAACTTCAATATAAATCCAACATTTTTAATAGCTACATTGCTTCTTAAGACTTTGGGTCTCATAAAAGTAATATTCTCAACTGCCTGCATCACAAAATTTTTATATGTGTCGTTTTCAATTTCTATTAATTTTCTTGTATTTTTGCCTGCGTGCTGCACAATACTACGGTTGAAGTATTTAACAGGAAAATAAGTATAAAAATACAGTATGCCATGTTTTTTTTCCAACTTTGTTTAAACAAGTATTTATGTATTAAAAATGTGTTCGAGTCTGCATTAGAGAGCAGCGAGAAGAAAAGTAATTTTGTATGGTACTTAAAAAAAAAATTAAATGATTTTTTTTGCACACACAAACATAAAATTTTATTAATATATACATATACATATACATCTGGCATGCAAAATATATAAAATTTTTTGCATGCCAGTGTTACACAGGTTGCTACAAACAAACATACATATGTATATGCATTTGAGATCTATGGCAAGAATATATTTAAAATAATTTTTTATGTGAACACAAGTTAACATCAATTTCTTTGGCACTCTTTCACATCCCTGTACACTTTTTAAAGTACCCACTTGTATGGCATGTATGTGTGTGTGTGTGTGTGTGTGCGTGCGTGTAGGTGGTTGAGTGCAAATGGCAACATTTATTGAAACAGGAATAACATTAACACATAATTTAAATTTATTTTCACTTTTTTCCTTATTCCATGGTAATTCCAATAACTGGGTCAAATATAAAAAAATAAAAAAATATTTTTCTTAGAAGCACAATGTTCTCGAAAAATAAATATAGTATCAGTACGATAATAAAAATGATAACAGGTGAGAAATATTTTTTCTCAAATGCAGAAACTAAAGCAGCCATTAAGGCTTTAAAAAAATAAGAGAAGCTTTATTATACTGATGTAATGGATTAGCTTGAAAAATGCTTTATAGGTTTTTTTAGAATTTGTTTAAACTAATTTTTTTATTAGAATTTGTTTAAACTAAACTTGAAGTTATTGTTTAAAAAATTTTAAATTTCTTTGAATATTTTTGTCATTTGCATTGCTTCCTCAGCATAATAATATGAAATATATTCGATCCTGTTTTTGTTTATATATTATTTTATTTTTTCGAGCTTTAGGTCTCCTTTAATTTATTAGTTTTATTTGCCGATATTTTGCTCTCCTTCGAACAATGTCTTTAAAAAAAATTTTTTTAATGTTTTTTTATTGTTCTATTTATTAATTTGAACTAAGAAAAGGCTTAATTTTATTCAAAAACCCTTTTGAACTTTACTTTTACTACTTTATGATTGAATTTAGTAATTTTTTATATATACAAGTTTTTAGTTTTGCAATAAAAATTACTTAATGCGGCTTTAGTGCCTCAATAAAAATTTTAGATAATTTTTTGTTATATACTTAGTGGGCCTTGAGGCAGTAGGTCTTCTCCAAAACTGAGAAATATTTTTTCTTGTTCACTAAAAAATTTTTTGCTTGCCATTACGTTGAAGCTGCTATTAAAAACAGATAAGAAACCAGGCGAATTCTGTGCTTGTTCCCTAATTTGTCTATATGCTGACAAAAATAAAATGGCAAAAAAGGCTGGTGCAAAACTTATGTAAAAGCTTCGAGTCCCTCAATCACAATTTATTGTCCTGAGGAAGCTCCCCTGGTCCTGAATAGGCTATCGGAAGGAGAGCAAAATATCGACAATAATTATCGAATAAGTGCAAAAGTATATACTTCTAACAAAGCGAGCTTCAGTTAAAGATAATAATAGTGAATATAAAACGGGGTCAAATAAAATCAAATATCTGTATTAATTCAGGTCCAAAAATGAACCTTTTCAAAAACCTGATTTAATATGTACATTTCAATTGGCTCTTAAAGAAAATTAATAATTAAATTCATATTTGAATATCAAATATCTGTTTAAATTTTTTTTTTTAAATTTCAATTTCTCACCAGAGGAGTCCTTAAAAATATGAAAAAAAGGAGAATGCAAATTAATTTAATGCTTCAAACTGAAAAGTTTAGTTTCCATGAAAACCTTCACATTGTAACTTAAATTGCGTTCTATTTTAAAATCTGTTTGATTTTACACTTTTAAAATTCTGTTTTATGATTTAATTTTCCTTGAGTTCTTTTTTCTATATTATTTATATATTTTTTTATTCGTTTATGAAAAAGAGATTATTCGCACCTGACTACACATCACATCAATTTGGTGCTCACTGACCAAGGTGTTTAATCTTGTTTAAATAATACTGCTGCTGTAAACTTGATTACCAGCTACAGTGGAAGAAAAAAGTTATCGATAAATTAGTTTTCGAAAAAAGCTACAACTGTTTTTTATCTTGTATAAAATTTAATGCTGTTTCATAACAAATAATAGTGTATTGTTTGCTTTTAAAACCAACGAAATGGAGCAGGGTATTTAAAAATATCTTTGAAAGTGCTTTCAAGTTTACTGACCAAATGTTTGGCACCATGACATGCTAAGAATAAAAAAGTTTAAGTATGGTTACAGCAGCAATGTTATGTTCTGTTTAGCGATATTATTTTTGAAACTATAATATATGGTTAAGGCAATAATATAGTATGGCTGAGGTAACCCGTAAATCTCCTTAAAGTTCATCTAAAATTTGATGAAGAAAACTTGAAATTAGATCCCTTAATATACGTACCTAATTTTAATTTATTATTACGTTCATCTAATTTATTTTCCAACTTGACTGACCTTGATATCCTTGTTAGCCCAATTACCTCTGTAGGCACAAAAAGTGTAAATTTTAACACAAGTCTTCAAATAAAAAATAAAACTTCAGTTCTTTGAAAGCCTTTTACTTAAAGAAAAGAGCATTTGTTGCGCATAAGCTTTTAGTTACAAACAATTTCAGCAGGAAAGATTTAGAAGATCAATATGAGTGAAAGTTTGCATTTGCAAAAACTATTGTGGTCTACATTTCGATTACAACTTTTATTTTATTGGACTTAGGGTTGTGAAAATCCTGAAGTGTTAACCACAAAACCTCAAGGTCGAAGCCTTAAACCATTTCCAAACTGTTAATATTATTTCTATCCAACATCAACCTTCGGGAAAAAATTCGCTTTTATTCTATTCATTTTTTAAATAAAATTAATTTCCATTTCCTTTGCAATCTCACTTACAATTCATTCATTCATTCACCAGCTTCTTTTGTATATCTCTTGGAAAGCAAGCTTGGTCTTTAATTAAAATTTATTTTGCTGTTATTGGTTTTTCGTTTAATTTGAAATGTAACAACAAAACAAAATGTTACCATCAAGTGTCCGTGGCTGCAATCCGCTTCTCTGTTGCAACACATTGCTTTCAGGCTGAAAGACGGTTGCTGCTGACTTTTCATATTTTGTGAAATCATGTGTTTTTTTTTCAATTTTGTTTCCTTTTCATTTTATTTTGGTAAAAGTTATTGTCTGGCTTCCGTTTTCAGTGCGAGACGTACACAGCATGTAATATTGTGGTCTTCGTATGAATTCATTCAGTTTGTAGATTTGAATAGTGAGTGTGTGCGAGGTTAAATTCAACATTTGAGTTTTACAGAGATTTATGTCACAATTTTAAAGCAGAGGAGGCTCACAATAAGGTGTACAAAATTCACACAAATCTTTAATTATCCAAAATGCAATACGGTTTCCTTGAGCAGGTTCATATAAGTGGGCAATTTATATATCCCTTCCCCATTAGGGAGGCTCTTGGCCAAATGGTAGTTTTGGTGAAT
Organism: Sturmia bella; assembly: GCA_963662145.1. Classification (NCBI taxonomy): domain Eukaryota; kingdom Metazoa; phylum Arthropoda; class Insecta; order Diptera; family Tachinidae; genus Sturmia; species Sturmia bella. The sequence continues at coordinate 67,118,896 of OY759172.1, read as the reverse complement.
TTTGTTCAAGCAATTATCCTGATGAAATGCCAGGCAAATCGGTACGAGTTAAAACGTATCTTATCAAAGTCTACGAAAAAGAGATAAAAAGCTGCCCTTGAATGGTTTCTAGAAGGCTAAAATATATGCTCGACCAGGCCTTTTTTTCTCGTCAACATTTTTTCTGAGCATATATCACACAAACCTCTAATTTCTTTTCTTACGGGTGCGCCCTTACAAATGTAATATGATCGATCCACATCACCTTCCTTTCACGACATATTTCGTTATCAAAATACTTACATACATCTTTTTCCATGATCTCGAGTCAAATGCTAGACTGATCCCCTAATTTATTGTTTCAAAGAGCCACTTATTCTCACTCGTTCTTGGGAGCCGCCCATAAAAAAACTGTTCCTAAAATGTTTTCTCTCACTTTCTTAGCTAGTCCAGTGCTGGCTCTGGAGAAGTTAAGCAAAGAAAAAAAAAAAACTAATTAACATCAGTTGAACACTTACTCTGCAATTGCCATAAAGGATTATTGCCTCTTTTGGACTTCAATGTCCTGTTTCATAACGTGCCCGATTCCATTTAGCATCTTAATACACAATTCGGAGGAACCAAGACAACATTGTCATGCTCTGTAATTTTTGTTACATATCTCTATATCTTTATAGAACTCTGTACAACTGCCTGCATGTTCGACTGCAATCAAAACACAATCAATGTATGCCATTTTTCGAGATTTTTTTTCGTACTCTTGAAATCAGTTGTTTTGTTTTCTATTGAACAAATATGTCATGTTGTCTATACCCTTCACCAAAGACATTCAATAACTGTTGGTAATTGCTTGATCTATATTTTGTGACACAAGCAACGCAAAGCAGAAGACAAATCTTTAGCACTTCAAGATGAACAAACACCTACATGTTCATATGTACCGAACACGAACATGACTACAACATGAGTCCAAGCTCTTAAGTTTGTCTTGAGTTAAGTTTTCATGTTTGTACTTCATTCATGTCATTTCTGTTTGTGTTTCGTTTTCAGTGTCAATTTATTTTATGTGATTTGAAATTCTTTTCTTTTAATTTTTTTCCATTCAATTGATTTTGTGTCGTACAAAAACGGACAATTTGTAACATGAAGAACATTTCATGTAACTAATCGCTGTCATGTGTAATGTTAAGCAATTATTGTTTGTTATTACGAGTCTACTGAACTATTTATTTTTCTACAACTGTCTGCATGTTGTGTTTCTGAGAATTAATACAAAGTTGTCAAAAGCTGTAAAATGTTGAACGAAAATACATTGTAGTTGAACAGAGTTTTTAATGCTGCCGATAAGTATTGTGTAAATAATTGTAAAAGAGACTTGTAGTCTTAAAACTTTAAATGCTGTTTCTTTCAACTGTAACGAGGAAGTCATTAGACTTGGCTTAAAGCCGTTTCGTGTATTAAAAACCCTCAACATAAATTGTATTATATGGTAAAAAGCATAAAATGTTAAGAGGGAAAACGGTTTTCATTTATTTTTTGAATTTGAAAAAAACCCTCTTCTTAAGCAGTTGTGTTTTATTTTCTGTTTTAATTGATTCATGAAAATTAAATAAAATGTGATTTAAATTAGTTTTTCGTATTTTTCCCCAAAAGTTTTGTATTGCGTTACATAAGCAAACAACCAAAAAGTATAAACAAACAAAAACTTCCATTTAGAAGAACCAAAAGAAAAAAAAAATATTTATTTAAAAACGGAAAAACTCACCTGACCAACTATTATTTTATCATCAACAACATTGTTGTTAACATAATAAATAGTTAAACATTATTCTAATTTCTTTTTCATCCTTTTGCTGAACTTCAGTTCTAGTGCTGTTTGTTTTCTGGCAATTCTGCTCCACTCGCTTTGCAAAAATTATTTTTTGGATTTTTTTCCTTTTAACTTAAATAATGCAGTCGTAATTGTTGCAGTTGTTCTCGTTATGCAGTCTGCTTAAAAGAGTTGTTAAAAACCAAAAGCAAAATAAAACGAAACTTTCCCCTTCAAATGTTTTGCATTATTTTGGTTTTTCTTTTGTTTTTGTGTTCCACCTTTCATTTAAACAGACCTTTTAAACGCAAAAAGTTGTTGTTGCAATTTGTATTTTAGTGTTGAATTTTTCTTGGCAACTCAGTGAAAAAACATAATTAAAATATCGTTTTTTAATATTCAACAGCTTTAGAGTGGTGGTGTATGCAGGAATTAAATTGGAATTGCTGAATAAATGACAAAATTTATGCAACTGATTTTCTTATTTTTAAGCACTTCAGCGGGTGAAGAGCTTTTAGGCAGTGCGTTGATTTTGAATTAATTTATATATTAATTTATTAGTGGGAATCTAAAAGAAATTAAATAAGCTACTAAGTGTGTTATAACACGGCAATTGAAAATAACAAAAACAATATCGCAATTTAGTGAAAGAAAATCCTAAAATTGCTTTAAAGAATAAGTCAGAGAAAGAATTTGAAAGAAAGAAGAAACAGAGTTCTAAGCACTTATTTATTCTCTCAAGCACTGGTTTTAAGAATGCTGCCTTCAAAAATGTATATATCTTAACAGTTAAAACTCTAGGCTAACAAAACCTTCCCGTGATTTAATTGCAGTTGAAGATTAATTGGGGTAAATCCTGGCTTGTTTTTAGACATAAAAACTTGAAAACTTTGCTGAAGACCTCAAACAGCTGATACTTTGCGCTGTGTGAAAAAATTTCTTTTAAAAAAATTAACTTATTTCTAAAGTACCTTTTTAATACGTATCTCTTAGGAAGACACCTGTCAAAAAGTATCTTGCAAAAAAATATCTTCTTAGAAAGTACCTTTCAAAAAACCAGATTTAAAAAAAAAGAATTTTTAAGAAAACATTTTTAAAGAAAACATCTGGTAAATAGAGAAAATTCCCTTTGCTTCCCTTCAAAAAAAATGCTTTTCAAATAACAAGTAACGTTTCAAAAAGTACCTTTAAAGATTTTTGGAACTTAATAAAGCGCATTTTATAGAGTTTTTCTAGAAGAAACTCAAAAACTTAAAAGCTTAAAACTAAGCACTTTTTCTTAAAGAGCAATCAGCTTCTAAAATAAAAACTTTTAAAAATGTGTCTTTCAAAAAAAAAAAAAGAACGCTTTGTAAAAACTTGTTTATGAATGTGTATTAACATACAATGAATTTCTTATTTATAGTAAAAAAAAAATAATTCCAAATAACAGTAAATTTTATGTTAATCATGTCTTTTTATTATTTTTTTATTACGAAAACTGACTGAATCGAATAAAATTTCGTTGAAATCATTCTTCTGCGATTTTGAATAGAGAATTTGCTCATAAATTTTCTTCTACTGACACATTTCCAAGGAATTATTGTTCTTTGTCAGCGATGCTGTGGCTTGACCTATTGACTGTATTTAATATTATTTTCCAAAGTTTGCTTAATGCCTGAGGGACGTATTCAACGAAAATATTTCTATAGTAAAATTTCTCATAAAAAGAGAAAAAAATGAAGAAGTACATACAACTTAGTACATAATGTGTTGTATGTTTTAGATGTGTTGTAAATATTTATGTCGCAAAAAAAAAAAGAAAAAATAAAGCAAGTTAAGCAAATATTAGCATAACAGCAGAACTTAACAATCATAATGATGTTTATCTAACAACTGCTGTAGCTGACAGCACAATAAAATTTAACAAGGACAATGACCACTCTCAGCAGCATAATGATGGATTTTATATTAAAAACTTACTTGTGTACAACAGTAAACGCTGGAACAGTGGCAGAGGTGGCAAAAAAAATTTAATATTTTTTGAAATTTACACATGGTCGACAGGGGGATGAGTGGTCATTTCAAAGAAATTTCATATTAATCATACGTCACCGCGGTGGGGAGGGGTTAAGAAAACAATGAGAGTTTAATGAAAATTTACTTGCGGTTGCGAAGTTCGTAAATTGTTGCAAACCATTAATTTAGCTTAAAAGTCATAACAATGAATTAAATAACATGTTTCAAAATTAATTTTAAAATGCCGCTTATGTATGTACTTCTAAAAATATCTTAAGAACTGTTGAAATTATCAACGTGCTGACGTCACACAAAAGGAATTTTCACTGTTTGAACACGTAAAGATTTATTTGTGTCACATGTTCATGCTAAAATACTTTGGCCTGCTTAATATACACAAGTAAATATGTAAGTTTTCTCTTTTTTCATTTGTACGAACTTGTATGATATAATTTTGCTGTAAAATCATTCACTTGAATCTCTTTCAGTAATTATAAGTACTTTGGCGTTGTACATGTATTCATCTTGATTTTGTTAAAGAAAATGTTGTTAAGTCATGCTTTGAAAATAAATCTTCTCATATCCTGTAACAAGCATGCATGAACATGTTTTTTCAAAAGAAATAATTCAAGAAGTGAAAGAGATAGATGCATAAAAAGGAAGATGTACTTGCGTTAGTTTCACATCAGCATTTTCAATATAAATAAAACATGTTGAATAAAGTGGACGTTTATTCGAGGAAATAAAAATTGATTGTGCAGTTTTCTATAACTTGAAGCTTTTATAATATTTTTAAAACCACATTATTTTTAAATTTTCGTACATGTATTTTCAATAAAAAAATTTCTTTATATGTCAAAAAAATCGATTTATTTTTGAGCAACCCCTGTCATTAAAACTAGTTTATTTTTTAATTAACAATTCAATTGTTGTAACTGTGTTCAGTACTTGGTGTAGTAAACTTTTTAATTAAAAATAGTTTGCGTTTTTTTCTGTGTAAATTCTAAAAACAATTATAATTTAAAAAATAAAAAAGAGATTTGCTAAACTCTGGAAATTATCGCTGAGAAAAAATTTTGTGAACCTTTAATCAGAGATTCTTTCTTTAAAAAGCTTGCCGTTTGATGAGAGAGCTTAAAATAAAAACTTTTTGTCAGCAATAATTTTTTGGGTTTTTGAACTCAGTTTTACTTTCTCCAAATGAGGCTGAGTTCACATCTCTTACTAGTCCATCTAGTGGAGCGAACTGCAAATGGAATTCAAATCCAGAAACAATTTGCTTATGAGCTACTTGTGAATTTTACAAATATTGGTATTTGAAACTGTCCCTTCTAATTCAACCACAACAGCTGGTGCCTTGTGACTTGGATTTTTTATTTTTGTCTTTTATAGGATCTGAAAGGGTTTTAAATATCAGTCAGTTCCTTAATTTTTTGCTACTTGAAATTATTTAAACAAGATAAACATATTTAAGATTTTAAGGCAAAACGAAAAAGTTTTATAATTAAAATAAGTGTGTTGATACTGTGCGATAATGTTAACGAAAATACTCTTTTTCGAAAGTTTTATTGTAAAACATAAATTTTGTGTGTGTGTGTGTGAGTGTGCTGGTTCGTGTGAAGTTTACCTCTATACCGATTCTTTTTTCACTCTTAATTTGATGTTTGTTGCAAGTTTAACTACATGCTTTATTAATGCAACCAGAAATGGCGGCAAGAGTATCACAAGAAATTGTCTTCAGCTTACGACAATTTTGTGTTGTTGCTTTAGTTCGGTTTTTGTTCTTGTGCTTCCTGTAGGTAGTTGCCGTTGTTGCGGATAATGATAGAAGATTATTTGCGTGTTAAGTTGGCAACAAAAAATGCTTTCCTAAGAGTGAATGGCAGTTAAAAAATCCGTTGTTGTTCGTTGTGTTTCATTTCTTTTTCTTTTCGCTTGCAACATCTTTCAATACACGCCCAAATTTTGTAAATATTTTGTATAACTCTTCTAAGTTGTTGACATTTTTCGTTTTGTTTTTGCACAGAAAATATTGCAGTTGTATAAAAGTTTTTACATTAAACTAAAGGGCTTTGTCTTGTAAAACAAAGGTTTGTTTACGTTGGTTTACTTAAGAAAAGGAAATAATTTGAAAAAGTGGGCATATTGGTGCGAGTTGAAAGAGTGCACAGAGTTTTTAGCCATGTACTTAATATATAAGAGCCATAAAAGTTTTCAAAAAAACTGAGAAAAGAATTGCAATATGTATGTAAGTGAAAAATTTTTGGTAGTTTTTTTTAAACAATAATTTTGTGAAGGCAAATGCTTTTAACAAAACTTTTTCACAAATTATTTTTTATAAGGCATTTTTTTAAATGTACTTTTTTAAAAAAAGCTTTCTTAGCACAATAAGACGTATTTTTAAATACCGAAATTGAAAACAAAAAACTTTTTTGCAAAAATGTATTTCTTGAAACGCATTTTTTAAGGTACTTTTTCAAAAGGTTTTTTTTCAAAAAGTATTTTTTTACAAGACTCGTTTGTTAAAAACATGTTTTCGAAATCTGCTTTTCTTGAGAGATACTTTCTTAAGAGACACCTTTTCAAAAGGTACCTTTTTAAAAGATATTTCTTACAAGGTACTTTTTTTAAAAGATACATTTGGAAAAGTATTTTCTACAAGTCACTTACTTCTGCACACTTTTTGGAATTTAAGTTTGTAAAATTACTATTTAAAAAGGTTCGTTTTTGTACTAAGAATTTCCGAGGCAGTTTTTTGCGATGTATTTTTTTAAAGTCGTTTGGCCACAAATCGTTCCAGAAAAGATGAAAATTGTATTTTCATTAAAATATGGCTTTTGAGTGTTAATTACTGCATTTCCATTGCCTTTTTAAAAGGTAATCTTTTAAAAAAGATTTTTAAAAGGAACTTTTTTTGAGTTGCTTAGAATATTTCTCAGTAGCGAATATTAATGAAACAAGTGTGATGAGATCTCATTAGTTTTATTAAGTTTTATTAAGTTTTCGACCTGAAGTTTTTGAATGGCAGCTCGTTAGATGTTTATTTACAGGTGCTTTCTTGAAAGGTATTGTACAAATATTTTTGATTTTAAAATACACTCTGCACTTTGTTGGAGGAGGCCTTTTAATTAAATTTTTTTTCAAGCTCCGCTTTAAGGCATCAATTATTTAAGCTGTTTTCCAAGCGGTAGCCTTAAAATTATATTTTAGATCCTTTTATCTTCCAAAGTTTTTTATATTTTTATATTTTTGATAGTACACTTTTTTGAATAGATTAAAAAAAAATTATCGCAAAAGTCATTTTAAAACTTTTTTCAAGGTATATTTTGTTAAATATTTTTTGGACAAACACATTTTTTAAAATGCTGTTTGTCTTGAAACTTGATCCTTGTGGCTTTTAAATCCTCATTTTTTCACTGTACATTTGTGCTTGCGTAAATTTGTTCATTACGGAAATTAATTTAATTTAGAAAGATAAACCCTAAAATCACGCAGACAAATAGTTTAATGTGTTTAGTGAAAAGTTTTGCTTTTAACTTTAATTTCTACACCACTTGACGTATCTGTGAAAAAACCACAAACTAAACAGAGAGCTCGAAAAGCCTTTTTTAACCCCACTAACAATTAAAAACTTTTACGGTAATTTCTGTTTGCTTAAATTAAAATTAGTTTAATAATGAAAAGACAACAAAAAACTTGTTTGAAGAAGAAATGTTTCGTGTTTAAAATTAATTACTTTAATTAAAGCTTAAATATATGCAATTTATTAAGACGGTAATAAACTTAGGAGCAAACCTACACACAACCACGAACACAGACTCGGGCAAACACGGACACACAAATACTTTGAAATGAATGACCACTTTCAGCACAACATATACAAACACATACAATATTTGTTGTATAATATTTTGTAATAGTATTAGTGGAGTAAAAGTAAATGCCTTAACTTTCTGTTGGAATTTCGTTAGAGCGGGTATGTGCGTATGTGTGTTTTGAAGTGTTTGCTTAGCTTGTGATATATTGACATGTCAACGCATCTATTTCTTCATTCAGTCATTTATTCATTGTCGGTTTTCAAGTTTAGAGAAGAATTTCTATTTGTTTGGCCATCTTTGTATAAGGGCGGTTGGCGTGTGTGTTTGAAAATAAATGCATATGTTTGTGCGTGTGTTGCTGTATTTGTGTGTGGCTGTGTTTGCCACAAGTATTGCTAAATTTGTTGTGCCTGTGGTTTTGACCACAAAATTTGTTTATCCAATCACTCAAGTGCAGCATAATAGACTTAAGCCGACAATAGCAGACAACAGCATTGACACTAGACAGATGGATAAATGAAAGATGTATTAAGAACACAAATACTTATTATAAATATATGCATTTAAGCTTTAATTAAAGATATTTAATTTTCCCTAAGCAAAATTTAATTAATGAGATTAATTTAAAATGGATGTCTACCAAAATGATGAAGGTGAGTTTTAAGTGGCTGCTTTGGGAAGAACTTTGTAAGTTGTGTATTTTTTTAAAAAAAAGTTACAACTTAAAAATTTGAATTAAAAAAATTTTCAAAAAGTTTAGGTATTTCAGTAGTTAATAGTTTTTATTGACAAGTGCACAGCTAAAACCCTTTGCAGATAGACATTTCTAATTGAGTTGGTATTTTGTTTATTGAAAAAATTGTTTTTCTGTTCACAAGTACATAATTTAACTAATGTACAGCTGAAAGAAAACTTATCTATAGTTTTCAAGTCTTTATATAAAAGAAGAAAATGAGAAGAGCTTGGGAATTATGAGAGCTTCAAATGATATCGTGGTAAATTTTTGCTCCCTAAAGTATTTGAAAGCTCACAGTGTTGCATTTTAATTTTTCTCGCTATTTGTAACAATTTTGTTCTAATAAGACAACAACGTTATGACCTTTTTCTATGGAATAGTGAGCTCAATACTGTCATATATTGCTCTAATTGCAACAGGTCAGTCTATTCTAACATAGTATAAGATATTTTAAACTATCCACATTGGTTAAGCTTTGTTGGGCTTATGACATATTTAATTAATTAAAAGAGATCCAATTTTCTTGTCAAAGAATAAGCTAAGGCAAAGAAAACATTAAAGACTTCTAGCTGGGGGACAACTAGCTATTTCAAAAGCCGATGCACTTTTTGTCAGCAGCCAGCTGAAACTTTTTTACTACAAAGCTTAACAAGCTGCATTACAAATCAATGTATTCTTTTGCTGCTGCTTGAGATGCCTGTGGACAGGTTACGACGAGAAATGTGTTGGTCTCGAAACAGCTCACTCGTCTAAAGGGTGTTGATGCTTTTTTTCTTGTTTAATTAATACCAAATGGTTTACAATATATTTATTAGAGGAAACCATTAAAATAAAGTTAGAAAACTTTTGAATTTTTCTCAAGTTTACAATTTTTGTATATTTTTTGTTACAAAAGTTACAAGTTTTTTTTGGTGAACAATAAGACAACTAATTAATAAAACAGCGCAAGTCTTTGTTGGCTAACAAAGCTACAATCGAAACTTGAGTATTTTTTCAGATAATTTCATGCACATGCACGCACGTAACATTTCATAATATACAGAGCAAAACTCTGACTTACATTGGTGGCACAAAGCGCTGTGAAACGTACTGCGGCTGCATGTACTTCATTTCCTTATTTAGATAATAATCCAATTCCATTATTAAATACTAATTGTTTTAATATACATCAATCAATTTGTGCAACCAGATCAATCAATTATTGAACTAAACACAATATTTGGTAGCAAACACCTTCCTAAAACACCAGCAACATGCAACGCATGTCCATTAAATGTTTTGTTGAAAATAAATAACAAATTGAATCATTAATTGAACACGCACTCACAGCGACCTGAAACAGCACTCGAACAATAAAACTCCTGTTTGGCACTTTTACGTTTTTGCGCCGGTGTAGTGGGGAGCATGGTAATTTTTTAATTCAGTACTTAATTAATTTTTGTGCTGGCGCCTATTAAAGAGGCTTTGATAATCAAATTTTATTATGTTTACAGTAAACGCAAGCACTAGAGTGTCTACAGTTGTATCTGTTAATGTGCGAGAGATTTCGTTATTTGTATGTGCGGTGCTGGATAATTCTCGATGGCAAGAATATTATACTCTTGCGTTACGTTCAATTGCTGACAGTTTTATGTTTATTAGTTTATTAGATTTGTGACTGAGATTGTCATGCTTTTTAGATAATTGCTTTTATAGCTTAAGTTAGTTAATTTTGTGTTCAATGCTTAAAATGCAAGTACTAGTTGTATGAGTGTTTCTTGCTGCTGTTTGTTGCCTAAGTTTGGTTGCTGTATTTAAGGCAATTAATGTAGCATACTTTCAAGCGAGATGCAGTGTAAGTGATTAACTGATTTATTTTCATTTCAATTGGAGTAATAGGAGCAAAATTTTTAGGAGTTTGCATGATAGAAAAACAAGTTACGCCTTTAGATTCTGGACGATGAATACAATTAATATATACTATTGCTAAAGTCTATAGGAGGGGCAAATTGCAGGGTTTGTTTTAAAACTCCACGCTTTATAAATTTTCTGGTACCTATTATATTATTATATTGTATTAAATTTTTATAGTAAACTTTTATTAGATGCTTTTAAACATTCACAGTTTTGAAGTAAACTTTCAGCAATTAAGAAAACAAACATGGAAATAACAGCTGTTAGACAGAGAATCACTCTCAAGCGGCCTTAATTTAAAGCCTTAAAAATGTGTTCATACAAACATAACTATTTGCAACTTTAACAAATTAGTTTGTTTGCTTTTCATTAAATTTTAAAACTTAAAGGTTGCTTCTCAATAACTCATTGTTTAAATAACATACGAAAATAAATTTATTTAGGTATGGCTGAGTGCATGTGTGTGTGCGTGTGTGTGTTCTTTTGTAAATATTGCTATTGTTTTAGGATTGAAGATGATGAAATTGTTAATTATAAAACATAAATGTTGATTTTAAATGTGTTAAACTTGTGTCTTAAATTAAACGACAAAGTGAAAACTGAAAGAAACTCTTGCTTTGACAGCTGAAAGTGTGACTTGCTTTAAGGTCGTTATGATAAACCTCAATGCAGGTCTTAGAGAATGCTGGGCTTAGAGAAAAAATTTTTTGGAAACATCCAACTCAAGAGAGTGGAATTTTTTTTTTTTTTTTTTTGGTAAAATTAAACTCAAGCACCATTCAAATTGAGTTTTCAACCAATCAATTGAACAGTTAATCTATAAACCTTATTTTCGGTCAGTCATATTTTTAACTTTGAATAATTTAAGTATTCATTACTTGACTTAGAAACAACTGTGTAACATATACGTCAGTTTTTGCTATCGTAGATAACGCAGCCCTATTTAAAAATGCAGAAATTTCAATTTTACTAATAATTTGAAATTTAAGCACTACCTATTATCCTAGAAATGGAAAGTTTTTTATTTCAAGTTTGCTACAGCAAAAAAAAAAAAAAAACTTTCAACAATATATATTGTGTATATGCTCAATAGTCTGCTCAGTAGTCTCCCAGTATTGTAAAGTATTTGTTGTAGATGATCTGCAGGCAATTTTATGCACCCCTATACTATATTTATATGTATCGCATATAAATAGCTTTCTAATTGCCATTACGTGTAAATCATTGATAACTCGTGATGGTCATCATGTTACGTTAAATTATGCTTACTTTATTTCCTTGTGTTTTACCAAAGGCTAATTTAAGCAACTTGAGAATATCGAATAATGTCAAGTGCCATACAACATTGGCGAGCATTACGTTTAATAAACGGCAAAGTATCTTTAATAATTTCGAAATTTTTGGTACCGTCTTTGGCTGACAAATGTATGTATGGCTATGCAGAATGCTTAAGCATATCACTAATACAAGTACAGGCACAGCTGGTCTTAAGAACATCTTCATTAATATGCTGCAGCACACGAAAGGCAAAGTCTACATATTTCAAATCTATATATAAATTTATAAAGTATATGTTCAAAAACAAGTGTACATGTGTTGCAAAGTGCTCGCATACACTTTTGTCTTTGGGTTTATTTGCGAGAAATTGCAATTCAGCTTTTACTGCTGTAACCTCATACAGTTGAAAACACACAAAAACACTCACTCATTCGCTCACTCGCACTCGGCGTATAGATGTCTCTAATTAAGGCCATTAAGTCAAAACCGGAAATAAAATCTTATAGTTGTTGGAATACCAATGGCAAAGTAACTCTGTCATTGTTAATGACTGTTTGTAAGAGGGGTAGCACACATTTTGTATGCTGTGGCTGTGTGCATGTACGTGAGAGTGTTAGTGTGAGAAGTTATGCTGAAGATGTGTAGCTGCAACTATTATTATTATTATTATTATTATTATTTGTTATTGCTGTCGTTGTAGTTGCTACAAATGTGAATATAGAGAAATATAACTTTAGTTCGTTAAAGGTTTAGCAAAAGCCAGCATTAACTTAATTTATGGCATTTAGCGGATGTTACTTTAGCAGCCACTACATTTAATTTACTACTTTGTTGAAAGCGAGATGTTTGAACATTATGAAATGCTTGCAGGAAAAGGTAAAATGCCATTAAAAGCAAATGTTTAAACACGATCTAATTTACAACGCAACGTTTGCGTGTAATTAAGCTAAAAGCTGGTTCTATCAAAGCAGATAGCTTTAATAAAGGTCAATTTAAATTTTGAACGATTTTAAGGAAAAAATGCTTGAGTTCTCGACATTTGAGGATATGTCGTTGGATTATGCTGCTCGTTTGTTGTTTATATTGTTTCACATTATTTTTATTCGATAGTACATTCGATATCGCAAGCGATGATCTGGCCCTCGTTTCCGCTACTGATTGGTATACCATGTTTTTCATTTTCTCAGCTGAGAAACTGCTAATTGTACGTAATATACATACATATTTAATAGGTAGAATTAATGTTAGTTTTATACATTAGAAAGCGGTGGACTTTTGGATATTCGACAGCTTTTGGCGTTAGAAAAAAATATTTTCGAGGCACCCGAATTAAAATTTTTGTGTTTTTGTTTATTAAGCCTTGAGCATACATTTGATTCCTTTACGCTCACCGCGGGACTGATTTATGTGAAAGGATTTAACTGATATTATTTTTTAATATTGATTTTCCTCTCATCGTATTAACCGGGTGTAGAGTGCCCGCAGAGATGTCGAATGCATGACAAAGCCTCAATCGTTTTTAAGCCCCAATATTTTTTTTGAGAGCGTTTCATGCCTGCCCAGGGGAACTCTCATACAAAAATATAAACATTTTAAATATGTACATCTGTTAAATAATTTGTTTGATATGTCGTAATAGGACTTGTTTTCTCTTGCCAAATGCCATTGAAAAATCGGTGATATATTATCCCATCATTTTATTTTGATTATCTCATAATTTTTATAAGTATTCAGATCTCTTGCTGTTGTGTATTACAGATAACTTTGGCCTGGTGAGCTCAATACTGCGTTTCCTCAAAAACATAAAAGAAAAAGGTTTAATACAAAAAACGAAACTTTGCTAAAATTTTTAAAGCATTCGATTTTAACTTGTTAAAACACAATTACTTATATATCAAAGTTTTTTCTCTGCTTTCCGTTTAGAAGTTAAACACGCACTTATTTGATTCTTTTATATAGATTCTAGTTGTTTTGGTTTGTTCTTTTTCAGGCAAATATTTTAAAACATATATTTTTCGTAGAAATTTCAGCAGTATAAAACTTATTTGTCATAAAACTATTTAATGAGGTCTTCTATTACAGCTTACAACTTGCATGTATGTATGTGTTTCCAACAGCTGCAACATTTGCCTGTCTACCGACAAAGCTACTTCTCCTCCTCCCCCTCCTCCACCACCCTGCACCAACGAAAACTAACATTTTATGTATGTCACCAGTTTCATTTTCTTCAAATACCAACTGACTGGTAAAACATTTACAAGTGTGTTGTAAAATACTTATCGAAAGTTATTAAAAAGTTTTATACAACAAGTGTGTACTTGCAACAAAAATAAATTGAAGTTGCAAAGAAGATAATAAAAATCATAAAACATTTTTTGTTTTTTGAAAATTCCATTATATGTGTTTGCCCTAGAAATTGCTAAAAGCAAGTAGTAAATACAAAATAAAAACTAATCAAGTTTTAATCAAATTAAGAAAAAATTTAAATTGTGTTAACAAAAGCAGATTGAAGAGAAGGAAGAATTTGAATAATTTAAAGAAACAGCTTAAAAACCAGCTAATACACGCAAAAAGAAAACATTATGCAATATGGTTGCGACAACGGTATTATGGTGTCTATACCAATGAGAAAGGTTGTGACAAACAAGACATTTTTATTTAAAATTCAATTAACAATTTTTGGATACTTTAAACATGATTTTTTTCTTACAGTTTAATCATTTTGCTGTTGCTACCTATGACAATTAAAATAGGGTAATATTCACTTTGAAAATGCAATATCTACAACCACTTTATAATGAACATTTGATTAAGTTTTATTTGTGGTGACCGTAGGAGATTTGATCTATCAAATGGCAATCGAATAATAAACAAAATGTTGTTGTTTTTTTTACAAAGTTTTTGTTGATGCCGTTCAATTTTTATGTTGTGGCGGAAAACTGCAGATATTTTAAGTGAAATTAGTCAACTGTGTACTACAAATTATGGAACTTATGAAGAGCTGCTTCTATTGTGTGTGCGCAAATAAGAGCTTTGAATGGTGTATGGATGAGTATGAATGTGTAACTATTTGCTTGCATGCTGTAAATGTTCCAATTTGGTTAGGTTATTGTGGCCAATAATCATGTTATCGTTGAATTCAATCGTAATATTACCATGCCGGACTAAACTTTTGTATTTTTAACAATATAATATTGTGACTTCCAACCATTCTCCGCCATCTGCAAACAAATAAAAAAAAGCAAAAGATTTTTTGAGACCACATTAATATTATATTCAGCTATAATATTGTCGCAGGCGGCCATGTTTTTGATAAATTCAGACAATATTGTCAGGTGTAATCTGCAGTTTGAGAATACAGCAGCTGAATTTGACAGTAGCATGGTTGGGTAGAACAAAAGTTGGGCATACAAAAAAGTCAACTCCTATGATCTTAACGGCCAATAGGCATAGCCACCACGTGAGATAACACGGTCATTGAATTTGTCGCGCAAAAGAGCCACTGTTTCGTTGGCTGTGTGGCAAGTGGCAGCGTCCTGTTGAAACCACATATTGTCCACATACAAATCGTCTAATTCCGAACATCAAAAGTTCGTTATCATCACATGATAGCAAAAACTATTCATATTAGCTGCCTGCTCGGCCTCATTTTGTAAAAAATCCGGCCCGTTGATAAGGCGAGACCATAAGCCGCACCAAACGATCAATCGACAATAGCGTATTTGGATGGGATAGTAGTATGATAGGTATACATGACAAGATTATTATTGCATTTAGCTATGATATTTGTAACAGAACTCATATGTTATTTAACAATTAGCACTCTTAGCCTCTAACCATACATTTCAATTATAGTATGTTTCTCTTCAATTATGGTTGCCTCAACCGTAGTTTTTTTTTGTGTAGGCTTGACAACTATTTTAGTCTTATAATTGTGATTGAAATAAATAGTTGAAATTATATTAACTTCATAAATATCAACACTGCATCAATTTAATTGTGATTTCATATGGAGTTAATTGACTATTGGTAAACTAGTGATGCTAAATGCAAAACTTTGTTCTTGCTTAAGCACCGTTTTTTTTAAATTTCTTTACGTTATTTTTTTATGTTAAAAAAATAAAAATTTCCAAATGGCCATTTTTAAAAAGCTTAAGCTTTAACTTAACCAAGCTAAATACAGTTGTATGGACTTGCACAGCTTAAACAAAAAAATCCCTCAAATCCAGCTAAACCCAGCTCAGCTACTTACTTGTTTTCTTCCAACACCTTTCAAACTAAATATTATATTCCACAATACTGCACGTGTTCAAGTTCGTATCTCCAACACTTTGCGTTAATACATTTTCAATTTACGTGATTTTATTTCATAGAATGAACAAAATTATCTCCAAGTGTACACCATACTTAAGCAAACACTTGAATTTAGTTACTTAAATGCTTTTTATATCGAATGTATGTACATATACACACATACGTATGTAGTATATTGATAAAAAGTATGAAGAAAGAAAGCAGAAAAAAAGAGTGAAAATCCATTACATCCGGTAGTAGTTAATAGAATAAAGTTTGACATAAGTAACCTTTATCTAGTGTTATAAAGCTGCTGAAATACACACACGCACACGTAAAAGTATTTTAAATCCTTTTGCTTGCCAGTTTTCCCCCCACTGTTAATACCCTTTCAGCTCGAAATGAAATACTAAAATACACAACTGCTTAGTTTTCACACAAAATTGATTTTAAAAATGTTTTCAATACTTTGTATGTAATAAAAGCAAAAACGCAAAAAAAAAGTCAGCAAAATGTTTAAAACTAAACATGAAAAAAAACTTGGTTCCCCATACCCCGAACTGAAATCTACTGAATGTTTGTGAGGTGGCGAATAAAGTTATTTAGCAAGAGAGTCGAGATTTTATGCTGCATCAAAAAAAAAATATTACTGTAAATGTATTAATGTCGCATTTTTTCGTAAAAAAAACTATTTGTGAGTTTAATTTATTTTTTAAGAATTCGGAAAATTTAATCAAAAGTAGTCCTCTGTAGTGTAAAAAGCATTCGTTAATTGGAAAATTCAGGGCTTTTAGCAATATTCTTTTGAATGCAAAAAATCGTTAACGCTTGGCTGTTAAAAAATAGATTGGGCGAGTGTTGACAAACTATACAGCTGATAATCTTTTAATACTGTTTACAAACTGTTATAATATTTTGAAATCAAAAATTTAATTACTCTTGAAACATAAATTTGTGATTTAAGACAACACGTTTCCAATGGTTCATTTGCATATTTTCATAAAATATCCTATTGGCAAGACACTTGTTTGAAATAAAGAACAATTACTTGAACAAATTGTAGACGCAATCGATCTTTCTTTTTTTTTAAGACTTATAGGTATAAAAGTGTTACTCCTGGTTGCTCCAGGTACTATAAATGAGAAGTTTTGAATGTTGTATTACGCGTAATACACAAGTGATCCATTAAGGGTATGAGTGAAAAGGAGTGAAAAATATTGAAGGATAATTTGTGGTTTTAGTGGCAGTGCCTTAATCACGACATTTAAAACTTCCAAAGATCAACAAGGTGTAGATGAGAAGCATGGTGGCATCGAAACAACTCTAGACAAGTCATAAATTAGCTAAAATAATGTTGAACAAATAAAAATTTCTGATTAAATTTCCTTTAAAGCGTTAACACTTTACGTGATTTTAATTTTCGTTTAATTTTTATTTTGCTTCTTTCATACTAATATTTAATGGTACTCTCTGCACTCTGAACCCCTTAAACCTGCTGCTGGTGCAGACGTTGACAGTGTTGACCAATTACAAGGCAAAAGCTGACTTAAATTGCCAAAAAGTTAAGAAGATTTATTTTTCTTAAAAAAAAAAGATAACAAAATTGAAATAAATTAAAAAATATATCAGAAAGTAAGTCAAGTGATTAACTGAATGCCAACAACTACCCCACTTAAGAATGCAGAAAATAAATAAAAAAAATATTTTTTCTTTTTATCTAATAGAAGCAAAAAAAAAAAAAAAAATAAACCAAACATATTTTAAAGGATAAGCATCCTACTGCTACCGTAAGCAGCCTTAACCCAACCAACCACTACATGCAAACCGGCGGATATCAGTTAAGTGCATTGAAATTGTTGTTACTGTCGCAGTGGTTGTTATTGTTGTCTTTACTGTGCATGTTTTCGTAGCGGAGAGAGATACGTTGTCCCATCAACTCATAATATTGTTTTTGCTACTTGTGTAGTGGTGCTGCTAATGATGATGGTGATGAGATTGTTGTTGATAGTGTTGTAACAGTATTAACGACAACTTGAGGAGGTACTAAAGCTTCGTAAATAAGTTTATGATATCAACAAAGATTAACCCAGTTATTGTTGTTATCGTTTAAGTTAATTTAACCAGCTAACAACTTAACGACCAGCGAAGCAAATAAACTCTTAAGTCTAGTTTTTCTTTTATTAAAAAAAAAATATATAATAACAATATTGTTGTGAAGTGTTGGAAATCTAGATTTTGTTTTTTTTTAGTTATTTATAATTTTTTTTGAATTTGAAAAACATTTGATAAGATGTTTTAAATGGAGCCAAACTAAAAGAAGAGTTTGAGGTAATACTCAATAAAAATGTGCCAGAGCAGACAAAAATCTAGTGGCCAGCAATGCAGGATTTTTGACGAAATATTGTACATTGCCATATGATGCTCAATCAGGGTTTTGACCCTGCAAAACGAGGACATACGTGGTGGCTTTACAGAGTATTTGCACATATTTGTTCTTGCATAAATTTTAAAAGTCGAACACGTTTGGTAAAAAACAATTTGTTACGGTTACATACGTACTGTGTGTGATTCTATTGTTTTGCTTTGTTGTTTTTTTTCTTTCGTTTTCTCTGTTTGTTTCTTTGTTTGAACATCCTGCTTTATTATTTCTGTGACATGTATATGTGAGAGTGTTTGGTTCTTCTCTTGTGTGGATGTGTGTGATTGTGTTGACGAATTTTGACATCATTGCACTTGCATAAATGTACATAGATAAATACATAAACACAAAACAGTAGTACAATTTCCTGTTGTAACATTGACTTACAATATTCATTTCGTACCACAAATAATTCGAGCAACTTCTGGCGACGACAACCTCTTAAATTTAAGAAGCACAAAAGTAAACAAAATACAAAATGAAACCTTCACCCAGCACCAAGAACCACCTAACTACGCTCTTAAATCTAGCTGCACACACACACACACACACACACACACCAAAACATATGAATATTCATTTATGCAAATACTCTTGGGAATCTAGAATATAGAAAATAGAAAAAAATTTTGTTAAGAAAACACCTGAGTCATACAATCACTCATATGTTGCAAAAATGTGTCTGATTTATTTTTCCACCATGAATCCTTTTTATGTGTCACTTTTTATGGGTAGAAGAAGAAAAGGAAAAATTAAAAAACAACTTGTTTATGCATTCTTTTATTCTTTGACATCAAGTGCTCGTGTGTATGTGTGTTTATGTTTTTATTATTTTTGTAACATATTCAGAACAATGGATATTTTGCAATATTTACAATCAAATTGTAGAACATTTTGACGTCTATAAAATGTTAGTGTGTCATTAAATTTTTTCTAATTTTTGCTCGACAAGAAAATCGTCAGAAAAGTTGCAAAATATTTGAGAAATTTGTTACGGTCTTAAAATATTTATTTTGTTTTAATTAAAAGCAAATTAAGAAAAAAAATTTATACAATCATATAGATAAAAAAATGCAGAGATAAAATAATTTCTCACAATTAAATTAATCAAAAGAAAATTTGAGCAACACATTTCATAAGTGATTACGTTATAATTCCTTTAAAAAAAAGTTTTGTGAAATGTAGAAAATACTTGAAAAAGTGTTAGATAGACTTATGTTGTGAGTAAATCTAAAATTTGCAAAAATCCTTTTTCATATTTTCTACAATTTACTTAAATGAATCAACAACAGTGACTACAAAAAGGTAAAGAATAAAGAAATGCCAAGCAAGCGGTTGAACTGATTGAAAAAAACGTTATGGCTTAAGTCTATGGTAACAAAGACGATTATATGTAAATAATTACTTGTGACATATTACAAAATACGAATAGTCTTAGTTATAAAATTTTTTTTGCGATCTTATAAGCTTTTGTTGTGCAAATTTCTTTATAAAATTTGCACAGCAAGCAACATTCTTTTAAAACTAAACTAGATAAAAATTATACAGAAACATAAACTGGTAAAATAATGAAAAGCTATTTCACAAGCTTTCAGGTCTATTGTCATAAAAAAGCAGGAAAATATACAACACTTTAACATAACTTTTAGCCTTGGAGCCAACAAATTAATCTTTATAGCTAGTAATAAACCTAATTTGTATACAACGCATCTATTGGTTGGCTTCCCTTTGAGGTTAAATTGTTGCAAGTAAATTTACATTTTGTCTTTCTTTGGTACTTCTTCAATTTCCTTAGTTATTTTTTCTATTTATTTTACTCACTGAAACAAATTTATTAGCTAATTTTCATCTCAAAAGTTCACAAGACAAAAGACTTAAATCATTAAAGATGCCGAGCAAAATGATGTTAAAATTAAAAAAGTTCATCAATATAATAAAGTTTTTGTTTCAAAGTCTTTAAAACATTTTTAAACACCTGTAATAACGATTTTGCTTGAGTTGACTGACGTTCTTCCCAGTTGATTTCTTTGACTCCTGCTAAAATGACAACTACATTCATCAAGTTTTAACAGCCAGTTAAAACAGAAAAGAAGGAACCAGTCATAACAGGGAGGGCGAAAGGCAAAAGAAGTAGAAAATAAATAAAGTGAAGGTTAAAGTAAAAGTAATTTTATAACATTAAAAGTTTGTTGAGATTTAAGATAATGAAGTGTATGTCACTTTTACTATAAAAGTAAAACTAGGTAACAACAAAATTAATGCAAAAAAAAAACTTAAAAGGAAAACTTGTTCAGCAGTTAATTAATTTAAATTTTGTTTTGTTATAAAAATTTAATTTAGTCATGTGCTGCTTGTCGAATAAATTTTACGTATTTTTATGCAGCATTTTCATTCGTTTAGCATATAAATTGCATGCATATCAAATGTTGCCGGGGTGCAATAATCTCTTATTCTACTAACAGATTTTTACATTTAGCCAACTACGTAACATACGACTGCATGAAATAGAAACCAAAATAGAAAAATTGCTGAAACAAAAACTAAGCGTATTGACGAAGAAAGCTGAAAAAATGAGCTCAATGGCAAATGTGTTAATGGAAAAAGAGTTCAGTGAATTGGAAATTTATGCATTGCGTTTCTTTTTTACTTGTGCACAAAAAAAAAACACATCAAATGAAACCTAATGAAAAAATTTATAATAAAAGGAATGGAAAATAGAGATGGGTAGACAGAAAATGAAAATTTAAACCAGAGGCCAGATAGCCAACAAGCAAATTTAGATAGTATATTGGGAAGACGGGAATACTTGTGGTCTACAGCAATCTGAATTTCCATCGGAAATGCAATCAATGGCTTCAATCAGAATTTTTCCACTTTTTGTAGGAAATTCTTAATTATGGAGGCGGAGTATGGTAAAAATTACATTTTGAAGCGACTGTTGTACATGAAATAGAAATTTTTCTGAGCTTTCTGCTTGTTATAAATTTATACATATAATTGCTTGCTTATCGATTGAATGCACAATTGCTTCTCAAAAAAAAAAAAAAAAAAACAACTAATGAGTTATGTATAGTTTTAAATGCCTTCAAGTATATTTTAAAGCCTAATCTCTTTAAGTAATAGCTATTAACTGGGAGTTTTTCTAAATGTGAATGAAGTTTCTATATATTTTTATTATTTAGAACCACAATAAAAATTTAAGCTTTTTCGCATTTTTTCAATACTATTATGCAAAAGAAAATTTCGTTGGCCGTTTTAATTCAACATTATTATCTTATTAAAGCTAAAGGTCATTTTAATTTTAACTGCTTAATTATATGACGATATTTTGCGTTGCGAATCCCTTCCTTAATCGCCTGCGTATACGTAATAAATGCAGTACATATTTGAAATTACGTATCACTCATACGGGAGGGTGGGCTTTTATATAAGGTATGACGAATGCTAAAAACAGGACTACCAACCCTTATAATTACAAAAATATGTAGGTAGGTAAGTCTGCTCCAAGGCCAGAATTGGAATTAAGCTCACAACTTTTCTTGCAACTTCGCTATCATTCTGATTCGAAAAATATTAATTTCGATTAGCTTTTCTTTATGTTAGACGTGCTCCTACAGAAATAGGCTTATCACTATTAAACACATTATCCTAACAAGACATCAGGCGTCTCTTTAGTTGAACTGACTTAATTTTTTATGTCTGCCGAGCAAATAATCCTTGTCAATAGGGGGCTCTCGATACTAAAAACAAGTTACAATTTTTCGCTCCCCTCAATTAGTAATTTCTCCGGAAAATTCTTGTCAATGCACATTATCAATAGCTATCCTTCTTTCAATATAGCTTCTAATTATAAACAAATTTTTAAAATTTATAGCTGTTAGTGTACTTCTGATATTTTGTAGTGTACATCTGCTGTAACCATTACGATTTTCACCTAACATTTTCAGGACGCAAAGCAGCCACCTTTCTTCTCTCCTTAGAAAATCTTCCACAACCTAGAACACATTTTCTTGCTTAAAAAAATATTTTTCGAAAATGAATTCAATTAGTATTTGCTATAACAGCCTATTAGAAGGCATTATTCACGGTCTGCTTACAACTAAAATAATAAAAATATTTTCTTTTTTCAAAATAAGTTTCCAATTCTAGCAGTTATGTGAATATCTAATTATTTCCTAGACATCCTTCCCACTAAACAGAAAACTATCAATTTGCTCCCTTTTTGCATTTTGGCCACATGCGTAGTTTTTCTCTCTTCACGCTGTTATGCTTTTTCAAATGTTTTGTTTGTTTTTTATTGTTCTGCTTCTATTACTGAAATAATGAAAAAGAGGAATTTCAAATGAATGCATTAGAATGCTTGATAACGTGCTGAATCAATACGCATGGTTTGGAAACAGATAAAAGTAGTAGAAAGAATAAACACTAACAAAAATCGGCAAAAGGGCAGCCAAAATATTAAACATACTTTCATCTGTATGTATATGAGAGCCACAGCAGCAACTGTACGCACATATAAAACAGCACGCACACACACACATGCATGCACATGTTTGTACACACAAGAAAATTCATTTATCATGGAATTAATTTGTTTGCGCATTGAAAAATGGAACTAGGGCGGGGAAATACTGAAATTAAAGGAAATAGATACTGGAAAACTGCAACTTATTTTAAAAATTTATTTATAAGATTTTTGTAGAAAGAGGGAGTGAAAGCTGTAAATTGGTACAATTTATGCAGCACAAACATTGATACCTAAGTTATAGCTTTATCTTTAACAGATCTATAGATATTTGCTTTAATATTGAGATATGTTGAAGTTCTAGTTTTAGAAATGTGCAAAATAAACAGCAAGTCAAGAGCGTAGAAGATGCGGCTGTATTTTATTTCTTAGTGGTCATTTTGCTTCAAAGGACTTTCTTTTTAATGCAAGTTGACTTTATTTTGATGTGAAATTAAAATGTTTGACATATGAAGCAACTTTGGTTCCTGTTAATTAGCATACATTTAAGACTTAAAACTAAAATCAGTAATCCTTTTGCATTTTTTCGTGCTTTTATCTTTTATTTATTTGAATTTCTTTCCTAATAAATTTTTATGTTCCGTTTATTTTATTTTTGTACGGCAGTATTCTTGTTTTGCCGCAGCCTCGCAGCTGTAGCCATCATTTCCGCTCAAGTATCGCAACAACACGAATGGGGGAAAAAGAAATTTAAAGGGAGAGTCTCAAATGAAGTAAGTGAAATATTCAAATATTGAAGAGGTTGCGAACACTGTTGTTACTACAAAAAAAAAAAAAAAAACCAATCAGGAGTAGTTATCTTTGTTTCATTCAACTTTGACAAAACAAGTGCTTAATTTTTCTAATTTTTGTTTCAAACATTCGCAAATATTTCTTATTCCTTTATTTCTTGTTTTCCTGGTTTTGGTACGATACAATGCATATGTATAGGCTATTGTCTTCTGTTCTAAAGTAGAAACAAGTTTGAAATGATTGCCAATCAATATTTTATCGCACTAGTTTTACATGACATTATTCCGTGCGAAGCTGTTCCTTTTAGATTTAAACTTGTCGTTTGGTGCTCAGAGTCGTGGTGGTGATCGCAAAATACCCAAAAACTCTTCAACTTGAATTTCCCTGTCTTTTTCAATAACCACTACAATTTCACTACAAGAAATCTTTCTCAATTCTTAGGAAGTAAAATTAAATTAAGGCCGAATAACGTAGTTACCAGTTTTAAGCACAGCCCACATTTTAAATGGACAGATTTTTGAATAGCTTTCATACTTTGATGTGTAAAAATTGCTTAACTTTTATGAATATGATCCTGTTACTCTAATTATTATTAGGTAGTTCCAATTTTTTTTAACTCTCCTTGGCTCCCAGGCACCTCCAACATCAAACCAAAAATACTTTTTATTGTAACCTTTCACTCTTGGCCTTATTATTTTCTTTTGCCTTTTTCTATTTTCTTTGAAATCGTTTTTAAAAATTTCAGCTCAGCCTTCAAGCGTCTTATGTTAGCTTTAGATTGAATGAAAATTTTCATAAACTATGTCTTAGTATTAGATGCTGTTCGTGTAAACGATGCTTTTTTGTTGCTTATATTTATTTTAAGGTTGTGGCTGGAAAAACAAAAGACCAAAAACTTGCCTGTTTAAATACACTTCGGAGAGCTTTCATGTTCCGCTCAATAGCAGAAACGAATTCTCTAACAAATTTATAGTTTACTTTTTAAATGCATTGCATTACTGGCAGCAACTCTTAATTACGTATTTACAACTACCTTAAGGCCTTAACTGCTCATAACTTTTATAATAGACAGCAATGATGCGACTTTTTGCAGGGCAGGTACTTTTCTGTAACGTAAATTAACAAAGTCTAACATTTCTATCAGCTACTTAAATGGCAGAAAAAATAATAGAAAACAAGCAAAAAGACTTCTTTTTCTAACAAGAGCCTGCTGCAAGTCTAACTGTAATAGTCGCACAAAGAAATGCACAATTGTTGCATGAATAGACCAGCCTAAGCTGTGTTTCTGCATTGTTATTGCAGTTGTTCTGCTTGTTTGTTTGTTTGCTGCTAAGACCATCATTGTTCTCACTCGGCAGCTGCATCAGCAGCGGCAGCAGAAAAAACTATGTCTCTTCTTGTGTTCTTGTTGTGCTCTGCCTTAAAACAGGTGAAAAGCACTAAATGGACAAGTGTTGTTAACAAAAATGACTTCGAGGCAAATGAACAAATGAACAATAAGATTTGCAAAGGAAAATGAAATAAGAAAACATTTTAATGTATATAAAGTAGCTTAAATTGAGTGCAATAAAAAGAAGTAGAAAAATACAAGTAAATAAATTGTGTTGAGAAATGAAAAAGGGTACGCAAAACTCAATTGTGGGTAAAATAACAAAAAAAATAACAAAACAAAATATTTTTTTTAATTTCTATAAATAAATTTTCTTTGCACTATAAAAACTATTTTTTTTTTTTTTTTTTTTTTTTGGAAATTTTCATGTTTGATTTTATGTCAGCAGTAATTTTGTTTTGTAAGTTTTTTTTGTGGAAAAAAAAAAATTATAATTTCGTCTTGATCACTTTATTTTTTGCTTACCAGTACTTGATTATTTTTCACATTTTGGCATGCTGGAGCAGGAAAATCCTGTCCAGACAGGAATTGCACAAAACAAGTGCCTGCCGCACTGAGCACGCATGTAACAGCAAGCGGTGCCATCGTGCAACTGCTTTAAACGAAAACACAAATTAACAAAACACGTTTCGATGGTCAAGAGCAACATTTCAACTTAACGCAAGACAGCAGCAACTTACAGCTTAAATTCTTTACATAAAATTTCACAACAATTTATTGTTATTTTGTTGCAAAGCATGCAACAAAATATTGATGACATTTATTATTGGCTTTATTAAAATATCTTCTCTCAATTTTAGCTGTCAGAAATTTTGTGCAAGAATATGTGTCGTTTTCCTGTTTCTGTTTTCGTAGCAAAAGAATAAAAATAGAATGCTTTCCTTTATAATGCAGGAGAGGATGATGCAGCATCTCAATTTGTATCAAACAATGCTGAAGTAACGATGTTGCTCTAGTCAAGTACCAACCATTTTTTTTTTGCTGTTGTTGAATATTGAGGTTTTATTTTCAGAATTTTCTATATTCCTTTTTCCTCGTTTTGTCTATGCCAATATATTTTGTTCGTTTTCTTAATTTTGCTTTCCAGCAGAAACTATGTTTAAATTTTATTCTAATAGACGAAGACGTTATTTGCTAGCAGCTTTAGGTTTTGTGGCCAATAAACTATTATAACATATTTTCGCCAGATATAATCTTTAAATTATTAGAGCATAAGTGAGCAGAGATTCTTCAATATACACATATAAATGCCACTAAGAAAAAAAAATTACTATATTGGGAAAATATTTTTAAGAGGATTTAAAGATTAAAGCATTTTTATATGCTTGAAAAAAGTAGTAGATAATTTAAAAACATGAAAACTGGTGATGGTTTTGAGGAAATATGTAAGTTTTAAGCCAGGAGGAGGCCGGAAGCCAAGCATCGCCATGAAAAATAATATTGAAGCTATTTCGGAGATGGCATGGCATGTCTGTTCGCCGGTGCTTAGAAAACTATGTATGTATTGCGTATGTACAGTTTTCAAACTTATGCGCCCTTTTTTTGCCTATACATGCAACCATGGGAGGGTCTGTTGCTTAATATCTGCAAAGTGTTATAGAACAGTTCAAACATTTACTGATTTGTGTGACTTTCTCTGTAGCTACATATTTAGAAAAATTTAAAACTCAATTTGTGGGTTAGTCCTCTATTCAAATTTTATGAAATAAGTTTTGCGGTAGGGCACACACCAACTCGCCAGAGAGCGCTTTATCAACATCTGTTAAATTTGGCCTAAGTTCACATGGAAACAAGTAATTTGTAGAATCTTTCGTATCATTTCTATTTCGCTTTAGAACAGTATCAACTGAAAAAAAAACGAATTTCGATGTCTTACCAAATATTTTTGGTCTCTTACAAGAAAAAAATTTTTGGGCCGAATAGTCTTCATGAAAGTGATTTTTTAAAATTTAAACTGAAGAAAGGTTCCACTGTATCCCCCTAATTCATAAAAATTATTACAGGCTTATAAGACTGTTATTTGACATATTTGTATGGAAAATCTGTCAAATGAGAGCTTTATAAAACTGCTATAATTTTTGTGAATTAGACGGTATGAATTTTGCGCTTTCAATGATCATTTTCCTATAACTCTTTTGTTAATACTGATAGGGTTTCTCAATTTTTTGACGTACTATTTGTTAAAGCATTTTTTAAATCTTCCCATTTGTTTAAAATTTCGGTGATTCTTCGAATACCCTTCTGCCCTTTCCTTTGTCCTTAATTAGAAAATAAACTCTTTTCTCAATTTTAATTTTTCGTTTCGTTGCACAAACACATTTAAGCGTTTCATCATTGAAAGAAATACTTTAGTTTTCTATTTCTTCTCATGTTTTGCGTAATTCAAATTTAAAACTTATCACAAAAAACTTTGAAATTCTCATTAGTCATGGCGTATCAGGTGTAGCATACAAAATAACTACATACACATACATACCTACATATACATATATTCCCAGCAGAAGAAAACGAGCAGATCCAAAAAACTTACATATTTATTCAACAACAAACGACATGCACTAATTTCAGGCAGACATGCAAAGACATGTTCATGCATTCAATACTCATTTCCTTTTGCTGTCTAATTATTAAGCAAAATCAAAACACAATTCTCAGAAAATGTAACATTTTTCGTATGAGGTTTTTCTTTCCTCTCGAACACCCCTTAATTCATGTGATCTGCCTTAAATGAAAATGATGGAAAGAAAACTGAGCGAAAACAGTAAATAGTAAGAAATATGTGCATACTGTGAATAAATGTCTCTGAGTCTGGTACACAAAAGGGGCTTTGAAGGCAAGTTAAGTAACACATGGAAAAGGCTTGTCTGCTATTGATTTGATTCTTAGTGCTTGTTTTCCACTGTAATGGAAAAAGAAATAGTTTAGGTTTGTATGAATAAAAGATTGCCATCACTGTGAAAGGAAAATAAAAAAGAAAAAGAGGTAAAACAGTGCACCTTTGCAAGAGGAAGAACGGCACAGGTGTTGCTAGAACAGGGCCTTAGATATGCGTGTTGTTGCAGAAACGAGAGAGGGTGTTTAATTGAAAACACATAAGAAATATATGACAGTATAAATGTAGCTAAAAATATTAAAAAACTGACAGAAATAGCTAGATAGACCGATTATTAAATGCTGATTTAATTTCTGCATAAAAGTGTGCATTTATCTTGTAATTTTCTTTCCAAAAATACGAATCTTAATAGTGTGGCGAGATTGCGCTCAAAAGAAAAGTTAGTCAAATATACGAACAGGTAAAGCGGTTAATAACAATCATGCTCTTCTACGATCTTTGAGCAAAACAATTTTAAAAATCTTGCACTTATTGTAGAAAAATAAGTTGCCACAAACAACACAAAAAAAAAAGATTACGAAGGAACATAAAAATACAACTTATGGCTTGGGCCATTAGTGCTCGTATGGAACAATAGAATTTGTCATGAAGCTACAAGTTGTCACGTTTTGAAAACCTAAATAGAGTTGTCAAAAAAGTTTTGCTTTATATGCCAAAGTCGAGAAGTAAATCTCAACAATTCCCTGCAGAGAGGAAGCTTCCAGTTTTTCTCCAGAGTATATCATTTTATAAATTTCATTCTAAAACCTCTAAAGCTCCGTACTCATATAACAAAAGTTTGTGGACTGACACAAACTTTTTAATTGTAATATAATAAAATAAAAGTTTGTGTCAGTCCACAAACATTTTAATTGTAATATAAACGAAAATGTATTATTTTAGGTATAAAAGCAGACCTTATTAATATTTTCTCTCTTTTTCAGCCGTCTCTATGCAGCCCTAATTTCGTTGATGCCAATATTTTCATTTGCTCCTGTAAAACTATATTTTGTCACTAACGTAATTGCTGCGCCTAGGGCCCATATTTAAGATGATAAAGTTAATTCTGCTGTTTTATTTAAACATACTTTTGCTAACGATGGCTCAGCCAAGGCTTTTCAGCAAAATTAAAAGCAGCAGTTAATTAACATTGCATTCCTTTACTGTTACATTTGAATATTAAAAAGTTGATATAAATCATTGTTTGTGCATTAAAGCGTATCGACGTAACAAAATGGTAATTTAACAACTACACTTTCATACCATCTTCATAAACGAGGGCAGATAGCGAAGCTGGTAATTGCGAGAAATAGATGTCGGAAGACAAATGACTAAATATTTGAACACAAAACATTTCATAGCGATTTGATTTTAAGTAACAAATGACTCTATTGTTATTTATGAAATCTCTTGGATTATTTTTGGCTTAAAATACTTTTGAGGTCACTATCGTATTGGCATGAATGTCATTGTGTTAATCGTATCATGCATAAGCCCAAAATATCCCTGCATTTTAATCTTCAATTTAGTTTATAGTTTGAGCTGTTGTTTATCTTGTTTGTTTATTTGTCGGTTGGAGTTGTTGCTTTGCTACACATGTCTATGTTTACCATTATACATACGCTACAACATACTTACATCCATGATTAGATGTTAAACTAGTTGCGTACACAAAAAAAAAAATTCAAATGAAAAGCAAGAAATTATGTATATACGCACCCAGTCAACAAAAGATTTCAATTCTAGTCCCTTTTCCAACTTCAAGCTACGCAAGAAGGTGTGGCAAGACGGTGGTGAGGGTAAAAAGTTCTTTTTTAAGGTACTATTTTAGATTGTATTGCCTTAGAGACACATTTAAAGATACTTTTCTGAAGAGAAATTTTTTCTTAAAGGTACTGTTTTAGGAACATATTTTCTTGGGGCACTTATAGCGACTTTTTTTGTAAGAGATTTGTCTCATGAAAGTTCCTATTTGAAAGGCAGTTCTTGCTGATTTTTTCAAGTTTTTGTTTTTTTTAATTATTGAAAAAACAACTACTTGGAAGAGGGTTTTTCTATGCAGTTCTCTGGTATGGAATATTTGTCAAATTACAACTTATACGCTAAAAGTTGGACAAACCTGCAAAAGCAGGCCGTTTTGTGGTCTTCTTCTCTAAATATTTCCGTTTTCAAATTTAGTACACAAGAAGTATTTTAGAAAATACAGCAGAAACAAGTTGTGCATCTAGAGGGGTTTTCTATGCAGTTCTCTGGTATGGAATATTTGTCAAATTACAACTTATACGCTTAAAGTTGGACAAACCTGCAAGTGCAGGTCGTTTTGTGGTCTTCTTCTCTAAATATTTCCGTTTTCAAATTTTGAGCTTCGAAAGTGACTTTTTGCAAAGATAATTTTCTTTTCAAAAAATTTTGTCAGTGGAAAATTTAGTGATTTTTAAGCCAGGATCATATTACAATATTCACATAAAAATATTTCCACATATTCCGTAGTGCAGTACCGCTTACGAGATGGGTTATATGTCATACGTAACAATTACACGATTTTCGTCGATATTGCGCATGTCATCAGGTCCAGTTGCAACCTCTGGGCACATATAGCTAGATATGTGGAAAGAAATCAAATCATGCCGGATTATACTTATTGTTATTCCTTGCAATTGGCATATCTCGATGTATTTTCGCTCTCATTTCCCTAAATTTTAAGTTTTACCACAAATGGTTGCTGGAATATTTTTCTAATTCTCCACTTCACTGTTTTCTTCTCTCGATAACGCAGATGAATATTAATTACTATTTGAAAGGCTTTGTCATTCATTCCCTTGTTCCTAAAGCGGTTATTCAAACATACAGCGTATGTGTGTGTATGTGCGCTGGTAAGCAGGCATATGTGTTTAAATTAATAGACACTGATATAACAGTGAATTATTATTATATTCTTGAAAATACGCTTGTCTATTGCGGACTATTCCGGTTTTTATAAGTTAAAGGACACATTTGTGTTATTTGCCTTTAATTTGTTAAAAAAGACTAAAGTTGTTGGTCAATTATTACACAGAGCGAAAACTTCCTAATAGATTCAATAAGATTTTCTCTTTGAAACGTTTTTAGGCTCAGGGGTATCCCAGCAGAGAGAAAAGAAGATTTTGCTATGAGTATTTCTTATTATTTCCATGTTGAAAATCTTATTAATTGTCTCAACAAGAAAAACACATAAAACCAAGAAGAAAACTTGTTACTCACGTTTGTTTTTACTCAGTTTCCGATTTGCATGGTACCAAAAAAAAAATCCATAGAGAAGAACTTATTGATTCTATTAAGTTTTCTTGTAAATTGTATACAATAAGGATTTCTTATTGATTTTATTAGGTCATCCTATTAATTTTTCCCTATTGGTCTTATTAGTTTCCTATATAAACACACGTAAATCATCTTTTTAATTTCATTAATTGTTGTTTTTTCAATAAGGTTTTCCCATTTAAAATAATAAGGAATCCTTCTGGAAAAAAAACCATAGAGATATCTTATTGATTTTGTTCTACTTAATTAGGTGCTTTTTTCTCTGTGTATGCTTTACAAACTTGTAAGCAACACCGAAAGAACTGCCAAATTCATAGCAAGACTACATAAATATTCAGAGTTTGTGACAAGTATTAAAAAAAACTCTAAGAATGAAAATTTTTAGTGTTTAGCTGTTAGACATTCCTTTGTCCATTTGCAGACCTGTTAAGATCTAAATGTGTTTAAATGAGATTTAAAGGAGATAATTAATGTTAGTTCTAGCTCAGGAGTTACAATGGCATCAATATGCATTGGAAGCAACATCATGAAGCAAATGAAAACCTCAAAAAGTTCTACAACCTGAGAAGGAAAAAACCTGAAGCTAAGAATTGATTTTGGAAACACTCTTCGTGTCTTTAGCATTTACAAATCTTTTCAATTTTCTTCGTTTGTATGGTTTTTGTGCAAAATTATTAAATTCCCTTTCAAAAGCATTCAAAAATGGAATTTTAAATTCCCAGTTCAAGTAGTTGTTTCAATTTTCCATAAATGGTTGAAACTGTGAAATCAAACTATTCTTTTGATTTTTTGATTTTGTGTTCAGTATGTGTGGTTTTTTGCCGTCCTTTATTTTCATCCTGATGAAACATGAATAATTGCCAACGAAACCATATATTGATTACCTTGTTAAAAGATAAAGGTTAAACAGATCAGATTCCTCAGTTTCCTCATAAAAATTAAAATGGATGCATTCAATTGGAAAGTGCTGCTGCATATTTGTTGTTGATGCTGGTGTTTTTCAGCTCGTTTTTTTCCCATTCGAACACAAATATACAATGTTAACATGGCAACATAAAATTTTTAAATTGAACACACTAAAACGCACACACACACACAGACTCATGCCAACACTTACGCAACCAGTTCTTACGTAAACTCGCACATGGTTTTAACTGCCTGTTTTCATATCCGTTTAGTGCAAGTAAATATTGCTATTTATGTTTACCCGTGTTTGTGTATGCGTGTGTAAAATGGCTTGTATGCGTGTGTGTGTGTATGTGTGCAACTATAGATGTATGTCAATATCCAGTGGCTAGCTACGGTTAGACCAAATTTTGCAATTGGCTAACCGTGTATGGTTTTGGGTATAAATATAATTTTTTTTTGCCTCATTTTATACATACTGCCAGAACGAGTACTTGGCAGCGTAAAATATGATGGACTGAGTAAATGAGAAAGAATTAATATGTGTGTCCAGGCTATAAGATTTTTTTTTTTTTGCTCATAAATTGTTTACCAGGCAGTTAGCTGGCCACATTGGCTGTGTGACTGGGTGGTTGGGTGGCTGGATGCACGACAGCGGCACCAGTTACGTTGACTTTTCTTTGGCAGTTTAAAGTGGAAAGCATAGAATGTGGAAAGTCAAATCATTGTTTTATATAAAATCTACTATTAAAAATTTTATGTGAATTGTGTGTTCTATGCCAGCACTGCACATTTACATCGCCTGTGTGTGTGCGTGAGTGCATAATGGACTGTATGTGCATATTTTGCATAATGGCGTCGTACACATCAATCTGTACATACCATATTGCCTTTAGACAAAAGCGTTAAATGAGCGTCAGTAATTTGTGTGAGTTGCTGTTATTGTTGTGTTGTCCAAGTGTTGTTGTAATTGTTATTACTGCAAAATTTGTTCGCTGTGTTATTTCGTCGAGCATTAAGGCAGCTGTGATAAATTTGCCTGATGGTGTTGGATATGACTTTTGAATTTGTAGGCTTTTCTACGAAACATGAGTATTTCATGATAAGCTTATGGCACCGGCATGTTATCGTTAACATAAAATGTGAAGGGACTAGACTAGGGGCGTACGTTTTTGGAGTTCGCAAGCACTTTTCAGAAAGAAGTTTCTTTAGCAATTCAATAAAAAAATTTTTTTGATTAATTTTTCATAGAGTTATAGTTGAAAGAAGAATGTCTCTGCACTTGAAATTATTGCATTTAGCGACAACAATAATTTGGCTGCTTTTTAAAACATTTTCCATAATAACAATATTACGACAATAATGCAACACGACAATAATGTGATTAGTTGAAACAATCATATACTCGATGGTGGTAATGATATTGATGGTTTTGACAATGATATTTCCTTATAAGACAATACAATCATCCATTTTGTTGAAATAGCTTACAGCAATATTAAGAGTAGTACGGAGCCCTTGATGTCTGAGTCAGTCTAAGTATTTTTAATTGTTTATTTATTGTTCAAAAGTTAATTTCCTTACTTAGTTTAGAGGGAAAACGCAGAGTTCCATTTTTGAATTTCGTTAATTCCTTTTTTCGGGTAGTGTTTTCCGATTTCGCATATGCCCTGCCTTTGTGCTTTATTTGGCTTTGCTGGTTTTATGCCGGCTTATTGTTTTATATTTTCCAGTTGTTGCTGCAGTGGTTGTTAAGCTGCTTTTAAAGATGCACATAAAAATTTCTAGAATTATTTTAGCTCTAGGCAGTGCATAATCCGCTTGATTATCTGCGGTTTGTCAGTGTGCATTTTTCGCTTGATATTTATGGCAGTTCGAAAGCAAGTGAATATTGTTAACAATTCAATCAAATCAAATAGCTTTTAACTTCAACTTAACTTCATATTTTTATGCCATCACTTTGAATATCAATATTTCTTGCGACTGTCTTTATTTGACTTTAATTGTCGTTTTTGTGTAATATGCTTTTCTACAAGTTTGCTCTTATTCTTTTTATTGCAATTGCAGTTTTTTTCCAACTGTTTCTACATAAACAATATTTTTCCGTTTTTGGAAGAAGAAAAAAAAGTAGTAAAAGTAGGAAATAAAAGTTTCCTTTTGTTTTTTTTTGCCCAGTAGTTTTGTAGCTCATGTTTTGTGATATCCTCCATTTGTAGAGTTTTATTTACATTTGTGTCAAATGAAACTTTGCTTAGTCCTTGTTATAGTTTTTGGTTTTTATTACTTTTATTGTTTTTTATTTTATTCAAGTTTTTATTACCAACATTATAATGTCGTGTATGAGACATTGTTAGACAGCCTTTCAAGTCGGGCCCTCATGAAGTTTATGTGGATGAGGCTGAGCAATAAAAATGGTTATTTTCAAGATGATTATTCTGTTAAGCATATCATAGTTTACTTTTTATTTTTATTTTTTGCTTTCTCTTAGTTATTTGTCGTTTTGCTGTCATATTATGCAAATGGGATAATCGTTGTAAGAGGACAGTTTTTCTTGCACTACGATTTTAAATCATGATGAAGAAAATTGTAGTGAATTTCTTATTACTCGAGAGCTTTTTTCTCTCGTATCCGGCTGCTGATGATGGTGGAGACACAGATAGATACGTTAAAGTAGTAACTAACAAAATTGCTTGTGTGTTTTTCCTTTAAATTAATAAAATTGCTGAGAAAGCGTCACATTAACAATTACTGTACACTGAGAAAGTGGAAGTACATACATAAATTTTTGAACAGAAATTATGTGGATTCTAGGAAATTTTGTGCCATAAATATAAGAAAAGAAATTGCCCCCTATCGCTCCCAAAATTGTGCTATATTTTTACAACTATTCAAATGATATCGTATTAAAACCGCTGGTTGTTCTTAATAGAAACAGTTGCTCTAGTTGCCAGGATTACTTAGCGAGAAATCTTGTTTCTTAATGCCAATGTTCAAAGGAAAAGCTATGTGATGAAAATATAAATTAAAATCTATTTTCCCACAAAAATTTATTAGGAAAAATTCATTAAAATTTCTCTTAAACTACAACATTTCAAATATAATTTTTTTTTACACTCAACAGTAACATGTGTGTTGATAATTTGTTTTCCAAATGAAAGTTTTTGTTCCAGCAAAAGTGACTGTGCCTGTGAGTATTTGTGAGAGTGAGAAAGTGTGGTAGTAAATGCCAACAAATATTTAAAATTATAAGAAACTCTTCTGGCCTTTTGTTTCTTTTTACTGGTCCAGCATAGCAAACCAAACCGAAATAAAATTTTACCTGACTGTCTGTCTACAAATGTTTTCTGGTCTTTTGGCCAGACTTTTTTTCTTTTTTTTCTTTTTTGGAAGGTAAAGTGTTTTAATGACAATTAAGCCTCCCCCTGCCGTACACTTCTCTTTAAGCACTACTTATGGATACTTCAGAATTAAAACCACATGAAAACAACAACTTAAACAAACGCAAAACATGAGGAGAGCATTTAAGAGAAAAAAAGAAAAAAACTGAAAGAAGATTTAAACCCACTTACCTCTTTTCCACCTTGCATATGTGTTTGTATGGAAATAAATTTGTTACTGGTTTTTTCATTAAAATTTCATTTAAAAACTAAATGTTGCTTTTCATACACACTGACTGAAACACACACACACGCACACATTACGAAACAATTTTTCAAATTAGTTTTTGTTTTGTCCTGCCAACAAAAGGACAAAAAACAACAGCATTTTATATTTTTGTTTTGAACACGACCCTGTTTTCATGTACATTTGAATACTGATTTTTTTTTCTTGTTTTTGGGAAATTTGCTAAAAGTACAAAAAAATGTTTTAATTTAATTTAATATATTTTATTTTTCATATACTTCAGAGTGTACATATTTATGTCCTTTTTTGAAGACCCCTCTTGCGCGTTTGCTCTCCTATTTCGTAACTTAATGAAATTTGTTAACGCAAACGTTGGCTTTAATAAAATTTTATTAAAAATCTCGAAAAAAGTGAATGTATTTATCAAAACTGGCAACTATAAAAACTACGTGTTCTATTGTTTTGCGAACTAACGAAAGTTTAAATATTTTATGAAAACTGCTTTAATTAAATTTGCGTATTTGGCGATTTTATTAAATTAAGATTGGAAATGAAATGAAATATTGTGTGGCGACTATGAAATTTATTCTTTTAATACAATAAATAAAACTATTCTTTTTTTTCCAAATGCTACAAACACAATCAACGACAAAAAAAAATTTTAAGCCTTCAATAAATAATTTTTTTATAATAAAAAAAAGCAGGCATCCAGTGAACTATGGCAAACAAAAAGCATTCCCTCTATAAAATAGTCAAAATAATTAACATTTAACTCTGGCGTCTAAGGTAAAAATAAAATACAAACTATCTCTTCTTGTGCACTCTGATTCAAGGTAAAATGCTTCCGTTTTGAAAAGCATATTACAGAGAGTGCACATCTCTTTTATTTTAATTAAATAAAGTTGCAAATTGCATAAACATTTAAATTATTCTGCTATTATTAGTAGTTTGTTTAAGGCTGCAAATAAGTGTTATTATTATTTTTACAAATTTTGTTTATTTTCATCCACATTTTAGCGGATGAAAAACGAATAAAAAAATCTACATGAAACTATTTAAATTCCAGTAAAGATACTTATTCCTAAACATACAATGAACTAAAGTGTCAAAGGTAAAGTTAAGGTCCCTTCTGTGTGAGTTATAAAGTGGTGCTGCTCGAGCTTCTGCGAATGAAAAACTAGATTTATTTTGTTCATCAAACTGATCAAATTAGTTCGCAAATGGAAAAAAGAACTGAGTTTCAATCGAGCTCAAAAACTGGTCAATAAAATTCAAACTTAAACAAAAACTCAAAAAGCTGAAAAACTAATGAATCAAATTATTTCTTTGCTTTTATTAAATGTATTATTTAAGTTATTTTTCAGCCGTCTATTCCGTTGATGCTGAACAACTGGGCCTTAGGCTCGAAGGAACATCTCATTGTGTTCATGGAAAGAACAGAATGAGTAGTAAAGTTTCAAACATTCTTTTAAGTTTTTTCGAGTCTACTGATGATAGTTGAGTAGCGTCAGTGAAATGTTGGTGTCATAAAGATAATTAGAAAGGACAAAAAACATTAGTCAGGTTCGTTTTTAGGCAAAAAATAATTTTGATTTGTTACAATGATCAAATGGGACACGAAATATTTGCAATTAAAATATGTTATGCCATGTCTTCTCAAAAATTTTTTAGTTTTGTTTTCAAGCTTTCACAAAAAGCTGCACACACACACATCTTTGTCAACTTTTCAATTGCTAAAGGTTTACGCATTTAGGAGTTATCTGCTTGTGAAACAACTGCCTTCACCAAATATCCTAAATACTATATTTTATCCAAAACAGATTCCTTTATATAATAATTAATCTCTTTTGACTTGTCTTCTTATTATTGTCCTTGTGAAATCTTTTGATAAAGGAAATATTATACAATATATCTACACACGAGTTACCACACAACTATACGGATCTATGTATGTATGTATAGTACACACACACATATTAAACAAGCATGAGTATTAATGTCAAAATTTTTATCAATACATGACAAATGAGAAGAAAAAAATGTTCTCTGCAGGCAAAAAAAAAAAAAAGTGAAATGTGTTTGTTTCATTGATTTTATTGTTCTCTAATACAATACTTGAAGTAAATCATTGATAACTGAAGAATATTTATTTAATGAACTTTAATCTGCATAAAGAGAACAGCATGAAAAATGATTAATTATGGCACAATGTGCTTAGGAATAAAGCAAAAATAATGTCAAATATTAACAAGAGGCAAAAGCCTCTTAGAATTATAGACAATAAGGGATTAAGTCAAGAAAAACAAAACAATCACACAAATGTTCACTGTCACCCCAAAACTGCCTAATGCTCTGTTAAAGAAAATAACAAGAATTTCTTCTATTCACTTTCTCGCTCATTCTCATATTATCGTCAAAATCATTATGCTTGAATACATGTATCTAAGAATACAAATTTATTTTAAAGCTTTAGTATTAATATTTCGTTTATATATGTATATAATGCTGCATACCATTTTATTTGTTTTCAAAATTCCTGATAGATTCAAATTTAATAACAAATAAAAATAGTTTTTGTAGGATTAAACGAAATAACAATTTATTTTCAAATCACATTTCGCTGGGTATTTTCACACATAATAAATACATGTTTAGCAGTAAAACTGGGCAGGCTTTAAGCTGCTGTACCATGCCAAAAGTAAAATAGAAGCTTTTTTAATGGAACAGAAGTCAGTTCTCCAGAAAGTGCTGCTTCATACTGGATAGTGTGTGTTAGGAGTGTTCTTAGGTTTTAACGGAAAGGTCATTAAATTTTAAGGATCGATGTTGATTTTGAATAAAACACAAATTATTTAGAAAATGTTGTTGTATATTTTTATCATGATAATATTGGTATGGTTCAATTAGGTATGGAACAAAATATCATGCGATGGCCTAAATTTCCGATGACGCTGAGGCATAACTGAATTTGTCGTGCAAAAGTGCAATTGTTCCAATTCCATATCTTTCAATTCAGACCATAAACAGTTCGTTTTCATATAACTTTGCTTTCGTACCATTCACAATAACTGCCAGACTGGCCTCATTTTGAAAAAAATACGGCCGGATGATGAACAGCATCAATAAGTCACTGTTTGTGGTTGCATTGGGTTTTCGGCAATCACTCTTGGATGATCGATCATTCGCCCAAGTGCGGCCGTTCTGCTTATTGACGAATCCACTGAAGTGAGAAGGATTAGCCACTGTTGCCATTTCTTGCCACCATTGTTATTTCTTGCCACCATGGACTTTAGTTGTTGAGTGAATTGCACATTGTAAGAGTGTCACTTCAAGTCTTTATGCATAATCAATTAATCAACTACGAGCCGGGGAGGTACAATTGTTGGGCACGATCACAAGTTGGGGTAACGGCTCTTCAGCTATTTTATCGCAAACAGCTGCAATATTTTCTGCGGTACAAGGTATACGAGCATGAACTGGTGCTTTCACATCTCCTACAAATAAAAGTCACGATATGCTTGATCTTGATTTTTACCTCTTATTTTGCATTCGCATCATTAGTTTTTCAGCTTTTTGAGTTTTTGTTTAAGTTTGAATTTTATTGACCAGTTTTTGAGCTCGATTGAAACTCAGTTCTTTTTTCCATTTGCGAACTAATTTGATCAGTTTGATGAACAAAATAAATCTAGTTTTTCATTCTTGTGTTTTAAATAAATCGCCTGCCTTAAAGCTGCCTTCAAAAATCCTTGAATATTCTTATCAAATATCGCTATATATAAATTTTTAAAACTATTCCCTTTGTATTTACTTTTTTATCCAATAAAAGTCGACTTAATTTCTTTTCTTTTTTTTTTGCTCTTCTTGCTGTTCACTTTCTACTCTTGCTATTTTCTTAAGATTTATTTGAAGCTTTGACTCATTTTGGGGCCAACAAACATAAATATGCATAAAACTTGAATTGCATGCAGTTTGCAAGAGGAGCGGAGCGGAGCGGCAAGAAATTTTTAGCATAAAAAGAGAAAAAAAGAACTATACTATTCAAACAAACTAATGTATAATAAAATATGGCGCCACTAATGTTTTGGATTCTTTCCACAATGACCTACTTTAAAAAGCAGCAAAACCAACACACAGCTACACGCATACACACACAACCACAAATTTTAGCAAAAAAGGAAGGGGAAAAACAAAAAACAGCAGCACAAAAAGTAATAATATTATTTGTTAAACATAAGTCTAGCATAAATCCGTTAGCAAGGATACCAATTCTTTATAAGATTTTTTGTTTTCATACTGTTTTCTTTTCCTTTTACTCTGGATTAAACAAACGCATATAAGCAAACCCGAAATGGAAATAATGTCTGCTGGATATCTCGGGCTGTTTGGAAAGAAATAAAATTGAATTAAGTGTGTGTTTAAATAAATTTCTCGATTTGGGTGTAAGGCGAATAGTTGTATGTTTTGTATCGTATCTTGAAAAAAAATCTCCAGTTAATTTGAATTTGTGTTGCTAAATTACGAATTCTAAGTTTTAGAGATTGTAATCAAACTTGTTTTTCTTAAAAAGAAAAAATCGTTTTATTTTCGAAAACCTTTTTAAAAAATTAGGCAGGGGGTTAAAGTAAATTATATTTTTATATTTTAATTCATCTTTACAGCAGAATCTTACAATTTAAATTTGATAACTGTTTATTTGGGTATTTTTTGCGATCGATTTTACTTCCTGCAAGTTGAAAATCACAATTATTTTTTGCCTGCTAAAATTTTCTTTTACAACTATAAACACTTCTTAATTTTTTCCTTCTTTCTTTTTTTGTTTTTGTTTTAAATTTACAAAAAAAAAAAAATTAATTTTCCTTATACATTTAAATTGAATTTTATTTTAAATTAAATTCAGGACTACTTTCACTTTCCAAAACAATTTAAACCAAAGTGTTTAAAAGAAATAAACGAGAAACAAATCTAATTCTATTCTATTAAAGAAAAGAAACCCCAAGAAAAGTAAAAGCCAAAGAGCAACGTAGAAGCAAAAAGATTGAAAAAAGAAATTGAATTCAAAAGAAGCAGTAGAAAAAAAAAGAATCTTACATGATTGATAACAAGTGTAAAGTGTAATTTAATAAGTTAAAGTTGAAGTGTGTTGGTAAGTAACTAAAACGAAGCTGCAAAGTGTAAAGTGTAGAAAAGTGTATTAAACAAGTGCCAATGAATTGTCTTTCATTTCACTTTTAGCACCCACAAATAACTTTTAAATTATATTTTGCAACTTAATGATAACTTGGAAATTTAAAATACTCCAACAAGAAAATTATTTTCTTTTACAGTGTTAGTTCTGCAGCAGGTGGGTAGTATGGCGTATCTATGCAACGTTCTTTTACTTCTACTCCTCCTTCACTCTCCCGCTCACACCTTTTAACCAGCACACACTCACACAGAGACACTTGAGCATGTTTGTAGTTTTGCAGTGGCTCACTTGAAGAAACATTTAAGCTGTGCTTCCATCAAGTTTATGGACACATGTATCCTGTAGTGGCTGGTGGCAGCATGTGTTGTGTGTGCACACTGCAGTTGCTCACTTTGTAGAGGTATTCAATCACTTAAAAATACGTACATGTCTAACACATGCAAACTTCGTTAAGTAAAATGAAAACTTAAGTGGACTTTTGTAAATTACATTCACCTAGAAACTTTTAATTGCTGTCTTTAGCAAGAACCTAACAAAAAAAAAATTAACCCAGCAGCAACTTTTTGCAAGATTTAAAACCGGCTGAGGAAACGGAGCCAGATGGAATGTTTAATTACAGCAGAGCAAAAGGAAAAAAAATTCATCAGCTTGTAAAGTGTTAATTAAAAGCATTGAATTAGTTGAATGTAATCGAGAGTTTGATAAGTCATCCTTTTTCCAGAGACATTTCCATTCAATCAATTTTCCAGCCCTTGAATAAGTATTAAAAAACGAAAAAATCTCTTCACTGGATGTGTGTTGATGAGTTATTTATTCATGACCTCTAACTTAACTCATCTTAATCCCTTCAAAGCCAGTACTTTTATGCTTTTGTTTTATAAATCCATATTTTATATTCGCACACAAATAGAAAATTCTTTTGTGGTGGGGGCTTGGATATTTTAATACAATGAAAGAAATCATGAATAGATCCCAATAAATTAAACACTTGCCAGTTGGAAACTGAATTTCATGTATGAGATTTTTGAGGAAAAAGTTTTGTTTTTTATTAGATTCATACGTTAACAGTTTTTGTTGTGTTGTGTTGTGTAATAGTTGCACGTTATTTAAAAAAATTGTTTGTGACACATTGTTACCGACCAACACATACATACATCTGAACGCTCGGTCGTTAACACTCACTCATTCATAAGCACACACACACACACACATGCATCATTCTGACAGTTTCACACATGGCCCATAACATGTACAGATATTCATTCAGCCACCACTTAAAACATCACAAAATACAAAAGAACTTAAACTCTGCACAAGCAACAATAAAATGATTGATAAATTGCAAATATTTTTTCTCTCTGGAAATAAAAAAAAAACTTTTTCTCTGCTTTTATTGTGTTTTATTTTGGCATTGTGCAAAAACGATATATTCTATTGTTAATTTTGTAAAAGAGTTTTTTGTATGCAAAACGTAGAGATCTAAAATTAAACAAAAAATGTGTTAACAATTTTCTGGGAAGCTTCATAGACAGAAAGAAATAAGCAACAAATTTATTTTTGTCATTGATTTTAAATATTTGCCATAAAAAACAATTTGTTAAAATGAAAGTATTTGGAAGCTAGATATTCCTCTGCACAAAAATTCTCAAAACAACAAAGCATTTTCTTGAGGGAAGGGACAAAAAAGACACATAATTTGATGTGATAAAGGATTAAAATGTTCTACCAAAATGTTTTCGTTAACATATTAAATCAAATTGTTGAAATTATTTTCTGCCTTAAATGCAAAGGAAAATAGGAATTTGCTGAGCTGGGATATTTTAAGTCCCATCTACTGAAATTCAGATGTAAGCTTTCAAAGCGCCGATCTATCAAAATTTATGTGCCAGGCTTTGTAATTTTGGAAACAGTGTTATCGTTTACAATTAATGGCCTGGGGTCAAATCGTCGCATTCGATATCGAATGAATTCCGTCACTTATGCTGTGTGTTTGTTGTTCATTTTATATCGAATGCGACGATTTGGCCCCTGAGGAATTTCGCCTAATAAACGGTTACTTATACTTGTGGATAACACTGCTAGTTCGTTCGACCCGTTTGCAGTCTAATTGATTAGAGCTGAAGGCCCTTTTTTCTCATTAATACATTTTCTCATATTTTGCTCTGCTTCGGATGGCTTCTTAGTATTGATACATTTTTCTCTAAAGACTCCGGCACCAGAATTTTTGTATGAAGCTCATTTTTGAACATTATATTATTTATTAGTTAGAGAAATTGAAGAGAAATATGTAAGTTCTACACATTTATGTATATATTAAATGAATGTGTGCATTTCGTTGTAAATTTAGTCTTTATAGTCCTCAGCCACATTTACAAAACTTAATCAATTAATTTCAAGCAAACTTTCTTCTGGCAAAAAATTGAAAAATTAAAGCCAATTTTGGTTGCTTTTTTCCATCATGTTTATTTAAACTTACTTTTAATAAAAACATTTGT
The DNA here is from genome assembly GCA_963662145.1 of Sturmia bella. Taxonomy (NCBI): domain Eukaryota; kingdom Metazoa; phylum Arthropoda; class Insecta; order Diptera; family Tachinidae; genus Sturmia; species Sturmia bella. The sequence continues at coordinate 67,075,646 of OY759172.1, read as the reverse complement.
CATTTCGAGAGATAAAAATCTTTTATTAACGAGTAAGTAATGTTTTTCAACCACAAATAATAAACAAATTTTTTTTGTAGCAGTAGTAGTGGTTGAAACCACTAAAAACAACGACATACGGAACAGCCAGAAAAGAAAAAAGTCTTTTTATCTTTTGGTTCACAAACAATTTTTTTTTTTATAATATTTAATGCATACATTTTAAGAGGCAAAAGAAGCTTGTTAAAAGAAAGAAACAAACAAACACACCAACAAGCAGCCAGTGAGCAATCTTTTGCAGAAATGACACCTACTTTGTAAGCATGCCATGAAAAATAAGCTCATACAAGTACAGCTTCCGTTTCCTTTTGCACATGTTTGAGCAAAAACAGCAATGCGAACAAGCAAACAACTTAAATACAGGCAGCAGCAGCGGCAGTGTACACAACAAGACTCAATCGGAGCATCCAAACACATCAACACTCTACTCTGCTTAACTGCTTCTTGGGTTGCTTCCTTCTCCATCTTGTGTTGTTTTATTCGTACTCTCCTCTCCGCCTCACAAGTCACACACACTCACACACTCTGCCATATTCTTTTTCAAAATTTATGTGTTTTAATGGCGTCTTCAAAAATTACAATGATTTGTCGCCTGATAATGTCAACATGTTTGCACCAACCAACAACACCACACCAACCATACACATACACGTACAGAGATGCCGACATTCACACGCACGCCAGCATCTTTCAGCAGCAACGTCTGCTGCAGAAAACTCTTAAATGGGATATCGGCTTCGCTGATTTTAATAAAAACCAGACAGGCAAGAGCAACTTTAGATTTGCATTAAATTTGCAGCAAAGTTTGAAAGTGGTTGAATTATTTCTTTTTTTTTGAGTCCGTCAAATTTATTTAAAATAAATTAGTGTTCAGTGCAAAATGTGTTGGTACAAAATCTCTTTTAAAAACTGTGATTTTACTTTTGTTTTTATGTTTTTAACAAGATAATTGGTAGCTCTTCAATGGTGTAACAATTGGCCAATTCACAAGTTTCCCCTGTATCATTGATTTCGAGAGATATTTTCAAGTGCAATAATTAAACATGGGAGTATTAGACTATGGGAATATAAGAATATGTATTAAAGTTTCAAGCGTTCTTTTAAGTATCTACGGTTCCACGGACAAGTTAAGTAGCATCAGTGAATTGTCGAGGGCTTTGACACTTCAGTTAATCTAGGTTTAGTTAAACTGAAAAAAAATATATATTGCTATTACAAATCGTATGTAAAATTTTTTGATGGAACAACTTACTTTTGTTGAAAACGATATTCTTTAATGAATTAAGAAAAAATAGTATCATCTCACCGTAACGACAGCACATCTCTATCTGCAGTTTAACTAAACCCTAGCTTAACTGAGATCTCAAAAACTATCATCTTGAATAAAATAATAAAAAATAATATCATCTCGCCGTATCTACCTTTAGTTTTACTAAACCCTAATTTAACCGAGATCTCAAAACCTCAGCCTAAGAAAGACACAAAACAATTAATAGCGTATATTTCTAGACCTAAGATAAAACATTTAATTGTTTTTTAATACGTACGATTCAGGCTTGATGGCTGAAGAAAGAATTTTCTATTTACCAAACACAAAACACTGGTTTTGTGGGCAAAAAACTTGTTGAAAATTCTAAGCGAATTTTGGTGTGCTTTTAGGTAAAACCGGAAAATTATTCTGAGTTTTCTAGTGCTTCTCACTGTTGATCTGGCGGGAAATGTATGTTAAGAACAGTAAACAGAGCTGAACATTTCACGGTTTGCTTTAAGAGTGCTTTATTTTTAAATTGTTATTTTTGCATAAGACATAGAAAGCAATAATTTATATAAAATGTTTGCCATTATATTATCTTTTAGACATTAAGCTGCCAAACGACGAGACTTGCGATAAAATCTAATTTGCAGTTAATTTTCATGTAAAACAATACACTTTTCAAATTACACTCGAGTCTCAGTAACACAAGATTCACATTATTGTTGTTTTCTTGTTCTTGCAACTTTTATGTTTTGTTTTTGTTGATGCTTTTGTTGTTTTATTGTGTCTTTGTTTACAAAAGGACTCTGCATAAAGGATGATATAAAATATGGGCCTTAAGAGCGACTAAATGTGTGCGTGCAAGTGGGTGTGTGTGTGTGTGTGTGTGTGTGGATGCGGCTTTGTTTTTGTTTCGGATTAAGTATGTTTAATTAAGTGGCTATAAGAGCGGGTGTTATTAGAGATTTAAAAATATATTGCTAAAATGTTTTAAGCAGTTTTTTTTTTGTAAAGCGGTCTGCGAAGAAAATTAATTGAAAAGCATAGAGGCAGAGTAACATGAAATTTGAGATAAAAAATTAATTAAGCTAAAACGGTTTGTGTGATTTGATTTTCAGTGCTCAATAAATAAGTGGTAGTTTATTTTCATTTTTGATTTAATTTAGATTTAATCTGGTAATTATTTCTAATGTCTTTAAAATTAGTAGCAGTCTATATTCGATTTGGGCTTAAACTTGTCACAAATTCACCATGCGTTTAATAATCACCATTGAGCAAAATCCCTTAAGGTATTTTCAATAAACTATTATTAACCAAATTTAAGGTGTGTTCTTTTCTATATAAAGCACCTTATTGATGGTGCTGAGGTTTGCTTTTTTTGTTGCTGTTAGTAAGGACATACCAATAATTATTCAGATAGAAAATCATGATTATTTAGCAGATGCCAAAGCGTGCAATACTTTTATTTAAATATTCTCTAAACTTAAGCAATATGCAATCGTTTTATGAATATTAGTTTTTAGTAACAATTTACTAATCTGATCCATTAATCAGCAAATAATTGTATTGAACTAATAATGCAGTTTTTTGGTGGAATATTGCTTAAACATTTAATGACCGAAAAATCAATGCAAGCTCATCTTGCTAGTCCTACTGAATACCTAAGCCACATTTAAACAAAGGAAGCTTTGTTTGAGCTTACAAGTTTTTCTTTTCTAAACAGGAATAATACTGCCCTTTGGGTACATAACATATTTTGCCGGTGTGGTGGAACACTTTTTATAACCACAATAGAACAGAAAATATTTTTGCGCCTTGCCACGAACCATTCAAGAGGTTCGGTGTGTTCTTTTCTCAACAGGCATGAAACCTTGAAAGTACATTATACTTGTATGAAGACGTGTGAGATATAGTTTAGCATAAAGGTAACAGTTTGTCTGAAAAGAAAACGCCATTATTTAAAACTGGTTGCTCTGTGTGGAGAATGAACAAAAGCATCTTCAATAAAAGTTAAGCCTTATGAACCGGAAGGTAGCCACACCAAATCTCAGCAAATTACAGAGAACAAAATATAAATACTGCCAGATATCTTAAATAGCCTTCTTAAGTAACAGAGTAATAAAACTTTCTATGAATAACTCTGTAAGCATTAAGGAAAATGTATGAGTTTTAATTCTGCGCAGTAAAACTACTGTGTAGAATTGAAAGAGCTCTGAATTGCATTTTTAAATTAGGCAAAACATTTTATTAAAAATCCTGCCAATATGATGAAATCTATTGCAATTTTTCTTTATTAAATTTATAAAAAGCTTGCATCGTTAAAATTCCAAAACTTGTCACATCAACCGAATTCTAGGATTTGTTGCTGGCGATACAAATCGGCACAAACACACATTCCTTCGCTGCAATTCATGATTCTGCAACGCCAAAATACATTTATTCCCCATAAGCTAATAAACGTTGTTTGAAAAAAAAAAAAATAATGGGAAAATTCACAACACATATACAAATTGTTGGCTTAGAGTAAACAACTGTCATCTTCGTTTCAAAACATTTTAAGCAGCCTGTAAAAAAATGCTGCTAACTATAATTGAAATCTTCAAAGAAACGTGTAAGTTTATTACCTCTATTAAGGGCTATTAGAAATTTAAATTTACTAAAATCCATTTAGTTGGTTTATCCTCTGAGGCAAGGCGACGTTTTTCTCTGTTAGCATTTAACAGATTTTATGGTTGAAGTGAAAATTTCGGTTAACCGCAATTTCATTTGTTGGTAAAATGCTAAAAACTCTTCTAATTCAACATTTTGGTTTTTAGAAAAAACAAAAAAACGAATATTAAATTTGGATAATACCATTAAAAAAGAAATATAAAAAAATGTTACCTCAACATTTAAAACAAAACATGAATTAATAAGAAATAAAAAAATAACGAAAACTCCACAAATATACATCGTGTTATTAAATTGCAGTGAAATGGATTTACACGTATTTGCAATAACCACATTTTGTTTTTTTTAACATGTAAAACAGCGAATAAATAACAAAGATTTTTAGTGAAATATAATTATTTATCAAATTTTATTTCTTTCCAATTTGTTCAAAATAAAAACGCTATGAAAACTTGATTTGATATGGGCAGAGATCACTTAAATAATTTCATTAAATATTGGTCAAGTTTTAATAAAATGTAGGGGGTTTAAGAAAAATCAAACTTGTAACTCGTTACCTTTCTTTACAATTGTGAAAATGTAATCAAGCCTGAGTTTGATTTTACTGCCTCAAAATTGGGGAGACTTGCTTTTTTGAAATGAAATTTGAGTGATCAACATTTTTAAAGAAGAACTGATTTCAGGGCAATTTGGGTGCTGACGTAGTGGTAAGTACCGCAGCCAGCAAGTCTTAGAGTTATTATTATTGATTTTCAGCAAAATTTTCAATTCGTTGAAGGCAGTAAAAGGAATCTTCAATTTTATTCTTCACAATAAAATCTTTCTCTAAAGTTGTGTTGAAATCTTAATTCGAAAAATCAAAACTTAATTATATTTCCTTCAATTTCCTGTTTTAATTTATTTCAAATTATTTTCATTGCAAAACTTACTGGTACAGAATACTCGATTAAAACTTCATTAGGAGTTTATTTATGACTTGCACAGTTTTCTATAATTTCTTTAAACGATTGTTTTGTGTTGTCTAATGAGACCACTTGTGTCAAACAATCGCTCGCCCGCCAGGCTGCACTGCAAACATTTTCCACTCTCTCTCCCCGCGCAACAGTTTGCCATCACGATCTTGGGGTTTTATGCAGATTTTCTCACTTAACTTTACCATAATCTGTATTACTTTTAATGAATAGGCTTCAGCAGTTTAAAAGAAAGAATGGATAAAGTGAAGTAGAAATTAAAGCAGATGGTACATGAAAGAAAAAACAGAACACAGCATAAGAAAACCACAGTAAATTATAATAAACCAACAATAGTGAGCATTAAAACTATTGAAAACAAAAACATTTTTTTCATTTGCCAAGTTTGCAGAAATTTTGAAGGATTAAAATACTTTTAAAATGCAGATAGAAAACTAAACTAAAAAAAAAACTTTTTTTGAACTCTATGGCTGCTTGAGAAATAAAATGAGAAAAGTTTCAACGTTATTGTGTCTTTAAAGTAGAAAATTCCCACCCCATATTTTATTATTAATTGGGAATATTTTAAACAAGTATGCTAAAGCTGGAAAAAAAGCTTTAATATAATTTTATAATCGAAATCTATGATTTACTCTTGTTAATTACTTTGCAGGGACTTTAGTTCGATTTTATTTACTCAGTATTGAGAAACGTGATTTGAGGCTGCGCTTGAGATATGATTCCTATAATTAGTTAAATTTTTCTATTAATTATTAAACTTCCCGACAAGATGTAGTCGAAGCATCGTGTCGGGGTGTTTTAATTGAAAAAAAAACTCGCTATTAATTATATAAAATTTACTGCATTTTAAATTGTCGATAATGTTTTCTTGTTTTAATTAAATCCTGTTTTATTTTCTATAACCTTTGATCTTTTAAGTATTGGAGTAAATTAACCTGCTAATAGCAAGTGGATGTGGAGGTCAGTAGTTTCATTTAAAAGTAATTTGTTTAAACAGTTTTTGAAACTTAAAAACTCATAAATTATTTTACCTATACATCATGTTTACCTAATTGTGCGTGTGTGTTTTTTGTTTGTTGCCTGGCTGCCTAAAAGCATAAATTATGCCTGATTGTGCATGCTTTAAATATAGAACTAATTAGGACTCCTTGACACTTATACCCCAGAAATCAGTTACGAGTTAAAACCTTAATTTAACAAAACTTCTCAGTGATTTAATTGCAGTTTAGACTTAACTGTGGCAAATCAGAAACTCCTTTATTATTGTTTATTTTTAAAATAAACAAAAAAAAAAAAAAATGTTAAACTGCCGATGTTTTGCACTGTTCGATGCTTGAATTCGAAAAGCCATATATATATATTTTCAACTTGGTTTCAAGAACTCAGAGGATTACATTGTACTGGAGAGTGATGTGCGAAAAGTTTAAATAGCGGGTGTTGGCGAATGTTTGGTAAGCAAACAAATGTATGACATCAAACAGAATATTTTATTTTACAAAATTAATAAAACAGAATATTTTATTTTACAAAATTGCCGCTCAGACAAGCTCAACTTGGGTGTCGCAGATACCAACAACCCATTAGAAAGGTTAAGTACTAAGTTTTCGACATACCTAATGTGGGAGATTAAAAAGCAGTCAGTCATCCACGAATCAACAACGAAGACACAACGCTAAGACGTGCGCGCATCAACCAGGCGAATAATAAGTTCACTGTACCTTTTATGTTACTCTTTTTATTAAATTCAATACTAATTCCCATTCTATTATTAAATAAATCTTTTGAAACTTTAATTCTACACTAATATACTTTGTGTTGCATACTTTTAGACATAATAACACTATTAAATGATAATATAATTTCACAATTTGCAATATCGAAATAATAATGTGCAAGAAAATAAATATGGCAGTGCTATTTTATTTTTTGTTCCCTTTGTAGACCTGCAATAAGTATTATTAACATTTATTGCGGCAATCGCTGAACCCATGTAAGTTGTCATAATTGTTAACGAAAACTCGTTAAGTTTTATTGTAGGCCGTTGGAATTTGGCGTTCACTGTAATAAATTGTAAAAACACATTTTTGCAGTTGTAGACAGGGATTGAGTGTGATTTCTAAGCAACATTTTTTTTATTTATGGTTTTTGTATGTAATTCAACTCAACGAATCAGCTGAATAACTTTGGTTCTAGCTAAATTTGTGTTGACTAATAAATAAATTTTTATTTACTTTTCACAATAAATAGCTAAGTTTACTTTAGCTGCTTGCTGTTTGCTTAAACGAAATTATAATTTACTTTATTTGCAACAAAATAATGGTGTCGATTGTTGCATATTCTGCTGCACGTAATTGATAATTGTTTACAATTAATTGTTAATGAAATTCATTTCTAAACAAACTAATAATTATGTTTGAATAAGAGAATACTGAAAACATGAGCAAACAGGACAAGACAACGGGGCAATACAGACAGCCATGAAAAATATTTTTTATAAATTGAAAACCTTTGATTTGATAATGTGAGGAAAAAGTAAAAATGCCACTAGAGCAAAATATTAGATTTTAAACTGCCAATTCTAAAGTTACAAAATTTTGATTGATTTTTCTCATTCTGTGCCAGGCCCAGCTAAACGCTGCTGCTTGAAACCAGTTTGCATTTACTTATGACCTGGGTTTGAATCAATCTGAGTGCTGATGAGCGTCAGGGTGGTCATAATACAGCCATATAAGTCTTCAACTTTGATTTCCCTGTCTTCTTAAAAGATGTTGACCACTACAATTTCCCCCAAAAAAAAAAAAAAATCTTTCTCAATTTCGAGGAAACAAAATTTTTAATTCAATTTTCTTGATAATTGTGTATCATAAGGTTCGTCTTTAAAATTTAAAGTATAATTAGTTTTAATTATAAAAAAAACTAGTCTTTTAATTAAGGACATAATTTTTTTGCTCAAGCATTTTCAAAAGTAGCCATATTGTTTATTAATTACTGCAAAAGATACAATTATTCAAAATATATTTAAAATTATTATCTGTTTTCGTTTCTATACACAAACCGTGCTGTAATTGCCAAGAATTAATAGGACACAATACAAACAAATGAGTCATTCAGGTTTCGAGTTTGGCAGACATAAGCTTCATTTGTGCAAAATTTCAATAAGCACACAGCACAAAAATTTTCATACATTTCGTATGAAATTCTAATACTCAACTGCATAAACCCACACATGTGCATGTGCACATTCATAAGAAATTCTTATATTTATTAAGAAATTTGCTTGTCAACGTATCTTATAAATGCCTTAGCGCTCAGTTGATCATACACTTGTGATTTATGAAATTTTAAGCACTTATAACACATCAAAGGTATAATTAGATCGCATTTAACATTTTGCTTTGAAAACATATAATTAAATATGTAAATCTGGAATAATTTCATAACTATAATGTATTTAAACGCACACACTCGCACGCACACATAAGCCACCACACATCGCTTTACATCTTCCACGTTGTATTCCGCTTGAGCAGAGTTACAGTTTGCAAAACATATCTTTACTTTTACTTTTGTATGCAAACAGACAACACACGCGCGCTCGTCTTCGTGTAAAAATGAATTTGTTTTTTTTATTAGCAAAACCATAATGGAGTTAAAGTTGAGGTTTTGTGTGATACAACAATTCACATTGACACTCACTGACACAAATTAAGAGCTTGATTTTAAAAACTCCTGTTACACAAACTGTTTAAAGGTTTAAAAGAAATTTTTAACATTACCAAGTATTATGCAATTTGTTTGGTGTAAATTTGTTTTAGAGGTATTATAAGACGTTTGAAAAGTTTGTTTGTTCTCTGTTTACTACTGGTGAAATATGCGTTTGTATACTTTAACAGTTTTATTTAAACAGAGATGTTTTGTAATATGGGGTACAGGGGACGTTGGCGTGATTTGAGATGCATTTGACTCATATAGCAATACCCTGGTGCCCAATAGGATAAACCAAGTAAAGCGTATAAATAAATTTTTATCTGAAAGATCTAATAATTAGATGATAGGAAAGGCCGCTGTGATATTCAATAAAAAAATAAACAAATTATTTATTTATTTCATTTTTTTTTTATTTTATTTATTATTTTTTTAATATATTTTATTTTACTCTGTTTCTAGTCAAGTTTAGTTTTTATTTTCCTAATAAAAAACCAGGGAAAACTTTTTCTTTAAAAATTTTTAATGAGTTTGCCAACTTGTCTCAATTGTACCAAGTTTAAATGAGTAAAAGAACGAGTACACCAGTGCCACAGCAACCTTCAGTTGGAATTTCTGTTTTTGTTTTTTTTTTTGCTTTCCATTATTATTTTTTTTTCCTCCTAAAGTAATGACAACGAAAGTTTGTTGTTTGAAACAAAAAACTAACACAAATTCTAAACCCTTGTAAAATGAAAAGATGTCAACACAAGTCAAGTAAAAGAAACAAAACGAAATGTGTTTTGCCTAAATGAAGGTCATTTACGTAAAGTGCTGTTGAACATTTGCTAAATACAAAGCAAAACACCAAAAGCAAAAACAAACGAAAAGACATGAAATAATTCCTTGGCAAGGAATGTAAAACTTGTTTTAGCAAAAACTTTCAAATTAAATTTAAAATAATTTAAGCTTGTGCTCGTATCAAAGGCCATAATAATAACTTATAAAACTGGTATTTCTTTTTAATGTTAAATTTGCTTTTATGTTCTAAACTTGTTTGTTGCGCTATTTATCTGCTGGCAGCAGGATAAATGGAAATTTGTAAATAAGGTTATAGATGGAGTGGTTATTTCAAATGCATGTATGTACATAAAAATAAGGTCTATAAAACAGCTGTCTGCATAAATAGTTTTTCAATGCATTTTGCTTTGAAGTTTGCAGCATGTTGGTCATACTTTCTGTTGACCATTGATAGTGCCAGCCTGCTACTGCCAATTAGCCATTTGCATACAACCATGATCATTTGATATGCACAGACCTTGTCTTGATTTCTTATTTTTTCTTTCTCTATGGCCAACTCCTTTTCATTTGCTGCTGCATTTGCGTATAATTTCATTTCCAATCAATTTTCCATAGACAAGCTATTGGTTATGTTTGACTGAGTAATCAAGGAAATTGCTAGTGAAATTTAATGCATTTGTGTTGAGAATTTATAAGCTAGCAAGAGTTTGTGTGAGTGTGTGTGTACTCTTTAATTTAGCAAATCCATTGAAGTTTTGAAGTTGTACTTGTTTAATTTGCATTTGTTGATTTTCATTTTATAATTTAAACTGTGTCCATGTCATGAGGGTAATTAATTCAAGTGCCACTGTCTATTGATATTTCGTGTATTTGGTCTTAATGCTTTTCAAAAATACGTTTTCGTAGACAAAAGGTTCTCAGGTGTTTCAAAATAAATAATTAATATGTTAATATGATATTTATTTAGTAATAAACATGGTAATTTTCTAAAACAAGATTTTTTTTCAGGATTTGTTTGAAGCAAATTCAGCCAAAGTAATCTAAAGTAGAATAACATTTATTTACAGTCTTATTAATAAATAATTATGTAACTCAAGCAAGAGGATAGAGCTTATGCAGAAAGATAAATTTCAAAACTAAGGCTTGTCTTAAATTTTTTCACAAAACAACAACTGCTTCCGGAAAAAAATTTAAGGTTTGATTGTGAATTACAAAATTGTAACCTCTATTTGTACAAAAGCCGTTTTCTGCACCTTTTTTTGAAAAGGATTAAAATATGAACAATTTCTTATAAACAGCCAGCCAACCTATTAGAGTGCTTCGAATTAAATGTTGCTATATCCCCCAAGATAAGATACTTTCAACTGAGTACCATGAACAATTTATCTTGTAAAGTCGTTTTTTTGCTCATTTCGTATATATGGTCACCCATAAGGTTTTAATACGCACATTTCTGTTTGTAATTATTTTGGGCTCTGCCGTCACACTGAAGCCGTGACTTTCCCAACCCTGGTTTGCACCCAACAATGTGACAACTTTTTGAAAAATTTGGACAATCCCTTAATAACATGAAACTTTGATATAAAGAGTATTTACGTATTTGTACTTACTAACAAAAAAGGCTACAAAATCTTTAAAAAAGTACCACAGTAATCAATTTTTGAGGTGATTTGTATGTTGAAAAATTTTTTTTAGAATAAAATATTTTTGTTGAATACATACCTTCAAAGCTGTTATAAGACGCAGCATGTGAAAAGTGATGAAAGCTAAAAGAAAAGAAAACCAAATTTTATTTTAGTTGAGAGAATTAATGAACATAATATTTATTTACAAAAATTTAAATTTGAATAAAACAAAAAGTTATAAAAGTTTTATTTCCATCTGAACAAGGTTTAATTATGCTGCTTTTGAATACTAATTTTCGCTTTTATAATTATAAATTATTTACCTAAATAGCTTTTTTTTTTACTGCACTTTAACACAGTTTTTCCAGCCATAATTTATCCATAAGCGGGATTATATTGCATTATAAAGACTATTAACTCTTGATCATCAACTGCAACAATTTATTACAATGTATACATAATAGCTGGATGGTTTATTTCATGAGCAATTGCATCACAAATCGCTGGCAATAATAATGCAAAAAAAGCAAAAAATAACAGACAAAAACATAAAAGAAAATCAAGCAATAATGTAACAAGACAGCCATGTAACAATAAACCATAATAAAATATCTACACATTTTCATACAAAATTGCAGCCGTATTACACCACCTTGCCATGCTTGCGAAGCACACACTCACACACACTTTCATACGTGTATGATCGGTATACATACATTGTCAAAAATTGAAATATTAAAAAAATCCCTTTTCATAGTCAATATTGTATATTGATGAATTATAGTTTTACTAACACTTTTTTGTTGTTTTGTTTGAAAGATAAAAAATCATGGCACAAAATATCAGGTGAAATCTATTGGAAATCAATGTTGCAAAAAAAATATTATTAAATTTTGAAGAGAAAATGGGTAAAATGCTCAACAACAGTTTCACCTTATTTACAATGCTTTTGTGTGTGTGTGTGTGTGTGTGTGTGTGTGTGTGTGTGTATAGAGAAGCAAAATGTTGTACAATATATAAATATTTTAATTTGACATTGATAAAGTGATTTTAGAAGTTTTAGTTTTGCTTTAACATCAGCCATCAGCATGGCGTATGAATGATATTGATTTGCAAATCAATATTACGTAGCCGTGTGTGCTTCGGTCGCCATGTGTGTTTTATATTGAATAGAAAAAAAATTGTGTATCAAATGCAGGTTAAACTAACGCTCAATAAATAGTGAAATTATTTATGTTGCTATAATTTATTTTCTATTTATTTATTATTAGAAAAAATTTATTTATGTAAAGCAAAAATGGTGTCAATGGTGTTAAGAACGATGAACCAGATGACGAAAATAGGAATATGAACTGCCAAAGGATCAGTCACGAAATTAAGAACCCAAAAAGAAGTAGGTGCCCGTTTTTTCTGTGACACAAGTAATATATTGAATTTTTGTCACTCCCTGTATTCATAGAAAATATTTGCCTTAACAAAATTCCATTTCGTAGCAAATATCATTCAATCATCTCTTATTGCCCAATAGAATTTACACGTTTAAATTACATCCATGTACTGAAAAGTATCTGATATGAGTTATATTTATGGTCACTAGATATTGTAATTTTCTCATACTTTGTTTACATCGACTCAATTGAACATAATATGTAGTTACACAGACACGCACACACAAACAAGTTTGCCATTGTTAGACTTTGTTGTGTGTTTTTTGCTCTTTCTTGCTTTTTTTGTTGTTTGTAATATGGTAAACATTGTTGTGTGTTTGTTTTGCAACTTTACTCTATTGTTAAGCTGTAATATGTGGTAATTGTGGTCAGTGTAACAGGCACGTGTACACTAAAGCAAATATAATAAAAGAGGTAGAAAATATAAAAAATAAAAAATTGTGTTTTACAACAAACAAACAAATTATGCCTCAATAATGGTCTGGCTAACATACTTATTTAGATGGTTTAATAAGAAAAAAGGAAATTTGTTTCCCAGGAAATTGAGTTAATCAATAGAGATTGTGTCGCAGGAATTACAGATAGTTGGCTGTAACATTTAATAATTTTCTTACTTCAAAACTATAGAATATAGGAAAAGTACTTGAAAAAGGTTTTTAGGCGATTGATTTAGGGAACACAGAATTGCTAAAAAGGCGAAAAATATTAAATATTCACCAAAAATAAAAAAATTTTGTTGTGAAGTTAGTGGGAATATGATACAAAGATATTAATTTTTTTGACATTTGGTGATACATACATATTTATTTTCAATTTAACTATTATATATTTTTAGCTTAGCTTAAAGTTTCGGTATCTTTTACGAGTAAGCTAAGAAGACTTTTATTTCTATAAACTTATATTTGTTATAGTATTAAATATGTAGACGTAGTGTAAGCGGTAGCAAGAAAACCATCATTAGCGTTACAGCTTCATGAACATCATAACATTTTGGACAGCTTTTGTCTGCCTGACTAGCGGCTGAAATTTCACTTACAACGAACAAAATAATATAAGTGTTTAACAAACGAGTTTTCAGTTGTTTCTTGTGTAAAATGTTTAGGAAAAATATAATCTTTTTCAACGGAAAATTATTGGGCTCACATGTCAAATTAAAATTAACTGTTTGAAATAAAAATATAACATCGTGTGCAATTGTATGTGCCACACAACACACAATTATGCTGCCTTGAAGGAAGTGAAAGGAGCACTCATGTTTACAGGAAATAATTTTCCTTGTTATGATTTAATTTGGGTTGTAATACCATTATTGGCCCCTCTTGGTTAACCGAGCAGGAGGGCAAAGTAAAATAAACAATTTCGTTCTCCTTACATCACACACAAGCAATTTTGCTTGGATGTGTGTATGTTTATATATGTAAATGTACATTTTAATTTTTCCCAATACCCCGTTTAGCAAATGAGTTTATTTTTTCTGTTCCTGACGTGCAAATGTTTGAGTTTTAATTTTATATTTATTTCATTTTTTATTATTATATAAATTAACACCTCAACACATTGTCACGACAAATTTTCACGTTTACATGATGAACTCACATTTCATAAAACACATTTAGCAGGCACTACTTAGACATAAATATTTATGCATAAGCATAAGCAGACATACACAAAAAGAAAAAACATTTATATGTTAATGAAATTATGTTTACAAACACACGATAAAAATTAACTAGATATGCAAGTTGAATTTTTCAAAATAAAATTTTTTTCAATATATTACCTCTAGCGGTGAGTGTGTGTGTGTGTGTGTAGAAATGAGAGAGTCAGTGTAGTTGTGCTAATGTTGGAGTATGTGTTTTTGAATATGAACTTAAATAGCATGCTGCGTGACAACAAAACATTTTTATTATACACAAGCTATCTACAAAGTGTACTTAAATATGCATACAATTTGATACACAAGCATACACACAGCTGTGAGCACGAAACAAAAATACTGAGGTAAAGAACATACAAAAGTAGTTTAAATAATTGCATGCAAGTTGAGTGAGAAATAGCGGTAGATACATGAAAACTAATTTACAGTGGAGTGCAGCAGTATAAAGGAGCTTAAAAATATAACATCAGAAAACTACTGCTATATATGTATTTGCAAAAACGTCATTCATAGAATTCAAAATATAGTACAACCCCGATACACTGGAACACAGAAGGCTCCGTCCGGTACCAGTTTATACACTAAATTCTAAATTTAAAGTTTTCAATTTTTATAGTATTTTGTTATAAGGTCTGAAGTCAAGATTAGATAGAAAACATTTTCTTGAACCATTTTAATGAAAAGATATAGAACAAAATCTCTACAAAATTTAATAATATGAAAGTTATAGCTTGGCAGGCATAATAACCAAATTTCGCAATTTAAACTTGTTGGTTTGCTTTTTTTAGTTCAACTTAAGTTGTTATAATAAAACTCCGCCTACCTAAGTCCGTTACGTCTAGCTCATATGCACAATGTACTAGCTTTGACGAAAGAGCTTTTGGGTTTTCACACGGACAGGAGTACAACAAGCAACCAGACACAAATTGCTGTTGTTTATTTTGCAGACAAGCGAAATATTGTACATCGAATTGAAAGCCTTCAAAATTGGTTATCACAAGCAGCTTTCCAACATCACCTACGAATCTAAAATATTTTCTCGACTCTAAGATAATACATTCGGAGATTATAAAAAAAAAAAAATTTGCAAGCGCTTTACAGCCCAAAACGTAATAATATAATTGAAATTGTCGTTTTCTGGCTGATTCCCAAAATAGAAATATTAATTTCATATGAATAATTTTCATAGAAAATCCTGTTTCTCAGTGAATAATTAAAGTTATCTAGAAAAATTAGAACAGGCAATCCTGCTTAAAACACCTTTCACTCGCTCTCACTTTGGTCCCACTGTGGGCTCTCTCATCACTTTAAGTGACTTTAAATTATGCTGTTGACGCTGTTGCGGCAATTAAATGCAATTTGTTTACGTGTTTTGTTAATGTTTATGTTAATATTTGTTGAATATGAGTGGTTTATGTGGTAGACAGCCAAAAACTATGGCAAGTTCTATCAAAACAGCTACGTAATTGAAAATAAATAGTTAACATTACATCTAAATTGATTTTAGCGAAAAATGAGTAATTTTTGAAGTTTATAAAAATTTACTAAAACTTTAATGAACACTTGCTTCTTGTTACAGTTTTCGCTAAACACCAAGAAAAAGTGTTTAGCAAACCAAATGCTGACACTATCGACAAATTATAAACGGATCCAGACTGGAATAAAAAGCATTTACATAATACCACTGACAGCAATAATAACAAAAACAGCAACGACAACAATATCAGAATATTAATGATGTCGAAATAGTTTTTCTATGCAGGTTGTTAAGGCGATAGCAAAAACACACACACACACAAGCACACTACACACACTACACACTCAGTTATGATTTTTTGTTTTTCTGGGCGCTTTGGCTGGCTGAATTTGACAAAGCAACTCTATTGTTTGGCTTAGTTCAATTTTTGTTTAGTTTTGCTTAGAGAGTTGTTCACTAAAATACAATGTGACCTTAATCCCAGGGCTCCGATAAAGCAACAGCAGAAACTAGAAAAAAAAATTTCAATAGAAAATTACAAGTAACAATAGCTTAAATCTCAATAGCAAATACGTATGTATGTACATATATTTATTCGTACGCTAGCATTTGTGGCAGGAGCAGTGTTTGAACAACAGCAGCAGTCAATGATTTGGCTTAAACTTTTGCCTCAGGGATTACATACATACATACATACATACATACATAGATAGTTACAACTTTCATGCAAATAGAGAAAGTGTTTGTTTAATTCTTTAATTCATTTTGTTTGGGCTGTTTCAGATTACGTGCGAAGAAAACATTCTGGTTTAGCAAGGAAAGTGTTCGTTCGTTTTCTTTGTCGCAGCGAAATAATTTAAAAATCATTTTTGCAATATGCTTCAACTATTGTTCTTTTGTTTAAGTTTATGAGAACTTTTATTATGAATTTTCATTGTATTCAGCCAGTTTAATTTATAACAACGTGTTGTGAACCTGCCACGAATGATAATAATCAGCAAAATCATTTGTGTGCCCTCAAAGAAACAATGAGATACATATTATTTTCTCTCTCTCTCTCTCTCTCTCTCTCTGTATCTAAAAAGAATATATTTTGATATTCTTTTTAGCATCATATGAAATAGTTTTATTAAATACAATTTTATGAATTTTAATGTTTAGGGATCAATATGGCATTCTCTTGTTGAGAATTTCTTAAACACTAACCCCCTAATTCATAAAAACTATAACATGCTTATAAGACTCTTATTTGACATATTTGTATGGAAAATCTGTCAAATAAGAGCCTTATAAACCTATTATAATTTTTATGAATTAGACGGTAAAACTCTTGTTGAGTATTTCTTATGGGACAGAGGGAGAGAGAGGGAAAGAGACGAAAAGAGAACTCAGGATATTAAATATATAAATTAGTGTCTTGCGGGACACATTCCAGCCACGGCTGAAAACTGGAGGATAACAGTGCAGAAATAGTTGGACCTCACTTCCAGAAAGCGATTGTAATGGGAAAGAATCCACAGTTTTCACTGGGTGGTCCAAGTCGAAGAGCTTTGCGTTAGAGAATGTTTATGTAGGAATACATCTACATACTAGCTTCCTCATACCAATCAAATCTTGTATGGGAATGTTGCGAGCTATCCTTGAGGGCCAGACTAGTGCTCTTATGGACTTCAGGGCAACCAAAGGGTGGACTGGTTAGCCATACGATGAGCAGCAAGGTTTTCTATAGGTACTAAAGCGCTCTGCGGGCTCAACGGCAGCTTAAAGAACACCATTTTAGTAAAAATATAAAAACCAGTCAAAAAGTGGAAAGTATAGATGTGGAGTAAATTCACTTTGTGGTTTTGCAAATACAACTACAACTAAAATTTAAAATTAGTTCTTTTAGATTTTATTTTTCAGCTAAAAAAAATGTCTATCTGTCAAACAAATTCTACTCTTGCACAAAACTAAATGTGCTCTAAGAATCCGTGTGCCGTTCAATTTCATTTTATTGGTATAATTGTTCAATCAAACACAACCATGCAAACACTTGCACGATAGTTACATGTGGTTGGTTATTGGACTTCACTTTTTTTTGGTGGTTTAGCATTGTGCCAACAAATTGTGTGTTGTCCTGTAATTACATGTCGTTAAATGTTAAAAGAGGTCAGTCAATTTTGTAATTATAAAAAGCCTGCAATTCCAAGTACAGCAAATGGGATACATTTTTGTATGTCACAGTTTGGAAATTTACATTTCACTGGCAATAATGAAAAACATGAAACCTGAACACATCAAAAATTTGTCAATAACAAAATCAAATACACTGAAGATTATTATCTCTTTTCAAACTGTCATTTGTAGCAAATAGTCCATCGAAATCATGGGCTGATGAAGTAATTTGTGATTTTATGATTTTCAGAAGTAACACTTTGACCTGGATTTCATTGAAGTTGTACGAAAAAAATTAATAAAATAATAATAAAATGAACGGATCGATTTGTATGGATAAAAACTTGTTGATCTTGGTGCATCGAGTTTTTGTACTTTTATATTAGAACCCCTGATGCATTGTAAGAAAATAATAATAAGAAAATGGATGGTAATACATTTGACTCCTGTACGGGCATGCTGGGACTCAGTAGTGTGATGGAGTACAATTTAACTTTCGATGAGTCCCGGATGCCCGTAGAGTAGTGCAATTTATGACCAACCCCCAACAATGTTGTACTCTCAGTATTTGTTTTAAACACACCGTCTCATTTACATGAATTCTCAATTAAAGTCGGATGCTAGTAAAATAATTTTTTTGATATGTTGTAGTTGAATTTGTTTTCTCATGCCATAAGCTCTCCAAATTTCGATTGCCCAATATCGATGGCTAAGTTTTCTTTCTTAATGCACATACTTTTAGTGGTGCACTCATAAGCAATAAAATGTATTTGAAATAAGTTCAAAAATAATTTGCTATGAAAAACTTTCATTGCATGAATATAGGCCTTAAAGTTTTGTTTAGTAATACCTTCTATTTTCGTTTTTATTATAAATTGTTGCTGTAATTCTTTTTGATGCCTTTAAATTGCTCCATAAAATTTCTATTTACTTTTCCGGCACTCATATTGTGTATATTCTTCATATTTCTTTGGGTCATAAAAACTGTAAAACAACATAAAGCATCCATAAATTCATGTTAACATATTGTCATAATTTTAACGCTTAACATCAAATGCAGCCTTGTACGCATACCAATACACTTGAAAATTATTCGCATACATGTGTGCAAACATGTGATAAAGAAACAAATTTATTGACAAATATGTATGTTCATATTAAACTAAGGCCAACCGTGCTGCTGAATGGAATAGAAAAATTATGAAGAGCAAATTTTAGATAAGAGCTTTCTATTTGAAGAATAAAAAATAAAAAAAGGTCGAGTTTGAACATCATCCAGATGATAATCAATATAGTTACTTGGATCGCAGTGGTGCCAGCAGATTGTTTGAAAAAAGGACACTATATCACTACAAAATTATATTTTTTTTGCAAAATTAAATATTTCGTTTTGCCTTTTTAGTTGTTGAAATAAAATAAAACATTCTTAATATCAATTGGTTCGTTTGAGGTTCATTACCATTGCCACTTATTTTGGCTCAGGTTCAATTTAAATTACTGCTTGCTAAAAATATTTATTCAATATGATGGAAAAGCAAATGCAAGCTAGACGGCAACCAACGCATTCCTGGCAGTTCATAACTGCCAGTCATTACACATAACTGCTTTGTGTAATGAAAAAGATCCTCGAAAACTCTCCGAAAAATCCCTTATAACACATATTTTTCTTTAAAGAATTAAAAACTATTTGTGTCTTATTCGATGCTGCTTCATCTAAACAAGCCATTCAAAGTAAGTGGTGTTTAAAGTATTGCTACACCTGCAGATAATAGTAAAACGCAAACTGAACTGCTTTCATACTTAAACATCCATTTACATTTACGTAACTATATGATTTTTTTTTTGCCTCTTTTGTGAAAAGTCAAGTATGAACTTAAGCTCTCACATTTAACAACAATAGCAACAATAATCACAATAACAAGTAGTTTATAATATTTCGCCATAAACTATAAAATACAACGTGATATTGAGGCACAGACACAACCACAAGCACGCACCAGCACAAAAACGCATTTTAACAATAAATACAATGACAATCACTACAGCAGATAATAAAAGTGGGCTTTTGTGGCAACAGAAAGGTGGATGAGCAAAATTACGAGAGCAAGTCCCTGGGCTGATGTAAGTTTGCTTATGTGAGTGAATATGTGTGTGTGTGTGTGTGTATGCGTGTCTTTATTACAACACATTCATGAACAAAACTATTTTGCAGCAAAATGAAAATATAAATGAGTTTGTCACAGCGCACAACAGAGAATTGTTGGATACATTTTTTGGTATCATTGCGTAAGTACATATTTGATGGACTTGCAAGGAAGCAACATGTTTGTTTAATAGTCAGATTGACTGCTGGCTAGCTGGCTGTGCAGATAGCTTACTGACCAGCAACCTAGGTAATCTATTAAAGGTAAACTACCACTTATAGTTTTAAGTCAAACTCAAATTACAAACAATAAATATGAGCTAAGGAATGTGTGTGCGTGAGCCAGGCTGTTGTAAACTGTATTCATAGAGTGAAACCATTGACATAGAATACAATATAAAGTAGGAACAGATATGGAAATTGTAATATGCAAATTTTGTTTGATAGAAACCAGTAAAATAACATTATTTTATGAAAACTAAAATAAATTTTCTAGGCACTCAATGTTTCCACCATCATTAGAACAGCCTCTGCAGTCGTCCCCGCTACATAATCTTGTCCAAATTGTTGTATCTTTTGGGCAATTATATGGATAAGGTATTGGAGACGCTTAAGTAGCACTTAGAGGAAATTAAAAGAGCATTTGTTTGAGGGGATTAAAAATAAAATTACAATAAAATAGCACTTATACAGAAAAATTTTTTTAAAATAAAAGTTAATATACTAAATTCAATAATATAAAACGAAAGCAATTTAAGTCACAAGCAGCCAAAAACCAACAACCCTCGAACAGAGAAACAATATCGAATTATGATAATTGTAATGAAGTAGAAGAAAGCAAATGGGATGAATTCAAATTCTATATAAATAGATTTTTAGAAGAACAACATATTTATTTTATATGCAAAATCTTTTTATTTACATAAAACGTTAGTCAAGAGTGGACTGATTTTTTTCTCGGTTAGATTATTGTCTAAGCGCCAAACAGTCTTCCGTTGTGTTTTTGTATGCAACAATTTTCTGACAATTTGTTGATTTTCTCTTGTCTGTGTATCTGCACATAGACAAGAAAACTTGGCCACTTTGAGAATATTTTCATATGGTGATTTTATTTCCTCAGAAATGAGAAGGTACTTTTAGTAAGAAATGTTTTTTTCCTAAGTTCCTAAAATAACTCAAGTAAAATTTAACTCAAGCAAATAATTGACAACTATTTTCATGCTTTTGCAGATTCGGCCATGTTGTTTGGCCGAATCTGCACAGCCCAAATCTAACACTGGTGGTTACAATCTTTTTATAACCGTTCTGTGAAGTTGTATCAACACACAAACGTACTTTAAAACAAACACACATTGTCATTTGCACCTACACACAGACACAAACACGCACAGTCGCCACACATTTCCGTTCACATTTAACATGACCTGAAGAGTCATACTGGTATTATCAATTGTTGCAAATGCAGTTGTTGTGTCGTGGCAATTGTTGTCTGTTCTTTATAGGATTTTCAGTGGCACAGCATCCAGCAAAAGTGTTCTTTATATACGATTGTGCGTGATGAGTCACATGATACTTGTTGTTGCGAGGTGGCTTTTTCACAGTTGTTGTTGTTGCTTATATAAATCATAAACCCTCAGCTATATTAAGTTTTTTTTTTTGTATTATTTTTGCCCCATACAAACAGTGGTTGTACTACTAAATTAAAATCCAGACCATAAGCAGGTATGACTAGCAAAATAGCAAAATAGTACAATAGACTCTTGTTTGTAACTAAAGCTCTACGTTACGTTGGTGGCCCGGCGTCAACAGGGAAATGATGGAAACTACAAAAGAGAAAAACAACAAGTTCCCTAATAACTGATGTAAGAAAACGACTGAATGCATAACATTTTATTTCAATTGCTGTTGCAATTGTTGGTATATTTTACCTGGATTGCCAGCAGCCATCGTCCCGGCAGAACATACATCCCTTTTAAGCTGATTTGTGTCAAAAGATTGTTTTTTTTTTTTTAATAATACTTAGCAGGTGTTTACTTATTGTGTTTTAATTCTCGTTTGGAAACATTTCGCGGTAAGTTATTTAGGCAAAGTAAAACATGTTTAACGCACGATGCAAAATTTGAGGACATTTTAAATCATTTAATGTAAAATGTGGCGGTATTAAAATGAAACCAGCAAAGAGATCCCAACTTTATTTATTGGAACTACACTCCTTGAACAGAAGGTAACTGAAAACCCAACTTAAAAGGACCTCCCACAAAACCAAGTCACTCTGTTTTATTTTGAACTGGTCAATGACTTAAAGTATTCTATTAAGGTCTGAAGTAAATTGTCTTCGATAGATTATATATATAGATATTACAGTGATGTACGCAAAATTAGAATACCGGAATATATACTTATTTCAATTGCAGTTTAAAAGCTCCCTTAAAATAACAACAGCATTAACATAATTCTTATTTTTTGAAAAGTGAGCTGTGATAAATATTAAATAAAATGTTAATTAAAATTAAAATTAAAAGAAAAGAAAACGCCATAATGGCACACATGCCAAAAAATAATTAAACGTAATTACGTGTAAATCGGGGAAAGTTTCAAGTTTAACCTTGCAGACTATCATGCTGTATGTATGTCGTTTAAAACACACTCTTCAATATCTGCTTAACAACGCCAACATGTTAAGGGGCTGCTACACATTTTCCATTATTTGTCCCTCAGTTGACAAACAATTTTTTTCTGTTCTTGCAACCCACTTTTTCTCTGTATATTTTAAATGCACTTTTCAAGTTTATGCCTAAAAGGTTGACAAATTTAAACAATATCCTTCCATTCTTGTGCAAGGATCCTACTTGCAGTTTATGTGCGTCTGTGTGCGTCTGAATGTGTATAAAATGTGTCTGCCTGTAAAATTTGTAGGCTTTGCATCTGTAGTTCGTGTGGGTGTTGCTTACAGTTTTGTACAATTATATGTATGTGTATAAATTTCATAAACATTATGACAACTCACCTTTGCATATACAAACAAAATATGTACACACGAGTATTTATGTGCGTTTGTCCACATGTGTGTTAAAAGTGATGATGAATGCAAATCAACATTATCAGTTTCAAAATGCTGCATGTACTAGTTGTTTTTGCTGTTGTTATTATTGTCGGTGATGGGCAGGATAGTGATGATGACGATGATGATGACCTCATTAAAACAAGAGCAAAATGTAAATACCTGGTTATAAATAGCTACAATATGTAAAAATTTGTAATGTTTAAACAATTTGACATTGACAGATCAAGTAAGAAGTGATAGTTGTTGTTGCTTGTTTTTGCTGGTGGAAGGTGAAACCGGGTGGCTTACGAGGCTCAAATTGAATTCACAAGTTGAAGTAAAAGCAAAACACTAAATTTAGAAACACACTCTTTTATGCCTTAAACAGAAGAAACCAAAAAATTGACAGACGATCTACGGGATTGGCAGTTTTTCTCATTTAGTGTAAATATGAAGAAAAAAAAAAACTTTAGATTATTAAGCAACCGAAACGCAGTCTCTGTCTTCCTTTCTGACTGAAAATAAAAGTATTTTTATTTGTGAAGTCAGGGTTGCTGCAGGTAACTTTTTGAGCCATTGAATTCCACAACAATTTTGCTTTATTGGCAGTGCAGGACACTCATACACATGTATTATCCGCGGCTGTAGGCATGAGGAATAACGAATAGAATTAGGAAATCTCTGGTTTTCTCAAGTAATGTTCTTTACAATCCAACCAAACGTGTTTTGTTGGCCCAAGCACCCGTTTTCTTTTCGAGCAGCCCGATGAGTTAGTTGGTAGAATACTCTAATAACAGACTCGAAGTCGCAGGTTCGATTAGCAGCCAAGACTTTGGGTGTTCTTGCAGACAGACAAAAGAGTTTGAGGTTTCGTGTTTGCTTTTGTAACAAAAATTGGATGTTTTAAAAAACTACACTTGACGCTGTAATTTAAGCTGGACTGTTACCCGAGACTTTTGTTTCCCATGACATAATTTGTATATAAATCATGTCATGAAAATAACGTCATATATGGATCATAAGACTTATCGCAGCCAAGAAAAGTTAAAAAAGTAAAAAATAGTTGATTTATAAACATTTTCCTTTTTATCATAATTTTGTGCAACTATTTACAGGTAATTTGTTGTATTTTGTTTTTTTTTTTTTGCTTTAAAATTGTTCAAAACACAAATTACCGATTTTGTTATCATCGAAAGTAGCAACTGCAACAACAACAACAACAACAACAGCAACGTAAAGAGGGCAACAACGCAAATATGTTTGGTATTTTAAATTGTTTTCACAAGTGTTGTTGTTGTAAATGTGTTTTGTTGTTGTTGTTGTGCTATTACAGACAAAAATGAAAGTAATTTTATGCGTCATTGAATTTTTGATGGGAATTTTAAATTTTGTTACGTTTCGTCATCATCATCGTCTTCTTCACTCATTCACGCACACATTTTCATTTTATCTTTTTTTTATGCCTTGATTTGTTTGTCGTTAAGTTTCCTTTTTCCCCTCCCCCCCAACTTTTGCCTGTTTCGCCCATAAAATATTTGAAATTTATTCTGGTTTTTTTTTCTGTTCGTTTTGTAATATAATTTGTTAAGTGAAAGATGAAAATATTGTTAAATGAAAAGCATAAAACAAAAGAGATTAAAGAGATTAATTTTTTGCAATAGAAACTGTGTGTACACTTATTTGAAAACAAAAACAGGAATTTAAATTAAAACTCGTTCTCCAGAAAATGTAAAGGATATTATAAGTTTAGAGCAGGGCATGTAGGCAATGTTATTTTCAAGAAGCTTTTTACATTTTTACAACAAAATAGTTTGCATTTTTGTATTCCAAGCAGCTTAAAGTGAATTTATCGGGCGCTTTATGATAGTGAAGACACGCTGGAATTAGTTTTAACTCAAAATTTGTTAACAAAAAATTTACAAGAATAATTAAAAAGGTTTTTTTTTCAGCACCTAAGAGTGATGTGGCTATAAGATTAAACTAAATAAATAAAGCTCTTAGCACTGGGTATTATTACATCAAGGTTGTTGTCTTGACTGAGCCTTAAAACAGCGACCATGTTGCACCAAAATTTGTTGGTAACGTCGAGTGGCATCTGCTAGTGAACTAGCAGAGAAATGACTAAAGTAAATTTGCTCTAGATCGAGATAAATTACTATAAGAGTAGACTACTAAAGAACAGGTTGAACCTTGTAAAGTGGACATTAGTTTAACTCACATTGCTGGGCTAGAGAAGATCAGTCTACCTGTAAGCTTTTCAAAATCTGGATGTGTGTTGGCCTGTTCCCCAAGCATACTGAAAGCTTAGTGTTTCCTATTTGAGTCGAAGGGTGTGCTCAGAAACTTTGTAGAGCATGTTAGAGCATACTAACCCCTTAAAACCGACCAACTTGGATAATTTTTAGTTTTAGTTTTTACAAATGGTACGGTACGGTATGAGAATATAGAGTATTAAGATTTTACAAAATATTGTGTAAAATCAGCAGCTCTGAGAAATGAAAACACTTTCTAAAATGAATTTTGAAACTCAAAGTGCTTGATAATGTTATAAGTATTGCAATAATGTTTTTATTGTTTTTCATATTTACAAACATTTTTCAAAAGTTTAAAAGCAGTTCTTTTAACGTCTATAAATTTTAATTGCTTTAAGGACTTTAATTCGACCGCTTCTAATTTCTCCTCAAATTGTGCATATAAAATGTTGAAAACAAGTGTATGATTGCTTTTAGTTCTTTTCAAAACAAACGAATGCTGGGTACCCATTTCATTTGAACCATTTAAATGAAATTTATTAGATTATTGCTTTCATATGGATTAAAGCAGGCAAAAAGAGAGTTGAGGGTTTTCCCATCAAAATGCTAATGTATGCCAAAAAAATAACTACTCACTCAGATAGATCATGGTGAGGGGATAAATACAGTTTGTGGCAGCCTTAGGGAAATGGTTTTATATTCCTTGGCTGGGTGGATGTTTTCTTTCTTGAGGGTTGCACTGCAATTTGATTCACTACATGTGGTGTTATTTGCAAGATAATGTTTTTGAATTCGAACAGTTGTTGTCAGTGCTTATCAGCATAATTTTTCATGGTTTTTTTTTTTAACGCACTAAGGTACTTTATTTTTGTAATAAAACTAATAAACAGTTTAGTAAGTAGAGCTGTTTTTATTAAAGATTTAAAAGAGATTTTGGTGAGGAAATACAAAATATGGAAACAGGTGTAGCAAAAATTTTGAACTGAAGGTGGCATTGAAAGCACAGCAATCACGACGAAGTGTGTGAGTGCTTTTTATTTATGAACAACATGTCAAATGATTAATATTTATGACTGTGAAGTTGTCATTGCAAAAGATTTGGAGCAAAAAGGCTAAAAGGTGTGTGTATTTAGCTGTAGCAACAAAAAGCACACAGATTTTATTGAACAGCTAAGCAAAGTAAGAGGCAAAATACTGTGTGCAGTGCATTATTTAAAACCATAAAAAAATCGAAAATTAGAGATTAATTTTAAGGACTTTTCAGACCTTGTCCTTTTGAAAATTCGGTGTCCCTGAAACCGAGTTTGAATACAAGTTTTCATTCCTAAAGATAATTGGCATGTTCCTTTAACGAAAACTAAAGTAACTAAAAACTTACACCCATATTCATAAAAACTATTGAAGGTTTATTACACGTTTATTTGACAAATATTCCGTAGAAATACGTCAAATAAGAGCTTAATAAACTTACAATAATTATTATGAATATGACCTTTATTTTTTTCTCTGAAAATAAAACAATATCTCAGGTTTGTTATCTTGCAATACTTTAGCTTTTTCAGAAACTAAGATATGAAAGCTTGCGAAGGTGTTTTGTAAATTGCTTTGATTCTACAACACAAACTTAGTTTTGAGCCAATGTGCTCGTGACAAAATAAAAAGTACAACTCTTTCACCTGGTGCTTAGCAGGTTGAGGTTAGGACCGTTTATTTTGTTGTAAAATATTCAAGTGATTTCAAGCAAATTTGCTTTATATGCTCACGAACAGATGACATTATATGTTTTTATAAAGCTTTGCTATATTTATCCTCCATTTTGGGACGTGGTCAACACATTAACCCTTAGGATAAAACTCTTACTCTTAAGTTTTGTTTTGATACTACTGAAATGCAGTTTAAACTATTTGTCAGTGAATTAAAATATTAGTCGGGAGTAGTGCCACAATATTCAAATAGTGTTTGTATTCGCAGCACAATTACAATTGAAGTCTAAGCGCAACATTTTCTTCAGCTAAACGTCATTGAAATCGTTACCAACCTGCAGGTTCAATTGTTGAAACACAAATTAAACTGAAAAGACATCGTGTGCCACTAATTTTTGAGCTATAGCAAAAAACTCGCGAATTACAGTAACTTCTGCTCTCACAACGTCGTCTTTGAACTAGTGGCTTGGAACAGATTTCTGCGCAGCTCTGTAGTTTCCCATATATTTTTGGTAATATTTCTTTATAGGCTTGCAAAATATTTTGATTTGACAATAGAAACTAATTTCACTCATTTGCCAATTGGCAGATGAAATTGACTCTTTACGACTTAATCGCAAATGGTCAATATAAACTTTATTGCACAGCCAGGGTTTTATTGCAGCTTATGACATTTCTGTCAAACACAAACGAACAAACAAACAATATTATATTGCCTGCCTTCGTACCGGCATTGCAAAATATTTTTAATAAAAATTTTTGCGGTGTTCCTGTACAAAAATGTTTATCCGAACATTACATTTGGTGGGTCATTTTATTTTATTTTCCTTTTTGGATTTTCTTTTGTTAAACGCCAGTGTTGAATTTTTGTAGACCACATAAATATACTGCTAAATGTCATGCATTGTGCGTTTAACATAAAAGACACACCAGCACACAACACAAGCCCAAAACAATTTGTTGCTGGGTTTGTATCGTTGTGTATGAAAGTGTGTGCCGTCATTTGAACAGTACCAGAGTAGGAGTTATAAACCAAATTATTGTCAATTTTGTGGTTGACATATGCGTGAAATCACCAACACTCGGAGCAAGTACATGTACTAAATACTGATTATAATGCATCACATTTTGTATTTCAGGTTGCATATGAGCAGTAAATCGAGTGACTGTGTTAAACATTCCTTTTTTTCGTCATTTACCGGTTGGGGTTTGTCTTCATGTTGGTAGCCTCACATTTAGCAATAATAATAAAATTTCACTTTTTGTTTTGGCTTAAACGTTTGTGTCTTCTTTTGTATCCTCTTAATTTTTGACCAAACATACGCGTATGCATGTGTGTGTGTGTGTAAGCTGCTGGTATTGTCTCTTTTGCTTGCTGACAGTTTTATTAGCATTTTGCGTTAAATGACAGGACTCGAAATAAAATGCATGTTCGAATTTTGTTTAATTTGAACACAACGAAATGAATGTTACATGTTTTAATTTTTACACACTTCTTTTTTAAATACAATTTGTTGTTTCGTTAATTGCTTTTACTGCAGTAATTTGACAATAGACCGACGATATTTCGAAACATCAAGCACAGAAAAAGTTTTAAAATATTACACAATATTTGCTAAATAATTTTTAATTACGTGCCGAATATTTTGTGTGGCAAAAATAAAATTTATAGCCCAAAATAAAAATAAAAAAAACTAGTAGGAAAAATACAATTGCAAATTTTCTACGCCTGTGGGTTATTAAGTTTCATTTAATTTTTTGTTTCACGCTTAGTGTTAATTGTTATGTCACTCAGTGAAATTATTTTTAATAACATTATTTTCTTCTATTTTTTGAAATTTTACACAAAAATAAAAATCTAGCAATTATATTTGTGTTTATTTAAAATGATTTATCAGTGGAATCTTAATTAAATGTTATGTACAAAATAAACATTGAACTGTCAGATGAAATTAAGGTAAAACACCATTGAAACTAAATAAAAATAGAATTATTTTCAGTGATTATTTCGATTCCAATGTCATAAAAATAAATCAGTTGTTTTTAATTTGAGAATGGGTTCGAAGGCAGACAGTAGATACCAAGATCTTCTCACATAAATAAATATGGAGCTAGTTAAGGAATTTTACTCAATTAAGGCCTTAATTGACATCAATATATTGTTTAAAATATAAATATTTAATTGAACAATTAGCACAAATTGTTCCATTGATTGAGTAAAACTCACTGAATGTACTTCAGTGTAAAAAAGAGAGTGAGAGAGCCTGAACATACACAATCAGCCTTAAAGTGTGCCATAATAACAAAAAAACATTCCTGAAGAAATGTATTAATTCAGCTCCAAAAATTAACCTTTTCAAAAAATATTTGCTGTATTTTTCAGCTGTCTATATGCCGACGACATTTCGTTGGTGCTAATCAACTCTTCAGTAGACTTGAAAAATTCTTAAAAGTTTGTTTGAAACTTAACTACTTATTTCATAATTCCCATGAACAGAATGGGAATCAGAAATGCTTTAAGAATTTTTCAAGTCTACTGATGAGTTGATTAGCAGCAACGAAATGTCGTCGGCATATAGACAGCTGAAAAATACAGCAAATATTTTTTTTTTTAAAAGGTTCATTTTTGGACCTAAATTAATACATTTCAATTGGCTCTTAAAGCAAATAAATAATTAAGTTCATATTTGAATATTCCTGAAGAAGATATAAATTGTGATATCGAAATATTGAATTCAAAAAACACTTATAAAAAAAAAACAAGTGACCTTAAGGCTCGAAAAATTAAAATACTAAACAACAAAGGTCAAAAAATTAGCATCAAAAATATATAAAATATGCTAGAATATTCTTTTATTTATCTTCTTTTCTATTTTGAAATGCAATTTACTTTTATTAAGTCAGATTAAACGTCAGTCGCAACAGCAACAACTCCCAAATGAGTAGGCTTGGTGTCATCGGAAAATGTGAGAGCGCAACTTAAAGTCTTAATGACTCAATTACGTTGCATGTCTGAATTGGTTATAAAACGTTTAAACTTTGCTTTTTCGAAACATTTTTTGAGCTGTATTGTTATTGCATTATATCAACACTGAACCTATACGTTTTTCTAAACGTTTGCCACTCCATCAACTCTTAAGTAATATGCTCTCCACATTTTCTTTTTTACCTCAAGCAATCAAATTTGTCAACTTCAATCCCTTCTTCAATCATTTTGTCACTCATTTGTTGAACAACAACACGTGGCCGGCCATTGTGCATATTTACAAATGATGGCCTGAGGCAAAATTTTCACAATTACTTCTTTGTACCTTTCGTCAACAAGCAGCTAAGCAAGAGCTAAAAAGAAAGAGAAATAGAAAAGAAATTTACACAACACTTTTTAATTGAACACGCGACACTTGTCACGGTAAACTTGTCATAAGACACGTTTTTATATGCGAAATCACTTGTTAAATTGAAAAACGTGTTTAAAGAAGGGATGCAAATTTTTTCTTTTCGAAGTCTTGAGCTTTATTAAACAACAATGTCCTGACGAGGAACTACTAATTTTATGGTTCAATCATTTAATTTGCTCAGAGATGAAAAACACATTTTTAAGCAGATTTCGCCAGGCAGATAAATGTTTTCTTTTTCAAGAAAAATGATATAATATAAATTGTAATTATTATTCATGTATAGAATGTAATTTCTACTTCATTCTGGGGCATACCGAATTTCTCATTCTTCAACTGCTTTATCAATTTTTAAATCATTTGCTTACAAATTGCCCCTTATTACGATTTGCTTTGAAAGAATTTCATCATTAGCATGCTTTTTGAATTTTCAAAGAACATTTCCTTATTCAAAAAAAAAAAAAAACAGAAAAAGATATTGCTAAATAATAAAACACCCCTTTGGAAGAAATAAAAAACGAAGCACAAAACCAAAAGATAAAAAGACCATGATTAAAGAAAAAGGGTGGAAAAAAGTTAATACTTTTTACTGCTGCAGACACGGGCGTTCGCTTATAATTAGACGCCAAATACTTGTTCTCTTTATGAAAAGAATGCGACCAACAACAGCAACAGCAACAGCAACTACTATAAATAATGCTTAATTGTAATGTCATTGCACTGGATCAATTTAATGCTTGTATTTTATAACATTGTTGCTGGAACGAGGTCAATATGAAAAGTTCTCGACTCAAGAAAAGTACTTTAGAAATTACTGCAAGGTTGGGAAAATGATTCATGGAGTATTCAGGGTGTTTGCTTTAAAAATGCATTTAATTTTAAACTCTTTTGCCACTAACTTTACTCGCATTTATAAAATCATCGTTTTCAAATGTATATTAATATGCTACAAAATAATGTTTTCAACACGTGTTGCTTGTGTTATGCACGAGTTGCTTATTAAACAACACATACACACACACAGAGCGCATATGGAATTATGTATGCTTTGAAACGTGTGAGAGGGAATCAAACTGAAAGACTGTAGAGGACAGAAGAGCAGATCAAAATGCAATATGTTTGTGTGTAAATGTATATTTGGGTAAACACACTTAATAATTGAACTCAGAGAGACACTCACCCGCATACAAATACAAATATACTGAGACAGGAGTGCATTTGGTTTGATGGCGTTTGGTCTTGGATTTGTTCATTGATGTGATTTAATTTTTTTGTTTCTCTTGATTGAGCATAGTATTGTTGTTTTTGTTGCGATTATGACACACACAGACACCCACATTAAAAATTTGTGCTAAGTATTGTAATAATGAAAGCAGGAAATCGTTGTGTGTTTATTTACATTAACTATTTGATTTGTTGTTTGTTATATTCTTTGTTTTTATTTAAGTTTAGGATTATTCTTTAATTTTTCTTTCCCTTCAAACAATGGCCATCACATTAATATGATACTTGCATATGAAGTATTTTTTATTTGCTCAAATTATTACAGCGCAATTGAATTTCTTTATAATATCCTGTTCATACATGCAGCAATATTCAAATTATAACAATTAAAGCCATTATTGAGACAAAATTTTCATATAAAAATTACAATTAGCTTATTGGCAATTAAGAGATAATTGTTTCAATAATGAGTAAAATTTATAATGCAACACTGTTAGATTTGTATTAACAGTACAATTTGTATTAACAGTACAATAACAGTACATATTGAACACTCCTTGTGAAAATTTTACTAATCAAATATCAACAAAATAAATAAACAAAAAACAAATTTTTTTTTTAATTTTTTATGATAAGGGGTGTTTTTTTCGATGTATACAACTTTAAGTTGCAATAAAACAACGATGGATTATATGATTGGCATGAATTTTACTTATCCGAAAGATAATCTTGTGGCATTACATTTTAAATATGTATGACTTCTGGCATATGACCGCCACGGCTGGCGCCGATGTAGTCTAATCTGGACTTCCAATTTTCGATGACTTTTTCTAACATTTCTGGCCGTATATCGGCAATAATACAGCGAATGTTGTCTTCCAAATGGTCAAGCGTTTGTGGCACAAGCATGTTGCGCAGTCTTGTTGAAATCACATCTCCTGGACATCATGGTTATTCAATTCAGGAATGAAAAAGTTAGTAATCATGGCTCTATATCGATCACCATAGACTGTAACTTTCTGACCATCATCGTTTTTGAAGAAGTACGGACCAATGATTCCACCAGCCCATAAAGCTCACCAAACAGTCAGTTTTTGTGGATGTAACGGTGTTTCGACATGCACTTGAGGATTAGCTTCACTCCAAATGCGGCAGTTTTGTTTGTTGAAGTAGCCATTCAACCAGAAGTGCGCTTAATTGCTAAACAAAATTGTGCGCGATACGTATTCCGCACAGAACCATTGCTTTCGAAATAAAATTGCACTATTTGCAAGCCTTGTTCACTCGTGAGTTTATTCATGATGTACATATTGCCAAACCAAACTGAGAATAGATCACTTGACACCTGTTAAATCGGTAGCCATCTTGAACAGTAATGCCAACTTAGAGTTCTACTCATCGAAAAAACACCCTTTACAAAATAACCAAATGTAAACAATAACTTTTTCACCTGCCAAATGCTAATTGTCGTAGCAATATTAAGTATGTATGAACACCAAAACGATATTGCCAATTAACTGAATATTGTTTCAATTAAAAAGGCATATGTGAACTGCATATAAGGCTGTAACCAATAATATTGTATTAAATATTGTATTAAATATTTTAAAGAATTTAATTTGTAAGTTATTTTTTTGGGCTACCTAAATTTAAAAATTTTATTTTAATTTACTGCAGTTTTATCTTGCAGGCAAATGTTACTGCCATAAAGATAATTCCAGTGAAATAGAAACATTGAAAGGTCGTCTCCAGCAAAACGTAGCAGCAAAAAAATGCATGACGTCTGGGCTTTTAATCAGTCTGTAATTTGATTAAACACGATCTCTAGAATGTTTAAAATACAAAATTGTTCTCATTACGAAAACGTATGCCAGCAAACATGTACGACGACATCGTGCCAAGTGTTTGCCTTATAATCCAATGCAAGTAGTAGTATATTGTATGTACCAGACCAATTAAAATTGTCAAATTTGGGTAATTAAAATTTGAAATTTTAAGATTTATGTGTTTATTTAGTAATTTGATCCTTTTGATCTTGCTGCGGCATGTGGATGTATGGTGTGTGTGTGTGTGATATGTTTCTTGATATAATAGGGGGGTGCAGAGTTGGTGTGTGGGAATTCCGTCCGTCCATGTGAATTTCTGTCTGTCCGTGGGAATTCCGTCCGTCCATGAGATTTTCTGTCTGTCCATACGCTTGAGGATCCCGTCCGTCCATGAGCCGTTCTGTCTTGAGGATCCCGTCCATGAGATTTTCTGTCTGTCCATACGCTTGAGGATCCCGTCCCGCTTGAGGATCCCGTCCGTCCATGAGACGTTCTGTCTGTTCATAAGCGTGGGAATTCCGTCCGTCCATGAGAATTTCTGTCTGTCCGTGGGAATTCCGTTCGTCCATGAGACTTTCTGTCTATCCGTGGGAATTCCGTCCGCCCGTGAGACGTTCTGTCTGTTCATAAGCGTGGGAATTCCGTTCGTCCATGAGACTTTCTGTCTGTTCACAAGCGTGGGAATTCCGTCCGTCCGTGGGAATTTTTTATATGTCCATAAGCGTGGGAATTTTGTCCGTCGTTTATGAGAATTTCTGCCCTGAATTGAGGAGAAATATTTATAGGCGATCCCTTTGGTACAAAAAAAAAAAAAAAAAAAAAAATATTTTAATATTTTTGTTAAGTGAAATATTTGCGCCCCACTAATTTTTGTATGCTTTTGCTTCTTTGAGGATCACAAATCAATTCACGAAATTTTATTTTGTATGTTTACATTTAAAAGTTTTGTGTTTACGTGCAGATCAGGTATCTGATCAGGTTTTAGATCAGATATCTGATCAGGTATCAGATCAGGTATCTGATCAGTTATCAGATCAGGTATCAGATCTGGTATCAGATCAGGTATCTGATCAGGTATCAGATCAGGTATCTGATCAGGTATCAGATCAGGTGCAGATCAGGTATCTGATCAGGTATCTGATCAGGTATCAGATCAGGTATCTGATCAGGTATCAGATCAGGTATCTGATCAGGTATCTGATCAGGTATCAGATCAGGTATCTGATCAGGTATCAGATCAGGTATCTGATCAGGTATCAGATCAGGTGCAGATCAGGTATCTGATCAGGTATTAGATCAGATATCTGATCAGGTATCAGATATGGTATCTGATCAGGTATCAGATCAGGTATCTGATCAGGTATCAGATCAGGTATCTGATCAGGTATCAGATCAGGTATCTGATCAGGTATCAGATCAGGTATCAGATCAGGTGCAGATCAGGTATCTGATCAGGTATCAGATCAGGTATCTGATCAGGTATCAGATCAGGTATCTGATCAGGTATCAGATCAGGTATCAGATCAGGTGCAGATCAGGTATCTGATCAGGTATCAGATCAGGTATCTGATCAGGTATCAGATCAGGTATCTGATCAGGTATCAGATCAGGTATCTGATCAGGTATCAGATCAGGTGCAGATCAGGTATCTGATCAGGTATTAGATCAGATATCTGATCAGGTATCAGATATGGTATCAGATCAGGTATCAGATCAGGTATCAGATCAGGTGCAGATCAGGTATCTGATCAGGTATCAGATCAGGTATCTGATCAGGTATCAGATCAGGTATCTGATCAGGTATCTGATCAGGTATCAGATCAGGTATCTGATCAGGTATCAGATCAGGTATCTGATCAGGTATCTGATCAGGTATCAGATCAGGTATCTGATCAGGTATCAGATCAGGTATCTGATCAGGTATCTGATCAGGTATCTGATCAGGTATCAGATCAGGTATCTGATCAGGTATCTGATCAGGTATCAGATCAGGTATCTGATCAGGTATCTGATCAGGTATCAGATCAGGTATCTGATCAGGTATCAGATCAGGTATCTGATCAGGTATCTGATCAGGTATCTGATCAGATATCAGATCAGGTATCTGATCAGGTATCTGATCAGGTATCAGATCAGGTATCTGATCAGGTATCAGATCAGGTATCTGATCAGGTATCAGATCAGGTATCTGATCAGGTATCAGATCAG
Source organism: Sturmia bella (assembly GCA_963662145.1). Taxonomy (NCBI): domain Eukaryota; kingdom Metazoa; phylum Arthropoda; class Insecta; order Diptera; family Tachinidae; genus Sturmia; species Sturmia bella. Next base: position 67,040,071 of record OY759172.1, on the reverse strand, counting down.
GTATCTGATCAGGTATCAGATCAGGTATCAGATCAGGTGCAGATCAGGTATCTGATCAGGTATCAGATCAGGTATCTGATCAGGTATCAGATCAGGTATCTGATCAGGTATCAGATCAGATATCTGATCAGGTATCAGATCAGGTATCTGATCAGGTATTAGATCAGATATCTGATCAGGTATCATATATGGTATCAGATCTGTTATCAGATCGGTATTGTCTATTATCAGATGGTTTGGAGTTCGCGTATAAGATTGATATAAATAGAACGAATCGACATTTTTTTTTTCTACATTTCTAGAACTAAATAGCAGATTCATAAATCGAACCTTTTATTCAATAATTAAATAATATGGTTATACTCTATAACAACTCATTTAGTTGTAAACAAACTATCACTGGAGAAGGTTTAGTAGATAAAGCAATAAACTTTCTGCCTTTTGAGCTACATCTTCCTGGATATCAATACTGCGGACCAGGAACAAAATTACAAAAGCGATTAGATCAAGGTGATCGAGGTATTAACTTATTAGACGCTGCTTGTAAAACTCACGACATAGCTTATTCCAAACGTAAAGATTTGAATAGTAGACATAAAGCTGATAAAGTTCTTGAAAACAAAGCTTGGGAACGAGTTCGTTCAAAGGACAGCAGTCTTGGAGAAAAATCATTTGCTTATCTAATTACCAATGCAATGAAAACCAAAACAAAACTTGGTATGGGTGTGGAAAAGAAGAAAAAACATATCACAAATGGTAAAAAACTATTTAGCTCATCGATTAAAGCTGCAATGAAAGTTTTGAATAAAGAAAAACCATATGATATAAACTCAGCCATTAGAATTGCACGTAAAGCTATCAACAAATCATTAAAAGGGAAAAAATCACGAGTTATTTTACCACGCATAATCAAAGTTCCGAAAATAGGTGGATTTCTTCCTTTAGTTCCGATTCTTACTGCTCTCGGTGCAATTGGTAGTCTAGCCACAGGAGGTGCTGCTATAGCTAAAACTGTAAATGCAACAAAAGACGCAAGAAAGCAATTTGATGAATCCGTTAGACATAATAAAGCAATGGAATCTATTGCTATCGGTAAAGGACTTTACCTTAAACCATATAAGAAAGGCTACGGACTAGTTTACAACGATAAGTCAAAAAACTCATAGATATGCTGCCCAATCGGCCTTTATCGGATATTGATCTAAAACAATTTTCAATACATATCTCACATTTTAGAGGAGTATTCATGTTAGATTCATTACCAAAACGACCAAGGAAGAAAGAATGTGGAATAATTAATTTAGATATATCAACAGGAGATGGCACACATTGGGTAGCGTATTATGTAAATAATAATCAAAAGGAATATTTTGACAGCTTTGGAAACTTGCAACCTCCATCGGAAATTATCAAATATCTAGGATCAAATATAAAATATAACTACTATCAACATCAAAATTTTAATACATTTAACTGTGGTCACTTATGTCTAGCATTTCTTTATGAAATACATAAAAAATTCAAATAATATCGCAAACACATTTTTTTTTCTCTTTTATTTATTTATATTTTGAAATACATTTTGATTTTATTCCCAAACGGGATATTGGGCATTGGGTATTAAAAACTCATTCATTTCAGTATCAAGGACTAAGTTTCGGTCTCCTTTTCTTTGTAGTCGGAATGTACCATTGGAAAAGCTCTCTACCTCTTCATCTGTTAGACTATTGTACCGATTGGGTAAGAACATTATATGGTTTTCCAGCTCAATCTGAATTGTTCTTCCATATTTAGTTGTTACCCGTTTAGCTTGCACAATAGTATATTTGAGAGAATCATCCAAATCCTTTATGTGAATTATGGTTTTAGTATTGCAGGAATTGAACTTATTAATTAAATTTAACACTGAATTCATTTCTTGAAAGTCAACTTGTCACTTTGAAGATTAACTTTAAATTGAAATTAGTTTCATTTTAGAGACTCTAGGAAGCTTAAGCAAAGAAAATCAAACAGCATATATATTTTTTTTTTCTTCTGCCAAATTGAGTTTGAAAGAAGGAAAAGGCAGACAAACACACACACACACACACACACACACACACACACACATATATATATATATATATATATATATATATATATATATATATATATATATATATATATATATATATATATATATCTTTTCAGCTGAGAAAACTTTGTATCCAAGACTTTGAAATAATTATTAGTATCAGTGAAGATATCAAAACCTAAAGGTCGTTAAGTAAAATGATCCAAATAAGAGATAGAATTAAAAAGTTCCTCATGGATTTCCAAGACTTTCAGCTATATGAACATAAGGACACGATAACATGTTTCTTGAGTATGTTGGATGAGAATGATGAGTTTGGTGTTACAGAAGATGAAGATAAAAATAAGGGCCATTTCAAATGCTGTCCTTGGTATAATTCCGATTGTGAAGAAGGGCCTGATACCTGTAGATGTACAGTGTACTATTTAAGAAAAAATGTTATATGTTATCTCATTGACTCTTATTATGAAATGTTTTCTAATTCAAATTAGATTGTGAAATAAAATAATTAAACAAAATAGCATTTTTCTGTTGAAATAAATTTGTTTTTTTAATTTATTAAATATTTTCTTTATAATTTAAACAAATACATATATTTATCTTCATGTATATGAGTTGCAAATATTATGTATTCTCCTCTTCGAATCTGTTTATTTCTAATATCAACATATCTAATTCATATTCAGGATTAGTTTCCTCGATTTGATAATGATACCATGCAAATGTATCTATGTCATTACTTTGAATTTTTCTTTTGTCATCTCCATAGCTCAATACTACTTTGCGTAACTCATTAGTGTAAATTTGATGAATTTTAGACTTAAAGGTTAACATACTATCATATACAATAGACTTATTAAATAAGCAATTTCTATACGAATCTAAACTATACTTATCTAAAACGGATCGCTTTACCCCCTTGGACCTTTTAACTTCATTTTTGTTTTGTATACTGAAAGAGTACATTTTAGAACGCAGTCCCACAAATTCTTTCATTATCTTTCCACAATTCTCATCCTTCATCATCCCCAGTACCTTCTTGTTCAAGAGTGGAAAGTTGTAGACATTGTTTGCTGGGTAATCTGAGGTATCAAAATATTGTCCAATATCATTTTTTATGTCACTATAAAAGTCGTCAGTTGTAATTGTATAAATAAAGGAGTCTGTATCCATGTAGTTTAATTGTAATTTTGAATTAAATTTACGTTTCATGTACCCATAATGGAAATCATACATTTTCCATTTTGAAAGTTCTAGTACACAAAATCCTAAGTATATTGGCTTATTGTAATAACTCTTAACCCTCTTCATTTCAATTGCCACCATGTCTTCAGTAAATATAGACAAACTGTGGAAATTGGATTTCGATATCCAATCTTGTGCTCCTAAATGATTTCTGTTTGTCCTATTCCAGTTTGTGACAATTCTCACATCTTTTCTTTTGTCAACATTCTCCATGGTTTTGCCGTAAACTGCGTTGTTTAACAGTTTAAAAAAGTTTTTTTCAAAAGAATTTTTTGCATTAGCTCTATGTTTCGTGTTTAAATCAATGTAATTTTTCAACCATGGAGATTGCTTAAAAGTAAGAATACGATGCACTTTCTTTAAAACTAAACCGTTCTGTAAACATTGTTTTAGAACTCGGTGGTGAATGACATAAACATTTTTTGGTGAGAAGTCGGCAATCAGTTTACAGTGGTTTGATTGAGAGGTTTTTTTATTTTGTGCACAAAATGGGAGATCATTGTGTGAGTCGTGTAGATACGAAGGGTATTCGAGCGAAACCTCATACACATAGCCATCGTTTGAGTTTATATCTATAGTTTCTGGATTCAGATTTAGTTTATCATCCGATAGCCATCTAAATCCTCCATATGGAAGACACTCAGACATTGCCCAACCGTAAAGGTTATTTGCATCCAAATATACAAGAAATTCTGATGGCTTTTCTTCATCAAAGTCATCTAAGTATTTATTATTTGCCTTTGAATATCTTTTGCTGCACTGTACAAGTCCACCACGTATCCCCTTTTTAAAGAAATTATACATATCTATATCGGTTAGTAATTCCAACTCGATCTGTGTATGCTTCATCATGGCATCCCAGGATAACCCTGGTGCAGTATAATATTGAGATGGGTCCAAGTTGTATATTCCCTTACATACTTTTCTAAAGTTTTGAAAAATGTCTGCCAATAAAAGTACGTCAGTTTTTAGGTACAGTTCCATGTAGTCCTGTAGAGTTTTACAATTAAAGGTGTGCCATACTTTTTTCGCATGTTCATAGTCTTCCACAGAACATTCCCTATCATTGATTTTGTTATAAAAATCTTCTCTGGGTGGAAGCTGACTATCACCTAATTTCTCAAATGAGTTCAGATAGTCGTAAGGGAAAACACCCTTTCTTCTAACCAGATCAAACTCTACTTTTGATTGAAATTGATTTCTAACTATATGGAAATCATTATCACTAAGATTACTTGCTAAAGACTCTAAGCTGTCAGGCATGAAACGTAATGTGTCCAAAAACCTAAGTTCAAGGTTGCAGTTGTCCTCCATTTTTTTAAATATGGATAAAGATATATAGAGCTCTTTGTTAAGCGGAATAACTTTAATATTGTTGGACTTTTTACTTAATTCTCTCACAAAAAGATGCGAGTCATAAGATGAGTAATTGTGAAAGTAAATTGGAATGAATTTGGCAATTTGAAATTTCAAATTGCATATGCTGTGAGCTGCACCTCTAAATTTACCACTTATGTGGCAATGATCTTTCACACGATCTTTACCTAAAATCATTCCACAAATATGACAATTCAATGTATTATTAAAATTAAAAGTTTCAAAAGGGGTTAAGTTAACCATTTTTACAACATTTAATAAGTATTCATTATAAATATTCTCACAATCCTCAATTATGTAATCAACAAATTTTGCAGCTGCATCCTTACCCGTATATAACCTAAACTGGTCTAAGCTATCATTATTAATGCATTTAATATAATAACTAAAAGCACAAGGAATGTGCTTGCTTATCAACTTACTTTTATCACTTACACTTAAATTTGCATTTTCTAAAACACATTCAAAGTCAGCATATATAACGAAGGGTACATCCATTTGTCGTTGATGGTCCTTAAACTTTAATATATTGTTCCCTGCAGCGGGCAATTTTGCCACTAACTCCCCACATTCTAGTCTATGTTGCTCCATACTCAAACTTTGATGGGTGTATTGAAGACAAGTGTTACAAAATAAGAGTTTACTACAATGTTTTGTAGTTTGAGCTTTTAAAAGTCTGAAAATATAGACAAATTAACATATTCATTTATTACCACATTTATAGTTTCTTTGTTAATATGTAGCTATTAGTGTATTATTATTTACCTTGACATGTTTGATACGAAAATATAATGGTGTTTTTCTTCTTCTTCAAGTAGAATCAAGTTGATATGTTTTAACTTTTCCTTTTTTGTGATGTAGAATGGCCCAATAACTTCATCTGTCACCTCGTCGTATCCAAATACATTAATACTTATTTCACCATTCATCACCTCAAAATCTTGAATTTTTTTCAATGGCAACGGAAAATTTAAATTTGTAAATTTAAGCTCAACTCCATTTGCTAAACAAATTACTTCTGCATCAATGTTTTCTATACTATATGAACTGCATCTTTGTTTATGAGCAACTTCTACCGTACTTAATGCTGCGATCAAAGCCCATTTGAAACAATAATTATCATTGTTTTCCACATTAATGCAAGCACCTTTTTTAAGAAGTTTACGTGGCGTGCTTATCCATGACGATCCCCTTACCAATGATGACTTGTTTATACTAATTTCAAGACGAACAATCCTTATTAATGTCCATCCAGAATCCCTTTCTTGAAACTCAGACATTTTATTGTGAAGAATTTCAAATTGTCTCGAAATAACCTCATCAATATTATCTGCTAAGCAAAGTAATTCCATTTTCGCCCTATGTGCAATTGTACATAAATCCATTTCCTCACCAACAATTTTTATATACTCTCCTATAAGAGTGATGCAAAATTTTAGGATTTTATGTTCCATCAAACTGCTCTGAAGTCTTTCTCTGATTGTGGATCTGGTTTCATCAATAAACTCTTCGAAAAGAAGACTGTCTTTCTTATTATGAATTCCATAAGTTATAATATTGTTTTTAAAGGCACAATTTATTTGAAAATATTTTGCTTCAGCACCGTTAGAAATATCCATTGCTTCTTCTTTAGCTAAAGTATTATTTTCACTAACCTCTCCTGATTGTTCCTGCTGAGTTACCTGACTTATCTCCATATCATCATTCATAATGTTATCCTGCTGTAGCCGTTCTGGATATATTGAACTCTCCATTAACAAATTGTTTAAAGCTGTAGGATAATAGGATGGAACATTACGCTGTTCATTCAAAATGTTGTTCTGCTGAGGCTGTGCTGGATTATCTATAAAAAAATTGTTTAAAGCTGTGGCGTAATAGGACGGGGCATTAAAGTATCCATTCATCACGTTGTTCTGCTGTTGCAATTGTTGCTGAGGCTGTGCTGGATTCTCCATCAAATAATTGTTCCAAGCAGTGGGATAATAAACTGGGATATTATAGTACGGCCATTGCATGGGTACGAGATACTGATTTGTTAAAGGTGTATTGTGTGGAAGATATTCTCGAATAGGAAATGGTTGGGGAGGAATATTTTGTACCGCCATGTACTCATCTTGTTGTTGTGTATGAGTCTTGCAATGTTCCAAATAGCATTTCTGATATTTGTATTGCTTATTGCATATATTGCATTTGAAAACAGACGAATTCATTTTTTTATTTTTTTTATTTATAGTTTTAACGATATATATTTTAGATGGCACTTGGTTTTTTTTTTTTATTAATAGTTTATCTTTACACCAAATCACGTTAATTTAAAACACAATAGAAGTTAAGTAATTGTAATAACGAACACAAAACTTTTTTCTAAATATTGCAAATAATTCTAGCAAGAATATATATCTTAACACAAGTGTTTATGATATAGCCTTTTGATTGAAAGTAGCACTTTATTATGTGACATACTCTTTTATATACCAGATTTATAAATTTATTTGAGCTTTTCTCAATTGCTTTCTGTAACTCAAATATAAGAAATATGTATGTGTACAGATATGTTTTCGCAAGTACATATGCATACATCAATATATATGGTGTGAAGCAGAAAGAAGCATGCTTATATCAAATTGTATACGTTGCAAAAATTCCACTTTTTTTGTTTTGTTTCCGAATTTCTTAAAACTCGAAACTCATATAAAAATAAATAAACCATATTTCAACATGCATATGGATATGTACACATATACTTACCGAGTGAAAAAATTCAGTTATTTTCAAGAAATTCACACAAATAAAAAACAAAAATGATTTTTTATATAAATTTATGTAAATACGTACACATACATGAGTATATAACTACATACACATTTTATAATTCCAACTGATTTGTTAGCTGCCTCAGCACATCATCCTGATCATCGTACAGGCACAAAAAAGTTAAGTCGAGGGGAGGTAATTGTCTTACCTCCGTTATTTCCACCATCTTCGCCAAAAGTTCTTCATCCTCTTCCAACAGACTTATGTAATAATCCTGTTCTGTTGATGATGCGAACGTTAAGTCGAGGGTAGGTAATTGGTTTGCCCCCGTTATTTCCACAACACTCGCTAATATTTCTTCATCCTCCTCCAATAGATTCAAGTAAAAGTCTTGTTCTGCGATTGAAGCTGTGGATGATGTTGGTACAGTTGTTGAGGATGTTAGAGGAACAGCTGCTGAAGTTGGGGCCGCAGTTACTCTTCTCGACGAGGTTGGAGGTGACCCCAGTATAGTCGATGGGGACGATGTTGATGGCGGAGTCAGGAACATTTTCTTCAGCCATCGTTCATGTTCCTTTTCTGCGATGTGCTTCCTCAACCTTCTATATAACGGTCCTTTCGTTTCCGGCAATATCATGTTGTGCCTGTTCCGATAATGTCTCCGTTGATTTGATTTTGTGGAAAATGTGAGATAGACACAAAACTCACAAGCAAAGCGTGTAGGGTTCATATTGTATGTTTCTTTGGAACTAAATAAAATTGATCTTCAAGGGCTCAAAGCATTTTTATTATTTATACTCAGCTTCAATTTAATGAGTGTTAAACATATTACAAATATTTGAGCTTGGTCTTAATACTCAATATTGTTATTTAATGAGAGCAATTGAGTGTTATTTGAATATTTGAGTATATGTTTAATAAGTAGAACTATTACTTAATGAGTAATTGAGTGTTGAGCATATCTGTAATCCATATTATTGAACAGTGGACATGCACAAGCATGCTAAACTGTAAAAACCGACTTCCCTGTAATCAGCTCCACTGCTATGGGAACATGCACGAGCATGCTAAAGACTCTCTCCACATTGGTCAGCTTTCAACAATGTTCTTTGTCCACATCATAAGCAAACGGTTATTTATTTTAGATATAAAAAAGCAGCTGACATTACAAAAAAACGGTACATGATCGAGCATGTCAAAAGAAAAAAAAATCTATGCAATAGTAAGTGACTCTGCATTACAAAATGCTCTTTTACTAGCAAAAGGAAAGTCTTACTTAAAATAAATTCTCATTCAGCTTTATTATTTACTCATATGCTCCAATAAGAAAATAAAGATCGAAAAGTATGGAAAAAATCAATGCTTTTTATTTACTGGTCGCAATCGTCTACTTAAAAGTAAGTATGTATGTATGTCTGTAAATACAAATGTATGTATGTTTGTCACATTGAATTTTTTCCACTATCAAACAAACCACTGGTACTAAATAATAAGCCACAACCGTCGGTCAATTTGTCTACCAGCCCAAACGACTTTAACAAAAAACAAGTCATATAATAAAAATAAGGCGATCGATCTGCAGTTGCTAACATAAACACAAAACTTTTTTGTGTAAACATAGAAAATAAAATTGAAAGAATTGATTTGGACACCATCAAAGAAACAAAAGTATGAAAGTCAGGCGATCGACCTCCAATTCATAAAGTAAATCGAAGTTCTATGCTCCAATTTAAGATGTAAGTGCATATACATATGTATGTAGGTTTGTCACATTGGCATGCCCAAAAAATACACGATAAAATAGGTGAAAAATGTTTCCATATTTCAAGTATCAAAATTTGGAAAAAAACAAAAAAAATAATAAGCGTCAACCGTCAGTCAATTTGTCGACTAGACAAAACGTCATCCAGATCATTTCTGGACTTGAGCAAAACAAGCAACCAACGATCACCATTCATTAAATAAACACACGCAAAATGTAAACATAAAATAAAATTGAAGGGAATGATGTGGATTCTTCAAAATAATAAAAACACACACACACACACAAAACTAGTGCGGATCAGTTTTTAAGGCTTCTTAAAGATTCCACATCCCAAATATTTTAAAACAATAGAAGCCACCAAATGAAAGCGAGAAGATCTCCAGTCATTAAGTAAACACAAAACTTTTAAATGTAAACATACAAAATAAAATTTCGTGAATTGATTTGTGATCCTCAAAGAAGCAAAAGCATACAAAAATTAGTGGGGCGCAAATATTTCACTTAACAAAAATATTAAAATATTTTTTTTTTTTTTTTTTTGTACCAAAGGGATCGCCTATAAATATTTCTCCTCAATTCAGGGCAGAAATTCTCATAAACGACGGACAAAATTCCCACGCTTATGGACATATAAAAAATTCCCACGGACGGACGGAATTCCCACGCTTGTGAACAGACAGAAAGTCTCATGGACGAACGGAATTCCCACGCTCATGAACAGACAGAACGTCTCACGGGCGGACGGAATTCCCACGGATAGACAGAAAGTCTCATGGACGAACGGAATTCCCACGGACAGACAGAAATTCTCATGGACGGACGGAATTCCCACGCTTATGAACAGACAGAACGTCTCATGGACGGACGGGATCCTCAAGCGGGACGGGATCCTCAAGCGTATGGACAGACAGAAAATCTCATGGACGGGATCCTCAAGACAGAACGGCTCATGGACGGACGGGATCCTCAAGCGTATGGACAGACAGAAAATCTCATGGACGGACGGAATTCCCACGGACAGACAGAAATTCACATGGACGGACGGAATTCCCACACACCAACTCTGCACCCCCCTATTATATCAAGAAACATATCACACACACACACACCATACATCCACATGCCGCAGCAAGATCAAAAGGATCAAATTACTAAATAAACACATAAATCTTAAAATTTCAAATTTTAATTACCCAAATTTGACAATTTTAATTGGTCTGGTACATACAATATACTACTACTAATGCAGACGTTTTGTTTTCTCTTTTGAACACGTATGAATGTGTGCATGTGAGCCAGTTTATGCATTTTTTCTTCGATTTTTGTGCAATTTTCTTTTATTTGCGTGCTAACAAAAACGGCTTGTTTGTCTGTAAGCTTAACTGAAGTAAGTCAAAAAATTTCACAGATAAAAGAGAAAATTCTTCAAAAAGAATTTGCGATATGTCTCAAACTAAAATAATAAATGAATAAAAGGAAAGGAGTGATAGACAGTTTCGTAAACAAGCAGAAAAACGTGACAAAAACTGTTGTAGTTGAGATAAAAATGTTGAATTCTGGTTTAATATTTAATATTAGGCTACTTTTTTTTAAACTAATAAATCCATCAGAATTTATATTTTTAGTTTTTAAGACCAAAAAATGTTTATGTTAATAACCTGCACTAATGGAGGCGATAACAATAATGGCAAACATTTAGAAATTAATATATAAAAAATAACCTTAAGAACCTTGTTCTAATATTTTAGTTCTAAAAGAGACCTTATGAATTGCTTTCTGTCTTATCACCCATCTAAATACCGCCGACATTTTGTTGATGCTATTCAAATCGTCAGTAGACGATCTCTTGTAGGCTCTTGTACCAAATTTATAATAAAATTCATTTTTGAATATCCTTATTTTACTTTAGAAAGTGCAAAATTTTAAGACTTGTATATATTTTGGATTGCATGACCTGCACGCGACCTTGATAGTAATCAGCTGTCGTCGACAGCATGGTCTGAGCCAAATTGTAACAATCTGTAGCAATTACATTAAGCTTTTGTAAAAAAATAAATGAAGCTATTCAATAGAGCGGGGCACTGCCGCATTTTGCTTCCAGGGCAAAACCTGATCGTCATTCAGATTAAAAAGAAGAAACTGGAGCTTTACTCTAAATATAGTTAAAAATATATACTAAAGTTGGGAAGTTAATATATTCCAGTGATTGTTAAAAACTTTACAAAAAGCATAAAAATATCTCTCATTTATTTGTAGTAAGCCGTATAAATCTTGTTTGTTTATTTGATAGACTTAACCCTTATTCTCCTTTTAGCTAAAGCTTAAGAAAAGTTTGCTCATTGGTGATACCTTGCGATTGGATGATATACATAATTGCAAAAGTAGGAGAAAAAGAATGGCTATATGCTGCACAAAATTATAAACAAATATTTAGTATCTCTTCTAACGTATTTAGTTGACTGCTTGTCTCTTATACTGTCTTTGCCAAGCAACTTGTTTCTGTAAGATTTTGCTGCAAACTTTTTTGGCGTATTATTTGTGTTTCTTAACAGGTCTCCGAAACTTTTTCCTAATTAACTGTTTAACCTTAATTAAGTATATACGGGCCCAAGAAAAAAAATATTTACAAGTATTCAAGGCTGAAGGTAAAGAAGTTTAATCAAACTTGTTGTGTTTTTAGTAAACATTCAGGTTGTTGGAAATGTGTTTTAATGTGATGTCGTCAATTTATTATGTGCTAAATATTAAAGTAATTAGATTTTGTTTGTATAAAAAGAACTGAAGTTCAAAAGTCTAGAAAAAAATTACTTTTATGGGTGCATACATACATTTCTTTATATACATTCCTCTATCAGTTGATTTGTAGCTCATTTTGCTCAAATCAACCCTTTTTCACCCATTTGTTAAAACATTAAATAAAGTTATAATTTTATATCTTCAATTATATTTACAACAAACAGGAAGAAAGTGTTAATTAACACCTAAATTTAAATTACTTTCGACAAAGAGAAGGAAGAACATAAAACACAACAGCAATTTTTATGGCATTCCACTAAGCCCCCGACCCAAAAAAGTAAAGAAAAATAAAACACATGGAAAGATACTGGAGCCATTTTTCGAAAGGGTTTCTGTTTTACAATTTCGTTAAATTTCAAAATATTAAACTGACTTTTGTTTTGCTTTCAACAATAAAACCAGAAATATAAAACGAAACAAAAAAACAAACAAAAAAAGAATTTTTCAACTAAGGGAAGCAATAATTTTTAATAATCATGTGACACCAGATAATTAAGAAAACATTTCTGGAAATAAATGTGTACAACAACAACGAGTTAAGATAACATGACAAGTTAAAAACCCTTTTCAAGACAATTAAATTAAAAATAAACAGAAGAACAAAAGAATGTCAGACAATTTTTGCCACTTGTCTGCATTTTTTTTTATCAATTGTCAATTTATGTCCTTGACTTCAAGCGCAAAGTACACGCCAAGCCTTAACCGTAAAAAATATGTAAGCGATAAAGAGTAGTAAAAGTAGCGTGGGTGGGCACCAAAAAGACATTAAATTTAAATAAACCAAAAAATTCCAAGGCAGTTTTCGCCGCTGCTGTAAAACATTTATTTGTCGGTTGCAATATTTTGGCGGTTAGGGTTCGTTTGCAACGTATGTGTGTCTAGTTTGGCTTCGTTGCAAGTGCATATATGTATATCAAAGCAATTATAAAAAATATTTCATAACATTGTTGGCTGGTTCTTTGAATAACAGTGTTTGAGTGTATTGAAAAAGTTTTATGGTTATTGTTTTGAAAACAAAATAAACAAAATTGTTTTTCTTGTTCCAACAACTTCTACGAAAAAAGTTATTTGGCTTTATTCAACCAACAACAACAGCTGCTAAGCAAAGGGCTGCTCATATCTGATACGTAATCGAACTTTGTCCCCAATTACAAACGAATAAGTACAACGTTCATTTATGTATACCAACACAAACATGCTCATGCATGTCTTGGTTTAGTATTTGATGTGCAGACATTTTGCATTATTTTAAAATATTGCTTAGTTTAAGTTTTACTCCATTAGCGCTAGCACTAAAGGTCGTAAGAACCAAATTTATTAAATTATTTACGAACCTGCTGTGGAAATTATCTTCAGTAAAACAGTCATAAATTATCTTAAGTAAAATAGCAAATTTGTACAATCGGAGTCGAGAATAGTATGAAGCTAAAAAACCTAGTTTTAGCAACTGTGATTTGTCACATAAAACGGAAGGTGTGCATTGAAAAAAAACTAGTGCCCTTTTTATTTTATTTAAAAATCTTGGAAACTAAAACCATGCGACAGGTCTTTTTGGCTTAGCAAAAATTGCATGACCAGCCTTTTGGGTTTCACTAATAAAGGACAAGTTTTGTACAAGCTAAATCGCTAAATATGCGCTACAAAAAAAAAATTAAACTATTCTAATTACTGCTGTATTGAAAAATCAGCCGCCCTAAAAGTATGCAAGCAGGTTTTTTCTCTTCTCTGGATTCTTCTAGTTTATTATTTCAACAGTATTTTGCACCTCGCTCAGGAGACCAGGTTGTAAGAGAAGCGTAAATCTTGGTTATGGCTAATTTTTTTTTCTTCCACTTCATTCGGCAACTTTGGTTCTTATATCACAATTTATTGATAAGCCAAATTTCACTTAAGCCCTTGTTTGTTTCAAATTCATACATTGGATGTGTAATTTTTTTTTAGCTTCCTGTTTACTTTTGCATTAAAACTGACTGCCCAAGTTCAATTTGTTGGTTTGTTGTTGCTACTCCTGCTCCGCAATTTATTTCGGTATAATAAATGTACGTTTTGTAATTGCACTTCATACAGTTGCTTGATAAACAGGGCTATTTTTCAATTTTTTCGTTTTTTGTTTGTGTATGCAGCCATAATAATTGCTTTATGACTGTTGTATGGTTGTTATTTAATGGCCTGTATTTTCATTTCGTTCCTTTTTTACTTCAATGTTTCTTTTGCTTTAAAGTTGTTGACTTTTGCCTTTCGCCAATATTCATTTGTAATGCCAACATAACTGGCGTTCCTGTTAGTTTTTTAAAAATACGTTCCAAACGTGAAGAATATAATGTATTATATTTGGTTACTGGATACTTGTAAACCGAAATTAAGGATTTAAAGCTGCATTGATCATTTCAAAGTTTGTGAAAATGCTTGTATAAAATTTGGTTCTTTTCTATTGGTATAAATTTTAGTAGGGCTTAAGTTGAACTCCTGGTTCATGATTTAGATATATTTCTTTAATATGAATTGAGTAAAAAAACATAAATTTTTATAGTTTGTTGAGCAAACGTTCTTGTCATCTACACATAGTGCTATAGAATATGTATGTATGTATGAAACGAAAATCGCTATTCAAGTTGATAAAGTCCAGTTATAAAAATCATCAAAATCGTTTGTAATATTAATTGAATTTCTGCAATTTTTTTTTTAATATAATGTCATGTTATTCAAGATGAAAATCAAATGAAATAAAGTACATTTAACTCAGTTGATATGAAATACGTTGCCTTTTTTTAAACCCCTTTTTCAATGCTACCTTCTTTTAAATCTCTTTTATGTGCTTATAACTTTTTTCCAAAAACTCAGCGGTAACGCTGAACGTAACCTCACTTAAAAAAGGCATCTGTGTACGGCATATGAGTGTGCATGTGTTGGTGTAAGTAGAGGCATTGTGGAATTTGCAAAAAGTCTAGCCAATATGCTGTAAAATAGCAAAGTGTAGTTATTCATATGAATTTTTATCTTGTTGCCGAAGATTTTATTGGTTCCCATAAAAGATTTTTTATTCGTATGTGTTTGTGTGTGTGTGTGTACTTGTGCTCTGAATTGTTGTTTAAAGTTGACCATGGCTGATGTTGCCAATTGTTTTGTAATTTCACTTTTTTCCTTTGATTCTTTCGGCTCAATTGTATTCAATTTTGTTTTTTGTTCTTTTAAAGTCAACCCATTTTTTTAATGCTGTCTAAGCATCAGCTTAATTTTATAGCCTGTAGACAGAAAAACTTTTTATTTTGATTCGATGGCTGTTGTGCTGCTCTTTTGTTTTCTTTGCTCTTAAGACAATAAAAATTCATTGAAATTGTATGGGCCTAGAAACATGGTGATGGCTTTTGTTTGAAATATAATAAATAATAGAAAATTATAGCCAGTTCGGCTTAGATTACCTTTCCAAGCATGTTTGCTTCTTAAGCTGTGTTGTTCATCCCCCATATTCTTGAAATGTGTAAATAAACAACAACTGCATTCGATTTGGCTTATAATTAATAATCACATGTCGGTATGAGCCCCTTGAAACTACACAATGGAAATCAAATCTTTTTAAATATTTACAAATACCTGAAGACATTTTCCTTTATTTAAAAAGAAGCAAGAAAGAAATCATTGTGGAAGAAAGGAAATTGAATATTTAGCCACAAAACTAATTTACCTTCTTGGCAACAGGACATTCACTCTCATAAATGTGTTTGGTTCAATGAAAATGTTAACCAAATTAAACATCGTATAAGAATACATTATTTGGAACATGTCTTTGAATGCGAGTACATAAAGTCTCATAATAAATGGAAACTTAGTTGGCTGCCCCCCTTTTTTCGATTAAAAATTGAATTGAAAATGAAATGAGTCGTTTTGTTGTTGTTGTTGGTTTCTTTCAAATTGTTTATTTGTTTCGTGCAACAATCCAGGCACAGGGGAACATTTAATTCTAATTGTTTTGTTTGTTGTTTGTTGATACTCATGGCCAAAAGCCATACACATACATCTTGAAAACATAAACAAGAACGCACACACTGCCTCCACCACTGAAGGCACACACTCTTAGAAATATTAACTATTATGGGAGTTTATTCACACGCACACACTTTTCCATAGAAACCTGTTTCAACCGAAAACAACTTAAGAACAAGAAATTTTTAAAACCAGTAACTGCTACAAAAGCAAGTACGAATACACAACTCAATAAAAATGCTTAAGTGCAATTCACTGCGGCTGGTGGCTGGTGGCTGATGCCTGGATGTGGCAGATAAACACACACAGGCTGAAACCCCTACCTCGGTGTTTTCATTGGCAGAGACAAACAAGAGATCGTGTCTAAACATAAATAAAAATCAATGCAGGCTGTTAATGGTTGGTTGGTTTGCTGTTGCAAAGATCCAACACAATAAATTTGCTTAAAACGTCCAGAGGAAGTGTGCAACTGAAGAAAGAAATTCAGCAGACATTTTAGTATACCAAAAAAACTTAATAAAAAAACATCAAGAACATATTAATAAAAAACCAAAAGCTATGATAATTTAAACCTATCACACTGCCTTAAAAGGAGTTAAATCAAAATTTTCACAATTTTTGTAGAGGAAAACACATTTTTTTTTTACTGAGTTCAAGGCGATTTCAAACAAGGTGAATGCCAGCCAAGCGATTATATAAAAAACAAACAAACAAAAAAACACATTTTGTTAGTTTTTTTTGGCTGTAAATTTTTTAAATCTAAATTAGACTACTATAATTTATCTGTTCAGAAAGAAAAACTATTCCTTTCACAAGCCAACTTTTCAACCAAAATGACGATAATATTTTTTTCTAATTAACCATGAGTGTCAAAAGTCATCAAGGCAGAAACTAACATCTCAGCTGTCAATTTCTCCCAGCTTGTACTTTGGTCTACATATTAGTCTGGTTCTCTATATATATTTCTGAATATTTCAGAATCAGATTTTTTCCTTTTCATATTTACTGAAGATAAGAAACGTAATAAGATGAGGATGAAGGTTTTCTCTAGTTTCAGATGAGAGTTACCTTGATTTATAAAATTATTCTATTAGTTTCTTTACTTATACCGCTTCTAGCGTTTTCTTTCATTGAGTTCAAAGAGTTTATAGCAAAATAATTTCTGCAACCTAAACAAATTTATCCAATTCTAACTTTCAACTCTTCCAGAAACAAATTTTAAGGCCCATGTTTCCATTCGAAAAAATTAATATGTGCTTAAATTTTTTATTTAAAAAAATTTTTTATGAAAAATTTTAATTAAAATATATTTAGACTGTACAAATTATTTTTAAGCATGCTAGGGTCAGTCAAAATTAATTTTCTTACAAAGAGCAGAATCGTCAGCGGTATAAGGCCAATTCAAAAGCTAGACAGAGAACAACCAAAGAAAAATTATAGAATACGGAATGCGGTTTCTTTCCCTAACAGTGATATGGTTTGTCTGCCAGATTCTGTCAAAGATTAGATTCTTTTAGGGGGATAAGCATTGTACTAGTCCCTTCAATAAGAAGAAGAGTTGTACGGGATGATGAGATATTTCGTTTCGGTGACAAACTCTCGGCCAAAATATTTAAACAAACAATTGCAAAGCTCGCCTCTGTTCAAGCAACGAATTTGCCATTTCGATAAATTAATATTTAAACGCGGCCGGTCGACAGTGTCGGGCAAAAATATTAACAATGTTTACAAAATTTTGAGGTCATTTAGTTGTCGAATTTCTCATTTATTCTTTTACTGTATTAGGCAAGCCATTCGCAAATTGTGCTCTCGTATATCCAGCAATTACGCTAATTTTTAACATGATGCTGTGCCTCAAAAGCTAGAGTTTAGGGTAAAAACCAACTAAGATCATATTTAAATTAAGCAACCTCGAATTAGCGAAGATCACTGTTGCCTTGCCCAACACAACAAATGACATAGAAAACATCATATAGCGCATATCAAAGCTTCCAAGGCATACAACACTTTATAAAAAAGCAAACAAATAATAAAAGCAATATTATTAAAAATAAAAGAATATATGAGTTGCTTGATAAGCTTTTGATAAAATTGAGAAAGAAAGAAAAAAAAACTAAAAACAAACAAAACTTTTAAGACCAAAGTAGACGAGGATGAGAAGGATGATGAGTTAAATGGTGCCAGATTTAAATTGTAGTCAAACACACACACACACAGCTTCGACACCCAGTCACAGCTTCTTGATCAATACAAGAAGGGCAAACATTAAGACCGACTAGAAATCATTTAGAAAAAGTCCTACATTTAAACAAAAGCAACAACAGCAGCATAAATAAACAAACCATACAAAAATAAAATAACAAAAGTAGCTTAAGGGTCTCAAAAAATAAACAAATACATATGCCTAATACAAACACACACACACTCTTGCACAAACGCTTTCACAGACATCAAATCACTCACCCACAACCCTTTTGCCGTCAACATGTTTTCACAGATAGAAAGAAGTTCATGCCTTTTTTTTGTTGATGAATGAAATGAAAAATGCGTATGTATGTATATTTGTTTTTGTTTAAAGGGAACTGAAGTATTAAAAAAAAAAAATAATAAGAAAAACATACTTAGCTAAACACATAAATATACCAAAGCACTTGTGCGCCTGCAAGTGTTGAAGTATATGTGTTTGGGTGTGTGTGCGAGAACGTGCGTGAGTGTTTGGTAAGTGTCCTTTATTGGGCTACTCTTTTCTTTTACTATATTGCATATTTAAAAACCACAACATAACATTTGATCTGCGAATAATTTGCAAAATACTTTTCAGCTGCTGAATATTTAAACTGCAAACTTTTGCAAAAAAAAAAAAAGAAATCTCTCTCCCTATCGGCATAAACCAAAGAGAGCGGAAATTTGTAGTGGAAACATTTGTGTTGGGAACACAACACAAGATAATAAAACGATGAGCCCAAAAGTTAAACAGGCCAACCATCTCATATCCCGTCCTCGTATTCTTGTGGCAACAAAACATTTGTAATTCTCATTTAGCCCGCTGGCAGCTCAGATGGAAAAAGACAGAAAAAATACTAATTCAGTAGCAGTCACATCTTTAAGTTGTTTTAGTATTATGGTATTGGTAATTTTTTCCGCAAGTTGTTTTCCAGCCACCAAAAGCCAAAAGAATATTAATGTTGTAGCTCCAGAGTGCGTGCGTTTACATCAATATTTGCTAAAGATCAAATCAGTTTTAATATAAAATTTCCGTTGATTTGATTTCTTGCAATGGCCTTGTTTATGTAGAAATAAAATGCTAATAAAGTAAGAAATTTTCTGAAAAAACATAATAAACAAGTAAATGATGGTAAACGAAATGAAAAAACAGCATGTAAAGTAATCATACCAAGACATAAAAATAAAAGCTTTTTTTGGTATTACAGATAAATAAAATAGTATTAAAAAAAACACAGAAACATAAATTCAAAGAGACAAGAAAAAATAGTAAAAAAAATGTACTCTTAACATCCGTCAGTGTACAAATTTCAATAAGTCTGTACGATTGATAATACCACTGATTTGTGTATCGATCCTACGATAATTATCGATTGTACTACGGTTGTTAAGATTTCTGGCCACATCGTTGCAGGATCGCATTTTCAAAGTAAGCGAGCTTTTTCGTCGCAATGATTGCACAAAATGGAGCCGTCTGACTTCACTTAATTCTTTGCGTGTAGTGACAAATTTCACACACTGGGGCAGTTTTCCAGGACAAAAAAATTTTTCCAGGTTTGAAATTCTTTCTACACCGAACAGTATATATTATTTATTTATTTATACAAAACTCTTTTTAATTTGCATTTTTTGTCTAGACAGAATATTATTTTCTATTAGAACATTTTCACCAAGTCGAAAAATTCTTTTATAAAAACAGCGAAATGTTTGCTACTTGAAAAATATTTTTAGAAAAACTCCCTTTAATTTAAAAACTTTTTCATGACAGATTTTTTTTAGGCTAGACACTGTGTGTAGACAATTTTATGTCTCGAGCTTGAACAGAAAAATGTTAAGCATTTCAACTTATTTATAGAAAGCGATATGAATTTAATTTTAATAGATGTATTAGACAGAAAGGATTTTAGTATGAGCACTTCCGGTCACTTAGTTAGGCCACCTCCTCTAATTTTTAGCCGAGACAAACACCTGAACATGATCAACTAAAATGGCTCGTCAGAGTCAACCAGATTTTTATTTTTTTTTTATATTTTATATATTTATTTGAGCTTAAGGTCTTAAAAAAATAAGCTCAAATAAATATATAAAATATAAGGAAAAAAGGGGTCAAAATAACGAGATATTTTTTTTTTAAGGCGCCGGCAGCTCCTTAGGTTTACAAATTTCCAAGGCTTCTTGCCGAAGGACTTGGATACCAAATTTACAAGAGGGTCCTTCGGAACGTCTGTAGCGCGAAACAATATGGAAAAAAGGGTGTTTTTTTTTTTGGAAGTATTTGTCAGTTTAAAGAATGTTTCTAAGAAATCACTGATGAATTTGGCATCCAAATCCTTTGCAAAAAGGTTTTGAGAATTTGCTCGCCCAAAGATCGCCTTAAATGCAAAAAAAAAGAAAAATCCATGCTGCGGCTCCAACTTGAGTCCAAGAACTAATTCTAGCTGATCATGGTTGAACTTCCTGCCTCTGCCATCAGATAACGAATATTTGCTTTCCCAGCTGAATTTTTTTAAATTCTCTTGCAAACTTTCATTAGATTCTTATTGAAAATCTTATCTCTAATTTGAATCTGTTTGTCTTGAGCTATTTTGGGGCCCTTTTCTTCAATAGTTATTTGAAAATTTGCCTAAATGTATGCGTAACTTTGCTTAAGTTAAGTTTACTGTCTTTCCTTTCGTTCTTTTAGCATTTCGTTTTTTTATTTTTTTTTTTCATTTATTTCCAAATAATTTTTATTCAATCTTTTTCATGTAATAAATTTTTATTTGAATTGGCAAACATTTGCCGAAGTTGTTTGTTGGAAACGAAAAAAAAAAATAATTTTAAAGAGTATCCACATTTTTTTCTGGGCTTCATTTTTTCACAAATCTGGCCTCTTCTTATTCCTTGCTGTGTTTTGCATAAACGATAAATTTTGTTAACAATTCAAAGTATGTATAAATGTTCGAAAGCCATCTTTATGTGTGACAATAATAAGTTGAAAAGTGGATTTTGTGATTTCAGTTGGTTTTGGTCGTCTATCTTAATATCCTGGCCACACCCTGTTTTCGAAAGGCCAAAGTTTATCTACTTAGCGCGTTTTTCTCGTTTGGTCTTCATTTTTTAACACTGCTTTTCCCAGTACATTTCTTTTTTTTTTTCTAGTTCGTTCGATTACTTCTATTTTGACACTTTTTATTTTTGGCACTTTTATGTAGCTGGTTTCTTTCTCCTTTTGTTTGCTGGTTAGAAAAATATCATTTGAAATGTGACGCCTATTTTGGTAGGAATATCCTTTTTTTTTGTTAAGCATGAAATAAAAATTAAAACAAATCTGTGGCTGTTTGGTTTGACATAAAAAAGGGTTCGAGGTGTTTAAATGAGAAAAGAAAAACATGCTAACATTCATGTATAGTTTTTCCACTCTGTCGGCTGTTCCAAATCTCCTGATGTCCTGCGTGCATTTAATTGTGTTTTTGTGGTTTGTCGGGTTTGTTATCAGTGACAATTATAATTTGATTTATAGGAATTTTTGTATGCTGACATTTATTTGTGTGTTGATTTAGTTTGTGTATTGTTTAATGTTTATTCCTTTTTCTTTTATTGGGCTGATATCAAGTTTGAATTGTCTTGTGTTGGCTGCGGTTAAACTTTTTGTGGCAGACAAAATCTGTGCAAATTGGAGGATTAGTTGTTTCGAGTGGCTGATGGTAAACATGTGGCAGAACAAAAGGGTTGTTGTATCTCTTCGCTGAATTAATGGGAGGTGGGCTTGAGTCCATGAATCAATACTAAAATATTTTGTGGTGGAAAAGAAATGCAAAGCCACAAAATAATTCACATAATTTTGAGTATTTTGAAAAAAATTATATGCTTTCAAACAAATTTTTTTTTAATATCCTTTGTTCTGTTGAACAATTTTTAATCCATTAACAGTGCTCAGTTGGACAAGGTTACAAGCCACAAACATTTCGGTTAGAAATGTTAATTACTTATCAGGATTTAATTCGATTTGATTTCTTAAAAGTTCAGAAACATTTCTTTTGGAAAAAAAAGTCGTAGTGAGCAATATCTTTAACGAAGACAAGAAGAGCAGAGTGGAAAACTTGTGGCTTATGGCACATACCATGGCAGTTTCACGTCCACCCGGACGATCATCCCACCTAAATGGCTTCGAACCCAGGTCGTGACTAATTGGGAACTATTGTTTTTAGGCAGCGCCTAATATTTTGTGCAGTCCTTGTTCCCTATAGACTGAGACGTAGCCTCTTGGCAAACCTCGCTACAGCCGCAGGTTTGATGTTAACGAGTTCGTTAGGATCCAACAACTTAGCAGCCAGGTATGTGGATTTTCGTATCTACGCAGCGAGACAGGTTGTGTTCTCCTCATTACAGAATCTGCAGAAATCATTACTTACCAATTACAGTTTTTCGAGATCTTAATTTAGCTTAGATGCTAATTTAGTTCACTTTGCCAAGATACATCAGCCGTTTTGCCTGCTGCATGCCTTTTGGAATACTCCAGTATTCAGCAAGGATTTTCTCCTCCCATTGCCTTAGAATGCTGTCCATAAAACTGTTATTAACCCTGACGGTCATACCTTTGAATAGAAAAATGTATTTCATCTGCAGTTTCCCGGAATAGTTTTCCAACTCTTAAACAATTTTCTCATAACTCTAACTCCGTAACCCTCAATCAGCTTCACATTTGTTGGTACTCTATGACAAAACTTTAAGAAATTCTTTAATCTTGCTTAACTGCACCAGCAAATATAAATCTTTCATTTACTTCCATATAATCCCCAAGTAATCTAAGCAAACTGCTGATAATATGATTTTTCTATTTGCTGGCGACTTCGATAACATTCCGTTTTCAAATTGCGTATGTGTATGAGCTGATGTTCGGGGGGATATTTCATTAACAAAATCCCTAAATAAAGATTGAAGCCAAGAATTACAACAATTGCAATTGTTTACGATATCAGCAGGAAAAAATCAAAAAGAATCCCTTCCAAAAACCAGTTCTAATAGAGTTCAGTACATGTAGAAGATACAATCGAGTGACAACAGCAACAATAACAACAACAAACAGTTAAAGCAGCCACAGCAGCAACAACAATGAATTGAGTATTAAAAATATTCCAACAAATACAAATAAAAGCACCCTCTTGCAATTGGTGTTTTATTAAAAAAAAAAAAAAAACCAAAAAAAAAGTAACAAGTTTGGTTGCTCAACCAGAAGAAAAAAATATAATAATGCAATTTTTAAAATTGCAGCATCATCGAAATTTCTTTTGTTTTTGTATGCTCAGCTCTCGCTTTAATAGAGGGGACCACGTAAAGAGCCACAAATACGTATGTACATGTGTTCTACGGTCATATAGAAATTACAACAATGGAACGGCAAACAAGAAGTGTCACATCGTTGTTTAAATGAAACCACCACCGAAATTCTGCCGTGTGCATCATCAGTGTTTGTTCTTGTTACTGCTGCAAGAGTTTGTCACGGAAAACGATTGTTAATGTTCGAGAAAGTGTGTGTATGTGTTATTCAAAGATGTGTTTAAGAATATATTCTGTTTTTGTTTTCAATTTTTTTTACCAGGCTCAGGTTAACAGCAGAATAAAAAAAAAGGTGAACTGATGACAATTTCTTAACAGCGGTTTGAGAAGCGTTTAATTAAATTTCAAAGGTAGAGAAAAATCAAAGTAAAGTCAGAGCAGAGATAAGTGATTGCGGGGTGAGTGTGTGTGGTCAGATTAATTTGATTCCAATGAACGATCCTGCTGTGACACTTCAGTATTCTTGTAGACATAATCAGGGTGCTCTCTTAAAATAAAGGTACTATTTTTCCCTATATACATAATTCGTGCTTATTTACTGAAGCAATAAAGTTGTTTTTTTTTCAGAAATAATTTCCAAGGCTGGAGGCTTATCGAGCTGCTTAGCGAGCTGTGTAGAATCATGAATCACAGCAATTATGAGAAATCAAAATTAGAGACAAAATATGTGTTTAGGAAAATTTCACCAAGTTGAATTTTATTTATTCGCCAAAGTGTCCAGAGCTGGAAAATTTGTGGCCATTCGAAAATTTGTCAGGTGTTTTAAGTGTATTTTAGCAAAGACTAAAAAACTGGAACACTCAGCAAGGAGTGAAAGCAGGAAAATAATGCCTAATTCCTTTAGCTTTACATCCTCATCTAATACAATTTTGTTGAGGCAAATATTAGTTTCTATTAATCTTAAGTAGAGAAGCATTTACACACATTGTTTTTAATCTCGGGCTTTTTTGAATTTTTCAATATAAAATCCTTCAATTAGTCAAAGCAAACAAACAAAACCCGATATTGAAAAATGCTAGTTAGAACCTTTCGATAGCTTTTCGATTGCTTTCAGCAAGAAATTAAATGAACTGATTAGCCAATTCCAAGAACCGAGAAAATACTAATTTAAAATTGCATTGTACCCTTGGCAAGGTTATTTTTTCTTTGGGTCACATACATATTTGAGGTAGGTATTTTTTTAAACGTTACCTTTAATACTAAGGATACTGTTAAGTGGGACAATTATTTTTTGAACAACATACATTTCTCTCGGTTTATTTTATATTTTTCGTATTGTCCACTGCATTTTAGTTTCACGGGTTTTATTGTAATGACATGTAATAACTACAGCAATTGACACCACTCCTCTCTATGTGTGTTTGCATTTTGTTGCATTTATACAGTTTCTTATTAAACTGTTTCTGTTTTTTTCCACAATTGTAATTGCTGTCCTTGATGTTTTTCTTTTTTTTTTCTTTTTGTAATTTTGTTTTGCTATTGCCACCATGTGTCCCCTGGCTTCCCCATAAGTGTGTTTAAGTGTGCGCACGAGAGTTTTTATATTTGTGTTTCGTTTTCTTCTTTTAATTTTTTTTTTCTATTTTGCATTCATGTGCAGCACTCGTATTACATCACTCTGTTTCCTCCCCTGTGTCCTTTTATCAAAACATCATACTGGTGTAGTTGTTCACATTGTTGTTGCTGTGTATTTTTCTGTTAATTGGTTTTAGTTTTAAATGCTATTTATGGTTGTGTCAAAATGTTCTGGCTCGTTGTGGGTTATTTAATGTACAACCGTTCTTCCGTTTGCTTTCAAATGTATTTTATTTTTCCCACTTCTTTTCCACCAGTAAGTATTTTTATGCACAAATTTATGTTAATTTTGTTTTTCAAAAAAAAAAGAAAAAAAAAACGTTTGAGAAAACAAAGAAATACTTAAATGTGATCAGGGCCAATGTGGCTGGCTGATTTATGTTTGTGATTAATTAAATGCATTTTTTTTTTATTTTGGGGTTTTAGTTAAGAAAATCTCGCTTGATTTATGGCATTTTAATATTATGATTTTAATAAAAAGTCACAAATTTTCTTGCGCCTTAGACATTTTTCTGTGGAAATTTTTTTATTAGAATATTTTAATCTCTTAAATTTATATTTTTATAATTTCATTAAGTGTTATGGGCGCTGCCCCAGTTTTAGTTTTGTCTACTCAAAACAAGGTGTTGAAAATTTTACGACTGCATCTTAATAGAGCATTAGGAGAATACATATCTTTTGAATTCTTGTGCTCGATTTTGTTTTGGTTTTAAGGGATTTGTGTATTGGTATTCATACTGTTGCTCCACAACATTCCAAATGCAGTTCTTTAAATAACATATGTAATAAATTCCATGTTTTATGTGTGACAAATCTGTCTTTTACTTATTTCCACAGTCATAAATTTAAATGTGTGAAAGATGTAAAGTGTAACACTTGTGTGTAAGTGTAAACGACTCAAGGCTGAAAGATTTATTTATCAAAAACTTCCTGCTTTTTACTTCTCAAAAATCGGAAGAAGACATGTTTCATTCGATTTTTTAATTTTCTAATAGTTTTTCTTTAAGTGATCCCTTAGTCTACTCAAAAATTATGGCACTTCAAATTATGTGCAACTGTTTAATCCATTTTTTTTTGAAGCCCACTTGAATTTATGCCTGCTTTCGAACCACCACACAATTATTACATGGCCACTTTGAATGTTCTCTTAAAGCAAAGTATAGTTTTTGATACTTCAATTCACTTCCTTAAAATAATCTGTTAAATGTATCACAATTACATTTATATATATAAATAAATATGTATAGACCTTTGAGAGATGACGAGGCGGTAATTGGAAATTCTTCGCTCTCAACTTGAAACTCATAGTTTCGGTTGGAATTATCTCAATTTAAAACTTAAACTCACATATTCATGGGCAACCTTTTCAGTTTTAAATTTAAACTTTTATAGTCGGCTGGTATTTTCTTGTATTGAACTTCTTAGCACCATTCGCAATTTTCACTTTTCTCTAAGAGTGTTTTAATTTCTTATTGAAACTCAGAAATGCATTCGAAATTTTCAAAATTTCAGATTCAAACTGCAGTTTTCTATCTATGTGGAAAGCTTATTAATTTTGAGCTGAAATTCAAAATTTTGAATATTAATTGAATTTAAAAGTCCAACTATATGCTTTAGAGTTGTTATCTGGGTTGAGTTCGCTTTTACTTCCTTTAGAATAGAGAACAAATTTGTTGTGGTAAAATTGAATGATCAACATTTTTGAAGATGATAAGAAAAGTTGAAAGAATGAACACAGAAAGCCAGTAATGAAGAGCTCAGGTAACCGGATGGCTGAGCGCTGCCACCTAAAAACAGTAGATACTTAATTAGTCTTGACCGGGGTGTGAAGCAATTATGGGGCTGAGGAGCGGCAGGATGTACGTAAAACAGCCAGGACATGTTTCTCAGCCAATAAGTCCTCAACTTTACTTTTCTTGTCTACTTTAGAATTGTTGATCACTATAATTTTATCACAAATAATTTTTTCTCGATTCTGGTGAATTAAAATCGAGCTCAAGCCCGATAAAATAATTAACAATTAATTCACAATTTTGTATAGAAATTCCAAATATAAAATTAAAATTCTAACATTCATTTCAATGAAAAACTCTGAAGGAGTGTGGAGTAAATCATCAGTTTCTTGAGCTTCGATGAAAAAATGGACTCCTAGAAAGAAGAAGCTATAGGATATTGAATTTAACTAAGCATGTCTGTCACAAGGCTCTACAGAAAATTGGCACTAGCAGAATCTGGGGTATAGAGCAGTGGTCAGGAAGGGGATAGAAAGGCTTAATAGAGTGACCAGTGGAAGAGTTTTGGGAAGTCAAGCTAACTCCATTATATTGTACACGCTGCCAGTCAAAAGACCAGTTTAAATAACCAGTCCTAAACAATCCAATGGTCATTAATATTTCTATTTTGTAGAAAAGTCAACGACTTATACCTAATTTTCCTGAACAAAGTGTAAATATTTGTTTACATTTTTTGTTTTCAGGTGCCATTTTTCCATGCTGTCGTCATAATGTTAAAAGCATTTCTCAGAAACAATAAGCAGAGTTTTATATAAATTAACATAAAGAGTTTCTTCGTTTCGAGTTTGCTTCGTTTCCTATGAGATGAAAATTTGCCACTGAAACTTGGATTTATATAACAATAGAGTTCCCAATCTCGCACGAATTTATTGAGCACTAAAGCCGGCTGAAGAGGGAACAATAAAAACAAAGACAGATTTAAAAGGTCTGGCACAACAACACAACGCAAACAAAGGTCACAGCGTAAAAATTAAGAAGAATAAACACATATAACAGTATAACAGTTAAAAGGCTAGGAAACTCTTAAATATGATTTATATATCTTGCAACGCGCTCTCTCTCTCTCCCTGCCAGTAGCGAGTGGCAAATGATGAGAAAAATTGACGAATCCCTTTGACAACTCGCCACTAAAGGAATAGTTTAACAAAGCGCAGGCCACAGAGAGAACGGAGAGCCATAACAAAGTGGGAGCGAGCGAGCGATGCCAAAGAGAGTTAAATGTGCTGCTATTTCGAAAACATCCAAGTGTTGATGCGTAAGGGATGCTTATCATTCACGAGCATTTTTTGTGTGTTGTATGTGATATCAAAACATTGAACTCATCATCATCAACAGCAGCACTATTTTATGTGCGTTCGTGTGAGTTTGTGAGAGTGTGTGTGACTGTGCATTTTTGGCGTTTGCCCTGAGTGTGTGTGTGTGTGTGTGTGTGTGTGTGAATGACAGTTTCAGTGTCTATTGTTGTTCTTGTTTTATTGCTATACATTTTTCGTATTATAGAAAGCCAAAGTAAAAACTAACGAGTACATAATTCAATGAATTGCTGGCTGCTTTTTTTCAATTTCTTTTCAGCAAACGAATACATGTTGGAGTTTATTTTTCTACAAATCGAACAGTTTACTAGCGGTTGTCGTTTAAAACGGATGTTTAACCAGCAAACGCGTTACTAATTATTCGTATGAATTTTTCATGCTACAAAAAACGAGGCGTGTAAAAATGTTTTAAGACACTTTTTTCACAGAGACTGCGTTCTTGTATGTGTGTGAGCGTGTGTGCGAAAGCAAGAAAACTTGGCAAAATAAACACAAGGATTTTTGCAAATAGAGAAATCAATAAAAACTTATTTTGCTACTTATTTCTATGAATTTTGTAAAGAAAGACCCTGCGAGATAAAAGTTTTAAGTGAATTTAATTGAGTTTGATTAAAAGAATACTGAAGCAGCTTCAAAACGGAAGTAATCTTCCAGTATCCGATGGGCGACGTCACAGCCCAAAAATAAAAATTTATATACACTACAACAATATCAAACAATAGCACATTATTGTCTGTGTTTTTCAAGATTTTTTCGTGTGTTTTTTGCTTTCTTTTCTTTAGTATCTTGCGAAGGCAAGTTAAGTTGTGTGTGAAAAACTGAATTGGGTGACTTTTCGGTGTCGTGTGTACATTTGGCGTCAAAAGACTGATGCTGAGCCGTACAAAACAGCTTTGGCAGTGTCTGTGTTTAATACGTGTCTGCGTTAAGCACACAGCAAAAAGGCTCCCTATGGAGTAGAATTACGGCATGCTTTAAAACACTAAAGGTTTCATTTATTAAGCAGAAAATTTCAACAGCAATAAGAAAACAACACGAAACATCATTAAGGAAGTAACAACGGCTGGGGAAAAGTTTGAAAACCCACACCTTAAAGGCGTAAATCACTCTAAATGGGCTTAACAAATATGCGTTTTAAGCCCAATAATGAATGACTCTAAAAATAATCGATCACGCGAAAATTAAACAAACAAAAATTATTTTACACACCAGACAATAAACTAAAAAAAAAGTAATTAAATCACTGCACACAAGGAAGCTCTTCAATAGACTGCGATTTCCCTTAATTATCTGTGTGCGTGTGTTTGCAACACAGCATTCGTTCATTGTCCGCGTAGTGTTTTTAAAACAAATATACCTTTTCAACTTTAATTTTATTTATTCAAAATACATTAACAAAACATTTCGCTGTCAACCAATTTCCATTCGCATACCACCCACCCGCCAACAAATGGTATTGGGGAAAAAAATAAATTATAAATTAAAATGCTTGACAAATAATATTGTATTAAATGCGTAACATTTTATAAACAAACAAGCCAGTCAGCAAAGAAACAACCGAACAAACAAACAAACAAACAGACAAATAAAATCATTATCGTTTTCAATCAGCAGCCACAACAAATGCGCCCACTCTTTAAAGCGCCAACGACGAAAAAATAAAATCATCATTAAAATAGTTAAAACGAATTGGCAGCAACAGAAATAAATTGCTTTTCAAGTGTCGGTATCCGTGTTAGTGTGTATGTGCAACATGTTTAAATATATTTCCCTGTATTGAAATCCCCATTCACACGAAAACAATATAGAATAAAAGGCATAAAAATATAACGAAAAGTTTTCTTTGTGAAAATATTTGATGAAAATAATTGTATTTAACGTGCAACTTGTGTAGTGCTCAACAAATAGCAATTAAAATAAAAAGCAAAATCAATTGAAATTCAAATTATATCAATGTTATGTGAAGGTATAAATAAATTGAAACTACTCCTAGCTTTTGCAATAATTTAAATAAAAATACGCAAAACAAGCCGAAGGATGTATTTTACATAAAATGCTAGTAGTATTAATTGGAATTAAGTAAAAAAAAAAAAAGAAATTAAAACAAATGCAAATACATTTGCTTTCACTTTTAACACTGCTCTATTTTCATTTCTCCCTTCAAACTACAAAACTTAAGAACTCTTCAAAACTATCTGGGAAAGGTAAGACTTTTTTTTTAAGCAAATATTTAATTAGTTTGTAACATGAGTTTTTAGTTTTGAATTAAATTTATTCGGGCTCAAGTTCTTTGTGCATTATTTTTGGGATTGATATTGCTTAAAGAAGACACAGAAACCATCAAGGCCATTTGGCAGGGTGGACAACTAGCTGTTTCGAAGCCACCAAACTTCGCGCCAACAACCGTTTTGGAACTCAGGGTCTCATGTTTCTACGGCGAAGCTTATGCCATCTAAGATGTTGTTTATTTTCTGTCTAAAGTTTTAATTATATTAAATACACTTTATGTTGGCACAATTCGCAAGCTCTTTGCGTTGGTTTTATTGTTGCAGTGCATGTATATTTGCTGCAAGTAAAATATACAGAAAGTAGGACAAAATAGCGAAAACTCGCGAAACACATGCAAAAGTAAAAAAATAGTCTCAAAATAACTTGTGAAAAGTAAAAGCTAAAACTCGCGAAAATCTTCCAAAAGTCCAAAATGGACTGAAAACTTTAAGGAAGCATGAATGCGAACAGGACAAGGTCAGTTAAACTCTCAAAAAATTTTTGAAATAAAAAATACAAAATAACTCATACAATTTAAGGACAAAATCTAGCTAAAATTTTGCACGAAACCACGAAAATGGACTTAAGATATGATGAAACTCAGAACCAATAAAAGAGAATAAAACTAAGACAAAATTACATAAACTCGTAAAAATGAAGAAAAGTTAAACCACAAACTCTTAGTTGTTTATAAAATTTAAGAGCGAAAATTCGCCAAAGATGATACTTGCAATAGCTTTTCGAAACTTCATATAGTTGCCGATGCAAAGCAACAAAAATTTATGGAAAGTACGAAAAAGCAATAATAGATTTCAAATAGTTAATAAAAGCATCAAATACGCGTAAGGTCGCCAGAAACTAGTAAACCAAAAATTTACTTGACACTTTTGTAAATTTTCTAAGAATGTAACTATTTCAAAAGTCACAACGGCTAAGTAAGTCACAACGGACTTACTGCGGGACCTCTTTTCACAACAACATGTCTCAAGAAATGGTGATGTTGATTGGCCTCCAAGGCCAACTGATTTAACCGCTCTGTGTTTCTTTTTCTCTGGAGATATCGGAAAAAAAGGACTTATGCAAACAAACCAGAAAAGCTCGAGCAACTCAAAAATAAATATTCGTGATGAAGTTAATGAAATACCACATGAAATGTGTAAAAATGTAATGAAAATGTCACTAATGTGGCATTAGGACGGCTAACAGAGTTGGATATTTTTAAAAATAAATATAAAGTTGGGATATTTTATATATAAATAACATATTTATCCGATGTTGTATTATTGCTGACATTTAATAAAACATCTATCAATATAAGTTCCCTTCTGTTTTATTAAAAAAAAAAAAAAAATTATAAGCAAACGAAGCAGTTAACCTTCCCGGCGGTTACCCAGACATACACACATATGTGAAGAAAAAAAATGCAGACTGTAATTTATGGTTGTCGTCACAAGTGGAACAAATCTGTAGCTTATAGTATATTCATAATTATCTACTGAATGCAGAATAGAGATGATGGGAGTTTCAGCAAAATTCATACATCAGTTTGTTGGCAAAATTGGGGACTGTATGATGCGAAGAGAAATATATAAAATATATTCTCATCAACAGAAAAAAATGAGTTGTCTATGGACAAAATTCAGACAGCCAGTAATGAAGAGCTCAGGTAGTAGAATGACTAGGTGCTGTTGCTTAAAAAGAGCCTGTAATTAGTTATGATCTGAGTTCGAAAAGAAACTGGGGTGCTGATGGGCGAAGTGGTGCTTGTGAAACAGCCATGGTACATACATATGTACCCCAGCCACCAAGTCTTCAACTTTACTTTCCTTGACTTCTTTGAAAATGTTGATCACTACAGTTTTACCACAAAGCTTTGCAAAATTAAACTCAAGCCCGAAGAGATTGTTAAAGATTGGAGACTGCTGCATTTACTGTAATCAAAAACAATATTAATTGCGTTTTCTATACTAACAAAATGTTGCCTTTATACCACGGTCCGGCATTCATCATGTCCGTTTCTAGAAAATGTTACACACTTACGAGGGGCTCTTTTCTAAATATATCACATATAAAACTGGTACAACATGTAACATGTTGGGCACTCTGCTTCGAGTGGGGAGAAGATGATGCTCTTTTTTTCAATCCCCATTTGCACGCCTTTATACGAGTGTTATGCACGTACATAAAATGCAGCACTACATTTTCAAATATAACACACTACAACATTAACACTTTTTTGCTCTACCGAAGTTGTTGAAAGTGTTACAGCAGATAAGGGCAATGATAGTCGTTAAGATCTCCCATATACCCAAAGGGCGGCATTCCTGTTCAGAAAAGAGAACAACATAAGCCTGAGATATCTTATTATGTTGTTCGCCTCTTGCTAGTTATGTCTTTAAGATAGATTTTGTTTCCTTAGGACAACTAGTTTGAAATCCACTTTAAGTACATACAATCTACCAGCAGCTCGTTCTTTGCCCTGTAGAGTTTATTTTTAATTTCAAAGTGATTGGAAACTTAAAATTTATGCCAAAGCAAAACTATAACCAGATTACAAAACAAAAAGAATGAAGATAAATGTTTCTGAATTAAAAATGAAATAGTTTCATAATTAATATGCGTAAGAAAGAATGTTTTTAATTTTGTTAAGCCATTATGTAAACGCATTACGCCCATCAAAACTAACACAACAGTTTGCTGTTTTTTATACTTTAGTTTTTTATTCATAAAAACAGTTTACTAAGCCTTAAAATATGCAAAACTTTGTTTTCAACCTAAAAGTTATGCCTTATACTTGTTGACTTTTTATGAATCAACTTTTCAAGGACTGTTAAAATTAAATACATAAAAATGCCATCTCTTAAATAAATACGACAAATACAACCTTGAACTTTTCAATTTGATTTTGAAGCCTTTGAGCAAAACCCCATCAAAATGAAATATTACAAAATTTTTATAAACATCATCATTAAATGTCATAAAAGAAATACAAGATTTTTTTTTTTTTTTTTGAACGCATTTAAGGCCACACTGAGTTCAATAGCAATCAAACACCCCACCAATACCGACATGTTATGAACGTTTATGCAGTGGAACAAAACCTCTGGATTCTTATAAACATCTTTTGTCAACTTTTATGCAAATACTCATGCACATCAGCAAAGCATTAATTTTTTTTTTTTTTATACCAAAGCTGCTTAAACTTATGCAACATTTTTTTCCTCCCTGGTTTGCATTCATGCCAGTCGTGATATTAAAAAATGGAGAGGGAAAAAATTAAAATAGTAAAGAAAAATGACAGATAAAACGTTTTTTAAGCTTTTTAAAATTCTTTTGACCAAAAAATTCTGATGATATAAAAGAATTTCTTATACGCTCGTTTGTATATTCTTTTTTGTTTTATTTCAAATGTTAAAAGAATTTTATGGTTTTTGTGGCTTATGCAGAAAAAAAAACTGCTGATTAACGTGAAAAATAGATGAAACAAATATAGATGGATGTTAAAGGTTTCGTCGCTTGTAGGACTTACAAAACTTTTTCTTAATAATGCTTATAAAACAACATCTGCAGGAATTTTGTCGTCAAAAACGAAGCCTAAAGGTAGAACTTGTTTGCACGCATGTCTTTTAGCAAACTTTTTCAAACACTGAGTGAGATTAAAGTGCAGTCATTGTAAAAGTGATCTTTTCTTTACTGATCATACTTTCGAGTAACAAAATTACTACGCCAACTCAAGCTCTTACAATTCCCAATCTTTTTTAAATTTCTTATTTTAAGGCTCGTTGAAATTTTTTTAAAATAAGGCTTTTTTTCAAAACTGGTAGATAAATTTTAAAATTGTAAACAAGCAAACAATATTAACTCTAGAATATTAAGGCATCTATTTGAACAGTGTATTGGAAACAATCTATGTGAAATAGTTTTCGATTTATTATAGTTTAATTTTTAAATGTACGCATCTTGTATTGAGTTCCTTTTATATCATTTTTTCTAATTTAAATCTTTTGTTTCTCTCTTAAACAGTTCTCTTTTCTTTAACTACTTTTTTTTGTGCTAAGCGTTTGTTGAACTTTCGACTGCAAAATGCATAACGGGCGAAGGCCTTTTGTTCTTGTGAAACATAATGCTGAAAAAATATAAAACATAATGCTGACTACTTTTAGGCTGCTTGTCTTACATATTAACACTATTTATAATACTTAGAGTGTAAAAGGATTTTTCCTACTTAACACCTCAAGTACGAAAAAGAACAAAATTTTATACTTCACATATTTCTTTCGCATATTTTCTGCTAAAGAAAGAAATCAAGAACTTAAGACTTTACAGAAGTGTTGGCAAACTCATGCATGCATGCACTTGCCATTAAATGAACACCATTCTTTGTTGCAACATGAACATGTAGTATACGTTACGGCGTTTTACATGTGTTTTCTCTTAAAGATGGAACATTTAAAAACTTACTTAAGATGTTTTAATAAAAACAAACTTAAATTCTTTTTTAATGTTTGTTTGTTTGTTTTATAAAACTCTATTTTGCTTTAAAATGTTTGCTTCTCCCATATTTTCTCTTCCTAAGCGAACACTTGTTTAACTGTAGCCTACTTTAAGGCTTAAGTTATTATGCCTTCTTCAATATTTTTAGTCGGAGGCTTGTGTGTATTTTACACTTTGCGAGGCCAATTTTAAGGATAAAAATTATTAATCTAGATTTTCTTACTTAACATGATTTAAGTTTTGCCTTTTTCCTGCCAATGGATATCAATCTTACTTGCATATACTGCTGAGTGGGAGTATGTATTCACAAGAAACTGAAAACCAATAAGCCATAAAGGAATTGTTCATACAAATTTTTAGCAGCAGCAAAATCAAATCCATTTGATCA
Source organism: Sturmia bella (assembly GCA_963662145.1). NCBI lineage: Eukaryota > Metazoa > Arthropoda > Insecta > Diptera > Tachinidae > Sturmia > Sturmia bella. The sequence continues at coordinate 67,004,706 of OY759172.1, read as the reverse complement.
AATTAGTATTTTAATAAATTTCAAAGAGAATACATATTTATTAAAATATAGAAAATTTATTTTAAGGGAGAAATGGACTACAGAAAATTGATGTTCTAATTTTTATCATACAAAATATCTATTTGATTTAATAAAATAAAACAAGAAAGCAAAAGTTGTTTAAGTAGTAAGTAACACTTACCTTAATTTCCGAAATCATACAAACTAAAAGCAGGTTCTTTAAAGTAAAGGACTTAGCAGAGCTTTTTAATAAATTTAATAAAAATGTATGAAATGAGTACCCACTGATTACGTCAAAAATAGTTGTTCTTTAATTAAAACAAACAAATCCTTGAAAACTATAAAAACCATCATACATGCTTTCCATTTCAAGTATATTTTTAAGTATGCATAGAACAGCTAGTTATCAAGTATTTGGTGAAAAGTTTAAATACATTTCTTGGGTATTAAATGAGAAAAGCACATAATCGGCCTCCCTGCTTGTATTTTGACTTCATTAAAAAAAATGTATTTTAGCCAGTACTTGAAACATTGGAAGTAGTAAAAAAATATGGATTAATCCTGGCGCGTTGTGTATCCTGTATGTATGAATGCAATATGAATATTCTAAAAATAGTACGACTGCAATAAAAATAAGTGCGTATAAAGACGAAGAAAATGCAAAAAAAAAAAATAAGTAAACGTTTAAACTCCCTAAATAAATCATTATAATTTTATACACAAGATAAAGTTTTGCACAAACGCACACATACACACACATATACGATTTTCTGCAAGCACACAGGAATTGATTTTTAAACGCTATCTTTAGATTATAAACTTCACATAAAAGGGTCAAGAGACAAGTGTAAGTCTTAGAAAAAAATTATTGTTTATAATTAAACTTATTCGATCTGAATGAAAATATGCATTTGCTTTACTAACCATAACACATAACATATCATATGTTGGCAACCATGCTTGTGCATGCACGGGCTTAGAAAATTTAGCTATTAAATGATAATTGTTTGTGATATCAAATGAATTACGGAATTTCCCTATTATTCAATTTTGGAACAAAAGCAAAAAAAAAAAAAACAAATTTTCTGAGGAAATAATTAGACAGCTTTAGTACATTCGTCCTTTTTCTCCAATTAAAGCAATGTATTCATATCAGTTTGCATTAAGCTTATCAATAAAGCGATATATGTATGTATCCTATTCAATCTACCAAAATACACATTGATGACAAAATATAATGTTGAAGCCCATGTACATATGTAGCTGCAATAAAACAGCCCAACGAGCAGAAGAAAATCTTAATGGCAGATGTTTCATGAGTAGATAAATGCACAATCTTGTATAAAATAAAAATGGTTACAAGAATAAAAATGTAATTATAATACATGGCAAAATGAAAAGAAAAATTTTGTTTATAAATTTACTCATATGAACTCATACATAAGAACCAAATACTCATTTTTATAGAATACTCACACATGCAGAGAAGAACGACCGTGTTGCATTTGCATACAGCCTAAAAAGTAGTGAAGACGAAAAGAAAAGCCCATGAAACAAAAGAGGATAAACATGGCAGAACACGCAACACGAGCGAACAAAAACTTTACATCTGTAATAAATAAGTGAATAAAAAGACAACCGCACACACACAGGCACTAGACACTTTACTCCACTCCACGCCACTCAAAAGATAAATTTAATGGACAAACATGTATGTGCGTACTTTCGTACACAGCGCTTAAGACATGTTAAAGAGAAAATGAATTTGCCCATAAACTGTGGTAGTCGCAAAAATAGAGAGGACTGGCACAAGTTTCTCTTTGTAAATTATATGAACACTGTAAGTCATACATGAGCAAGTTGCACTACAAGTGAAGCCACATTTCAAAGGTTTGTCATTACAGGACCCTGTTACTGCTGCATTTTACGAACCATTTATTCTTGAAAAAGAAAACAAAAGCCCATTTAATTTTTTTTTTTTTACAAACACAAAACTACGAAGCTTTTTGCTTGTCTGCAGAAACACCCAGAGCCTACGGCAGGAAACGAACCTGTGACCTCGGGGACGACTCTTAGCACGCCACTCTACCAATTCATCCATCGAAATTAATAATTGTAAGTTCGTACAGTTTAATCGAAGTTTAAATTTACAATGTAGAAACCACCACATTGACCTTAGAAAACCAAAAATTATAGCATAGTTTTGGGCGGTTAAGTTAGTTTTTAAATATACTCGGATATTAATAATATATTTTTTCCCTAAGTAATTTGTGGCTTTCCTTTGATTATCAGAAGCGAAAAACTATATTGCACAAGACAAAAAAAAAATACTGTCTATCGTTGCAAAAAAAGTAATTTTTGTACATAAATTGTAAGAAAGAGGTACACTTACGAATACACTTGCAATTTATAAAAAATCTGCCAGCCAACAGTCAGCCGTATCGTAAAATAAAGTAGACTTAAAATATTAACAGAGGTTGGTTTTATATCTTATTTTGAAAGCGTAACAAAAACAAATTCATCGTATTTCAGCAGAAGAAATACAAGCGGGGAACTCCTTCATTTTTATTTGTAAAACATATTTTCTTAGCAGCTATAAAACAAGGCTGATATACATATGTTCGGATGGTAGGCTTGCGAGAAACAAATGTATTAAAGCAAATGTTATTGCTGCTAATAGCTCTGGACAAATGTCCTGAAGCCAGTGTTACATTAAAACGAGAAAAACAAGCGCAAACATAAATTACCTTTAAGTCGTGAGTTCAGTCACAGTGCCTCCTTCTTCCTTTTGGCTTTCACATCTTGATATTATTGTTGTATGATTGCTGTGTAATGTTTCTTGCAAGAACCTTTTGTTTTATATGAGATTTTGGCTGGTGATTTCATTATACTTTCGTTTTTGGCCAGTTGATTTCAATTTAAGTTTTTGAATTCCCGCTATAAATTAAATCATCATATTTAAACTTGAAGTCAAATAGACAGAGCCTGCCTGAGCGCTCAATCTACGTAGCCACTTGAGAGCGTGTCTGGCTCAGTGTCCACATTTATTATTACGAGGCACTTATTTTATTAGCTTTAGTTTACTCAGTTTTTTTTTGGAAATTCTTTCATCTCGATGTGCCTAGTGACTTTGTTTTTTCGGATGCATTTCTTTTAGTTATGCCCTGTACATGAAACAACCATGGCAGGATCCCCAATCATTGAGTCTTCACCCAGTTTTTTCTTGTCTTTGTCGAAAAATGTTGATGGCTACAATTTTACCTCAACAAATATCTTTCAATTTTGAGAAACTTCAACAGAATCAAAACCAGCGAAAGTAACTAATAATTAACAAGTAAATTTTTTATGTAAAAAATTTGTATAACAAATATTTCACACTCAAACCTGTTTTCTCACTAAACTTCTTTTGTATTTGTATTGGATATTTTATTTCTATTTTATTGCACAGAATTTTTCGCAACCAAAAATGTATTTTAAAGTTTATTAAGAACAAATTTATAAAAAGATGACTGATATGACTGTAAATAATTAAGCACACAAATAAATCGGGGCTGAGGCTTGAGCTGGGCTACAGTACATATGGCGAAAGCTCTTACATCAGCTTTATTTCGGCAATTAATATTTTTTACCTTTCTTTGCCAAACGAAAGAATCTGTTTTAGAAAAATATTTGGCTTCCAAACGCCTGAAGAGATTCTTTCCAAAAATTTTCACTGACAATTAAAACGATGTTCGGCTTGAAAACATTTCTGATGGAAATTTTATTACAAATAAAACTAATTTGACCCCAAATGTTAACTGCCAGCTTTGCTATGAAATCCCTACTTATTTCTCTGGCCCTATTAGCTTTTCAGCGTTTACTCCACATTTTATTATGGCTATTTTCCTCCCCAGTGCCCATAAAATAAAGAACAACAAAAGATACCGGAAACAGTGCAAAAATATTTAAAAGCAAAGCAAGAAATTAAAATGGATTGTATTTAAAGCAAAAAAAAAAAAAAAAAATCACAATGTTTTCAGATGTATTTCGCTATTGTTTTTAAGGCGCTTTAATGCTTTTTTTCTCTGTTATTTTTGTGTATAAGTGGTGAGAAAAACGCCAGCAAAGTCCGGTTAAGCAAATAAACAAAGAAATGAAAGTACTACATTGCTCTTGTAACAAAATTTAAGTTTAAGCAGTGTGGAATGGTGAAACACTGCAATAATAAAACACAACTACTAATACATTCATAGTGTAGATGTTATTATTCCAACCAGCTGAAAAATATGCAAGATTTTTGTATTTAACAAGAGTGAAGTTTTTGTTGTTCTTTTGTTTTGTTTTGTGTTCTTTTTTTTTTCTATTGAGGCCTTTAATAGGATTACTAAACAAAGTAAACGAATAGCTTTAGATTAAGATTATGTAAATAGATCATTGTACTAACTAAGTAGGCGAATAAGTACAAGTGAAGGCTGAAAGGCAAAAAATACTACGAATATAAAGTAATAAAAAAGGCAGCAGCAACAAAAAGCTAAACATTAGTTTTGTGAGTGGAAAAATCAAGAAATAAAGAAACAAATGTAATAAAATTCAATGGGAATTGAATAAGCGATGATTTTAGATGATAATATATGCAGCTTGGTTAAAGTTTACTTCTGCCTTCGCTACATTGACGTTTTCTTGTGCTTTTAATGGCCTACATTTAGGCTCTAGCAAAAAATTAAACAACCAGTGAAATGCTTGTTGGAAATCGAATTCTGTGATGCCTCAGAATCAAAAGGTCTATATTTAATGGTTTTATGCTAATGAAAGTTTTAATAAAATCACTGGGTATACATTTTTGTTGGAGATGTTTGGAATAAAATTACTGGCTTTGGGTTGTCGTGTCGTTTTTTTTTTGTTAATTTCTTAAAACAAAACAAAAAAAAAAATATTAGAGTAGAAATCGTTCTTTAACTAAATTTTTGTAGAAAATTTTAAGGCAAAAACTGAATATTTTATATATTTAAGGCCATATTCATAATAATTATTGTAAGTTTATTAAGTTCTTATTTGACGTATTTCTACGGAATATTTGTCAAATAAACGAGTAATAAACCTTCAATAGTTTTTACGAATATTAGTGTTAATAAATATTTACTTATAGAATCAACCTCGACAGTTTGGATTTAAAAGTTGTATGACTTTAAATTGCTGGGAAGAAAATTGATTTTTAAAGCTTCTTTAAGTCGCATTATCGTATTTAGTATTTACTAGTTTTTGCCATTAATGGGGTAACTTTCAAATGAAGCAAAATGTTTGGGTATAATTGCTAAATATACAATTTCTTAAGAAAGGCAGGAAAAGCAAAAAGTCTTTTGAGCTAGGTGATAACTGGAATTTTCGAAGTGCTTGTAACGTCAAGCGTCAGGGTATAGATTTGATACCTATCTCATTTCGTTTGGACGTGCTTATTTTTTTTTAATAGTCTGCATATTTTTCTCAGAATTTTTATTGAATTCTTGAAAAGAATGAAGTGAGGAAGTTAATGGCATAAAGCTAATTTTTCTCGTATAGTAATTATCACTGGATAATTATCGAATGGTTACAGCTAGTTCGTGACTTGTTTTGTTCACAAGTGAATAAAATATAAATTCGAAAAAAATTGGGAAATAATTTTTCTTAAAAAAGAAGTGGCAATTTTGAACTCTTAGCATGTAGCGAAAAGGAACAAGCAACAGACGGAGACTAGGCGCTGGCGTAGTAGACTATCACCAGCTCTGACTTAAAATACTTATTGGTAGATCTAACTCTGTGCTTATCAATATTAGAATTTTCTAAAGCTAAACGTCCTTATTGTGCCGAAGAAGCCATTCGAAAGAGAGCGAAATGTCAGCAAAAATAGTCACACTAATATTAAAAACATATAAGCGACTTTTAGCTGCAGAGAACATTGAAAATTATGTAAAAAGGGGTAATATAATAGCAAGCATTTGATAAGTTTTTTTATATCATTGTGACATTCAGTACAAGTTTTTCAATTTTCCTTAAGGTAATTTAATCACCATAAATAATTTGTTTCGTAAGGAACTTTACAGTAATTGCAGTAATTTTTGTAAGTGAAACGAAATCAGTTTTAACAACCTTTGCCGTCGTGCTGTAAGTAGCATGGCAAGGATGGGTAAATAATAAAAGAAAAATGTATAAAATAACCAAGCACTAAGCTAGAAGAATGTCCCTGAAAGGTACATACGCACACACACACAAATAACTAAAAGAGTAACGTGGTCGGTATTTTTTTGTTTTCAGTTTAGAAAGACAATTTTCTTGTATGAATTGTATGACACATAAAAACAATAGAATATATTGAAAACATACAAGTAATTTTAGCAATTTTATATGCAACATCAAAAAAGATTGTCTGCTTTTAGGAGTGGGTACAAACAAACAATAGCACAGTACTAGGAGCAGCAGCATTCAAATAGAAAAATAACAGACCATGATGCGTATGTGATATCAAGAGTATTAAATAAGGCCAATAGCGATAACACATGCACACAAGCAAATTCCATTTACACCAATTTCTTTGAGAGTGTATGTATATTTATATGTGAAAACTTATAAAAACAAAAACGAATTCTACAACAAATTTCAGAAAGAAAAAAACAGTAAATGTTTTCGTTGCTACGACCTCCATATAAAATAAATTACTTTAGTTATCTATTAAAAACAAACATGGACATTTTAACATACACATCCGTCTAAGCGGACACGTACACCAAACATGCATTTGTATGGAAGCACAATTTGATTCGCTTCAACATTAAACCAAGCATGTAAGTATAAATATATGTATTTTGATATCAGAGCTTTTCTAATGTGTGCAAAGAAAGAAAGTATGATATCAATATGGGTGGCTACCAAGAGTTAAGTTTTACTTTCCCGTCTTTTACTTTTCTCTATAAATTTTGCCAAGCTGGTATTTTTCTTTGGCAAGTTTTTTGCCTTCCTTTATGATTTAAATAACCCCATCCATGCTATTATATTCATTTGCAACCTTATCCATTTATATAAATTGACTTTGCACCCGTTTCAGTTTTGCTTTTTATGGTTTTCTTCTCTTTTTCTTACTCGAGCTCTTCCTTAACATGTGCCCTTCATGTTAGAAATTTTAAGTCGGTCAAGGACGCATACTGCGATTGCCTACACTTATAACATATATTTTATGAAAGATATTTTTAAATGAATAAATATTAAATCAGGTTAAGCTGCTTAAAGTGGCTTTGTCATGTTTGATATGGTTGACAATACAATTTCGTTTTTTTTGTTTTGTATTACGGTGTGTGTGTGTCTGTGCTGTCGTCAATAAATTTGATGGTAATTAAATTTTAAAACCAACGATTTATGGTTTTTAATGGTTATGGTTTACCATGCTTTTTTAATTATTGACTATTGTCATAATCATATTTTGAGTTTAAATTAGGAAAGCCGTGTGAAACTATATGCAGTTCTCGGCACTTGAAGAAAGCAAGAAAATTAAATTTTCCTAATTATTTATTGGAATTTAGTTCGATTTTGTTTTCTCAAAATTTGTGCTGAAATTGTAGTGATACAATATTTTTTTTTTCTGAGAATTGATTCGATCCAGCTGAATGTAGCTCAAGAAACAACACAAGCTTGTTGTTAACGAAACTTGCATGTTTGCCCCTAAAAGTATGCAAACTTCCATCAACCGCATTCAGCTGATATAAAGAGGGCTTTCCATATCCCCTTTTAAAACATGTGAAAATAATTCTAGAAGTAAATATTATCAAGAAATTTCTTATACCTCCTTTTCAGGCATTCGGTTTCTTCAAAGTTATTTGTTCGTGCGCGTTTGTCTTTCCCGTCTTTTGTTTTTATTTATTTTTTGTGTATTATTGGTGTGTTTCAGTCTGCCATCTGAATTCTTTGCATTGGCTACTTCAGCAAAGTTTGCTTTTTCATTTTTATTTCTTTCCATTGCTTTTAACAAAACAAATGATCATCATAAATTATCCTCTTGAGATTACGTAGAAAAGTACCCTGCCATTCTAAAAATTTCAACTGTTTCCTGTATGTCTACACACACACACACACAGACACACGGACAAGCTTCTACATCCACGTGCTTCTTCGATTTACTCACACACACGCACACACATACCGAAATAAAAGAAATAACACAAAAATCGTTGAAGTATCATGAAGATGACTAAAAAGCAACTAAAGAAAACTCAAATGTTAAACGTCGTTGTTGTTTTTGTTGTTGTTCTACAAACACGTAAAGCAAAAATTCGTCCAAGTTGCTGTATTGTGCTGAACACTTTGTGTCTTTTATTTTTTTTAATTTTATTGTATTTTTCATTTGACTTTTTTACTTAAATTGTTTAATGTTGCAAAGTATTAAGGAAAACGAGCACCAGCACTACGCCAAGCCATCAGTTCGCCACAAGAATACGATATCAGGAAGAAAACAAAATCGTTTTTACTGCCTGCAGTATTATTAAAGACTCGTACTACAATAATAAAATGTTTAAACACCCACAGTTTTGTTGCTCAAAACGTTCAAAATGAAGTTCACAATTTGTGTAGTAAATTTATCAAATTGCACAAAGAAAAGGAGCAAAATAAAACTACTGTGTGTTCGTCAGTCGTTTTCATTTCGATAATGTGGTTTTCGTTTTTTGGCATTTTATTAAAGTTTGTTTAGTTGCTGCCATTCGCCATTAGTAGTGGCAGTTAATTTTGTGTAAAGAGAAATAAATGTCTTTGGTTACGATTGAATTGAGGTGAGGAAAAAATCATAAAGCTGTGATTTCATATTAATAAAGTGAGGGAAGGCAAAGGTAAAGCAATTTCAGGCCAAATATTTTGTAGACTTCAAACTTGGGAAAAATAAATCCACACAGGTGGTTTGCAAATTGAATAAGCTCTAACAAGATGCTTATTCAATTTAATTTTTAACAATTCCTAAATAATTTTACTTTTAATTCCATTTAATGCCGAAAAATTCATAAAAGTAAGAATCATATAGTCTAACTACATTTCGTTTGAAAAGGGTATTCGATATGGAAAATCAAAAGCTGTCAGAAATAAAATTATTTTTAGCTACTCAAATAGAAGTACAGCCAAAATGCCAAATATATTACCATGTCCAAAGTGCATTGCAACCGTTTTTGTTGAAGGCAGAGTTCTCCCCGACGGGGAATTGAATCCTGGTCTCCCGCGTGACAGGCGGGGATATTGAAGGCAGAATTTAAACAAAATTTTAATGTATAGAATATAGACTAAAAGCGCCACAGAGTATGCAATATTGTACGAACTAAGTGTTGTAATTGTTATGGAATCGAAACGGAATTGTGGATCATGTACGGCAAATTTTTAGATTAAAGAAATAATAATAAATAATGGATGTGCTGAAAAGTACTTGGTATAAAACAAAGTGATTTCCCAAAACAAATTGCAGCAAAAGACAGAGCTTATGCTGCTCTTTTTGATTCGTCCAATGAGATAACGCTTAAAATACTGACTTCATTTGTAGTATAGAACTTCATATTCTTGAATTACTGATTATGCTTGTTTTAGGAATTATGCATTTCGCCCTTTTATAATTGAAATACAATTCAGTTAGTAGCAAAAGGGCAGAAATTCAGTGTGTTAATTCAGTGTTTCTTCTTAAAGCAAATCTGGAGCCAGTCCACCTACGAATTGTACAAATCGATTCGACTTTTTTTTTGTTGCGAAAATGCTTTATATTTCTTATATGATATGTATTAATGTTTCATATTATTACAAAGTTAGTTGCTCTGTGAAATGTACTCTGTGTTTTGTGGCTCCTCATTTACCACATCTGAACAAAAGTGAAAATGTAAAAGCATCCCTCCTCCGTTAGTTTACCTGCTTCCTCTAACAGCATTAAATACTTAAACTAACAAAACAGAAACCTGGTTTTTTACATTTATCTCTTCAAGACAATATAGTCATTAATTTTTATTTAATGTTTTTTGATTTGATTTAAACTTTTTCTTTCGTAAACCATTGATTCTGTTAACTTGTTTTATTTTTGTGTGCTGAATTGCTGCTCCTTTATCATTGATTTATTCATTGACTTTGGCATGCTATAAATGTTTAATGTATTTATCGTAATCTTTGAGAAACTTTTAACATTTTGTTACAGGTTATTTTCTTGTAACTTTTAAAACAAAACTGATTTTTTGATTTTATTTAAACACGCAAACCCTTTTTTTTTTTTTTTTTTGGTGATTTGCAGTGAAGGTAAATTTTGTGGCTTCCAATGTGGCTGTGCAAAATAAAGGAAACACAACTTTGTATTCGATTTCCGGTAGTAATCGCTAGCATGTCTGTTTAAAATGTATATAATGGCTGAACGAATTAGAAGTACAGAGGCATTTGGGTTGAACGAACGAATTCTCACTTTAGTCAATGTTTAGATTAGAGAAAATTTTTTAGCAAAATCAGGAATCAAAATGTTTAACTTTAATAAAGCGAGACATAAATTTTTTTTTCTTAAATTAAGGAAAATTGCACAGTTCGTTCTTTTTCATTAATTCCTTAAGGTATTCAAATTGATAAGTTTCCCCATTGAAGGTTTGTTCAAGTAAAAACTGGTGACCATAAATGACTAGAAAATGTTTACACGGTTAATTTCATAAATATAACTCGCAGAGCATTGCTTGATTCATACTTAACTGCATAAAAGCATCCTGCTTCTTTACTTATTCAAACATTAAGTTTCTCCATTCAATGCTTGTTTAGTTATAAGATGGTGCCTACTTTTAGGCACTCTTTCACACTGATCTAAGAGGTCTGTCTCATGAATATATTTACTTGGGTAAAATAAATGCATACCAGCAAGTAAAATTACGAGAAAAAAAATGCAGAGGATTTCCCAAGTTTTTTTGATTTGAGAAGTCAGTTTGACTTGCTGTTGATCTGTTAACCCAAAATACTGCAAAATATCCCCATATCCAGTAAATCTAACTATATTTATGTATTCATTTATTGATGTACCACGTTTGCTTTGTAAACAAACTACGACGACTAAGAAGCATTCAAACAGATTAATTTCAGCCTAAAAATATATTATAATTTTATTTCTGTTATCTCTAACCATAGATTATAACGTGTTTTTGTTCATTTTATGCAGCTTCATTAGATTTAAAAATCAATAAAACCGATATGCTCTGAACCTTAAACCATATTGAACTTAATTTTTATGTGTTCTTTGTAATATTTTTTATATCTATTTTATATTACTTTTCATTGTTTTGCAGTTAAAATGTATTGATTGGTTTTATCAGGACTTTACAATGCTTGCTAAATAACAAATAGTAACATTAAAACAGCTTCATTTTATATCTTGCAAAATTTATTGAAAAACGCCTAAAATTAGTAAATATTATTCAAATTATATATGTGTATACAAAAAAACGATAGTGCTTAACAAAAGGTTTTACTGCGTTTCAAATTCCATTATTTACGCACATTATTAAGGTTGGGTTTTAAGCTCTAAGAGGTTAAAGTGCAACAATGTGTCCATAAAGTTATTAAATATAACATTAAAATCATATCTTTTTGGGAAATACAAAATTTCAAATGCAAAATCAGTTAATAATAATTCATTTTGGCCTTTAGGCTTTTTCGAGTACAATTTAATGTTAGTGGAATAAAAGTGTTATAGTCTTGCTTTTAAAAATTATTATCATATACATTTGATCTAGAAACTTGCATTTTGTTTCCACAAATATGTTTGAAAACCACACACGCACACTTGTAAAGCTGTAATGTGTGTCATTTCAAACTTTTGGTACCAGCCAATTTAAACCTTTGCACACATTTGCATACTTATTTGTCCATGTATATATGTATGTATATACGTTTGTAAGCATATTAGTGTTTTAGTTTGTTATGCATATGATCTGGTTTGTTCGCTTCTCTTCACTTGTCGTCTTCTCTTCTGTTGTATTTCCATGCTGTAGTTTCTTTAATTGTTTTCTTTGGGGATTTGGGTCAGTTTACACAACGTTTGGATAGATGTTTGCTTGCTTTGCTAAGCCTGTGTATGTTTGTGAGAAATTTGTCATGTTGTTGGCATTTTTTAACGGTGCTTCTATATGCACATCTATGCTTGTATTGTTGTCTCTCTATTGCAAACTTGTGTGTCATACGAGTTTGTTATAATATTGACAGAGGTTTAAACTTGTTTTACAAAACACATCATTGTGTTGAAATGGGACCACTTTGGCAAATGTAATATGATATTTGTAGGCACACAAATGCTTTAAGATACTTTAAAATGCCAAGAAATTTATAACCAAACAGTGACAAACTAAGATTAAAAAACATATTTTTCTTTTTCTTCATAAATTCACGTTTTCTCAAAGGGCTTCTTTAGAAGAAATGAAAACCAGAATAGAATCTAGATATTTAAGCCAATTATATTGTTATTACTATACCTGCTGGTTTCTAGCTTGTAGCAAATAACTGCCATATATACTAGTCAAATAAAAAAAAAATAAGCCCAAAAACAACCTCAAGAAAGTTCAGTGTGTTTGAAATAGTTATGTATGATTCAAGTTTTAACCTAAATGCGAAACCTATCAGTATTGTTTAATATTATGTTGTTCAACCACTTGTCTTTTTAAAACATATATCTTTTGTATTTTGGTCGAATACTTTTGTCGATATTTTGCTCTCCTTCGGATAACTTCTTCAAGACAACATATACTAAAAAAAACCGTTAGTTCAAGAAAATAATACTAAATAAGCAAGGGTCAAACAAAATCAAATATTATATTTACAGTTTCGCTTAGTTTTATGTACGTAATTTATACTTATTTTATTCAGTTTCAAAAAAATTTAAAGATCATGCACAATCTTGATTTCACTCGTCTTGCTCCTTAAAGTATGCTTTAAAATTAAATACAATCTTGTTTAGCATGGCTATAAATTTATCTCAAGTTATTTTTAGACTTTTTCCATTTAAATAAAACGTCTAGAGGATTCTCATAAATTCCCAAGGAAATGTGCCAGACTTCCGTTTTGTGGCGCCATAAAAAAAGTAAAAGAAAGGGGCGACATAGAAATTGGGAAAGTGAAAAATTTCCTACTGGTGTATATTGAAAAGTTTTTTAATAACATTTGCTAAGTTCACGTTAGCAAAAAAAAAAAAAGGATTTTTTATACATTTTCTAAGCCAAGTATTTTAGATATTCCTATCTATCTACAGCTTTTGTTCAACGTTATTTATAATTGTGCATTCAGCGAACAAACAGCAGCTGGCTTAGTAACCCTTTTTCCTCAATTATTGCCATAACAAATACTGCTTGTTATCACCAGACAAGCATGCTTTTATAAAAAGTTTTATTTCAGCTTTTTTTTTTTGTATTTTGTTGGTCGTAAGGATGTTTTAATTTTCTTAAATAAAGTTTATTATTAAATAAGTTCAGTTAAGTTGTGTTTGGTGGTTTTTCTTGTTCCTTTTTTTTTTTTTTTGTTCTTATAATCCCGTAAATTGCATTTATTTGCTTCATTTGTTAAATATTTATTGAAACGGATGCTGTTTTATTGTGCTAAATATTATTTTTCTTGCTTTAACTCAACAGTTTGAAATATTTATGCCTTGAGCCTGTTACAAGTGAACCAATTTTCACAATACATATTTACCCAATAAGTTCTTATTGTTGAGATACTTCATTCAAGTAAAGTATACTTTTGGGAGACTTCAAATGCAGTGCTAAAAATAAGGGAAAATAATGGACAGTTGACAACAGTGAGAGTTTTTTTTTTTTTGGGTAGGTTATTAGAATGAGATGAAGTGTTTCCTTGGAAAAATGTTTATAAATAAATAATGTATTAAACAAGAATCTTATTACTTAACAATCATTGGCCGTTCAAGGGATCTATTTATAAAAGACTACTGCAAATGGTTTTGCCTTGGAAATGTTGAAGTGAATTGAAATCACTGCGTATCCTATTGCGCATTTTAAAAGCATATCATTAGAGGCCATAAATATATTTAGGTTACCTGTGTTTATGAGATTTAAACTATTTCATTAACAGAGTTCTTAAAATTTACCACTTAAAATATTTTGTCATTTTCTTTATTTAACTAATATTAATAGAGCGCAATTGAAAATTTATATATAATTAAAATTGAATTAAGATGCAAAGAAAAATTCTTTATTTGGAAATGCAGGTTCGAGACAAATATTTTCTAATAGAAGCTGTGGGTAAAATGGAAAGGTGAGTCATTTGCAAACTGTACACATACAGCTGGAGACTGTACTGAGGCAGACGTTATATCATTTTAGATGTATGGAGCACTTAATCTGCAGAAAACAGTAAAGTTGTCGTCCTGTTCGAGCCTTAAAATTTCTATTGTATTGCTTTGTAGCTATTTTTACAAACAATTAAATTACAAATTAATTTTGAGCTAAAATAAATTGAAATAATGTGATAGCATATAAAGTAAAAATCAAGCTCAAACCGGTCAAATAATTAACAATTGCGAAGAAAAAAATCCTTAGAACATATTTCATAAATAAGACGTACAAAAGATGAAATAACTCGCTCACCTGTTTTCGTTTTATTAAACAAATGATTGCTCCGAGGTTTAATCAACCCTAAAGGAACTTGAAATATTCAATTGATTTTCGTACAGATTCCAAAAAACTTTCCCTATTTTACAGCACGCTTTAAGCACTTTCCTGACTTTTAATAAACAAAGAAAGCAAAAAAGGTTTTTGCGAGAAAACAAATTTACAGCTTTCATTAAATTAATATTTTTCAACCGCGCATACCATAAGTCACCGACATTTTCATTGACATCATATTTTAGCTGAAGCCTTTATGTCATTTCGTTTGTTGCTGGCGTTACGAGCTGGCATTTCTCTTTTTGCAACATTTCTTTGTTAGTGCCTGCAAGAGGGGTTTGACCTGAATTTGCCTTGTACAACAAACTCGTAGACGAGACACTAACCATGTGGCTCAAACCACAGAAATGCAGCCACGTCCTGTGCAAATGTGTGCGAGTTTTCAGAGTTCCACATTGTACATACATACATAAATATTGTATGTAAATGTAAATGACTGAATACGAGAATGTTTTTGAATAATATTTTTCACATATAGTTTTTGTCTTAGCTTTTTTTTTGTTGCTGCTGCTGAACAGAACATGTTGCGTGTGCATGTGCTGGGTGGGTATTCCACAATGTAAAACATACAATATGTCAAACGCAGACATGCATAGTCATTTGTGTAATGCCTACTTTTAGGCAAGTGTTTGCTTCAACTAAAGAAGTAGGCTGCTTGCAGTTTAAACATTTTTCATGTTGTAACACAAACAACAAAAATAATTTATACTTGAAAAAAGAATGGCATTTCGAAAACATACCAGTGTAATGGAAAACTACAAAATAATATTTGTTGCTGCATTGTTTTGATTTCTAAGCATTTTCACTCTGTCTATAGCTCACAAGCATACTCACTCACTCGCATTCATTCTGCCAGTCAAAGCATTACATATTTTACAATTGTTTTTGTTTATGAGGCCTTTTTAAGTTTTCAGCATATTTTTGCAGTTTTGCTGCCTTTTTGCGACTAAATGCTGGCAAGAGCACAATACCATTGTTTGTTTGCACTCTAAGTGAAATGCTTACCAGATACTCAAGTAGAGTCACAAATGAATAGTTCCATTAGGGAAATTTGAAAACCTGAAATGGAAAAAATTTACAAAAAAAAAAAAAAAAATAGTTGTCCTCTTAAGGTAGTTAACGCGGCTGGCACAAGGTAATGTATTAGACAAATGAAAGTATTAACGAAAATTTGTGAAAACTGAAAAATAGGGCCGTAAAAGCCGTTTCTCTAATTTGCCGAACGCACATGACGGCTTTGCTGTTTGGGGGGGAGTTGGGTTTTAGCGAAAATTTGTGAAAACTGGAAACTAAAACTGCAAGAGCCGCACATGCCGGCTTAGCTGTTCGGGAGGGTGGGGTGTAATATTATTCCATTAACGAAAATATGAGTTTCTGGCATAAATTTAAAACTTGGCTTTAAGAAACTAAAGTGGGGGCATTTTTACACTGGGGTAACAATGTATTTATAACAATATTTAGATGTTTGAATGCACCGCACCCTCTGTTGAAAGTGTACACAAATATTGAAGCCGTTGCTTTTGAGGGCAACAATAAAATATTTATAATTTCCTATACGATCTTTAATGGTATATTTAATTGTTTATTTCCAGCTATTCATCTCTCTTCATCTATCAACACACTGCTGAAATTCTCCTACTAGTGCCAAATCTGGATTAAAAACAACAGAAATTTTTTTTAACTAAATACTACAACAACAGGATCGTAAAGGAAACAACGTACAAAGCGCTCTCATCTATTAACTACAAAATAATACTTGGAAGTTATGAAGTCATGAGACCGACATTTGATCGAAGCCTTTACAAATTATTGTTCATTATTTTAATACAATGTAAGTAGCACACAAAAAATTCTCATGATAATTTAAAGCAATATGTATGATATTAATTAAATATACATGGTTTAAAATTAACAAAAAGTAAAGGTCTACTAAAGCTCTTCAATTTTGAGTTTTTTGTTATGAAACTTGAAGCGAAATAAATAGTAAAGGGATTTTCAATAAAAAAAAAAGTGAAATTCAAACAAAAACTTTCAGTTTCATCATATCATCGCGTTGGTACTTAAGCCACGCAAACGCCTTTTTTATAACAAATATTATTTGCTTATTGGGTTGTCATTTAACAAATTTCCTACGGTATGGATTATTCATCAACTAATCTCCAATAGTTAGCAAATATTATTAACTATTTAAAAAAAAAAGAATTTTTATGAATGAAAACCCAAATGTAATTCAAAAATGGCATTAAATAATTTTTTAGATGATCTTTGTATTGTTCTCAAAAGGCAAAAAATAACTGATCCTGCAAAATTTCCTGAGGGGAAATTTTCCTAAGAAAATTTTAGTTTTCAGCTAGAATCTGTGCAGTTATATGCCTTAATGTCATGCATCTTTATTATTTGAAAAGGAATGATTCAGCTACTAGTTCAGTGAGCTGAAAAGGCATACAAACCTCCTAAGCCTAGCGTTTAAGCTTTGCTGGCAATTGAATAATATTTACTGCAAGAATGGTGGAAGGATTCGCCTGCCTCCCAAACATCCTTTTGCTCAAAGAACTAAACTTTGGTAGAATTTCGGGATTGCAATGCAGTTAATTCAATGTCAGACTGACTGACCTGCCTCCCACATATCCCTGCTTTAAAGACTACGATTTACTAAAAAGTTTTATTCAGAACTTACTGGCAAAAAAAAAGAGACTGGTTCTGAAAGCCTGACCTTTAGATCTGGTGTGAGGGCCCGTGTACTTCCAAACATCCTTTCTCTCGAAAACTAAAACCGAAAATTCGTAAGTACTGATGTAAATTTTTGTCGTTCGGTAAAAGGAAACACAAGCCTTCCATATATCCTTTTCAAAGATATTCATAGCAAGGAAATTTTGGTCCAGAATACGAGAAAATAATGTTTTATGATGAGTTTAAACTTTACCCTTAATTGTTATTTAATCACGGAAAAGGGCTCTCTCATATATGGTTTATAGGATTAACTAGGTTACATTAAAATGTTTGATTAGAGTGCGCAAAAAAAAAATAATAATGTTCTTTAAATACTTAAGACTGGATTTTGGACAGCCCACGATTCCGATATTGATTATACAAACTGGCAACTGGGCTCAACTCACTAGAGATTTTAACACAGCACTAATTATACAATTAAATGCCGCATTTATTTCTCTTCGCTATTTCATAGTTTGTGTCTAACCTGTTTTCTTTTTCAGGCTTAGCCATCGTATTAAGAAGATATTTAAAATCATATTAAAGATTCTAAGACAAAACAAAATAAATAAATAAATAAATAAAAATGCAGGACAGGAAAGTCAAAGGCATAGCGAACGTGACCAAAATTCTTTAGCAATTTTTGGACTTTGCAGTTTTCATTTTGTGGTACTGACACATACATACATACGAGCATGTACTGTTTTATTCAAGCAACAATTTTGTATGCAAGACAGGTATTTGAAGACAGCATTAACGATAAGTAGGACGTTTATTTATTTGTTTTTTTTGCTTTTAGTTTTTTATCTCTTTATACAAAAAATGTATGCATATATATTTGAAATGAAAATAACACTAAATATCTGGCGATAAAGAATATTTAATGAGTTTCATCCGAAACACGGTAAGCAAAAGGAAATGGAAAGATGTGCAGACTGCTTTCTACTTATTTTTGGGAGAAAAAACGCCAATCGAGAATATTGAATTGCCAATTGAATTTTATGTCTAATTTAGTATTAATGAATATGCTATTGATGGTGTGTTTGCCCTCCGAGTTGGAGCACTAACACAAATTTTTATTAAAAAGAAAACTTTAAGAACAAATGTTTGTAAAACTATTTAAATTTGTGAAATGCCAGAAAAAAGAAAACCGCAACACATATGCAGTGCATAAGCTTAACTTTTAAAGCAAACTATTGCTACTTACAGCCGTTTGTTGGCTCAGTGTTGTTATTTTTGCTACTTTTGCAAAACTTCCGCTTTTCTCTGCTTTCTTTTTTTTCTTCTCTATAATTTTGTAATTCTCTTTGTGCATGTTTAACTAAGTGTGTGTGTGTGTGTGTGTGTGTGTACAATTTGACTTAAACTTATGTAGGTTTCATATGTAATTTTTCTTCTACATCTCTTATTTGCTAGATGCTTTCTTAGAAAAGCAAAACAAACAAAAAACGCAAGCAAGAAAAGAAAACAGAACCAAAAACAAAAGCTGAATATAAGGAGGAATTTTAAGTTTTAGTTGCAAGAGTGTATAACCGCGTAACGGCAACAGCTGTGCCACATTTGCTTATCTTGTGAATAACACTCGCATAGAAAGCACACACACACACACACACGCACACATACATATATAAGCTACACACTTCCATATGTATAAATGGGTGTGTGTTCGTTTTTGTTATTTTTTTTTTTTTTGCAAGCAGTTTTTACCGTCTTGTTCAAATGTTGATCACACATCCTTGCACACAACTATTTGTCTACACATACTTGGCTACATTCCCTGCCACATACACATGCCACTTGCATTAGAAGAGCGAGCATGTATTGAATTTGCACATACATAAATATTTAAAATATCTTGTGTGTTTGTTGAATTTGTACCTCTTGATGTTGGTCTTGTTTCAGCATTTGTTACGTTTCGATAAAATAATGTTTCCATAATACATTTAGAAATTTGAAAATGGAAAACAAATTTATAATTTATAAAGTGTAAACAGGTTGCAAGCAAATGTGGTCTACTTAAAAATACAAAAGCCAAAAACTTATCAAGTTTGTGTTTACAGAAATGTTTTGAAGAGTTAAGAAGGGGGTCAAATGCAATAGAATGTGTAAAAGAAATAGCAAAATTAATTAGAAAACTAATGTTTGAAGGTTAAGAGTATAACGTGCTTTTGCCTTAGCAAAAAATCGTTATGTTACTATATGTCTAGGCTGCCACAGTAGCAACAACATTTAACCCTATAAGGTATTCAAATTTGGTAAGACAAACGATTTTTCAGATTTTCAAAAATAAACGAAAGAAATCCAGAAACAGCCGGTTATCCACCTAGCTATAAAATTTTACTTTTCTTCGCTTAATTGATATTGATAAAACAGTGAGTGACCCAGCAAGGGTTGAACTTGAGCCTGAAAAAGTAATTTAATATAAATGTATTACACTATCATAGTTGAATGTAATTAAAATTTCAGTAAAATGTAAACGAAAGTGTTTTTTTTTTGGAATTTTGGAAAGAAATATTGAGCATTCACAATATAAAGGCATATATGTATATGTGTTAATGAAAGCCCATTGAGAAGTAGTATCAAAATCGCAAGAAAAAGGGGATAGTGGAGCACCTTATAGGCCAATGAAGTATTGGTTTGTAGTAAAAGTCATACCGGCAAAATTTACAACCAACAAAAAAACTGTCTGTAAACCCTTATAAAAACGAAAGCTGTCTATTAACGCATAGATACCCGACAGCCGATTCTGCCGATTCATCTGTACTCATGGAGGGCTTAGATATTGCCAAATCGGAAGCTCTTAATTTTGTTTGAAGGAAAATCCAGCGTGATGTCCGCTGGGCTGAACACATTTTTCTTGAAACAGTGTAATACCATGTTCATACAAGCCGTATGTATGAACATGATAATCGCAATAAAGTCCATTATTGAGCTCAATATTCCATACAAAAAGTCAATAAAGTTATTGCTTAATAAACTCCATGGTTTATTTCAAACAAGAGTATAAGGAGGGACTTAAATATACCCCTGGTAAGAGAAGAAATTAAACGGATGAGTGAAAAATATCTTCAAAGATTAGAAAGCCACATAAACCCTCTAGCAAATGTACTACTAGATGACAGCACCACAACCCGAAGACTGAAACGCACACACGTATTAGACATACCTGCAAGGTTATTTTAGTTGTAAATTTGTAATTATTATTATTATTAAATACTAATTTTATTATTTTGGATATGTGGCTCATTGGACCTGCATATCTCCTGTTAATTATTGCTTATGAGTAATAAGAACTGCTTATTGTCTTAAAGTAGACAGATTGCAGATAAATATGGACTTAAAAAAAAAAATATTTTTTATATGAAAATATTTTTCACTTTTTCTTTCTCACTGCCAAAACAAAAACAACAACTTTTTTCCAGCTGTCAAATACTAATTGAGTTAGCGCAATATTTGTATGTATGAACGCAAAAAATATTATGTCAATAAACTGAATATTATCTCAATTAGAAATGCAGGTATGAACAAGGTATAAGACATACTTCACTCCTCTTTAATATGGAGTACTACTCTCATATTTGCACCGGTGCCTAAAACTCTATTTTGGCGTTACTCTACTGTGGGCAGCAGAGTCAAAAGAAGCTCATGGCTTATAGTAGGGTATTCAATAATATTGTTTCTGAACACTACACCTTTTTACGCCATACATGTGCTTCCTCCCGGGCTCATCAATTATTAATCGATTGGCCAGTGAATCCACTCAACACACTACAGAGAAAACGCATTCTTCAGCTGTACGGCCCTTCTGTGAAACAACTTGTCTGCTGACGAATCTCTTTCCAGTTACAATGTATGAATATTAAAATCAAATACACACAAATTCTATTCCCTGGTTCTTCCCCTCAAAACTTGTTTTCCTAATGCGCTGCTTATGTAAAGGTCATCGCCTGAGTACTCGTGCAAATAAAAAAAGTATTTCATAGTTATTGAAAACTTATTTATTTGTAAACTATTAAGAAATTTTCCAAATAAGAACTAAATAACTAATAAATATTTTTTTAATAAGGCCGTTAATGTAAAAATGTGTCTCTGTTGTTGGTATCTATAGCCAAAGTTGTAGAGGTTGCGTTAATTGTTGATTACTGGATAATGTCAAAAGTACACACACACACACACACACACACACACACACACACACACACACACACACACACACACACACACACACACACACACACACACACACATATGTGTATTTAATAATAAACAGAGAAGCGAACAGCAGTTAGCTCGGACTTATTCAACTTTGAAGAAGTTAAATTTTAAGTCTTAACCGCTCTTGCTGCATCAAGCGTTCACAGATACTCCTCACTCTATATTTTCCTGTCTCTCTCTTGTCCTAATTTTCCTAGTTCAAGCATTCACGTAATACTTGTGCAGCATTACGTGCTGGTACAAGATGGAAAATATTGGTGTGAGCATTTAAGGGTTAAGCTTATAAAGAATTATTGTCAAATACAAATTTAATTGAAATGGCAACAGCGTTGAAATATATTGCATGGCTGTGTATAATTAATTAGCCACCACATATTTGGCTAATTATTTACTCTGTTTTTGGTTTTTACTCAACAAATCGAAACAGTCAAGTGCAGAATTTCTTATAAGTGTTTTTGATTTGTTTGTGAATTATTTAGCCAAGGTTGGTGGGTTTAGCATTACACCCATGCTGTCGTAAAATTTGACAAAACTCATGAAATAAATTAACCGTAAAAGATGTGTTTTATGGCCGGTTATTATTGCATATTTTTTTTTGGTTTATTTTTGTAACACAATTTGTTTTTCTACAAAAGAAAAAAAAAAAAAGCTGGTAAAGCAAACAATTCCTGCCAGTTTGCATCATTATGAAACAAATAAAGAAAAAAGAATGTAACAAAAGGGACATGAAAAATAATGTGTTCTGTCTGACTGTGATTATCTGTGCAACATTTGTCATAAGTTAAGCATATAAAAAAACTTTATCTTCTTTTTTGTTTTTTTTTTTTTTTTGTTTTTCTCTTCTTTCACTTACTGCGACTGTTGCCACGCGGGGCAGACTTGAATTTATGAGCAAATTATACCTTCTGAAATGAGTGCACGAGTGAGTTGCCTTGTGCGCTA
This sequence comes from Sturmia bella, assembly GCA_963662145.1. Lineage (NCBI taxonomy): Eukaryota > Metazoa > Arthropoda > Insecta > Diptera > Tachinidae > Sturmia > Sturmia bella. The sequence goes on along the minus strand of OY759172.1, from coordinate 66,982,186 downwards.
AAGACTGTGTTGCATAAATGTAGTTTTTAATATAAATTGAAATTGTTTGCCTAATCACTTCTAGAGCAGACTTAAACATTTGAAAAAGTTAATATACGAAAAAGAAATTTTTCGTTTTAATATTTACTTTCATCAGTATTCAGCTTAAATGATGCCTACAGATTAACCGTCTAATTCATAAAAATTATAACAGGTTTATAAAGCTCTTATTTGACAGATTTTCCATACAAATATGTCAAATAACAGTCTTATAAGCCTGTAATAATTTTTATGAATTAGGGGATAAGTGATTTACACGTTTATTTGATGTCAAAAGCTTGGTGTGCTTTCTCTTATTCATAGATTGTTTATCCAACGCTCTTTTTTGCGGGACTATAGTTACCCATCGAATCAAAGATGAAGACTACGGCGTATGTATGTATGGGGATGTGTACGCAGAAAGCGATCTACAACTCAAAGTAGCATACTAATTTTGTTAGAGCAAGTGAATATAAAAATATGCTGTAATTTGCTAACACTACTAACTTTTAACAAAAAAAGTCCATGAGTTTATAACCGTATTTAAGCTTTTGCAAATCTTTTTGCTCTTTGCTCCACTTTAAATTCAATCACAATTTATTATATTTTTTCTTTTTAACAACCAAATGCTATTAAGTGAACTTCATGTGCGCTCTTTTGAATACCCGGTTGGCTGTAAACTAGTTTTTTTTTTCACTTTTAATTGTTTTACATGTCACAGTTAAAAGTTTTATGACATAATTTTGCATACATGCTTTCAAATATTTCGTGAATGTTTGTACATATTTATTTTACTTGCACTTGGTGTTGGCGCGCGTTCACTTTGTTTTGTGTTGAGCAAAAAACAAAAAAATAATAGTTTGAAAATGGTTTCACAGCAGAAAAAAAAAACGAAAAAACACAGTGTAATTTAAAATCCCCACGCAAACACAAGTTTACCTCTGTAAATTCCTTTTCGCCTGCATGAGTTGACATTTAGAACACAGCAACTATTAGTGATGGTTGGATGTTCACATGTGTATGTCAGAAACACACGCACCCCCATACGCCCCCACATACACACACACACACATATACACATGTGATCAGCTAATATAATAATAACATACAAAGTTTTTCTTTGCCTCAAAACACATACAGCGAATCGTTTTCGTTTTTCTAAGGGTTCTCTTTACGTTTTTTCTCCTTAAATCGAACTTTTGCTAAGAACATCCTTGTTGCCAGTTCTTAAAAATACCTCTTATCTTGGCTTGCGAAGCCCTCATATTCTTGTACTTTTAGATAACAATATTTTCTATTTTTAAAAGCATGCCACTCTCACCATCACCACCGAGCGCACGCAGCTGCCTCCAATTAAATATGCATGTAGGTTACCTAATTGCCGAGCCAAAGTAAACACATTCGCACACTCGCAGCAGCTACAGCAGCATTTTAATGTGATCTTATACTTATGGCAAACTTAGAAACGAATACATGCACACATACATGCCAGGAGTCAAACGATTTTTCACGGGAAATGAAAAAATCTGCCTTCACACATTCACGAGCAGGGAATTTGTTGCTTTTTTATTTCTACTTTCTTTAGTGCTGGCGACATTTAATAAGTGTAGCAAAGAAAACATAAGATTTCCAGGAAAGCTGTTAAACCATACAAACTACAGATGGTTTGAGTGCATGAGTGTGAGCAACAGTTTCCAGTGGCGCAAAGTGGGAACCAGAAGGCCTTCTGCAAGCCCCTATTTCACAGACGCAGGCCTTAGTTCCACATCATGCTCATATAACTTTTGCACTTGATGTCATTTGATGCCAAGCCCTTCCAACACCTGGTCTTTCAGAAGAAGGCCTGTCCCCGAAGGCAGTGTAGAAGCTCTTGCTTGACTTATTACATTTGTGAGCATGAATCTATAGAAAAAACAAAGCGTATTGCGATCACTTAGTGGAAAACCTTTCACACAATGAATAAATTATTCAAAGCAGACAATATTCGCCTAGATTTTGGTGATTTGTTTGAACACCCATTAAAAGCTCTGGACATAAAACGAAAAATTGAAGAAGGCCTGATTTTGAGAGATAACATAAAATTTGCCGCTGGGTTGAAATAGTACCTGCACATACAAACGCAGACAATGTGTTAAGCACATTGAATATAAGGAAGCATAAACATATCAGCAGGAGAGAGGTAAACTACACCAAGTCACATTTTTAAGTCGCAAATATGTGTAATAATTTTGTATTTTTTATGAAATTCACTTATTGAAAAATTCAGTAGACAGGGCTTGAAGGATTCCAAAATCATCTTGTAAAAATGTGACTTGTTATAGTTTATCTTCTTGCCACTGATACACACGTGTGTGTTAATAACTTTGTTAGCTGATATATATTTCGTTTTTAAGGCTTCTAGATTTTTTTCCTCTTTCTGTGTGCTTCCTGACATGTAATGTGATGTTATTTTTATTACGAAAGTGTTTGCATTACATTGTGCAACTCTGTATGTTTGCTTAATGTTTCGCTGTTTTTTTTTTTTAGCACAAGGAAGAAGGGGCAAGGCAGCTGCAGCTACAGCTGCAGCAGCATCACCAAACTTTAATTGCTTTATTATGTTTTGTATGCTGCATACGCTGCAGGATATTTTATTATCGCTTGTTTCTTGTTACCAAAACCAAAATGTCTGGCGTTTGTACCATTAAGCATTGGCAGGATAAATGATTAGTTGCAAGCAGATTAAGTGCTAATTTAAAAATGAACTAGTTTAGTTCGAGCTGATGATCTTGTTTGTTTTAAGCCAAAGAAAAACCTAGCTTCAAAAATAAAGTTCAGGAAACTAATGATCAAACAAGAGTCAACATCGACTTTCAAATTGAAAGGAAGTTGAATGTTTTTCGTTTATCGCTTAGTAAGTGTCAAGGACTTTGTTTTCATTAGTAGATTTTTATAATTTCTTTTAAATACTTTGTGAGCAGTCTCACCAACGACCTGATTTATGAAAAATTGTTTTAGGTTTTTCAGGTCTCAGCTGTCAGTTCTTTCAGTTTTTATCAGGCAGATAAATAAATAAGTCAAAAATTGTACTACAGAAAAAAAGGTAAAACATTTTTATGGAAAGATATTCAAAATACCACTTTAAACTTCACTTGTGATACATGATGGTGGAAAATAGGTGCCATCAGTGAAAATAATTGTTGAAGTAATTCTCATTTGGCTGTCAGATATTACGAGGTTTAAAAGCACGTGATTAACACTGATTAACAGATGCGAGTTATTTTTTTGTCAGTACCTGCCATTAAGGATAGACTTAATAGCAGATCAAATACCTGCAGCGAAAGCAAGTTGGTATGAATACCACCATACTCGAAAAATTATTCGGTTAGTACTTTATTTGCTCCGACTTGGTTCTGACCTATCCGGGCCTTCTACAGTACTACAGTTCTCCATACCACAAGATATTTTTAGTAGCTCTAGTGATCTGAAATCCCTTATAAAAAGCATCAAGCCTAAAACTAGACTCAATGGCTGCCGGTAAGTATAGCATAGAAAAGCATAGAGCCTGCTTATAGGCAGCACCTCCCCGTTATCCTTATATTCATCCCAATATAGATAAATCGAGATATACTTTGGTGGCATTTACCAGCACTACGCTTTGGCCGAGGGTTGCTGTTCTATGAATAATCAGTTATAGTACCGCTACAGAATCACTATAGGGTTCCTGACCCCCTTTAACCCTCTGCCAATTAATCTTGTGTAGAGGGACCTTATTATCCACCAGATCTCTTTGTTCAGAGAGCCACATATGAGCAATACATTCTACCTATTGCAAACATAAAAAAACACAGAACTCTAATTGGTAACATATCATTAAGGTTTGGCCTTGTAAAACCTTCAACTTCACAGAAAACACCTTACGTAATTTGCTAAATCGTGCATGAAAAATTATAGTTCTGCTTGAAACCAGCTATTTTGCAGTCCACTCCGCCTCACATAAATAATGAGAGAATTAATTCGTAAGCACTTGTATTTAATTAGTACAATTAAGAAGCAAATAGCTCTGTGCTGTCACTTATTAACTGCTGCCAGGCGAAAAGTAACAGTCTGCATTTAAATGTTGGCTGAAGGGTTAAAAATGCAAAAGTTCCACCTTTCGAATGCCATATTTCAAAAGCTGTATACATTCTTTTACATGACTCTATTCTAAAAGTAATTTGCAGTCGACGAAAAACACCTTTTCCAAAAATTTACTCACATTTGCAACTCGAAGAAGTACTTTTTTTGTGTTGACTTTGGCGGTTATTAATTGTGTGAACAAGTGCAGATGTGTGGTTGCCATACTTAAACACACATACACATGTATTTTTTCTCCTTTTTCCACGAAATGAACTGAAATTGTGAACACAATTCAGACATAAATTTGGCAGGGAAAACCCAGGAAAACAAATTTGCCACACGTTGCAATTATGCTCATATAACAGTATTTAATGTTGTTAGTGTCGCTGTCACTGTTGTTGTTGTTCTTGTGCTGTTAAGTTTGAGTTTTTGATTACGAGCAAATGGTTGTTAATTTGTTCAAATACTTTTTTGTACAGCAGAAGAGAAACATTTGATTTTCATATTCAAAATAATAAAATTAAAATATATTTACAATTCTTTACTTCACATTTATTTAATATTCCTCTAGGCTGGCTAGAGAAAATAGCACTGCCATTACTCCGGTTTCGTTGTCATATTGTTAAAGGGCAATAAAGTTCTACTTTGAAAATCTGTGATTTCTCTTTTTTTTCATCTTATTTCCATATTTTTGTGTTCTTCCTCCGTGAGAATGAAATGTATTTATTACTAGTTTTTTGTTTTATATTTCATTTTTGCGCATAAAAAAAAAAAAGATTTTACAAACAATTGCCCGTAAGCTCAACATTGGGCAGACTAGAGACTAACAAAAGGCAACCCAACTTACACTTGAGGGCATACTGAAAATTGGCCACACACTAAATTGCACTTTGGCTCACCGGCATGAAACTGAAACAGTCAAGTTTTACACACCAGCACAGCATATAAAGAATAATGCAAACACACACAAGCAACTGAAAAAACAACACAGAGGCTACAAAATGAGAAAAATATATGTATATTGCAAACCAAAACAACAACAAAAAAGAAAAGAATAGCAGACCTTAAACACAGCCACCAACACCTACTAACAAAAAAGCTAAAAAGAATGCAACTTTTGGCGAAATAAAACAAAACATTTCAAAAAGAAAAAAGAATAGTTTTTTTTTGCTGAAATCTACGATGACCATAGGAAGGAAAAATTACAGTTTAAAAAAAATTCATCTAAAAACAATAAGAAACCTAGAAAATTAATTTTGTAGTTGAAAACTTATGCACACACACGCATCAAAATAGCTTTTTAAAATGCATAAATACCATATTGATATAAAAAAATCTAGCTAGCTGTACCCCAGCTAAACTACTTGCTTTTCGTTCCTTTATTTTCATTTAAATCATAAGCAATAACTTAGAAACTTACTCTGGAACTTAAGAATGTAGAAAACCTTGAATAGTAATAATGAAAACATGTCCGGCATTATTGAACAATATTAATTAAAAAAAATTAGCAGTCTAAAATTTTTATTTTTAATTCAGGTCCAAAAATTAACCTTTTTAAAAAATATTTGCTGTATTTCTCAGCTGTCTATATGCCGACGACATTTCGTTGGTGCTAATCAACTCACCAGTAGACTTGAAAAATTCTTAAAAGTTTGTTTGAAACTCAATTTTTGGACCTGAATTAATACATTTCAATTGGCTCTTAAAGCAAATAAATAATTAAGTTCATATTTGAATTTTTATTTTTATTTTACTTGCAATTTGCGATTTTTCTTTGATCTGCTATTTGTTCACAGATCATTTAAATATACCTTTGGCGTTTCCCAATCACTAGGAAAGTTCAGAAACTTGTGAGTTTGAGAAATGCCTGAAATTTTGAAGCATATATTTTTAATAACTTTTAGAATAATCTTCGTAGAAATTGCATAACTGAATGCACTACGAATGCCGCTATGCCACTCAAACCCATGAAAATATGTTGCTACAAAAACACACACACACAAATATACACATAGAAAAACCAGCAAAATTAATGCCTTGGCACTAGTAAAATCGTTGAAGAATAACCCCGGGGATACAAAAACAAAACACATCAAGGCAACAGAAATATTCAAAAAAATGTATATATGTTTTTACAAAACGTATTAAAATAGCTACAACAAAGTATGCAGCAGAAAACTGGACTATTGAGAGTAAAATCTTGCCTGTGCTTTTGAGTGTAGTGCAATTCGTACTGCTACAATGTTGCAGGTTCTGCAGGTTTTGCCAGTTTTATGTTCATAGAGCGGCATATGTAACGGAAACGGATGCTCCACACACATTCAAGCATACAAACACAAAAGCACTCACTGATTCGCACACACACACACACACGCATCGACAATATAAATTTGTATGCAATTCAAATGTATTCAACTTGTTTTATTTATTTTTTCACTTTCTTTCTTTTCTGGTTGTTTGAGTTTAAACAACAACAAAATTTAAAAAAGAAAACTTGCTTCCCTGTGTGAGTTCAGAGCATTTTATTTTTTTACCCCCCACTGTTTTGTTTACCCAACATGATGAAGTGTTTTATTTGATTTTTAGATGAATTTCTTTATTTCCTTTTACTGCAGCAAAATGAATCATATAAAAAAGAAAATAATAAACAGCAATTGCAAAGAAAGTGAAAATGTAAGAAATATCTTTCAAAGAGATAAAACGGTACGGACTTTGCTGGTAATAACACCATGTAACAGCTAGAAGAGCCACTGACACCCATCATAGTTTCTCTATGTGTACTCTAATTGCAAATTTCAAATCAGATTCTATGTTTACTCTTTTTAGATATCTTCTTTAATATTGGTTTTTTTTTTTTATTATTTATATATTTTAAGATTTCTTCGTATTGTTTTGTCGACATTTCGCTCTCCTTCAGATCGCTTTGTTACGACGATAATATTAAAAGTTTTGTGATTAATTTTTAAAAAAAAAATTTCCATATTATTGCCTTAAAGAAGCTGATCAATATATCGACAAAACTACACAAAGAAATGTAAAAAAAACTATACGTAATTAATTAATACAACCAAATATTCACATATATTGTTTTTATTCTAGATATTCTACTTCATTCGATATTTTGGCAGAGACTGATACATGCATTATATCATAACTTTAAATTGAGTGATGTATTCGAGTTTACTACACAAAATGTCCGAGAACTTCAAATTGTAGTACCCTCAAACTATTTTAATTTCATTCTTTGGTTTAACTTGTATTTGTGGAATTACTAAAACTGTTAAAAAAAATAAACTATTTTTCAAAAAATAAGTAAAACTTTCGGTTTCAAAAAAATTTGCGAAAAATAGCAAACCCAATTGTTCGTTTTGAAACTTGTATAGAAAACTAGATACAATAAAAATAAATTCAAATTCGAGAGTAAAAACTTATTTTATTCCAGAAAAAGTAAAAATGCTCAGCATGTCATGGGCATATCTATACAAAAAAGAAATTGTGCAATTTTATTGCACAATATGGCGAAAAAAATTAAATAATTCTAGCCTTGTGCTATCCTAATATTATTTTTCAGTTTATTCAGTATTTCTATAGTTATTGAGAAGCAAGTAGTACAAACGCTTTTTATTGTTTTTTTTTTGGTTGCATGCAAAGACTCTCAAAGATGAAGACGGTACGAAAAAAAGTTTCTGATTTGTTGCGCAGTGTAATAAAAAATTGTTTGAGGTCTAAGCTAAGGACTTTTTTTTATTTTAAAGGCTTCAAAGGGCTTTTTCTTTATAATTTATTGATGTTATAAGACAAAAAAAAAATTTTTTAATTTCCTGACTTGGGACAAACAAGATCTGAAGAAATTAGTTCTCTAAATAAAGGAAGTCAGTAATGAAGAGCTTAGGCAGAGGAAAGGCTAACGCCTGGTGCTTAAGCACGGTGTGCACGGTATATACTACCTGTCTTTGAACCCAATTGGAAGCTGATAACAGTAGGAGCGCATATAAATCGGCCATGGTATGTTTCTCAGCCAATAGGACTCCATCTTTATTTTTTGTATTCTTTAAAAGTATTGATCACTATAATTTTGCGAAGTGAGGCGACATTTTGTTACAAGTCCCATTATATTTTGTCCATGAATACCAAAAGTTTTACCGAACGTGTCTCAAAAATTTAGAATAAAAAAAAGAGAACAAAAATCCAGGATAATTAGCCTATTTAAAAATAGTGTTTATGAGAACTGAATAATTCGGGAAAAATTCCACATAAATGTCAAAGCTTTAGCAAAATTTTAATTAAAACATTTATAATATTTAAATAGAATAATTTTCTGTTATTAACATGGTCTGAGTTTTGTTACCGTTCCTTTCTAGCAAATAAAAAACGCAAAAATTTGTTTACCATTCACTTGTGGTGTTTATTTCTCCTTGTAATGGTCTCACGAAAACAAAATAAATAAATAAAATGAAATGAAAATAATTTATTTTCTCTAACAATAGTCATATTAACAAATAATTTGTCTACATTTTTTTTATCCCGCTTTGTTTAACATTTTGCTGCCATTTTGATTATACTCTGAATCATATTTAAAACTGTCACAAATTCAACAGACTGACTTATCATGTTTGAGGGATTAAAAGCAAGTTTTATTTTTTGTTTGCTTATTTCTTAAAAAGATATCACAATATTATGAGAAAAAAAGTGCAAAAATAAAAACTGCTTCAATAGTAGTACGCACAGAAAGACGAAGAAGAAGCCGGGACAAAATAAAAGACACGAAATTATCACAATATTATGCGCATCATTCTCGTCATCATTGTCATTGTCATGCTGACTTGCATGCAACAATGTCATCATCAACGTCAACATCATCACACCATTCGTAATAAAAGCCAAACAAAGAACTAGACAACGACAACAATAATAATCGTTTCAAAATAAAGAAAAAGTAGTTGTTATTAGTTTTCCTCTTTCTCTATTCCTTTTTTGTTCTTTTCCTTTTTTCAATTTTTCTTTTTTTTTTTTCTTTTCTGTTGGTGTGTGTGTCTCTCTGAGATTTTGTTAAATCTTTTACCGGGTTGATGATATTTAGACACCTTGTAACATCTTAAGTAGAGAAAATTTCGTTTTGCTTAAGAGTTTTTGATTTAGTTGTAAATTATTAAGGAAAAATAAGCAGAATACTAACGTCGAATGAATGACAGCTTCATTGGAAGTACAACAGGTTGTCGACTAGAAGAGCCAGAGCAATATAATAAGTGAGAATGAGAAGTAAGAGATACCCGATCGATTTGGTATTAAATGAGTCAAGTATAAAAACCATTCCTACTTCAAATAGTCGAACAACTTTTGTAATATGGAAAAAGAAGAATGCAGTGAAATTGATCAATTTTAAATATAAACAGTCAGCATTAATTGTTATCACCTGGATTTGAAGCCGAATTTCAGAGCTGATAATCGTCGTAGTCGACATAAAATAACGCTGGAATGATAATCAGCTAATAAGTTTTCAACTTTAGCTTTCATGTCTTCTCCAAAACTGTTGATCACTACAATTTTACTATAAAAAAGATTCTTTGTCAAATCTGAGGACGTAAAATTAAATAAAGCTCGATTTAGTAGCTCACTGCTTTCTTTCTATCTTTATATTATTGAAAGAGGTCTTCAGTCAAGAACTATAGTTTTGTACAATTTCAGAACTAAAATTTTCAGTATTTATTTCAGAGTGAGTGAAGAGAAGAGTGGTGACTTCGACGCAGCTAATTGTACCTAAGGTAAAGGTGTCTTTTTAAATTAACGACAGTCAAAGCAATTATTTCAAAAGTTAAACTAGAGGCCAGATAATGTATGTATATCTCTGTAAATATTTGTAATGACGTTGCTCCTAAAAAGTGAAAGATTATGGCTGGAGGCTGCTATTCCAGATGTAATTATTGATACCAAATTTAAGAGCACCAAGGCTGGCCAAAGGCCAAGGGTCATTGTTTTATCTCACAGCTTTTTTAAAGCTCAAATAATTTGAAATTATTACTTTTATCAAAAACATATGGTAGTAGTATAGAAAATAAACTACTAGTGCCCAAAAGGCCGGTTGGAATTAAAACTGTAGCATAAAAGAACTTTTCTGCAATTTGAGCTTCACTGCAGTAAATTAGTGAACCACTTATTATTGTTTGGTTTTAGAAAAAGAAATTTGCCAACGTTGCAAAAAAAGTCAAACAGCTGATGTTTTGTGCTGTTTGATGACTAAAATTAAACACTAAAATTGTCTTCGTTTAAATGTGGTTTAAGTGTTCACTGATTTAAGAATTTATTATTTTAAATGCAAATTAAACCAAACTCAAGGATAAGCTGAAACTGATTTTTAAGGAAAAATAAAAATTCTCTAAATTGATGATTAATATAAACAGTATTTTAATTTTTGTTTCAATCTGATTTCACCAACAACAAATATTATATTTTTGCTTACAAACATTTACCCAAAGGAAACTCTGATAGGTTGGAAAAAGAAAGTTTTTAAAAGTTTTCCAAAAGATTGTCAAAGCGGACAGACTTATCAGATATCTTTCGCACATACACTAGATTAAGCACACTTGTGATTCTTATGAGACCGAAGGAATAGGACATGCTTCTAGACTGTATTAATTATTCACTTACTTTATTATTCATAGCATATTTGATTTGAAAATCTTTAATATATTGCTGGTGCTTACCTGAAAAAAAAAGAAAGAAAGACGAAAATATTTTAGTGTGGAGCAAAAAAATTAAAATATGTTTATCCAGGTAAAAATCTACACGTTTTTGTAATAGTTATTAAATAAATTTTAATGAAAAATGTGTAATGGAATACAGCTGTAATGGAATATAGTTGTATTATATTTTCGAAAAACATCATTGCAGTCTCATAGTTGTATTATTTATTCGAAAAACACCATTGCCGTCTAATTCATAAACATTTTTTACGCAACTGATAATCAACCATTAAATTAACCAACCCTGGATGCCTTAATTAATTGTCATAAATATTTGTATTCGTTAACGTACAATAGCATACTAATAAAACAATTATATTGCATTCTTGTTTGCTGCGGCAGCGCCCCGACACTTTTAGCTTGCTGTGTAAAAACAGCAAAATAGAAATTCATTAGTGCAGGGATGCAAATGAACACTTTTGGTTAATTGTGATTAATATCATTGTCTTTGGAAAATAAATAGTTATATTGTTTTCTACATATCACGTTTCTTGTGTTTAAAAGAAAAGATGATTTCTTCTTCTGAAGAGAATAAATTATTAAATCGAATAGCGATTGTGTTGGCTGCGACATCACTAAGACAATTTATTAATTTTTTTTTTTTCTGTTTTCTACATTCTTGATATGTTTTTCTTTCATTTTGGAATATTTCGCGGACTTAAACATTTTCTCAACTATGCGAAATAAAATTTAATATAAAGAAATAAAGAAGGAATCAGCCTTCAATTGTATACTGAAAGTCTCAAATTCATTGTTGAATGGTTTTGTGCTAGAAGAAGACTCTTGCCGTTGACCACCATTCATTGAAAACTTTGCTATTTTATATTTATGAACAAACATTTCAGACAATTTGCTTTTCATAGCCTTATGCAACGTTTACGAGTTAGGCCCTTAATAAGATATTAATCACCTAATATCTAAAACTTTATGGTCCAGCAATAAAATAGTATCTTCTCAATTTCTTGCTCTTCGTTTCCAAGCCTGATTACGGGAATAACATATAAAGTTGTTTAGTTTCATTAAAGGCGAACAATATGAACCGAAGCTTTTATCCCTTTTCTTTTTCTGCGTTTGTTCTGGTCGCATGCGGTTGGGACAACATGAATTTTAATTGAAACTTTGTTTAAATCTTGTGGTTAGAAATAAAACTTAATATTTTTTTTCCATACAAAAGAAAAAAGACTAAATGCTTCAACTCAAAACTTGGGGTGAGTAGGAAGAGTTAAGGTCAGGCAGGATTGTGATTTTGCTTTAAGACCAAAGGCTTTTCAAGTCTCGTAACTACTCTCTCAAAGTTTCAAAATAATTTATATGTATTAACTTTATTTGTTATATATATATAACAAAATAACTTTACAATAAGTAAAGTTTTAACTAAAAATAGTTTTCGAAAACTGTTTGCCCAAGTAAACATTTTGTTTTAGTTGAGCACACATTTCAAAGAATGAAAAAACAAGAAAGAAAAAACGAGATCACAAGAGACCGTCAAGAGATTCTTTGTTGAAGTGTTTGAAAAAAAGAAGAAATTTTTAAAAAGAAGTGCATTTTAATGGCAAGTGAAAATTTTTATATGTTTCTTCCTTATTCACCGATAGTTGTTCAGGCACGATTATTAAATCGTTTTTCATTTTCAAATCTATTCAATATTTAAGCCCATGAAAGCGTGAACATTTACGTTTAACACATTTCGCAAGGTGTTTAATTTTATCTGGTATACATTATTCGCACAAACACAGCTGTCACGTTGTCGAGAGCTGACGCTGCTGCTGCTGATGGTTTTGACGGTCGGAGTTCATTTTGGTTTATGCTTCAGCGCCTTTTTATTACAAATGACAATTAAACTTGTCTTATGTGTGGCTTGGCTTTGCAAATATTTGTTTCTGTTTAACAGCTTTTATGTATACACGCGCACACTTAAACGCAGAATAACCTACATTGTGACAACCTCATGAAAGCTTCTAAATTTATTAAAGATTTAAGAACTGCAATAATTCTACAAATATTAAATACCTATAATGTCATGAAATTTAATTCTGCGTAATCGCCAAAATTGCAATTATAATGTTTGGTCTAAGCAAAAACTCTATAAAATAAAATAAAACAGAACAGAACGAACTAAAACAAAGGTTTAATATTTGCTATTAAAGTCAGAGTGAAAACATTAGGGAGCTCTAGGATTTTTGTTTTTTTTTTTCTTTAGTGAAATAAATTAAAATTAAATTAAATGAAATAAAATGAAATTTTCGCAATATATGATTCAGACTTAAGGGTTCCTTGAGGACAACTTTTGCATGTCAAGTTGAAGTCCACATAAACTTTTAATCGTACGTTATTAAATTGCTATTTTTGGGATTACTTTTGCTCAAACTGGGCTTTTATCCATCTTTTATTTCTTATTTAACAAAGACTACTTCAAAAGTCTTCTGGTCTTTTATGTTCTTCAAAACATGGGATGGGTTTTTTTCAATTGCAATTTTGAATTTACTGCAAGCTGCCATTCACTCCTTTGTAGCTTTGAAGTTCAAAGGCTGCATATGCTACATTCGACGCTGCTTGCTATATTTTATTGTTTGGTGGCTATAGAGCATCTATTAAATTCCGAAAGAACCTCCCTACAAGAATCAGTATACTTTGCAGCATGGTAGTATGGTAGCCGTAGTGTGCAGAGAGAGTTACTAGAAGCACGGTCGTTATTTAGATTTAGTCAAGACAGCAACCATACTGAGAAGTCCACTACGATTCCACGATTAACAAATATTCTGAAGACAGCTACTCAGGAAGTTTTGGGTGCCAGTGATGCAACTGCTTGTAAACTGCATAATTATCGCTTTGTTGTCAAGAAACCTTTTTTGTACGCAGAAGAGTGTGTACATGATTATTGTGTGTTCCAATGGTAAAAGCTGAAGAAGATGGCAGTTGAAAAGTTTGCAATTATGCGCAGGGACGAAAACAAAAGACATAAAATGCTCATTAATTTTTTTTTTAATTACTCCCAGCAATAGTTTTGTTCTCGTCTTATATTTTCTTGTGTACAATTTTGCATTTCAAGCACTTCCATTTTATTTCATCGTTTTCCTAAAGAAATCTAAAACTAAAATGAAGGGGAAAAGAAGATGCTGCAGCAGAACTTAAACTGCTAAATTGAAGAAACGGCAAGGAAAGCCTGTAAAAAAAAAACAGTGCAAACACAGTGGGATCTTCAGTTTTAAAAATAAAAAAACAGATATAATGTTTTCAATGTACAATAAAAATTATTACAAGTTTTTTCACATACATAGGAGAAACCAAATCACACTAAAGGGTATTGAAGTGTCAGTAGTACCGCTTGTTACATGAACATTCAACTTAATGTACTTCCTCAAGGAAGTACGTCCTGGGATATTGAAAAATAAGAGATTTTCAATATTCCTTTATGTATAAACCTCAGTTTTTAAGAGCTCTTACCACATAATGTCTACATCGGGGCCGATGAAGTTGCTTTCTTATTAGGAATTTCTTCACAAATCACGCACCACTGTGCCTCTTGATTTATAATTTCAAGCGAAAAAATAATCAACAATAATTTTTAATGAGTTTTTGTAAAACTACAAACTACTTAGTATAGAAAAGTCGTCATTATTTTACGCCAAAGTAAAAAAAAAAAAAAAGAACCTGAAAAATTTCTTAAGAAATTGTGCAGAAAAATAAGAAGAATAATTCGTATTTTCACTGCAAGCAGCTTAGCTATTGTTTTTCCTGCCATATTGTTTCCGGTTTAATGAGGTATGGATATGTTCATGCATGTATAAGCATAAGCAGGCATGCATGCTTGAAAGGATGTGCCTGTTCTTTTAGGCAGCAGCATGTTTATGTGTTTCCTTGTTGTTTTATTTGACAGAAAATAGTAGTTTTTTCCATGCTTTTTGTTTTTGTTAAAATGATATGAAGTTGAAAAATCAATGCAGCATATTATAAGTGGCTTAGTGAAGCCAAGTAATGAATAACAAAAAGCTTAAAATACTATATGTGTGTGTGTGTGTGTGTGGCAGAGTGTGCGTATTGTTCCATTTAATTTATACTCACACATGCAATTAATAAAGATTAAGGTAGTATTAAGACATCAGAACGTGTGTAAGTGTGTTCATACTTCTACCAGTTTATAAAAGCTCTTTTTCAAACGATGCCAACCATTTTGTTTTTCTTTTTCTATTCTATGAAAATCATTTTGTGTATGTAATTAATGATGATGTTTCAATAGTTTTACTTTGTTTGTTGGCTTCATATTTCTCCTTTATCAATTTGTTTATTTTTTTCCAATATCACTAAACTGCAATATACTGAACATACTGTTGAGCACAAAAAGCAGGAAATTATTTAAACTGATATTCATTCATTCCCCCCAAATCAGCTTTTGCTATTGTATGTTTTGGTTACCGATTAAAGAGTTTCTGTTTGGACTTTGAGTTTTGGAAATTTGTTGATGTATTTCTTATCAGGGCTTAAATTTCTGTTAGATTAATTACCACTGCAGAATATGAATATTTTTTTGGCACCTAAATATTTTATGTAACAGAGCTGTTTTCAAGAGGCAGATTTTTCTGTTTTGCTTGTGCAAGAATAAGATCAAAACGGCATAATTAATTTTTGTTAAACGACGCGTTGACAAAGCTACTGCTCAAAGGGCAAATTTATTTCTTTAAAAATTCCAAATAGCTGAGATAGAAGATTACAAATTGTGGCGTAATACTGAAAAGAGGATTTAGTAATTCATCGTCAAATCAATGAAAGCAATTTTAAGACCAACTTTTTTTCTGAGTGTATACAAACAGAGATAAACAGAAAAATTGTTTTGCTTTTTTAAAATGACCCAAATCTTCAAAATCAGAAATGCCACTTGCAGTGATTTATATTTCTTTCTACAACGATTCGACTCCAAATTTAAAGAATGTGAAATATTACAAAAAATAAAAAAGGACATAAATTGAGTTCGTTGCTTCATGAGAAAATGTCTCAGCTGTCCTTTGCGTAGTTGTGTGTGCGTGTGTATTCAAGTCAAAACAATATTTGAATTGCTTTTGTTTAAACAGTGTTCTAAAAGAAAAATGAAGTCAAGAAAAACTGTATTTGCGGTGCATACATTTTGATGAAAAAAAGTATTACACATGTACATGACTAAAAACGATCATAAAATCTCTAAACACATTTTCATCGACTGCCTATTGGTAAAACAAAATATTGTCCTGCAAGCCGCTAAAAATTACATAAAACACTACTCTATATTGATTTATTAATGCAAAAGTATACGTTTTTGTAATTAGTATTATTTTGTTTGTAATTAGAATTTGTTCCTCCAAATGTAATCGAGGGTTTCTTCTATAAGTCAGTACAATCGAAACTATTGCGATTTAATGGAACAAGCAAATAATTATTATTGTATTTACTAAAAGTTTTATTAATAAAACAATACATGTATAAAAAAAAGAAAGAGCTTCATAAGAGCTAAAATCTCTTTGAAGTTTTTGTAAGGCCGGCCATAAATATTTAATTCACAATATCACTCGCAAATTCCTTTCTAATAATACAAATATAAACGTATTTGAAATTAAAAATTATCAAAAAAAAATTATCAATAAAATATTAATAAGGTACATTTAATAAGATTACTATATATAAATATACTGTATATAAACTTCTTTGCCTGCTACTCATTCGCTTGTAAAAGTCGTTTATTAAATATTTTGTACTTAAAAGAATATTCTGCAATATATTCTTTTATTCTGTTATGAAATTTACACTTAATTTACTCTAATATTGTTGTTCGCGTCACTTGTTTGCTTTTGAAATTCAAAATTAGGTGGCTTCTTAGTTTTTGAGCTTTCTGTTTTCTTATTTTCTACTTTTTTTCTTACATAAATTGTATTCTTTGGTATCCACAACTTTGTCGTGTTTGCTCCGTTTCATCAGTCAGGCTCTTTTTTTAAGCATTGAAAAATGAGACAAAATTACTCAAAAAGTTATTTGCGAAAGTAGTAGCTAAAGTTATATGACATGAAATTTTCTGTATGCTCTTCTTTTGTATTCTACTTATTAAATTCCACTTTTCTCTAGAACAAACTTTTTTCCCTTGCATACTTTTGGGCGTGTCGCTTTATTTCTGGTAGTTTTTTTTTTTAACTGTTCTAAGAGAAAGAAGAAGGGTGACGGTTATATGCTTACTATGTTATTGAGCACAGTTTAATAAATGCAAAAGATGCGTAAGCTCTTTTAAGTTCAAAATAGCACGCAAAAAAAGCAAAAGTGCTCCGAATTATAAAAAAAACGAATTTTACATTTTAATGCTGAAATTTTAAGGCACTTTTCGAAGAGTTCTTATAACTGAGCTAAACGCCAATAGTACTTGGCTCCACCACTTGAAATAATATATTGTCTGAAAATACTTATTTTGAGCGCTTTTATGGATGCATTTGTAGAAAGCCCTACTATAATTCTCAAGATTGCAGTTTCGATTCCAGCCAAAACAAAGCTACACAGCTTTTTTATATTAGAAAAAAATATTTTACGAAATTTCTCACAAGACTAAAATTTGACAAACATTTAGAAAAGCTTCTATTTTATTTCCTTAGCATTGTGTTAATTTTCTCAACTTGCGCATAATAATTATAATCTATACTTTAGATTTTTTCTGGCCAAACATATGTGGAACTATTACATGTCCACTCGGAGTAATTTGTTTAATGTTTTTCACATTATTTAAGAATGTTCTACTTATTTATGTCTTGTATGTTAATTGCACAATTTTCTTACCTTTCAAACTCAATTAGGCTTGTTGTAATTTAATCATACGAATATGTCAATTCTTACAAAATATATGTATGTGTTTTAGTATAACAAATTATTAAGTATATTTAAAATCTTTGTTTTATATCAATTGCTGTCAATTTTTGGTTTCCAAATAAAGCTGAGTTGTACAGATACAGACATGAATAGAAAGTTGACAAACTATAATCTGTAAAGCAAATGTATCTTTGTGCATAACAATGCGGTTTCCTCATAATTATGACTGAGCGATGTACTTGCAGTTTGTACGCTATATATGTTTTGTGTGCATGTGTGTGTGTGTGTGTGCGTTCACCATTTTGCTCATGTTTATCTTGTAGGGGTAGACTTATGTGTCAAGTGCAGTGAATGAATTTGGCTAAAATGCCAACACAACACATTTGTTTGTTGAATGTATACAAAAACAATAACAACAAATACTTTTTTAGCATGCTAACACAGCCACAGACAAACACGCACACACACCAGCATAGAATTTCTTTGATGAAATGAAAACATGTCGTCTTTGTTTTAACACACACATACAAAATTTACCACTACTCTTCAGTAGTAAAAACAACTGTGACAACAATAACAACTATATAAAGTATTTAGATAATCGCAGTGTGTATTAATTTACAAATATATAATGTAAGTACAGTTTACTGGCAATAATATTAACAAACTGAGATGTTAAAGCGACACAAATACGAATACTTTTCTTCTTCTATTGGCTTAGTCCATTTACACTAAGGCTGAAGCTGGTTTTTCCAGCTTTCAATAAAAATCAACAGAAATTTGATGGAATCTCCCATGCAAAATGAAGTCGACTTTATAAGTAGATTTTGGCAAAATCTTCCACATTCTGCTCAGTTCCAAGCGATGCAACGGTGATTTTAGAATTTTTATTAAAAAATAAAAAAAAAACTTAATGCATGTGCAAAAGATTTAAAAATATAAATATTTTTTTAGAGAAAAGTTCGATAAAACAGATATATTAACAGTAATTGTTTAGAAAAACGCACGGGCCCAGCGTAGTGTATTGAATGTTGTAATAAAATATGGAGCACAAACACAAATAAGAATAAAGCAGCGAACAATAAAAAAAACTAAAACAGAAGTCGAGCATTGCTAAATAAAGCAATATTCTTCGCAGTGTTGTGAGAAGAAAAATATCATCCCAAAATTAAAAATAAAACGAAAAAATTAAAACTAAGTGAGTTTCGGTTAGTTCATTTCGACGCTGACCATGCCAAAATTTATTTTATCCTCATTATTGAAAATTAAACAAAATAGCAGCCTTCATGAAATATTTGCAAATATAAGAACTTGATTGCCTAAGAGAAAAAAGTATATAAAAACATACAGCTAAAGCAGCGAAAGTTAATTTTCAATAAATATTTCTTTAATATTCAAAACTCAAGCTGAAATTCAAATTAAAAATATAGCAAATTATACACACATGAAATATCAAAAATGAAACATACACATATTTTAGTATTTACTGCGAAAGCAGCCATAGTAATAATTAAAAGAAAAGCCTATGGAATGAAAACTTGATATAAATCGAAAAAAAAACCAGATTTAATGGTAGATTTTAATCTAAATCTAATAAATTTCGTTTTTCTAGAAGCTTTTTTATTTCTTGTGACGAAAAATAAGAACATTCTCGCTTCCTTGTGATTAGTTTACAAAATCGTGAGTTCACTGTGTATACAAACAAACATTACGAAAATTGTAAATTCAGAATAATAGCATTATAACAAAAGCAGTTAAACCCAGACGCATGTTGACAGAAGAAATATTTTATGTGTTTGCTTAACTCTTAATATGAATATAGTCCAATAAATAAAATATTTAAACACATACCTAGCACAGCAGTGCCTTTTCATACATTTTAAGGACATCCATTGCAAAACGGATTTTCTATATTAACACGATCTGTTGTACTGAAGGCTTATTTAGTTTGATGTTATAAGCCTACATAGCTTTGTGGTAATAGCAAAGCCACTTCAATTATACTATAAAAAAATGATTTCTTCTCTTAAAAAGATTTTATTTTTACCCCAATCGAAATATATTTCGCTTTATGCGAGCTCGGATTTTTATTATAATTTTATTATGTATTATTTTTTTATTTAATCAAATAAAATTTGATCACAACTTTGAAATCTAATTAAAACTATAACGCATGTAGTGTGGTGTATTTTTTGGCAGTATTTCTATTCTAGAAGCACTTAAATTTATTAGAAATTTAATTACTTTTTCACAAAGTAAGATATTTTTGAGCTCATACATACAAACGTATGTAATATTAAAAGCTTTTAAATTAAATTACAAGTTAATCTCTACAAGTGAAACTTATTTCATTTTGAAAGTAAAATGAACAAAAATTTTTTGTTAAACATTTTTATATAGAAAATTAACACATCACTAAAACTTATTTGTATTTACATGAATTCGTACAAAGAGCAGCAGCAATTCTAAGTTCAAACAAAATACATTTTTATTTTCATTTTTGCTAACAAACAGCAGACAATGAACACACACAAAAAACAGAAAATAGTGTTTAATATGTAAAAGTGCAACTACAAGTGCATGTAAAAATACTCAGACATAAAAGCACAAATAGTCAGGCCCAGCTGGCCATGTCAGGCTCGCTTTCTTAACATTGGGCATAAGATTTGTTAAAATTATAAGGCGATAAGATGAAGACCTTTTCACTATCGATTCTTATCAAAGAGTAATACTGACGGAAATTCTAATCGAAATCAGCAAAAAAAAAAAATTCAGGCTAGTAGACCTTTTCTTTGTAAAAATTACCTGGATTGGAATTAACTTTTGTATTTCGTAAACTCTCGAATGTCAAATAACAAAAGCAAGGCTGATCTCAGCTGGTTAATACGAATTACGATAATTAAATGTTATGTTCGTAATCAGGAAAATAATTCTGTCTATAAACAGAATTTTAGCTCAATTGAAAATGTCTTTCTGAACCGGGTATTTATTACTCAATTTTTCAGCGAAAATAGCACTTCGTATATGTGTTAAATTGCAAAATGTTTTGAATGAAAATAAATATCGGCGAAACCAACCTGAACAACTGGGTGTACATTCATCTGTCTACACACGCACACACACACACATGCACGTAAACGCACACACCCGCAGCCACTCATAAGCGTATGAATATGCATATTGGGATATTTATCTACTAATAAAAACACATGTGTAAAACTTTATGTGCTTTAAAATATGTACATATGCATTTACATAAACAGAGAAAATAAGCACACGATTTTTCTACATGTGTAAACAAACTGCATGTTCATACGTACAAGTATTTATTAAAACATGTGTGTTTGTATGGAAGGAAAAACTTGTAATTTTTAAAACTTTGGCATTTAAAACTTGTTCCATTTGCTTGTGCTCTCTCCCTGGCCAAGTAAGTAATGTTACTGAGCATTTTGTTGACTCTCAACATTATTAGAGATGCACACATAAACACACACACGCACAAGAACTCGTGTGTAGCTGGGTCTGTGCAGTTGGCAAAGTGTGTGTTTTAAATTTTCAAAAGTTTTGAATGCATGACCACTTGAAAGCGATTTTTCATTTTGTTTTTGTTCTCTCAATAACATTTTACTAATATTTGCAAAATTATTTAAAAATCATGCGAATTTCCCATTTATTTAAGTTTTATTATTATTTTTTATTGTTTTACGAGATTCTACTCTCTGTTAATTGGTGAAAATGAGATTTATATATAATAAGACCTAAAAATATTAATTAGTTTAAAAAGATTTTTTTGTATGCCTTAGTGGAATTTTTTTTTTTTTTGCATTTCTCTATCGGAGTATTGCTGGCACGTTATTGATTGCAAAATTGACCCACCAAATCAAATTTCTTAAATAGTTGCAAAATGTTTTGTTACGTTGGCAGAGGGATGCAATTTGGTAGCAAGTTGTATGCAATATGTAGTATGTCGGCACAGAAAGGAAACTACTTTTTCACATGGAAGAAACTATTTAGGCAGAACTCATGTTTCAGAACATACATACATATCTACTAAAAGTCATCTAAAATTTAACCGACTTATTCTAGAAATGTATTTAGTCAACATATTTAAAAGAAATGGTTGAATTTACAAGCCGCTGGGAAAGGCAATTTCAGACAAAGACATTTAATTCGTAAGTAAACAATTCGAAGGTGACTTTTGTTTGAAGGTTTCGTATTTCGTCCACTTGTCGCGGATGATTTTGCTTTCAACATTCATTAAATGTTTCTGCCTCTTTGAGTGAGTTCTTTTATTTTATGCTATTTTAAATGAAAAATCATGTAGGGAATTTACACTACAGTGTGCGTGAAAGTTCATGTTTGAGTTTGTTGTTGTTGTCAGTAGACTGACCATCATACTTATCTGGGAAACAGCACAAAAAATTGCTGCCTAAAAAGTAGTTAAATATTTTATCTAATGTTTGTCTGTTTTTATTTTCACAGTTTTTCCTTCCCTCTGCTTAATTTGAAAAATGTATTTTTTCTTAATTCTGAATTTAATGTTTTTGCTTTAAGCCAACTGATAAAAAAGCAGAGTAAAATAAACATTTGAAAAGCAAATGACAAGAGAAAAGTAAATGATGTTGAAAAAAAAAAACAAAACAGCAGCAGCAGAAACGTGACCAATTTTTTTTCGTATCTTGCTGTCTTTCCATGTTTATTTTTGTTCCTGTTTCTGCCACTTCTGCTGTTGCTCATGTTTGCAATGCTGGCTGTTGTTGTGGTGGCAGGGAGCCTGTTTATTTTCATTATTAAATTTTTTTTCTTCTTTGTGGTTTGCTGGCCGGTTGTCATTTTATTTCTCTCGACCTATTTGGCTGCCATATTAAATTTTTGCCTCGTTAAGAAACATTTTATAGTTACGTTTTTTAATATTTATTACTGTTAGCATTTTATCACAAAGGAGGTTGGTATGAAAAGGCCTTGAGAGCAGTTATTTGGAAAAATTAACGATTTACAAATGAAATTCAATCTTTACGGCCAAATTGCAGCTTCTGTAAAGGTACAGCTTAGTATGAATTTTTTTGGAGACGTTTTAACACTGTGAAATTGAAATTTGAATTTATGGGAAATTTTAAATCTACTCCTGCATGCAATGCCAACATGCACCTTTTTATGTTTCCTTTTCAACATTATTTTTTAAAAAATTTTCTTCCATTTCTTATTATCATGGGGTCATTAAAACATTTATTTATACGTAGTATTTGTTGTTGGCAGAAGTTCGTGATTGCCTGTCGTTACTTCGAATTAAATGATAAATTTACTGCGTAGGGGAAGAAGGCTCCCCAATCTTAAAGCATTTTAGCAAAAAAGCTTTTAATTTATCAATCATTAGAGTAAGATGCTGCTACAAGGCCATTTCTTTACTTCCACATTCAGTATATATTTGCAAAATTGCGCTTTCTTTCATTGGAAATGAAAAAAATGGTTTTGGATACATATATATTTTATGATTGTTAAGTACTGATGTTCCTCTCCATTTTGTCCTATAACTCTCCAATTACTTTCTAAAAAAAGCATACCACTTATTTTGAATTAGTTTCTCTTTTTCATGTCAACAGCTTTCATTTATTTTCTCATTTAAATAACAAGACTATTCAAATGTTTATAATTCTTTTTTTAACCTTCTAACCCTGACCCAAATTAAGGTAAAGGTGAAATTTCTTAGCTCTCATTAAATTTCAAATAATATTTTATTCCCTCGGTAATGAAAAACAGTTTTGTGGAAGAAGACCAGCATAATGTATTAAAAGTTTGTTTTCTGCCCTTTTTATGATGACTTTAAACTCCTGGTGGACCAAATACATATATATTTTTGTTTATCTTGACAAAAATTTTATAATTTAAAATACGAAGGCATGAAAAAACAAAACTAAGGCAAAATTCTTAAGCAAGAAACGTAAGCAATAGTGAAATAAGGAAAATGCGTAGCTGATCTTAAGGGAAAATAGTGAAAGGAAAATAAAAAATGTAAAACTTGACAAAAGGAAACAGCTCTAAGTCAGAAATTTTTATTAGAAAATTTAAATTAGAATTATTTACATACATTTATATTAAATTACTTAAACAAAAGTCAAATTGTTATAGCCAGGCGGACAATCGGCTGTTTCTGGGTAGCAAACACCCTTCAGAATTATTTACACTTTTGTTTCCTATTGTCTAAGATACACCGGTAGAAAGAAACAGCATAAGTCGACAAAAAAAAAACCAAATAAATTAATCGATAAAAAAATCAGCCTTTAAAACGAGTCAAGACCAAAAGTTATAAATAGACCTAAAGACAGACTGTCTGTCGGAAAGGTATAATACTTTGTTTTGCTTACATTTTATTCGACATTAGTTTTTACAGTTCACATTCGGCAGCAGTAACGTGACAAACTTAATTAGTTCGAAACACAAATGTCTGGACCCAGCACACTTACAAAAATCAATTGGATATTGGTAAGAGATTAAAAATATTCCAACCCACTCAAAAACATAGTTATAAGCTTGAAAGCAGATCAGTAGATTAAATATAGACTGTCAGTATTGCAGACCCCAGGTATTATGATGGCTTAGCGCTGCTGCTTAAAAACAGTATGCAATCGGCTTTGACCAGGTTATTTTGTTCATTTTGGTGCGGGTGATCGTCAGAATGGGCGGTATGTTCCCCAACCCATTAGCCTCCAAGTAGTTACGATAAGCATCACCTTTATTTATTTTTTTTTTTTTTTTCAAAAAAGTTGATCAATACAGTTTTACTAGAAAATAAACTTTCACAGTTCTGAGGGAGCCCAATCGAACTACGAGCCCGATAAAGGAAGTAATTAACAATGTGAAGCCAAAATCATGAAAAAGGCAGGATAATGGCATGAAAGGCCTTAGTACAACAATGATTTTAAAACTTGCTGTTTTTTTTTTTGATGCGTGCGAATGGCAAATTGGTAGCAACTGTATCGGAACGGAGTCATTGATTAGAAATGAAATGACAGGATAAACTAGGCTTTGCCAAATAAAAACTTATAGTTCAAAAGCATTTTTTAGCTTAAGATGTTTTCTCTAGACATCAAAGGTGTCTTTTATATTTCTTTATGTCACAACGGCACCCCAGTGGCACAGTTTTACGTCTTGCAGCCCGTGAAGGATAACTTATATTTTCTTAATTCTTTTCTTTGAGTTCTGCTTCCATCTCCATTTTTGGATATTTTTACGAAGTTGTCTAAGAAAAACAATATTAAACTCTAATTTGATTTAATAGCAAACTTTTTATAACTAACAACTGGTAATTATTTATTTAGCGTTTCAGTCTTAATTCCTCTAAATCAGGAAAGATTTTTAGCTATGAAGCTGCAGAAAACAAGAAAATTAAAGCTGATCATATATCGTCGCTGTTTTAAGTTTATTAATTTATAATTTATAATAGAATTTTCACAATTTAAAGAATATTAAAGTAAAGATCAGATTGATAACATGGCAAACAGAGATTCGGCCAAGCTATGAACGTGTTTGCGCTTATAACAAACAAATGTGCTGCCTTAAATTGATCAAAGTAAATTTTTTAAATTGAGGGGATTTTTTGATTATACGTATATATATATATATTTATACAATAAAATATCAGTATTTCATAAACTATTAACTTATTTTCTGTTGAAATTGCTAGAAAATTTTAAGGCTGTGAGACAACCCCAGTTAACCTAGTTTATTGACCTCATCACTGTATTTTCTGTTTTATTTCTTTTTTAAATACTTTTATTGTTATGTGTGTTGACCCCAGTTGGCAAGTTAGTTCTATAATGCATTTTAGTTTCCGTTTTACCCTTCAACATTTCCACAGCAATGAAAACAAACCAAATAACAAGATTTTAAAATATACTTTTTGGCAGAAATCCATATTATTTATACTTGTTATAAACCAACCATTAAGTCTGTCTGCACTGTGGTTTTATAAATAAAACAAGAAAAATTAAAAAGTATAACTAAAAACAACAGCTAAAATTAAAACGGATGAGAGAAGAGAGAAGTTATTTTAGTTTGTGTTTTATTTGCCCAGCTGCCAAACTGCATTTTATGCATCAAACTTTTTCAAGCACTTATTTGGTTTCTTGCACTGTTTGTTACTCTCAAGCAGATATTTTTAGCATTCCAGAATCTTTTGTTTTTCCCCCAATTTCTTTTCATACATTACAGCTATATTTGTGTGCTCACGTGAGTGAATTGTGCTGTCGTCGTCATGACATCTGATATTCTCAAGGGTTATTGATTTCAATCGAACACTTTTGCAGCACAATTTTTCGCTTTTAAAGCTTTTGCTTTTCTAGAGTATTTTATATAATAAATTTTTTATGCTTCCTTTAATTGTAAGTCAATTTCTGCTGCTTGCACAATTCAGCTCAAACATAAGGTTGACATAAAGGCATTCATTTAAAATATTTTATGAATTTTTTTTAAATTTACAAACGAAGTATTAGTTGTTCTTAATTTTTAATAAATGTGATTAATATTGCTATAAACAAATTTTTGTAATTTGTAATTTAAAGAATAATATCAAAACTAGATTTTGTGAAAGAAGTTTATCTGTTGAATTTAAATCCTAAGCTTAAAATTCATGAACAAAACTATTTTTAAAATAAAAAACGAACGATAAAATATAAGGAAGTTTAGAAGAAGAAATTAACAGAACTTATTAAAATTAAGAGTTTGCAAATGAGTTGCTTCAAAATGATTTTTAAATCAAGCGACAAAAGTGGCTGAAATAGTCTTCACTCATATAAAACTCATTTGAAAAAAAATATTTTAAAAGCAGTTTTTGTAAAATAACATAAAGCATTATAATACTATATATGTATATAATATTAATGTAAAAATATAAAAATAGAATTTGAATTATATATCTATTTGATATGTTTTTTCCATAAAAACCAAAATGATGTGACACAATTAAAACTACGCATATAGTTTATGTATATTTATTGATTTCCTGCATTTAGAATGTCAGGCGTTGAAATTTAAATAGATATTAACGTTTGCAATGCGTACAAATCCGCACAATAAATGATGCATGAACATTTAACAAGCGGATTTGGTGATTCAAAAACCAACAAAACTGAATCGTATGGTATGTTAACTATTTAAAACACTTTTTTCAACACAATTTTTAGTATTAAAACACACTTTATTAATAATATCACAATTTAGTAAAATGTTTTGTTGTTTCGATGCAAATATATACATATCGCTGTGAAAATACAGAACCTTGTTAGAAAACAATTTACTTAAAGACTTAAATTTATTTCCTTACTTTTTGTACTCTGTCAATTGTTCTTAGTACTGCAAGCCACCTTTGTCTGTTTAGTTTCTGCTAAGTTTTCAAGTACGGTTGCACAAGTGGCTCAGTCCAGTCAGACATGTTTAAGTGCTGTTGTAATGCCAGTCATTGCATGAATTGTTTTTTACAATTGCGCAATTGAAAACCAGACAAAAAGTTCAATTTTCATATAAAGGGAATTTTACTTGTTGAATATTAAAAAAGAGGAAAAGCTCTTAGTTTGTTATTGTAATTTATAGAAAGAAAAAATTGATTTAAATTTAACTTTGCTTAAATAAACTAAAACGCGAAACTCATTGGCTCCCGAAAGCACAAGTCGTACAAAAAAAGACAACTGACTCAAGATCTAGAATCCGTAAAGCCCTTCCTAAAGCTCACTTGGAGCTTTTTGCCAATCAACACCCACAAGTGGCTCAGAATACTCAGGCTTGTTGGCGATCTCTCGAGCGTAGATAAAATAGACCTCAATCTTAAACCACTTGCTGAAAAATTAACCACTGCCCGGAAAAACCACAACTAATTAAAACAATCTGCAATATTTCCTTTTTCCTAAACCATGCACATGTGTCAAAATAAAAAATATTTTCTATTCAGAAGCAAAAGCAATTTATTTTCTTGGTTTCTCTTTCATAAAAATTTTTTTGCAAATTATCAGCATATTAAAATATACACTAGGAATCTTTTTCACACATACACACAATTCCATTCATACTTCAATTCAAAAAAACAGCATAATTTTTATGCTTGGACAAAATAAAAGCAATTAAAGCCATTAAAATGAAACTTAAAATAAATTATGATATTGTAATGAAAAAAACAAATAATTTTTTTGCTCTTGTTATTTTCCATAATCATTCAGTTTTTCCTTGCTTTATTTTATATATTAGATTCAGTTGTTAAACATGAAGTAAAAATGAAATTAAATTTAAAATTGTAATTGTTGTTCTTTGTCAGAGTTAAGTGTTGAAATATTAAATAATTGCAGCCTTGTTTTAAAAGTTTTGTGTGTGTTAAATAAATGTTTTCAATCACAGGCAAAAGTTTAGTATCATATTTCACAATAAAAAAGAGAAAAATATCAGGAGCAAACTATTAGTTTTTCTTATCGTTAATATGTTATAAATATTTACAGTAAGTATAGAATATAAATAATTTATTTTGTTTTTTAACTTTCTAATTTAATTTAAAATAAAACTTTAAAGTAAACAACCAATGCAAGCAAATATTTATTCAAGTTTTTCATTTAACAAATTTGTTTTAGAAATTAAATCCCCAACATTTTCTACTTAATTCTTGTGTTTATAATTTGTTCAATTTATTTCAAATAAGTAAAAAAAAACCAAAAAATAAAACAATTTGCAAACATGAAAAAGCGATCAACTTCAAATGTTTAACATGTCATTCAATCGCTCCTAAAGTGGCATAAGACAAAAAATAATAAGAAAATTTTAAATAAAATGACTCATCACAAAAAACAAACAAAATATGCAATAAAAACAATTGAAGGTGTATACTACTGTTAAACAGTAGCAACTGGTTTTGCTCGAAAATTTAATTTTATGAAATATGTCACCCTTGAGAAAAAGCCGAATGTAATCAGAACATCAGTCACAGCCACACTTGTCCTCACACTCTCTGATACAATGTTATAATGCAATGTTGAAACATAACAACCACCAATCTAACTTAAGTGCATAATGTTGCACGGCAAGCACAAGTTCACTTTTTTTTGCCATTTTTCTTTCCTTCCAACAACAACAACAACAAATTTCTGTTTTATAAGAGCAACGGCAGCTTTGTCAGCGTCATTATCATCATCATCGTTGTCTTGAACGTCATTTGAAAAGTACTTGATGTTGCAGTTGTACAGTGCTTAAATCTCTCTTAAGTATCTTGACAAATACACTTAAAGATACATACGAATATAAGTGGTGCAACTGGCGGATTGTAGCAGCAGTGACAGGAGTAAAACAGCCTGCCTTCTCGAGGTACAAATACTAAGGCAAAGGAAAAGAAAAAAGACCAAAGGCGGTTTATAAGACAAGTTAGAAACAAAGTCAAGTGTGGCAAAGAGTTTAAGTATAAAAAACTAAATCAACAAACCATACAGCAAGAAACAAACAACTCTTTCAGGATTAGAAGCAAGAAAAAAATCTGTTTTTAAAAAGTAAGAAAAATTGCAAAGAAAATGAAACGTTACAAAATAAGTATTCAATTGAAGACTATAAAATGCTTGTTGATTTGTTGTAAGGCAAATAAACTCAAAAAGCTATCTACGGAAAAATTTCATCTAAAATAAAAGCAAAAGAGAAAACAAAACATAACAACCATGACTAAGAAACTAAGTAAGTGCTGCTTGAAATTGAGTAGAAGCATACAAATCAAATAAACTTTAAGTTATTTTATGAAAATGAAATAGAAATACTTTAAAGAAAAACAAAAACGCAAACCACACTACCAAATCCTAAAAAGTCTCTCTAACAAATACCAGCAATATGAACAGCAATAAACGTACCATTCAACACGAAAGGTAGAAAACTAATACATATACTTTTAAAAAACGAAAGCCAACTTTGCGTGTTCAACAGAATTCAATATAATCAATATAAAGTATAAATTTAATAAATATTTGAGAAAATTTCTTTTAAATATAACTACAAATAAATTTAGAACAGAAAAGCGTAAACAATACAGTTTCAAAACCTTGAAACGTATGAGCAATATTCTTGTAGAGATTAAAATTTTTGTACAATGTGTGTTACTCATACGGCATGAGGTCAATATGGAATTTTAATGGTAACTTCAAAATGGTAGAAAAATCATGAATTTCTAAATTATTCTTAATTTTCTTTTCAAATATAATAAATATATTTCCCTCCCAGCTGCAAAGTCAAGTACTTACAAATTTACTTTTGTTGACTTTCAGATCATAGGAGATACTAACATTATTTTTTCATATGGTAAAACAATTGTTTTCGATAAACTGCTTGCAAAATAATAAAAATTTGGCAATATACATATTTATTTCTATAGTAACAAGTGAGAAAACTTAAACCAAGCTACATTAAGGCAAACTGAAAACAAAAATAAACAAAACGTGGAACAAAAAGAAAAATATTTGAAAAATATTTACGCATAGAATGGTAATAAAACATCAATACCATACACGACTATATACATACATAAATTTTTGCCTTTATGAGTCTGTGTGTTTACCGTTTCGTCTTAAAATATGGTTTTTAAAATTATAGGAGTCAATGTTTTGGACAAAAATATATTATGATTGCAGAGTTTAAGGGACAAGTTTTTGTTTTTAATTCACTTTTTGTGGATTTGTCTTCTGAAGCCAGTAATGATGCTCTTATTGCATCAGCAATCTACACAAACATTTCGCTGACAGCAGCAAAACAAATATTTTAATGTTATAGTCGAACCTTGTGACTTACAATTGTTAACCACTCTATTGCTTTTACTTCCTAAGAATTGAGATAAAAGAAATACACAAAAGAAGTAAAATTGAAGGCTAATTAGCTGAGAATCATGCCATAAATTCTTAATGTCCATCGCAATTGTCATCAGCGCCTTAATTGCTTGAATCGAGGTAATAACTATATGAATTTTTATTGAGACAATGTAAAATATAATATCCAGTTTCGTTTAATTTTATATTAAAAGGGCGAATGATGGGAAATGATATTTCCAACTTACTAATATGTATGTATATGTATATTTCTTTCCACAACACCTTGTGTGTATGAGTAATCTTCAATTTTCTCACGAATGGCTTATCAATCATACGCCAGTATACACTTCATCACCTTTCGCTTATGAACAGCTTTTTGTACAAATTGTATTTAAGCTTTATTGATACCTTACAAATTTTACTGAATACACGTGCATAAAAGATGGAGTATTATTATTTATTATTTTATTGATTAGCTGAATGCCTCATCGGCTTCCATTCAGCGGCAGGAGAAGAATAGAAAAAGAAAGATACAAAATGGTTATAAAAAGAAAAATGTTAAGCAGCAAATAAATTAGATGAAATTCATAATAAAGCTAATAAATTGTACAGAAATCAAAATGTGGAAAAAGACAACAGAACCAAATGCAGATCGACCATTAATTGCCTTGTAATTTTTCAGCTTATTCAACCCTAAGAAAGATTATATTATTACTTATATTTAAGTCATTAAAAAA
Source organism: Sturmia bella (assembly GCA_963662145.1). Lineage (NCBI taxonomy): Eukaryota > Metazoa > Arthropoda > Insecta > Diptera > Tachinidae > Sturmia > Sturmia bella. The sequence continues at coordinate 66,950,971 of OY759172.1, read as the reverse complement.
AACTTAACCAGATTTAAAAGGAAGTAACTGCTTAGTTTATTTTTTTTTTATTTTAATGAAGATTTGTTTCTGAAACGTCAGACATAATTAAAAAAAAATGTGTACCTACAGAAAAACAAACACAACAAAATTAAAGAATATTTTTAAGAAACTAATTTTTGTGTTAGAAGATTTGTATTAATTTTTCAAAAGCTTAATTTTAAAGGATTTGACTAAAACATTATGTGGAGTAATGCCATGTTTTTTCCCAATTTTAGCAAAATGGTGGAAAAAGCAGCCTTAAGAACCTTTTTACAAAACAAAACACTAGGTTGGTTCTTTTATTTTTCTATTAATTCTCTAAACAGTTTTCTCTTCAAGTATAAAGTAAATAAATCACCAGTCTTTTTCCTAAATAATGAACACAATTATTTTGTTGCGCATGATTTGCAACGGCAAAAAACGCATTTATTTCAGATAAATTTATACAAAACAAAGTAAATTTATCTTGAGATTCTTTTGAAATAAAAATGTTACGGTCATTAACTATTTAGGATACCAAAACATATATAAGCTGTGTATGAGCAGCACTTGCACACACATCTGCTTACTGTGAGTGTGTGCGTTAGAGCCAGAGTAATTTTACATGTGTATTCAGCGTATCCGGTCTTTTTTTCAAATGTTTGACAAAGTGAGTGATTGTTTTTGTTAACACATCATTGCATTTCTGTTTAAATGCTCTACATTTTTAGAAAATCACAAAAATTTCATAAAGCAAATGAACATTGTAAAGCAAGCATGTTTTTTTAAATAAATTTTCTGCATAAATTTTAAATGAAACGTGCCTTACGAATCAGGAAATAAATACTGGCAAACAAGAAATAACATTTTATAAGAGGAATTATTTTGCATAAATTTTAGTAAGCGGCAAACATTTTTTCAGTCTTCCGATTATGAAAAAAAAGGAAAATAAAAAACTTAATTTTTTTTATTTTTCAAAATTCACTGCCTCTTTTCTTGACTACCAACAAGGTTTTCACTAGAAAATTTGTAATGAGAACTATATGAATTTTTTTTTTACAACTTTTGTTGTTTTCAAATCATGCATGTGCATGAAACTCGGTTAATCTCCAATCCGTGTCGTTTTCTTTAGAGATTATATTTTTTCTTACAAACTTATTTACTTTAAATTATCTAGCTGTTAACTTTTTCTTATGATACGATACCGTATTCATAAAATTACCTTAATTTTAACTACTCCTGTTAATAGTACTTCAACCCCAAGAGCAACATTTCTAAATTATTATGCGGAAGAATTTGTGATACATCTTTTGGTCACAAGACCATAAACTGTAACAAATAAAACCAACATTATATGACATTTGTTGCAAGTTTTTGCAACTTGACAACAGATAAACTTATGTTTTACAAACTGGCCAGTGGGGATGGATAAGACGGTCGCTTTAATAGACCACAAGCAACAGGATGTTTAAAGAGAAATTCAAACTTTAGATTTTGTTGATTTTGACTCATAATTAACATTAGTTTTAATTAATTTCATTGTCATTTTCTCTACTTGCAGGTATTTCATATACACAACAACAAAATATCAAACCATTATTACACCAAAACCAACAACAACAGCAACACAAGCCCGCCGTCAGCAACAAAACAGCAACATCGTCTTCAACATGGAACATCCATTTGCCACAAACTCTCAACGACAACTTACATCAGTTGACTGCAGAGAAGCTGCAAAATCGCCAACTGCCACGGCCCGATTTAGACGAAGAAAACTATCCGGCCTACACAGATGACAATGAATTGGCTGCAGGCCAATATTTTAGCAGTCATTACGACTACCCGTCTGCCAGACAACAGACTAAGCACAATGCAAATACAAATATTTATAATGTTAAAAATAATTTAAATTTAAACTTAAACTTAAAACATGTCGATGATGCTAATGGTGATCACAAACACAAAGTGGGTCATGTAAATAGAGAAAAATGTGCCAAAAACTGTAAACAAAACCAAAAATTTTCCCAAGATTTAGTACACAATACTGAAACTACACAAAATAAGAAAAACATTTATCGCAATGGCTATGCTCCCATGACTTCTGCTTCTTTGAATTATCGGCCTGCTAAAGAAAAGCAGCTCGCTGATGAGACCAATGAGGATGAGTCTACTACAAAACTAATTTCATCTATTTCAACTTCTACTACTACATCTTTGCCTGCAGCAGCTAAAAATTCTCATAAACTGATAAGTATTCAAAGTTTACCATCCCAAATGCCTTTAACGATTGAACACAATGTTCACTCAAGTTCACATGAAAGTCCTGCCAAATTAAGCTTAAAAGCTTTAAAGAAAACTAAAAAAAAAGAGCACCAAAGAGCACATGTGGCCCATCGGCTGCAACACAAAGAAGCCAAGACGCATAGGGAAACAAATAGGAAACACCTGAACAGAGAAACGTATGAAAATCATAAACACAGTGAAAGCTTTAAGGCCTTGCCTGATCACAAGAACAAAAAGTCACAAAAGAAACGGTCTCGTCGTGAGACCGATGAGGCTGAGAGCGTACAAATTAGCAATGAGAGTACAAACGCTTTGGCTTTGCCCGAGCTAACAACTGCAATGCTAACTTTAACCGAAAGCTCTTTGGTAACAGCCATAGACAAACACTTGCCACAGTATTTAAATGAGTCCTTGACGAAGCATTCCATTGCACTGGCAACAAAAACCAAGCGATCCCACTCAAATGTGCGAGTGCCTGTGGAAGTCTTAAATACGCCCAAAGAATCAATGGTGATAATAGATGATGGTGAAGTGTTTGAAGGCGCTGACGAGCGACAAAGAGAATATGCTTCCATGGGTGTAATTGGGGTGGATGACAAGAACGAAGATTATTCGCATGACGAAGAGCCCAGGGCTTTGCCTCTGAGGCCAGTTTTGCCAAATCCTTACGATGATGAAGAAATGTCAGTCGTTTATGCGGAACAACATTCAGAGATACGTTTAATGTGCGAAGTTGATTTGGATATTGCCTCCAGCATGTGGTATAAAAATGGGCAGGTGAGTTTCAAGTCGAGTTTTTGTAAAAACTATTTACTTACTTTAGCTCACTATCAGCGATAACAGACTCTAGACTCAATTAACATAGAATTAGTTAAAGTTTTAGCACTATAGTAGAGCACAAGAATATACAGCGAATTTCTGGTGCGTGTACGTATGCTTAAACATTACATACAAAAAAGAAACTGAACAGTTCTAGAAAAGCTTCAGATTCATTTCCTCCATTGTTACTTTTAAAGCATTTTTTTTTTAATTTAAGTAAAATGATAAAAGCCAATGAAAACTAATTGCAAGGATTCAATTTCATAATACTATTTTTAAATAACAACATACACCACTGACATCCTAACAAAATATGTTTGCTACTAAATTTTGCATGAAGTACCATAGCAAAATGCCATCTAAAACTACACAATTTTGTTTTTATTTGATTATCGCTTAAATCAATAATATCAACAATCTCGCTTTCTGCTCATTAATAAAAATCTAGAACTTTAACCGAACCAGCACGGATCAAAAACGTTCGTTAAAGCAACTGGTCACCCTAATTTCAATGTTGGCACCGCTTGCTGAAAAAGTACGTTTCTGTTTAATTTTATTGCTTCGGAATAAATTAGGCCAAGTGATATTCTTCTTTTTTTTCTTCCACAACAAACATTGATAAAATGTTGTTAACCTGGTTTTTCAGTAAAAGTTTTATTCCTTTTTACAATATATTTTAAGTACTTTTAATAATAATAAAATTGTTAACAACTTTGTCACAACAAGATAAATGAACTAAAGGCAAAGGGAAAAAAAAACATTAAAAAGGGACCCTGACTTTTATATAAAATGTTTTGCTGCTGCTGGTTGTTAAGGCTTACGCAACTCCATCAAATATTAAAAAGAAAAAACTTCATTGACAAAATTATTTGTTTTATACAAATTGTATAATTTTTTGTGTAACAATATTCCATTTTTAAATTTGTTTAATTCTCTTTCCTTTTTTGCTTTTTGTGGTAAAATAAAAACTTTGAAAAGCTAGTAAAACAACATCTTTTATTACTTTTACGAACTTCAAGAAACAAAAAAAAAGGGAATAACTGAACACCAGTCGTGCTTAAAGTTGTTGAAGTCACCAATACCAACAACTCTTAAAGCAATAAAAGAAAAACTTAGCAACATTTAAAACAAAACTCAAAATTCAAAAAGTTTTGTTGTTTTAATTTTGCCAGAAATAAACGACGAAGAAATGAATATTCTCGTTTTTCCATTTTATGTTTTGTTGCTTTTCTTATTGGGAATTGCAGGCAAGTTTCCTTTACTACTAATTGCATTTGCAGCACGTGTACAAAAGCCAAAAAGTAGGCAACACAACTTTAACTTTAACTACATAACAGTGTAACTCGTTCAGAAAGAGAGATACAACTCCGCTGCGTATGTGTGTTTATTTGTGTATATGCGAAAAGCCTGCTTGTATTCCGAAAAAAGAAAACATACAGGACGACAAAATGTGCAATTACAACTCAATAACTTTTTGTTATGTTTTTGGTTTGAGAACTTTTCTTTGCAAATGGTTAAAGTTTTTACCAAAAAAAAAAAAAAAAAAAGGACAAACAAAAAGTGAAGGCAACACAAAAAATAACAAATTATTATGAGCTTGTTGTTGTATAATAAAAACGCAACGAAGCCCCTGACTGAAATCTCAAGCCAGCAAGACACCAGCAGCCAGATAAGGCAGAGAAATGTAAAATTGTCAAAAAGTCAGTTGCAGTCATTTAAAGTTGCACTTTATGAAAAAACATACGATAAAATCAATTGATGGCTTTCAGGGAGGACAAGTGGATAAGTGCGATTTTAAATACATTACTGATACCGAATTGCTTTTAACGGCACTCAACAAAGTAAGAAAAGAAAAGAAAGTTCTACTTCATTCAAACAAACAGAAAATGTTTAAGGACATTTTTCAATTATGTTAAAAATAAAAACCTTAATTATTTTCTTAAATGCTTTCTCCCCTCTTGCTGGGGTAAATCAATGTGAAATATTTTTCTCATTTTATTGCTAAATACAGTTCGGTGGTATGCTAAGAATGTAATTCAATTCATATTTATTATTTTATTACTTCCTTCGTCTCCTTATTTATGACATCCTTAAACTATCCAATGATAACGATTATCTCATTTACATAATGTGACAGCTAAAGACGATAAAAACACTGTCTCCTTGAACACAGACAATTGCTTACTAGACTGCAATCTATACAGTTGCTAGAGATAAAAAACGAAGAGGACAGTAGTAATAAAAACAAGCAAAAGGAAAATAAAACAGCTCAAACGCTGTAACTAAATTTAAATATATAAAAAAATAAAAAAAAAATATATAAAAAATATTCAGTGTTTTGTACACCACATGAGATTCATAAGACTCCAATCACTTTTACTAAAATTTTCCTTGTAAGGAATGTATATTCAATGTATATTTCCCCCTTTTCTTCTTTTCCTTCTACAATAATTTTATTTATTTTCTTGAAAATATTTATTGCTTGAAAAACATTAACAATATGAAAATTACAAATAAAAATTAACTACCAACAAAACGCCAATAATGAGCCAACTGCACTCTTACTAAAACTTTAATATGAACACATTAAGTACATAGCAACGTGCCACGCAAACAAAATGAAATGACTAAGAAGAAACGAGGAAACCAGAAAATTACTGTACAAATGCAAACCCGCAAACACACGGACACACACATAAACACACACGCATACATTGAAATCCTTCCATTGAGCCAATTAAATTTACTCCAGGGGCTTAAAGCATGTAAAATTATTCAACATTTACAATTGTTTTTCTTATTTTTTTTTATATTTCAAATTATTGTTATTGTTATTGTAATATTTTAATACCTGTTTCATTTTATTGCATTTATAACAAACAAAATGCACTTTTTTTGTATATACAGCATTTTAAATTCATAAACTAACACATTCCCAGAAAATAAATATTGTGCTGCAGCCACCGTTCACAGGGCTTGTGAATTTTATATTTTCATATGCTCAAACAAATATTTACGCACAAATGCGGATAAAAACAATAGCGAGTGCTTAAAAATAATATTTAAAGGGTAAATTTTTAGGCGGTGGGTGGGGGAGTATAACTATGAAAATTTTCTCCCGTAATCATAAAAACTAAAATGTTGCTGCCACAAAGCTGAGAACAAATTTATACAAAAAAACTTGTTCGAAAAAGTCGTCCGATAACATCTGATGTTCTACGAATAACGGCGTTAGTTTCTAGAAACCACAGTTTGCCTCTAAAACCGGACCGGCGTCGGTTTTAGAAAATCAAAAACTGACTTTAAAGATATTATAAGAACAGGAGGCAGGTAGAAAGAGAGCTGGTACGAAACCGCAAAGGTTTGCAGAAAAATCCAAAGAACGTAAAAGACTTTACAAAAGTTTGGACAACTCTTTAAATAATTATTTTCAAATAGATTAATTTAGGTCCAAAAATTAAAGTTTCTTTTTCAGCTGTCTATATGCCGAAGACATTTCGTTGGTGCTAATCAACTCGTCAGTAGACTTGAAAAATGCTTAAAAGTTTGTTTGAAACTTAACTACTTATTTCATAATTCACATGAACAAAATGAGAATCAGAAATGTTCAAACAAACCTTTAACACAGCAAACATTTCCTTTCGTTTTTTCAACTCTTACTTTTCTTTGCAACCTTCTATACAACGAGGCATAGGATCCTTGCGGGAAAACTAAATCTTCCATATAATGATTTCTGCAGAGGCTACAGAGATGAGGAAGAGGAGGAGAGTGTCGAACACTTTCTCTGTCAATGCCCGGCTCTCTGGGACAAGAGAGCAAATTACTTGGGCAGACCGACACTAAATGGATTACCGGAAGTGTCGGAATGCGGATTAGATAGGGTGGACTCCTTCATCCGTTCAGCAGGCTGGTTCAGGTCGGAGCCGGCGGGGGGTATATAGGGATATCTCCCTACAGCCTATTCGGGTAGCACAACGGGACCTTTTCTAAGACCCAAGTGAGACGGTCTCATGACCGGCAGCCCGCCTAGCATAACATAACATAACGTTTCTGTCCATAACTTTCTTACACAAGAAGTACTCTGTCGAAAAAAAGTAGTTTTATAAAGGCACTAATTCCATGCAATATAGTTTTAAAGTGGCACTTGTCCAAAAGCTACTGTCTTGCGCAGGCACTTCATCAAACATATTTTTCTAAGATCTATTTTTACAAACTACCGTTTCTTTGTGTTTCACAAAGGACTCTTTAAAAAACATTTTTGCAACAAATAATGTCTTCAAAAAGCAACTTCGTGCAATATTCAATTTTTTTTTTCAAAATGTAAATGTTCCATAATTTTATGAATTTATAAATTTTCAAAGTAAAATAAATTTTACTATTTCATCGGAAATATTTTCGTATGCATGTTTTCAAACAGAATTTCCATACTCCTTAAAAAATCTCACATGTGTTTATTTTATGTAGGTTTTAATTTTAAACATCCCTGCCCTTGCTTAATCACACTGTTTTTCTGTAGTTATTTATATAAAAGTAATTTCCTTAATGTGTTTAAAAATCATTCACTTCTGGGACTGGGATTTACTTTGCAAATAATATAAACTTCCACATGCACATGCACTCCCCACTCAGGTACTTAAAAGCTTTGCCAAACTCATTATAAAGGTTATAAAAATTAAATTTATATTAATAGTTTTAAAAATGAGGGTATTTATGTTAAAACAGTTATTAAGCAGCTTAAAGTTGAAATGTTAATTTAATTTTTATATATGGTGCACAAATGCAAAAATGACAACCAAAAACACTCAACAGTCAGTCAGCCTTTAAGTATGCTACGTGTCTGAAAAATTAGATACTTGCAATACATGTAAATCTGCGTTGCGATTCGGGTGGTAACACTTCGTTTTTAATGTGCTTTGTTTAGGTGGATTGTTATTTAAGAGCTTCATGTGATTTAAGAGCATAAAATTTATAATTTTAGTGCAAAACTTTAAAATTTGTATATGAGTGCTCAACAACAAGCAATTGCATTCATGTTTTTAATATTTATTTTCATTTTGTTTTAATTGAAGGTTGTTCATGCCATGGATCGCACCAGCAGAGTAACGGATTACCGTTTTATCAAGGAGGCCAATGGAGCTTTAACCATCACCAATGTCATGCTGGAGGATGATGGCAAGTGGCAGTGTGAAGCGGAAAATACCCGACATTATACGGAAAATGCTCGACCAGTAAAATTAGTGGTTTTAGGTATGCTTAAATTTAAATTAAAAACATTCAACAATAAATTTTTTTAAAACATTTAAATACGAACGAGGTCAATTTATTTATATTTAAACTTGGAAATTTCATTGGAAAGTTTTGCTATAAATAAAAAAATTTCCTAACAAGATTTGCTTTCATTTTGTTAATTTTTTTTTATTAAACTATAGAAAAACTTTTATAACTCCTTATTGTTTAGAAAAATATCAGCTTAAGCTGAGCATGGCCATAACAAGTTTTAACAAGGTGTTTTCGATTTTTATTAAAAATAATAATAAAAAAAAAGGAAAGAGCAAAGTGTGAAACCTGAAAACCTTGGTGTGTCACACCAAATAAAAACAACAACTTAAATTCTATGAAGTTAAACAGAGAGAAAAGTTGTTTTCATTAAAATTTTTCAACATTTTATTGCTTTCATACCAAGCAAAAGTTTTCAATGTATTGTGTTAACAAGTAACACATTTAAAAGAATGATGAAGAGAGAAAGATTTCTTTGCTTAATTTTTTAGCAGAGTTTCTGGTTGAAATATTGTGTTAATATATTTATTCAGAGTTTGAATCTCAATTTCTTGTAAGGGAATAAAACAGTATATTTAACTTTTATATTATATCTTTTTTTGTTTTAGATCGCCCCAAGCCTCCCTATTTGCTGATTGATGGCCGTCGCCTGGATGCTGGCAACATTTTCGTACCAGTTAAGGAAAACTCCGAATTAAATCTGGCCTGCATTAGTGAGGGTGGCAATCCAAAGCCCACTTTAACATGGGAAGTTCTTTTGAGTCCTGGTGTAGATCGCCATGCCCAAAAGGTATCTGCTGAGGTTTTAGAGCTCGAGGAAATCAAAAATGAAAAGGTATGTTGGCCGCAAACTTAGAATAAAACGATTTCGTTGCAGTAAAAAGTATTGAAAAAGAAGTATAAGGTAATAGAATCTTCTAGTATATCTAAATTGAAACCTTAGAAGCTTAATATTTCTGTGCGTTTTATTCGTACGTGGAAATTGATAAGCTGCCATACAAATGTGCCTTCTAAACATTCATAAAAAATATTTATCGTTATAGCTCACAAATCCTGTTTTTATTATTATTATAGATCTAAAATGTTTTTCACATATTTCCTAATATATATCTTTAAATGCTATCAGGCATGGAAAACTTTACTGCATTTGCAGCAATAAAAAATATTTAAATATTATGCTAAATATTTCATTTGAAAACATCTTGAAAAAACATTTGCGTTTCCGATTTCCCATCCCTGAATATTACATAGCATTTAGAACAGAAATTCATTTTGAGCACAAACTCACAACAAGGTCAAAATCAATATATTAATCTGAAAATATATAAATCGCTGACTTGACATACAAAGGCCCACATTTATAAATTTTACGGATAAAAAAGGAATAGTTTTTTATGAGGATTTTTTTTTTTTTTTTTTTTTTTTTTGCTATAAATTGGTTTCAGCACTTTTGGTCAGCAATAAAAGCCAACAACAAAAAGCAATACAGCTATAATTTTTTTTTGTACTCAATGTATTTTTACTTACTGTAGGTACATTACTGTGTTTAGGTCTCAACTTCAAAATGGGGGATATGAAAAGTTAAGCAAAATTCCTAACTACTTTCACTTTCCATCTGTTTGCCAGCTGTCTCTATATAGCCAATGTTACCTCGGTACAATCCAAATTTTCTTTAGAAAAATGTTGTTCTCGCGATTTATTTACTGCCAGCTCGATATTGAGCAAAAAAAATTTAAAAATTGGTGTTGGTTTTAAATATTGTCATGCGAACAGTTGAACACATTCAAATTCTCAAATTCTCAGTACAGGAAAAAACCGATTTAACTAACCACACTATTATAGCTAAGTTTCTATTTAACAGTGCTGTATAGACAGCTGGAAAATAGAAAGAGTATAAAAAAACAAAATAACAAAAAAAAAAAAATTATAATTAGGAACCTTAATATAAGCCATAAAAACCAAAATGTGACGTTTTACGCTTTCACATTTATAAAACCAGAGGAGAATTTACAAGAAATCACTAATTTTTGCTATTTAAAAACTTCAACTACGCATTAACTAACTCTAGTTAATCAATTTAAGTAACTCATTTCACCACAATTGCTTTAAAAAATTGTTATTTCACTTTGTAATATAGAACAAAAGTTAAAACTAATAGTTTTTATCTGATTCATACCGCACCTACTTCTTCATGCCAAAACTGCATAGAATGTTTTTTTTTTACAATTTGCTATAATTTCCTTCCACAATTACTAAAATATGTAAATATCTATTGTTCGATAAAAAATTTACATATTCTCCTCTTTTATATGGAAATTTATTGAACTAGATTTTTCCTCCTGCTTGTATTAGAAAGGCAATAACAATAACCAAAAAAAAAAAAAACGAAAAACAATATATTTTTAACAAAAGCTTCAAATTTGTTACGAATTTTCATTTTTCATAAAAAATAGAATGCGAGTTCTTTAGAAGAGGGGATATTCAAAGTAGAATAACAATGGCCAGTGTTTTAGCACTTTGTTTTCTGTGTAATGGTCACCCACACAAATAAGCCACACAGCACATAATGCTGCTAACACACATTGACGCATTCATCAGAATTATCCGTAACAGTTCAATAGCACCATGAAAACCAACACTAATACATACGTGGACATGTATACATGAATATATGGATGTAGATATGGTCATGTAAACCCCACACATCAAATAAAAATAACTATAACGGCACTTTTCATCAATATAACAAAAGTGTTACTTTGTCATTGTTCTCTCCCTCTCTCTGTGCCTCTCTATACCGCTCTTACTCACACTCATTTACTTTTAGAGATAGTTTAAAGTGCTGTTCGTCAATAACCGTTACATGGCAAAAATAATACTGATGACCAAGTGTAACAGCAGTTGCAGTCTTTTTTATGCAAACTGATTTCTCGGATTATTTTGACTTTAAAAATTTCAAACTAAAAACAACTTTAAAAAAAAATTGTTGTGCTGTTACCAGTGTTGCCAAAGAAAATCGCAGAAATAAATTCAATTTTTAATCATAAATTTAATTAGAAAATAAAATCGGTTTTGGTGCCCCAAAATTGAGAAAGATATTTGTGGTAAAATTATAACAATGAATATAAGTAAATTTAAATTGCACATTTTTGCACTTTCTTAACCAGAGCTCATTAGAGGGAAGCGCTTGGAGGGAAGATGAAAGACGCAGTAATTATGTGTGCGAATGACTAAACAAAAAAAAATTTTTAAATAATAAAACACTAAGCTTGCTCAAAGTAGACTCAGAAAATATTACGAAAACATCTAAGAGCTTTCTAATCTCAGAAATGTATACTTTTAGCTTTACCATTTAGTCATATTTTTCGGATTGTAAATAATTTAAGGGTTCAGTTTTAAAAAAATACTCTCTTTGCTAGATACTTCGCTGGCTACCGGTCATGAGATTGGCCCAGTTGGGTCCTAGAAAGGTCCTCTTTGCTAGATTTTTTCATCCCTTCGCGAAACTCTTTGCTATTTGATTTTATTTTAAGGGTTTTTATGAAATGAACTGGTTTGCTATAGACAACAGAAATCTATGTCAATTATTTTATGAGCTTTTTCAAAAAGAAAAAAAAAATCTGTCAAATACGCAGCTTAAAATGGGTTTGCCAAAGTAAAACAAAGTCAAATATTCTACGCAGCAGCAACAAAGAACTACATAATATTTAAATGATAATACTAAATATTTGACCACGCTTCAGGTTATGCTCATACTAAATATCTTTGAAAACTTCGGCTAGTTAAAAAAAATTCAATTTTGTTGCTGTGGCAAAATGGCATCACTGGCAGGGATGCTCCTCCTCTCGGTCGAACTCTCGTAGAGGAAAATAAAATTCACACTTTTCTTTGTTATGGATTCTTGTTGCTGTTAAAATACATCAACATCATGCTCGTGTACGTTCTCAATAAAATAAGAAAATTACAACAACAAATACTAAAGCATTATGTACAACAACTACAAAGAAAAAATTAGCAAAAAAAAAATGCACATTGAATGAAATGCATTGCATTGGACTGCATCATGCATTATAATGGCTTAAAACATAAAATAAACGAGCATAATAATGGCTATTTGGGACAGACGCACACACACACACACATACACCGTAGTCCACACAAAAGTTAGTTTTATTTCAGTAAGAGTTACTACAAGCATGAGCGTGTGTGTGTATGCAATGCTTGAATGGTTATAAATGTAGCCAACGTGCAATAAAATAATGTAAAGTGAAGAGTGCACAAAATGTTCTTTTTCTTTGCAAGAAACATAAAGAGTTGCTTAAACATTTAAATTATATATAATTTTCTTAGAATATTCGTTCTGCTTGTAGAACACTCAATACCAGTTTGCTTTAATTTTTGCCATAATGAATATCACAACATGTATTCGGGTTGTGTAAAACATTATTTGAAGTGAAACATACTTTCCAGAGTTTCCTTTTCATTTAATTTAAAATGTGTTTGGAGCACAAATGGCATTAAATATGTATTAGAGTGGGTTAATCGATAGCTTTTGGCATGTAAAAAAACTACAACAAATCAAAAAAAAAAAAACATTTTACATAAGTCCAATTTTCAACTTTTTTTTCGTATTTTTGAATGGAAACCTGGCCAAAAAAGCATGCTGCGGGATCGCAGCGCTTAAAAATACTTCGAGATAGTAAACTATTGAGATGGTGATATACTTGACTTCTCTTCAATCACTAATTGGTCCCAGTGACCCGTACTGGCGCTCTCCATCACACTATCTCGCCCCAGGGTGCAAGTAGAGGAGTGTAATGAATGGGCTAACTTCAACAGTCTGTTTTCGCTAATATTTTTTTAGCACACCAAACGCGCCGATTTGCTACCAAAATATATATGACTTCACATTGGCAAGTGTTTGCCTATACCATTGACCCGCCCTAATTTGTGTATATTAAAGAGTGATAAATAGTTATAATAATTATCCTACACAATTTCAAATGAAAAATATTCTACAAGAAAACTAAAGAAGGAAAAATATTCTTTTGTGAGTTGGCTACATAAGAAAAATAGCAAACCGCTAGATTTTAGGTGAAATTACTTTGAGGGACTAAATATATGTAGATAGGGAATGATTTGAGAGAACTAAGGTTCTTATTCGAATACCAACGAAACTTTACTTCAAGCAAAACAAATTTTACTTTTACTACATGAAATTTACTTTACTACCAAACTCATCCCTGGGACTAAACTCTGGCTTGGTTCAAAAGTTCAATCATAATCCTTTTCTTCAATTGCAGAGTGCTTTCTTTCGCTTCTCCCTGCTAAAGCTAAATCCAATCGAGTTAACACATTTCTGCACTAAGCCATTGATAAATATTTTTTTGAAGAAAGTTGTTGCAATGTACATTCCTTATTGGTTTTACGTAAAATGCCAAACATTTTTTTGGTAATGTTTTTTTTTTTTTTTTTTTTTTTTTTTTTTTTTTTTTTTTGTAATTTGCTCGACTTGCATACAACTCAGCCACTACGTAGAGGCACACACTTAAAAATATGCATAAAAACATACAAAAATATTTACAAAAATATTAGTGTATATATGTTTATATAAGCACAAATTCATCATTCTGACAAACTTGAAACACATACTGCCAACTGTGAGTAAGTGCAACGATAGCAGCAACAACACAGAGAACAAAAAAGAAGCAACTAGAACTTCTACCAGAATACTGATTGTAAAAGTACCACATATTTCATGTTAAGCGTTGGTATGCAAATTGTTAACATTGTATAAATTCAAAAGAGAACCCACAGAAAGCAGCAAACAACAAGCAACAAATATTGCATACTTGCACACTTTCTGAGCAACAAAGCGGCAGCAGTAACAGCAGCAGCAGCAGCAACAGCAACAACAGCAAAAGCCGTAGCGGAAATAGCAAAACCTGTTAAACTAAAATGCTAAAAATGTCTGCTTGAGAGATACCATCTACTACATACTTGTTCAAATGTCTAAGTGGTAGTAAATGCATGTGTCTGTTCATTAAAAATTGCAGCGAGTCAAAGTAGAAACAATTTCTTTACACACTGTACATAAATATGCCTCTCAAAATGCCTTTTGCTGCTAAATAGTTCAGCAATAATTTTTTCAACAACTTTTATTTTTCAATGAAAAAAGAAGTATCATAAAAAATTTTATTTTTATTGCTGCTTTTTATTACAGGATAAACATTCATATAAAATTAATAGTGGCGCCAAAAGTGAGGCACGTTTGCCAGCCGTGTATCGGGCACATCACAATGCACGCATTTTATGCGTCATGGAGCATCCCACATTAAAGATACGCCAGAATGCATCTCTGCTCTTGGATGTTCAATGTGAGTATTACTTAAATGTTAATCAACTATAACACTTAAAAAATTCCTCGCACACAATAACTGTTGACTGGGCGACGCACTGTCTGACTGAGTTGGACTCTTTAAAAATAATTCATGAAGCACTTGACTACACGAAATGCTTTAATGGATAAATATTTTTTGCACGATTTTTGTGCAAACGAATTGCTGTGTATGTTTATTTAGTCAAAACAAAACCTATAGGGTGACATGAAGGCAAAAAAGAATGTAGCAAAGAAGAGCATATTTTAAGGCATTTGCTTAAATTTTGCCGAATTCACTGTTGGAGAGGTTTTAAAAAAAATGTTTACCAAAAAAATAATATTAGCTTTCAATAAAATATCTAAGACGTAACATTTTGGTTTTTGTTCAAACTATTTATCCTACATGAGCAGCTCTTGGCACAAAAACCTTGCCACTTATTTCTGCAACACTTACAAAATCGCTTTTCTTTAAGCAGCATTTTATTTATGGTTTATTTTTTTAAACATTCATAAGTATGAATGTTTAAAAAGCTCTTCGATATAGAACTTATTAGCATCTAGATTTGAAAATTATTTTTTGAATTTCATTCACAATTTTATGAAGACGCTTGTAGTTTTCTTGATTTAGGTTGCTTTGACGAGATCCCCGGGCCACTTTGTTTTTACGGTATTCAAAGCTAAAAACTATGAATTTTCCCAGTCTTAAAAAATTTGTTTTTAAGACTGATGAGTCATCGCACATCGCACTATAGATGTGGCGTGATTAGCCTGTGTAAACGTCTAGAATGTTCTAGTAATGATCATTGGAGGTATAAAAGCAGCGAAGCTTAACGCTGGGTAGTCAGTCGATTTTTAGCTGCGCTAACGTGTAAAGTGTCTTAAGTAATAAAAATTGATTAAGTGAAAGTGTTGTTCTACTAGTAAAGTGTTTACAAGTATAGTGTGTTAAAATAAATAAAGTGTTGAACTGTTCGTTATTGTAAACTGAAGACGTGAGTGTTTTAACTTCATTACAATTAAAGAATCTACGAGAAACGTTTTGAAAAGGTTAAAACGTGCCAATATAATGGTTTAGGTTTTTCCCGAAACATTTATTAAGTTTGTTTGCCAGAAATAGAGTCGTTACAATGAATTGAAAATTTTATAGCATATTTTATAAAAAACGACCTATTTGTGAACAACAAATGCCTGATACGTGTTGGGCTTCATCAACTTGTATTTTCATTGATGTCTACCAGCAACTGCGAAGTTACATTGCTGCAGACTGATAACTCGTAAAGTTTTCGGAAATTAAAACAAAGTCACAGTTGTTGGCCTTCATAACAGACATATTTTTTCCACTCTGCTGCCGACATATAAAATCATAATGTGTTCTTAATCCACGGCTATGGCCCCGTCAGCTCATATTCATATTGCTAATCATTTATGTATATCTGTTTATATTTATGTCTGGTCAATATGCACTTGTCTAGTCAAGGTTTATGCATTTTTTCAGTTTCGTTTTATTAAGAGAACTTTAAAGAATGTTGCGCGAGTTTTTTGTCTAACATTTGCAGCTGATGTTATTGGCTTTAAAGGAGATGAAAACAAATTTAAATTGCCAACGAAACAAAACGCTGCAGACAGCTGCTTGAGATTCTCTTGCAGCTTTTGTACACTTCATAAAACACAAAGTCAAGAGTCGTTAAAGTGTCATTAGCCAAATATACAGCTTGCCAAGTACTGCAGGAAGGGGAGAAGCAAACACAAACCATAAGGCAGCAAAATGTCATAAAAAATTAATGTTAAAAATGAAGTTCAACAATTTTTTTTAGACATTTTTCTTAAAGGTTTGCTTTGCTTCTTTGTAACGTATTCTTATCCTTAAAAATGTTACTATAAACGTCTCAACAGAATCTCATTGCTGTAGCCTGTCAATTGCTGTAAACCTCAAAATGTGAAAGTAGTAGAAAAAAGTCAATATTTTTTTTCAATTGTATTTAAGCAATGAGAAGCGGCAACAATATCCTATTGAAGAGCAACCAACAAATAATTCTGCTTGAAAGCGTAAACGATAACAAAACAACTGCCCACTAAAATTTAAAGAATTGCTGGTTGAGTGGTAGACAAAAATGAAGTTTGAATGAATGGAATTGATGATAAACTAAAGCCAATTAAATGGCCTGAAAATAAACTTCAAGCATTGGCAATGTTTTTTGCGGACTTTGTATTTGTTTTAATGTGTAATTGAAAATATTTAAGCTCGAATGAATAATCAACTAGCGAGAAAAATAGCGGACTTTTCAAGAGCCATTTTTAAAATAATAATAATTTTTCTTATGCTGAACCCAGGTGAAGAGGCTTTAAAGAAGAATGGAAAAAATTTCTTGCTGATATGGAAAATGCAATTTTTTTGCGCACTAGTTTTAGACCTTTTTGAATTAATTTTGAGCATTGGTGCTAAGAGCTCCTCAGATATGCTGGTAACGTTAGAAATGAGGAATTTTTAATTGTTTTCCACCCATTTTTGCTTAATTGCCTTAAACTTCTGTTTTCGCCATTTGTTATTTATATTGCGCAAATTAAGTTATCCAGTCACTGTTTTCACGAATACTATAGAAATTTCAACTTGCTGGCATTACTTAAAACGTGCAGCGGCTGTAGTTGGCTAATACTTCTTCCAACAGGTGGCACTACAATGTTCCGCAATTGTCATCCCGTGTAGTTATACTTAAGCGTTTTTAATCGTTTTGTCAAAAATTTCCCAGCCAGGCTTTAGACAAACTAGTGGTTTACTGTTTACTTGCTTTGTAACAGCATATGGTGTAATGAAAGCTTATTTACTTAAAATGCATAACCGCATAGCTTTGCGGCGTTAGCAGAATACATCAATTGCTTAAGCTTTTTCTATGCTTACTTTACTTTCTTTGACACAAACAACTAAGTGAACGAAAATTTAATCGTTTATTTTTTTTTTTTTGAGCAGAAATCTTTTATAAAAAAGAATATTGTATAAAAATTATATTGTATAAACCTGAGCGTCTGAACTATTTAGCGATACATTCGTAAGCAAATAAAATGTGAGTTAAATAAGCTGAGGTAATATTTTAATTCAAATTTCCAAATTTCTTTTAAGCTATTCTAATTTACATTTAGTTTCAGTTTATTTAGTAATTTAGGCCGTGGATATCAGCAACCGTGCTAGCAAATAGGATTCAGAAGATTTTTGGTTCTATATGAAATTCAAAAACTCGCTTTTAGATTTTGGTATAAAATAAAAATTTAATTGTGAAATTCATATTTACTATTGAGTGCTGTACTCTCTTAAAAAAAATATTTTTTTATTTTGTTATAAAAAAGAAATTAATTTGGCCCCACTTGCGAGAATGTGTAGAGTTTCACATTCCAATAGTACTCACAATTGAAGCAATTGTTGTTACAACTGTTATTTAAGAGTTTCAGTTGCTACTGCTTTTTATCTTTGCTCTGATGAATCAAATACAAATTACAGACAGTTGATAGACAGCAGTTTTGTGTATTTAACAAATGAAACAACAGACCCAGTCTGTGTGGACAGACACATGCTCACTAATGTATGGACATATAACGATAGACAGACATAAGCCGGACAGACAGACTCATGGGCAAACATATAGAAATTGGTTTTTAACAAATGAATTGAATGACTGACTGACTACAGAGTACTATTTTTATGAATACAGCAAACGCATACATTTGTATATCGACTGTTTTATAACAGAATTTCTTTTTTCAACTGTAGCATGCTTTTAGGGGTCTTTTTTCTCTTTTGCATTTTTATACAAACAAATCATACTTGTACTTTTTTATTGAATTCATGTTTTATATTTAATGTAAATTTTATTTATCATTAGTTGTTTCATATTTTTTATGTGTGAACACCAATACATTTGTTTATAGGTAACTAAGCTTGCATTGGTTACACAATGTTATATGAATTTTTAAATAGAAATTGTTTTTATAAATACATTAATATATTAAAATATTAGTAGAGCGCCAAAAGTAAACACAGCGCTTGGGCTTAAAGTGCACCTCAATAGAATTATTTTATGCTGACTGTACTGTTGGGTCACGGCTCCCAAGTAATCAAGTGCAGTCGAAAGTACTCCGTTTTGAAAAGACCACGTTAAATGAAATTATCCTTAACAGTTTAATGCATATAATTGGGGCATTACATCTAGCTTACGAACCTGAAATAACTCAAGGGATCAAGATCAGTTAACCTAGGAATTTATATTTATTGATTTCAACTTCATAGTTTTTATTCCGATAATTCTTAATTTGGGTTCTACAAATTCCGCCAAATGCTCAAAGCACTTAAATGCTAAAAACTAGGCAAACAGTTGCGAAACATTGCATACTTTTAGGAATTCTATAAACTAATAGTTGTTTCTGAACCCCACAGGCATTTTATTATAAGTAAAATGTGTTATATTGCAATTCGTCTTGTGTTTCTTTTTTTAACTTAAATGCAAAACAATAAATTTTTAGCAGTGCATATTGTATGTGGCACACAATAATTGTAATATTTGCTAAACAGGGACTAGCTAACAAGAATATGTGCACAATTGCCACTGAAAAAATTTATTTAGCAATGCCTAAACGTTAGTTGCGGATTCTATTCTATTCTATTGCATCGTTGATATTTAAAAATATTTTTTTCTTCGAGTTTCCGAAGCGGCTTGATTTGGAAAGGGAATCGCTCTGCTAACAGCACATTAAACTGAGCCCCTCTAATAAATACACTTGAATTGAAAATTTTCATCAAAATTTAATAGAGAATCTGTTAGACTGTGATTTTGCTGTACATATTTGCATAGCCTCATTTATATTCACTCACACTATCAAAATGTATCGACCAGACAAAGAAAAAAATAAAATATATCAATCATTTTATACATTTTTATTTTTTCTAAAATTAAACTCACACATGTATGTGCATGTATGCATTTAGATAAAATTGTAGTTTTTCATTGATTAGTTCTGCATTTATTTAAAAGCAATTTTAATTTTTTATAGACAAGAGTAAATTTTTGTTATTAAAATGTATTACTGTTTTATTTTGGTTCAAAAAATTGCTTTTTGAAGTTTTTTCCTCTTCTCTTCTCCTCTTGTTGTTCAGTCTATTAAAATGTTTGTTTTAAATACAATGCTTCATTGCCGTTTATTTCAGACACACCCTCATTCGCTATTTCACGTACACCGGGCTTTGGTTATCCCTTACGTGAAGGCATTGAAGTTTCCCTAAAATGTGATGTCGACTCCAATCCACCCAGTACACCGCTCTGGCAAAAGGATGATGGCGAACCACCGGTAAGTCACAACAGACTACAGTCATATCAAAAATCAGTCACTATAGTAGAGTCGTAACTATCATCAAGAAATGTATGAGGTCTAAAGTGTTTCAAAATTATATTTTTTGGTGTACATTCCTTTGGTACAAATGTGCAGTTTCAAAAATTTGTACAATATCAGCTACTCAGCATTTTTTTATACCATAAATCATTTGCACTTTATTACAAATATTTCATATTTGACACTCAACTAATTTTTTTATGACAACCAATTTAATCCCTTCTCACAAAAAGAAAACAATATCACAAAGTTTTTTTAATTTTTTTTTTTTTATTATCATTACTGCAGGTTCCCCAAACTGGTGATGGTTTTCTTAACTTCACCTCGATACGGCGTGAACATTCTGGCTGGTATAAATGTACATCACGTCATTTAAATTTTCAATATTCTTCGATTGGTTACTATCTCAGTGTAAGATGTAAGTATCAATAAACCAAAGCCGAGCGACTGAAAAAAAAACACAAAATTTAAAATAAAAACCTGATTTAAACCCCAAAAGTTATCAATATTTTATAACAAATGACTGCACAAATGCGTAAAATTACCTTTGGCAGAGGTTTAACAAACAACCCAAAAAATGCAAAATCTTCCCTGAAAATTTCCAACAACTTCATGTAAAATCTGTGATATTTAATTTTTGTCAACAGACAGTGTTCTTTACTGAAGCATAACAAACCACTGGCAGGGCCGAGACCTGCAACATAAAAAAAATAAATGCTAAAAAAATGGCTTCCCTTGCCTAATAATTTTCATATTATTGCCTGACTATCAGCACAACACTGACAAAAACTTCCACCTACACCAAACAACCACACACTCACATAAACCCTTGAAAAATTTCATATGAAATATTTAAAATAAAATATAACAACATTAAAAGAGCAAGAGATGGAAGTTAAGCAAACAGCCAAGCAGGCAGGCAGGCAGGCAGGCAGGTCATGAAATACGAGTGAGTACGAAATCGAAAAATTCGTGTGGAAAAACTGATACATCGAAGGGTGTTTTTTATAGGCACAACACATGTCAAATGACAAAAAATATGTTCTTATATAAGTTTTGGCAAACAAATTTTAAATAAATGGCAAAAAAAAATCTAATAACAAGCTGACAACTCTCAAGTGAAAACGTTCTAAGGGTGTTGACAAATTTTTATGTGCAAAATTTGAAGCACACAAACAAATATTAATGTTAAATACTATAAGCAAAATATGTGTAGCTGCTCTACCATTTTTTTTTCGAGTTGCAAGTTCATGAAGGTTTTCCTGTCCCATATTGAGGAGTGAGTTGACTAACAGCTTTTCAAATGTGTTTGACAAAATGTAGTACATGTTGTGTGTTATGAATAACTGTATGCCTGTATATATATAATAATTTTTTTTGTGACATTCACATAAATAGACAAACCCACCCACACACTCAAATGCTGCCTTGCAAGGCAGCAACTTGTTTACGGTTGTTGTCGTAAATATTTGCATTTAACACCAATTTTTTATTTTTTTGTAGACTTATTTCTTTTTTAAGGGAAAGTTGAAAATAGAAGAAAGTGCAGCACAAGTATTACCCAGCGAACCTTTAAGAGCGTGAACATTTTATTTTTCTTAGGATACCTTAAGGCGTTCTACAGACCTATTCAAAATATCACTTCTTTTTAAAAAACACAAAACTGCAAAACTTTTTACTTATCTGTAGAAATACCCAGAGCCTTCGGCAGGTATTGAATCTGCAGCTGCGAATTAGTAGGGCACTTTCAGCTTAACTAAATAAAACTAGCATTGATTTGGTTGCTGTCTTAACTAAGTGTCAAGTAAATACAAAATTGTAATAACCTGTTTAGTTCTTGATCTCGTCTTATTATATTTATGTTAACCTATACTTTCCAACTCATTATTTCAACTTTTGAAGAAAAATTGAAAACAAGAACTACATAGCTTGATAGTCGAACTATATAATTTACAATTGTGTATAATTTTAAACTATTATTTGGGAGCTGATGGACGACGTGGTGGTCGTGAAGCTGCCATGGTATGTGCCCCAGACACAGTAGGTCTTCAACTTTACTTTTCTTGTCTTCTTTAAAAAATTTTGCTCACTCCAGTTTTATTCACAAAAAGTCCTTCTCAATTCCAAGGTAATAAAAAATCGAACTCAAGCCCGATAAACTATCAATAATAAATAATTATTTAATAAATAATTATTAAATTCTGAACTATAAAACCAAAATTAAAGTTAAACTTTGTGCTGCACCGTATAATTTGAATTAACTAAACCATTCTTTACAATACTAAGAGTGTTCATACTTTAAATTTGATTTCCATGGTCATTAAGAAATTATAACAAAGAGCTGGCAAAATTATCAAAAAAAAAAAAAAAAAAAAAAAAAAAATAATAATACTGGCACGTAATTTAATATTTCTAGGTAATTTTAGCATCTTTCGGAATTCGCTACGTGCCCAATTAGCGTCAAGTTTTATTTCCTTTCATTATGACTAATGAAAACAACAGCAACTTTTTTTGTCTTTTTTTTGTCTGCTACACATACTTCTTCATATAATCAAAAGTTCAATTGATAAGAAACAAAGAAATATCAGCAATGGCAGGAGGAGCCGAAAAAAAAGAAATATTAGTACAATATTCATCAATAGCTTAGTAACAAAAACTTGTAGAGCAAACAAATTAACAAACTTAAGAAAGAACAAAAACAATAGCAAAAGAACTCCTAAGCACCCTCAACATATGCAACAACTTCTTACAGCCAGGAAATAAACTTTTTACACGAGATGTTAATTACAGATACATACAAAAACTAAATTGAGCAAACTTTTCTCTTCTTCAAAAACTTTTTCCCAAAGCTAAGAAACCAGAAATAATTTATTTCATATATTGTTTAATAAATTGGAAAATATGCTTTAATTGCTTTACAATTTCTTTCTTAAATCTTCTGTCAGCCCAGGGAAGAAATTCTTATCAAAAGATACTAGTTATTGTTTAAATAGCAATTTCAAAAAATATGCAAAAATCTTTAAATGTGCTTTAAAATTATTTAAGTATTTTTAAAAAGAAAAACAAAACACTCCTGCAAGACATTTAGAAATTTGATACCTTCTGGTTGTTTGTTTTCATTTGGAAAATTTTTCCTTTAGAAGACATTGATTATCTGCTACAGTGTTAGATAGGTTGTTGTTTAATCTTATTTTGTTGTTGTAGTCTGTCAATAAATTTCATCATTCATTTCTTTTTTTTAATATTTAAAAGTTTTTTCTACTTTCACTTTCAAGTTAGACATAAATAAATGTATGAAATGTATTTGAAAAGAATTGACAGGGGTTGATGAGATATACATGTTGGCTTTACATACACGGGTTCTATTAAGATTTAACCCCTAAAGTGCTAAGCGGTCTGTAATACAGTTACATTGGTTTGTGACATGAGAAAAAAAAAACAGTGATATTTCCATAAACTAGGAACTAACTGCCAGGCCCACTACGCCACTCGCATAACAACTCAGTAAACAACAACCAAATTTTAAGATTTCTTATTGTGTTGCATGTAACTAGGCGAGCGAGCAATATCGGCTGAAATCGTGGGACCGGCAGATGTGGGATGATTATCATTATTCAATTTAGCCAAGAAATTAATTTCTAGACTAAATGTACATAAAAGGGGGGGCATTAGCTGCAAAGGCCATCAGCCCAACAGGGGGGATGATTTTTTGTCACTATCGTTTGTGTCGCAGCCCCACTCTGACGGTGAATCAACCCACATGAGGTAATTCTGACGTTACACCAACGTCCCCGAGCAGCCGCTCATCCTGCTCGGGTGGCAACTTACTTGCACCTGCTCTTGCTAAGGAGTTTGAGCCACCTAATAAATAACTACTTTTTATTATTCAGAAGTTTTTTCTTCTACAATTATTTTGCATTATTTTAACAAACACAAAACCTGCTAAGCAGAAATCGAATCTTCGATCTCGGAGATGCCTTGTAGGGCACTCTACTAATTAATCCGTCAAGTCGCTAATTTTTATAAAGATTATTAAACAGCTATTAATATCAAATACAATATGGAGTGAACTTGGAGATAATTTAAAAAAAAAATTCGAGTTCTTAAAAAAATGTTGAATGGCTAATTATTTTAATTAAATAACAATTTCTAAATAATTATTTTTACAGATCATAAATTTAGATTCCGATCGAAATGAATTGCTGCATTTCTTTTTGGAACGAAGTTCCTTAACGCGGCTTGCTGGTAGGGCAAATTAGTAGAAATCGTCACGAAAGCGTGTGAGCTGTTTATACGTATTGGTGTATCTTTCGACAAACAATCGTATATGACGGGCGGCAAGTAGCGAAATTAGTTGACGTCAGCGGAGACAAAAACCAATAAATATTAATTAGTTGTGAAAACTGACACTAGCAGTTGCTAGATGTCACTAACGTAAAGTATGTTACAACAAAAAACAGCAATATCGAAAAATTGACCAACAATTGCTTTTCTTCGGTTTGTAGCAGATTGACAAAAAAAAATACTGCATGTGTCAAAAGTAAAAAAAAAAAAATAAGAGAAACATTTAAAGAAGTATATAAAATTTCAAAAACAACACAAAATAAAACATACAGATTTCACCTTGTATTACATTCGAAGATGAAGAAAAAACGCAAAGGAACTTCGTTCCTTACGGGGGTCCCCCGACCGCATTTCCCTTTTTTTGCTTGTGATTATTATACGGAATGTTTTTACTGCAGTGTACGTAGAGAGCCTTGACTAAAACAGAATAAATAAACCCAACAAAAACATAAAATTATCTGTCACACTAATTCTTTGTTGAACTGTAGACAACTACTGAGACAACTTTAATGTTCTTTATGTTTGATTGTTTTATTTAGGGTTGTCTACACAAGGTATACACTTTGCTCTGTTGCTCGCTTATATGCTACACAACATGTTTGTAAACATTTCATACCATTTTATTGTGGTAACTATTTACATTTGCTGGTGAAAAAAAAGGTTTATTAAAGCATAAGTAAAGAATATTTTTGCGGATTTTAAAGAACACTCTGGCAAGTGTTTGTCTTCGTATCACCGCTGGTTAAAAACTAAACACTATTAGGATAAAAAAACAATACTTGAAAAACATCCAAACCTGGGTGAACCGGTAACCGATAAGCACATACTTTGCATAATATTGCATACTTTTTGGGATTTTATTTTAGGTTCTTCCTGCTATTTCATTCCAAGTGCTGCCAATGTAAACATTGTTACTAACTAATTGGGAAATACTGCGAAGAAACTGATTCCACATTTCATAATTTATTTTATTCAGAGTATCAATCACACAAATTATGTTCAGTGTGCTCAAGGAAATCGTTCATGACACAAAAATGGTCAAAACCTCGTTACTGATTGAAACCGCTATTATTATAGTTATATTCATTTTCAACAAACTTGGTGTTGGTCCACCCGATTGTGGTATATTTCAAGTAGGCGAATTTGCATAGTTTGCGATATTTCACTGCTTAAATACAATACTGATATTTCTTTTTGTAAAGTTTCACAAATTAGCTTCACCTTTGAATTCCCTTTGCAATTGGACTTGTAATCTTGAATATGACTGTATTTTTTTGCATTTACACATTTTACAACTTAAGTTTTGCAAACCGGTGCCTCCCAGTTTTGCTTCAAGAACTAATTGTGCAACCAACGAGGCTCTTGCTAATTTCTTCTTTGCAAAACAAAAAGCAAAATGTTGTTTTCTGCTGCAAAAACGAAATCGTCATTAATTTGAAATAAATTTTAAAGGCCATCAATGGGTTAAGGTTTAATGCGTCAATGAAAAAAATGTTCGCTTAATATGTATTTAGCTTCTAGTTCATTTATTGCCTTAACTTCTTTTGTCGAAGAAAATATTATTTATTACCTTTTTTCATACGTTATCACATTTTCCTCCCCTGCTCTGCAGCAATGAAAACTTCTTATTGTTTTATTACAACATCTTATCAATCATGTCTGCTGTCGATTCTGGCAAGTGGAAATCTGTTGTACAACACGTTTGCCTTTATTAATAAAGCATTTGTACTTGTCAATAACAAGCAACGACAGCCGTTTGTCAGGATTTTTTCTATTCCCAGAAAAACAAAATAATATTCTTTGCAAAAATTCCTTTTATATCCCCAAATTCCCTAGAGATCCACTAAACAAATATATACAACGATGTAACAGTTTGTCAAGTTTAAAATAAATGATTTCCACACATTTGTTTAAAAAAAAAAACTTGTTTTTTAGAAACGAATAATTTATGATTTCGGAAAGTTTCCTTTGAGAGATAAAAGTTGCAAATCGTTACTTGCCTTAAGGCTTTAAGATTTTGTTATGTTTTTGTATGCTTTCACCGGCGCAATACAAAAACATATCAAACCCACATGAAATGATGTATTGAAAAATTGTTTATATTGTTAATTTCATAACAGCATTTCTATTATCGTTTACAAATTGCTTATTTTTAAAAAAGTATAAAACTTTTTATTTTTTATACGAATTGTTTTGACAAATCAATGCATATTGTGAATAAACGTTCTGTGTTATTCTATGGTAGAGAGAAAAATAAAATTTGCTAAATATGCTTTGCTTTTTTTCCATAAACGTTTTGGTGAATGATTGCTGAATATTTATAAACAAACTTAAATAAAAGGTTTTTTTTTATAATAAAAAGAACTATATGCCAATAAAAATTTTGTGAAAACATGAAACAGTTTCACTTCGTTTTAAAGGCTGAAAGTATGCAACACTTTTAAACTAACCACAACTGATATGTTGTTTATGGAACTTAAAGAAACCACTTTATTTAAATATAGATTTCCTTTTAAAAACGTTACTCAGCTGCTTCTCAACCACTTTTTTTAAATTAAAGAAGTGTTATGTACTATTTTTTCCACAACGTTCCTTATTCAAAAACTATTTAGTCACAAGTAAAATGAATTTAATAATTTAATGCCCAGATAATCATTTGCAGCGGAATTTTTTTAAATGTTCTTGTTATGCTTTAAACCAAACCGCAAAATATTTCAATAAAAGAATTTGCCATAAAATGTATATATACATTTCTACTGCCACTCACTAGCTTACTCTACAACCCAACCACGACTACGGCCATAAAGATAAAAGCTGAGATGGCATGTTTTTGCGTGTTAAATTAAATTTTATTACCCTAACGACACCAGGGTGGCCGTACAGCAATCCAATGGCAATAATATCAAGCAAGGCTGTTATCAGAAGGAGAAAAAGAGCATAAAAACTGTGACAAAAATGTAACAAATTTTTGTAATCAAATTTAATCATTTAGATATGAAGGGAAAAATTATTATATACATTTTGTGTAGCTCTTATCATTCGCTAGAGTAGCAATACAATATAAGTATAGCCGTTTTCTTCTTGGAAACTAATAGTGTAGATAGAATAGGCTTGTTTATTTTTATTAACAGCCTGATAGTAGGCAATGGAATTTGGTGCTTCGACAAAGACAATGAAAGAAGGCATATAATCATATGCAAAAATCTTAATTGAAGAAATAAGTTTTTTTTTTTGGTGTTTTGTGGAAAACGTTTGAGCGAATAATATGGCCATCCAAAAAAGATATAAAGTAAAATTTAATCCTAGAAATTTTTACACCAGTATTCATTAGAAATTGAAATATTTTATTTCACTTTTTACTAATTTTGTGACAGTAATATACTTAAAAACACTTTCATAAATTCATCAAACACGCACATTACGAGCGCTCTATTGTTTCACAACAAACGATTTTTTTGTTCTTGTGGATAAAGCTAAAGCATACATTTTGGCTTTTAATGCTGCTATTCGCTAGCAAAGAAAAATCCTCATTTGCACAAAACAAAGCGTTATTTCTTTATTTTGTCGACAGAAAAAAGATATAAACTCGTAATGCAAATAATAATAATAATACATAATTTACAAAAGCCCACATACACATTTAAGCACTTTTGAACACAAACACAATCTCATAGAGATTATTCTTTGTGCATGCTGTTTTTTCTGTTTCTGTTATGACACATTTATCTACTTTTTCCTTTACATAAGAATACGTTTTGTACGATTAAGAGTGAGCAAGGGAGTACTACGTATAAATAACAATTTAAGCTGACATATGCAGTACTCATTTTTAAATAGAAAACAATACAAAATGCCTAAATGTATAAGAGTGTTAAGAACACAATAACAGAGGCAATAATAAAAAATTGTACTTAGAAGGTATTTAATAAACAAAAAGAATTTATGCTTACATTTTGCACAAGGAGTTCGTATAAACAATAAATAATAAATGTTTGCAAAAAAAAACCAGCACATGCAAGAGAAAAAGCGAAATTAAATGAAAATATCAACTGCTGACAGGATTTGAAATGGCAAAGTGCTTTAATCGCCAAGCATAAATGAGAAAGAGTCATTATAGGAATGTTAACAAATTTTATTGCAAACATCATGTAGCATATGTTGAGGAGGTGCTTTACAATTTAAATGTAGTCTATCAGAAGCACGTTTCTTTTTATTATTTTATGAATAAATATCTATTAAAGTTAAAATAGTACCAATAGCTAAATATATTTATATATAAGAAATTGAAAATTGTAAAAGATTTATAGATCGTGCTTTATATCAAAAACTCTCCAATTTTCTGTAGTACAAATTATAGATCATCGATCCCACGATAAACGTTAGACATCCAGATCGAATTAAAAAAAAAAATAATAATAAATAAATAAAAGAAAACAGAAACGATCTCAGCTCAAAAAACTAACAGAAAAACGCATAAAATGGCTAATTTAAAAACATAAGCGTAAGCCATCAACTCAGTAAAATGAGCTGTTATCCAAATGTTGCAACCTACATACAAAACATGTGCAGTGTCCCCGAGTATGTCTTGAAAATATTTGCCACTGCTCTTTAGCTGCCTCTGTCTAATTTTGGCCAGCTAGTATAAGTAAATCATAAAAATTAATGGAGCAAAAAATTTTAAAAAGCTTTCAAAGTTTTATGGACAAAATATCACTAAGCTAGTTTTTTTTTAACTCTTTTTAAAATTCAAAGAAAACATTTTAAAATTTTCATAATAATTAATAATCTCAGATTTCACAAAACCACACCTTTAAAGAATGCTCATTCAAGGCTCAGTTTCTTTGAACGCAAAATCAAGTTTGATTTTTTATGTACCGATAAAAATCATTTTGTTAAATAAGAAAAAACGAATGTTATTTAGCCAAATTATATTTTACATAATCCCTTCTTCTTATGCGCACAGGCCGAAAATATGCCACGCTTTTGCTGTTATTTCGTCTGTAACGCTGTTACACCTCTTTGCACCAATTACCTTCAAATTAGTACCACTTCAGTTACAACGCAAAAATATCCTGTTTTATGAAAAGCCAAAATCGGCAACAATAAAGAAACAACAACAACTTTAAGCCCACGGGAAAGGAAGTGATGAGAAAAGCACCACAAGCCATAACAAAGACGGTTGGTTGATGAAAATGAAAGCGTCAGCGTTGAAAATTTTAAGAAAATTAAATTTATACAAAAAGCCTTCTTAATAACAACAACTTTAACAAAAAAAAAAAAAACAAAAACAAAAACACCTTTAGAAAGAAAAGTAAACACAACTGCAAAAAGTTTTTTATTCTTCTTATTCATATTTCCAACAAAAGCGTTTTAAAGCTCAACATAAATACACTGCCAAGCAAAGATTTTGAATTTTAAATTATTTATGTAATTCGTTCTTTTCTTAGAGAAATACTTTTTAAATAAAGACACTCTGTCATTATTCTCATCATTTGCACAATCATTGTAATGTTTATGGTTTCCTGGATGCTAAACAAAACACAATATTCTTGTAAATGTTGGCAGTCAGGCACAGCCAGAAACAATATTACAAACGTACAGCCAGTTGACTTGAGTAGTGGGTGTCCTCAACAGATCCAATGACATGCAAATCCTAACAAATTTCTTTTTGTCAAACAAATGTCACTTTGCAAACAGTCATCGCACAAAGATTTTCACCAGGTAACAATTTATATTTATATTTTTTATTAAACTCATTTTTTAACATCCTTCTCAGGCTTTGTGTATGAAAACATAAAAAAGGAAATTTGAACGACAAGTGACAAAAGATTTTCTTAACGTGTCATAAGACAAGCCAATCGATCAAAAAGATAGAAAAAGCATAAAAGAAAAATTATGATTGTAATTTTTTATTCGAAATGCGACAAAGAATGTGCGTTATGAGTGAAAAAATTTAGATAAATGCGAACGTTTTATTCAAATGTCAACAAAGGAGAAGCATTCAGGTTTTTTAGTACATAATTTTGATAGTAAATAAGTGTATTGCTTTGCGTATTGACATCACTGTTGATAGATGTTACAGTTGGCTTTGTAACACGATGTTTGTGCTATTCACAAGATACTTTGGTAAAAAGCCCAATTTCCACCACGTCTTTTAATTCATGCCCCCTGCACCATGTTTTCGATCATTTTTATATTTTTGTTTTTTGTTTTGCTTTCTGTAGGTATTTCGAGTTTCTTTAAACTATATAAAATTATTATTATTTTTTTTTTATATTCATTACCAGAAACCTTAAATAATTTATATTAAAACAAAGAAATGAAATAGAAGAAGGTCAAGGGAAATGTTTCGTAGTTTCAAACAATGGAAAACATGGAGTGTGAATCACATGCTCTTTCGTACGAAACACTGCAGTATTTCGAGCGAAAGAATAAAAGAAATCAAAAAAGTAATATATGTATATTTTCAGCACAGCTTTGAGTCCAAGCCTTTAACAACAAAATACACTTATGTAAAAACTACAACAACCTTCCTGACACAACGCTGCTTCAAGCTTGTGAACTGGCCAAATATAAACCAATTGTTTTCATAAAAATAAATATTTGTTTAAGTTTTCTTTTCTTTTGAAGCAAAGTTTTACGGCCTAAAACAACAAACAATTATTATTTGACTTATCAATTCAAACATATTTATTGCTTTATTCGTAGTCGTAAAAAGGATTTTTCTCGTAAATACAGACAAAAAAAATTAAAATAAAAATATATAAAAACAAACACAAAAAGGATCTCTCTTATTCCCCATTTACAATCTAGGAAATGTTTAGGGCCTCAAATAATTTGAAAGAAAAAAAAACCAAAACATTATACATTAAAAAGGTGCCACTACGTCCAGTCAAAACCTGGGGGTAAACAATAAAACAAAAAAAAAAAAAATATTGAAATATTTTCATTGTATTTATTTTCGAGGAAAATATTTGGCCAGAGCCCAGAACATTATTTAAAGTTTTGTTGAGCCCTCCCAATCCCTAAGGTACGCCTTATTTGCAGAAACAACAAATACGACTAGAAGTAAGAGTAAAAGAAAAAGAGAATATTTTTGAAAACATGCTAAAAATATAATTTTGTATTTATTTTTTTTTTTTGATGATGAACTAGGTGTTAAAAAAAAACTGCTGTTTTTAAAAAACTAGCAAACAAAATTTCAAGCGAAATCCACTTGAGGAAAAAATGAGATTTAATTAACAAAATATTTTTTAAGTTCAAATAATATAAATTACAACTGGTTTTCTTAAGCGAGATGAGATTGTGTGTAGCATTGCATTTTTGCTGTGGCTAATATTTAATATGAAAGACAAGAGAAGTAAACTTGAAGCTGGGGGACAACTAGATATTACCAAGCCTCAGGTTACTCCGTTAGTAATCATTAATCCTTCAGCTTCATACTCATGTCAAGAACACTCTTTCCTCTGTGAATTTTACAACACACAGACAACTTACGATCTTGCCTTCTTTTCTGTGTATGTTTAGTTTTACTATTTTTTTTCGTTTGATTCTTTATTTTTATTCTTATAAAATAGTTTGCTTTGCTTTACTGCTTTGTTAAAAATGTTTATTATTTCGTTTTTCTTCCAATTGCCGTTGCAGATGATTCCGTAGATGTAACATCTGAACCAGATGACCAGGATATTTCAGTAGCGGCCGCTGCTTCTCACAACCCCAACAAAGGTCAGCTTGAAGTTCAGCTGGGTGGCGCAGTAACACTTCAATGTCCTCAAGGTAATTGCAACACAAAGCGTATACTTAAAACAAAAAACCTGGATAAGAGAAATTATGCCGATGAAATGTCTCTTCCTTCCACTTAAGAACAATTGACAGATGCATGATTTTGATAATATAAACAAATATGTTTCATGTACATATTCCTCTAACTTGTAATTTAAAAATGCCACTAAATTAAGTTGTGATGAAATCGTGCTCACGAGTAGAACTTTTTCCTACCCGGTGGCAAACGCCTAGACAATTGACTACACAAAACTTAATTACCGTAATTGTATATTAATTGCGAAACCAATTAATAAGACTACAACAATTTTATACCTAAACGCAAGCAGTCAAATGTAAAATAGAATAGATAGAAAAGAAAAAAAAAACCAAACTAACACAAATAATAATAATCATGGTGTAGAGAAAAATTCATTAAGGGGCCACGCTTTGTTCTTTGTAAAAGCAAACAAAAAACAAATACCGCCTACTCTGTGGAAAAGAATTGTAATTTATGTGCAGTCGCAGAAATATTTGAAATTCACAACATGCCAAAAAAAGTAAGCAAAAGAATTTTAAGCGCCTGAAAATAGATAAACAAAACTTTGGGCAACTGCCGCAACCCAAACCAATTAAAGAAATTACATTTTGTTGTGCGCAACAATTAATGGAATTAAATACAAGCGCAATAAAGTAAGACCATCACTTATTTTTGTTCTCAAAACGAAGAGAGAGTAGGTGGGCTATAATGACTTAGCATTTTTAAAAGGTCAATAAATATTGCTTTTGCAATAAATTAAATAAATAGAAATGGATGTCTGTTATTTTCATTTCAATTAAGCATGATTTATTTTCATTTCTCTACTGCAGGTTCCTTGGGCTGTTGGTCGCATTTAGATCCTGTCACCGCGCGACTACGTGGTCTGGGTCATGGCCTGTCTCTGCCGACGGGTCAATTTTCCCTTAAAGATGTTGTCTATCAAGATGCTGGCACTTATAAATGTATCGGCCAATCACCCATCAATAAAAAGAAACTAGAAGTTTTACAAACTGTAGGCGTTACTGTTAAAGGTGAGTGGAAAAAGGCGGATGCCAGAACAACTAAATAGCTCTTAAGCTTTTAAAGTGATGTCACTAACAGAAGCAGCAACTTAAATAAATTCCTCAAAATGGGATTCCATAAAATTAGCGAACAGTTTGACATTATTAAAAAGAAAAAGCTTACAAGCAGTCATAAGGTATAAAGTAGCTTTTAGGCGTACAAACGACATCTAATAGGAATTGTGTTTTGAAAATTTAAGTTTGTGAAATGAAATATTGAAAATCCGAAAAAAAATCTAGCTCTAGCCTAAAGCCTTAAGTTTCTCAGAACTTACATTTATTTTTTGAAAAATATTTTATGATAATTTGCTCGCAAAATTAAAGCAAATTACATCGAATCTTTTCATAATAAATCCATTAAAACAGAAGTCGTGTACTTCTTTTCTTTCAAAAATTTCTAAATTCAATATTCTATGGCTCATGTTGAAACATTTTGCTTTCATTTGCTTACTTTTTCCCCCATTAAAGACAGCAATTAATTAAAACTCTTTCACTTGAAACTTCTTGCAGTTAAGACATTAAAAGCATCCCCAAACTCTTCCTGTTTTTAAGATCAAAAACAAACATTAAGTGGCAGACAAACACACATGAGCCAGGATCCTTAAATTCTTTATCTATTTCAAAGCAAACAAATTTGTGACAGGAATACAAACAGAAATATATTTTTCAGCTTTAATGTATTTGTTTGTTTAGAGATTTTTGTTTCAGTATCCAGCCCATACAAACACAGACGCATACGCCGCTTTAATATTCTAGGACCGCATGACAAGCCCATACATAAATGAGTATGTACATTTGTATACATACATATACAGACTTAAGTTCATAAACCCTACGTATGCTACTGATATACCAGTAATTACACTTGTGCCAACAATAATAGTTACATGTGTTTGTATGTACCTGGATGATGATTACATTACATTACATGTCACATGAAGAGCTTGAGAATATCCTTGGTCATCCTACACAGCCATTGAAAGGTAGCAAATCTGATTAAAAGATGACGATTGAATTGATTACATCTTCAAACCAATCGCAAGGCAAAGCTGTTCTGTAACAGTTGACACTAAGCTCAAGCAGATAATTCAAGAAATGTGGCCCTTAATTGAAAATGAAATTCGGAACAAGCTGCATTATTTTTAGAAGTTAATTCTTGGTAAAACATAATACAAAGCACGTGACCCATTTGAGGGTGATGATGACAGAATTTTGTATCGTTGTGTTTTGAAGGACAATAGCAAATAAAATATAAGCACATGTTCTGCTAACCATTATTTTTTTTTATATATTTTTTGTTTTTGAAGAACTTCAAATATATGAATTTCAAAATGATTTTTCTCTTTTTCTTTAAACTACTTTCAAACCTAAATGCCTATGGCCGGTATGTTTCTCTGTTTTCACTTATTTGCAATTACAGTAGTATCCTGGTTTAACGAATGACTAAATCGAAAAGGTTTCTTAAATCCGCTACTTTTTTTTACTTTGATTAATCAAAAAAGTACACTCCCACATTTACAAATAAGTTATGCGCCTTTCGAATCAGATTTAATAATTAATACAAGAACCGAAGCAGAAATGGTATAATTTATAACAATGCAAGAAAAGGAAGTCTAGTAGGCCAGCTTATACTCAATAGATAAGTAAATTCCTTTTTCATATTCGTCTATAATATGTAATTGTTCCTTAAGCACCAGCTGTTTTCTATTAAGCACTTTGATGTCTACTGTAGGAGGGATAAATATAAATAGTCCAAATACAACTGACTTAATACATCTAATAATTCTTACTGGGATTTTCAAAATGTACGACCAAGCATTATCGTTAATTTTAACGGCACGTTTGGCCTACAAAAGCTGGCATTAAATCAAACGTTACGTATGATTAAAATAGAATAAGAAAGTCGCCGTTATTAATCTTGAATAATAGTGACTTTTTTAATGTCAAAAAAGACATATACACATATTTATATTAAATTGTTTTAGTTTAGTTTAGTTTAGTTTAGTTTAGTTTATTACAGCAATATTTTATTAAATATTAGCATTTAATTGAGCTAAAAGGCTTTCAGCATCTATTTTTTTTATATATCTTTACCTTTCATAATGCTTCGAATAGCTACGTCAGGGTAACAATATTGAAAATTGTTGATCTGTTATCCTTATGGGTATAAATTGTTGTAATCTTTTAAAAGGTTCAGTAAATTTAGTAGATGTGTCAATGTTTTGATAACTTTTTAAAAAGTTCATTAAATACGGTTACAATGTCTTGACTCATTTATTATACAAGTTACTAAATGATAAAATTCGAACGTTCGTTAGATTGCGACTTCACTAAACAGCTTATTCGTTAAGCCAGCACTCTACTGTATTTACGTCTTTGTACACACGTGTTTTGCTGCCAACCGTCGTAAATAATGCGGGTGCATCCTTTTCGTTTTATACAGAAGAGTCATAAAGTTATGCGGATTTTTACAAGTATTTGTTGCAATTTCCTGTTGTTGTTTATCAAGCTCTTGAAATGTGTTGTAATGACATTTTAACACAAACTTTATCCCAACAAATTCTTCTCTATTGTTCAAGAGAATAGCAAGAGTTTACCTAAGCAAGCATGTACGTTGTTGGTAAATGCAAAATCTTACCTTGAAAATTACTTGATATTTTGTCAAGACAACAACAGAAATTATCCCTTTCAGGTACGGCAAAGAAAACCAGTCAGAAAAATACTCTCGTTACGGTATTGCTTTGTCAATGGTTTTGTGAAGAAAACCAGAAGAAAATAAACCAAAACTTGCACTTTATTCTACTGTTTTAAGGACAAGACAAGAAAATGTAAAACAACAGTAGACAGGCATTGTCAGACATTAAGTCTTTCTGGCTGATGTCTTTAAGACGTAAAATTTGATAAATCCTTTAGTTCTTGGAGTAAATGGGTTTGGCTGCGTAGGTGCAGGTATTTTTGTTCGTAGTTAGTGTAAATGACAGTTGTAGTTGTCCCATCAAGTGGTTTTGCAATTTATTGTTTTTGTAATCTATCAACTTTGGACGGAGAATGTATGAATGCTTGTGTATTCATATTTTTAATTTTTGTTGCTTTAAAGTTTTTATTTTATTATTATTTTTCTTTTCTTTGAAATTATATGCTTGTTGTATGGCTCCCTAGAGTATTCTGCTTTTTTAAGACTCTTGAGGTATATTTCCGACAACAAGACACACATAAGGCAAAGATGTGAGACCAACATCACCAGCACATTAATTTTATTTTAAATTATTTGCTTTACATGCAGTTTTTGTCCTTGTGGACAAACAAAATGTCACATACGCACAA
This sequence comes from Sturmia bella, assembly GCA_963662145.1. Classification (NCBI taxonomy): domain Eukaryota; kingdom Metazoa; phylum Arthropoda; class Insecta; order Diptera; family Tachinidae; genus Sturmia; species Sturmia bella. The sequence goes on along the minus strand of OY759172.1, from coordinate 66,914,310 downwards.
GCACATTTGTATGCGTGAACATGTTTGTGTATGTCTAGAATTTATATGCTCTAGCAAAACAATAAATTATTAGAATTATTTGATTGTCTTTGCCTTTAAGTCCCAGTCGACCATTAAAGCTTAAGTTGTTTTATTTAAAAATTTTATTTGTTCTTGTTCATGTGTAAAGTATTTCTTTTAGTCTGACTTACCGTGACTGAGATTGTGTTTGCAGGAAATTCGATTTTAATTTTTTACAGTTTTAAGGTTGTAATGAATTTAATAGCAAAAAAATAAAAACTTCTAAATAAATTGATAATCTACCAAAAAATTGTTGAATGATTTTCAAATAAAATTGGCGTTAAGAAAAAACTAGCTTTTGAGTGAAAAACTAATTAAGTTATACATATCTCAATTATTGCCACAACTTATAAGGCATAGTTTTAGGCTAAAAGAAATTTTAATTATTAAAGCATATCTTTCGGCTGTGAGAAAAATCACTGAATTCAAAGAAGTAAGGTGTTGGATTACGAAAAAAATTTTCATTCGTATAAAAATTTTTAGAAAAATTTTATTCTATTAAGCTGAAACCCGCTATTTTTGAATACTTCCTAATTATTGTTCCGCACTTTCTTATTCCTTATGAAAGCCTACAACAACCAAAATATTAATATAGGAAAACAATTCTAAAATAAACAGTTGTCTTCATTTAAATTATTGTGACTACGGCATTCCGCTATAATTTTCTGGTGTCCGAGTTTTATTTATTTTCTATATTCTCCAAGATGAGTTATTCGAAGCACCAGCTTTAAAGCTTTCTAATTTAATAAACGAAAACGCTGTCTTACTTCAAGTTTTTACTCTGTTGTCTTTCTGAGAAAAATCTTTGTTTCCTCGAAAGATAAACTAAATATTTTATTTATTAAAAAATTGTCATCACGTTTATTTGTCAGAACTAATTTTATTCTCTACGCTTAATATAATTTTCATTTCATACCATCATCAGCAAAGATATATTTTTCTAATAATTCTAGGTATTTTTTTTCTATTTCACATGCAAAAAATATAAAATAGCTAAAAACTTTGAATCTTTGATTAGAAATTCCAAGTAATGTCATCAATCATTTGACTTGAAATGTCATTGGCAATAATATTTGACACAAAAGTTTTGCAGCACATGTTCGAGAAAATGCCAAAAGTATTCTGGATATAAAGAATGTGTTTTAGCGAGATTTACTCATAATTGTATGAATTTGAAGCTTTGTTCTTTCATATTCAATATGGTTTTTTTCCCCTGTATGGGAAATTACAAAGAAGAAAATAATATAATGAAATTTAAACTCAAACTGCTAAGCGCTAGAATAAAACATGGTTTGGAAAAAACCAAAGAAAAACGGTTTTATTTCAATGTAAATTATTCATAAGCGAGCTATAATTTAAATGTAAAACATTTGCGAAGCAGACGGTAAAAATAATATAATGAATAAATCATGAGAATATTTAAGGTGCTAATACACCTTAAAGTATGTGATGGTTTAATGCAACTTAAAATAGATATGCCCATAATCATTTTGTGCTAAGAAGATTGGTTTATTGATATCAGTATTAAGAAAAAGTAAAAACTATTTGAAATATTTTACACACAAAATTTATATGAACGAATTAATTTAAGCTGTGTATCAAATAAATATAAAATTTTAGGTATAATTTTAAAGCTATCTGAGAATGTTTTCAAGTCTACTGGAATAAACAAGAATATATTTACTAAGAAAAAAAAAATACATATGGATATTTGTGTACAAGTGATGGCAGGCTTGAAAAACTTGAAAAACTAGCAGCAAATTTGAATTAAACATTATTCAAACAACTAATTGCTAGTTACTTTTTTATATGGGCACAGAAACTGCAAAGTGAACACTTAATTAAAAATGTTCACGTTTTATTCATTGACTTGTTTGTTTTCGATATTCTTTAGCTAGAGGTTTTCTCAAAGCGACTCCTTTTTGCTTTTAATCATTAATAATTTTGCATTTTCATCATTTTTAATTATAATTTTTGTTTATCCTTTTCTATTTATCTGCAAGCAGCTTTCAGTATTAGCAACGGCAATCAGAAGCAATTATTGTTTGTTTATTTTTCGTTTACTCAAAGGAATCATTGCCTAACTTTAGGCGTTTTGCATGGAGGGAAATGTAAGGCAAGTTTGGAAAAAAAAACTTTTGGAAAAAAATGATATTTGTTGAAGAAAATGTCTTTTCCAGAGATAGCTGGAAGATGCTACCGAACCGTAACTTTAAGAAATTGCGAAAACATTTTTTATTTATCTTAAATATTTTTGTGTTTAAAAACAAATATGGTTTTTAAAATAGAAGGACATTAAGAAAAATATATTTTTATATTGCGAGTAATAGTGCACAATTTAGTCTATAATATTTTTGTGGTTAAATTTACTAAACAAGAAAATCACAATGCAAGTGCTTAGGCTAGGGTACAACTTGCTGTTTCGTAGCTGCAACGGTTCTCGTCCTTGGACTCCAGGTGTCAAGTTTCTGAAGCACCACTTAAGCCGCAAATGAACTTAAAATAGTTAGTTGTTCCCTAGCTTAAGGTCTTTGATGGTTTGTTATTTATCTTGCTTAGATGGCACCAATCACAACAATAACATTGAATGAACTAAAGCCCAATTCAGAAACAAGAAAAAAATAATTTCTCTAGAAAGTTTAGGTAATAAAACTTTTTATAAATCAATTAATAAAAATTTTAAATTAAACCAAACTATCTGTATGGAAACTACATTTTTGTAAATCAAAAATAGCAATTTCATCTAAAAATTGTGATAACACAAATCTACACTGCATTTTAGACTATTTGATGTATGATTTTATGCATCAAAGTTTTTTAAACTTACACTCTGCTCGTTAAAATTTTTCATAAATTTGTTTTGAAAACTTTCCTACAATTTTTGTTTGTTTTCTTGTCACTCACGACCTCAACAGGCCTGTGAGTTTTGCTAGCATATATTTTTATTTTACGTCACTTGTTCTTCACATCATTTCGCTAGAAAAGTTTTCCTATCAGAACCAATTTAAAATTGCCTGTTAAATAAAATTTACAAATTCATTCCCAATAATCCTTTCAATTTCCTACTTATGCAAAGCCTTAATGACCTTCACCTAGATTCTCGTTTTTATTAATTTTACTTGCAACAACTTTGCAGGAATTAAAAACGCATAGCATACTTTTAGTTTGTTTTAATTAAGCAAAATCATTGCCTATTTTCCAGCAAATAAAAAAAAAGTTTTTGTACCAAATGTGGAAAAAAAATTTTTTTGATACTTAATTATTTAAATCTGATTAAAAACTGCCAACAAACGAGAAAAAACGTTATTCGCAATAAAAAATTTATTTTTTTTATACTTGACCCAATTACGTTTACTACCTATAAGTAAAAGTTTTAAAGCATACCTGCATGAACGTTTGCTTGTGTGAAAGCTATTAATAAAATTCAAGAGCACATGTACAGAAACAATTTTACCACTAAAGATTAATACAGCTCTTGTGCAGTGGTTACAATTTAAATATTTTTCAAACGTATAGTTCATTAAATTTTCACTAAGAAGATTTGGGAAAAAATGCAAATTGAAAATGCAGTAAGTTCGGCAAAGGCAGGTGAGAAAGCTGAGGTGCAGCAAGTGTTAAAAACTGGAATGCATTTGTTTTCAAACGGAACTCAATAGCTATTAACACGCCAAAGTAAAGGATGATTATATTTTCATTCAGAAAAAATTTATTAGATGGATTGCAATCATGCAAAACCAATTGCACACCATACTTTGCTCTATACTATAGTTTTCTCTACTTCTTGTGAATCATTAAGTCTTCGCTTACTCTCTCTATTTATATATCTCTCTCTCTCTCTCTGGGTCTCAGTTGGTGGTTTGTATTTATTTAAGTATTGCAGGCGTAGAGAAAATTAAACCAATCAGTTTCAAGAGCTGCAACTAAACGAGAGTGTAGCCAGAGTAAAAGCAAATATGCAATGCCAATTACACTAGATTGTGAATAGGGAGACCGTTTGATATAAGCCTTTTAAAACTGCGTATCATAGAAATTTTTTTTGGTTGAGCTTTTCTAAAATCATTTAACAGTTTAACAAAATGTTTTTAAAGTTCCACACACATGGACTTTAATTTACAACCGATCGCTACGAATAAGTTTTTTCTTATTTTTTGTATTTGTTGTTACAGACAAATACCAAAGACGTGAAAACGTTAAAATCTGAAGCGTGCTCCCATACAAGAAACTAAAATTAGTTATAATTGTTCACCGTAAGACATAAATATTAATTTGTAATTAATTTGTAAGATTACAAATTTGTACAGAATATAAACACCTTGTCAGGCCTTTACAACTTCAAGTACCAAAAATAACAAAAAGTAACTATCCAGGTAGTGAGGAACCCGTTAGTTTGAAAATTAGCTGAAGCTTTTTAAATCGTAAGCGATAGAGACTTTAAATTTGCATGGGAGGTGTAAAGAAGCGCCCTCTACAACCACAAATGACGAAAATAATAAATTACATGGTTTTAAATAGTGCCTCATACAGGAAAGCATATCTAGTGTCCTGGCTGCTACAACATCAAATACGACAAACAACAAAAACGCTAAAACTACTGGATGCTTCATGCAAGAGGCTTCCCTCTGCGACTAACCTACTTGCACGGCTGTGCGGACACCTTGCTGAACGAGTCAGTTTTGTACTGGGCTGAATTTGTTTATTTTACACCAGTAAAGGTTTTAAAACTTATATAAATTATTATGCGTATTCAACAAACATGACTGCTAAGTTTCTTTCAAACTGTTTACACCCACCACTTAATGCCTACATTATTGTCATCATTATAGCATTAAAATTTTCCTTTTAAATGAAAAGCCATCATACACTGTTTCAAAAATAGAAAATTTTATTGTTCTAGTTTTATTCCATTTGAAAATTTTTTACTCTTAAAGAAACTAAAATTACTTGTCACTTCATTTTACCACTTGTGCATTCAGTAGAGGTTTTTGCGGTGAACTTTATTTGTTTGCTGGCTTGGAAAATAAATTTGGTTTTTTTTGTTTTGTTGTTTGTAAAAACTTCCATAAAATATTGTTTTAGCATGTGTTAATTTGTGTTTTGTAATGTTTCATATCGCTTATGCAAAAGTGTTGTTTTTTGTTTTTTTTTTTTTTTTGTTGATTGTTCTTTGGGGTTTTGTCAAATTTATGTTTAAAAATTATTTTCATTCTGGTTTTTTCAGATTTGTGCTCTGCTCCTTTTTTTCTTTGGCCAACACTGTTTGTAAACATATTTGTGTTATACCCACGTGTATTATTTAAAATCAAATTTCCAAACATACATCTGACAAGAATTGTTAAACATGAGTGAATGGAATTTTTTATTTTTTTAATACAAATTAAAGAGATTTGTGGTTTTAACAGTTTTTTTTTTATCAAAAGTTTTGCTGTCATATATTTTTTAATTTAAAATTTGTTTTTAGTTTAATTTTGTTATTCGATTTTTTTAAACGAAATTCTTTGTTTTGACAAATTTTAATCAATGAATTTTAGTTGCCTAAAAACATGCAAAGATTTTTGTATTTCACTAAAAGCCCGAAGGTATAGAACGAATTTAATGCTGGTTTTTTATGGCATGTTTTTAATTAATCAAACAAATTGAGAGACATAATACTGCTAAAGTCTTTGGAAAACGATTGTACTCAAAGTGTGAATGAAACTGATTTTTATAGTGTTGGCTCAACAAATAAAGAGCGTATTACGATTTTTGTCAAAATCAAGTTTCATGACCAGAGATTAAATAGGAAACCACTGCTGACTTTAATATTCATTTTTAACCCAACTTGCTACACATCTGTTTTTGTTTCTTACAGTTGCGGCTGAGTTTTATTTAATATTTACTCTTTCTGAAAAGTAAATCATTCAATATTGAACCACCATAACACTTGTGGTCTTTTATTTTCTATTTTAAACTTGATGAAAAACAAACTTTTTTAAATTTTTTTTATACACACAAGCCTTAAATTTTTCAATTTAGTTTTTATGTTTTTACTTTGTTGCTTTTCCATTTGCTGCCTCTTTGGTAAACATCAAAGAAAATCCTTTTAAAATCTTTACAATTTAAAATTGCTCCCCAAAGCAATAATGCACATTTAACTCCTTAAACTTGATTAAATGTCAAAAAACTCTTTTTGAATAAAAAAAAATAAAGCACCCACATTAAAACGTATACAAAAGTCATCCCCAGAGACACACAAAAGATGAAAAGAATTTGCTTTTGTATTGCGTATTATCGAATTAAAAATGCACATGTCGTTATTCTAAAACTTTAACGTTTTGATTTGAAATTAAAAATGTATGCAAACGCATAAAACGATTAACAATGTAAGCGAACTTTGGAATTGTAAGAGTTTGCATTATTAAGAAAATTTTCCAAATAAAATAAATGATTTTGGAAAAGAGATTTGAGGTAATTTAATTACATCAACAAAACGTTAGAAAAAAGAATATTATACTTTATAACGGATAATTCTATAAGGCCCGAAATTGTTCATATGCCAGTAAAGACTAAGACGTCCTTCGATAGTAATTGGAAGAATAAACTGCATTTTATATATTTTATAATCTTATAAGAATCTTAATATGAGAAATTTTTAAATGGAAAAATTATTAAATTTGCAGCCTCTTTACTTGTGCTTCCTGCTATGGCTCTGTCTCCAGCTACGTCTCTGCTTTTTTTATACTTTTAGTAAAGTACGACATTTTCTGTGAAATCCTTATTTATTATATTGTCAATTATTTTTTTTTTTTATTATCAAGCTTTATTATTGCGTTCCGTGTAGAGCTTTTTGCCTATTAATACCATATGGCTGAGTTTAATATTGGTCCAGATGAAAACCAATCAATATCACTGAACACTAAAGTGGATGAACAAACATAAAAATGAATAATGAGAGAAAAATCTCTGTGGTTTGCTTTCATTTCACTTCAGTATTGCTATTTTTATAAGTAATATCATTATATTTTCTACTAATGCAGGCGAGGACGTTTACACTTATGTAAGTTTATACATAATAAATGACAAATATAAACTAATGATAAAACGGCAAATTTGAGTGAAGTATAAAGAAAGCTAATGATATTAAATCACTGTTTTTATTTTATTTATTTAATGATATTTTTTCGTTTTTATTTGAGAATCGCACATAAAAGTAGTAAATGAAAAATTGAAATTAAGAAAGCTTAAAAAACTGGAAAAGCGGCAGTTAAAATATAAAAAGCCTTCAAGTATAAAGACCTTTTTTTTGGGTTTTAAATCAGAATTTCGTAAAATTTTCTAAATTAATGCCTTTGAGCTGACAATTTTTTCTTTAATATAACACTTCCTGAAAGCTATAAAAATATGATGAGCTTGTGAAATAGCTGAATTAAAAAAATTGTGTATGTGTTTCATACAAAATCAATGCTTTTGTTTCGAAAATTAGTAAGTAGAAATAATTTTTCAGCAACCAACCCTGTTTGTCAGTCCAGTAATTTCATATCCAACTGTGCAAGCACAGCACTTCTTAATGTAAATTCCTGCTCTACTTAAATAGCAAACTATTTGGCTTTTTCCCTTTATTTTTTTTTTTTTTTTTGTGAAACAATAATAATAAATAAATAGCAAATTGCGTTATCAGTTACACTAGCAATTTTGTGCAATTCAATGTGAAAAAATTATTTTATATATATTTTTTCAGCGAACCCACAGAGACTGAGAAATCAAAAAGTATTAAACAGTTGCCACCACTGATGCCACACCATGTGTGGTAGCTGGAGGCAGCAATTGGTGGTTGCCATTAAGGATGTGACGACAACTGCTTAAACTTGATTAAAATTGCATGCAGAGCTTACAGAAGGAAAAGAAATAATAATATTAATATGAAAAAGCAGGCGAGAACCTAAAAGGGTTGTTCAACATTGAACAGCAAATGGAAAGAGCAGAAAAGAAGAAAAACTAATTTGGAACACATGTGGCTCAGAATTAGTTTTTAAACACTTCATATTAAGTGAGAACTTAAACAAAATAATAAGCTTTAATGAAAAAAAAGCTGGTAATTAAAACCTTTTCAAAAAAAATCATTATTAAAATATTATTTCTTTTCTAAATTCTCGACTTAATGTTAATTATTTTTAATTTGAAACTTCATTTCAACAAATTTCAGCACACAAAAAAAAATCACAACAATTTACAGCAAAAGATTTACACTTGGATTTCAATAACTTTACAGACAGTTCTCATCCGAAAAAGCACAAGAAAGGACAAAAAGACAAAAACTTTTTTGTCATATTCTATTTTTAATGAATACTACTTTTAATAGCTTCTATTCAGAGTGACAAATGTTTTGCACAAAACTGCTTACACATACTAAAACACACACACACACACACACACAAGCACACAAAAACACATGCCTGCCTGCATTTACTTTTCGTATTCATTCGTTTATTCAGACTTGTACATATTGGCGGAAATGAGTTCTGAAAAGTTGAAAAGCGTACCGGATGTGAGCAGTAAAACAAGTTGTCAGTTGTACAATTTTATTTTCATTTTAGTTTTTTTTTTTTTCCTTTTGCTACGATTATTATTATTTTTATTTGTTCGTTTTGTGATTTTATGAAAAGTTTAAACTTAAAACTTAAGCAGGAACAAATGACATTTAGGAAAAATTAAAATATACTTTCGAAATGAATGAACGAACTCCGGGCAGAAGAGAAAATTGTCGAAAGGGAAAAGGTTTTAGCTTGATGAGATTAAGCATATAAAAACTATAAACATAAAACAAATCATACTAGTATTTAAACTAACTAGGTAAATTATTCGAATAAACGAATGGCTGCAGACTATAAGGCGAATAGGTGAGCCAGGAAAAACTTTTCCAATTGCTAATCACTTGAAAGAATGACTTTTCAAGGTAAAATTATAGTGATTAACCGGTCACGAAACAAAGGCATACATTAATATATATCCTGATACATTCTTAAGAAACTGGAGCCAAATTGTCGCATTCCATATCGAATGAGCTATTTTGCCAGCAAAAGCGAAGGAATTCCTTGGATCTCGAATACGATGATTTGGCACCAGATTATAAATTCCGCTAGCAACGATTTTAACTCTTTCAACTGCAATACAAACGAGATGCTTGGACGATACAGATTCCAATAACTAAACACTTTAGTCACATATTCGGCATAATAGTGAATACTTAAGCACTATTTTGCTTTCTATAAAATTTTTAAAAAATTTCTTTGCAAACCATTCCTAACCACGAAAATAATGTAACCGACCAAATAGCTATTTTACACAACTATTAATTGATTGAAATAGGTTGCCTTTTCAATCAATTATTCTATTGCCGTAGATTTTTCATGAGAAGTTTTACATAAACAATATTACATGTTAAGACAATATTTTTTTTTTTATAAAACAATTCTTCTTAAACAATTTCGCCTTTTATTAATTCAACTTTGCATTTTGAAGTTCCAAAGATTAATTTTCTAAACATCCTTCACTGAAATTTCTTTTTTTTTTAGATTTCAAATTTAAATCAGACCTTAAGGCTGGTACGCAGGTCTTAAGAAAATTTACGATCCCATACGAACCGCATGTAAACGTTCCCATGTAAATTGCCACATGGCATGGTGCTGAGTTCAAGGAGAAATCTAAAAGGAATTTTTACGATTACAGGCATGTTATAGCTGTTAGTAGGGAGTCTTTATTTGCCTACCGAATCTTACACATTTAGTTTGCGGATAAAGGCGTTATTCAAGAATATCTCCAAGATAAAGAGATTGATTTGTCGCCTGTAACAAACTTCTTCACACAAGTGTACACAATTATTTTACCGTATAGAGATGAGGCCGGTACGTAGGTCTTAAGGAAATTTACCACAACTTTGTAGACATAATTGTGTAAATTTTAATAGAGAAGTTTCTTACACAAGACAATTCTCTTGTCTTCATGTTGTAAATATTCTTAAAAAACGTATTCATCCATTATAAAAATTTGTTTAATAGCAATAAAGTAATTGGCTAAAATTCCACAGCCAAATAATTGTTTAAAAAATAATTTTCGTTTGAGTTGATGGAAAAAAGTCTCCAATAATAGTTGTAAAATGCCTGTAGTGTCAAAAAAAATAACTCTAATTTCGTTTTGAAATAGAAAAATTACATAACGTAAGTTTCAGTAAGTTTTTATGTACGTTCTTATGAAAACGTACCGAACATAATTGTCATTTTAAAGCGTTCATACCGGCTTTACGCAAGTAATTTCATTTATTATTTTATTTCTTTAAAAATTGTGGTTATTTTATATATATTTTTTTCTTCTTTTGTTAACTTATTTCACTTTACAAATGGATGGGTATTATGACCCACTCTTAGAAGCAATTAATTTTCCCGCTCCAGTTTCGTTTTCATCCAGAATTCACTTCTTTTTGATGGAAAATTTAAATATGTAATTAAGTTCTTTTTTTTATTATTATAATTTCCATTTATTAAATTCCAAAACTTAAGCATTCAAAATATGCAAATTGCTATTAAAATGCTATAAAACATTTTTGCAAAATATTTGCAGCATTTACAAGGATCGTTGTTGTAATTGCTGCAGCTATTTGTTTGTTGCTTAAATTGAATTTTCCAAACAAATTGCCACTTTGTGTTGGCATTAACAATTCTTAGAATAACTTGTATTTGTTAACAACAATATAAAGCAAAAAAAAAACGAGCTTAATCAAATTAAAAAAAGAAAAAGTCTTCAAGTTAACAACAAAATATAAAACATAAAGCAATTACAACTATTCTCTTGGTAGTCAAAACATTCAATGCTTCTTCCATGCATTCACATTTACATACACACTTGTAATATTTGCAGTTGCAAAAGAAAATAAAAAACAAATTGGAGAACAAAAAGACTCAGACGTTTTATTCAGTTTCTACTGTTTCTACTTCCATTCACTCATAGTGCCATTATCATTATTATTGTTGCTCTTGCAAAATATTGCAGTTACAAGTGGTAGTTGTTGTTGCGGGCGCTCCAGTTATTGTGTAGCAGGCAGTATTGCAATGCATAAGTAATGGTTCAAATTCAATGGTTTTATTGCAAACACTTAGTGCAGTCGAAAGCAAAGGTGATGGTGTGGGTAAAAGGGAAGTGTTATGAGTTCTGGTAGTTGTTTAGCTTGCTTGCTACTTTCATTTTATTTATTTACTTGTAGTAACTTTTGCTTAACAATGAAATTTATTCAATTTCCTAATATTGTATAGTGTCACTTTTCGAAATCCCAGTACAGCACAGCATGCATGAAGGCTGGCAAGAAATTTTATGTAGATTTGAAAAACATCTCAAACTAAGAACTTTTTTTATAGTTAAATTTATTTTCTTATTTAGTGAATACAAAAAAACACTTATTGCTTAAACAAAAAATTTCCTAGAATGTGGTAAAAATGCTAAAAAAAAAAAATGGAATGAAATGTAAAGAATCGTAATCATATTGACGTATATGCATTGGCAATAGCATTACCACTAGCATTTGCCTCAGCAATGATATTATTACCATTGTTGCTAATAACAATAACACTTCATTATTTACAGAAGCTGTTACATTACATTGCCGTCAATACGTCAATATCATTACCTCAGCTTTTTGTATACAGGCTCAAGCTAATATTTTCCAGCTTAGTTTAAGGAAAATTAAAGGCAGGCAATAATTACAAAAAATTTAACTCATAATATTAAGCATTGCCATTAGCATTAACATTAGATACTACTACAAACTTTAAGTATGATTTTGGCAATTCTCTTATATTAAACTTAACATAGACATTAACATTAACATTAGCATTACAATGACAATGACAATGACATTAAAATTAGCTTTATCACTACTATTAATTTTAGCAATTGCATTGTCAGTATCATTACTATCAGCACTCCAAAACTAGTTAGAATGTCTTTGAATATTTACTTGAACTTTAAGGTAATAAGATAAGCATTGACACTGGTATTGACATTACCGCTTATATCATTATTAGCATTAAAACATTAAAGTTCGATTTCTCGTATTCGCTTATTAAAATAGACACTTAACCTCACATTAGCGTTATCCTTAATACCGAGATTAGCACTGAATTGATTACTAACTAAAAACTAACATTAACAATACCATTGCTATTGATATCACTATCATTACCATTGGCGTCAGCATTAACACTTGAAAGTAAAATATATCTCACAAAAATATCTTTGACTAAAAATTTTCTAAAACACATTCCATTTTCATTTTGTAACTACGCGTTCCTACTTGCGTCATTTTATTTGCATACAGAATTGCAAAAAACTCGTTTTAATTTCTGCTGGCAAATACTAAAGCAATCTTTTTAAAGGTTGCTGTTGGGTCTGCAACAGCTCTTGCTACAACCCCAGCACTTAAGCGTTTACTAAGCGAAAGTTTTTTTTTACAAATGATTGATTTTAATTGTTTATTTTACGCTTTAACCCAATCAACATGCATACTCGCACATCCATCTGAAAACAAGTAGTGTTTGCAATCAGTTTTTCTTTTCCTGAGTGCTAAATATCCATTAATAATTTAAAATAATCAACACCCTTGGAATTTGTTGAAACATACAACGTTAACTCCAACAAACATTGAAAGGCCATGCGACCATGATAATCAAATAACCATATTAATGCTGACAAAAAGGACGAACAGCCTGGCCAACCAATCACTAATAACACTGACCCCTGAAAAGCCAACACAGACAGTGCAAACACTCAACGATACTGAAATAGAAAACAAAAAAAATCCCAAACAAACAAAATAAACCAGCTTAAAAAAGGAAGACATATTGAGAAGAAAAAAAGTCATTTGAATGTGCTAAAATTTTAGTTATTAAAATACTGGCTCTGTGTTTATAGATTTGAGTATTTAATTTGTTGTTTTCAAAATGTCTTCTCCTCATTTGAAGCGTAAACACAAACTAACTCGGCAGACATTTTGTCTTCTTGTGGCAGACTGCGTCCCTTAAGTGTTTGCCAGACAATGAATTTCATTTTGAAACAACATTTCAAATAACACTCTAGTTCGTTAATTGATTTCTCCTGCAGCAATAGAATCTCGTATAAAATGGCCGTCGTTGTATTGAGTTCTAAGTTTGTTTTTAAATTTCATTAGTTGCTGCAAGAGTGAGCACTGGCAACAGCATTTTGCCAGATTTTGTTGCCAGGGTGGCTTAAATACTTGTGAAGATTTTAAATCTATCAAATATAATGGTAGTCAAATTTAAATTAAATGGGGGATTATTGTAATTTTGTTTTTAAAATAAATTTAATTAAAAAGCCTTAAGATATGCCATAAAAAATTAATTAGAAAAATAACTAAATGAAACAAAACAGAAGGAGAATGAAAGCCAAATCGAAAATCTTAAATTTTAAGGAGTAGCCAAAATTCTAATTTTGAGAAGGTATTTGAACGTTTATTGTTGTAGTTTATTGTTAAAGTTTATTTTCAATGACACAGAAATAAAATTTTGCTTCACAAAAAAGTAATTAAGACTATAAAAACCATCTCTTTGGGCTACTACGGCAAACGTGGTTCTAAATAGTTTTTAATAAATTCCAAAAGTACGTTTCTTGACACTACCACAGAATAAAGTCATTCAATTCATCAAAATCACTTGTTTTTAAAAATTTAGCTATTCGCTAAAGATAAATAATTGTGACTCTGATTTTAGCGAAATTCACCGCAAAAAGGATTTGTCGATTCTGGCACTTCGCATGCTACCTTTCAATACTCGCTTCCATAAGGCTTTACTACAATGTGGTTAATGTTCCGAACTTTAGTGAATGCTTTACTGATGTTAAACCTTCAGCTACACCGCTCTGGGGCTCAAAATGTAGAAACATTTATTTAGTTTAAAACCCTGCTTTCACGTGCTATCCAAAGACCGTTCCCTTCGTAGTATTAAATTAAGCATTTTAGTGTAAAATAACATTATTGCTCTTACTTGCAAATAAATCAAGAAATTAAATTTTAAATTTAATAAGGACCTCACTCAAAAAAATTAATTCAAATTTTCAACACAAAATGTTTTTAATAAGTCATCTAATTTGTATTCCCCAACATTATGAAAGTCTCTACAAACTCTTTCAAAAACACCAAGTTGTTGTAGAATATAAAAAAACGAGGTGATGTGACAGCGATATCGACTTTATAAGAGTGGCATAATAAGAGCGGTTTTTAAGTGGATGTTCACATTGATTTTCTATTCATATATTTTCAGGCTTCCCTACTGTCGTACCACGCAACTCAACACCAGTTGCCTACCCTGGTTCGCCTTTGCACTTATCTGTTGAGTTTTGTGCCAATCCTCCGGCTCATGCAGCCAGATGGCTGCACGGTGATCGCGTCTATACACCCGGCAATCAATATGGTAGCACAGTTTTGGCTTATGGAGTAACGGTAAGACGGCTTTGAAGGAATTTACTTGTGAAAATTTTTTTTGACCAACGAATTCTTTACAGGACTTGCCTACACCTTTTTGCAAAGAGGCCCGACTCACTTATGTGAGCATGCACGAGCGTGTCCCACGAACGTTTTACTTTATAGTCTCCTCACCGGCTGGTGTTGCCGAAGCTATAATAAAGGTTAATTTCACCATGCGTTATCGTTCCATATCCAATGCCATCGATGAGGAAGAAGAGGAACTCAGCGAACCCGAAGAAATACATTTCCCTGTTTTTGGGGCAGCCAATTTTAAAACGCTAAATTGTTGGCTTTTTGCGCTGGTATGGTTTAGTTGTAAATTTTAGGCAATTGCTTTACATGTACAATATTTCTACTGTTTAAATTTGTTTTTAGAAGGTATTAATCGTAAACAAATACTATGCTCTTGAAAGCACAGAGTATTTTAATCTGAAAGCTCATAAATTTATAACAAAAGAAAATAAAACTGTGTCTATTACTAAACTATCTTATAAATCATATATAAAAACCTAAACTATTTGGCAATTAACTAATTATAATTTTTTTCCTAGAAGTAGGCTATACATTTTAAGTTCAATTGAGTTTGCTTAAAACAATGTTTGTTTCAAACTGTTTGCCAAATTAAGAGAATATTACGATAAGCCCGCCAAATATTCTATTTCTTGAATCACCATTAAAAACTGAAAAATAAAATATTTTAGTTCCTGTTTTTTTTTTTACAAAAAAAAATTATTTCTTTTAATAATTTTTAAGAAAAAAGATAAATTACGTTAAGCATTTTGTATTTAGACATGAGTAGTAAAATCAAAATATGACTGATTTTTGTTAATAGAATTCTTTCTTGATGACCTTGAAAAAAATAAATAAATAAGGTCAAGATTATATTTTATTGAAACAAAAAAATATTATACAGGTTTTGAGTCGTTTGTATACATATTTAAACAAATTCCTTCCATTTCACTTAACAAAAATTAATATATATTTTAATAATTATAATTAATTATAGTGTACATTATTTACTTATAAAACAAAATAGAATGTAATATTGTTATTCACCAAATTGTTGCAAGAGACCAGACTTCAAAATGTTAAATATACTTTAAAACGAAATATCAGTTTTGTTGTACTTAATTTAATTTTTATGTACAATATATAATATTTTAAAATTCTTTTCAATAAAATTTCAGCTGGCTTTAAGACGACGAATGTTTTTAATTGTAGCTCATTTGTAAAGGATTTGTATTTCATTAAAGAATTTTATAGTTTCTTAAATAAATCTTCTATTCAATGCGAGCCAAGTCAGAGAATATTCATAAATTTTATTTACTTTCTGAAACCTGAACCTCGATATAAAATCATGTTCATCAAATCACACATATTAGCATCAAGTTGAGAGCTTAAAATGCATACTTATAGGAGATGCACTTAAATCCAAGGGCCATAAGATTTGTACGTTGAAAATATCAAACAAGTCCTCTAAAGATAAATTTTCGCAACAACGACGTGTGATCTTTCAGCCTTTGATACTTCCTCCTTTCAAAAATTTTAAATAAAATCATACCAAGCTATTAAAATAGCCAAGGCAGCGAAAATAACAAAAGCAAGTTTTTATGGACCGCCGCGGTCTTATTCGATGATATATTTTTTATTTTTCTTTCAGTCAGCTTGTTTTCAAAATTAAAGAGAAATTCCTCGATTTACCCTCCCCAAAACTATGATCCATATTATTGATACAAGAACACCCCGTATACAAGTAGAATTTTCTTTAACCCTAAAAATGTATAAATGAATGTTATCGAACAAATGAAAAAAGCAAAACAAAAAACTCCAATAAGTTTTAGGTAAAAGAAATCTATGAAACTAAACTAATATTTACCTAAGCTAATTACTTTAATGATAAAACAATACACACAAAACGGGCTAAATTAAAACAAACTGCCAGGCCAAAAACTATTGTAAAATATTTCATTTATGCAGTAAGTAATTAGATTTTAAATAAGAACAATTTGTATAAAATAATAAATATATCAAGCTTTTGTATTAAAACTCATTTCATACTACTACCAAAAAGAAAAACACACACACACAGACGAAAACCAGAAGAGCCAGATAAGTTATTTATAATTATAAAATCAACGCCAATTTTAAGTTTATAAATATGGACATAAAATGAATTGAAAATTCAGTTTAAAACTAAAAAATGCATTATTATTTATTGAAATAAAAATTAAAAAGTTAGAAATAATAAAATGTTAATTTTAAGCAAAATTAAATGAGAAAAGAAAAACACGTCGTAATGTTAACTAAAAAAAAAATCACAAAAAATATACAATAATATATGAAAAACATAAGAACGAATATGACAAAATCATTATAAAAATTTACACGTATCTTGACAAAAATACAAACAACATCAAATATTGGTTTAGCAATTGAAACTCGACAACTTCAATGTTTTAAGACTATAACAAAAAATAAAATTTAAATACAGCTTTGTTAGAATACAGGTCAGTTCTAAAAGTCAAGGGACTTCAAAAAACATTCCCCTATTTCTGCAAAAATAATTCGCTAAAAAGTTTAGTGTTTATAATAAAAGAAAGTTTCTTCTAAAGAATCGGCATATTTTATTGAACGTGATTTTAGGAACAGGCCTGTTGATATTTTAAAAACACCGTAGGCAATACATTGGAGGATGGAAAAAACGTGTCATACATTTGGAGTTAAAGAAAACTATTTATTTACTGAAATTTGAAATATAATATTTACATACATTTATATTAAATTGCTTTTTCAGGCTCAAACCAAGGGTTGAACTTGAGCCTGAAAAAGCAATTTAATGAAAAATATTTACATATTTTCATTCAATATTCAATGGTATTTAAAAACTTTTTTAAATTTTGACTTTTCGAAGCCAAACGTATTTTATAAACAAAAAGCTTCAAATTTGTTTTCCACCATCGATTATTGCTTACAGTAATAAACCAAAAGCTTGTACAAAATTGTCATGACATGGAAAACACTAAACTATGAGGGAAAACAACAAATATTTGGTCTAACAAATTTGCATTACATAAAACAACTAAGTCAAACAGAAAGAAACAGAAAAACAGCAACAAATAGCCAATTTAGTATATAAAAAAAAACACTGAAAAACAAAAACTTGTGGAATAAAATAAAAGTAATAAAAAATAATAATAAAAAACAAGCGTTTTATTTAAAAGTGGACAATTTGGAATTTATTTGTTGGAGGCCAACTTTCCCAAACGAAACTTCAGTTAAAAGCTTGGCTTGGAGATAGCGTGAGGTCATCATAGTACGGCCATAAAAAATACATAGGAGGCAGATTCTTACTTAAGGGATATTTTACGAAGTCGAATTCAATATTTCAGAACACATTAACAGAAACGTATGCATGCAAGCTAAAAAAAGTGTGTTCAAATCAGTTTTTTGGTTGCCGATATTGTCGGCGAGTTATTTATACTGGTTTTCAGTATATACAGCCACAGCCACAGCCCCACATCAGCCAGCTGTTTGCCTTAGCTTAAAGTATTTAATGCTGCAAATTAGTAAGTTTTCTAATCCAGGATTATTGTAAGATATGTATGTATATATTAATTGTTAGTCTAAAAAATGTTGCTAATTGCTAAACTTTTAATGTCAATGATTCTCCGCAATGAGCGGCTCAAAATAGTTTTTTTTTTTTTTTAGAGTAGTGATCAATAAATGGTTCTGGTCCTTAAGCAAAGCTTTCAATACAAAGAAAACGGTTTCATAATATTTCTAGGGGGCGGCACTTCTTACGCCAACATAAAGCTGCTCATATGTCGCCGATGAAAATTTTGTCATAGTGTATACCATATTTAATTTTATTTGACGAACGATGGACTGAATGCAAAATATAATCCATGGAAGAAATATATTTACCGTCTAATTCATAAAAATTATAACAGGTTTATAAAGCTCTTATTTGACAGATTTTCCATACAAATATGTCAAATAGCAGTCTTATAAGCCTGTTATAATTTTTATGAATTAGGGGGTTAGAATTTAGCATTAAGACTTGTATAATAATTGTCTGCATTTCGCTTTAACTTTCGTAATGAGCTGATCTATCTTCACCTTAGATTTTTCTCTGCTTAGGTCAACTTTTTCTTTTACGTTCTCTTCATTCGTTTGTTCTTTTTTTATTTTTTAGTGATAACCTTTAAACAAATCATATCAAAATTTTGGTGACTCAGCAAATCACTTAGGTTTTCGTAATAATTTTTTTGCAATTTCCTCTTGGCTTGACACTATATATAAGCCAGGAAGAAACTTGCTTTGCTTTCGTTAAAAAATTAACTTGTTTTCGTTTACTTTCCTTCCAAGACATATTATTAGTGTATTAATGCACAGTTGTAATATCTATTAAATATAATAGGGAGCACACATGTAAGTAATTGAAAATATCTGAATAATTTCTCTTTCTTCAAACAAAAATATTTAAAATATTTGCCAATAACCTAAAGGAAATAGTGCCTTTCTCCAGTCTTTGTCAATGCATTTAATAATACAATTTCCTTAAATGAAATTTTTCCCAAAACTCTGATAAAAAAGGGAGAGCATCAGAACTAAGCTACTTTGCTTTCAAATACCCTGCATATACCACAAAACATATCAAGTATTTTATTCATTTTTTTTATAATTTCATTTTCTTGTTACTCGTACAATGCAAACATCTTAAGATAAAATCAAACACTTATGTGCAACATTCATTTTTATTTTAAATTTGCAATAAATACTTTGACGACTCTATTACTGAAGCCGCTGCTGGCTGCATCTACCTACAAGTACGAAAGCAATAGAAAACTTGAAGAAAAAGAATTTAATTTCTGTAAAAGTTTACATGACAACAGATTGAAAAGATTTTCAAAAACACTGGCAACATAAAAAGACACAAAGTTTTAGTTTAAATCATTCTTAATGTTTGCATTTAAACTTAAACTTATTTATCAAAGTAGGAAATTTTCACAATGGCAATTGAATGGAGTAGGAGCTGATGGTTGGATAAATAAAAAATTTCCACAAATACAGTGTGGCACACACACACACACATGCTGACTAACATTTGTATGCAAAAATTAGGGATGTAACTTAAATGTTTGTATTCGAAGGCGAATTATTATTCACTCAGAAATGTTGTGTCACTTGCAACTGTTACCGATTCGATTTGTTGCAATAGATATATCCGAACCATGTATTCGTATTCGTTAATTTGACTTTCGTTTGGCTCTTAAAATTAATGCATGCAGCAGAGCAACCAACACAAACAGCACATTTAAATGCCTTGAGTATTAGTTGCCAAAGTATGCAAGCAAAAAAAAAACTACTTGTGTCTTACAAATATCAATTTCCGTAAAATGCAATTCAATTTTCAGATTTTATACACAAACACACCCACACCTAAACGTTAACAAACACACTAACTCACAAACAAATATTGACAATTTTCATTCATTTATTCAGACTGTCACATAGACAGTCGCTTGAAAATTTTTTTTTTTTTTTTTTTTTGTTTTCTCTTTCGTTTTTAACAAAACTAAAGAAGCAAACAAAATATCAGCGCAAAATTGAAATGACGATGACATTAGAAACATCTTGTTACTCATTTTGATAAAAGAATAACAATAAAAAAAACGCACACACTTTATAAAGTTAAGCTTCAAAAATAAAAAAAGAACAAAATTTTTCTTTAAATTTTGTTTTTTTTTATATGTATATATTTTTGTTAAAAGAAAAACGGTTCAATAACAGTTGTAGATTTCAATGTTGATTCCGTTGCAAGTCACTATACCCGCACACACACACACATACTTCTTACAGAAACTACTATTTTGGTTTTGTATTGCGTGCAAAAAGGGGAAGTATGTGTGTGTGAGTAGTTTTTGTTGTTCAGCAAAAGAAAGAGAGTCAACTATTTGCTTTTCAATGAAGTTTATATCGCTTTGAGTACAGTTTTATATAAATGAAAACGAAGAAAAACGATG
The DNA here is from genome assembly GCA_963662145.1 of Sturmia bella. Lineage (NCBI taxonomy): Eukaryota > Metazoa > Arthropoda > Insecta > Diptera > Tachinidae > Sturmia > Sturmia bella. The sequence goes on along the minus strand of OY759172.1, from coordinate 66,893,724 downwards.
CCAGCGAAATTCATATACTTTTATCAATTTCCTTAAACCTTTGGGGCTTTAAAGACAGAAAGAAAAGTTTCAGAACATAAAGTTTTGTCAAGAGAAAAAGAAAAACAACGTTTAACAAAATAGTGAACATTTGTTTAAGAACTGATTTCGAAATAAAATAAAAAATTTATATTAAATTTTAGCACAGCAAATACATTTTCTATTGCTTGTATGTTAAAAAATTTAATAACAGCATATTAAAAATTTTGTATGGAAATTTCCATACAAAATTTTTAATATGCTGTTATTAAGTTTTTTAGCATACAAGCATATGTCTTTTAAAGTTTTAAAATTTAAAAGAACATAGAAAAGCCAAAATTAAAAAAAAAAATGTGTAATTGTCAATCAAGTATTGCGATTATACAATGAAAACTTGTTTGTCTTGTGACACTGATAGAGCTAAGCAAAATATTATTTATAGCCTTTAGAAATATTTGGATTCATTACTCCTTCAATGGGTTAAAGGTCAGCTTTCTATTTACTTGCAGTTTATTTGGATTTTCTAGTTACAACAAATAGTTTCAGGAAAAAAATATTTGCTTTATGAGAATTTTAAATGCTACAAGTTTCTTATTCATCAAAGCAAGCATTTCTGAAGAAAAAATACACAGAAATTTGTTTATCTTCTTTTCTTTTCTTCTTTACCAACCCTTAGAAAAAAAATGATTGCTACAATTTTTGTTTTATTCAAAAGCATTTCGAACTGAGCAGACTAGGCTAAAGAAACTTAAAATAATCAAAAGACTTGTTAACTGCTATTGAGAAAAACTAATATTTTTTTTCCATCCATTTGTACAGGGAGCATTTTAACAAATTACTTTGGGTAACCACAAATGTTGTTGTTCAACATTAGAATTTCTTTAAAAAAAAAGAAACGGGTTTCTGCAACGTCTTAAAGTAACGTTTATTGTCTTTATAAAATTATTATTTATTGTATAAAAATCTATTTTTGTTTTAAACTTTATGCAAGGGTTCTTATGCAACCTCATTTAGGTAACAGCCAAGTCCTTGCTTTCAATGCATTTTTCTTCCAATGGAAGGTTTAATTCTTTCATATCTCAAGAAAATTTAAAGCATTTATTACATTTTATGGTACATATGTAAGTCAGTTGCTTTTAGCCATTCTACTCACCTTGTTAAAAAAAAAAAAAATCCACCTAACCAAGCAAAAACAAAACACAATTAAATGCCTGAAAACGATTTGACACAACACCAAAGAGTTACAGCATTCATTCATTTCATTTACTTTAAGAGTGTAACAGCATTAAACAAAGTAACTCTTTTAGCATTCATTTGTGCCTGCCTGCAGACCATTTTTAGCGAATTTATTTCATGGTTTTTATTTGAAGCATTTAAAAGGCAACATCTTGCATTCCTTTGGATTGTTTTTAACTTGTGCCATTCGGCGTTTAAATGTTTGCTTCATATTTATTTATCCGGTTGTTTTGACGACATCTCTTTTCAGTTTTTAGTTTCTATGCCCGTTTTGCAAATGTTTAGCGTTCAATGGCTTTAAAGTAATATTTTGTAACGTTTTTTTCGCCACTCTATTTTTTTTTTTTTTTTTTTAATATCACTTTGTTAAAGTTTAACGACACTGTAGGACAACGCGTTATTGCTCTTTTTTGCTTTTGCTTCACCTAAAGTCTACGAATTGGAAAACTGTTTCTGATCGACAAAAATCATATCCAGTTATAAAAAATTTATTATTTATTATTTCAGCAAGTGTAGCAGGCAGACATTACATACATACATACGTAAGAAATTGGATGAGTGTGTATGAAAATATTTAATAACTACTTTTCAATGTTTGGCGTTAATGACTCAAAGTAAAATAAATTGGCAACAGTGCGCCAAAAAGAAACTATATGATTTGCGAACACTAAACAAAATTGTGGTACACTGAGAAGACCTACAATGAGATTAGCGATCTCAGTAAAATAGTGAGATCGTTCTTGAGAGAAATTGACACTGAAAGAAGTCATGGGCCGATCGTTCTTTCGCATTTTTTATTGAAAATTTTCTTCAGGTTTTTCTGCTATGCATTTTTTTACAAACACCTAACTCTGAAACTAAAAGTTTCCTTATTCCTTGAGAGTTTAAATATATATCAATAGTTTAGATTTTATAAAACGAAAATGCCACGAATGGGAAGCATTTTATTAAGCTGCTTATAATAATTTTCTCCGGTGTATTTTTTAAACTTAATGCCTTTGTAGTTGATAATCAATAATTCGCATATTAGTTTGATCCACATGCGAATTGGCGGGCGATGGGGGTAGTCTGCACACACAAATATATCGTCACCATAAATACAAAATGATGTCCTAATCGACTAAGTTTTGTGGCCAGTTGTATTTTCGGTAATGACCGCTAATACTCACAATACTTAAATAACAAATTTCCTTATTTCTTACAAGTTACATACCCTAGCAATCGAGGTGACGAAATGAACAGGCTTTATCACAAAACTGGCTGGCTGCCTGTTTGTCTCATTGGCTAAAACTAATGCTTGGCAAGTACATACATAAAGTGTGTAAGTTTATTTTAATAAAACTTTGACAACATGACTAAAACTAAAACAACAACTACACATCAATAAATAAAACAAAAACTTGAAAACTGTAATAAAGAAAAACTATAAAAATTGTTAACATCAAACCAAACCAACATTGTAGCGTTTTGTAGGCAATTGAAAAATGCCTCAAACTCAAGTGAATATCAAAACAATATTTTTGGAGAAAACAAAAATTGCCAAAAACGATAAGATAAAGAAAAGAGACAGAAAATAACGATAAATCGAGAAGAAAGCTAAACGGACTGACAATCATTGACACATGTCTTAAATCCAGTTGTAATCCTTGAGGCTGCTGCTGCCGCTGCTCCTCTAGTGGCAGTAGTTTAAAGCAGCTAAATTTAAATTACTTTAAACGCATGGCAATATTGAGCAGCGCAGCATAAAAATTCAATAAACAACCACCAAAAATGATAGAAAGGCTTTACTTGACAACGTTTTAAACGAATTTTTGCCATATTTTCCTCTTGGTTTTGTAATAAAATCAAGTTTGTAACTGAAATTGAAATAGAAGAGAGCTGCTCTATGTGCAACAAAGTAGAAACAGAAAATGAAAAAGGAATTGTGTGTTTTACAAATTAAAGGATGTGCTTTAAAATAACACATAAAGTTGTCATCTCTGCTGGCTATTTGTAATTATATTGATTATTGCAGTTCCGTCGTTGATTTTAATTGAATTTGTTTGTTATTGACTTTTCTGTGATTCTTTTTTGCTCTTCATTAATTTTATTTAAATAAACTTTAATGATGAAATCAAATTTTTCCTCCTTTTTTTCCAATATTACTTTTGTCGCATTTAAATGTTGTTGCTGCTGCCGCTCTTGCACGCTTTCTGTGATTTTTAATTGAGTTAATTACAGACAAATTAAACATTTTATAAGTGTAATGTTTTTATTGTTCACTTATGCATAAATATTGTCCATAATAAAACGCAAATACTCAGACACGCGGATTCATCGACACAATAATAATGTGTATGTATGTGGATTCAAGTACATATCACAATATACTTATTTGTGCACATATGTATGTATATGTATTTGTTTGTATGAGAAATGTGTGTGCGTATACCTGACTGAGTGTGTGTGTGTGTGTGTGTGAGTGTAAGCAAAAGAGATGAATGATCATTGAAATAACATTGAATTAACAGTGATGTGTTGTATTGTCCTTGTTATAATATTTGCCAAAAAACAGGCTTCGTACACACTGGTATCACACAGTGAATTATTAATTTATAATGGGGGGCAGTTATGAGTTTTCTATTTTTTTACCAGCTGAGCTTAAAATCATTTTCCTTACCTTTTTGAGTTTTAATTGGATTTGATTATATTGAAATTAAAACTGAGATAGGAGAGACTGATCAAGTAATTATTCGAGATCTATGTTAATTTTAAAAATTGTAATAAAGTATGCCCGCATTTACAAGAGCTTAAAAACCTGTGAAAAACTTTTCCTCAAGAACAAATAGCAAAATATTGAAATAAAGGAAAAATAAAGCGAATTTAAGCTGCCATTAATTTTAAATAAGTTCAATCAGAAATTTTAAGAAAATATATTCAAACGTCTGTGAGTATCCACAATGTCCACATAAAAAATATTTGTACCTATTCGCATACCGTTCATTAAGGATATTTTTTTTTTCATTTTGTGTTTAATAAAAAGAATTGAACAGTTCTATATTTTATTGCCAGCATTTTTGCCTTGTTTTTGACTTTCTGTTAACAATATTTATTTTGCATTCAAGTAATTGTATATAAGCATTTTATTTTTATTTTTTATGCAGCTTTTTAACACTATTGATGGTTAATTGCAAGACGTTCGTTATTTCAACAAACATGCTGGAGCATGCATATAGATTTAAAATATGCCCATTATGCACTTTGAAACAGACTTTCAAGTTCCTCGTGATACACAGAGAGAGAGAGAGAGGGAGAGAGAGAGAGAAAGCTGAAAAAGCATAGCTAAGCCAAACAGAAATTAATAAATTTCAATTTAAGAAGAGGTATGAAAACTCTTTTTCAATAATCCTCAAATATTTTTCTATTGCTAATCCTGAGTGTTTGAAAACCAACTACCCTAATCTTATGGCTATCAATTATAATTTTTATTGCAAATATTGATTACATATAATAAATATTTTACAAAAATTCGGTTGCATAATTTTACTGATATTTAAATTTATGGTTTTGCTAAAACTTAAAATGTCATTTAAACACACACAGAGTACATGGCTGTGCTTGTTTTAAAAATAATAAATAATTAACATAAAACTATTTGTTTTAAATAATTTAACAGATGTCTGTATAATTAATACCAGAAACAACCACAATTCCAATTATACACACAGATAAACGGTGAAAAGGAGAAGCAGACAACTGTTGTTTTTTACTTTAATAGTTTCTCTCTACCTCTCTCGCTCTTTCTCATTCGCTTAATAGTTTTAACAAATGGTTTATTAATTAAAAATTAAAGAAGAAAAAAAAATTTTAAATGAAATGAAAATTTTCCAGATATATTATATAATGATGCATTAAGAGAAGGAAAAAAAACAACTTTTAAATTAAATTAACAACAAAATGGAAAATTGCGGCACAGAAAAAAAATTTATAGATATTAAAATATTTGAAAATAAATTTTGCTGGAATGTCTTTTGTTAAAATTTTCTGCAGTGCATATAAAAGTTCAAAGTACATGCGAGCAAATTCCACAGAAATTATATTTTATATTTATTTTATTGTTTAAGGCGTATTTTTGTTTCCTTTGCTTATTTCATTTAATGGCAGACACATGTACTTAAAATTATTAGCATGGGGGCATTTTGAAGCGAAATCAGTAGAAAAACAGCGAGTGAAACAATGATAAACTTTAATAAAGTCGAAGAAAAAATTAACTAAATGATAGATGGGTGGTGTACGTACACCAGATTTAAACACTTCCTCTTAATGTTTGCTACAAAACAATAGCTTCAATAGCTTAAACAATATAGCACAAACAACTCCGAAGAAAAGCGTAAAAATAAATGAAATTGTTGCTAAATAAAATTGGGTGTTTGTCGGCTTTGCATTACTTTTTTTTTCTTTCTTAATTTATTTTCTTCTGTATTTGGTTTTCCTCTTTTGCTTCCTTTTCATTACAGTTTTATTTTTTCATTGCAATCATTTAAGTTTTTTCAATTGTGGCAAATTATCAAGTGGTCGGTCATAAATGAATTTGGTTTATGAGGAAGGAAGTGCAGACACAGTCTATTTGTTTGCGTTTTAAGCCAGTAGCACAAATATGTTCGAATGTGTGTTTGCAAATGAAAATTATAATTGCATGAAATCCAGCCAGAAACAGATTTGAAAACAAGGAAAATTTGTTCAGAGAAAATGTTTTTCATTTATAATTCATCTATAAAAGGTGCTTGAAATGGAGCAAAAATTTTCATTTAGCAATTTAAAAAAAAAAGTTGTTAACAAAAATACATTTAAAGAGTTGGGAGTTGACACTAAGGAAGCGAAATACACTGCCATGTGAAGTAAAACAAGAGCTTGTGTCAATTTTTTCTTTAGTAAACTGCATCCATGTGTAAAAAATTTCGTTAGCGATATTTACAAAATAACACAATCTGACCAAGTAAATCTTTATTTGAAACTGGTTGGGAGCATGTAATGAACCCGAAAACAATTGAAAAAACGCCAAGTGTTGCGTTACAAATTTTAACCAGAAACACATAATTAACTTGCAAGAAGAAACTTTTTTAAAAAATGGAGACACATAAACTTTCAAGAAGCCTACAGTTTTTAAGATATACCAGGGCATATGTTAGTTGTAGTTACAAATAACATGACCGATACTCTCTTGTTGACCTTCGTTTTGGCTCAAGCTACGTACAGATGGGTGTAAAATCTTACAATACTGTCTGAAAATTTATGGAACATTTTTAGCCAATAATGAAAACTTACAATGTTTTTCTGCCAATATTAAAAGAAAAAGCATTAGTACACATTAGTTATCTAAGTGTAAATTATCAACGTTTGGACACGTAAAATAAATTTAATTTAGTTTCGCGAATATTTCTCAAATATTTCTTTCATACCATTCTTTGCATGGCAATAAAAAAACAAACAGAAAAAAAAGAATGGATTAATAAGTCCAGCGATTCCTACCTGATGCCGTGAGCAAGGGAAATAGCAACTCATTTTTACGTATATATTTCTGTAAAATGTTGCTCACAGTTTCCCAAAACAGCAACTTGCAAAAAATGTGACAAATTGCAATAATGTTTATAAATTTATCTTTTAACTGCACTTTTTTGTTGTTACTGCATTTTTTATTTTCATAACAAAAGGGCTTTCTCTATTTAAGTGTTGCGAGAAAATGTGATGCTGCTCTTAATGACGTCTTCAGAAAAAAAAAATAAAAAAACTGAGAAAAAAAATTTCTTAATGGATTTTTATTGATTTTATTTTGTTTTTGTGGATTTTCACACACAACGAAAACAAGAGAGAAAAAACCTAAACGAATAACCGGTTAAAAAATTTCCCAGCTGCTTTATCATTTAGTTGCTGCAGCGCATGCGCACATTGTTGACTGCCACATAATAATGCACATTATGCATGCGGCATGCCGCACATACTTCATACACACACAAAAACACACACACGCACACACACCTACCAATTTGTTTGCGTTAAGGTCATGTGCAATGTTGGCAGCCACTAAAAACGCTACTGCCTCATACTCAGCTCAATTTTTTCCATTTATTTCAATTCGTTTGTTCGGCTCGTTCATTCGTTATAATCGCGTTATTAACAACGAATTTCAAACAGTCAACAGCTCTACTCTGCAGATTAAAACTTGTTTCCGACCCCACTGCCTTGCAACAACATCCACACTTACGAGATGGAAAAATGCTGCAAGTAGCAAGTCGAGAAGAAGCAGGAGAAGAAAAAAAGCAATTGCGCAAGAGTTTTAACAAAGTCATAACAACTTTTTGGCATGGCAGTCAAAAGACAACTTGAAGAAGTGAAAAAAAAACCTTTCGGAAGCTGTTATGTTGCTTCAGTTTTACAGGATTTGTTTTATTTGCTTATTTCGCCTTGTTGTTTTTTCACTTGAAACCAGACATCTTCAACATGTCGCTTAGTGCTGTTTGCGGTGCACTTATTTGCTTTAAGCTGCGCTTATACCAGTCACTAGTACCAGTACTAAGCGCTGGTGATGATCATGCTGGCATGAAAATGTTCAAGTCATTTTAATTTCACTTTCATTCGTTCACAGCAGCAACCAAGAAACGGTCGCGTATTCACTTCCAAGGCGCGTTAATAAAATATGTTGTGAAAAACAAAGAGATATTAAATTTAAATAAAAAAAAAAAGTATAATTATAGGATTTGTGTCTGAGTTTGAAAATTAACAAATCCTTGTTAATCCAACAAAAAAAAAAAGAGAAAAACTAAAAAAATAAACGAGACAAACATTTTCTTCAAGCGACGCCGGTCTATAGAGTGGACGCTAATCCGGGATATCAATTAAAGCAGTGACACTTACAATTATTTCAAAACACCAAGTGCAAGTGTTTTTATTTATTATTGCAATTTTCCCAGGCACATTAAAAGTGATTTGAATAAATATTTTTTGTAAGATTTAATGGAAATTAAAGGTGGGTAGTGAAAAAATATTTCCAGCAAATAAAAGTGGTAAAAGGAAACATTTTTTATGAAAAAGAGCATGAAAAATTCAAATAACATTTAAAACCATCATTATTTTATTATCAAGAAAGCAACAAGCTCTAAAAATTTTCAGTGTATAGAACAAACACAAAACTGCAAAATGTTTTGTTTGTGTTTGCGGCAAGCCCAGAATAAGAAAGAGGATGCAAACCTTAAATCTTGAAAGCGCTACTAGCCCATCCATCGTGTCAAACTGGCAAACAATAAATAGCCCCCCCCCCCCACTGACTGGTAACTGTGACAGGAAAAATTCTAGATATTTTTATTTTATAAAACAAATGGCAGACTGCAAGGTTTCCTGCAACTGTCTAGAGCTGAGCCAAAACTTGGATTTTCGAGTCTGTTGGTAGGACGCTCTATCAACTCAGTCAGCGATTTCATAAACATAAAACGGAAGCATTTAATTAACAATACTTTTTTTAATAAGCGTTCACCTTATACAAAGGACCACAAAACCCAACGTTTGTCCTCATCAAACGTTTCCTAACAACTGGTTAGGATTGATATTAGTTTATATTGTGTTTTCTTATTTAACTATGTCCTTACTCACCCTGTTGAACATAAAAAATCAATCAATTGTCTATTTATGTCACCTATTGCTAAGAGCACTGAAACAACAACTTTTTGCCATTAATTCCCACCATAGACACAAAATTGTCTAGACATTCTGCCTCTTAATTTTGTACTTTGCTTTTATAGCAGCAACATTTTTCTCATTAATTAATTTTTATTGTTCGAACTTTATCTTCTATAATTATTTTTGTATTACGTTTATTGGGCTCAAGTTCTTTTATAATGTTATTATTGTGATTGATACTAATTAAACAAGACAAATAGAACATCAAACAACTTTAGCCAGGCGGCTTCGAAACAGTCAGTTGTCCCCTAGCTAAAAGCCTTTGTAGTTTTCTTTATCTTCTTTAATTAATATCAAACACAACAACAATATTATAGAATGAACTTGAGTCCGATAAACGTAATACAAAAATAATTGCACCCATTTTGTTTGATATTTGTGATCATCTTAAAACGTAAATAACTATTACTTTGCCATCTCAAAGTTAATTAAAAGAAGGTTTAAAATATCATTATCGGATGCAGAGTAAAGTGCGCAAAGCCACCCAGTTTGTAGAAGAATCCGCCTCATAAATGCGAAAACGAAAACGATACAATATTTTACTGTAAATTTTAATTTTGTTATTGAACTTCTGTGTTGTAATACATTTATATTAAATTACTTTTTCAGGCTCAAGTTCAACCCTTGGGTTTTCACTACTTTTTAATCAATATCAATTAAGTAAAGAAAAGTAAAAATTTATTTGCTTTCATATAAACAGAGAGCAACAGTCTTCTGAGATGACAAATATCGTACAAGACTGCAAAAATATCATTGCTTTGGTTAATGTTAATTAAGTATACAAACAGAAAGTAAAATTGCGTGAGCTTTGGTTGCCGAGTGGTTAAAGCGGCTGTGCCAAAATTGTGAAATTTGACACGTCCAAAGTTCATAGGGTGCTGATGAAGGGTGTTTGCTACCCAGAAACAGCCGGTTGTCCACCTAGCAAATAAATTTTTACTTTTCTTTACTTAATGGATATTGAGTAAAAAGTAGTGAAAACCCAAGGGTTGAACTTGAGCCCGAAAAAGTAATTTAATATAAATGATACAATATTTATTTTAATTAACAAGTTTGTCAAGAGGAATTTTAATTTAAAAAAATTAGGTTGCTGGCACTATATGCCAAATACAATTTTTACGAATAACAAAAACACATCTCTTCTATACCTGGGTCCAGTTTCTCAAAACTTACACATGTAAAATAGGCATTCAAGAAACTTTATTAAATTGATTTTGGTTTTGATAATAAGAAGAAAACACAAAATATCCAAATTTTATGAGTGTGTATATAAAAGTTGTCATGAGAGACATTAGTATTTGTAGTTGATACTTGGCAGTCGTGAAGTAGAGACGTAGCAAATTTACTACAATGTGTGGTGCCACATTGAATATATAGTCAGGATTACAATAGAATTACTGCGAGACCTCTTTTCACAACAACTTATCTCCAAGGTCGCCGGATTGCACTAACCCATACTTCTTTTTGTGGGCGGCGCAAGGTTTATGCAAATAAACCAGAAACGCTGGAGCAACTCACACAAAATATGCATGATGAAATTTATGAAATACTACTTGAAATATAAATGATGCTGTAATGAAAAATGTGAAAAATGTGGACATTTATCTGGTTTTAAATTTTGTACATAACAGCTGACATTAGTTACATCATTTATTATTACAAGGTCCATTCTCTCCATGAACCAACAAAGTGGAATGCCACCACATTTTTTAATACATAAATTTCTAACGAATAATAAACGCCTTGACTTGAAAATTACCAATAACCAATATACTGAGCAATTTGCTAATTTATCATTGTAATTTTTATAAGAAAAATCAAAATTCGTTTTCTGATAATTACTTCGAAAGAGAAAAATTGCTTGCCCTGTTTTCCTTATTGTCAGTAGGTTTTGTGTGAAATGATTGTCGTAATTAAACAACCTCTCATTTAATACTCATATTGTTTGGTTTTGTTTTAAACATGTTCGGCATTATGAATAATAAAAAACTTTATGCTAACTAACTTGCTGCTATCTTTTCCTTATGGAAATTTACATACAAAAAACTTAGCAGCTAGATAGTTAGCAAATGGTTTTTTATTATGCATAAGCCCTGTTATGTTTTATTTTTTCTACTCCATCAGATTAATTTGACCCAAATGCAATCAGTGACCACATTTTGAATTGCATACGAATTCAATACATATGTATGTGTGTTTTAACAAAGAAAAGATCATAGATTAACAATTGCACAGGAAAAAAAATTAAGTTGAGTGAAAGGTGTGTTCAGTTGTACAAAACTAATTACAGTATTATTTATTTATGTTCCCATACTTTTCATAACCTCTTTTTTCTTTTCGGAACAGTGCATTCCGGTCGTCCACCAGAAGCCGCTTAATTTTCATTTATTGTTGCCTGCTTAAGATAATTGTAAAACTCACAAACTTGTATGCATAGACTGTAAGATGCAGTAATTTCTTGTATAAACAAATTGCTATTTCTTTACGAAAATTCACCAATGTTACATAAAGTTACAAAAGTGTAAAAATTTTAAGCCATGACTTTCAAATGTTTGTTTTTAATGGCCTTAACATTGCCAAAAAAAAAAAAAAAAGATAAAATAAAAATAGATTTAAACATCAGCAAAAGCAAAATAAAAATTGAAAAATAAAAGTGACTTCACAAAGAAGTTAAACTTATGCAATATCATACGTTTATTTTTTTCACATTTGAGCACAATAAATAATATGAAATATTTTCATAATTCATGAGCAAAAACAGCAACAAGACGAACAGACAATAACAATACTTTTATGACACTGAACGGTCAGTGACACTGAAAAGCAAAACACTGAGAAAAACAAATGCTGGCGATTAACGAACCCAAATAGCGATAAAAACAATTCCATGTACGACTGTGAAAAAGTGGACTTACTTTTTAAGATTTAATATGTTAAAAAGAAACAATAACAACACCCATTTTATGAGACATAAAATGAATGGAAGCTGGCGACAACGTGATACACGGCAACTTATTTGTTGTTTCTTTGTTTGTTTTTTAAACAAGTGCAGCATGTTGCGCCAACTCCAACTCAATTACAAGTAAGAAGTACAAAAGTGCTGCGCTCATTGTTGCAGTGCTTCGAGCCCTGACTGCGAAAATAGTTATACGCTTGTATGAACTATTTTTTAACTCTTTGTTTGTTTGTCTTTTTTTATTATTTTAGTTTTTCGAAATTATATTTTTAACCTTGAGCGGCAAAGCAAAATAACCAAATTATTATTAAATTACGAGTTTTTCATACCCATTTCTTATAATTACGTATTTTTATTTTTTTTTTTAAGATTTTTGGCAATTTTACTGATTTTTTCCTATTTTTTAAGCAGACATTTCAGGCAAATGGTTGTTTTATGTTATTTTTTCATATATTTCACGGCCAATGTTTTTAGAATTCTCAGAACACAGATTCCAAAAAAAAAAAAAAATTATTTTATAAATTAATTAATTTTATTATTCCAATTTTTTCTGATATAATTATTTTGTACTACGTTTATCGGGCTCACGTTCGCTCTACACCATTTTTGCGGTTGATAGTAATTAAAGCACACAAAGAACATATTAAAGGTATTTAGCAAGGTGGAAATCTGGCTGTTTCGAAGCCGCCACACTTCTTGTCAGCACTCGTCCTTGATTTTAGAGGCTCATGTTTCTGAGGCGACAGTCATGCCACTCAACCACAAAGTTAATTTTTATTTTCTGTATAAATGTTTAATTATACCATACACATCCATTGTAGGATTTTTATTTACATACATCATTACATAAGTACCACAGAAAGAATACCAAGTTGTATTACAGTTCACTGTATACATTTTTCTTACACTGTTAATCCTAATTTTCCATAAAATATATCAAACACACCCATATCCAAAAATTTACGCAGAAAATATGGAACAACTTGGGTGGCTTGTTTTGAAAGTTTGACATCTTAGCAAGGTTTCAATATTCATTCATGTTTTTTCGAGTCTACTGAGGATTTGAATGGCATCAACAAACTGTCGGTGGCATAGAGGCAGCTGAGAGAGACAAAAAACATATAATATGGTCTTTCTAGAACTAACCCCCCGATTATGGTTCACAACATCTAAATGTTGTGTTGTAAGATTTACAACACAACTTACAACTCTTTTTGTGATTATGGTTCACAACATCTAGGTGTTGTGTATGTCACAGAGTTGTTTTTCATTTGTAGAGCATCTTTCCGCAAAAATACATGCCTGCACACAAAAAACTACCAAGTAAAGCCCCACTTCTAGAAAGATGCACGCGTATGTTGCTTTCATTACACAAACACAAGCGAAAAACAATAAATTTTGACGTTTCATTGTCAAGTTTTACAACAAAAAGACATGGAGTGTTGGATTTCATGTAACACCGCAACTACCGCGTAGAAATGCATTGGTAAAAATGAAAACAATGAAAAACGTTTTTGCTAGAAAAGTACAAACAAAGCCATAAAAATTTATGTTTAATTTGGTTATGATAATGAAGGGACCAAAAAATTATAGATTGCAGTTTAAATCCATTGCAACTACAAAATACAAAATAAAACTGTTTTGTAATCGAAAAATGGGTAATAATTATGTATATAGATGTATTTTTATTTATATTTTGTTAATAAATTTTAACAATTAATTGTTTTTTTTTTATATTTTCGCAAAACATTTTGTATGCACACTTATAAATTTTATAATTTTTTCGTAATTTAACTGGTAACATCAACAAGACAACACTTCAGTAGGTGTCGTAAGTTTTTGACAACATCTGATTATGTGTTGTAAGATTTTGACAACACTTGCCACAATAGTTGTAAACCATAATCACTTTTCAAAAAATACATACATAAATGAACAAATGTTGTGAACCATAATCGGGGCCTAAGATAATAAATTTTAAGTTTACTTTGGTAAGCTTTTATATCAACATCTGTTTAAGTTTAAGTATTTGCAACAAAAATACAAAAGAAGTCCCTATCGTTTAAGCTACAATAATATAAATTTATTGAAATTTTCATAATTTAGTGTAGATTTTAAATTAAACCTTTTATTTTTTTGTTTTCTTTTACACAGATTGGCAATGTTGCGAACATTTATAATATCAACTGTTATTGCCAGCATTTTAATAATACCAACCACCTTTACAACCATAACGGAGGCAGCATCTGTTGTAACATTGACAACAGCAGCAACAACTACCACAACGCCAATACTAACAACAACTACAGCAGCAACACAACCAACAGCCATAGCCTCAAATAATTCAGCAACAGTTTTTCAATTGAGAAAAACATCAGTTGTCAACAAATTCTTAAATAATGCAGCCGAAGAAACAACAACCTCACTGTTGCCCTTGCAGCCACCTTTAAATGTGACATCGACAACTTTGGCAAGTTTTATATTAAACCAAAAACATCAACAACAGCAGCGAGAAAGGAAACAGCTGCAACAGTTGTATTTGCAAAAACAACGAGAACAACGACAGTTACAAGATGTTGGGGAAAAGCTAAAACAACACCAGCAGCCACAAAATCACAAACATTTATTAAATGTAAATGACAATAAAGAAATAAAAAAAAAGGTAAGCCAATGAAGATGACAAGAAGTTGAGTTAATTATTGAATTCTTGTTTTCAGAACTTGGACTCTGCTTTTGTGACAGTGAAATCCACTGTTGATATAATAAACTCTGAGCCCAGTTCGACTCATGCTTATATACCTTTTGATTTGGACTACAATGACCCCACTGAAGAAAAGGCTGCGCCCCAAGCCAGTGCCCGGCAGTCAACCATTAATGAGGTGCTCACCAATCTTTTTCCCAAAGGATTTTCAGATATATTTCGTTTTAGTTATGCTGGTGAGCAGCAGGAAGCAACTACTGCAAAGTCCATAGTAGTGGTAAGATCTACCCCCACTCCTTTCAAGCCCATGCCAAACTTAAATGTTTCGAAGACGGAGCACGCTGAATATCCTCCTAAGGATACATTTATAACAGTTTCGACTACAGTGACCCGCGAAGTGCGCCGAGAAATAAGTCCCGGCCACACGGAAATAGTTGTTGAGAAAATCATTACCGATCCTGCTGCCGCCAAGTCTGCAGAAGAATTTAAAGATGGCAGTAATTCCATAAGCAAAGATGACTTACTGAGAATCAATAGAGCAGCTAAAGAAGCCTCTGTCTTGCCCAGCCTTCTAGTAAATCCTTCATATAACTGCAGTTATAACTCCTCACAAGCTGAACCTCACATACCTATTGTGATACTAAATGAAAGCAACCATAATGATGATTTCGTAGATGCACCCGAAGATGACAATCAAATCGCTGAAACGCAAGATGTGGTGCATCAAGTCATACAGCCACCTCCGGCAGAGAGTACAAATTTTCATGTCTCTCCTAACCATCAATACAACGTACGCATAATTCATGATAATACTTTAAAACACAGCCAGGATACAGACGCAGCGAAGCAATCTACTTCTTTGGCCAGAAGTTCACCTTCCTATCAGACATTTGTAGAGCAAAGCAAATACTTGCAAAATTCTTTGCAAGAGGCTCCCTCGAGAAAATTTTTGAAAAGTTTCCAAAGCCCCATACTAACGGACAATAAAAGTGCTAAGCCTATCGGCAAAGGAAACTTCCACTATGAACAGGGTGGCCAGCAGCAAACTCATATACAAGCTGTGGCCCCTGCTGCCCCCTTGCAGTTTGTGCAGTTACAAAGCTCACAACCGCAGGCTGAAGCACTGCACAAGCAGCAGGCCCAAAGTCACCACTACCAGGAACTGCACACGCAAATATCAGCCAACCAGCATCTAAGTGACAAAGATATTTACCACATAGACTCTGATGCACAGCAGCTGGAGCAGAACACCCCGGCCAATTTAGTTTTTGTTACCATAAACACACCTCATGAGCCAGAGCACCAGCAGCCGACCAAACAAATACAAACCTATTCTCAGGAGCCTCAAGTAATACCGCCAAAGCCCATGAAGTCACCCCATGAATTTGTATCAGATGCCATGGGTTATACCAGTCACCAGCAGCAGCAGGAGCAGCAGCAGGAGCAGCAGCAACATGTGGTGGCCGATCATCAAGCAGAGCAAACTGAAAACGATCCCAAACCTAGTAATGCTGGCTACACTTTTGTAGAAGTCCAAAAGTCAATAAATATACATAACAAACTGATCACCGAAAAAGATGGACGTTTAGTTGAACAACATGAGACCATTTATCCCGACCATAAATATCCACAACAGCATGATGATGGCGAGGAAACAGAACATGAACAGCCGCATCCCTCTCCCGATTATGTGAACCTCTCGCAAAATCCCATACATGTGGAGCAGGAAGAAGAACCGCAGCAGCCAGCTGCCTCGGTAAGAGAGGAGCAACATGCTCTTAATCCGGCCCAAGAGCTAGAAGATTTCGGTCCCATTCAACAGTCTAACCTGATCCAAGAAACTCATATTATAGAAACTCCCCAGCAACAGCAGAGTTATGTTGACGACACAGCACACCAGCATGATAATCACCTTGTAGAAGCTGAGGCTCACCATGAGCCTGAACAATACCTGGCTCCCCAGCACCACCAACAGGAGAATTATGCAGCAGCTCAAGAACAGCGCTATGAAGAACACCAACAACTTCAACAACCAGCCGAAGAACAGCATCTCACCGGCGAAATATTGCCTTTGCCAGCCCAAGTTCCTTCAGCACCAAATGTACAAATACCTTATGCTCTGCCATCCCAGGAAGTTTACCACTCTCCACCGCCAGCACCCGTGGTGGTACAAGAAATTGTAGAGAAACATATACCAGTGCCCTACGGAGTGCCAGAGCCTGTGGGCATACCAGTACACATACAGCACTTCATCGATCGTCCCTTTCCTGTCGAAACCATCGTAGAGAAACCTGTACCTTATCCCGTGGAAAAGGTGGTGGAGAAAGTTGTGGAAAAACATGTACCAGTAGAAGTCGAGAAAATAGTTGAGAAGCCCGTGGAGGTCATAGTCAAAAAATACATAGATCGTCCTGTGGCCATACCCATTAAAATACCCGTGGCATTGCATCTGCCCCTGCCTCAAGGTGGTCCACCAACTTATGGACCAGCATCAGCTATTTATCCGTCCGTATACAGTAATGGCTTAGATCACGCCTCTACTTGGCCGCAACCGATTAATGCAGGCACCTTTACACGCATACCACAAAACATATTAAAAGCTTATTATGCAAAAATGTTAAAGAAACTGGTGCCCCAAATGCAGCAGGCCTATAAGAGCTCTCACTCCAGCAAAGGTGTACCCAAGATCACACAGAAACCTTATAGCAAACCAAAACTGAAAATTTCCGATATTCTGTACGACCTAAAACCGCCACCACCTCGTTCCAGCTCCAGCTGGGATGTGGGTGCCCGCTATCAATATGACTACAACACCTTGCCCATAGATTTGTCAGCTTCCTCTTCCATAGCGGTGAGCAAAACTTACGAGAGACCAGGCCAGGGTTACAAAACAAACTACGACGAGTTCCAGAGATGGCGAAATGGCCACAGTTTGAAACGCAGCCCAGATTTTGGTCGCAATTTACACATGGAATATGGTTTTAAGCCACCCCTGGTTCCCTCCATAGAAATCGATGACAAAGGGGTGCCTCTGAGGCCGGTAGCAGACCTCACCAGTGGCAAGCAGGAGTAGAGAGGCAGGCAGTCTGAAGATGTAATTTTGTTGTCTAAAGGTGCAAATTTCAGTTCATTTTTTATTGAAAAAGAAAAATTGTTTTTGAATCGCATTGAACAAAGATTGAATTTATCTAAACAAATTTGTGCCAAACAATTATTAACAAAAATTTTTTTATAACGAATTGTTACTTTTATTTATTAAATCATGTAGAATACTAAGGTGCTTAATCATGTATGTAATAAACATTATTTAAATAAAATAAATATATTTCAAGTGCTAAGTACAGAATTAGAAACTTTGTAGAAAAACTAAATATTTCAGATATACGATGATGCAGCTCCAATCACTTACAAAAATAATTTATAGTTTTCGGCCCTTGACAATTTCCTTTAGCCCTTAAGCTTTGCACCAAATATAATGGCCTGAAATTCGACAACACTTAAAAAAAGCCACTTTTAATAAAGAAAACTCTCGTTGAGCAAACAATAATAAACTGCTTGCCTTCAGGGGTGAAAGGGTATTTTTTTTGGTTTTGTGTCATTCTTCTATTTGCAGTAGTAGGGCTAATTGAAACAGTTATGTAATTAATTTTTCCCGCATACCCCATATCATACTTTATTATCAACTATAAGCAGCATCTTAGATATAAAAGCTACTTCAACAACTGTCTACCAATTAACAGAATTAAAAACGTGCCTCATAGACTACTGCTACAAAGTATTGTCTAGTCTCGAAAAAAGTATATCTAAGACGAGAAAATAAAACACTTAAACGCCTAAAATGTAAAATCTCCTAAGAAAATGTTATGTTTAATGTTAATTTATTGTCTTGCTCTCAAGCACCAAATACACACGACATAAACAACATTTAATCAGAACATTTGCATAATGCTTGCCATCCAACAAAACAATAAATACTCTTACTTACAATCATATGTACATATTTTGTTCAAGAGCAGACCAAAAAAAAGAATGTTTTACATTCGCTTTTTGCAAAACATGATGCATAAAGATAACAAGAAAAACCGTTAGGAAATATTTAAAGAAAAATGTATTAAATAAAATTGAAAGTTTAGCAAAAGGGTTCAGCATTTGCAGCCCTGTGTTCTTCTTTGTGCTCCGTTTTCTGTGTGTATGTGCGTGTGTGTGTGTGTGTGTCTTGTGTGACTTCTCATATGGCACAAAAAAAAGGCAGTAATACTTTAAGATTTATTTGACAGCTAATAAATTTAACACATACTTCGACTTCACAAAAATACACACACAAGCACGCACAGAGAAATCATGTAAACAAATACATACGTGGATTTCTCCCGCACTCACACTTGCGCCAAATTAGACACACACTCCCTCTCGCCATTGGCTTGGTACACATCACATTAGCACGTTTCACATTTTAGTTTAAATACTTATCGAACCTTGGAGTACTCGTACATTGAATTTTACACATACGCATACTCACGCACACACACACCCAGAAGCAGCAAACAATTTTCAGAGCCGTAAAGGTATGAAAGGCTGATTGTGGTTGGCTTTATATATTCTAGTAGCATATTTATATACATTGCGACATGCTAAATATTACTCACGTTAGAGTTGTGCATTCTACGCTGCCCGTTCTACTACTTATCCGAAACTACCCCACTGGGTACTTTATATTAAAACCACTACCCTGGACCTTACAAGCCAGTAGTTGGAATTGCCATCTGAACTCAGTTACAAATACAGCTGCTTGCTTAGGAGATGAAAAAAGCCATAGAATTGGTTGAGTATACAGGCTACTGACTGGGAAGTGACACATAAGCAGTAAGGTGTCTGATATATGATGAAATAATGATGAGAAAGGGTAGAAAAGAGAGAAGGGGGGAAGGAGGAAACAAACAACAACAATGACTGGCGCAATAAGCCATCTGCTGCTCATAACAAGGAAAAGTAAGGAAACTTCCAAAGCATAATCATTGTTTCAACTGATGAAAGGTAGACACAAAGTGGAAATGTTTACTTAGAATTTTATATAAAAAATTGAGTTGAAGTGCTCTCAAGGAAACGTTTTTTTTTTTTTTTTTGCATAAAGATGTAGATGTATAGCCGAGTGAGTGATAATGAGAAATAGCTTATTGTACCCCAGCTCCATAATGCTTACATTGCCTTTATAAATCAGCAACAGCTACAGCGCTCATTTCTAATACTGAACTACGATGCCTAGTCTAGAATTAACAAATATTAATTTGCTTCTATAAATGTTTTCAGTCATCATTTCACCCCTTTAATTCTCTTTAAACTTTTCATTTTTATTTCACGTACACACTCTTTTTATAACGATATATTTTCATTTTCTGCTGTTGCGTTGTGTTCACTGAGTATGTGTTAAATAAATTCCTTTTTTATTTCGGTGGAAAAAAGCCATAAGAAAACTTATTTGTATATTTGTTTGTTGGTTTGAAATTTTGTGAGCTTTAGTGGCATAAAGAATAAAATAATAAGAAGGAAAAAGAATATCTTGCCAACGTTTGCAAATGACATTTGATTTCTTTTGTATTCTACGTGCTTTAACATCTACGGGAACATCTTCAACTGATGTTTAAGAATTTTCCACAAACATTTGCTGATTTGTATGTATGCGTGTGTGGGAATGCATTTGTGTGTTTTGCTCAAAATTATAGGAAGATGATATTTACACATTTCCCATTGTGCAAGAAAAAAACAGAAGCACATCTTGACACGTGATAATTTGGATGTACAAATAAATGAAAAGCTTGAAGATCAAACAAAATTAAAAAAAAAATAACGAAAACTTCAAACTACTAAATTTTCTGGGTTCAATTGAGAATTGAAGGTGTACGCATTTTTATGAAAAATCTGGACTGGGCACCTTTGCAATATTTCAAGAAGTTATATATACTAGCTTCCTTATACATATCAGTTCATATTTTTTTTTTTTTTTTAATTTTTGTGAAACACTTTCCGTGAGATAAGATATTTTTTACAAATTTTTAAGGAAATTAGTTTCTGGACTTTTTCTCCCAGCACATGACTAAGCAACGTTCAAACTTTCTTCAAATTCAGTTTTAGCAGCAACAATTTTTTATACATTTTTAATTTAAATTTTCGCTAAAACAAACAAACCGCCTAAACAAATCCGTAGCTTGAAGCCATAAATTTAAATACAAAAATCTCTAGTTTTACAAAAATCTCTCTTATAATTGAAAATAATTTCTTTTAAATTAAATTTTAAATTGTTTTAATTTCCTTTGAACAACGAAAAACCTTGTCGCTCAAAATTAACTCACCAACCAGCAGCAGCAGTAGCAGCAGTAGTAGACATCATCTATTCAACTGTTCATCCATCCATCGATCCAACGGACCACTTTACCAAACAAACTTTCAAACAAAACAATCAAGCAATAGTTCAATAAACCAACAAACAAATTTCAATACAGTGAGTATCGCTTTACGAAACGTGTTTTCTAACAACAACAACAGCAAAATTTAAAAAAGAAACGCAAAATTTGAAATCAATACTCGTGTTTAAAGAGGTGCGTAAAATGCCGCCACCGAAATGTGTTATTGATAGATGAAGTGATAACATAATTTTCGCACAAAACAAACAACAACAACAGCAGCAGCAGCTTTTGAAAGAAAAAAAATGCCACAATTGATGACATTCATTGAGAAATCAACTCCAATTAGATGGGGCAGCGCTAGAAATTTACAACAGAAATTATTGGAAACAACTTTTTGTTTGAAAGCAAAAAAATAAAAAAATATAGTGGGAACAAATGCAACAGGCGTCATGAGTTTTTTTCTGTTTTTGGTGCAGAAAATCAAATTTTCCAATATGAAGTGAAAACATAAAAATGCTTTTCTGTCTAAAAGAATAAAAGAAAAATTTAAGGAGAAGCCAATAGCAGTTGAACAAACAAACACAAGTATTCGAGAGAACTGACAACAAAGAACTGCAAACTTTAAATTATTTTTTGATAAAAATACTTTAATATTGAATTATTTTTAATTAAAAAAAAAACCAAATAAAATATAATTATGAATGAATGAGTCTATTTTACACAAAACACTTTATTGATTTTTTAATTTCCCAAATAATATGTAGCAATTACATATATATTCATGGCAGTGTAAGTTTCACACAATTTATTCATCCAAAACACTTAATTTTTACCAAATCTTCAATTTGCTTTGGTACAACATTTGCAAACTTGCTCTCAAGCCAATGTTTGGCATATAGGGTAAAAGAACAGCTGTTTTAGCTAATGTCTGGTAGGCTGTCTTTTATAATTATCTGGTCATAAGACGCAAGAGACGACATCGTAAGTTTCCAACAGCCTTGCCTGCATACTGGTCGCCTTTTTTAGAATTTAGCGAGACAGCAAGCGTAGCTTAACAGGCCTAGGCGATGATTGCTCTACTTCACACTACCTTTTGCAGCATGCAAATAAGTATATTATTTCAATACTTACACCTTTTTTCTTATTACATGTAGCTTGTAACAGTTTTCTGCGTGCTAAATTCACTACAAATTGAATCGAATCGTAAGTGAATGAAAATCTTTTAAACTCACAAAATAGACAAATAACAGTCCAATAACGGACGCAGGTTAATTCTATAGCAATCAATTTCCAGTGAAGTCATGGTCAATTTATAATGAAACTGTTACCAACTTATAGTTTGATATAGAAATATCAATATTGCATGCCTAAATCGGGGTCGAACAGTAGTACAGTCACAGTGAACCAGTGTAGTTATTTATATAACTAATCTTTAAAAACTTGAAGGTTTAAACTTTCAAACAATAGCAGCTGTTATCTTCACTAATTATGAAAAGACGGGCTATGCTGTAAAAAAGAACTATCTTAAAGCATGGTAATGGTAACTTATCGTAAAGCGTTTAAAAATTTTTATAAAGCTGTAGAGCCTGACAAATCAGTTTATAACCAACCTTTCCGCCAGCAAGTGGACAAGTAACAAGTGTCTGAAATAAAGCAAAGTGATAAGTTTGCTACAGGGCAGAGTTTTTGCTAAATTAGCTGTGACATAGAAATAAAACAATGTAAATTATTAACTCTAAGTATTATTATTATTACTAATAATAACTCTAAGTAAAAGGAAACGCCGCATTTTTATTTGATTTGCAAATTGTAAGCATTTTATGAAGTAAAACGTAATCGAGTTCTGTATGAACTAAATGCTTTTTTGACGAATAATTTCTTATAAAAATTTGTCGTGTAATAAACGTACCAAATTTTTCATATATAAAGTCGCAAAAAGAGTGAAGAAACCACATTCACCTCCTTGACTTTGTAAACTCTCGTCGTGCACCAATTCGAAGTAAGAACCCATTTTCAAGATCATCACACACAAATGCATACATGCATCTATAGTACAAACTGAAGCTGATTTCTTCACCTTAAGTTGATTCAATAAAAACACAGCACCTTTCAAAATCATATTTAATAACTCCAAATGAAAGTCATATCGTTTCATGGTAAAAGATTTTAATAATGCACTAAACACTTGTAGTAAATTTGGCTCTCAAACGTACATATTAACACTCCACCCGTCCATCCATCCATCCATCCATCCATTCACTCTGTTATCCATCAATCAAAGTGTCAAGTTGCGGTTGTAGACGTAATAAAACAATTTTAGAACATTTTGCTTAACAAGCAAACCAAAAGGCACATTAAAAAATTTCCGTAGCTGTTTGAAAAGTGAAGTGTAATATTACAACAAAGTTATTGGGCCAAAAGTGACCTGAAGGAAAACTTCAACATTTATGGCTGCAAACAAACACATCGCTTTTAGGGCTACAATAGATAAATTTTGGAGGCACACAAACACAAATCTATATGTATGGTTTATAAATACATAAATACCTGTTAAACAATGTTGTAAAATTTTTTCTTGTTTTGGTTAAACACACAACGACAATAGGAACGAACATTTTTAGCCAACAGTCATTTAACTTTTGACTTCACAGGTGATCAGCAGCACAGCACATAGAACGCAAACACACACACTTACACACACATGTACATAAATACAAATGCTACAACCTAAGAGATAGATGTAAAGAGATTTGAAATCCTGTTAGTGTTTAGGAAGTTACATGAGTTAAAAAGCAAAGCAAACACAAGCAAATACATTTGCTGTACACACATGCACACACATAGTAAAGTGTATTACACAAATACGTCAAGCTGACAAAGCGGCGGAAAGGACTAAGCAGGCCTTCTGGAAGCCCTTATTTATTAGGCTGACACAAGGGCCTTCTATCTAACTATGTGCTAATACATTTTTGAAACTCGATATCCTATTACGAAAAGACCTTCCAATGCAGCACCTTCTAGTAAGACTGACTGTTCAAGATGTGTGTATGGAAGATACGCCTTGGTATTTGAGCGCATGGTTTTTTTCTATTATATACATACATATAAAAATCCAAAGCATTTTCAACATACATCCGCTGGGCTGAAAATCTTTCATACAATGTAGGTCTTCCAAAATCAGGCCTGATTTCCTACACTATCCCTTAGATCCAGGCCTACTAGATCGCAGTCAAACCATTAAAAGCAAGACGAACGCTGATCAGGCTCAGTAACTTACTCAGTTGTGTGAAAGGGTTTTAATAAAGTGAGCCCAAAATGCTTTGTTTTCTTATGGATAACAACGAACCCTGCTCACAAGCAAAACCTTCCATGCGGTCTTCATGAACAGACCTTCTTGAACGCCATGTATGGCAAAGCCTTGGCGTCCTAGGATATGGCATATAAGAAATGCATGAGTGCGTGGAGTGGCATAGTAAGGCCTTTTATCTGCAAAATAAGGACTGCCAGAACGTCTGCTTACTTCTTCTTTCTGTGGCCGAGCAAATTGTTGAGGCTGATCAAGACTCGTTTTGCTTTTAATTGTTTAGCTGTGCTTTAAAAGGTCTAAATCTAAATGAAAGTATAGCAAAACCTTTAAGAAGGCCTTATTTGGGAAGACCAAAAAAAAAAAAAAAAATCCGGCACTGGGGAATGACGGAATAGCTGAACAGATTATACACATACATAAACACTTCATATGCTTGCAGCAAGCACTAGGTTGTAAGGAACGAAACTAAATGAATCAGCGGATAAACTTCATTTGCCACAATGTTTTTAAATGGCTGTGTGTGTGTGTGTGTGTGTGTGTCTGTGTAGGTGTTTACTTTTTTGGTTAAGTGGTATTTGTGTTAGAATTTTGTTTTTGCGTTGTTATTTTGCCTTTTATTATTTGTTACTTTTGCTTCCGTGTTTGTCTCATGTTACACGCAAAAATTCTACTTTTTATCTCAAACAGTAGAAAAAAGTTTAAAATTCCATTTAATCAAAAGTGAAAGAAAATAAAGTTTATTTTATCACTATCTGTTTTTCATTTACATACATACATACATCATGCATATTTGAGTTTTTACTGTGCCATGCCATACAGTACAAAAACAAAAAACCCACTATACAATGTAAATTGTCAAAACTTATATTTTCGGCGGATTCAAGCATGTAATGAGAGAAAGATAAAGAATTAATTATAAGTCTTTATGGATTGAGATTAACACTAAAATTAAATGGGTATTTTTTTAATAGTACCACTAAAATAAGGAATTTTTCAGAGTAAAAAATTGCAAAAGAATTCAAGGTGAAATGTTTTCGATAAAACTTATCGTTTCACATAGAAAATTTAATGCACTAAAGTCATACTGCTGGGCAGAAAACTATTTGTACCTAATATTACTGTTTTACCAGAAGTCAAAAAGAGTCCAAGAGGCATTTGTATAAGTAAAATAATTTCAAAGCTTACAATAAGTCCAAATATTCACAGGACAATTTTTATTGCGTTTTATTCATTTTAAACTTGCTTCACGCTTGTACGGAGCAAGTTTACTTGAGCAACTTTCTTAACCAGTCAAAGCTTTAAAACCTTGGTTAATAAAATTTAACTTTAGTAAATACATTAAATATAGACAGTGAGTAATGAAGAGCTCAGGTGGTAGGCTGGCGAATTGCTGCTGATAAAAATTGTTTGGGAGGTTGTGAGCTGATGAGCGTCATGGTGGAAATGAGGCAACCATTGTAGGAGTATATACCCCAGCCAATAAGTCTTCAAACTTGCTTTTCTTGCCTTCTTTAAAAATGGTGATCATTACAATTTCATCACCAAAAAATCTATTCCAATCCTGAGAAGGTAAAATCGTAGTAAAGAACAATAAAGTAATTAATACTTCTGTTTAATATTCCAAAAGTCAACAAAAAATAATTTTTTTAAGTAAAAGCTCATTTCTATTTATTTGCCACCAAGCACAAGACGGCGTGAAATAAGAACTAAGAAGCATTTTATATTTAATGATAAATGCAATTCAGCCAACAGATAATAATTGTAGGAACTAAGTAGATATTTAGCTCTATATTTAAATTATTTTTATGACCAGCATAAAACTATAAAAGTGACTGGTCATCGACTGGCATAAAAAACTTTCGGCAGGAACTGAACTTTATACATTGGACCGTACTTTAAAGTAGAATTTATTTGGGGGTTTTCAGATTTTAATAAAAGCTTTTTCAAGAAATTTTAAGCTAGAATTCTATACTAACAACAACACGCACACTCCTTTAAATTTAGTAAGTTCACTTTTCATTATTTCAAAATTCATTCATTTCAAAATTACTAAGAAATTTTTTTAATTGTTAATTACTTTATCGAGCTTTAGTTCGATTTTTACTTCAGAATTGCCAAAGATTTGTGTTTTAGTGACAGGAAAAGCAAAGTGAAAAAATCTTCTTCATAAATGTTGCTCAATACTATAATATTTCCCCAAAGATCTTTCGCAAATATTGATCTAAAGGCCGACAAAGTCATCAACGATTTTATATCATAATGCTGGACTATAAAATTAGATTAAAGCTTAAAAATTTTTTGGATTTTCATTTATTTTATTAAACAATAAAACCAAATGAAAACAAAATTTCAATTGCAAAGACCAATTTAATAGGCCACTAAAATTTACGTTTTGCCCCTTAATATGTGCTATAGATTCTCCAAGATGATCAATGTGTGTTGTGGTTTGGAAACGAATTTTCTAATGTGAAGTGGTAGCTTCACATTAGAAAATATTTCAAATTTCAAAGTTTTAATATTCTCACATACCATATATGTATGTACACATATTTTTTATAGTTTTCTAACTTTAATTCCAATTGAAACTCGTCCTTCTGTTGCGACAGTCAAGCTTTTATTTTCCATTCAAATTAAAATCATTTGAAATTTCTTCCTTATTAAAAGTAATAGTATTCAATGCAATTAATTTTGTTAGAAAATTTGAAACAGTTAATGGAAACTACAGGTATTTTTAATGGGCTTGATTTAATTAGGAAACAATTAATTGATAAAATTTCTGCTGCAGTTGCTGAAAAATTAATTAGAAACAGTGCCACTGTTTGAAGTTTCTAAAAATATAGTTGTGTGTTGGAAGGCAGAACAGAAACAAACTTTTTGGCTGTTATTGTGAATGTACTAAAAGCTTCTTTCCTTACTTTAACTTCCATTTAAAGTACATTCCTAATAAAAAAAAAAGTGGCACGTTGAAATGTTTATTTTTGTGGCAAATTATTTGGATTGCTATTGCCGTTGTGGTTGCTGTGCTAAAAATTTGTTACCTGCAAGCAAAAAAAAAACACCATAAGAACATTGCAAAAAAAAAAGGGAAATCTCAGTACTTTATGTAGTTGAGCAGTACGTGTCTTACATATGAAAGGGTTTATTAACAAACACACAATTTTCCTACTTCTGCCAGAAACTGGTTTGCGTTTTGTTTTTCTTCGAACAGCTCTCTTTTTGGAAATAATTTTCTTCTTTTTTCTACCTGCCTTAACTTGTTTAAAAAATTTATTTATATATTTTTTATATAATATTCTTTTTTTTTTTTTTGCTCTTCCATTATCTTCATACTCGTTAAGGCAATAAATTTCAAGCTGTGGTTACGTGTTCTTTTAAGTGTAAATGTTGAGAAATTTGAATTTCTATATTTTATATTGAGGTTTTCTTTTGTTCATCTGCTGGCACATTCTGCTCCTAAATTATTTTCTTTCTTTCTTTCTTTTTTTTTTACTATTACTTTATCTATTACAGTAAAGTGTGAAGACTCTAATTGGTTACATTTTTGTGTATTCAAATTGTGCATGTGTTGGTTATAAATTTATTATCTTAATAATATTTTTTAGTTAGTTGTGAAAATGAATTTAAGAAGGGAGCAGAGAGGAGAAATAATTTATGGTAGAAATTTTTGCAAAGGAATAAAAAAATTTTAAGGTAATTTGCAATTAAAATGTTATTTATAGTTATTAAAGAAAACATTTATTGAAGCCCGAAAATTTTTAAAACAAAGCTTAGTTTAGTTATTAAGAATTATGTTTTTCCACCCTTTTGACAACAAACCTATAAACTATTATCTAAGGCAGCCTTAGCTTTATTAGTAAAAAGTAAAATCCCTCAAAAAAAATTAAATCTATTTGAAATATACTTAAGAAAAATTTTCATATGAAAAAATTGTTCTACAGTGTATTTTTTTTTTCTCAAAACTTTCAGAGTTTTTCGATTAAAAAAATAATAAAATAATTTGCCACTAAATTTTAAGAACTAGTTTTTGTTTTCCCCCCATTTGTGTAAAGTCAGGTGCATATTTTATGTTTTTGGCGAACAAAAAAATGAATTGCCTAAATTAAGGAGCTCTCAGAGACTCATTTGGTATTTGTCGACAACTAAACTTATTTATGTAGCATTCTTCGCTTAATTTATGCTGTTGTCTGCGTAGTTCATGTTGAAATCTCTAACCAAATTTATTTTGCATCATATCATCTATTTATTTCACAAATTTATTGTCAATTCATAAAATGGGCAGAAAAAAGAAACGTACTGTATTAGATGATGGCGTTTTGTTTCTATTGAAAGAGCCATAGATGGCTGGCTGCAAACATTAAAATATTGATAATTTTGAATACTCTAAACAAATAAAAGTATAATATGTTTCTGTATGCTAATGCACATGCAAGTGTTTGCAACTTTTTGGCCGTGTGCGTTTGTTGTTGTCTGCACAGACAGATATTTATTGTTGTGTTAACATTATAGTCTCCTACTAAAACATGTATTTGAATGTTTTTAGCAACACTCGCACTTGCAGTGGTTGCTAAACAGGCGGAAATTTTAGATAAACCAACAGTAGTTTAACATTTCATCAAGTTTTTCGATCATTCTTCATGTGTTCACTTTGGATGAAAGCTTTTCCAACTCATATGAACACTCAAAGTTTTCCAATAAGTTTATAAAATGTACTTGATGTAAGATATTATTTTTACATAAAAGTACAGACATGTCTTTTCACGCAAACTGCATATAAAATCGCATATTTATAATTCACAATATTTTCATAAAAAACTGTATGTTTTCGTGCAAAATTGTACTTCCATGCAATATTCATTTTCATACTACATTGCATTTTAACAAGAAGTCTCATTTTTCTTTAATACAATATCTTCATGCAAAGTTGCATTCGCTCTAAACTGCATCTTCGAATTCCATAGAAAATCTCATTTGAGACATTTCCATTTGCTTACTGAATTTATCTTTCATACAAATTTCAATTTCACAATAAACTGCTGTTTCATAAAAAATTGCAATTCCATTAAAAGTTTAATTTTCACACAAAAATACATTTTCTTACAAAATGTCGCTTTACAGCCAAATGAATGTTTATGAAATTACATGTTCATTAGGGGTAGCCTTAGCTATATGGGGAATTTCGGTTGCTAGTTTTTTTTTCAAGTTTCAGACCCAGTTTGGTAAACAAATTGTACTGAAAAAATTTACAATGAACTTAATTATTTATTCGCTATAAGAGCCAATTGAAATTTATTACTTTAGGTCTAAAAAAATAGACCTTAATGTTTTCTGTCTTTCTCAGCCTTCTATATGCCGCCGACATTTCGTTGCTGCTAAACAACTCATCAGTAGTTGCTTTTTGCTTTTTCGAGTCTACTGATGAGTTGTTTAGCAGCAACGAAATGTCGGCGGTATATAGACGGCTGAGAAAGACAGAAAGCATTAAGCATTAAGGTCTATTTTTTTAGACCTAAAGTAATGAAAAAATTTACGTTAAATAGTTAGGAGTTAGAACGTCTCTCATCGAGATCGAACATTTGTTTGGAATGAACCATCCGAATATAAATACTCGTATATGCCACATATGTACATGCGTCGCGTATGTAAAAAAAAGTCAGAGAGGAAAAACTGCCATCAGGGGACTAGTTAAAAGGTGAAAGAAAAAGTTTTAGGAACATTTATGTATGGTATTATGTATAAGAGGGAGTGACAATAGTTTGAAGGAATAATCTAGGCGGTCAGTCCAGCATTTGAGCCATCCAGTATAAAATTGCAATTTCTTATGAAATTTAATTTCCATAAAAGATTTCATGTCAGACAAAATTCTACTTTCATAACAAATTACACCTTCATAAAATTTGATATGTAAAAATGTATAAATAACTCCACAAAACTTATTCATGTGCAACTTAACAGGGCAGAGTTGTTAGAATCAGCATCAGGACTATTCTCAGATGTGTTTGAGAGCATCAAATCCGGTACTTCAAAATGCAGCTTCTAACTGTTCCCAAGAACTAAGTAAGCTTAGAAAGTTTGCAGCACAACTTTCGCAAACAATTTACGAGAAAAATCCTGCAGACTAGCATTTCATGCGCGATTTCTAACTTCAGCCCCATCAAACATTTTGTTGGGTTATCACATCTGTTTACAACCTATTTTTTTATTTGCACATAACATTTAACAAAGCAAAGTCTATAAGTTATCAGGAAAAACCAAATAGCATTCTAATAATGCATGAGGGTGTCAGTAACGTTATTTTATCGGAAACTTGCATGCATAGTTTTGATTATTTGTAATTTTGTGCGTTGCGCTTATTTGTCCACTGGCCAAATGCAGTAGTATCTTGGCAAAAGTATCCAGCGCTCTGGTTTTAATGAATATGCATGATTTCATAGGCATAGAAGTTTATTTTGGTATTCTTCTAAAGGGGTGGTTGTTGGCTTCACAGTGATGGAATAGGGGGGGGGGGGGGGGGGGTGGTAAAATTAAAAAGAAAATTATGCTGCAAATAATTGCAGACATTGGGGTGTTTAGAATCTAAAACGAATTAATGCAAGTGCATTATTTTATTAAATGCAAAAGCAAACAAATTAAATTGTATATTCTAACATGATTGGGTAGAGTACAAGTACATATAAAATTTAGCATGAAATTTATATAATAAATGTAAAAGAATAGTTTGAGGAGGAGAATTTGAAATGATTTTTCTAATATGTGCAGCAATTGAGGAGTTTATAGTTCACCTTTTTTTACCTCAGCAGCTTGTTGGCCTAATTTCCCTTGTCTTCTGCTGAACTGCAGTAAAACTGAAATAAAACTCAATTATATTTTTCTCACTTTGAACAACATGGCAAATAAACTCTTGAAGCTTTTAAATATTTCATTGCCATTCATTGTTTTGCTAATAAGTGTTTTTTTTTGTTCACTTCTAACGCTTGCAAGTGACTCTGTGTTTGGGTGTGTGTTTGTTTATTTCCTTTATTTTTTTGTGACATTTTGTGACAACAACTCATTTAAGGCTCCATTACACATGCAACATTTAGTTTCAACAGCACTAACAACATCATATGTACATACATACATATACATATATGCTTTTCATACACTTTTGCAATGGCATTTTCATTTCTTGTAAATAAACCTGCCACAACACACCCAGCTGCTGCACCAACAACAGCTGCTGCATAGAGGCAACAAAAGGCATTGCAATACTTAGAACACTTAATGACGAAAAATCGTAAAATACGTTTGAAAAACCCGAAACAACAAAACGAGGAGCAACAAAAGGAACCGAAAAATAAACACAATCAGTAGATAAGGCGTATAACTTGGCAGACAATTTGCCACTTTAATTGCTCCAATTCGTTTTTCTTTCTCTTCTTTTCAGCCTTTTGTTTGGCATTGAGTTTTGACTTCATTCTTGCGAAACAACAATTATTGGTCTCTGAAAATGCATACGTCCAACCGTTGCAGGGGTCTCAACAATAAAAGCAGCTTGAGAAATCAAAAAAGAGTTGAAAGTGTTGTGTTCTTTTTTGACTCTTTTTTTTTCTCCTGTAATTGTGGTTAAATGGTTTGCAAGCATTCAAGCACTCACTGTCGATGCTACAAAACGATCTTCTTCTATGACAGGCGTTTGCTTACAACCAAACATATGTACAGATATGTGTGGCAAATGAATAAAATGTAATCAAAGCCCACAATAAAAATCCAAAAAGAATTCGGAACAACAATGGACTTAAGAAATACTAAAATCGCAAAGAGAATTCCAGATTTAAAGAAATCCGTGGTAGTGAAACAATAGTTACCGGAAAGATTTCTAGAAAATCCGCTTGGAAAATATACATATGTATACTAAAATAAAAATTCGAATGTAATAGCAATAAATATAGGTAAGGCCCTGGGGTTTCTGTAATCGGTTTTCTGATATTTTCTTGTAGTGAAATTTTAAATTGAATATTTTAAATGACTAAAGGCTTCGCTGTGCACTGTAATAGAATTGCATGGAGTTTTTTCTTAGAACCAGCACTTAAGTGTATTGCGTTCCAGAGTTGTTGCTTTTATTGTTGTTAATTTAATTGCATTGCCTGACTCGTGTTGATGTCACTGTTTCAGTGCTTGTTTATGTTGCAGACATCACAAAACTTTGCTTAATACTCAAAAGACACTTTTCAACTTTGCAAAATAAGACTATGTTATTTTTGAACAGTTGTGCTCTGGTGTCCTTCTTTCAAGCCTCTTTCAATCTTACCTGCCAATACATTGTGTATCATATTTAACAACATACCTGCAGTATTAATGGCAGACTTAAAAGTTTTAAGTAAAATATGCATCAACAACGCAGAGGTATTAAAAAGTTTACTGCTAAACAGGCATTCTTATGCAAGTTTTTGTCTAAAGCTTTTATAGTTATGGTGCACACACAACAAACACATCAAATACCTGCAGCTTGATGTTGATAAGAAAATAATATTAATAATATAGTTTTCTTTGCCTTGGCTCTTTAGCTTAGAAGAGAATTTACTCGCAAGATTTTGCTCGGATATTAATAAACAAGATACAAGAACATTTTTGGAAATACTTATCTGCCTTATCAGACTGCATTTTACTACTGTATTTCTTTTTGTCTCAAAAAAAAAACATTAGTTGACCAGATATGTTTTTCATGGTTCATCGACTAAACTGTAGTCACTAGAGGTGGATTTGTACATCATCAGCTTGCCGACTTCAACAATGCCCAACATACCAATTTTGTTTTAAAACAAAATATTAGAGAGAGCCTGGGATTTATTAAAAGACTATTTTGATGAGATTTCATTTTGTAGCCGTATACAGAACCCTTTTAAAGAACCCTAAAAATCAAACTAATGCTATAAAAATTTATTTTATCATCAACCGATAGCAAAAACAAAAATTAATTATTACATACTAAATCCTAAAAAATATATTCCTAAAAAATTCTGGACACACATAAATGTCTGAGGTGTTTGAGTATGGAATAGAATAAAATCAGGCTACACAGATGAACGTTTCCTTTTTTTTTTGACACTATTAAGACTCATTTAGTGGCGATAGATTCCTGTCGTGGTAGTGTGTAGTGGAAATGTTTCCTCACAGCATTCTAGCGAGCAACAACAACACCAACATAAGCACCATTAAAAAATTGTACATACAAACTAATACTCCATTGTTGCAACTTTATATACACAGTAGTAGCAACCAAAATTAAACAGGTTACAACATCTTAAGAAACATTCACAGGTACTAACAGCAGTTACGACAAGCACCATAAACTATTGTTCTAAAATGTACAACAAGAGTGTTACTTGCCGTTTTACAGTGTCATTGTGTTTAATGTTGTCGAGTGTGTGCCTTCTTTTCTTCACAGTATAAACGTAAGTGTATGATTGAATGCGTTTGCAGGTAGTGAGTAGAGAATTATAAAATGTTTAAATAAATGTTTAACAATTCAAATTTAACAGTCGTATAAAAGTTTGCTGTTAGGAATTAATGCCTTAAAGTAGGCAATGGGGTTTTCGCATGCAGTTATAAAAGGCTCATATTAAGTTGTAAGCAATTGTTTTGCAAACTGCTGTAAAGCTTAAAAACACATTAAAACCAGTGTTGCTGTCTTGGACGATTTTGACGGGAATTGGCAATATTTTCTCAGCGTCTTGGTAATATTTTCTTACTAAATGCAAATTGTGGTCATATGCGAAATTTGCTTTATATTTTTACACATGGCCAGTTAGTACTTATATACACTTCACTGTGGATTTATACATACAATAAAAGAGAAATTGACACCCTTTTCATTTCTATTAAAACATGTGAAAATTAATATGTAAAAACTTTCAGATTAATTAAATTTTCTGCTACATCGTTTACTTATTTGTTAGATACAAACGAATTCAAAAAGTGTAAAAGCCATAAAATAAGCTTTAACTGCAAATACCGGAAAGTTTATACTTTACGTTTAATGAAGATTTATTTAATTATTTGATATAACGTCTATCGGACATAAGTTCATTCTATATTGTTGTTGTAATTGCCAATACATTAAACAAGATAAAGAAAACATCAAAGACCTTTAGCTAGGGGACAACAAGTTATTACAGAGCCGCCGCATTTCTCGTTAGCAGCCGCCTCTGATAAACAGAATATAAAATATTTATAAAAGAAAAACTTGAAATTTATTCAAAGGTTTAGTTAACGAATTAGATAAACAAATTTCTGCCTTCAGAAACTGCCAGCATGTCTTTTAAGCCAATGAGTGATAACTTGTTACTTTTTCGAATGTATTCGATTACCGGAACTATTTTAAATTTTGAATAGGAATAGGCAAGTAGCTTGTGTAGCATTTTGTAAAAGATATGCAGTTTTTCTTCGAACACAGTGATGGTGCTTTTATATTAGCAATACTTTGAATCAATTTAGTACTAAATAATAAATGTTTAGCAGGGTCGGTGGATTTGTAAGAACAATGTTGATTTGTAAGGACAATGTTGTCCTTACAAAGGATTTGTTGTCCTTACAAAGGATTTGTAAGGACGATGTTGTGCCATCACTTTTCGTTAGCTTTTCGCTAGAAGAAAAAATTTTTACTGCGACTTAATAGAAAACTAATTTCTGTGGAGCTCAAATTTAGTATTTTTGTACGCAAAACACCCCCACCCCGGTACGCGGGGTCAGTGTGTTTGAAAATAAATTCGATAGAAAAAATTATTGGTGATTGGTCAAACATTTACTCCTTTAGGTGCACCCTAGGACTGATTAGTATCACAAGGGAAATATTTCTCTCGCACCGGCCCCGTAAAGATAAAAAGATTTATTTTGAAAGCTCCAAAGAAATCACTGATCAAGGCAGAGATCCTGTTCTATACTCTTTATAATTAATCATAGTCAATATTTTAGAAAATTAGTTTTAAAAATATATTTGAGTTTTTGGAAACTGTGTAAGCAAAAGTCCTTCCATTTTCGAAACTCCAGCACATTGTATTCGTCGTTTGTGCCATCATCAGCACCATCATCATCATCATCACTTGCGCTTATTTTATTTTGGGATTATTTTGTGATTTATGCGGTATTTTAGGTGACATGCAGATTAAGATTGTTAGTATGAGCGACAACAACATTTGGAATAAGAATATCTAAACGGGGAAGGAAAACAACACCATCAACATCAACAACAACTACAACAGCAACAAATCCCTTAATAAAAGACAATTACTGAAGAAGCAACAATAAAATGAAATGTACTGTACAGTACTGTGTGCTAAAGGAACAAGTTTAAAAGGCATTTGCTTATACGCAAATGTATACTTTCATTCATTTTGCAAATGTCTCCAGATGAAACCAAAATAAATACTCGCACATGCAAAAATATACATATAAAGTATTTACACTAACACTTAAGAGAATAATGAAGCCATAAGCAAAAACGAAGCAGTTCATCCAACCATGCTTTTTCATCCAGCCCCCAATTTAACAATTCTCTCCACAAGATTTTGTACCCAGCAAACATCTGCTATCCAAAATGTCTCTTGAGTTTGAGCGATGTTTTATTCGACAAGTATCACTGTGCGAAATTATAGAATAAACACTATTAATTCTGTAATTTGCAGCTTAAAAACTGTTTTCTATAAAAAAAAAAAACCTCATATTACAGTATAATTTGTCAAACTTTTGACTTCCTTTAGACTCAAAGCTGAGTAAGGTATCGGCCACTTCGGCGGAAATGTCGAAAATGTTAATGTGAAATATCTATGAACAAAATTCAAAGTTGTTTGTCTAGAATACTTTGGCGCTTCCATTATAGGAATAAACACTATGAATTTCGAAATTTTCAGCAAAAACATTACCACTATTTTCCATAGAAAAAAAGCAATAACTTTTATCAATCTAATAACTTCGCGATTTCGCTTTCAATATGCTTGCTGGGTTTTAGCTCTTATAACACACTATTTGACCTTGTATGTGCGAGCTTAATATACGTACATATATATATTTTTAAGCTGTTTTTGTACACAAACTACAAGAGAGTTTGAGCAGAGGCATAAATGTAAGTGAAAATGCATGAGAGGGTGTGCGTATGTGCCGTAGTATTTCAAGCAGTGGATGAAAAAGTTTGTATGTGTAAAAAGTTGAGGTTGCGGATTTAAGATTTCCAAATGAATTAAAAGATTTCAGACTTCAGATTTTTTTTTCAGCTTAAAAAGGACACATAAACATGGATTTTCTATTAAAGAAAATTAAATAGAATCATTGGCAATGGCACCGAAAGAAGTACAAAATGGAGTAAAAAGTTATCAAAAAAGACAAAATGTTTGCAATTACTTTTTGTCCCAGTGGTTCTTGGAAAGAAGCTCTGAGTTAAAATATATCAAGTATTTTTAAGAATAGGAAAACGCTTCTTATGAGAAGCGTTTTCATTAGCAGCTTATAATAATTTAACATGGTTTCATATCAATTTAATCAGTCTAGCAATTTGACAAGACAGGACAGCAGTCGTGAGACTTAATCGTTAAAATTATTACATTGATCACAACAAAAGATTTTCCATAGAAAATAGAAATGTTTGCTCTGAATGTGTGGCTTATGTGTGAAGTGTTCTAAGAGCAGTTTAAATGGTTGACTCAGTTTCAAAACCAGTCTATAACTATTTACAATTTAAGCCCGCCCCTCAAATAATATCCACAGCTCCTAATTTCGCTGTCATCCAGCTTCAGAAAACTACAGGGTATCCTCAATTTTTAGCAACTACATAAAAAGGTTTTTTTCGCTGTAATAGAAGAAACATGCTGTATTTTTTATATACTTGTACCGATATCGTTTACTGTCAGAGAGGGTTGCAAACATAATTTATACGCAAACGACTACAAACATGAAACCACACCATCGAAAATATACAATGAATTTATTGAGCAGTGTAATTAATTGGATTTGTAGCAGACCTTAAAGGTTTTACATCATGTCCGGAGAGGATAACGGATTATTGTGCCAATTCATCTGTAAAAAATTGTTGACGATAAAAATCGTTCAGTTTTTAATTAAACAACATAGTAATTTTTTAGTGTATCAGAAACTAATTTAACTTCACAATAGAATATATCTCTGTACATCAACGGCGACAACTTACATATATCCATACTTAATTTTATATTATTTCTTGTAAAGTTATTACCTCTTGACTCAATAAAGCTTTGAAATGTATCTACACAAAATCGCATTTTAGCAGGCTC
The DNA here is from genome assembly GCA_963662145.1 of Sturmia bella. Classification (NCBI taxonomy): domain Eukaryota; kingdom Metazoa; phylum Arthropoda; class Insecta; order Diptera; family Tachinidae; genus Sturmia; species Sturmia bella. The sequence goes on along the minus strand of OY759172.1, from coordinate 66,856,118 downwards.
ACCATTTTCTTCACTAAAATATTTTTGTCCAAAATTTAGCAAGGATTGACAAATTATTACACTCCCTTAGCAATCAAAATTATAATCTCTATTTATCTGTCGTTTACAAGCTTTACACGTGTATGTATATGTATGAGCGAGTGTGTGTGTGTGTGTGTGTGTGTGTGTGTGTGTGTAATTGTCCAGAAGTATGTATTCTTGCGTTGAATAAATGATGCTAAATAGACATGTCAATAAAGTGTGAAAGTTGGGGGGGTGGCACTAATAGAGTTATGCTTTAAGCAAGTGTATGTGCAGATGCATGTTCATTAAAACGTCTCCATACAAAACATTACTAATAAACGAATACACTCATACACGCATGAGTAACCCAGTTGCCAAAATTGCACTAGATGTCATTAGTCTTCAATTAAGCAATAATTAAAAGCAATATTTAAAATTAACAAAAGCAAATATTTAAAATTAATATAACCAAACATTAACCATGTTGAGCATGGTTATTTCAATGCTGAGCAATATTGTTTTGAAGTTGTACTACATATTTGATTTGATCATTTTATTGTAGAAATAACATTTGTCGTCATATGCCTTAACATGAATTGCCTGGGGAGCAGCTCTTCTGTCTTACTGAAACAATGTGGAAAAGTTATAAAGGCGCGACGAAACATGGTTTTAACAAAATATAGCTGTAGCAGGTTTTATAAGGGAATGATTAATAATAACTTTGTTATCGATTTGTTTGTTTTACTTTTCTAATAAGTAACTGGGACCAAAAAAGAGCTTGACAAATACCTCAAGCGGTGGGAAATCATCGGTTATATGAATTTCTTGGCATTCGCTTAAAAACTTCATCAATGATTTGCTTGAACTGTTTTTCAAATATTTGCCTTGTATCTGTCATTTGAGGTGTCTCAAAGACTCGGTCTCCTGGGAGATCTTGTTTGCTAATGTGTTAGTTAATAACAAAAGATAAATATGCCACTTTACAAACTCTTAACTGACTTGTATCCAAACCACATATACGGTTTAGCAATATGACAATTTGTTGTGCTTGTATTTCTGTGTATCCTTAAATATTTGTATTGGCAGTGCAATACAAGAGACACAGACATACACGGAAATTGAAAATGAACGAGTATGCGTGGTTTGCTTGCGAACAAATATAATTAGATTTCTCTTTTGTTGCTGTTATTGTATGCGTTCGAGGCTGACAAGGGTCTCGACCACATTTCGTTATAACTGACAACTGACAATAATTTAACGAAGTGTTACCAAAAAAAAAAAAAAAAATTGGCAAAAATCAAGGGAAATGGAGTGCTTTTAACCTTTTTGTCATTAAGTTGTTCAACTAGTTAAAAATTTAAACAGTTCTGCAGTACTTTTAACAACAAGCTTATTGTCTGTTTGTAATAATATTGATTAATTAAAATAAAAATGAGAATTGAAGATATTTGCTTGGTGCATAAACCCAGTAAGGAAAGCATGCTTTTATTTTAATATTGAGCAATGAAAATGTACAAGAACACGTATCGTGTATTGGACATAAATAGAAAAAAATATTCACTACAAGTGGTTGCACTAAATTCTGAGTTTTATTAGGTTTTTATTTTTTTATTTTATTTTTATGTAAAAACTATAATTTATTTAATTGCAACAATTATCTAAATTTTTGTCTAGCACAAAATAGAGTTAGTTCTCACAAAAAATAAGCATCGCAGAAATTACCAACAAATTTTGACAACTTATGTTCAACATAATTTCTTGAAAATAAGCTTCAACAAATATTTCGCAATATACATTTTTGCAAGTAAATGTTTTTGTGGTCCACACGTGAACATAAGGTGTTGGCAATCGAGTTTGATAGCTGCGAACATAATTATTTGAAAGTTTATTTGCCGCAGAGACCCCCAGTGAGGAATTACTTAATTGGCCATTAACTATAATTAATACAGTTAGGGGTTAGTATGACTACTTCCAATCCAGTAGTAAAATTAAAGCTCATGCACTTAAAAATTTTCCATTTCTTAACAATAAAACCAGAAATTTCGCTTTATAATTAATTACGTTTTGTTATCATTGACATATTTTCAAATGTTTTTCCTCTTATCCAGATCCAACAGAGGCAATATATTGTTATAAAAGCTAAATAAAGTTGTTTTCCTCTTCAAATGAAACAAGATGCGTAAGAAAAAAAAAAAAGACAAAACAATGTTGAACCAAAAACATGCAGACCCAGTAATTAAAAGAAAAAATAGTACATGCAGCAACTCGCCTGCCTCTTTTTTTGTTGTACAAGTATGTGTGTACACACTTATTTGTGAGGCAATTAAAATGAATAGCAAAAATAATTGAGCAACATTAAGCATCTTAACAAAATAAGTCATGTTCCATTTTAAAACCTAAAGAAAAACGCCACTAAAAACAAAAAAGAAAAACCGCTTGTAGACAAAGAAGATATAAAAAAAGCTTCCGCTTTTTCTAACCAGCAACAGCAGCAGCAGCAGTACAACAAGCAGTTGTTCGTTCCCTGGAATACCAAAAATAAAATCAAAAAAATAAAATGAAAATTATGATAAGTATCCGCATTTTCTATAATAGTTAATTTCCGCTAAAAACACTTTTTTTATTGCCACATACGAGGATGCATGGCTGCTTTCAACTCACATGCTGGTTGCTATTTTTTTATTCATTTATTTTTTCGAAACATGCTCATCGGTAAAAATGATCGGTATCTTTTTAATGCCATCAATTTGAAATATTACAAAATATTTTTGCTCATCTTCCTCATCATCTTGGCTTCAATTCAATGCGACTCATTACTTCTTTAAAATGAGATTTGCAACTACAATTAATTCATGTTTGTTATAAATATTTATAAATTGTATAATTTTTCTTTTGAATAACAAACATAAATATTTCATGCTGTTGTTTATGCTTTTGCTTTTAAGCTCAAGACCTGTGTGGCTTTTTGCTTCAGTTAAGCGCCATCATGTTTTATTTATAAATGTATTCGTATTCAAATGCCGTTTGAATGGTTCATAATTTAACATCTTTTCTTAATTTCTCATTGATTTAATATTTATATTGTTTATTTGATAAACCAAAAAATATTTTAAAGGATGAGACACGAGTGTTAAATCATGATACCAGCCTGACTTCCAGGCGGACAGACAGAGGGACACATAGACGAGTGAGTACATTTGTGGCATCTTCATCTTTAACCGTTTGATTGTGGCATTTTACTGCTTTGTGAACTTTCACGCTTGCAATCAACCGCATTATCGTGTCTCTCTGCCTGGCTGTACGCTTTTGCATTGTTTCTGTTTTTCTATAAAAAATTTATGTTTCATGAATTTCAATGTTTTTTTTTCTCTCTGTTTATTTATGTTTGTGCAAAAGTAAAATAATTTATTTATTGTATTGACACGTTTATGTTAAAAAGTTGTGATTTTTTGATATGCACTCACTCGTATGTATGAATCGTTTCCACAGAATTTTATTTAAATTTAGAATGAAGCTATTTTTAGGCAACAATGCATGAAGCAAAAGAAAAAGAAAAACAAAGTGAGTAAATAAAACAAAAGGCAATGAAAATCTGTCACGTTAGCTTCGAAATTAATCAATAAAGATATCTCTTTTTTATTTTATTATTTTGTCAAAGCGATAATAAATTATAAGTTTTTATTGTCTTTTAACTGAAGTTTTCAACTGAAGCTATTTGGCAACTTTAAGAGAGTTTTTGCACTTTTATAAGGAAGTACAGTTCACATTGAGTTAATTTAATCCTGGATGAATGTAATTAAATTTGTTTCGTTACTGAAGAACTGTAACGAATGGACGAAAGTCAAACTTACATTTAAAACATAAACTAGCTTTGCATATTTCATTCAATTAATATAAATTTTTCTAGTTCCAGTGATCCCAATAATGCAATGTAGATATAGGGGTCATCCCCTGAGTACTGGCCCCAGTCTAAAATAAAACTATTTGGTATTGTGTTAATCGCTTACTGCGATATTACTGTGATTGATATTAATTGATCAAGCCAAAGAAAATTAGAAAGACTTTGAGCTAGAAAACAGCTGGCTGTTTCGAAGCCGATACGCTTCTTGTCAGCACGCCTGTTTAAATCTAAGGACTTCTGTTTCTGCAGGATACTTAAACTGACGAGGGGTATGGCGGTTTCGAAACCGCTCATGCTATAATTGGTTTGTTTAACCACTAACTGAACTTAAGCCCGAATAACGTACAGCCAAACAATTGTAGAAGAAAAAGTTCGAACCATAAAAACTAATCGATTTGATTCACGTAAATAATTTTTTATTTTCAAGTTCTTAGTTTTATTTTCAAGTTCTTAGAGCTCAAAAGGGTGCTGATAAAAAGCAGGTGCTTCTAAAATAGCTAGGTATGACATTCATTATCTAAGTAACGAAAATAAAAACTAACGCTTCAGAATACAAATATATCTGAGCATTTGCTTGATCATACGTGACTTATCCACACTGAAAAATGTGGAAACATCTAGCTATTTATAGCAACACTACTTCCCTTCCAACTTTCTACAGCAAAATGTTCTTAATTGTGGAAACATTATATTCAAGTTAACAATATTTGGTTATTGCCAAAGTATATAAATTTTAATAACCTACGCTACATGCCATATGCGACAGAACTGCCCTTTAAGGCACTAAAAAATAATAAAATGCAAAAAATTAGAAAATATAGCATCGAACGTACCAGACGATCACTAATGATCGAAACCCTGAGTTTTGGGCAAATTAGTATCCGTAGTCGTCAGCCTGAGAACGACTGATATTGAAAATATTTGCAAGGCAAGAATTGCAGCTGTATGCAATTTTATGTTGAATATTTTTAAAAGATATATGAGCCCAATTGTTGCTTTGCTTATTCGACTACTCAGTAGGAGACAAGGTGTTTCAATCTCCAACGTATATTTCTCTATTTTTGTGTTTTTTGTGCGTAAAAAATAAATATCTGGGGTCCTATTGATTTTCTAAAAAAGCGATATCAGTGACTGCCAAGACTTTTGATCATTCAGTCTCCAAAGTTTTTAAGAAATATTTCTGTTTTTAATGCCATTCGATCATCTCGAACCTAAAATAGAGCCACTCTGCTTTCTATTATATTATTGCACAAATTCAGCCATTAGCAGTTGAACAACCTTTGCACACAATCAAGACACTATCTGAATAGAAATGGTTGTCAAGTCTTAGACAGATTCCCGGCTTATAAAAATTGAAAGCAAGCCTTTTAATTAATTAAACGCCTTTTAATGAAAACGTCCAAAAGCGTTGGCTTTTATTTGGCAGCCTAACACAATTAATGCCGCAAATTATTTGCACAAAAAGACCAAAATAGAAAACTACAAATAAATAATTGTGTTAACACAATTTACTCTGCAATTTTCCGGAAAACTTTTTAGTTAAAAACATAATTAATTAAAACAACTCACTACAAGAGAGTTAATTAGATTTCTTAATTTTCTGCTATTTGCTTTTAATTATGCTTAAAGAAGCGTTCATAAAAGGGGAGAGCTCCTGTTTGGAGTAACCTGATTTTTAACGATTTTAAAAGTCTGATTTTAAAAGAAATTTTTGACTTAATACAGTGTTTGTATGTATGTGTCTGTATGTAGAGTTAAATTTGCAGATATTTGGCTTGTTATATTGAGATGCAATCACTACCACCAATATTTTCCTCAAAGAAATGGCAAATACAAGCTGGGGGTCTTTAAATGAAAATATGCAAGTTACTTTTTTCATTAAAAGAGTTGTTTGCACGTCAGTATATGCAGGCATTTGTAATGTTGCTATTGTTGCAAGAAATTGTTGAATGGCTTGTTGAAGAAAATTGTTTGGAAAAATTTTAAACAAAACTAAGGTAAAAACATTAAACATCAAACAGTCGCTTAAAAAACGTACAGCAGTCAAGATATTTAAAAAGTTTACAAATAATTGAAAAAAATAAAACAAAAAATTGTTTTATATCACAGGTTACAATCAGAGATAAAAAAAAACCAAATAAGAAGAAAGTGATTCGAAGAAAAACAATATTAATAAAAAATATATATACAACAAAAGTGTTCAAATAATATTCTCCAAAAGAAAAAAAAAAGCATTTCCCTAAAAAAATGTTTTAAAATAAAGATGTTTGTGAAAACAAAGTCCTTTTAAATTGTTTAACCAAATACAAAAAACAAATATTTAAACAGTGTTAAGCTGAAATTAATATTACTAATATAAATAATTTCTTAAACTAAAAAATATTTTGCAAAAGAAAAAATAATATCACTTGTAGCAAATTGAACAACTTTAGCTTTCATTGATGTTGTAACAGCCATTAGGCAACACAACATTGGCCATACTTTTGTTAACGCACTGCTTGCAACAAAACATGTCAATTGCTGGTGCGGCTGCTGTTGCAATGGCCACAACAGCCTCCAAGTTACCTTCACCTCTGCAAGTTGTAGCTGTTAAGCCTGTTTCTATGAATTTAATATTGGGCCTCTTCACCTTGGCTTTGTTGGTAAGTTGCTGTTGTTGCAACAAATCAAGTTTGCAAATTATAAATGCATTTTCCTCAAAAGACACACACACTCACACCACACATTCTCAACTCTTCAATTGAAAGCGAACGTTAATTTGTCTTCAACTGAAAACCCCCCTTCTGAACACAAGACTTCGCATACATATTTTACTTTGCCACAAGCAAACGAAAGAAAATTTAACACTGCATTGTACTTTAATTGCCACAAAGAAAAATATAATTTTGAACTTGCTGCTACATGAAGCACTCTCAAACATTTCATTCATGTTGAACTTTTTTAAATGATGTTTAAGTTTTTACAGCTTTTCTTTCCTTCTTTTCTTGCAATGTTAAGCAGGAAGTTTTAATTGTTTTATTTCATTTCATGCTAATTTATCATTTTTAGCAAGAAACAACAGGCAAAGACACACACCCACACACCCACAGACACACACACATGCACAATTGTGCAAATATTTTGTCATGCATTTATTGCATTTTAATGCTGAATGTGGTAAAATATGTTAATAAAAGTCATTATGCATACAATACCTCAGATCAACAAGATGATAAATTAATTAAAATTGATGACAGTCATAAATTTATTTGCTGAAAAGAAATTTAGGAGAAAAATCACGAGAAATATTTCTGAAAATGATTTAAGTTTGCAAACAGTTTTTAGAGATCAGAAAATATGAAGAAACTTAGAGGCAAAAATTTCAAGTTTCGATAAAATCAAAGGGCTGAACTACGCTGAGGTTTCCTGTAGGAAAGTGTTCAATTTCGGATTGAAAACAAGAAATATAAAAAAAAAAATGCGCTGAATTGCTGGATCTGGCCTTCGATGTGATTCGAGTGCTGTTTGAAATCTATTTAATTGAATTTCAGTACAAATTAAAAGTTGAATCGTTTATAAAACCCAAATATTTAAGCACCTTCACTTGTTTAAATTATTGCTGGGCCCACATAATCATAAGATATGATAATTCGCAAGCTCATGCCTTTTTTTTTTGACAATAAGTACAACATTTTTAATATTGTTTTGCACAAAAAATTCTTATTTATCTTTGGTCATTATTCATGTTGAAGACCTTTTCTTTTCGTCTTCATATTACAACTCGCATTTTAAGAAAAAAAAAGTGCAAGAAAATTTTTAGTTTTTTCCAGAAAAGAAATCGGCATTGTTTAAGCAAATAAATACAGGGTCAGCTGAATCATACAAATTGGCCCACAAAACCCTTTAAACCAAGATTTTATGTGAGAAACAATTACATAACGAGTATTAAGTGCGAAAATAACGTAACCAACTTTCTTCCGATTTATCCTTGCTTTCTTTTTCGCTTAAAATGTCAATGCTTAGTATTGAATTTAGAATGGCCTAGTAGTATTTGATTTAATAAATTATTTATTGGATTATTTACAACAAATATTTCATAGTTATGAAATGTTTACTATAGAAATATTGTATAGAAATTAGCACGAATTGTGCCGCAATTTTATTCACCAACATTTTGCAAAACTACCAAACGAATGTTTAAATAAATCTGCTTCTTTTCCATCGCTCGTTTACTTTAATTTATTTATTTTAAAAGCAAAATTAAATAACTGTATTCAATACTTTACAATTCCCAAAAAAAAAACTCCAATATATAGCACAGCCTGCCTTTTTACTTTGAATAATTTTTCAAATTTACTACTTTTTGAAAAATGTTGAACTTTTTTGTTGGGAAAAACTACACAAAAGAGTAATACAAGCGTAGCAACTTCTGAGGAAAAACACTTTTGCAGCAACTTATTTGCAAGTTGTTGCATAAACAGCACAACCTTCCTGCAAAACAAACCAACACACAATCAATCGGTTTCAACATGGTTATTACATTGTTATGAAAACACACTTATGCAATGTAAATGATAAATGAAAACTTTGTTGTTGATTAATTTCAATATTGATTTGCAAATTAGAAACGTAGAATAAATGCACAAGAGTACTACTACACATAGATTTTCATTGTAAAAACAACATCAATAAAATAACTACAAGAGAAAACCAACAAATGTGAAAAGTATATTTTACACAGTTATTGTACAGGAAAATTGGAAAAACAAATAAAATAAAAGAATATAAAAGCATAAAAAGTGGAAATTGTATTTAAAAAGCAAAAGAAGCTAACAATAAAGAGAAAAAGAATAATTTAAAACTGCAATTTATAGTCCTTTGCATGCACCGACACACCGATGCCGACACAGACACACGAAATGTTAACAAATAAACAATTGCTAAACCAAAACCAAAGAAGAAAAATAAAACGAATAAAAACATTAAAAATAAATAGAAAACAGCCTTTGAATAGGAAATCAACAATATTTTATTAAAAAAAAAAAAAATAAACAGTTTGCTAAAGAATGAAAGCATATTTACAAAAAAAAAAAAAAACCTTGTGAGAGGGAATCTCAACTTGAAAGAATTTTCTGGGGCATGACAACTAGACAAGACTAGTTTACTGAAACTTCTTTTAAATGAATTTAAAGGGGAGCTAGGCTATTTATTTAGCATACACGACGCACTGATACCTTTGTAAGGAATCAATTCCAAATTTTTAGTATTAATACCGATATTCATAAAAAATAAAATGTTGTTTAAATATGTTTTAGAACAAATTTTTCGTATAAAATTTGTTTTAAAATGTATGAATACTGGCATTCGATTTTGCAGAGAGACACGAAAATGTCTCAACAACAATAACAGTGCCATCGAATAACTGACTCTATAAGAAGATAGCGTACCGTTGAATATAATTTGCTTTCCTCAAAGCAATAATTTTCTACTCATAATCGAGAGCATATGCGGCTATTGTCAAAAAAACTCGAATTCGATTAAGAGGTTTTTTTAATTGTTTGCTGGGTATTTCGATATAATAATTACGTTTCATGCCTGAACATTGTTGAGCGAACATATTTCCGAACAAAGCTGTTGGAACCGGAACAAAACATGGACATCAAAGGTCTACATTAGTCGAACTCCTGTGCCATCAAGAAATCGATAGCTAGTAATAGACTGCATATTCTAATAGAAAATTCTTGATTCTCTTAAAAATCGTTTTGTTATGGAAAAAAACCTTGAACAAAATCTGCTACATCTTTGTTGTATAGCGGCTCAAAATTTGCGCTAAACTATTGGGCAATTAAAAAATCAATGGATTTGGAGCTTCAGCGCGACTGCTATATCTTTATAAAACATTATTATTGTGTTGAGCTTTGAAAATTTTAAATTTGCTATTAATTTTAATAATTATGTTCAATTTTCAAACGAAGAATCTGTATACATACATTTACCGAATATCTCCCCTTTTAAAAAGCCATGTAGAGGTATAAAAATGCATCTGTCTCATTCCAGCCTCGATGATACAAAAATAATTTTCTTGCATTATTTTCCAGCTCTGCCAATTTTCAGACAACACAAAAAATGCCAATGAATAACAATTGTTTGTGAGTGTGTGCGATGATCGAGAATACAAACATGTAAAAAAATAATAAAAAAAACAACAACATCATCATCATCATCGACAACTACAAATAATTTTCTAAAAGAACAAAAAAAAAGAGATTTCTTGTTTTATTTTGTTCTCTTTTTACTTTTCTCTATTTTGCTTTTTATAACTTTTAGTTGCAGCTCAAATGGCCACCATTGTTGTTATTAATTTGCTGTAATTGTTTTTTCTTGTTGCCATTTTTATTACTGCCGTTATTGTTGTTGTTGGTGGTTTTTATTTCATAAGCAAAACTAACATCAAATGAATGTTCTGCCACTCTCACTCTGACATTCTGCTCGTCGGCAAGTGTGAAGGTGTTTCCGTGTTCAGGCGAGTGATGTGTGAGTGTTTATTAGTTGTTGTCTTATGTGTTGGTTGGTGTGTAATAGAGAAAATACATTTAACATTTTTTCCCCCCATAAAGTTAAAAAGGAAACGGAAACTAGGCCACAAAACTTTTCTAATTGTTTGGCTACACGCAATGGTAAATTGTATATTTTTTTTTTGCAATTTTGTAATTTTTATAGTTGCAAAGCGTGGTGCAACATTCTTGAAGAGGCAAGACAACATTTTGGGAATGCTTGAAATTTTTTCAATTCTGTTTTGCATTTAAAAACAAATTGTGTAAGGGAAAGTTAAAGGAATTGTTTTGGTTTTGGCTTTATTTTTTATTTTTACATAGAGCTTGAGAATTATAGTGCTTATTACAGAAATTGACACTAAGTTGAAACATGTTACAGTTCAGACTTGGCATAAAAAATTTTCTTGGTATACATTCCAAACACATGTTTAGTGTTTTTGAAGATATTCATTAAACTTAAAGATTTAATAAATATAACAACAAAAATTTTATAACAATTTTATCTCCCATAAAGCATAAGTGATTCCAAAAATCGAGATGTAGGAAGAAAATTCATTGAAAGTACTCAAAATGTATATTTTTTCGATAATAAAGCTTAAATGCTTATACTTTTTACATTTTCTGCAATTTATATCCAAATAACGCAAATCAACTCAGCAAGCACCTACACGTTTGGCAAGTAAATTTATATTTCGGTCTTCCAATTCTGATTTTAAATATATTGGTATATATCTGAGACTGGTTTTTGTTGAGTTATGCATTTCATTTCAGCATAAATTTTTGTACATACTCATAATCAGAATTGGGAATAAATCGGAAATTTCGCCTTTTGTATGCAATTTGGTAAAAGTGTTAAATCTATTTATGGTACTTAGCAAAGCAAATGGGAATCACATTGCCTCACAACGTCCTAAAGCACATTTCCAAAAATGGCGAAAATCGGGCTGCTGTTATGGTCAACAGAATAAACGAAAAATTTCTCTGTATAAGTAAATTTAATTTTCAAATTTAACTGAAAATGTTTTGGCTTTAAAACCTTCTACTAAGCATGCTCCTAGTCCTCAAACGCCACTCAGTACAGTTAATTTTTTTTCTATTTTGGTTTTAATTCATTATTTAAAACTGAAACCGTTTCAATAAAAAAGAAGTTTTTTCAACTTTAATTTCGATTCAGTTAAAACAATTAATATTTTTCCGCTCATTTAATTTGTAATCAATTAAGTAAAGTGTGTGTGTGTGTGTGTGGGAGTGTGAATGTGAGGGAGAATTCGAGAAAATGATATCCTTCGCATATCGTTTGTATTTAAGTTTCATTTCATTTCTTTTTTATTGTTGTTTAAAACTTATTTTGACATTTTAATTAAAAACCATACTATTGACACTAGAAGCGTTTGCACCGTTCCTTCTTTCCTTCTGTTTTTTGCACATTCGCTTTTATCTCCTTATTTTATGTTTTTGTTTCGCTATACTATTTATGTTTTGCTTTTCATATCATTCGAGCGAATTTGTCGCTTGCTCGTTGAGAATTAAATGGATTTCAAAAATAAAACAACAAAACAAAAATGATATGGAAAACACTGGCAAAAAGAAGAGAGGAGACCTTTTAGTTAAATTGAATTTGGTGTCATTAACTTGAATCACTTAAAATCGTTTTGCCGTTGGTTTAATAAAAGTATATAAACTGAAATTTATCACTGTTTTAAATTTCTTTTTTTTATAGTCTATTGAGTGAACAATAGAAGAAGTTGTTGTTGCTATTGAAGCTGATGGCAAAGTTACCTTTTCACACCATATATGAAGGTACATATTTCGTTGCCGCCAGACATCAGTTGGAGTATGATTTGTTGTGTTAGTGTTTACGCCATCGTTTCAGTTAAAAATTGTTTCAGTTTTATGGCATTGCTGTTATTTTATCTCTTCTTATTTTACTGTTTATACGCTTTACTGGCATTAAATAGTGCAAGAAGCTGATAAACACATTTGGCAGTGACATGTAAGCTTGCATTGCATGAATATAGAATTAAGAATAGGTTTTCCTAAAGCTGTCTTGTAGTTTTTAGCAGTTACGGTTGTTTTAATAAAATTGAATTTCAATATTTAAGTGATAACTGCTGTTTAGTATGGGAAAAGTGCTGAATTCATAAAAAAAATCACTACTTATCGGATGCATCTGAAAATTTCATTACGTATTTTCACTTGTCAAAGAAAGTGATGTCAAAGATTATCAATTATTTTTGAAAACTATCAATATGCAAGCAACACATGTGACAACATTGAACTTCCTTTTACTGGCATTTGAAATTGCATAACAGCGAGGTTGCGCAATAGGCAGCACAAAATCTCTATTAAGTGGCAAAGTAGACAAAAATAAATTGCAAACCAATACAAATAGCAACAATAATATTGATATTGAAATGCTTTTTCAAACATGTTTGAAATTTCATGAACAGGGGGGGGGGGGCAATAAACAAGCATGTGCATGATCTACTGGTTTCAATTATGGCGCAGGAACAACTATTGAGAATTTTGTGTGTTTGCAAAATAAACTTGTATATAGCAGAAAGTGAAAGCGTTTTCATTTAGTAATAAATAAATAATTTCTTTTTTTCTCTTTTCGCAGTTGAGCTCAAGTTATGCAGACGAGGATTTGTCGTCAGACACATGGGAAACACCACCAGCTTTGGAAACATTTACCAGTTATGAGGTAATTTCAAATGCACAACATCAGCTTAAAAGTTACTAGAGAATCCTATATTTTTTTAATCTTGTAGGATATGCAACGCTATTTTGATCACCGTAATCAAAGAAGGCTGAGACACATTGAAAATCCCTTGAAAGATTCTTATATAGAAGCCTATAATCAGCATAATGAACAAGAAGAACTGAGAATTAAGCGTGCTGCACCTCAGCAGCCCGAAAATAAACCGCCACCTGCCTTAATAAAGTTTGAAGTCAGCGATGCTGTGGAGCCCACAGATGAGGTCAAGCAGCTGATACGTCAATATAAAAGCAGACAGTTGCAACAGAATGAGAAGTACATGGAAACAATACCTTCTACCACTGGCAGGAACTTTGAAGTGGGTGCTAAGCCCTCAAATGTTATAAGTAAGCAAAAGGTATTTGGCAAACGCTTGGAGAGGTATAAACGTTCTGCGACCCAACAGCAGCAGCCAGTTAATTTTAAAGTCAAATATATACCATTCGAGGTAACAGATGCCCGCGAGCCAGATGCTCAAACCAAACGATTAATTAAACGCATGCGTGCCTTAGAAATCGAGAGATTGGCCACCGCAAGTAATAGAAACAACTCTATGATGCAGCCGGTTGTCGTGGAAACCACCACTACAACTACGAAAAAACCGTTCGCTAAACGTTCTAAATTCGTGAAGCAATGGAAGCCTAAAAGAATAAGACGTGAAGCTGCTGCTCCCGAAATGATTAAGTTTGAAATATCCGATGCCAAAGACCCAGATCCTGCTTTAAAGACCTTTATGAATAGCAAAAGGGAAAGTAAAGATTTAAAATTGGAGAAAAAATCAGACATGAAGGCTGGCAAGCCTGCAGATACTGACAGCAGTGAACAAAATTCCCAGGCTTCGAAGAGGTATTTCGTTTTCAAAGAAGGGCCTACCAAAGTAAAAAAGTCCATAGCCGCAATACCTCATGATGTGCAAAATATTATTTCACATCTGATAAAAGGTGGTGGCGGGGGTGGGGGAGGAGTAGTCGGCGTTGGTGGTAAAGCTTATTTGAAATATATACCAGCCCAACAAATGGATTATAATAATTTGAAGGCAGCATATCCCATAGCCAAAGGAGTTGAAGGTTTGTACGGCCACGGGGCCGCAGGAGGAGGAGGAGGAGGAGGTGGTGGTGGTGGTGGTGGTTACGGTTATGGTCATGGTTATGGTCATGGCGGTGGAAGCGGTGGTGGAGCAGTAAACTATGGAAAGTATGCACATGCTGTGCCAGTTAAATTTGTTTACCATCCAGTTGTAGTGGGAGCCATTGGTGGCCATGGCGGTGGCTATCAAGGTGGTGGAGGAGAGATAGGAGCAGGTGGTCATGGAGGCGGTGGTCATGGAGGAGCGGGGGCTGCTGTTGCTGTGCCAGTGAAATATGTCGCTGTGGGAGGAGATGAAGCTGGCTACGGTGGTGGTGGCGGTGGTGGAGAAGGAGGTCATGGTGGTGGTTATGGTTATGGTGGTGGTGGTGGTGGTGGTGGTGGAGAAGGGGTTCATGGAGGTGTTTATGCTACTGGTGAAGGTGGATATGGCGATGGGGGCGAGGCTGCCAAATATGTGGCTACAATTGCAGCTGAGGGAGGTGGAGGTGGTGGCTATGAAGGTGGTGGTGGTCACGCTGTAGCGTATGCAGGTGGTCAAGAGGGCAATAGTTATGGTGGTGGCAAAGGCGGTCACGGAGCGGCCTACGTTGCTGCTGCAGCACCTGAGGAAGCTTATGCTGCCGGTGGCGAGGGAGGCGGTCATGGTGGAGGATATGGGGCCGCTGGTGGCCATGGCATTATCTACGGCTTAGCACATGGTGCTGGCTTGGGGGCTCATGCAAATTATGCTGGCATCCATGGCGGAGGTGGAGAAGCTCATGCAGGTGGCGGTGGTGGTGGATATTTTGCGGCCCACGCCGCTCCACCAGCAATAGTTCATCCAATAGTTGTGGCAGAGGGTGGTGGTGCAGCAAAAGGAGCAACAGCTTATGGTGCCGGCTTAGCGGAGGCGCCCGCTGCTAAAAATGCTGGCAATGAAGCCATAAAAGCCATACCGGCTCCCCAATTCAAAGGAGAAATCAAATACAGTGTTGTTCCCACTGTAGAACAATATGCCAAAACTGCCACTCAAGATTTTCACTTAAAGCTTTATTCACCCGAGTCATTGCTAGCCAAAGCACAGCTGATAGCCAAAGATCAGGCAAAAGCCATAGCAGAAGAAGGTCAGAAGGCAGTAGCTGCCGCTTATAGCTTGGCGGCAGGAAAGGGTGCGGCACTATTTGGTGGCGGAAAAGATGGTTATGGTGGCGGCGGCGGTGCTAGTAAAGCAGAAGGCTATGGGGGAGCCGAGGGAGGCTTTGGCTCAAAAATTGCTGCTGAAGGTCTAGCTGGTGGTAAGGGTGGTGGAGGAGGAGGAGGTTATGTTGGCGGTGGTGGTGGTGGTGCTGGTCCTGTCATTAAAATTGAATATCATGCTCCTGCCGAATCATTCAAGGGAAACTACAAAGACATTCCCGAATTTCAGCAGCTTTCTGCGCTGGTAGGCAAATCTCCAGAGGACCAAATACATGGTCTTACTTATTTATTAGCCAAAGAAATGCAAAACCGTTTACATTTGCAGCGTCAGCACAACTTTGGTGGTGGCAACGGTGGAGGCGAACCTGTCAAAGGAGCAGGAGGTTTTGGTGCTGGCAAAGCTGGCTACTATGACGGCGGAGGAAGTGGTGGGGGTGGCGCCGAAGTAGCTTTGGAAGCCCGTCCCCAAGATAACAAGGCGCCAGTACTATTTCAGCCTCAAGAAGCAGAAGGCTTAGGTGAAAGTCTAGCAGCTGAAGGTGGCAAAGGTGCTGGTGGTGGCGGTGGCGGTGGTGGTGGAGGTTACTATCAGCCCATAGTTGGTAAATATTTAGGCATGGCAAAATCAAAGCCCTACATACCCGTAATTGAGGCATCAGGTGGTGAAGAGCTTAAAGGTGCTGGAGGTGCCCTGGCAGCTAAGGGAGGTGGTGGAGGCGGAAAAGTGGCCGGCGGTGCTTATGGGCTTTCTCCTAATTATAAAGGCTTGGGCGGGTTAAAGGGTTTTGGTGCTGGTGCTGGTGCAGGAGCTAAGGCAGCTGTTGGAGGCGGAGAAATATTTAACGCAAATGCTTATGAGGAGGCAGCTGCTAAGGTAAGTCAAACTCATTTTACATTATTTTTCAGCACAAATGACTTGATTTTTCGTTCTGCTTCAATTGCTACTTGAGCGAAAGTTCTCCTTAAATTCTTCACTTCCTCTTATAGCCGTATAATTATTTTATTCAAGTATACTAATTCTTAAGTAAATGTGTTGCGAATTCCCTCCGAGATGATTGAATTTTACCAAAAGTGCATTTGCAAGCGCCTACAAAGTTTTCTTGGAACTCAATTTGGATATTCTAATGAACGATTTTAATAGAATATATTTTAAGATTAGCATAACGGGATCTTCTAGGACCCAAGTGGAGCGGTTCCACAACTGGCAGCCCGTGGAGTTTAATGTTGCATTAGTGGCATTACCTGCATGTTCTATTTGGCCACATTGGCTAAAGTTTTTGGTTTTATAATAAGTACATTTTCCATCATTTGTTAAGCTTTTGACAAACTCAATTTGTCTTTACCTCTGGTGGAATTCCAGCTTCACATCTACAGGAGCATTATCTACACGATTGGATTTACTACGTTTTTCGAATCGACTCCACAAAAAATTTAAATTTACCACTGGGTGTTGGTTGTACTTGCTCTCAGCAAACAAAGAACTTTTCAATACCATCATTAATTTAACGCTGTTTTATAACGCTTAATACCTTTTTATGGTGCATGTTTTTTGCTTTTGCTGAAAAACTTAATTTTCTCTGTCTGGCTTTTGTAATCCCCTCATGGATTAAGCCGCGTCACAAACAGCATTAATCCATTTACGTGCTCATTACAACAATAACTACAACTACAAAAGTAGTTAAAATTTGCAAAAGAAAAAACTGCTTTCGAACTCGTCTACTTTTTATTGTGCACCATTTCAAATACCAGCACAAACAAACACACACACGAAAACCTGTTTAAAATTAAAGCAAACAATCTAGACAATATACGAGCGCCCAAACTACGCAACCGTTTCTGTTTTTTTTCTGTCTTTCTTAACATAAACAAGACATTTCCAGAGAGTGGAAAAGCCCAAACTTTTTCAACATCCTGCTTTTGTTGTTGGCTTAAGAGACAGTTTGTTTGATGGTGTGTCAATTGATGCGTTCAGCTTCACTCTTCCTAACGCTTCGGCAAATGTGTGCAAGTCTGTGTATAAGTGTTTTCTAGAGTGCAAGTGAATGTACTTCCGTTTTCCTGTTATAGTTTGATGATGATACCAAACGTAGTCGTTTCATTTTATTCATTTTCTTGTGATTTCTTAACAATTTGCTTGCTTCTTCGTTCTCTTCCCTTTTCTCTTGCACTGTCTTTCACACATACGCACACACATACATTTCGTACTTACGTACTTTGTACGAAAAAGGCAAATAATGAATTTCCTGTATGGGATGTGTACAACGAAGGTTAAATTGTGAGTGTAAGTACTTTCCTCTTGCCAAGTCTGCAAGAAAAGCGCCAGAGAACATTTTAATGTGTTTTGTGTTTGTGAAAATGCAAAATAACAACGACATTGAAATTGTTTGTCGAACTTGAAAATTTTCTACGATTAAATGCCTTTTTTCATATTCCTTACGACAATTTCAGAATGAATGCAAACTAAGCAAGTCCTGGCAGAAATAAATAAATAAGAAAGTCTGTACGGTAAGAAATAAATGCAAAAGAATGATAAAAAAATGTCGGTACAAATGAGACATGGACATGCATTCAATTAAAATATTCCCATTGAGAAAACTCCCAATGATGCACGCGCAACGGAAAAATGTGGTTTTAGAAAAAAAAGCAAGTTATCGGAATATAAAATTCAATGGAAAAAATATTTTAAAACTGATGCATTTTTAATAGTGAAATAACTTCTATATTAAGTTAAAAGTAAAATTGCAAAATATTAAAGTGATATGAAATAGTCTGCAATCACTTTAAAAGATTGATTTATAATATTTTCACAGCATTCACAGCAATGAGACCAAAATATTTCACTATCAGAACTCACTTTTAGTGTAATGCCCAAATAAATTTTCCCTTTATATGGTTTTCACATTAAAATTATCCAAGCAACATATTATTATTGCAACAGCAGTTAAGAGAAATATTTTCAAACCGTTTTTTTTTTTAATTTCCCATTTAATCAGTATGGTCTTTAGTAATTAGTTAATTACAATTAAAATATGTTTATGTAATTCGTTCTTTTTATTTGTTTTTATTAGCTCAAGGTCGGCAAAGGATGATGGTCTGTCTAGCTCCTTTTTTATATTACTTTTCGTTATTTTGGAAACCTTGCAATTTAGTTCCAAATTATAATTTGGCATTCGAGAAAATTTCATTTCCAGACCTGGTTCGTTTTATGAGCTGAAAACTATTGTGAGTAGTTTCTTTTACTGATCAGTGTTACCTCCCCTTGGATTAATATTTGCAACATAAAATACAAATGTTTAGTGCATAATATGCCATCTACTTAGTTAAGGCCCAAGCAATTTAATTTGCTTGTTATATCACAAAATTGATGCGTTTTCAATTTAAGCTCTTACGAGGTAAAAAAGAAAGACTCTGACTGACTCTGAATCAAATCAACTGATAGCAAATACTTCTGGTGCTGCTACTGGTGAAAAAGTAAACTTGACAGACAGACAGCGAGGCAAACAAGCAATTTTATATTCATTCTGCCAACATCCATCCAACCATCCATCGAACCAATTCCAAAGGCTTAAAAATCTATAAGACTGTTTACAGCTTGGACAGATTTAACTTGTGAGTCTGCATATTATCGGTTGTTGAGTTGTTGTAATCCCCAAAGTTATGCACAACAGCAGCAGCAGCAGCAGCAGAAATAATAACAAACAAACAAAAAAAGAGGAAAAAAAGTTAAACACTTTTGTTAACTTGTTCTGTTTTGCCAGATTTTTAACAAACATGTTTTGTTGTAAACTACTTTAAACTCGTACTTGCGATGATACACTCACACAGCAAATTCCTTTAGTTTTGCTCGGGTATGATGTTCTGTTCCCATTTGCCGCATTCAGTATTAAAATCTCATCTTAAGACTGGGCTGCCTTGTTGAGCAAATTGGAAAAATTTACAAATTTTGTTGCAGAAGAAAACCATTTAAAGCAAAATATTATCGTAATAATACCTTGGCTTACGTTTTAAGTACATACGAATACATTTCGATTATGTCAGTAGTCTTGTTTTGAGAGTGGTGTGTGTTGGGCAAAAGCATTGCTAGAATTGCAACAAAGTTTAATTGTTTGCTATGATCCCAAAAGAAAAAATTACCTACAGGAAAAAAATTATCAGTTTATCTTTTGAAGGAGATCTGCTAAAGCTTTTCTTATTGTTATGGATATTTTAGTTTGATATTTAAGAATTTTTCTTTTTAATTTTTGTTTGCTTTTTGTATCAAAAGTGTCTTCAACACTAAAGTATCATTAGCAAACTATTGAAATCGTTTTATTCTTGTTGCTTCATAAGTTTTTGAAGAGTTTCAAAGAAAAATAGGCATGTGGAATTTTCTTATGGTTTGTTACTCATGTGAGCCTGGAAATATGCAATAGCTTTTAAAAGCTTAAAGACCCCATGGCAGAATGCAACAAATTGAGAAACATTTTTGTGACACTCTTAGCATGCAGGGAATAGGAATTTCGGTACTCCAAGACTAGTTTTTATTTTTTAACAATTTATAAAATAATTTTATAAATTAAAGCACCTACAGAAGAATGAAAACCCACCACTACACATTTTCCAAGTATTTTCGCATATGATTTTTGTGTTTGCCAATATTTATATTAAACACGTATTAGTCCCTATTTTAAAACTAAACAAAAAATATTTATTATTTGGTTTTTTTGCGACCCCTGTTTTTATATTTTATTAACGGAATCATGAAAAATAAAATGTAGTTTAAATACGTTTTAGAAAAATTTTTTCATATAAAATTTGTTTTAAAATGTATGTATATCAACAACATTTTAAATTTTATGAATACCGGTGTATATATTTATTTTCTTGAGCTAAAGGTCTTTTTTTGCTAAAAATATTTAATTATTTTTGTCGATATTTCGCTCTCCAATAAAAATTATTTTCATTATTATTGTCCTGAAGGAGCTACCCGAAGGAGAGCGAAATATCGACAAAAATAATTAAATATTTTTAACAAAAGAAGACCTTTAGCTTATGAAAATAAATATTTAAAATACAAAAAATATTTTTACTAAAAGCATGGAAGAAGGGACGGAAAGACATCGAATCAGGTTAAGTGTTTTCATATATGATATGATTGTACACAGTACACTACATAATAGCATCTATAAGATTTTCTATTTAAAACGAGATAAACGAGGCTAAGAGATACTTAAGCAGAGAGAAACGAAAATGTTTTCACAAGTATTCCTTATTATTTTCATGTGGTAAGTCTTAATAACTTTATCAATTAAGATAACGCATTAAATCAAGGAGAAAACTTGCTATTCCCATTTTTTCCACTATTTTTGATACCAAAAGTAAAATCCTTATAAAAAAAATGTTTTTAGTTGTGCATTTCAAGGGGGTTTCCGATGCAGTTCTATGGTATGCAATATTTGTCAAATTATAACTTTTACAGGACGATGTTGACAAACCTGTCTGCAAATGCAAATCGTTTTGTAGTCTTTTTCTCTAAATATTTCAAATTTTGTACACAATAAATATTGTAGAAAATACAGCAAAACCAAGTTGTGCATTTCGAGGGGGTTTTCGATGCCTAAAAATGAAAGAAATACAAATCACAATATTCATGGAATACATTTTTTTATTTTAACATGCTGTTGGCATATGTTTGCAAAGTGATGTAAATATACATCACAACATTTGTTGAGGTGGGATAGTTGCTTTGAGCTGGAGTCGTTTTTAAATAGCGCACAAAAAGTTTGTGTTGGCGTGTCTTATGGAGAACTATAACTTTTTCGCAGCTTCTTTTTTTATATTTTTGGGCTGATTATAAGGAAGGAAAAAATGGGTGGCAGCTATTTTGTCGCTGATAACTTTCCAAATAAGCCGAATCACTATACCTAAACTTTTCAACACTCTTCAGCTTCTTTTTAATGTTGCCCACACATTTACGCACACACACACACACACTTTCTTTAACTCTTTTTCTTGAGCAAAAAGAACAACGAAAGATGACAAAACATGTGCAAAACTATTTTGCCAAAGCAAACTATATAACGAAAATGAAGAAAAATAAATTGAACATAAAAGTTTAAGTATTGCTCGTCATTGGCAGCTGCATAAATGAGTTTAAGCAATTTAACTTTGTACGTTCCTTGAGAGAAATCCTCAGCAGCAAATTTTGAAAATAAAAATTAACAGATCTCTAAAATTAAATTTTTATTCAAGTTTTTTAGGCAGGGTTATACAAGTAATATAAATAAAACTTTCCTAGCAGGATCTCAAGAGCTCAACTTTTGTCGATTCGACTTACATACATACATGTATATGTATACTCGTATTCATTCCAAGAAAATTTTTTTTGTACATTAATCTCCCCCTTTATTGCCATAACAGCTTGTGATCAATTTTCATATTCCCCTTTCCTAATTGTCCTTTAATATTCTTTTCAAAAGTTAATCATTGTTCTAACAAAAGTCAAAATTACAGCTACAAGAAAATCAAGGATATATTTGCTTTCACAAAATCTACATTCATATAGTTTCTCTTTTCTTTTTTTAAATATAGATTAACAATGTATACATTCATCTTTACTGAGCTGGTTTATCTTTGTTAAACATTCTTTTGATCATTGATTTTTTTAGCATCTTCAATTTGCATTTAATCATCCTTGTTTCATGGCAGTTAATGGTTCATTTGTTCTTTTGAGCTCTAAATTCATTTTTATATGAGTTTTTGCCACACAAATAGTCAAATGTGAAGAAGGGTAGAAAGAGAGAGAGTAATGTAGCGAAAGTTTGCTTAATTCGTTTCCTTTTTTCATTATTCTTGTTTGTCTTGTTGTGGTGTCCTTGTATTCTCTTGTCTAATTTGAAAAACATTGTAATCAAATGCTTGATTTCATTGTTTCCTTTTAAGACACTTTGCATTTGCTCCCTTAGCGGTTGCACACATACATACATATGTATAAGAAGATTTATTTGTTATTGCTTTTTCGCCTTCGTTTAAAAATTGTGTGTTAAAATTTTGCTAGCTGCCAATTTTTTTTTTTTTGGGTTAATTTTTTAGTGGAGACTATCATGATATATTTGTTCAATGAAGTGTAGGAAAAAATTAATTTTTTCTTTCCGCAGATTGCCCCATCCTCAGGGGTACAAATGCATCTTGCTGATCCTATCCTGGCAGATGGGTACAGGATATATTGGTAAGCAAAGATCTTAGGCGGGTCCCGAAGAGTTGCGGCCTGTCTTGAGAGGCCTGCTGAAACCCTCCACCGAATTGTAATTCGGCAGTCAGCAGATCTGTAAACCGAGATGGGACCATGAGATCGCATGGAAAAGGGGGTTCATAACCAATGATTATGCTGATTATACGGCCTTCGGATCGCCATATATATTTTTTCGGGGCTCCAAATGTACCCGTTAAGAACTGTATTGGCAAGATCATCAGGGCTAGTTAAAAGCCTTATGTTCCTAGAAATTTCTACATGCCACCCAATGAATTGCACTGCAGCAGAAATTACTTAGCTCAAACTCCCCAGTAACAAGTTTTGTTATTGGCCAAGAAGAGTAGCAAATAAATTGCTACCCAGACAGTATGACTATCTGTTCGGGGGCGGTGGTATAACACGTGATGTAATACATCACATGGTTTGATCTATCCAGCGTAAGGCTAGCGCTTCTAGCCAGGTACTCCATATCTGCCTTCATACTACCAATGAGCTCAAAGCATCTTAATTTTGGAAACTTTTTCAAGAGAGCTTATTAAAAGTTGTTGTAACAAATTAATGGTGCAAGTGGCTTAAATTGAATACAGTGCATTTACATGAACACTGATAGGGGGATATCTACTGGTGTGTCAACCCACATATAAACATAAATAAGAGAAGCTTTAGGGGACTTTAAAACTTATATTAAGGAGTGGCGTTGCGAGCCTCATTAAGCCTTCACCAATGAGTGTTGCCAAATCAATTTTACATAAACAAGAAAGTAACATGAAATATAGGCTAATATATCCACAAAAATTGAAACAACGTTTTTTTTAACGCTATCGAATAAAAGAATTTAAATGTAAAAAATAAAATATAGAAAAAAGTGTGTTGTTGACTACACGGGAACTTGAAAAAGAGTGAACTGATCCTGATCAGCACGATATGAATAAGTACAAAAATTGTTGCGCAATCAACGGCACTAAATGTCCGTATGACATTAATATTCAATTCGCTATAAATTGATGTCAACTGCTCGACTCAAGACTAGCTCGAATAAACTTTCTTGTACGTGCTTATATAATTAATAGGGCAATATTGTTACCACGCCACATTATCCCTATCCGCGAATTCATTGGCTTTGAAAAAAAAACATAGATGTAGTAACCTGGCTACTCCGATTTACTTTGGCGGCAAAGTGACAAGAAGATTTGTTACAAATTCTATATATGATGGAAGCTGGAAATCAGCTTTACTGTTAAGCATTGCCATAGTTTATATGACTCGTTTCGGCCGCGTAGGTAAAAGCCAATATTTCAGACAGAACTCTGTCTTATATACTGACTGATATAAAAACTTTTCTCTTTCTGCACGTGTTAAATTCCCAGTTTATTCCCTTTTATATTACATTAAAGCAATTTTCCATTCATTACTAACAATTAGCAACAACAAAAAAAAACAAAAGGTTTATTTTTGCCATTTTGTAACAGCAGTCTGGAAATAAAACCGCATTAAAATTTCATAAATTTTTCACACCACATAACTGAACAATTACATAAATTCATACAAACAAACCTGAACATTTAGAACATTTGGCACTCTGTCCTTAAGCTCATCAAAAATCTGTGAAAAGTCCTCATAGAAAAACCAAACATAAGCTCCCAAAATATGAGCAAGCATGTGTAACAACACAATTTTCATTCAACTCTCCTGCACACGCAAGCACACAAAGACTGGATTCTTATTTGAATCGTTCATGGCACAACACACGGCAACAGATCAGCCCAGACCATACAATCACAAAGTACTTGCTTGAATATAAGTAAAGGACCAACATATGTTTAAACCATTAAATACCAAAAAAAAAAAAGCGAACAAAAAAACAAAACTACCCGGTATGAAATCACAAAACTGGGAAAAACAAGTGTACAAGTGTTTTTAAGCTTGTTCTTTTCATGGTCATCATGGTTGTCACTCATCATCGTCGTCGTCACTATTCTCATCATCGGAAATCATGAAAGATTCTACTGCTGATGCTGTTGCAAAGTAGTGAAGTGGAATGGGGTTTCGCCATCCATGCTCAGTGAACACCAAACTTAAATGACAAAAGAATCCTTCAGTCATTCCATTTTTTTTTTTTTTGGTGGTGACGATGGTAATGCTGCTGATATTTTGCAAAGCTGCATTGAGTTTCAAGCAAAAATGAAATACTTTTTGTTGAACATTGAAATAAAACATGGAAAAAAACAGTAAAACAAATACTTGTCGTATGCCTAGAAGCAGACTCGATAACATATGAAAATTCAGATAAATCCATACACATAGACAAACAAACATACCTGCATGTTGCCATGTTGGCGAGTCATGTGCACTGAACACAAGCACCTGTACTCATACCTGAGCAATTCGGTTCCCTTGGAGTTTGGCTGCACAAAAACGTTTCATAATCACTTTTTCACAACAGGCAGACAATGAGAATAACACTGTCTCTCTGGCCACACATTAACATTGTCTAATAATTTTAACATTAACATGTTTAAATACATTCAGTCAGTCAGTCAGTCAGCCAGTTAGTCAGTTTTGCTGTCAAATAGAAGAAGAGTCAAAATACTCCAAAGACCATTTAAATAATAGGTATTACATTAATAATGGCAAAAAGACAAGAACAATGAGGATATGATCATTTTTATGGGCAAACAGCAAAATGTTGCAAGCAGCCAACGTAGGAGAATATTAAAAAAATTCATGCATGCAGGTACTTTAATTGTTTCACCATTCGCATTAATTATGGTCTATACACTCACAAAATATCAAAAAAAAAATTAAAATATTTAAAAGAAATTCAAGAGAAACAATACAAACTTCCTTCGTGATATGTTTTCGTTTTGAATTAAGTTAAACTGTATTTAAGGCATTTATCTTAAGAAATGCAAACAACTTGCACAACGCTGTGATCGTACAATTCTATCTCCGATCACGTATTCCACACTTTGGACCAGACTCCACTACTCTGCCACAGCGCTACCACAAAACAAGTGCTCAAAAACTAAACAACACTATATATTAATCATAATTTAGAGTGCTTGTAGCGCAATTCCAATATCGAAACACAATTTATTACTTGTTCAATCATCACGTAAATTACCATTTCACAAGTGTGACTTGCTATTCTTGTTAAACCTTTGCTCGTTCTTTTATTTTCTTGCTGATTATTAGTTTCTTTCTTTGCTTGATACACATGTGTTCATGGTTTTGAAAATGCTTTCTAGGGACATGAAACTCTTTGCGACAACCATGCTTTTTGTTTTTTTTTTTTTTTTTTGCCCAGACTTGCATGAACTTAAACGAAAAACAACAGCAGCAAAAACATTTCTAAAAAAAGTCAACAAACTGATAATTCAATCATGTTGCCATAACAAACCCCTACAAAACTACGTGATCAGATTTCAAAAAAAAAAAAGAACAGTCAACAAAAACCCAAAGAGTCAACATTTATATTTTCTAAAAGAACACACATAACCAAGTTTTAAATTGGACTGCATACGCATACCCGTACACAGAAATACAACTTTTATTTGGCTATTAAGGGAGCACCACACAAATCCACTCGTCCTTTATAATATACCGTGCATTTTTATCCCCCGAATATTTAGCATTAAAGTTTGCAAACATTATTCATTAAAAATTATTATTCATATTTTAATTTTATGCTGACCGTTTTCATACGAGTACATACACACATGGTCAGCATCAGTTGTAATCACTTAAGAATAAGAACATTTATTTCACATTGTTGCATGCACAAGCATGCATGTGTGTATCAACGTGCAAGTTTCAGATTATTTTGTATTGCGTACAGAAAACTAAGCATTAACTGCAGCAACAAAAACTTTATGGAAATAAAGATAAAGTGGTAGTTTTATATTTAAAATTAGGAATAAAACAATTTGGAAAACTTTTTCAGCAGCTTGACAGCTGTTGTTGTGCGAAAATTGTTTTAGAAATTATACCGTAATTTAGCTGTAATTTGCTTTTTTTAGCGAGGGCCATGCGCAGAGTTTATTTGTTTTTTTGTTTTACAAAAAAAAAATAATTTTCAATATAAACATGTATTTTCTAAAAAAAAAAAAATTTACAAGACTTACGATTCTTACTTACCAAAATGTTCGGATAATTATTAAATTACCGCAAATTTCTTTAAAAAATGTGCACCAACTGCAGTGCTTAGCATTTTAAACAAGATGAGAAACTCAAGTTCCGAATCTTTTTTTAGCTGGGGGGCAACTGACTGTTCTGTATCAGTAAAACAAAATTTATTGCACAAAAGAAAGAAAGTATCCATAAATTGCCTTTTGCTTAGAAACTGGCTTATGCCAGTTCAAGGTCGGGTGCTAACGAGAAGTGTGCCCGCTTCGAAACAGCTGGCTAAAGGCCAGCTTGTTTAATTATACCTTTAAAAAAATAATTAAATAAACGTCTAAAAAAAATGTTTATGTAAGAAATATGTAAAAAAGTTTCTCAACAAACAATTATTTAAACTTTCTTTACACTTCTCATACCAGCCGTTTGGCACAATCACGATTACCACACAAAACAGTTGCAGTTTTAAAATTTGGGGGATGCTTGAAACTAAAGACATATAATTTTCATTATAATGACCATAAACGATGGCAAATACGAGTACAATTGCAGCGAAACAATTTCCTTCATGTTTTGTTTCGTTTTTATCTTATTTTTTTATTTTATTCAAAGCCATAATTGTGTTATCCTTTTAATTTTGGACTTCAGCATCACGTTTTAGCTGTGGAAAAAGAACTGACTTTTGTACAATTTATATACATATTAATAGTTTGAGGAAGCAGATGACCTTTGGGGAAACATTTAAAAGGCTAAACATATGGCGCAACTTTAAAAGAAATTGGAGATAGGAAAAGCTTTTAATTACAATGCAGTTAAAACATGATTAATAATGGTTCAAAAAAATAATGTTCAATTCTTAGGGACTGTTAAACATTCATCCCTTGAAGCACAAATTAAAAAGGCAAAGAATTCGTGTAGGCGAAAAGACAAAATAAGAATTTTATGCAAAAAATGTTCGAAAATGTTGATATGTTCATCAAAATTTATTTGAAAATTTAGACTTTATTTAGCAGGTAAGAGGATGAAATATTTGCAGCATATATAAAGGAGTTGGTAAATTTTTCCACAACTGATGTTATGCATGCAAATCAAGTTGTTCGATATCATCATTTAAGAAATCAGTTCTGAGAAAAAATCTCATTACCATCTGTATTTATCATCACAATTGAAACTTAGTGACTATTTGAATTTAATTTAGTTCCCTTTAGCCAAACGAACAGTTTTCATCAGCTTTTGAGAAAAACTTTATCTTAAATAAATCCTTAAAAAAAGAGAAAACGAACATATAAATCACATCACGTTCGAGTTTAAAATAAAAAAAAATGTGTTTAAATTTCACACCAGTTTGCGATAAGAAAAAAGTCATTGCAAAAAAGAAAACTATTGGTGACCAGCACTGATTTACAGAAAATAATTTTCAAAAGAAATCTAAGCAAAGAAATAAGAAAAACGAATGAAAAAAATGCTACATCATGATGAAGTCATGAAGAAAATCTTTTTATGCAAAAAAAATATATTCAAAACTTAAAGTACCTTGCCAGGACTAAGAAAGAGTTCGGTTAAGATATATTACATCATTAGCACGCATTTATCAAAATGTAGTTCTGTGTTTACGGAGTCTAAAAACACATTAAGTGTCAAGCCCGCGATGTCGCTCAACACCATACGCTTACACAAGATTAGGGAAAAGAACAACAAAGTTTTAAATTTTGTTATTGTTTTGCATGTCACTCGATATCGCTTGCTCGCTTGGAGCAAGCGATATCGAGTGACAACGTGGGCCTGGCAGCATATATGTATATCAAAACAAAATATACCTTCCCAAAAGCAGGCAGTCAATTAGATCTGCAACAAGAAGAGTAACACTTTTTAAGTGTTTCAACAGCTTGAAACCATCGCCAGGTCTGAAGACTGTTCCCAATTCAAAATTACCGTTTAAAGCAAAACCTAGTGCCCAAGTCATTCTTCTTTTGCGCTTTACATGTAGCTTTAGGCTTTTGATTTAAAATAGAAGTTTCTACTTAAAATTTGTACCCAAGCATAGTTTCAAACCGAAATTTTTCATTGATTTTGAAATCTATAAGCAAGCTGTCATTACAAAATACTCTCTAAGTATTTCAAGAGACGATATCCATATTCAAACGAAGAGCAAGCAAATTTATTTCCAATAGAAGAATTTCCAAAGGCATAGAGAGGGAGAGAGAGAGAGAGAGAGAGCTATTTTTCACCATTATCTTCACATGAGTGTTTTTAAAACTTAACTGGCACAAGAATTCAAGTTTTGTAGTAACGGCTGGCAAATCTTGAAATCACCATAAAATATAAAATGTACTCTTTCAGTGAAACTGTTGTCAGCCTGCAAAATTGCCTGCAGAAAAAGCTTGTTTTTCATAAGTAATCGTATTGGCAAAATTCAAAAATAGATTACATAAATACCTGTTGAAAAATCTTTTTTATTTTAATTGCTTTAGTAAAAATATTTATATGTTATACAACTGAAAGTACTGGGACTGAAAGTACATATTTCATTGAATTTTTGTTTGTTTTCGCTCACTCTGACACAAATCCTATTTTCAAAAGAACTTTTGTATCATTCATTCTGCAAAAAGGCTATTGTATGAATTGTATGAGAATGACATCTGTTAAAGAAAACTGTACAATACTTCTGCTACTCATACTCAATTCGTTTGCAAGTGCTAAGCAATCTGAACAAGAAATTCAAATAACAGCAAAAAGAGAAAAAGAAAACAAGTTTAAATTAAAATAAGTAGCTGTCTCAGCAGGATTAAAAATACATGCTCAAGATGCTAAGAAAACGTATGTCCTCTACAAGAATAAATAGAAAAGTGCAATGCGAAGAGACATTTAATGCTCCTTAATATCTTAAGCCAGTTAAGGCCGCCCGATATTAGACATAATACAATGTTTGCAAATTTTGATGAAAACTTGCATTTAAATACTCTTCAACAATTTTCAAATATTTTAGCAACAACTTGGTGATAAAAATTCGAAGAACAAAAACAATGATTTGGTACATGACAGGAATTTAATATATTTGCAACATTTATTGCATTGCTTTGCATTTGCCCTTAGCACGTAAAAGAATCTGGATGACAATAAATGAAAAAAATCTATAAGCACACGCGCACACACACTGAGCAGCATATAGTTACACGAACGCATCATCATGCCAACACATTCGCACACAATGCATACATAATAACAGCAATAAAAAACCAGGAGAAAGTAAGAAATGTATTGCATACTTTTAGACTTAAATGAGATTTAACTATATTGTAACATTAAAACGAATTTGTGGACGACACAAGATACACTGCAGGTGACAGTTACAAAATAAAAAGACTTTCTTCCTATCATTGCTTTCCTGCTTTTATTTTTCTAATGCAGACATTTTTGTTACAAAACAAACAATGAGTAGAAAACAAACGTTAAGAGATTTGATTTAGTTACAGGTTGAAATAATATTGATAAATGAGTTTTGTATTAGAAATTTTGCATAAGTTGGCAGAGATTTCTAGGAAAAGGTTATCGACCATATGATGAGTTATTGAAAGAGAAAAATGAAAATCGGTTAGAACAGAATGCGCATAAAATAAGTTTGCTCTCATACTCATTACTTTTATAACACTTGCAGGCATTTAAAATTTTGTGTAACCTGAAGTGGCTTTTTAGCAAAGAATATGGCCTACCTGCTTCTGCTGATACATTTTGTAATAGTACATAGTGCGAAGAATTTTAGAATACTGTCTTTGAAGTGTTAGAAAATAGCTTTTCAAAAAACTTTGTTTTTTTGTTTTGTTTTTGAGTGGGAATAATTTTTCAAAAGCTCTGACGATCTTAAGTTCAATTTTCTGTTCTAAATTAATAAAACCAGATTTTTTGAAAATTGTTGAACTCGAAAATGGCTACAATTTGATTTGCGGTAGTTTTGGATAAAATAAAATATTTTCAGACCTAAAATCTACATACATATATATAGACTTACCTTAATAAGACAGCGATGTTAATCTGAAAAGAAGAAGTAACACCAATTATTAAATATATATGTATATTCACATTGAAATTAAAAGCCATCCATATAACAATGATATGTAACAATACTAATAATTTTATTTATACTATAAGTTGTTCAATTCAAACTCAAGAATTAAAAAAAAAGGAGAAAAGTACAAACAACATGAACTCCTTCTCACTGTAATTTCACTTCCACAACTAAATGTTGTAGCTATTTGTTTATATTTTTCTCACAGACAATACCAAACGAGTCAATTGTTTCAATACCAAATAATCAGTATGCAAAAGATTTTAAGAATTTCTAAATATTTAATCCTACACTTATTTCCTTTTGCTTCTTTGTTTTTTAGCTTTATATAATTTTTTTTCTCCTTTTCTTGATTAAACAAGAGGAATTTGTTCTTCTTATTGTTCATCTAATATCTTATTTACATTTCTTAATCAAACAAACAAAAAATTTTTGTTGTATTTTCAAATATCATTTCCAATTTTTATATCGTGCTTTTAGCAATTTTTTCCTCTTCTTATATTTTTTATTGTATTCTTATATTTTTGATTTTCTTTCTTTTCATATCACATCTACATAAATGAACTTGTGCTGTCTGTTATTGGTTTACTGGTCCTTCCATGCATGTAAACTATTGTGTGGGAATGTACGTATGGGCATGTGTATTGTTTCTGCTGCAATCTTTCCACATCAGTTGCAGTCGTATGCCTCAAAGTATGCATTTGGTTATCGTATACGTGATTTTAATACCGGCAATGATTTTGGTCACAAACAAAATCGTGATTTGCACGGTGTGACAAGGGGTCAATATCACATTTTATTACCGGATGGTCGCATACAAAATGTCATTTATCATGCTGATGATACAGGATTCCATGCGGATGTTAGTTTTGAATCAGGACGACGCTAACAAACTATTGCAAATAAAAAACTAAAGCACACACACACGTACACATACACATACACGTTCACATACCTCACTCTTATATTGGCAAATAGAATGGAAATAATGTATTTTGAAGGAAGAGCCAACAAAATTTTACAGATATAATTTGCATATAAGGAAGGTATTTATTTATACAAAAATATTATTATTATTATTTCTATTTCTATTTCTATTTCAATGCTATCAAAACATACAGAGTGAAATATGATGTACTATTTACTGTTTAGTACAACATTCAAATTAGTGCCACCAGAAATTTTACGAAGCAGTCGCCAGCGACTGGCAGAGCCAAAAAGAAAAATATTTGTGAATATTGAATATATTTAGTTCGCAAATGAACAAAAATATGCATTCATTCATATATGAAAATTATTTATAACAACGCTCATATTAGCAATAATATTTACTATTTATATTATATTCATTTATGAAAAATTGTGGCAAATTTTATTTTCTTATATGATTTACATCTGTAGTTTTTGTTCACATGATTAAAAAAAAGCTGATTTATCTCAATGTTTTGATGATTTTTGTATGAAGAATTTGTTTTTGCTGAATGGAATAATTTAACAAAAAAGTCCAACTATTTTAATTTACCGGTGAATTTCTCACTATCAAATCCAGTATTTGGTAGTGCATGATTTAGGGTAGATTTCAAAGCCAGAAAATCTCTATAAGCTACATCCCAGAGTACAGTTCCGTTCAGAAACAAAATTTTGGTGCTGTGGCTAATATTAAATGAGAACTAGTTTCTTAAAAATTAAATGTTCTTTAAGTACTTGAACAGAATGTTACAGCACGAATATTATTTAAAAGCAGTAAGTTCTGTGAATCCCCTAGGACATTACTAAAATGTTTATATCAGCAGCTAGCACATTAAAATGAGACATACAATATTAAATGCCACAAAGCTTATCATCAAGACATATCTCAAATCAAGGGAATTCTGACTCAAAAAAAAAACTTGAATTGTCCAGTATGGACTCAAAACAATACCACACGGAGTTCATGACACAGTTGTATACGCTTTTGGTTTGCTTTGGCAGAACATAAATCTAGACCTGCTCAGTAACCTTTAAGGTGCAGTCATCGGTAAAGCTTATTTTATTTTTTAAAGTTTTTCTATCACAAATTTGTCATATTTCATATATTTTCTTAAAAGAATCGCCTCATGTTTTTATTATTTTATATTGAAAAAAGAAATTTCACCTATTGTTTTATTTTTAATTTCGTTTTCTTTCGTTTAAATCTGTCTACTCGAAAATATTCAAGTGAAAAACGAATATTTTGCATTAATCGAGTATCTATTCAAAACTTTGCACTACAAGATTTGACAGCGAACTCCCGCGAAACATGTTATGAATCTGTTTGATAAAGTTTTAAGCACATTCAAGGTCATATGGACACAAAAACCACTGTCTTCAACGCAGATTTCGTAGACTAAATCAATGATATTGTCAGCCATCCAATAATACTCAAAATGAAGCTGATGCTCAATTTCTCACATATGTATATTTTTTCCATTTAGTACTGAACTCATTTTCTAGCAGACATGTGGTAGATTTCTTAGATTTTACACCAGCCGACTTCAAATTTTAAATAAAGAAAAAAAATCTCAACTTCGATTACATGTTTTTTCGTGAAAAACGATTCGGCTTAAAGTGCAAAAAATGAGTCGCTTTTCAAAATTTTGAAATTTCTTTAAACATTTTACCCGAATCAAATCGCTGCATTAAATTTCACTTTAAATTGCCGCCAAATATGCAATATTTTTTCATAAATGTAATTCGAGGCTTTTCCTTCACAACGCTAAATTGTTGTCAGTCACTTTTTTAAATTATTTTAATATAATATTTATTTTAAATAATTTCAGAAACTATAATTTTTAAAAAACAATACTAAAAGTCCATCAATCAACTCTTTTCTTACACTTTTACACAATAAATTATTGATTGCATTTGAATTAATTAACACCAAAATGAATTTTTGTAAAGAGTTTCTAAAGCAATTTTTTTCTATAATATTTTTATTAAAACAAATTTTATTTTAATATCGATGTTATTAAAAAAATTATTAAAAATTTATAAAAAAAAAATATATTAAACACAAAAAAAGAAAATATTCATCATTCTCTTTGTAATGAAGTACGAGCTGATGATCGTTATGTTGTTGTTGATGTGGATGTCAATAATAATAATTTAATTTGTAAGTTAATTGGTTTTCAATTAAGTTTTATATTCATTTTATTGTAGCGTTAAATGCAAATGTGCAATATTAACTTTAAATGTATTTTATGCTAAATAAATACGCATTTGTCCGTTTTTTACTTTCTTTAATTTTGTTATTAACAATTTTTACGCACACACGCCCTCAATAATTTTATAACTTTTTTGTACACATACATTCTCTTTGATTTTTCATGTAGTAAATTCATGTGCAATAAACGTAGTTATTTTTAGACAATTGTTAAATAATTAATATTAAAAAAATGTTAATGTACTTGTTTTTTTATTAATATTAAATTTGAAAAATAAAAATTAAT
The DNA here is from genome assembly GCA_963662145.1 of Sturmia bella. Classification (NCBI taxonomy): domain Eukaryota; kingdom Metazoa; phylum Arthropoda; class Insecta; order Diptera; family Tachinidae; genus Sturmia; species Sturmia bella. The sequence continues at coordinate 66,821,778 of OY759172.1, read as the reverse complement.
TAAATTATGATTTTGTTTGGAAAACTATTCAAGGGAAAATATATATTTCTTTTAGAATCTATTCCATAAGGGCAACATTTTGCTTCAGCAGGATCTTCATTCAGTGGTTATTTGATCACAAATTGAACTCAACCCTTAAGTTCAAAAAATATTTTTGCTGACATCCTTTTCACTGCCGGAATTGAACAATTATCCACCTAAATTCTCAGCGCAGATGAGATTTAACTAAACAAAAAAACTTCTATGCTGATGAACATCAAAATAATTCACAAAACGCTTAACTACAGAAACATTAATAGCTTTCTAACAATTTGAAAAGCAAATTAATGTGTGAATTTCATAGAAACCATATTTGAAATTAAAAAGTCATTTTTTATTATCAAAAAATACAAAACTAAATGAACTTGAGACTACGAGTAAAAATATGCTTTATTAAATATCATAAGGAAATAAAGGTCATTATCAAAAGCAAAAAAAAAAAAAATCATCATAAGCAAATCAAAGCACTTATTCGAAATGCGAAACATGAAGTACTCTAGCTTTAACAAAAAAAAAAAAAAAAAAAACAACAATTACTCAAAATCAAAAAATATTTTATATATTTTTTTCTACCTGATATCAACATAAACAACCTACTGAAAAATAAGCAAAACAAGCCCAAACATTTGTACAGACAATTTCAAAAACAGAAAAGTGTTCAACAACAACCAATTAAGGCTGGAAGTAATTAAATGAAGATGCGTCATTAAAATGAGAAATATAAACTGACGCGGTCAAACAATCAATAAAAGCGCACAAACGTACTTGGCTGTCATTTGTGGCAGCTGCTGCAGTTGTCTCGTGCACATCAAAAGCGCATGCGTAAGACTGCTGTTTCTAAACAACTTTCATGATTTATGGCAGTGAAATATGAGGTTTTAGCCTAAAGTTGTTAAAGGTGTTCACGTTCGCAACGCAGAAAAACTTGTCGCACTAAAAGGTTACTTTGCCCATTTCATCGAGTTGTCTTAACAAAAAAAAAGCTGTTTTGATATGGTTTGAATTCAGCATTTTTCAATTAAACTGTTTAGTATTTTATATTTTATTGTATGAATAAATTTTTTTTATTTAAGGATTAAATCAATGAAACAATGTTTTAGATTTTTCCCCTAGGGTTGTTTAAAATTATGGTTGTGTTGTTGTATTATTGCGTAATTTATGTAGTTAAATTTATAGTGTTTTTAATGTAATTTTTTTTTTTTTAGCATTGAATAAAATTGTAAGTCATTATATTAAAATAAATTGTTGAGGTAGCATATTGAAAGCTAGAGGACGCTAATTTTACGAGATATGAAAAAATAGTAAATACTAAAAAAAAGTATACACAAGAAACTATGATATTCAGCTGTAGCTTTCCCACCGTGAGAAACTTAGATTTAAAATTTTCATGGAACTTGAAGTTGCCTGAGCAAAATCATGACAAATATCAAAAAAGATGTAAAACTAACAGGTGTCCACATACAAAAAGCTTAAACATTTAGCTGCAACTTTCGGGCCATGAGCGATAGAGACTTGAAAATTTGACTTGATAATCCAAGTCCAATAAATAAGTAATAAAAAATTTTTATTTAGTGGTTGTACTTATATTTGCTACAAATACAACTACCAAAGGGCATAACAAAGCTAATAGTTAAAAGCGGTTCCACTGCAAGAAACTTCTTTTCTTCAAGTATACATTGTGAGGGAGAGCTTTTTCGAATACGCAGTGTGGTGAATCTTGTGTTTTTCCCAAAACAAGTAATAGCCATCATTAATTCATTCATCTATGATCGACATGTAGAAGGGAAAGTACACGGCAATGTAATCCATTACATAAACTATACTTGTGTGGGTAGCGTTTTCTATGTATTTTCCCTTTCAATTTAGAAACATAAAAAATCATATTTCTTAACTCAATCTAAACGTCTTGCGTAGAGTTTGTTCAGCATTATATTATTATATTTACTTTCTATAAAACTTTTCTTTCTATTTTTTCCCCAAGAAATACTTCAGATTTGTTTTAAGTCCATATTGGATTAAAAGGCTTCTATTGACCAAAATAATTCAACTGTTTGAAATCCTTTTAAATATAATCTAGTTCTGTACTTTCAGCAGAGAACTCATATTAATAGTCTCTTATTTTATTATAAATTGCTTTTTTCATTTTTGGTAATTTTTCAAACACATGAATGTTGCTGGGGGCAATCTACACACCCACACCGACTCCTACTCGCACACAATCACATATTGAAACTCTCATTCACACAAGTGTTTAATGCAATAGATGGAGAAAGTTCATAAGAAGGTTTGTACGTGTGTAGGAGTTTAAGCCCGCTTTCTTGCTTTTAGATAAATAAAGTGTTTCATAAAAGTAGGCGGACAGCTTGCAAAATATAGACAAATTTTCAACTCACTTAGGATGAGTTTTCCATTCATTTTTTATTTTTTGCTTCAAGAGGGAGAGTGTGAAAAATTACTGTTTATAGACATTAAATGAAACACAACAGCAAAAAAAATATTCACAAAAAACTTAAGCAAGTTTTTATAGTTGCAGCCTGCTGGAAAGTAGCAAAATACATACAAACCTTTTGCTACAACTATAAATCTTAAGATGTATAAAAACCAGCTAAGAAAAAACACATGAAGAAGAAGGTCCTTGGGAAATGAAAAAAAAAGACATGGTGAGTTTATTACAAACACATACGTATGAACACCACAAAAAATTCTTTGCAACAGAAACCGAATACAGAAGAGTGTGGGAGCAGGGCAGAGGGTTTTAGTGTTGAAACTTTAATTTAACTTTGCTTGATTTAACAAGGATAAATGATGCATCCTTCATATGAATCTAGACAGTTTACGTAATTGCTAACATGTAACAATGAAAATTCACATTGACTTGAAATCCACACCAACACACACACACACACACACACAGCACATACACACACTGAAAAGGATTCATAGTTTTCTCTACTGGCTCTCCGTTTCCTCTTTATTCCTTTGTGTTATTGTCGTTAGACAAGACAAGATTTGTTTCTTCATTTTCCGCACAATGAAATCTCTGTTCTTAAGTTTATTTCTCTAGTGGGAGCGAAAGGGTAGAGAAATTGCTGTCTAAAACATGTACTATAGATGTAGATATGTGTATTTGACAAAATAAAATTTGGAACAAAACGGATAAAAATGTATTGCGACGCGGGACGAGTCGACGTTATTAAATTGATTATAAAGGATATTTGAATGCAAATTAGCTACAAAAATTTCAACCCATCATCATTTTTATCTTTCTACATTACAAAATCGAAAATGGCAGAGAGTGAACAGAAAAGAAAAAAAAGTGAATTTATAGTTTTGTTGCCATATTCATTTGAGAATTTCATCTTTCAAAATATACAGAAATTTGCATGTACAAGAATAAAAAAGGATATTAAGAAGGTAATGCAACACGACAATAAGAAACCATACGATTTGAATTAAATGTATCTAAAGGGAGCTGAAAGAGCTACCACCGGTATATAACGACTACTGAAGGCATCAGACAGTAAAAACTCTAGGTGTAGGTATATATGTATCAAGTATTTGGAATAGCTTTAATAAAAACCATACAAAATCTGATATAACGCCAGGACAACTTTTCTACAAAAAATTAAGAATGCATAATTTTTCTTGAGGAAACCAATCAGGTAATTGTCTTTGAAAAATCCTGTAAGCAAAATGACTTCGTTTTACCACGGAACCTCACTGAGGGTGCAAATTGCATTGCAGTGTAGTTTCTCTTGACAACCCAGGCCGAACATTAACTGAGAATTGTAAATTTGATTGAAATGTTACGATTATCTAAACTAGATGTACCAAATATTGGCACTTAAGTAGTCTAATCAACAGCTCGGAAAACAAGTGGTCAAGTCAAATCGTCAAGTGAAGCCTTTAAGGTACTAAATCGCATGCCCAGTAAATCCTTTTCCCGAAAAAAATCTTGCCCCCTCTTGATTCTAATAAGAGATTGTCGTTCTGCATCTGCCTGGGTAGAAATATGCAGGAGAATCTGGCTCGTCTTGGTGATCAAACCTTTAAGTAGATGCCTGAGAGTTCTGGCCTACAGAGTAATTCCCTAAAGATTAATCGGAGGAAAAGCTAGAGCGATTCTTACTTTAATGAAGCGTAAATGCTGTGTTTTTTTACAAGTCACAATTAAGAGAACATTTTGAAAGTTTTTAATGTGTCTCAAAATACTGTTGCCTTGCAGAAGAACCTGCTTGTGGCTGGTTTAAAATTTAACACCTTTTGTGGATTTCCTGGACCACCAGTCGGGTCAGGCATACATGGGGCATGAAGAGACACACTACAAGAGAGTTCAGAAAAGAACAAAAACTTGTTGCAGTAACAAAATAAATGTGGCAACAACGTTCTGCAATTCTGCATCTTCTTTGACAAAATACTACCAGGATCTGGTGACTTGCATAAGAAAGAATTTGTTATAGGTCACGGTATGATTTCTTTAGCTACAATGTTTTCAGTGACACGTTCTTCTTTGTAACATCTTTACAGAATGGGAATAGTGTGCTCAGTAATATAACGAGTGGGTGATACTAGAGATCAGCCTGGCAGTGTGAAATCTCTAAAGAGCACTTGCTACAAAATGTCATATACCGCACTAATAATAAAATTCACTTCGAAGGATTTTTCACAACTTTCCGATACAAATTGAAGGCCATTGAATTCGCAAAGAAAATTTATCCCAGCCGTGATTTCCCTACAAACACTTTCGCGACTCTTAACATGCCTACCAAAAACCTAAATCTTCTGCTCAATACAAAACAATCTGTTCTATCCAACCAGCAAAATGATTAATAGAACATGAAAGAGAAGCTTGTATTAAAATTAAAATACTTTCAAAATGTATAAAACGTACAAGAGAAAAGGAAGCCACTAAAAAAGGTCCTGGCAAACTCGAACAAACAAACCCTCTCAACATCCGCAGCCAGTTAATAAATTTAAACAATTTTTTTTATGGGCGACAGGCGGAGGGTGTAGAATTCTTATTACATTATTTGCCATACATTTTAATAAAATATATTTGTGTACGAAAGTGCTGGTTTTTCTTGCCATTTGAATGCAATCTATTCATGCAACTCAATGCTGCTAAACATTTGTTTTTTTCATTTTCCAACGACTCCTAACAGGAGTCACAGACACTGAAAAAGAGCTTTTGTCACACAGGCAAAATTAAGTTTATAATAATATTTCTTTTTATTTATTTCTTAGTTCCTGATGATGAGTACAAAACAAAACTAAAAAAATATCCACATTATGTCCGTTCAAAACTTCTTCTTTTGCAAAAATTCCAAAAAAAAAAAGCAAAAAAAAATATGCAGAAAAAACTTTTACTTCAATTTAAGTTGCTCAAAAGATTTTCTTTTTCTTCATTGTATCGTTTGTAAAGATTGTCTGAGGAAAAATTAAATTGAAAAAAAAACAAGCTGCTAAAGTATCCCTCTACTTAAGTTATTGAAATGAAAAATTGTCAAATGAATGGAAGAATTCTGTTGCCAGTGAAGCTGCAGAAGACAAAAAATTATGTTTTTCCTTTTTAATGCAGCATAAAGACTGTAAATTATTTGTTCTATTATTCATATTTGAATGCAACAACTGTTGCTATTTTTCAGTGAACGTTTTTTATGCAACTACAGTTTGTCTTATACTTTTTGCTAATTGCGGACACAAGAAACAATAATGTTGTTAATTAACTGCTGCAAAAGTTATAAATCAACACAAAAAATTAAGATTGTTTGTTAAGTAAATTATTCGAAGAGCTGAGCGAGGAAAAATTCTTGTGATGGGGTAGAAATTAACTTGGATTTTAAAAATTAAAGGTTGGTATTATGAAATACTTCTTTTTATCTTGTCAATTTCAATCACAGCTGTCATAATTGACTTGATGTCTTTAGCTGTCAAAATTAACGTGAATTATAAGAAACTAAATTATCCATATAATTATTGGCATGTTTTACTCAGACAAATCATTGCATTTTACAGCAAATCAGGTATGAACTCTCACGAACATTTTGCGTTTCCCTGCTTTTTACTGTCAAGTATTATTGGAAAGCGTTTCGTTAGTTGCACTTTAATTTACTTAGTGTAAAAATCATTTTGACGAAACTATTAATTCTGTTAATTTTTAACACCCTACACTTTGTTCTCTTGGTACATGTTTTCGAAGTGAGTCTGTATATCAAACGGTCTTTCATTAATGAGAATTAAGATAGAGTTAATTTTTCATACGGCTGTCAGAAACAAATGCCATCACAGGAACTTAAAGTACTTTTAAAGTTTTGCTCATTATTTTTCCTTCAATTGAGTTCTCTTCCGCCTTTCAATGGCATTTGGTAACGCCTTTTTGCCAGGCAACCAACCAACAATAATTTCTAAACAAAATAAAGCAATATGAAATTATATTGGCAAACTTTAAGTAGTATTTTGCTCATATTTTTTTTTTTTTTTGTTTTAAGTTTTTAATGGCAGAGGAGTATTTCTTGTTTCGCATTTATATGTATATACATATTTTCTTTTGGCAAAAGTAATCAAATGCTTGCGGAATATAAATTAACAACAATTCGGCAAAAGAATAATAAGAGGCAGCCAGAAAAAGTGTAAAACAACAAGACACAGATGCCCTGCTTCTTTTTAATTCTGAGAATTTTATCCAATAAATAATTTTATATCACACAAGAAATAAATTTATTCATACTTTTGATGAGAATTGAAGTATTTTTGCGAAAATTGCAAACAATATTTTCTGAAACAATTATTTCATTAATTAAATAATTAAGTTCAAATACTTTAAAGCAAACAAAAAAAAAAACAATAGAAATTTCAGGCAATTAAATAATGAAGCAAATTTTGTAACAGAGTAAACTGAAATAATTGCAGTTCATGCTGTCAAATATCCGATAAATTTTTTAAAATATAATCAAATTAAAGTTATAATTTTAATTATAAAATAATGTTAGTAGCTGACATAAATATGGAGGAATATTCTTTACAGTTGCTCATCAGTGCTGTCACATTTTCTATAAAATCCAAAAGTGTTGTTAGCTACAAGTGAAGAATTAAGCTTTGATATTGGCCTATACTTCCAGTGGCCCTATTCGATAGCTCACTAAAAATAGCACATTTTATACAAGCTCATTCGTCGCTAAAAATCCCTCAATTGAGTTCAAAGATTTTCGGCAATAGCTCTGCTTCTAGTAAGTCACAGAATAGAGCAGTAGGATGGTTGGTGTATTTTTTCCAAGGCTCGATAAAAATGTACACCACACCACAAAGTTCTATAGTCATTTAAACGCTGTCTCGCCTAGACCTAAATATTACTGTACCAACACACTGAACGAATTTTTGTTTCTACTTATAATGAATTGATTTTATAAATAGTGCTGACATGCATACTTCATAAAAATTGTGTTGCGTTATCGTTAGCTCAATGAAAAAAGGCACTTACTCAATGAATCGTATAAATTAGTTAATAGTTTTTTGTCATTAAATAAATGAAAAAATTCACTAAATTAAGAAAATGACCAAAATTCCTACATTTAATGAAACGATTATTAATATAAAGCTAATGAATCAGAATTTATTGATTCAATAAATCTCAATATCAAGCAAATCTTTCTTGAAGTTGGTGTCGGAGTCCATTGAATTTATGAACAAAGCTTTTTCAGTGTGGCCCAGAAATTTATGAAGTTTTCCTGCACAGGCGCTAAGTCCAGACAAGACGCACATTTTGTACAGAAATTTATAGCTGGTATCAAATTTTTGTTTGTTGTAAGTTTTTTCTAAGTTAGATCATATTTTCCAGCATTTTAAAATATTAAAAATGGTCTTATAAATGGTTATTTAACGTCAAACTTTTTCTACTAATATTATACGAAACGTGAAACAGACTTCTTTATGCGAAATTTCATCTACCTTATAAGACCGACCCCCAAATGCTTAAAAAACAACTATTAAATTTTTTGAACTGGTTACTGAATATAATAAAATAAAAATACAGCAATAAAATAATGATTTAACAAAAATGAATGTATTTTCAGACTTCTTTATTAAAGAATGGCATTGAGTTAATTATAAAATTGAACGCCAAAATAATTATAATGGAATTCGTAATGAGTCGGTGTCAATTATTGTTCAAGAAGAGTGGTAAATTAAAAATTAAATAAGTGATTTGATGCACTTGAAAAACCAAGCGATTCAAGTGATTGTGTCATCAAAGGTTTGTCTTAAATAAATTCGGCTTTTCCAAACTTGATCATCAAAGCCATAATATCAGAAAATATTAAACAATTTTTTGCATTTGTGAATTCGTAAATGCTTTTAAGCATCCGAAATAGGGCAGAAAATGCCACCTAAAACTATAAGACATGAGATTTATATAAATTTTGTTATCATACTATAATTAACTGACTAATGACTCCAATGACACTTAAGCTCCTTTAATTTGTTATATCGATTTCGTTAAGAGGTGTGGATTGAATTCTTTTCGTTTTTTTTTTTTAAGGAAAAACCTTAAAATGTATTTTAATGTTAAGCCAAGAGAAGAAGCTGCTGCAAAGCAAAACAACATTGAACTTTAAATATTTAATTTCATAAAGAAAACAGCAGGTATTAAATACGTGTAAATGAAAAAAAAAACACACAAAAACAAAAATGACTCAAATTGTTTTGCAGGTGTATTTTCCTCTCAACATTCGGCATCTATGAAATTTTTCATTGGTATTTCTTAACCAACGAAAACTAGAAACAACTCTGGTTGAACAACAATGTCTGTTGTCGGCAATTGCTTTATTTCATTTTCTCAATATAAATTATGTTTAACTAAATGTTAACACAGTTGATGATGACACTGCTTAAAAAATACACACACAAAAAAACAAAAAAAAAAACAAAAATCTGTTGGTCTGTTGCCAGTCTTAAACACTCCTAAATTTTGTTTCGTTTGGTGGTGCAGTTTGTCAAGAACGTGATCTTGTTTCGACGTTAATGAACATCATTTAAATTTAATCTTTTCGAAGCACAAAAATTTCAATTGAATAGAAACCGCAAAAACAAAAAAATTTTAAATCAGCTGCTTTTAAATTTTACAGTCGTTATTTTAAATAACGTTAGCCATAGTGATCATTATGATATCTAATTGCAATAAAGCTTTGAGAAAATTAAAAAAATATATAACTAATTAGAATCTATTATTGATAAGACCAGCTAAAACTTCAAACAAAAATCACCCTAATTAAAAATTATTTTGTTACATTTTTGCAAAAGCTTCAAAATAATTTAAAGTATTTTAAATTGACAAAAAGACCTGCACAACCAGCTTAATATGCGGTTAATCTCTGTAAATTCGGTGAAAAAATATTCAGAAAAATAAGCCTCGAAAATAATATTGCAACATATTAAATATGTAGTAAACCGCTAAACCAAACAAACTTTATGCATTTTTAAACAGCAAACATGATTATTATGATTAACAGCATCACAGCAACAATAAAAATAAAACAATCAAAATTAACAATAACAAAACACAAGCATAAATACATACTTACAAGCACACTTCAATTAGAATCAATTAATTTTAAAATATTAATTTTGAACTTGCAGTGATATTCTATACCTTGAGTCTGTGGTCAACAGGGCGAGAGTTCTCATGCACTGAAATAATGAAAATGTGCTTACAAACTAAGTAATTTCTCTAACTGAAGGATGCAGTCAAATTTTATTGGCATTAATTGAATTTACACGTCCTTTATTTCACAAAACTAAAAATATTAATATGTTTTTGGATTAACGATGAGCTCAAGTGGTACGATGGCGAGCGCTGCTGCTTTAAAACAGTATACAATTGTTCATTGCCTGGGTTCGAATCGATTTGAGTGCTGATGAGTGTCGTGGTTAAAGTGAAGCCGCCATCTTTTGTATTCCATCCAGTAATTCTTCAAATCTCTTTTTCTTGCTAATTTATATATGTTGATCACTTCAATTTTGTCACAAAAAATCTTTTTTAGCATGCACTAAAAAACTGAAAATATGCATTAAAAACTATAAAAGGAAGTAATAGGAGTACAACATTTTTGTGATGTAAAATATATTTGTCAAAAAGAATGCTGCTAAGTACTTGAAGATTTAGGTAGGAGATAAATTTATAGCGCCTCTAGGGGTGAATTGGTAGAGTGCTCTACCAACAGTACACAATGTTGCAGGCTGGACTCCTGCGCAGTTTGTTGTTTGCTTAAAAAAGCAAATTTTTTCAGTGTGCTACATTCAACAAAACTCCACGCATACACAGTGGTGCAGGACTACTTTTATGGTTTGAATTTTGTATAACTTTTTTACCTTATGTACATATATTTTTAATTTTATTTCAGAACTTTGTGAAGAAAAATTAGGAAATTTAACATGGAACACTGCACAGCAGAACAGCGATCAAAAATTGTTGAGTTTTATTTTGAAAATTGTTTTGACGTAACGTGCTTATCGTCGTTTTTTAATGTGAGTAGACCTTCAGCACAACAACATGGTACAGTTGTCGGCTACCTTTCAGAGGGGCTACCGCAGAGGTCCGTTCAGAGGATTTTAGCCAAAAATGGCCACCACTTGCGGTATCTAATTTTTCATATTATTGTTCGTTAATTAAAAATTTCTGTATTTTAAGCACAAACGTGTATTAAGACGGAATATGCAATAAAATGTTCTTTTCGTGAGTCTCTCTTATACCCATCTATACGAATGTGTGAAAATCATAATTTCAAACTAATTCTAATACACATGCAAGCAGAGGTCAATTTGAGGAAAAAGTATGCTCTGACTAAAACCCTGCTTTATATTTAATAAGAGTATTATTACTTTTACCAATGTTAATAATATTAACAAGCAAACAAACTAACTAATAACAAGTAATTAAATTAAGTAATTATATTGCTGTGCTTTTCCAAACACAAACATAAATACTTGCAGTATTTACACAAGTACAGTTCCCAATTTTAGCAAAACAAAAAACAATTTAATTTTTAAATAATATATTTTAATACCTTTTAAAAAATTAAAATAATTTTAATACCAGCCACTCGCAGAATTATAAATTGTTTAAATTTGATTTAAATTAAAAAACTGCAAACGCACCAAAACCAGCAGACGCACATGTACACACGGACATGCACATGCATGCACACACGAAAACTAATTTAATATAAATTTAATAGAGAAAATGAACACGCTGGAAAACAAAGTTTTCAAATATCATACGTTTTTTTTTTCTTTTTTGCAAAAGATAAAGAGGAGAGCAGCCGGAGAGGAAAGAATTAAAAAATGTCTATGATTATTATTAGTATGTGTAGCTGCTAACAGTGATTATTGCTGTTATTGTTGCCGCTGTAGCTGATAAGCACGTATTTATTTGCTAAACTCGTATCCTTATAAAATATTTGCTGGTACTATAGCGTACGTTTGCGTGGGTGTGGGTGTGGGTGGCTGTGTGCCATATTTAGGATGCTAGCTAAAAGAGTAGAGAACACAAAACAAACTCACGATTTGACGTGTAAAATATTTTTTCTTTTTTTCTATTTTCAATATTTTCATTTTTTCGGTTTGTTGTAGAAAATTCAATATATGACGTGACCTCAATGATAGATTTATAACAGAGATATTGTTATTTTATGGATTTTTCTTCATATTGTTATAATGATTGAAGAATTATACATATGTATGTTCAAACTTCGTCCTGTACTTTTCATCTGCTACTTTTTTGTCTTTAGAAATCTTATTACATAATTTTCTTTGCGCAAACGGTAAAAACTGAAATAAACTTAACAATGTGAGTTGTCTTAACTTGATTAAAATAATAATATTAAAATTATTTTAAAAACTTATTAACTGAAATGAAATTATTTCAGAAAAGATATTTGAAAAAACGATTGGAATACATGTGTTGCAAAACTTTACAAATTCAATGAAATCAATAAGATCAACCAATACGTGGAGCAGCGCTTACGAAACTTCAGCATAGAGGCAAAAAAAATTAGGCTTCACCCAACTTATGCGATGCTTATACTCATGCCTTTTCCTATTTTCTTTTAAAGTTGCTACGTTTGAAAGATGATGTTTTAGACACGTCACTTTTTCATTATTCGACACATAAAAATGTATAAGAACAGTTGTGAGTATCTCAACAGGAGAATACAAATAAAATATAAAGATAAAACTCCAAATGGCAGTAAAAGAAAATCAGAAAAATATATATGAAACAGAAATTATGTCTAATTTAATAATCCTCTTGCTGCGCTACACCTTTCGCTGTCGAACAAAAATGAAGAAAAAGTACGTTGAAATTTCATGTCATCATAAGTTTGATACTGCAAACTAAGTAATTTCTCTAACTGAAGGATGCAGTCAAACTTTATTGGCATTAATTGAATTTACACGTCCTTTATAAATATCATTACATAATACAATTCAACGACCCTCGAATTTCTAGGGTGCCCAGTTAAATTTTGTATGTATAAATAGCACTTTTTGTATGCCCCTGATATTATTATTTTTTTTTGTGCTCAGTAGTAAGATTTTAAAGATATCCTTATTTCATATCAATGTTTCACAAAACTAAAAATATTAATATGTTTTTGGATTAAATATAGACGGTCAGTAATGAAGAGCTCAAGTGGTACGATGGCGACCGCTGCTGCTTAAAAACAGTATACAATTGTTCATTGCCTGAGTTCGAATCGATTTGAGTGCTGATGAGTGTCGTGGTTAAAGTGAAGCCGCCATCTTTTGTATTCCATCTAGTAAGTCTTCAAATCTCCTTTTCTTGCTAATTTATATATGTTGATCACTTCAATTTTGTCACAAAAAATCTTTCTCAGTTTTGAGAAGGTAAAATCAAACTCAAACCTGATAATATTATTAACACTTGTAAACCATACAGTTCGACTATAAAGTAAACATGAATACTTGGCATATTTTCTTCAAAAATTTTGCGTGAAACCATATTTCCAAAAATGTTTTACCGTAAGGAGCTCCCATTATTTCAAAATTTAGCTTGGCATGTTTATCTCTACCGTTACTAATATCCCACAGCCATAGTTAGGATTTTTTCTAATCGTTTGTGAAATCATTAGTGCTGTCGCCACAATCAAAAACATTGAATGTTAAAAGTTTCAAGCCACCGTGTTACTTTTAAATCTGTCTTAGTTAATACATATGTATGTATATGTACTTATAAAGCAATATTATTTCACACATGAAACAAGCGATCTGGTTAACTGATTACACAAAATGATCGCAAATTATGAAACCCACAAATGTTTGGAAAGATTTTGACACTTTATGGTTTATAACCACAATTACTATTGAGTAAAAGATGAACAAAACTTGAAACCTTTTAACCAACCTCTTACACTTTTTATTTTAACCGCAAACATAATTAAAATCTTTTAATTTATTTATTTTTTCTTTTACAATCAAATGCTCGTAACTGCTACAAATGCACAAACAAACATCCTCACACACACACACACACACAGAAATCCATAGATACCATAATTCTGGCATTTAACAGCACAGGCCTTTTACATTTATTCAATGCATCGACTCAGACACACAACTGTACTCGTAACGGGAAACAAACGAACATAAATTAAAAGTTATTTGGCTCAAAATGTCCTTTTAACCACATTTTTATATGTGTTCATTATATTTCTACAACTACTGCAACTACAGCCAATATGGACTACTGCTTGCTGGCCAACACAAATGTTGGCACTGTCGATGACTATCAGGACACCATATTTGCTTTACTTTTCGTTTTTTTTTTTTTTTGCTCTCTTTCTGACCCAGAAATGGCTGCAGAAAAACTGTACAAGCACGAACTTAATGACCTGATGTTCATAAATGGAGTTAAAAGAAATGTTTTATGTTTAATATGCCACACTCACATTCAAATCTGCACAAAAATTATGACATTTTAATTTAAAATGTTAATTTATTTAAGCAAACTGATACACGCCTTCCAAAACAAAACGAAGAGCAGAAAATGGGCAAAACGAATTAAGGTCCTGTGTTGGTGCTAATGAGAGAACAGCGATAAGCCCACAAAATACTGAAACGGCTCATTATTGAAATATATTTCTAAATTGGGGTCAACTATAGTGTAGTTGTTCAAATTGTAAGTCATAATATCAAGATTTAAATTGCAGGTAATTAACGGAGGAAAATGTATCGCTGTGGGTATGCTTTCCTCTTGCGCGATGTTATCAGTTAAGAAATATTATAAATATATGCACAGAATTAGTGTGATGAATTTTGCTACAGAGTTTTTTCTAAAAAAAAAAATTATCACCACCACGAATTTTCTACTGGCATAACCATATACATGTACATATGTATATGTTGTTTTGTTACACACACCGTCAAAGTGATCACACACGTTGCTGAGGTAAGAACCGCAGCGTCACAGAAATTTTTCGCGTTAGTTTTGATTACGCATTTTTAATTTCAACGATTTTGTTTTAGCTTTTCTTCAGATTTTTATTGATTTACTTTATTCCGATAAATTTTAACGTATTGAGTGTTTGCAGGCCTTTGATAAATAAAAAAATAAAAAATAAAATAAACGGATGAAAAAATCCACACTGTTTGGCTCTTATTCCAATGCATCCGTCATCGCATGCCGTGCTCGCTAACCCAAATAATTCTCTGTCTTGTTGGAAAGAGATGGACATCGGCAGAGGAGCGTTTGACACTTTCCTACTCGTCTTCATCTCTGCAGACTCTGCAAAAGTCGTGGTGCAGAAGATTTGGTATTCTAGCATGCATTCCCATATGACAGTGTCCTGTTAGCATAGCCACTAGGGCATGCAGCCTTGGTCGCGAAAAATCCAACAGAGCTGAGATTTCCTGGTACATATAGTTATCCCACCTGAGCCCTGATATGCGACAGGTCATCTCGTTTCACCATCGGTCTTGCGCAGTTTTTAACAGATGTCTTTGCGTTAGCTGCTCACAAGTATTAAGGCGAACACCAACGAATTCGTTCGCGTCCTCCTCCAGGTGTAAGCGGGCACTACCTTTCGCCAATTTATCCGCAACTATATTTCCGGTTCGAATGTTTCGCTTTCTCATTCAGAAATATCCCTCATTCATGAACTAACCTAAATGTCTGGTAGACACCTGCTAGAGCATCTCAGAAAGTATAAAGTATTCCAACAAAGCGTCGCGAATAATTTAAAATAAAAATTGTAGTGTTTCTTATTACATTCAAACATAAAAAAGGACCTTGAAACCTCCGATGGGTTTGATAGCAAAAAAGGCAACATCTATTTTTTCGTTTACAAAGTCTTACACCATTATGGCACTCTCATTGTGTCCGCAAATTTGAAAGTATTTACGTTAACTAACCGTTAACTATCGATTGCTGTTCATTTCATTTTTTCTCTCACTTCATATTTCACGCTTAAACTTCAAATAATGGCACCCATAAAATAAGTCGTTTATTTGCTTCATGTCTTTTTCCCTTTTCAATTAAAATTGTTAATTTATTTTACATCCTGAGAGCCACCATGTTGATTTTAAATCAACTTTAATAAACATTTACTTTTTATTACACATAAACTATTAAAAAATCGAATAAAAATTATCTCTATAATGTCAGTTTTTATGGGGATAATTTATATGGGAAAAAATTAAGATACAAAAAATCTAACAAGCAAAACCATTTGAAATGCAAAAACCATGCAATTGAATATTAACTGTATTTAGTTTTTAAAAATTATTGGCAAATATGTTTTTCAACCCTTTTCTCTCCGATTTGAGCGCAGAATAGACAGACCTCAATTTTAATTTAAACATTTTGCTGAAATTTAAATTACAGGGTGACAACAGGTGATTTTATTTGTTAATTTTCAGGTTATTAGTTAAGCTGTATGAAGTGTTTTTTTTTTCGTGTTTAAAATTTGTTTAAAATAATAACAGCCCGTCCAAAGATTTAGTTTATAATTTAAAATGCCAGGTAAAACTGGGTGGCGGATAAATTGAGACACAATCAACAAATGTGGCTGCAACAAAACGAATGCAAAATGCAATTCTGATGTGGGTTTTTGTGGTTTAAGTGGTTAATTAACATCACATACATTTTAGAATACAAAAATTTAATATAAAATTAGTTTAAACGGTTTTTATTACTATTAACAGTTGAGTTGAAACAAAAAAGAACCCAACGAGACAAAAAGTTCGTTGATTATTGCAGGCGAAATGTGCTATAATTAAATGTATAAAAATTTTGTTTAGCAGATAATTATAAAGGATTTAATTATATTTGCAGCAAATGACTATTTTTTTTGTTGTTTTATTAATTTCAGGAAAGTGTTTAATTTAAATAATTTAAATTTAGCTTTTTGTTTTATATTTTTACAGAGATATTATTATTTGAACTCAATAAGAATTTTGCATTGTTTATTTTGCAAAACCATAAAAATGTTCCAAACGTTTTTTGTTATAAAATTTTAAAAATAACAAAATTTTTCATGATTTTATAACCTAAAAAAAAAATAACATTCTTTTCAAATGAAATGAAATAAAATAATATATTTTTATTTTATATGTTAAATTTTTGAGCAAAACTTGTTTAAGATTAAGAACCATTAATTCAAGTGTTAAATAAATTTAATTATTTTAACATATGACAGGGCTTTCGAGAATTGAATACAGAAACTTTTTTCAAGTGGTGTTGAAACTTTTTTTGGCGGAATGAGTAGGATTTTAAAGTGAATTTGTTTGAAACTACTACTTAGAAAAGACACAGGTTTAAGCAGGAATTTAAAAAATTTCTAGCCAATAGAGACAACATTGTGTGCTTCAGAAATCTTACGAAATTTTTCTCCTGCAATCACTTAAGAGCATAATTTTGTACTCAAGAGAATGTCGTCTAATGTAACAGAACCAAAACTGTACCTCAATTTTTATATTTCAAAAAATGTTTGTTTACTTAATCTTGATATTCCATTGAATAATAAGTTCTCACAAACTAGGTCTAGTAAATATAAAATAAAAATAAAACTTAAAAGAATTACACACCACTAGTAGTTTGTCTGGTACCATATACATAATATAACAATAGTATTATTGCGTAAGAGAATTGCCTAGACATCCAGGCAATAGTCTGGCTGGCAATAACAGTAGAATGTCTTCCAATAACAGAAATGGACAGAAATCCATATAGATGAATATGTATGTAATTCATCTATATTATATGTTGTTCATAAAATATTGTCATATCAACTAAGTATATATTTTTAAACGTGTTTGAATGCAAGAAACACAAGTTTTTGAAAGCAGCACTTTACTATTTGACATTCAACTATTTTATTCAATTAAGGTTCTTGTAAGTGACCCAAATAAAAACAACGTACGTATTAAAATCACATAAACACGATTCCACTAATAGCTCTTAACTCAAGCAAAAGCCCTTTAAATATGACATTTATAGTTAAAACAAAAAATATTTACATTCCATTTCGCAGAATTTCATACAATTGAATTGCAAATACTCCCCCACCTCAATATTTATTCATTCATTTTTCGTTTTCTTTTTTGTCATTTTTCCCAGAATTATTTGTTAACAATAAAAAATGTACAAGAATTTTAATTTTTAATTATTTAT
The DNA here is from genome assembly GCA_963662145.1 of Sturmia bella. Taxonomy (NCBI): domain Eukaryota; kingdom Metazoa; phylum Arthropoda; class Insecta; order Diptera; family Tachinidae; genus Sturmia; species Sturmia bella. The sequence continues at coordinate 66,804,059 of OY759172.1, read as the reverse complement.
GTATATATTCCAATTTAAAATGCAGTGATATTTTAACAGTTTATCGAGAAGCAAAAAACAATTCGAAACAAACGGCTAAAAAAAATGACAAATGACATTTTCAGTGGAAAACAAAAAAAATCTGCTTTTTGTACTGCCAAAAATAACAAAACGAAAACATTGTCTCTTCTAACATTATTACCATTTATGTTTATCAATTAATCTCCGTTGATGTGAGTGTATGTGAGCTATTTATTTTTTACACACTCACACACATAGATGCTTATAAAAACTTTAAAACATATTGGGAAACTGCAGTTTATGTTCTCTTTCGCTTTTGGAAATTATTCAAAAATTAAATACTTTATATCATTTTCAAAGCAAATAAGAAAAAACTGTCATATTTGTACATGATTTTCCAAATAACGGTTAACATGCGCACATGTAAATGCGTGTGTGTGTGTGTGTGTGTGTATATGTATTGCTTATGCACAAATATTGAAATGCATATTTTCTATCGACTGAATAACGATTGAACGGTGAAGCAGAATCGCTAACTGCAATGAAAATCAAAAACTGCAAATGAATTTTTAGTGATATGAAAAGGAGATCAATATTTGTCAAATATATAACATTTTTGTATTAAAAATAGAAATAATTTCACAAGGAAAACATTCGACAAAAATTATTCTTAGAATCGTTGAAAAATAACTAATAAAATCATTTATTTCTATGGTCTTCTTTGCTGCAAATATTTTATGTTTATTAAGCTCCTATTTAATAAATGTCTATAAATTATATTTTAAAGAAAAGTCACTTGAACTAGTGCATTTTCTAAAGTTTTTCAAGTATGGACGGGAAGAAATCCTACTACTTGTTTTTTTTTTTTTTTTTTTTTTGCTGTATGGAGTAGGGTATTTGATCATTCTCATAATGATCACAGTTGAAGACTTAGTTACCATCGAGCTCCATATAAGAGCAAGTGACTAAACAAGTTTATGTCTCCATATGTTGGTACTTGAGTGTGAGTGCTTAAATGCGCGGGCGATAGGCAGAGCAAGAAAAAGCCAAAGATTTAAGAACAGAAAACATCAATAGACCACAATCAAAGATTATATTACCATAAACGAACCCGTCCTCTATTCATACGGATCACAGGCGCAAATGTCAATCCATTACAATTTTCTTGGTTTGCGTTATTGTTTTTTTTTTGCAGTTATAAATGAAAGGTATGATTTAAATAAACACTCAAACAAATAAAATGATAAAACATTAGGTAAAATTTAACAATTTCAATACCACCTTTATATCGTTCTAAATTACTTCAAATTATCCAGTAAAATTGCAAAAACTCATAGTTTCTTAAATTAAAATTACTTAAAAAATCAGAAAATCATATTACCACTTTTCTTTGAGTGAAAACGTTAACACATACACCAGAAATACAAGCAAAGACCCAACAAAAAAACTGTAAAAACCATGCGTCGGTGTTCTCTTTTTATTGCTTTTGTTTTTTTGTTTTTTGTTTTTTCTTTTCTGCCTTAGAGTTGCGCCAATGTCATTCAAAATAAAAACAACAACATCAACAATTTCGAAAATATGTTTGTAGTATGTAAATTGCAGTGCAACTTATGGCAAAGAACGATGTTCTTATAGATTCCTTTTCACAAAACAAAAAAAAAATGCATTTGCATCTTTCATTTAAATTGTGTGCAAGAACTAAAAGTGTCAATAATCTCGCTAAAAGATAACAAACAGGCATCAGATATGAGCACGAAGATCTGAAGAAGGGTTATAATAACAATTTTAATATTTTTTATTGTTTTTTTTTTAAAAAAAAACATCAAGTCTGGTGGTGTAAAAGCAAATTTACATACAAAAAACTTGGTTTTTCAACCAGGCGCCAAAAGCATCATGACTGTAATACAACAACAGCATTAATACTACATAAAAATTTTTGTAGAAGAATAAAAAAGAGTAACTCGTCTTACTGAAACTATTGACAAAATATTATTGCTAACAGATTTTTTCCATAGCACAGGCATACTTATGTACACATACATACGTACATACATGTGTACATACATATATGATAGAAGAAATATTTTCACAATAGTTCAAAACTGAGCAGACCAACCAGGTGGATGTCGTTGTTTGAAGTAGCAGAAATAAGTCTCATTTTTATTGGAGTCTTATTGCTGCCTTAAGAAAATATGCCTTATTTTGGCTTTCTGCAGTCAATTTTTCAATATTAAAAATTTTTGTTTGAAAAATTCGTTGATAACAAAATTAATGTAAAGCAAAAACAAAATAAAAAAAATGGAATTCATTCCATTCCGAATGCCTGAATTCGGCTCCTTTTCTATAGAAAATGAATCGAAAACTAAAATTTTTAATAGAAAATCTTTTTTGGAGAAAGGCTTATTACGATAACAAAAAATATTGTTAAGAAAATGTATTCTCAGTAAGAATCTTAGTTTCGAACATTTTGCTACAACTAAGATTTTCTGTGGGAAAAGTAACGATCACACAAATTGTACATACAAATTTTACGAATAATAGATGTATAGAAGACCTTCGAAAACAAACATTTTCTATATAAAAACTATCGATAATAAAAACGTATTATAGGTTTTGAAAGAAAATGCTCCATTAAAATATTTTTCTGTGAAAGTTTTTTAGCAAAATTTATGTATAATTAACAATAACAAAACATTTTCATAAAGCATTAGTCTATAAAAAAAAATTATAAAAATTTATTGATAGCGAAAATTTGTGTTTAAGGAATTCAGTACTAAACTCAGGTTTGAATATGTTTTTAATTGAATTTCTTCTACAGACAATTTATTTCTATTCACACGATACCTGGCCACCTTTCTTGATCAACTAGTTAAGAATTCATGCATGAATGCGAGCCACAGCACAAGTGTCACTTGCATATTTCAAACTTTGCAATAAGAAAACAAGCACCAATAACAAGAGGGCCAAAATCTCAATTGTACGTCACGCTTTTAAAAGCTATTCACGGATCAGGGTAGGGAATACAGCCAGCTCAAATTTAAAATGCCACTATAAGAATTTACGTGATTTTCTTATTTTTTGTTTCCTCCAAAAGAATAAGCAATCATGGAATTTTGTCTGCATATGAAAAAATGATGCAGCACATGTTCCATTTCCTTTAAGGAAGGATTAAAACTAAATTTTATCCAAATTCATAAAACTCTCTTCATTCAAGATATTTTGAATTTGTATTCCAACCTGTGTGAATAATCAAACAAGAGTTCTGAATAAATACAATTAGCGACGCCACCGCCATTAAGTGTGAAGGCTGGAACAGCAGAGATTCCAACTGTCCGTCTGTTTGTCCGCCACTTAGTCAAATAGTCTGGTAAAATTCTACATGAAAGATTATTTCATGTAAGCACTTGCTGCTAATGCTTGTAAACTTTTTGTTGTTGTTTCAATGGTTAGACTGCACGTTTTTGTTGCTGTTGTTGCAGTTGCAGTTGTCTAAAATTTGATGACGATGCTGCCAGTAAATGTCGACTTTTGTTTCTGTTCGCAAACTTATTATGGATACATGGTGTTCGCTGTTCGGTGTTCGGTGTTCTATGTGCTGTTACCATTGTTGTTGCTGTTACAGCTAAAAACTGTAAATGTTGTTATATTTGCTGTTGCCGTTTTGTCGTCATAACTATTAGTCCATGTTTGCTATAATGCTTTCAAACGCGAGAGAGCAAAGTTGACAGGCAGTTTGAGTTCGGTCATTTTGTTTGCAACTGGTGGAAAATGAATGAGGCCATTGTTCTTTTAACAAAAATGCTAACGCATACATTTGAGGGACAAAAAATGTTTATTTAATTGTTTAATATTTACAAGCAAAAATGTCTCTGTAGCAAATCTTAATAGAAAAGAAAAATTTTGATTTTGCTTTCAGCTGAAATCTGTAATTTTCAACATTCAACTGACGTAATATTTTCAATGTCTTGTGCTATGAAATTTGGATCTAAGAATAAAACTTTGGGTCTACTTTGGTCTACGATGGACTGTAGTCAGTACTGAAAATTCCAGTCAACCAATCGTTGACAAATTGTTGTGCTATAACTTGTTGGTCAAATTCGCTGTTGCCAAAGAGTTTGCTTTCATATTGGACTAGTACCTAGAGGAGGACCCTTACATACATGTCTGCTGCGCAACGAACATAAGTGCATAATTGCTTGAGGCCGTGGGGACAGTTTCATTTTCTACCGTAAAAGATTTTATGAACTGCATTTTCAGTGTACCGATTTTTGTGGGATTTTTTAAAATGCAAAAAGCGATTTTTAAATTTTTTTCCGGGAAAGTGTCGTACCAATGGCAACCTCATATCATCCCATGGGTCTTGGAGCCTGTCTAAGTGAGTCCCGCGACAGAGCTCTATGGCCTCAAAGAAGTTATTTGTGTAGGTTTTACCTGGCTCTCCGGATGGGCGTAGTGAATGTATAGCTCCTTCTAAATGGGCTTATGAAAGTCCAAAATTTTCAACAAACTTTGTGACACAAGCCTCTGAGCAAATAGGGTGCACACATTTACTTCGCCACCATGGATCAAGAATATATTTTTGTTCAAAAGAAGAGTGGTATAAACTTCTATTATAATAATTGTTGTAGTTGCAAGTACGTATGTCGCTTGTTGTTGTGATTCTTGTTTGTTGTGTCGTTTAGTTATATTAACTTTGTCGACTTTTTATTTTTGTTCGCTTTGTTAGTTGGTATGTCCGTCTGCATGTCTGTCTGTCCACTTAACAATTCTTCTTGTTAAATATATGAACGAGTAGTGGATTGCTTTTAGCATTTGCATTAGTATTTGACATTTCATGCTGTGAACGCAAATCGCGTTCAAATAGTTTTTGAGTTGCTTTTGTAGTTGATGTTGAACTTTTTTTTGCGAATTTTTTTTTTTTTCTCTTCTAACTTCTGCTATAAAACATCACTTACAGCCAAAATTAAAGCTACTCAAGAACATCATTATTTTTATAATAATTTCCAAAGTCATCGCCATAATCAGCATTAGCAGCATTAAGTATTTTTTATCTTAAATATTTAACTACTTTTCGTTTAATTTTTGAAAGCCTTCTAAATTAGTTTAGTCTTGAGTTTGAGCAATATTTTTCGCTTTTTTTTAGCATTTGTTATTTGTTTTTCCTTTCATTGGAATTCGTGTATGATTTAGATTTTCTTAACATGAACAAAAATTTGTGTGATTTATGTGATCTTCAATTTTTTCTTATCTTCTTTTGTTGCAGCTTGTGGCACAAAAATTTACCTCGGCTTGTTAGATTGGGAGTTTGTGTGATCTTTTGCAAAAATAACTTAATTATCACACGTTCATTTGTGCTGGCTTAAAATTGTTGAGTGTGTAACTTTGTTTGTGGCCAATCGCTGTTGACAAGTGTATGTTGTATTTAAGCCAAACAAATGCCTTCACAATTAAGTTTAATTGAATCTTAATTAAAATAAAACGCATAATTTATGGTTGGCACTTTTCAATTTAACGATTTATTATTGAGTATTTAAGAGCCTTGTTTGGTCGAGTTAACATTTAACATTATATTGGCTTACATTTCTGCGTTTCAGAAATCAATATGAAGATAACAATTATTTTTGAACGTAGTTGCTTTAATTTTTATATCAAGGTTTTTAAATGAAAAAAAGACTGTTTTCGGAATAATAACCAATATCGAATGGTGTATATAAAATCGTGAGGCAAAAGAAAAGAAGCATCTCAAGTCAGATAAAATTCTGTAGCAAATTTATTGTTAACAAAAATTTTCTATAAGATACTCTTTACCATAAAAGCGAAAATTTTCAGTAAAATTAATCGATTGCAAAATTTATCGATAGCCAAATATAAAGTTAAAGTTTAAAAAATAAAAGTTTATTTTAATATAATTTATTTATCACAAGATTATTCAAAAATTAATTTAATTATTATTTGCTATAAGAGCCAATTGAACTTTAAGATTGGGTTTCTGAGATCTCAATTAAACTAGGCTTAGTTAAACTGAAAAACTAGGTGCTGCTATTACCAATTTTATATAAAAGTTTTTGATGGAACAAATTAGTTTTGCTTAAAATGTTCTTCTCTAATGAAACAATAAAAAATAATATTATTTTACAGTAACTGCAGCAGATATCTGTATTCATTTCCAAATTAACTGAGATCTCAAAAACGTAGCCTAAGGACTAAAATGTCTTATTTACGTGAGCACACGCCAAAATTTTTTCTACAATCCTTATCTTATATAAAATCCAAATTAAAAACAATGTGGTCAATAGTTTTTAAAAGTTTAAGGCAACAAATTTCTAATTTTAAAAAATATTTTGTGAATTCTGTCTCCCGGTGGTCTTTTAGTAGCTATGAAAATAAAACAAATGTATCACAAGACTTGTATTTCTTTTAGAAAAGCATTTCCTGATTCCAAGCCTTTATGCTTTTAATAAATCACTTTGAAAATTCTTGATGTCTTGCTTTAGCCAAGCTTTATAATAAATTGACATCATCACACTGTTGTGACATTTTACAGACTACAATCTACTACCATTTAATTCTGAGAAAATGTCAAGTGACTTATAATAAATAAAACAAAATTTAAAAAAGTGCACCAAAGTATTTTTCTCAGAAGCACAAAAACTTTAAAAATCCTAATCTTCCACTCTTAAAACAAAGAAACTTAAAGTCATTACAAAAGTAAAATGATATATAAAGTATTAAAGATTCAATCATCATTTTTAATGATTTAAGGCAATGAATTATTTATAGCCCGGACTCAAACCCATTTATCAAAGAAGCAAAAAAAATAAAAATAATGCAATAAATAAATAAATAACGTAGAAGAGTGTGGGTTGTTGCCGTTTTAGTAGTTTAGAAAAATTATATCGCTTATTGAAAGTTAAAAATCGCAGTTCGTATCTATTGTTTGCTGAATATTATGTGGCTTGAAGATCTCCAAAATCAATACTTTTAAATTTAAAAAATGCAAGCTTTTGTATTGCAAAACTTGTAACTCTATCATTCAAATATGTTTACTATTTACATCAAAATCATATAAGGTGCAATAATTGTTAACAAAAGCTCGTTAAAAGTCTTGGAAAAGTTTTAAATTTTTAAGCAAAGAAATAGTTTGTGCTAGTTCTTATTCTAAGAACACAACTAATACCAATGAATAATATCCGCTATCGAAAATAAGATAAGAATATGTCCTTCAATATTAATTTTTTCAATATTATTTTTTTAGATGATCAACAAGAAAGCAATCAGCCTGATCACGGCTGGCACATTAGAGTAAAAAATGAAGCGTTTTTTAAAAATGGTTCAACAAGTACCATCAGCGAAAACGACAGTATTATCTAGTCTATTACATTCTATGGTATCGCAAAAGGCAAATTCGCTTTGAAAATAGTGTAAATTCTATCGTTATAAATTTTGTTCACTCGATTTCGAAAGTGCAGAAATAAATAAAACGAGTTGAAATAGACCGTAAATACTTGTTCTTTGTTGTAAATTATGCATGTGGCTATAAATTTGAGAATAAAAATTACAACTTCAGAATAATTTGAAAAGCTGGTGGAGTTGTTGGAAAAAATTTGCAATTGGACAGGGAATTTGCAAAAATTCGATTTAAGAGATGAATGGAGTAAAAGTGGACAAGGGGTTCATTGTTTCCACCGATACGCAATGCTAAAGGTTGGGTGAAGGTATGGTACGGCAACAAGAGCAGATTAGAAAAATTAATCAAAATTAATGAAAACTTCATAATACTGTTTTTAGATTTTATCCATTACAGATTATAAACTGTCGATTATTTGTTGTAGTACCAAAAAGCTGTTCGAACACCTTTGACAGTTGGTGAACTACGACTTCACCTGCTAATCAGGCTGAATATTTTTTTTATTACTATGCTTAACAGCTCGAACTCAAGCTGGGCGGCTTTATCAACGATTTTGCCGTGTTTGACGAATTTCGTACCTGTTGTGTTCTCAGCACATGAGATCTGGTATAATTTTTACAAAGCTATAAAAACACTTGAAAAATTTGGGTAAAATTTATTCTCATAAGAATACTTCTTTTTGTATTTCTTATTCTTACAACTATTTTTAGTTTTTGCGCCCAGTTTAGAGAAATTTAGAGAAAAATCTTTAATAATAAAAATTAAACTAATTGTGGTTTTTTCTTCTCATTAGATATAACTTTCTATGAAAGCTGCAGCACATTTTTGTTTGCGTTTTTCGATCTAAGAAACCCCTCTCTAGATTGACAAGACCTAAATTTTGCTTTAAAAGCAGATAATGTTTTACCCAGAGTGCACAACACTGCTAAGAGCTTTGAAATAACAAATTCAAAATATTTTCCAAATTGGAAATGATTTAATACACAAGCAAAGATTATTACTATTATTATGAGTTTTGTTCATGCACCACTCTGGTGGCATGTTTATCTCCGGCAACGACAGTACAAACGAAAAAAATCTACAACATAAACCATAAAATCTAAAACGAAATAATTTAATGAAAGTTACTTGTAATTGATGGTTTGCAAACATTTAATACTAACACGTTTCCTTCGGAAAAAATGCATGTTTTGCTTTGGTTTATTTCCACTTTTTATTATGAAATACACATAAAAACGTCTTAATATTAAAAATAAACCAAAGAAAACAAAAAGGGCTTGTCTTCAATAGCAAAAACAAAACAAAAATGGAAAATATTTAAGAATTAAAGTAAAACTGACATTCATATTGACATTTGGAGCCGCAGTTTAGCAAAAAAAGAAACAGAAACATAAATTTGTTCAAATTCAGTTTCTGTTTTATCTCCTGCACTGTTAAACAACCATCAATAAAGTAACAAGTTATTTCTTCTCTAACGAGCTGAAGTGTTGAGTTTAAAGACAAAATGCTACAAAAAGCGAAGATTAAAAACAAATAAAAATTAAAGCATTTAGCGTCTCTAATAAAACTAATCAAGTCATCAAGGAAAATATTATAATTTGCTGATAATAATGATGATGATGATCTTTAACTTTATAACGAAGATAGAGATACTTTAACATTTTTAACAGCATAAAGGATAAAACTCGCATTCGATTTTGATATTATATTAAAAAAAAAAATATTTTATCTTAATGGTTTCTTACAGATCTTCGTCATCATTTTCTGCGATTGTGGCAGGCAGTTCATACAAATTCATATAAACATTTATTTTTATTGTTTTATTGATTTATTTTTTCTGATTTTTAATATATAGTTTTTTCATATTATCTTGTTGTTGCTATTCGAACGTAAATATTTCGTTTATTTTTTCTAAACATTTTCCTCTGCAACTTTTTTAAATTTTTGGTATTTTGAAGGTGTTTTCTTGTATTTGTTTCTAGTGCATATCAACTGTTTATTGTTTTTAGTTTAATACCGATGCTGTGAAGTTGGCCTTTAAATATTATAGTTTTTATTTAAGCCAAAGACAAAAAAACATGCTTAAAACAAAAACAGTTTGAATTCTTTTTCTTCTTCTTTTTTGTAATAATAAAATGCACAGTAAGAAAAATATCAATTTACGTCATCGGTGATTGCACAAGCAGTTAAGCCTAATTCAATATTATTTTATAATTAAAACGATGACAATTTTGATTACAAAATATCTAATGGAAAACAAATTAAATAAATATAAAATTCAATATATAAAAGTATGGGCTGGGAGTTTGCAAAATCGCCACATAGTTTGTGTAATTTGATACTTTTGAAGTACTCCTCCTTGTCCTGGGAGACCTGCTGAAACCCTCAACCGAAGGGATATTTGGCTGTACCCGAACATAGATTGAAGAGCATTCCTTGGCAAAAACGTACTAGGTCATACTGCCACCCGTGCAGTACGACTGGCTGATCGAGGGCGGTGGTGTAACGTCAGAATTAAAACACATAATTTGATTTATTGTCAGGTTAGGGCTTTGAACCAGGTACTTTCTTAAAATCATCCCCATATGTATCTTCCTTGAATTTTGCGAATATTTTTCTAAAGATGCCAAGAACTTGTTGATGAAATAGAGCAAATAAATAAAAAAAAAATTTTGGTGTTTTTGTAGAAAACAAAATGGCCTGAAGCCCTTAAAATTATCTAAAGCATTAATGTCTGAAATTTTACATTGAAATTAAGTTTCATAGTTAATTTCAAGAGTACAAGAAGCATTCAGCAACTTAAAAAATTTCGCATTCTATATTCTCTATAAAATTTCCCCGAAAACAAACTATTTGCCAAGGATTTCTCTCACTGTAAATCGTTCTTAATGCACAACTTGAATTCTTTGTTTTAAAAACAAATTCTGTTAATGTATTTTTTTGTTATTTATTATTGTCTCACTCTTCGTTATGTTTAATGAAACCGAAAAACTACTTGTATTGTCTGCAAAGTGTATCTACATACATATAAATTGTCTGACAAACGAAAAGAATTATAACAACAAAAAGAAAAAACAAGAACTTTATAGAACATATACAAACTTAAAATATGAAAAATGAAACAGTAATAAGTTGAACAATCGATGTTGTATCTCATCATATCTTGAGGTTTGTTCTTCTTTTAATTATAAATAGAAGTAACCCAGTAACATCAGACTTGAGTCAGACTTAATGGATACCGAAACTGATACATGCTGGAGTGCATGTGCATATTTATTCTCCAAAACATTGTATCCATACGATATGAAAAATAAAACAATACCCGAGTGGTTACCATACCTTTAAGGTACATTTTTTTCAGTTCATATTTTATAAGTTCACTTGTTGTAGGTAATTTTAATACACTCGAAATGTTTACAACAAGTTGTTTATTTCTTGTGTAGTTTCTGATCTTTTTTTTTAGTTCATTTTAACCAAATACAATACCCATGATATTACTTCATCATTATTATCTTCATTATATTTAGTTTTATTAATTTTTTCTTCTTTTTTTTTATTTTTTGCAATCATTGTTCTTGGTTTTACTTAACAATACCTGGCTTAAATAAAAAACTGAAATAAGTAATATTTAATTTGCTATTGAGGTTTTCTTCATGCATTTCAAGCCAATTTATTTCATTAAAATATCTTCATATGAACGAATGAAAAAATTACTTAATCTGCTTTTTTTTAATATAACAAACTTAAGTGTAAAGAAATCGTTTTTATTTTTGTATTTGAAATTGATAAAGAAAAAAATATCAAGGGTGGCAAACTAAAAGGCATAAATCTTTTAACCACCATAAATATTTGTTGAATGCTAAAATGCTTTTAATAAACAGCAAACAGCCAACCATAATGCAGAATCACTTGGCTGCCTAATTCCTTTTGGGAAAACAAAATTTTTGCATTTAAATAAACAAAGCAAATGCATGAAAATAAACAAATTAGAAAAATGGCCTTTAATAAAATAATTTCCTTAGAAAAAGTAGCAGGCATCCTTTACTCTGCGAAGCATTTGGCACAAGCTAAAAATTTTGCTATTGATGATTCGGAGCCAAGAGTGATGAAGTAAGTGTAAGGTTTTATAAATTATTTTTATGACACTACCTAAAGACAGAAAAGTAAAATTTTAGCTGGGAGAAGACTCAAAAAAATGACAGCAAGAAGAAATCGAGTGAAACATTCTGCACCAAATAGCTAGAAAGATTTTTTTAAGTGGGGAAACTTTCAATCTATAATTTCGTTAATTGTAAATTTTACGCAAACTTTACACATCACAATCATGAATTATTGTCATAAATGGAGTTCACCTAATTGTAGTGACTAGTCTTCAAAGAAGACAAGGAAAGTAAAATTGAACATCCAGTAACTAAGGCACAGCTAGATGTTTCGTATCCACCACGATAATCATCAGCACACCAACAGACTCAAACTCAGGTTCATGGCAAACATGTATTGTCTTTAGCGGCGATGTTTAGACAACTCAAATAACTGAAAACTTGGTTTATTTTCTGAAGACAAGAAACTACCCAATAACTGGGGTGCAACTAGCTGTTCCGTACGCACCACGATGATCATCAGCAACCAATCAGATTTTAACTCAGGCTCATGGCAAACTTGTACTATTTTTCTCACAATTCACTGAGCAGTTGGTTTACTTTCTGTATACAATTTTTGTAACAATCAAGCTTTTTTTAGATCGCTAATTTTAATTCATTGAATTGCTACTAAATCTGTATCTTACAACTCTTAATTATTGTAAATGGGTTAAAGTTCAACCCAAGAAAGATTACTGGGCGACCTAAATTAGTGCTTCAAGCATATTATCGCCGTGTAAACAATGAACTTTGTATGGAAATGGTTGACCTAGACGATACAATCACGGGGTCAAACAGGGGTATTCGGTATCGGAGTAAACAGAAAAAGCATCAAAAAGGCATAAGTCAAGCGACGGAGTTCGAACGACCACGAATGCGGCGATTAGCCTCCCATTTACTGATTGGCTCTTCAAACTTTCACCTTTCTTAGAACTAGTAAAATTGGATCACGCAAGTTATTTATTAAAGTATGACTTTAAATAATTTGTACTTAAGCATCTCAAGTACAGCTCTTGAAATTCTCTAGCACCTAAAATATTTCTATTTTTGAAGCAAATATCCTCCGGCTTAAACTTCTTTTTTTTTGCTATTTTTTGTGAAGCATTTACTTTAATGTTAACCAAGCATTTTAGGCAAATCTGTAAAAGAAAAACTTAAATATATTTTTTTCGCAAATACCATTAAAAATACAAACTATTCACTAAAAAATTTTGCAAAATTTTCCTCGCCAACTTTGCAAAAGGCGTTAAGTGCTGGATTGTTGTTGTGCATTTTTTCTGTGTTTTTTTTTGTAACATGCATTTTCAAAAATGCAACAGTTGTTGTTGGCCGAAGTTTTATTCTCCTTTTGATTTTTTTCTTTTCTTGGCCAATATTTATTTTTCAGTTTTTATTTCCAACATTAATACTTCAAAAGTAAACATTAATTATAACAAATGACTGGTTTATAAAATATAATTTTAGTTTTTATTAACTGAGCTTTAAAATATAAATTTTATGAACGAACGTTTCTTAGTTATACGGTAAAATATTTTATATTTAATGTTGTAACAAAATTCTGAAATAATTAAATGCTTTTTTGAAATTAAATTAAGGAGATTTTGAGCGGATGCCATAAAGGGAATGTGCAGTGAAAAATTTCTTTAAGTCTCAACTTGTGATTCAAAACTGCATTGAGCCTAAAGTAAATTTTGTACATTTTATTTTAAAATGCCAATGAGTTTGCGTGTAAAATACCAATAATTGTAAAAAAGTTTGTAGCAAATTAAAATGCAGTTGACATTATTTTCTTCACTTGCTCAAGCCGCAACAAGAATTTTGAACTTTTGCTCAACAAGATCAGTTGCCATAAGGAAACAGGGCGGTTCAGAAAACAATCTGTTAAAAACAGCTGCTAAAATGGGAGTGGAGTGTTAGCCAATAAAAACTAGACTATCTTGAGAAAAAAGAAAAACATCTATTGTCTTTAAAGGTTATTTCAAACGAATTAAAAGTAACATTATCTTGCTGAAAAAGTTGTTACAACAGTAACAGTCTTTAAAACGAAATTCTTTTTGACAGACATCATTTGAAAAAATAAATAGTTTTAAAACCCACTTTTATTTTAAGCTGAAAAAAATACATTAAAAGAAACATTAATAACTTAAACGTTTTGAGTGGAAAAAAAAACTTCCACCTGTTTGTAAAAAAATTGTTCAAGATGTTTTATTAATTTTTTATATATTAGTAAAACATACAAGTGTCTTCTCTGGTATTATAATTATGCAAAGACTTCTGGAAAAAAAAACAACTAACAACATATTGAAACACTTGCCGATGAATAAATAGTTTTATAAATAACTTTTTTTTTTGCATCAAAAACATGCAAATACGTGGGTTGGAGCAGAAGTACAAATTTTGAAACTTGAAACATTTTTATGTTTTCAATTAAAAATTAAAACTATCAATTCTCTAAAATCAAAATTATCGATTCTGGAAAAAATATGATCTTTCCATGAATATATTTCTTACATACAGATATTATCAGTATATTGCACTTTTTCTCTCAGCTGCTATATGATGTACAGCCGAACTCGGTTAAGAGAAAATAAAAACTTACTAGAAATATGTTTCGCTTATGCTAAAAGAAGTACGGATCAGCGAAACCCGTTTCGGTAAAATGTACTCATCACTTTTTGAGTTTTTATACAAAGCCAAGCGGAGCTTGAATTCAAATAAGAGAAAATTGATTTTTATTTCAGTTTTAATAAACAAACTAAAAACAATTTTCAAACCTTCGAGCTGATTTGAAAATAAAAGTAATTTATTACAATATGCAAGATATTTCGTCGCTGGTTACAGCTTTTTTCAAACAACATCTCTTTCACTTAAATGAGTATCCGCTAATAGAATTTCTGTTTAAATGAACGAAAGTACAAAGAAAATGTTCAGAAAATTTTCAAAGTAGTATTTCAGTTTCTATTAAACGAGTTTTTCTTTTAAAATGTGTCTGTTAAACTGTATGCGCTTTTTAATACTAATTAGTGACACAATGAGCATAGTACTTTATTAAACAGCAGTACGAACATAAATTGTTGTCACCCAACACATTCATTGTTCTTAAAAATCAAGGCATTTAGTCATAGCCCTCGTATTTTGGAGTACCTGAGCAAGAACTTGTAAATTGAGATTAATTAATAGCTATAGATTTTTCTGTTGAAAATCTTAATATGTTTATCTCTAAGTGGTAGAAGTTTTATTTCCTGTTCAATTTGTTAAAAAAAAAAACAAAGGTAGCACACGTTTATAGAATGCTGCGAAGATTGCGTGAATATCGTTTTATATTAGAACGGGAGAGACGTTTCATGAACAGCCAACACAGCAGTTACACGCCAAGACATAGATACATCTTTGCAGACATCAATATTCAAAATACTTTGTATAAAAATTAAAATATGATAAAAATTAGAAAAAAACGAAAAAAGTATATTTTTTTTCATTACTTTGTGGTAAAAAAAATACAGGAGACATTTTTGCCTTGAAATATTCAAGCACTAGTTTTTCCGACAGAAACTTCACGATCAAAAACTGCACAAATAATACATCGAATTAGGTCTTTATTAATGAACTTAAGAAAATCAATGAAAATCTGTCAGATTTTGACTTAAAATTTTCAGGGAAAATATACTGATCATATTTTAATTGTTATTTTTAGCAGAAAATATAACGATAAAATTTTGTTATTGATTTTTTTTCTTCAGACAGGCTTAAAACCAACGAAAAAAGGCGTAAAACTAAAACTTGTTATTTAATTAATGTCTCAGCTGTTCACAACTTCAGTAACATATGTCGGTCTATTTTTTATAACACATCTTGCAGAGTTTTATATGAAAAAATAGGCTTGTATGAGTCACAGGTGTACCATCGTAAGCGATATTGCAACAAAACGAGTACAACTATCTCAACTGTATCATCTTTGTTTATAACGTACACAGCCAGAATTTCACAAATAAATTTGTTTATCCTTTCAAGCGATTTAGTGACTTTAGTTGCTTTTAATTATTTTTCCCCTTTTTTGATGTATTGAAGCATTAAGGGAATTTTCACAGCATGAATGTATTTATTAATAGAGAAAATTATATGCAACAAATTTGCTTGTAACGCAACCCAATGACCTCATTTTTTTATTTTTCTCTCTGTTTATTTACACAACCTATAATTGCTACACATTTGCCCTAGCAAATGGGTTTGACCCTGACATTGTTTGGTCCCTACTAAAAGAAAGTTCAAACTACAAGATTTGCGCAAACCGCAAACAACCAAAAACCATTTCTGTAAGTTCCTGGGGAAAAAATTGTAATTCGTTTTCCAATTTCCCCAATAAAAATACATTGAACTGAAAACCACCTTTTTAAATCATTAAAGATTTTATTATTTTTTTTTTTTTTTTCTTGCAGCAAATGATACAAACATTTGATTTCAATAACAAGCATTCAAATACTTTGGCAGTGCAGCCAATGAGTCAAACAGAAGACCCCAACCAAATGATTGGGCTGTTGAAGCAGATGTCTGTCGAAAAGAAGTAGAAGTGAACTAAAAATCAAACAAAAATGTAAACAATTGCTTTGAAACTTCAAAAATTGCTTCAACCGCTTAAAACTTTACTGTGATCCATGCAAAAATCATGAAACATCATTATGATGTTAAGCACCATAATTTGCAACAATGGATTCAAACAATTGCTCTTCAAAGAGTAATTGAGAGTGAAACACTCAGAGCTTGAATTTGCTTTGCTTTTTTTAATTTTAAATGGGAATAAGAAAACAAAACTTCTAGTATTATAGTGATCAAAATCTATGGGATGAGCAGCAGCATGATGAAGATCTAGAAGATCATGTTTATTGAACATCAAACAGAACAGCACTGCTGATATTGCTGCTGATGTTTCTGCTGTCGTTCGTTAATAATGACGATCATCCAACCGAATTGCAGGCAAAAAGAGTATAGAAAAATGTTTTTTTTTAATTAATTAAACAAAAAAAAAACACATCTGATGTTTTATTGTAATCAGTTGCTGTTTTCTTTGTTGTTGTTTGCAAATGATTTTGTTGCTTTTAGTACTCGTGCTCTAAAGAAGAGCTGGCAGCGGATGAAACTGCTCACCCAGCGAATTGTTGCCAACTCCAGTCTAAATATTACTATTGGCTGCTTATGTTGTTGCTGCTTAGTTTTGCCAACTGTTGCTGCACACTGTTGCTTGTCTCGGCAGCAGAATCATCCGCATCATCTGTAATTGTTATAAAAAGCAATGCATCGCTGTTTCAAACCCTAATTCAAATCTTTCGTGTTGTTTCGAACGGTTTCTAACACAAAAACTATTTTAAAAAAAACAAACTAAAAAAAATAGCATAAATAAAATAAATTAAAACTTAATTTTATATGAAGCAAGAAAAATTTTTATTTGTTACAAAATAAACAAAAAGGATTGTAAAGCTGATTAAGGATACATTTCACATTTAATGGATACTTGAGTGAATTGACGGAGAGATAAACGAGTAGTGGCATAAATAAATTGAATACTTTGGATAATTAGTTTGAGTGCAAAAGTGTTGGTGTTCTGTAAAAAAAATGTTGTCTATAAAAACATTTGTTCTGATTGTGAGTATTTGAAAAATTTGAAAACTTAAAAAAAAATTATTTCTTTAAGAAATAAAAAACTACATCAAATTTAAAAAGTTGAAATTATGCAGTGTTTGTAAATTAACGTGCAAACATTGTTGCTATAATTTTTTGGAAAAAGTTGCACAAAAACTTATGTCGAGATTAATAATGATACTGCTTTTATAATAATGCTTTTATGAAAATTTCAAATATGTTAACTAACTGAACATGTGTGAGCTCTATACGCTAAACCACAGGGATCTTCAGTCCCCTGGACTGCAGTTTGGTCTATAACATGAAAACTCAATTACAGCTGTTTTCTTTTACTTTCGAAATCACGAAAAATATTCTTTGTATGAGACCAAGTTTAAATTTTTGCATCATTTTTACATCATGGTGCTGTACTTTATTGTGACTATAAGACCACACAACAGATAACATTTAGCTAAGTATTCGCAAGTCACATCATTTTTAGTTCTTAGTGGACAAAATGTGTGTGCAGTCTTACAACCCCATCATTGCCTTTTTCTTTGTACGTTATTTAACTTTAAACAAGGTCCAGCAAAATGTAATGCGAGTATAAATTTAAAAGATTGTTCTTAAAATCAATATAAATACCTTTAGTGGCTTAAAATTCTAAAATTTTTGCCTCAAAATAATTCAAAGAGTTTCGTTAAAATTTTCTTTAATAATAATCTGACAGATTTGTTCAACGGCTTTGTAATCAACTTAAGCCTTATTATAATATTAATATAACGATTCATATGTTTTACTAAATGTTCAACATCTCAGCAAATAATATGTTAACAAGATACTTGAAAAACCAGTCATTTATTTATTTTATCATTTAAATCCAGGAGTAATTCAAATTGTTTAATATAATACACACACACACACACACACAGACACGCAAGCACACACAAAGTTTCCTAGAAATGTCCTTTCTCACTCTGAGTATAAGTAACCATAACCCAATTGACCAATAAGATCAGTAATATGAAATTGAAAAAATTGAAAAAAAATATCCTTATTGATAAATACTACGTATGGAATCAATTGCAATTTTTCTAATTGAGTGCACAAAAATTAATTATAAAGGCTTTGGTATCTCAAAGCAAATTTTTATTTGTTGGAGCTGAAAAGAACATGTTTCTTTATCTATATAAATTCAACAACTAAAGACAACCGCTGACATAATCCACTACACTCGTATCCAAGCAATTTGCAACAGACAAGAGGGTAGACTACCAAGATCATGACTAATAGCAATCGTATGCTTAATCGTATGCTTTAAGTTGTGCATCCGTGGGGAGGGGTTTTCTATGCAGTTTTTTGGTATAGAGTATTTGTCAAATTACAACTTATACGGGAAAGTGCCGGCAAATCTGCAAATGCAGGTCGTTTTGTAGTCTTCTTTTCTAAATATTTCCGTTTTCAAATTTTGTGAGGAAGAAGTATTTTAGAAAATACAGTAGAAACAAGTTGTGCATCCGAGGGGAGGGGTTTTCTATGCAGTTTTTTTGGTATAGAGTATTTGTCAAATTACAACTTATACGGGAAAGTGCCGGCAAATTTGCAAATGCAGGTCGTTTTGTAGTCTTTTTCTCTAAATATTTCTGTTTTCAAATTTTGTGAGGAAGAAGTATTTTAGAAAAAAAACTAGAAACAAGTCGTGCATCCGCGGGGAGGGGTTTTCTATGCAGTTTTTTTGGTATAGAGAATTTGTCAAATTACAACTTATACGGGAAAGTGCCGGCAAATCTGCAAATGCAGGTCGTTTTGTAGTCTTCTTTTCTAAATATTTCCGTTTTCAAATTTTGTGAGGAAGAAGTATTTTAGAAAATACACTAGAAACAAGTTGTGCGTCCGTGGGGAGGGGTTTTCTATGCAGTTTTTTTGGTATAGAGAATTTGTCAAATTACAACTTATACGGGAAAGTGCCGGCAAATCTGCAAATGCAGGTCGTTTTGTAGTCTTCTTCTCTAAATATTTCCGTTTTCAAACTTTGTGAGGAAGAAGTATTTTAGAAAATACACTAGAAACAAGTTGTGCATCCGTGGGGAGGGGTTTTCTATGCAGTTTTTTTGGTATAGAGTATTTGTCAAATTACAACTTATACGGGAAAGTGCCGGCAAATCTGCAAATGCAGGTCGTTTTGTAGTCTTCTTTTCTAAATATTTCCGTTTT
Source organism: Sturmia bella (assembly GCA_963662145.1). Taxonomy (NCBI): domain Eukaryota; kingdom Metazoa; phylum Arthropoda; class Insecta; order Diptera; family Tachinidae; genus Sturmia; species Sturmia bella. Next base: position 66,784,685 of record OY759172.1, on the reverse strand, counting down.
CAAATTTTGTGAGGAAGAAGTATTTTAGAAAATACACTAGAAACAAGTTGTGCGTCCGTGGGGAGGGGTTTTCTATGCAGTTTTTTTGGTATAGAGAATTTGTCAAATTACAACTTATACGGGAAAGTGCCGGCAAATCTGCAAATGCAGGTCGTTTTGTAGTCTTCTTCTCTAAATATTTCCGTTTTCAAATTTTGTGAGGAAGAAGTATTTTAGAAAATACACTAGAAACAAGTTGTGCGTCCGTGGGGAGGGGTTTTCTATGCAGTTTTTTCGGTATAGAGAATTTGTCAAATTACAACTTATACGGGAAAGTGCCGGCAAATCTGCAAATGCAGGTCGTTTTGTAGTCTTCTTCTCTAAATATTTTTGTTTTCAAATTTTGTGAGGAAGAAGTATTTTAGAAAATACACTAGAAACAAGTTGTGCATCCGTGGGGAGGGGTTTTCTATGCAGTTTTTTTGGTATAGAGTATTTGTCAAATTACAACTTATACGGGAAAGTGCCGGCAAATCTGCAAATGCAGGTCGTTTTGTAGTCTTCTTTTCTAAATATTTCCGTTTTCAAATTTTGTGAGGAAGAAGTATTTTAGAAAATACACTAGAAACAAGTTGTGCGTCCGTGGGGAGGGGTTTTCTATGCAGTTTTTTTGGTATAGAGAATTTGTCAAATTACAACTTATACGGGAAAGTGCCGGCAAATCTGCAAATGCAGGTCGTTTTGTAGTCTTCTTCTCTAAATATTTCCGTTTTCAAATTTTGTGAGGAAGAAGTATTTTAGAAAATACACTAGAAACAAGTTGTGCGTCCGTGGGGAGGGGTTTTCTATGCAGTTTTTTCGGTATAGAGAATTTGTCAAATTACAACTTATACGGGAAAGTGCCGGCAAATCTGCAAATGCAGGTCGTTTTGTAGTCTTCTTTTCTAAATATTTCCGTTTTCAAATTTTGTGAGGAAGAAGTATTTTAGAAAATACACAAGAAACAAGTTGTGCATCCGTGGGGAGGGATTTTCTATGCAGTTTTTTTGGTATAGAGTATTTGTCAAATTACAACTTATACGGGAAAGTGCCGGCAAATCTGCAAATGCAGGTCGTTTTGTAGTCTTCTTTTCTAAATATTTCCGTTTTCAAATTTTGTGAGGAAGAAGTATTTTAGAAAATACACAAGAAACAAGTCGTGCGTCCGTGGGGAGGGGTTTTCTATACAGTTTTTTTGGTATAGAGAATTTGTCAAATTACAACTTATACGGGAAAGTGCCGGCAAATCTGCAAATGCAGGTCGTTTTGTAGTCTTCTTCTCTAAATATTTCCGTTTTCAAATTTTGTGAGGAAGAAGTATTTTAGAAAATACACTAGAAACAAGTTGTGCGTTCGTGGGGAGGGGTTTTCTATGCAGTTTTTTCGGTATAGAGAATTTGTCAAATTACAACTTATACGGGAAAGTGCCGGCAAATCTGCAAATGCAGGTCGTTTTGTAGTCTTCTTTTCTAAATATTTCCGTTTTCAAATTTTGTGAGGAAGAAGTATTTTAGAAAATACACAAGAAACAAGTTGTGCATCCGTGGGGAGGGATTTTCTATGCAGTTTTTTTGGTATAGAGTATTTGTCAAATTACAACTTATACGGGAAAGTGCCGGCAAATCTGCAAATGCAGGTCGTTTTGTAGTCTTCTTTTCTAAATATTTCCGTTTTCAAATTTTGTGAGGAAGAAGTATTTTAGAAAATACACAAGAAACAAGTCGTGCGTCCGTGGGGAGGGGTTTTCTATACAGTTTTTTTGGTATAGAGAATTTGTCAAATTACAACTTATACGGGAAAGTGCCGGCAAATCTGCAAATGCAGGTCGTTTTGTAGTCTTCTTCTCTAAATATTTCCGTTTTCAAATTTTGTGAGGAAGAAGTATTTTAGAAAATACACTAGAAACAAGTTGTGCGTTCGTGGGGAGGGGTTTTCTATGCAGTTTTTTCGGTATAGAGAATTTGTCAAATTACAACTTATACGGGAAAGTGCCGGCAAATCTGCAAATGCAGGTCGTTTTGTAGTCTTCTTCTCTAAATATTTCCGTTTTCAAATTTTGTGAGGAAGAAGTATTTTAGAAAATACACTAGAAACAAGTTGTGCGTCCGTGGGGAGGGGTTTTCTATACAGTTTTTTTGGTATAGAGAATTTGTCAAATTACAACTTATACGGGAAAGTGCCGGCAAATCTGCAAATGCAGGTCGTTTTGTAGTCTTCTTCTCTAAATATTTCCGTTTTCAAATTTTGTGAGGAAGAAGTATTTTAGAAAATACACTAGAAACAAGTTGTGCATCCGTGGGGAGGGGTTTTCTATGCAGTTTTTTGGTATAGAGTATTTGTCAAATTACAACTTATACGGGAAAGTGCCGGCAAATCTGCAAATGCAGGTCGTTTTGTAGTCTTCTTCTCTAAATATTTCCGTTTTCAAATTTTGTGAGGAAGAAGTATTTTAGAAAATACACTAGAAACAAGTTGTGCATCCGTGGGGAGGGGTTTTCTATGCAGTTTTTTGGTATAGAGTATTTGTCAAATTACAACTTATACGGGAAAGTGCCGGCAAATCTGCAAATGCAGGTCGTTTTTTAGTCTTCTTCTCTAAATATTTCCGTTTTCAAATTTTGTGAGGAAGAAGTATTTTAGAAAATACACTAGAAACAAGTTGTGCATCCGTGGGGAGGGGTTTTCTATGCAGTTTTTTGGTATAGAGTATTTGTCAAATTACAACTTATACGGGAAAGTGCCTTTGTGCAACTCATAAGTTGCGTTTACGTGCAATGAAAAATCCACACATTCTACATATTACTTATACATATGCACATATAAAACTTAATATGGTGTATTATATATTTATGTACTGATTTTTTTTTATTACAATACAATTATAGACACACATGCAATCAACATAATATTCCCAATATAAACACATGAATAAACACACATTATACATGTGCTTATTATAAACACAATACAACTTTATACGTACATAAGTCACAATTGTGACTGAAAGTACCACATATACACACTTTCCTGTCTATATATATGTATATGCCTTGTTGCAGGAACTCTGATACAAGATAAAATTTAAATATATTTTGCAAACAAATCACAGCAAAAGATAAAATGTCCAGCTTAAATGCTAAATATCTTTTAACATGGATTTTTGTATTCTTTTACATGTTTTGTTGTCTCTTTGTTTATGGTTGTTTTATTAAAAATAAAAAAAAAACACATACATACTTAAGTTCATAAAAAGAATAATCGTAAGAAAAATGTTTGCATAAGAATTGTCTATTATTGTACGTATAATTTGTATGAAATGTTTGCAAGATTTTCTTTTGTCTTTTGAAAAATAAGTCTAAATTATGTAAGGAATTCGAAAAACTAAATAAAGATATTTGCTGGTAACTTGAATGAAATTTTAAGTAAATATTTTTGCAATAAAGTATTATTTGAAAAAATAAAGGACTTGCTTAAGTGTGATTGTATAGCCATGTGTGCATTAATATATTTATTTAAATTGAAATATTTATTGAGAATAAAATCAATTGGTTTAAGTTAATATTTTGATGGCATCCTTTGACATTCACCTACTTCAAATTTAGATCCAAAATTGTTCAATATAAAAAAAGAAATTTTTCACAAGACTAAAATCCATATATTTCCTTGGAATGAAATCACCTAATTTTATAATCGAACTAGTTCTTTTTTTCTACTGTAACAATCACAAATAATTTCAAGGTCAGACTTGACATACCTATTTAGAATTTCAGGAACTTTAATTTTCACTTAAATTTCTTATTTTAAGAATTGGTTTCAGCTATTGCCAAGCCTCCTAAAAATATGCTTCATTTAACAAATAAGCGAACAACAACTAAGACAAACCATGTTTTTTAGTTTATGACTTTAAAAATAATTTAAAAAAATATGACAAAGAAATAAGGTCGTGGAACATTAACAATAAACATTTTATTGACAACACTTGTTGTACATTGTTGCAATAACAACTGTTAAACATTTCACTTTTTCTAGTCCTGATACTTTTTTATCAAATTTTCTAAGCCAAGCGAAAAAATCTGTATCGAAACAAAAGCAAATAGTTGCACAGAAACAATAGAAACGAATAGTGTGACAACATAAAAAAGAGTTTACATACATACGAATACCCAGTGGTAAAAACGTTTCTTTACGTTGTATGTAATAAAATTTATGAAAAAGGTGAATAAAGTATATTTTGTTTTGTACTACATTTATCGGCTCTCAGCTCATTCTGTATTATTGTTATGATTGATATTAATTGAATAAGACATCGAAAACGTTAAAGACAACTAGCTGTTTCGAAGCAGCGGTGTAGATCTAGCTAAAATTACAACCTTTTATTATTATAGAAGAAATTTTCAAACAATAAAAATTTATGATTTTACTATGAGCATTTTCATTAAATTTCAAATGCTTCAGTTTTTCTAAAGGAGTTTTGGACTCCATTTGTCACCTGTTTTGTTAAAGCGGAATAGTTTAAATGCTTATGGTATGACTTTAACTTAGGATTTTTATGAAGTTTTTATCGCTTACACTTAATAATTTCGGAGGCCACTACATTTTATGTTTGCCTTTCAGTCGTATGGTGGCTTCTGAGTTAGGACTTACTCAGAAGCTAATGAAAAAGTCGGTATTTTAAACTATAATTTAGCTTACTGAAACTTTATAAAGTGTTACGAAAATTAAAGAAGCTTGTGTGTCGGGTTTATTTTTATAAATTTTATGTCCTTGCTAGTAATATGCATTCAAAAAATGTACTCTCAATTTACCGCTGGGTAGCAAAATAAAGGTTATGTACCCATATTTAAAATGTTTGCGTTAGATACGCTAGTTTGTGTGCGTGTTTTTTCTAACCCGTGCTATTTCCTAAACAAATGTTATAACACTTCTGTGATGTGAGTACTTTTTCAACAATTTGAAAACAAACAAAATATTGTGTAGTATAAAAATGTGTCATACAAAACGTGAGTTTTTTAAGATGAGGAAATAAAAAATGTTTGTTCATATTTGAAACACGAATTCAATAAAAACAATAACAAACTAATAAACAATAAAAAAGGGGGGAAACAGACTAAGAGTCCTAAAACCCATATGTTGCCTAATGAACAAAAAAATTATTATGTTTTGGGGAGCATTTCATTTTAGTTTTCATTTTTTTTTTTTTTTTGCAATTGTTTTTAAACGAGTGTTAAGCTTAATGCGGGATATAATTTACTGAGTGCTTGTTTTAGTGATTGGCACAAATATATGAACGAGAAAGGAAATAATATCAAAGTATTTATTCCTAAGAACTCAAACTTTTCAAAAAGTTCCGTCCAAATGTTTACCTAAAAAATATTACACTGCGAAAAGTTAGTTAAAAAAAATAAATCACTGAAGAAATTGCCTTCACCAGAAAGGCTAAAACAAAAACCAATTTCGTCGGGAACCAAAAAGATATTATTATTTTAGTAATAAACAATTTTTTATACCTTTGCTACTTGCGCTTAGCTGTCTAATTTTCGTTATTTAAACTCAAGTCAACAATAGACTTGAGAAACTGTCTGTTTACGCAGCTGAAAAGCTGCACAGAAAACAATAAAAAAAATCTATCAGGCCTAAAATAACAAATTGATTTTAATAAAAAAATAACCCAATACTAAATTAGTTTTTACCAAAAAAAACTGCAAAAAAATCACCCAATATTTATTATGGCGTCATCATAAAATAGTTTGTCACTTTTTTCCTTTTATTTTTTCTTTTTCGTTCGAAAGCCTAAAAGTGAAATTTGTGCAAATGTCATTAAGTACATTTGACAAAAGGACAGAAACAAAACAATTTGTTTGTTTTTTCGACAAAGCTTTTTGTAGACTTCAGCAAATATTATTTTAACTGTTCATAATATTAAATATAAATTCTTTGTACAGCTGTTTCGGAAATATTTTGTTAAGAGTTTCATATTGTCATGTTTCAAATGGTTTTGCCATTATTTGCAGACCTTTTTATATACATATGAGGCATATTTAGTATGAAATTAAAGACAAAACACATATTTAATTTTCAACCAGAAAAATTTGAAAAATAAGTTATTTTCCGCCACTTCGTTTTCACTTCATAGCTCACACATACATATGTATACTTACATATACAACTAAACTCAAAAAGTATGCTTTAATTTTCCTAATAAATGTTTTATATTTATGTATGTGTGTATTCTTTGCTTATTCTAAGCCTTTGCTTTACGTTCCCTTAACGCTCTTTTCTTTTGTACTTTTTCAACTATTTGGCAATAAAACCCACTTCAGCTCTGATTTTATTTATGTTTTATATTCGTTAAAAATGTTTTTCTGTGTGTTTTAGAATAATATTTGTAAAACTATGTGCATTTCAGCAAATAATTGTGGCATAGTTTTAGGGCTGTTTATGCTATGTTCGTATGATATACAACTTCTTTTTTTGGAAACAAATATTTTCCATACAAAATATTTTATTTTTCTTGTTGTTAAATTAATTTTGGCTTGTTAAACAAAACATGTTTTATAAACGAGCATAGAAAACAAAAGTTTTATTTGTAAACCACAGCAAAGGGTATTTTGCAATTAAAGAAACATTGTAATTTGTTAATAGGTTGTTAATTTAATAAAAACAAATAACTCTAGCAGTCCATGAAAACTATGTAACTTGCTTAAAGTAGCTAAATAATGTGGCTTATTGTAGTTTGGTAGCAACAAAGCATTTTTTCCAGCCAAAAAAATAAATAAATACTTACTTATGTATGTATAAATCTATACTGCCAATTCGACATAGATAAATTCGAAAAGGCTTGAGCTGTTATCGTGCTGGGTTTCGAACAGTCTCATGAACAGTATGGCTGAGCGTATGTAGTTTGCTAGCCCGCAAATAGGCAATAATTTTCCATTTCATTGCAACGCTGGAAAATATGCAAATGTTATTTAATTTGATAGCTTTGACTATAATATCAGTAAGCAAATATGTGCACGCTTAACGCGCCAGCTAAAAGCTGCTAACAGAAATAAACCCATATATATGACCACGAATTATTGCGTTTGGAACTAAAATTTCAACAGTATTTGCTCCTTCGCTCAGACAATTTTATGTAATCTTGCTTCTTTTTCCCAAAAACGTCACTTTAATAACTAAAATTTTATGTTTTATTACACGTAATATGATAAACCTTTTTACCAATTGTATGCATACATATGTATATAAAAACATTATCTTCGTACCCTTAAAGCCTTGTCATTTAACTTTTAAACGAAAAACAGACAGGCAGACGAGAATTTTAGCTGTTTTGGTTAAAACACTTGAAAGTGAACAGGAAGTGGAAGAAACGAAAAAAGTTTCTAGATATGCAATTCACATTTTCTGACATTTTACAAACTTAGCATTTCAACCGGCAGGACTTTACTTAAATAACATACACGCAAGCAAACAGGCGCGCTCCAAATTGCATACATAATAAACATGCACACACATATTTAGGTTACATACGCAACCTTTTCAAAATGGCAATGAATCGCCAACTTCCTTAGAAGAAATAAAAAAGAGCTGATTTAAAAACAACCCGAAAAAAAAATATTGAAACATGAGAAAGTTTTGTAACAAATCCTTTCTTTTTTTCTTTTGCCAAAAAACACAGTTTCTATGCTCTGCGGAAAAAATTACTGTTCTTGTCCTTTTATAATACTAACTACTCTGTGCAGAATAGCTAGAAAAAATATCACTATCTGTTACCAAAAATACAGGGAGAAATTTTGTTTTTAGTCCTCTCTACACACACGCAACGAAAAAAGTGTCTGGTAAGTTGTTATTTGTGTATATTTTTTCTTTGTTTTTTACTTTTTGCTACAAAAAGTCAGCAACACTTTGGTATAGATTTTGATCTTTGCGGTATTCTACAGATTTTCAGTCATACTTTTACAGTTATTTGTAGTGAGTCGCGAGAGTAGGATGAGCAGAGTGTTCTGGTTTTCATACGAATGCAACAAAACGTGGTACTTGCAATGATAGAAACGTTTTAGGACTCCTTTCATTCTATTCCTTGATAGTAATATTATTTTGCTTTTTCTAATTGTACGTTTTAATGTAAAAGCATGCACCGCGCTCTATTGAAGTATTTGGCATGGAATTGGGAAGACCAGCAGTAAAACAAGAAGAGGATTAATACTCATTTTAGGTTATTCTCTGAAGGTAATGATTTTTGCATGTAAATAAATAGCTTTTTACACAAAATTTTTTCATTACTACAGTTTGTAATAACTTTCCGTAGACAAGTCTTATTTGTTCAAATTAATGAAGAAAAAGATTTTTCGATAGGAAACTACTCAATTGTTATAATTCTAAGCTGAAAATTTTTCAATCACAATTTTTTTTCTCTATGAAAACCGAAAAATATATATATTTCTTTAAGAATTTTTTCGGTATTTTTTAATAACAATCTTTCTATTCAACACACTCCTTAATAAAGTCGTAATGTTGAACATATGAACCCCAACGTGACAAAGATGAAGGAAATAGATTTTACCTTGTTCTAGCGGTACAAAGATTTGGTATATCAAAGAGCAAAGCAATTTTTTCTTTTTTAGCTTCGCTAATACTCCATTCTGAACATCCTTAGAAGTGAAGTCTTCCGATTTCACTTTCCACGTTTGGCCGGATGGAAAGATTTACTTCACCAGAGTATGTCGAGAGTATGTCTAAGTAACCGATCTGTTTTCAGGCTTAAAGTACTTCTATAGCATCTCGAGCTCCATCTTTGTCCACAACAATTTTTGAATCAAACGTGCAGTATCGTTCATGGACTTTGTGTGTCTTAAAAAAATATTTATTTTTATTTTATTAGACATTATGATATTTATTTAGACATTATGATATGCAGCCCTCATTAACATTTCTGCTGAAAAATTATTTTCTTCCGACAAATGCTTCTTATGTTAATACATTATAACAAGTGCAGTTTCTGTGTTATTCAAATGAAGCTAATGGTCACTCTAGTGATTTTCCTGCTTGAAAAAACGCCACGAAATGGTTGCTAAGAAGTCAAAAACTTTTAATACGATTTTTCCTTCATGCTATTCTCAGCACCACTCGCATCACAAAGACTTTCTAGAACCTTGTTTATCTCTAAAAGCAAATAAAAATTACGCGTTTTCACTTCTTTTTTCATTTTGCTCAGTTTCGCAATGTTTGCTTCTATTCAGGCAGTTGAATAAGAAAAAATACACGCCAAAAGCCAGACAGGTCAAGTCTTATTTACTTCGAGTTTTTCTATTTATCTTGAAAATTCATCAAAAGAATTCAGTTTTTTTCAAGTCTGAGCCTTATTTGCTCGCAGAAGTAGATTTTTTCGATGAAAAAATACAACATTTGTGGGAAATTGTAGCATAGACAAATTTGTATTGGCTATTGCGAGAACGCTGCACGTATTCGTCTTTTTACATACAAACTAGCAAATTTATGTGACAATTGACTTTCAGTATTAAAACTATGGACTAATGACTTTAAAATTGTAGAAACTTTCTATAGATAATTTGTCAAAATCAAAATTTTTCCACAGAAAATTAGCCTATAACAAAAATTTTTGGAGAAAATACAGAAAATTATTCGTAGAAATTTAATCGATAAAAATGCATACATCTAGATAACAAAACATTTTATTAAGTACAGTACAAATGCTTTTCAATTGCTTATAGAAAATATATCGCCATCTAGTATTTAAAAAAATGTAATTGGTAGCATAAATTGTTTGTCGATAGCGGAAATTGAAAACTTAGTAGCAGCAAAAACTTTCTACCTAAAAATTATCAATTACAAAGTTTTTCTATAAAAAGTTTTATAAACAAGAAAAATTTTGTACAAAAAAAATTTTACTGATAACAAAAAGCTTATGTAGAAAATTTAGCTCTAGCAAAAAATATACATAGAAAGTTCATCGCTTTATAGCGCTTATCGATAACAGAGCTTCCTATAGAAAATTTACTAATAACAAAAATTTTCTATAAAGATGTTTATCGACTGCAAACACTTCATGTAGAGAATTTTTCGATACAAAAGCTTTCTCTTAAGAGTTTTATAAGAAATTTAATTTACACAACTGGCACAATTGGCTATTTCGACGCCTCCATACTTCTCATCAGCAACCATTAGGTCGTGAGTCTAAGCGTTCAAAGAAACTTTAACGAAAGAAAAAATAAACTAATGACTACAATGATTTCGTAGCCAAGTTTAAAAATGTCTTGTAATCATTGTTTAAAAAAGATTCTTTTATAAATATTTTATAATGCATAATTTTTTACGTTTAATACTAAGAACTGATTGAGTACTTTTCTGCAAAATTCAAAAATCATTAAGCCTCATATTATCCTCCAGAAAATATCTTGAGACAATATGTTTGCCATATACATAAATTTAAAAATTGACTTAAAGACCTTCACTTTGACCCTCCGCTGAAAAAGAACTAAGAAAATCGTTTCATTGTTACAAAATTGCCTTAAGCAGTTTGACTTATTATTACCTTAATATTTTCAAATACGCATTATGATTATGAGGCAATTATAATAGGAAATTATTAGCAAGAAGGAAAAAAAAATAATGGCTTGAACAAGCATTTTGCATTCAAAATTTTGCAAAACCATAGAATACATTTACTGATACACACACACACACACACACAAGCAGACAGGAATTAAGAAACAAAGCCAATATAATTACCAATATTACAGAAACGATAAACATTTTTTACGTATTTAGCATGTATGCACTGTTAGCAAATTATCTGAATGGTCTAAATACAGAAAATTGTTCGAAGATATTTAAATTATTAAATGGTTTGATAACAGAAATAATTTACAGAATAAACACAATAAATGATAAGATATTAAGAAAACTATATTTTAACATCGGTATTCATAAAAATTAAAATTCTATTGAAATACATTTTAGAACAAGTTTCATATTAAATATTTTTTTTAAAACGTATTTCAACAACTTATTATTTTTTATGAATACCAATGTAATAATTTAAGCTTTACTATAAAGAATAAATGGGAAATTTAAAAAGGAAATTTTAATTGATTTCTAAGCATTTATTATAATTTTGCTTAATTAAATTTTCTCAAAGTTTTCGTAACAAAATATATTGAAGGTGTTTCTATTTGCTAATGTTGCAAAACTTCAAATGAATCATTGTTTTGCGCGTACACACATGCATTTATCTTTCCACCCATCCATCTGGTTGTCTATTTTTCTTTTAAAATAATGTATGAGTTAAAAATCTTGCTTGAATCTTCAAAAACACAAAAAAATACTTAACAGTAGCAACAAGTGGGCGTTATGCATATCAGCAAAAAAAACATGCCCTCAAAAATGTTTTTTTTTTCGCAAATGAACAAAAAATTAAAATACAATAAAACGTCAAACTCTCATGCGTTTTAAGAATATTTAATAAGACATGTTAGCATTTAATGGTAAGACTTATTACCTCTGGCGGTTTCAAAGAAGATTTTGGACCATTAAGAAAATGTTCCGCTTCAAACGAAGAATGTTCAGTTTTATTGCATGTAATGGCATGCAAAGGCAAAATGTTCTTGATCTTAAGCTTATCAAGTGTCAAAATACTTTACAGATACATATTTATGTAATAGTAAGGATGTGCTATAATTACCGCGAAACATCCCAATGACCACCAAGCTACAAAATTTTACTTTTCTTTGGTATTAAAAAAACAGGGTTTGAACTTGAGCCTCTTAGGAACTATTTTAGGAAATATAAATGATAATTGTTGTGTTTAATTTAATTTTTTTAGGCAAAGATAAAATCTATTTTTTAGATCTATTTAAACGAAACTACACTGCATAGACTTTGTAGACAGAAGTTCAAATTCAAATGCGGTAGTTCCCACTGAAATGCTGTTGTTTCAATGACTTTCCCGCTGTGTTACTTAAAGTTTGCTATTTTTTTGTTAAGAAAGAAATTATAAAAGGCAGAGATAATTTACGTTCGTTCTTGAAGGCGTATGACATAAGTTGTGCACCATTATTTTTTCGATGAAATTTATTTACTTACAAGAACAAGAGAACTTGCCATAATTATAACTTATATTTTAAAATTAATGACAAAACCTCAACAGAATTTCATAAAAACAAACCACACCAATACCATCTCAAACATAAAAGTCATAAACATAAAACAACTCATAACTTTAATATAAATTACAATCACAAAATGGTCATTCATATCGTCCATATTGAATAAATATTAAATGTTATATGGCGATTTTTGTTTCAAATTTTCAAACTCAAAGAACACCTATAAAACCGCTAACAATAAATAAATAAATTTATAAATACCTTTAATTATTGCTTTTTTGTTTTGTTTAACATGAGCTGTCAATTTTCATATAATAAAAGACACTTTGTGAGCATAAATTTATATTTATTAAACAACTCGGTTGTAATAACTGCTTATTATCTTGTTTAATATATTTATGGTATTAGTGATTGTTTTTGTTGCTGTTGTTGTTGTTGTTGTGGTTGTCGTTGTAGCTGCATGAGCTTAATAAAATTTATAGTTGGTTGTTTTATATTATTTTTTTATGATATAATTGCTTAACATAAATAAATAAGTTAATGCATCATCATCATCATCATCGACAGCATCAGTTCGAAGGCATCATTATGGAAGCGTTACGAATCGAAATGAAGTGAATTGAAGTGAGTGAATGAATGAATAAAGAATTTAGTTGAGTTGAAGTTCATTTAAACATTTATGCATGCACAAAAACAACACATACGATACAGTTATAAAATATCTTGCATTATGAGCATTCTAAAGAAAATGTGTAGGTGCTTAGAAGACTACTGCTAAATGAGAATACTTTTTGTTTTTCATAGAGGGAAGAGTTGAACAAAACAAAAAGGTTTGTCTTTTCTGGCTTTTGATTTCACATCCAAAAGTTTATTATTTTAATTGCATTATTGTAATGAAAATGTTAATGAGATCACGAAAATGTTTTGCTTTAAATTTCAATGACAGTTTTAATCTCAGCATTTTTGGTGCTAATTTTTAAGTTATAATGCTGGCAGTAAATATAAAATACAAATTAGATGCAATATTATGTATTCAAATCAGTAAAATATATTTCGGAATATTAAGATGCTGCATTTTCCCATTAGGTATATATGTATGTGAAAACTCTTCAAATCAAAACAAATAACGTGTCAGGTGTCCCTTTTAACAGCAGATATGGCAATGACTCTCACCTGAGAGAACATTATTGTGGAGGATCGTCTTTTTTGGCCGATGGCCCAATGAGCTCTTTTTATGTTGTTATTGAAAAAGAAACTCTGGGGTAATATTCTGCTCAGTAGACCTGAAACACTTTAAAACGTATACTAATGCCCACAAATCCCGCGGAAGTTCATCTCAGAGTTTGGCTTAATTTAGGTTTAAATCACTGAAAAATTTTGTCAACCTAGAGCCCAAAATCTAACTGATTTTGCGGGCTCGAAGGTCCGCAACTTTCAGACGATACTCCGATAACAATTTCCTTAATTTCAAAATGTCCATGTGTCCATTCAATTTGCTTTCTAAACGTTATATCATTTCCATTTATTTGCAAGTTTCATACTTATCATAAATCATAGTATAATCTCAAGTTTAACAATAGTCGTAATTCATCAATATTTAAGTCGGCTTTCAGCACTCCATTAAAACATGCACATGCATGTACTTGCCACAAATTGTCGCCACAGGAGGTAAATGCATAAAAATGCGAATTAAAAAAATAAAAATGTTCAACAAAACATTGTTGTATAATTCTCACATTAAAACTGAAAGAAGGAAAAAACGAACAAACGAATCAAAATAACAGATAACAATTTGGTATTTGCCATGTTTTGATGTGCAAAATCATTAATTATAAATTCGTCTACCGGTTTCAATAAGAGAAAATATTTATGCTTGAATATGTTCGATAAACAGAGTGTAATAAATTTTATTATTTTAATTGAAATACAAAACATATTTATTAACTATTGTTTTGTTAAAACAACCTCACTAAAGATAAGTAGTCAAGATACATACATATGTATTTACATATTTCGTTTCCATGTTCGTATGTTCGATTGCTCATCTCATTGTATGGACTTAGTTTTATCTAAAAATGTTTTGTAAATTGATAATCAATTGTATGTTGTCGCTATTGGAATTTTTTTTCAACGATTAATGTTTAAACTTTATTTTTATTAAATGTAAATAAAAAATCGTATAATGTATGCTTTGTTTAATTGACATTTGCCATGAGGAACATTTTTTCAAACGCGTTTTTCTGTTTTCTGTACTTTGAGTAAATAAATAATTGTTTCCGTTTTTTACTTCACACAGTAGCACAGAGCGACAACAGTCTATCGATTGAAGCAAACGTGTAATTTTTTTTTATAGTTCACGTTGAACTAATCTGTTTTTGGTTTATTTCCTCCCACCTTAAACTGTCTCTATTTGATCCAGTTGGAAAATTGAGTTATTCAAAACTTACATTTACTTATGAATTTCCAGCGCATAAAATTTGCCATTGAGAGAAGACAGTTCAACATTTTACATACTCAGTATTAAAAATAGTAGCCCGGCTATTCTGCATTACGCTATAGCAAAATCTCCATTACTAAAAATGTTTCATTTAACAATGAATGACTGCGGACGCGCTCCTTTTATTTTTTTTTTTTAACTAAATTGTACTGGTGTAATTCATACAATTTAAAATGGTGCAGCACAAAGTTTTCATATAAAATTTGTTCTAAAACATTTTAATTTTTTGGATTTGCTATTATCTTGAGCGGTCTACAGAATCAGGTTGCGCATGAAACTTTTCTATTAGTTCTATTTCCTTTAATTTTTTCTATCACACAAATATCAGCCGTGTCCCAGCTAACTCCGTTCGGAAAAGGAAATCAATCTGTTATTTCCTACAGAATGTGTAGAATGACAAAACATATCGGAATGAAATCGTTTGTATAATCCTGGAGGGAATAAAAGTCATTTATGTAAATCATACTGTTACAACAGTAAAATTAACAGCAAAATAGTTTTGAAGCTTCATGTATCATATAATATGGCTGAGCCACATTTTTCCTCCAACTTTAATCTATCAAATTGTTGTCGTGCTGTGTTATTTAAATAATTTTTTATTTTGCTTTTTGTTCTCTATTACTGATAATATGCTAATTAAATGTTTCGTTCAGATTAACGATTTCGCTGTACAGAGAAAAGCTTAAAAATTTATTTTAATTATTCGGATTGAAAATATGACAATGATTGCTATATGCAGGCTTAAAATAGAAGAGGGCTTACTAAAAACATAAAAACACACAATAATTTATTGCACATAAGACAGCTTTTTGCATACACAAATACTTCAGTCGGTAAGTAGCAATCGAAGTACATAAAATCTCTCTAGCTGCGATAATTTGTTTGAAGTTTTTATGACTAATTAAAATTATCATAAATCACACTTCAGCAACACTCTCAGACATACTTGCGTTTGGCGTAGATTTCGAATTCTTATTGCCCTGTTAAATACATGTAATTGTTAATTGCTAGAAAATGTTAGTGGAAAGAAGGGGAATTTTTTAAAAGTTAGTGCAAGTCTTGTGTTCCTTAAACTAATTGTTAAGAGTGGCAGCAGCAAATGCTAAAAAACAATAAAAAAGTATGACTAAAAAATCAGCTACAACGTGTGTTGGCATAAAGTTTTGCCTAAAACGCAGTAGTAGGTATACGAGAATTTGAACTGCAAAAAAAAACAACAACAAAAGCATAATAAAGATGTTTAACATTTGCAAAACGTTAAAATAATAAATTTTTTTCTTCTTTTCTTTGGGTTTTAGTTTGCTTGTACTCGAATTGCTAATTGTGTGCCTATTAACTGTTTGATGAACTTTTTTCGATTTGCTCGTTTTGTTTGATTTGGAATAGAAACAAGAATTCTAATAAATCTCCGCATAAGTGTATTTCAATGTTTTTGTAGCTGATGAATAGGCGGCATTTGAAGACTGTTTTGGTGCTTTATATTTATTTTGCATTTGAATGCAAAATTATATAAATATCAAAGAGGCTATTTAAATAATACTTTTATGGCTTTCAGTAGCCAATTATTTTAGATGGATTAAAAAAAAATGAGCACGATATGTTGCATATTATTTTTTATAGACATTTAGTTTTTGATCTTTGAGTAAAAGACAGGTTGACAAAAAACTTTAAAAGTCCACGCTCAAAAAATATTATGAAATATGGGTTGACTTATTTTTTTGTTTAAATAAAATTTATTCATTCAAAAAATTGTCATATACCAAAAGGGTCTAAAAGGAGCTTAGCTGCAATTTTTGAGTAATTTTGAAGGTAGCCACGAAATAATTTCCTCACATCTTACTGACGAAAACATCACAGATACGTAATTCTCTGTTCAAATGAGTGGTTAAGATGTATTGAAGGTAGAGGAGGGAACCAAAATGAGGTAAGAGTATTAAAAACCCTGAAAAAGCATAATTACAGATGTTGAAGCAAAAACACCGCGTTACCTTTGCTAATAATCTTATCGGGCTTGAGTTCGATCAATTTAAAATTGATTATTTCAATTAATCTTGAACATTTTGAAAAACTTATTTCGTTTCACTTTAAAATGGACCGAAATTATTTTGTAGGTTTAATTTAATTTTCAACACAATGACAACTTTACTCGAAACGAACGAAAACAATGCTGTTCCCATGTAGTAAATTTCAAACCAATTTTCTTTGAAAAAATTCAATCTAACACATGAATAAAATCAAAATCGTGAACACGTTCAGCAAAATTAATACAGGTTTCTGCAAATTCACTGTATTTCATACACTTCTATCGCTTTGATCGCAAAAGCCAAGATAGCATACCTGTTGCACAAGTATGTTTCGATTTCATTTCACATGACGAACTTCTACAGACATATGATTCGTATCCATTGTGATCACAATTATAGTATGCCTTCTAAAAAAACAACGTTGAGTTGTAATAAATCATTGGGTTTAAAATGTTAATTCAACACGATTTGGCGCATCCACTGCAGTAGTTTTAATATTTCGATAATTAAGAAAACATTTCTCTTATCGCATAAATACTTGTGAAAGGAGCTATAAAATTTTCTTAAAAAAAATCCAACTTTAGCAAAAATCAAAAAATAATAAAACCAACAAATATCCTGCAGAAAAATTGCGACATTTAAACAAATGAATGAAATATTGCAAATAAAAAAATAAGTAAAAACAAACCATTTAAACGCGATAAAAATCACAATTGACATTAAAATAAAACACTATTAAAAATGAAATAAAACTAAAGCTGGCAAACAAGAAAATCATTTATAATACCAACAACAGAGACAACTACAACTTGCAAAAATAGCAACCAACACTAAAGTCATTATAACTTTTTGCAGGTGCAAGTGCTTTTATTTAGAATTATATATTTCCAACTCCATTTTTTCCATTCTTCTTGTTACCAAAATTTTAAAAGGGCACTTTAAATGGCAATTAAATTAAATGAAACGTACCAAGAAAAAAAGCGTTATAAAAGCATTTAAGGAAAACGCGAAAAAATTAAGCACTATAAATTATAATGCATTTAAAAGCAATTTAGCCTACAGAAAATGTATTATACGTTAAATAAATGTTTAAAACAAACAAAAAATATGTAAAAAAAAACTCAATATATTTTTTATGCAGAGCATACATATGTATTTATGTTGTTTGCACTTAAACATTTGCATAAAATTGAAAACAACCCCGCAGATAAAATTATCTTAAGCCCATCAATTTGGCCACAGCGCCTCGCCTCAACCAGTAATAGAAGATAATTTTATTTTATTTAGGTGTTAAACTAAGTTAATCAAATGTTGTCTTAAAAGCAAATTACTTGAATAAACAGAAGCAATAACAACAACAAACTTTGCTTTTTATATAAAAAGTTGTGTCAGGCGAAAATTTAGAGCTTAAGCTTCAGTCATCAAACAGTACAAAACACCACTTATTGACTATTTTTTGCAACTTTGCCAAGTTTACATTTCTAAAAACAATCAATAATAAATGGTTTACTGATTTACTGCATTCAAGCTTAAGCTGCAGTTAAACTGCAGCAAAATTTTGTTAAACTAGAGTTTTAACTCTAACTGATTTTTTGAGTATTAAGCAGATTTCTGCAAAAACGGATTTTCTCTTAAGAAAATGTTTAGGGAATTCTCAAAGCAGTTTCTCTTATATTTGATTAAGAGTATTCGTCTTTTAAAAAGTGTGCGCTTATCCGAATCCGGCTGCCCTACTACATTTTGTCTGTAGAAATGTGCACAACACAACAGCGTTATTTGATGTGCACTTATTTTAATATTTAAGGATGAGCAGGTGTGCGTGTTTGATAGCACTGACAGTTGTGTGTAGCACATACATTGTTGCACTCATCAATCAATAATTAACTGTTGTACAAAATAGTAAGTGGTCTCTGACATCTTTTACAAAATAGTCTATAGTCAACTAATGCCCGAAAAATCAGTTAAAGTTTTAACTTTAACTGATTTTAATGAAAACTACAGAGTTTTAACTCTGTAATTTTTGGGCATTAGTAATCATATTAAGTGGGTCCCCAATTTGTTTAATAATTGCATTTAAAGGAGGCATAAAAATTAGTTGCTGGCACAAAAAAGCCTGTTCTTCGAAGTCTCTTGAGGTGCATCAATATTTAAACAGTCTGAAAACTCAGATTATCGCATCGTTCTACAAAACTGGTCATATGTAAAATTTATGCAAACATTTTAAGGAAATACTGTTGGTTTTATTTCAGATTTATTAAGCGGTTATGGTACAAATTTCGGTACACTATTTATACAATAAACGATCAATAAACATTAAATTTTTTTATAAATAAATCAATTTAAAATTAACATAATTTCACGAATTGTGAATACTTTATAAGCAGCTAATAAATATGGTTTTTTTAAGAAATGGCTCAAATAGTGTTTATTCAAACTGATGCATATTTATAAAAACTACTAAAGTATTCGTTTTATTGGAAATATATTCAGTACATAATAGCATTTACTCGTCGCCTAAGCAAACTATTAACTTTTTTTTCTTTCTTTCTCCTTACCCACAAACTCTATTATGTTTGGTAAATTAAAACAATAATAATAAATTATCATAAAAATATAATTTTAATTATATTTCTAAGACTGTGCTCATAAAAGTGATAAAATGCAATAGTGCCAAATATAAATAATTGCAAACATTTAGCAACAAACAAGTATGTTAATGTAACAGATAATGTAACATGTCTGTGCAATTAATACGAGTGGCAGAAAATTACCAGCAAAAATAAACAGCTGTTTATTATACAAACAGACAACACACATATTATACATTTTATGAGTTTATGTAATTTCAGTAGTAAACGAGTTGTGCTAACAATAGAATGGTTCAAAAATTAAAACTTTATTCTATGGGCACTTATTTCATTGAGGCCATCATAAATTTAAAGGAGATGAAAATTTGTTTGTGAACTTTAAAAATAAAATGAATTGATGTTTAAATATTAATCTTTTATTCTAAAATTTTTTGTTCTAAATACTCTGAAGCCATTTTAAATAGAAGTAACGCAAGCTTTTCAATATGCCAAGACTACGAGTAAACAGATGAAAAACAGAAAACCTACGAAAGGCCTATTACTTTATACTTACATAGTCTCGTTCATAAAAAAATATTCCTTATTGATTCAGCGCTTATTTGACAAATATCCATAAAATCTTTGTCAAATAAGAGTTCAACAAACACGAAGAATTTGCTTAAATAAGCTAGGAACCAAACTCGCGTTCACCACAACTTATCCAACGGTCCAAGACTACGTCCGCTCTCATCCAACGTTCACAAACAACACAAATCAACAATAGTTAACTCTGAGTTGTTTAATTTTGAAAACGATATAAATGTTTTATTGTTCCGTTAATAATTTTTTTTTAACAATCAAACTTCCACAAATACACGCTCCTATTTTCCGACACAATGCAATTCATATGTAGCGGTCATACCCGGAGTAGTGGTCTAAGATAAAAAAAAAATTTAAGTAAGGAATTATAACAATTGAATGTATGTAGCTGAACTTGAAGTTTTTGGTGGAAACTTTAAATTACATAACCTAAGATTAATTGCCTACTTATCGGAGCTGTCAACTTGGTTATTACAAAAAAACTCGTGAGGTGTACAAAAGTTTCTGCAAAATGTTTTTGTTACTCTTTTCAAGTATGCTTTTTTTAATATGCCAAAAAAATTGTTTAGCACTGTTCCATAGCTAGGAATCGTTATACAGACTTATCTTGGCATATGCAAGGTCCTTTTCTAAAAAAAATTTCTGTGTTTGAGTTTTAATAAATTCAATACAAAAAAATTATAAAAACTGAACCATATTAATGTGCAATTATTTTAACACTTTTTAATTTATTTATTTTTTGTTAGCTCACATTACAATATGAAAGAGATTTGTTTATGTTTACAAATGGCTAGCAACAAATTCACATTAATGTTTAAAAAATTCAAATATTTAAAATATTTCAATAATTGCTATTTTCTTGCAACTTAGGAGGAAGCAGGTGAAGGCTAAATACGTATATAAATGTTGAAAGCAACTGTATTTGAACAAAAACAGCAAATGTGTTTAAACAATATATGTCCACTAAATTTTTTTTTTTTTTTTTTTAATTTTTGCTATGAAATTGAATAGTGTCAGTGTTTCGTATGAACTATAATTAGTGCATAGTTAGAGTATAGATTTCACTACACCAAAGTAAGTTTTTCGCCAGTTTTAAGTCCGATTTTTTTTCCGCTGAGAAAATTGTTTCTACTTCTGCAAAAATAAATTTAATTGAATTAAAGTAAATTTTATTCATATCTATTTAACACGATTTTGGTTTTAATTTATGTTATAAAAAATCATTTGCGTACATCAAATAAATTTGCGTTGTATTATAATCTGTTTCTTTTCTTTTTTAGAGTATATCATTGGTCTCCTTAGCCTGTGTGTGTGCCCAAATCGCTCCCGGATCAAATCAATATTTACCTCCCACAAAAAATGGCTACGATTACTCAGAGCCAAATAAACCATTCGTAAGTTCATATTGGAAAAGAAGTGGTAACTGATAAATTTTATTTGCTTAAAATTCAAACTTAAACGATGTTAGGAATTAAAAAATATTTTAAGTTTATTAAGTACCAGGCTTGCGATGTCACTCGACAGCCTTCGATTACACAACACTCTGAAAACAACAACAAAGTTTTGACCGATGTCGAGTGACATCGTGGGCCTGGCACTAAATTTTTATTAAATAAATATATAAGCAATATATGTACATATATGAAGTAAGTGTCAAGACAAACGCAAAATATTTTTTGTTATTAAAGCAGTTGACCTTACTGGTAAAAACATAAATATATTTTATGTTTATTATATTTACTATGTTTATTATTTGACAATTAAAGAAATTTTCCAAATAAGGCATTGATGAATATAAAATATTTTTTACTAATAACTTACAGGCTTATGAAATCTTTTATTGTGAATTTATATCCGAGCTTTAGTTTATTTCATTCATTTGCAAACAAAAGGCTGGAATGCAGCTGAGCAAAACATTGTGGCACAGAAACCTGGCTCAAGCTCTTATTTAGGGAAGCTTCTTTCATTTTCTTATATGATAAATTTCCTCAAAACATTTTCTTTCACACATAAAGAACTATTGAAATTGTTTCGAAAAAAAAAACACTCCACTAAAAATCTATTAATTTTATATTTTCTCATATTTTATAAATTAATCCTAATAGATATTGGGGTAAAACATTAACTAAACATGTCTTTTATGAGTATGAAACGCACATAAAATGTACATAAAAAATTGCTTTGATCTCAAAAACGTTGCTGCAACATATCGATAATTCAATTGGCTTTTCAAAACGAAGCTTATAAATCAAAGCGAATTATTTCACAAAAAAAACAATACAATACAAAAAAATACAATCATATTGTTAAAAAAAAGAAAAGTGATCCAGCAACAATTATGCTTTTTTATGCAATAAAACAAAATTTTTGGCAAGAATGTTTCCGCCAACAAGGAGAAAAATGGCAACTACTTTGTCTCACTGCTACAAACTTTTGTCCAGTTTGCAACTGTTAACCCATATTTTGTTGCATTCAAAACGATTATAAAGCAGCAGCGGCAACAGCAGCAGCAGCAGCAACAGCGATAATATTAAACAACTCCAGCAAAAAAATAGCAACAAAACAGAATAAAAAATATGTACGTATGTATGCACGGATGTGTGTAAAATATTACAAAAAAGAAAAACTCAAACACATGCATTCATTCAAGTAACCTATAAAGCACGTGAATGGTGGCACGAACACTGCTGTTTCACTTTTTTTACTGCTCGTAGATACCTTTGTTTTTTGCAATTCAACTGCTAAAAACATTAATGACAGAAACACGATAATGAAGTTGAATAATGATGATGTTGCTGTTGCTGTTGCTTTTTGTTGTTGTTCTTGTTAATCTTTATGAAGTTGATGTGAACGCTGTGTTGTTGGCTGAATGTTTGAATGAATGTTTAGTTTGAAGTTTATAAGCAAATGTGCAACATAAAAAAGTCATTTAATTTTTATACAAAATTTGTACAAAAATGTTGGCGAATTCAGCTGACTTCTGGTACTATAGGTTAGTGGAACAAAAGTGAATTTGTAACGGTTTTTGCACTTTGCTTTTGCTTTCTGTTTGAGAAACAACCTGGAAAACAAAATGGGTGGAGGCGCCAGAATGATTTTGCAGTCACTTTGTAAATTAACTACAGAAAAAATATTAAATTACTAACAATAAAAAAACAAGTATTTTTATGACTTGAAAAGGGAATACAAAAATAGTGGTGGCAGAAAAAGTGAAAGAAAATTTAATAGTTGTGTGTGGGAGCAAGTTAGATGGCGCCTTGCTCCCATTTTTAAGTATGTAATAAATTTTACTGGGGGTAGTTCCAATGTGTAATGAGCGGGGTACCCAGCGGATAGACATGGTTCGAATGCACTGAGTCCAGTGATGCTAACTGTTTAAAAATAATTCAAATTATTCGATATGCCTTTGAGGATAGGCAAAAACATTTTAGATCAGAATCCATAGTTTTGAGTAAATTCTTTGTTACTTATCGCCTGCGAACCAAATGATTACTATTTCGAAACAGTCGTGTCAGAGCCAAGCATCTCTGGATGTCACAAGGAAAAACTACAACAAAATTGAGCTAAGCTTATTACAGAAATTCCAAAGGCATGGTTTTGACCTACACACAGGAAAAAAAACTAATTAAAAACATAGAAAAAGTAAATTTTTGTTTTTCAGTGTTGACTTTAACCCATAGGACTTTAATTTTAATTCAACCTGATTTTGTATTTCAGAACAGTTATCACTGATAGAATAAAAACAAACGCAAAAAACAATCGGAAAGCAATTTGATGTTGATGAGGGATTACAAATTATATTCCAATAAATAATGAAGAGCCCAGGTAATAGAATCGCTAAGCGTTGCAGCTTTAAAAGCACCATGCAATTCGTTATGGCCTGAGTTCGAAGCATTTTGGATGCTGATGATTATCGTGGTGGTCGTAAAACAGCCATAGTATGTACCCCAGGCAATAAGTCATCGACTTTACTGTTCTAGTCTTGCGTAAAATTTTAATGATTATGTATACTTTACCACAAAAAAGAGTCTTTCTCAAGTCGGAGAAAGTAAAATCGAACCAAAAGGCAGATAAAGTAATCAACCATTTTTTTAGTTTTTTCTTTTTAATTCTCATTGTCTTTTTATCTTATTTCCTCTTTCATATTTCGCTTATTTTCTATTCATTCTGCAAAGTCTCTGGCTCACGCTTGTTGAGCAGCTGAGTAGGTATGATACCCCCTCCAGCCCCCGCAAGAATTACAACGAATGAAACAGCAAGCATTAAATTTTTGCTACAAATTTAATAAGATTTTTAACCAAGTTCGTTTCTGTGCATAAAACCTATTTGTCCAACATCAAAGATATATCGAGTAGAAAACATTATTAGTTCACATCCATCGTTTAGGAACTTCTTGAAAAAAAGACTTAATTTGTGTATGTGCTCTCTATTGCCATCAAACTATTTACATAAGTTTCTGTTTTATTTATATATATTTCATATATTTATACTTGCCAATTAACAGCAACAGGAAAACAAACTAACAACCCTGTTTAATTTAAAGACAAAAGCACTAAATTTGCCAAGAGGGAGAAAAAAGCACAAACTCTAGCTAATAGTAGGTGTTTGTTAACTTTAATGTTTGTTAGGTGTTGCAAGTCATTTGCACTTTATGCTGCATGCAACTTCATTAAACAGTTGTAGCTAAAGAAAATGTAGTGCGATCGAGAACGAAAGAAAAAATATGCAAACGAAAAAATTTTTTTGTTAAATAAAACAGAAGTTTTTACAAAGTCAAAAATTATATTATTATTCATGGTTAAACAAAGTTGTACGTATGGGCACATGTATGGGTGTGAGTGTGTGTCTGTCAGCATGAAATCGTTAAAGCGAGTGGTAATACTGCTCGCAGTAGTAGAAGTAGTGATGATATAAAGTTAAAATTATTGTGGCATGACATGAAAAATTTATTAAGTTGACAAGCGGTTGCATGTGGCAAATGACAATGTTCAAGTGCTAGTTGCTGTTCGTAACACTGCTCTGAAGCATGCAACTATAACAGTCATCAACAGCTTTAATAAAGATAAAGCAACAGCAGCAACAAAAACAAAAACATCGACATCGACAACAAAAAGTTAACATTCAACATTAACAAACTCAAAACAACAACAAAAAAATACATGCACACATACCAACAACATGTTCTAACAAAAATTTCATGCGATTTCGGCATATGAATGAAGCGTACATGCATATGTATTCATGTGAAGATGCTGAAATCTGTTAATGAAATGCATTTATTTGGTTGATATGCTTCAAAAGCGCCCATTAGGAAATATTTGGGTTTTCCTAATCATTACATATTTGTTTCTATTCGAAACTCCACAATCAGATTGGAGTTAAAGAACTTTCAGCTGCTATTAAATTTTTAACAAATCAAACTTGAGTTCGAGTACTTAGAAAAACAACAAAATATATATATTAGTATATCTGAGGGCTATCGTATATTTTTTCAGATTTTTCCGTGACTACTAGTCGATATGAAAATATTGATGTTAATCCAAATCATATTTGTGCTCGACAATAGCAAAGATTTCACTACTTTATACAACTAAAAGCATAACTTTAGCTAAACCCGCAAAGTATTGTTGTATTGAAAATAATTTAAATTTGTGTTATGAATTGAGAACTATATTTTCTTTAAATAAAATCATGCCTATTTGCCTGGACCTTTTTAGGGCTCCATTCTCACAGAGGGAAAACGGAACCCTTTTACTGAGACTTCGCTGTCCGTCCGTCCGTCCGTCACAGGCGGCAAAAGGTAGGGCGCTGAAATTTTTCCATAATATGCTGTTATCCTACCGCTACAACAAAAATACTAAAAACAACAAAAAGTTGAAAACTAAAGCGGTGTCCCCATATAAGAAATTGTAGAAATCAGCTGTAATTTTGAATCATAAGAGATAGAGAAATTTGAGATTTGCCCAGGATATGCAGTTACATAGCAAATAACAAAAAAATAAAAACTAAAGACTGCTCCCATACACTATAGCAGTAACTTTAGAACCGTAAGAGATGGACTTGAAATTTGCACAGGATATAACTACATTGCCAGGCTCATGCAACCACAAATACCAAAAATAACAAAAAGTAAAATTTCAAATATCACCTGAAGACACCCTTTGGATTGGAAACTAACTGTATCTTTCTAGCAACCTGCCACTCCAACAACAAATTCTAAGCAATGAAAAAAGACTGGTGCCCCATACAAAAGGCACCCCACGGGTGCAAAGTGAAATGGTTTAAGCCACTTGTACAGTAGTACGCAATCTATACAGTACGATTAAGTTTCGTATTTGACCGATTTATTCCTAATAAGACCACAAAAAACTATTTTTAAAAATAAAAATTGTTAAAAAATTATTTTGGAAACCAAAAAGAATCCCTCTGCCAAACTCAATTGTAAAGAAAATACTTAAAATCAGTATTAACAGCATTTCATTAGCAGCCTTCTATCAAAAAATCTAAGGCCCCAAGCATGCCGATTTTGTTTTTAATGAAAAGGCCAATTGAATTCACTCATTATTTTCTACTGGGCCTTTGAGTATAAATGTTTTTATGTATGCTCATTTAAATGCATGAACATTTCATGTGATTTTTTGTGTAGTTTTGCCACATATAGTTTTTTAACAACATTTTTCTCTAGGGAAATTATGTCAGCAATATGTAATTTAGAAGTTTGTATAAAACCAGAGGCTTTGTGTTTGCTTTAATTAATGATGAAATAATTGAGTTTTTTTTATTACAACTATGGTAAATTTATGTGACAAACTAATTTCTTGCATTCATTGGAAAATTCGAAAAAAAGAAGGCAAAATAATATTTTTTATTGTTGTAAAACAACCAAAAAATGATTTAATACAGCCAAATCCACATGAAAATAAAAAGATTCAATTTACCTTGATATCGTTTTATAAATACAAAATTAATAACAATTTTGCTAAATATTTTATTAAATGCTTGTAACAAGTCTTGTTGTATTCTATTATCGTTGTTGGCTTTTTTTCAAATGTCTGCATTATTTTGCCAATTTTCCAATCGTTTTTATTATACGGCATGAAATTTCTACTAATACAGAAATACGTTTTGAACTTTAAAGAAAAACATTTTGATTTTAAACATGTTTTTCTACCCACTTGTGCTAGAAGCCATCGTAAACATTCTTGGCCGCACCTTAACTTGACAGCATTAAATTGGCATTAACATAAATATCGTCACCTTAAAAATGCAAAACTCTCAGATAGTGCTTAATATTATTATGGGTCACATTTATATCTAGAGCAAAAAAAAAATTAATATTAAATAAAACAGTCGTATTAAGCACTTGGTAGACAACTCAAGTTAATGTTTGCCTTTATGTTTGTACTTACAGAAACCACCAGGCCCACAACGGCCAGCACCTGGACCTGGTACAAGACCCGGACCCAGACCACCACCAGGAGAACCAGGACCAGTAAGTAGAACATACTACCAAAAAAACTTAACAAAAAATAGGTGATGGCAGCAAATTTACTACTTCCAAAACTAAGGGGTAGCATTAACAAATACTTGAAATAAATAATATTTCAAGTTCAAACGCTCAGGGAAAAATTTAATTTAAAATAATACGCAATAATTTCTAGCGAAAATCGAAAATAGATATTGAAAGACATCAATTCAATCATTTTTGTGGATCATGCTGAAAAAAAAAATATTGAAAAATATTTTCTCACGACTTCCATTTCGTTAATTTTTTAATTTAGTTTCAATTAACAATATTTAATTACTGAGAAATGTCTTATAATCTATAAGTGAAGACTTGAAATCAGTCAAGCGCCAACGTAGTTAATCCCTGAGTAAAATAAGTAAAATTAAATCAGTAATGAGAGAAAAAAGTGCGTAATTGGAAAAAGTCCTGCCGCAATTTATTGGAGTAAAAACTAAAAGCAAATAAAGAGATCAAGTCTATAGTACTGTGAATAAATTTATTAGGAAAGAAAAAGATAAATTAAAAAAATATCGCCAACATTTGTAAAATTTTAAATGTTGCTGAAATATATTTTAGAACAAATTTTTTTTTGTCAAAAAAAATTTGGCTTAAAACGTATTTTAACAACATTTTAATTTTTATGAATTAGCGGGCGGTGTATATTTTTATTTTCTTCGGAAAATTATTATATTTTCTTATAAATTATTATTAAATATATACATTGTATGTAAGTACATAAATTACAAATTGTCTACAAAACTCATATTTGAGACTGTAACTCTTATTTAGCCATTGCTGCGCTGTATGAAATATTTATAAAAAACAATAGAAAGAGAAACAAATTTGTTGCGACTACGTTTAAAAGTCCAAGTGCAGGCCTCTAATATTATGTATTTAAATATAACTATATCTCTCTCTTGTTTGTCCTAGGACCACGTTCATATGCCTGGAAACCCATTCGATTTTGAATATGCAGTCAATGATATAGAAACTAACAATGACTACGCTCATAAAGCTTCCAGTGATGGTGATGTTGTTACCGGCGAATATCGTGTGCAGTTACCTGATGGTCGCATGCAAGTGGTGCGCTACACAGCCGATTGGAAAACCGGCTATCATGCAGATGTCAGCTATGAAGGCGAACCTCAATTCCCCCAGGGACCTGGTGGCAGACCAGGCTACAAATACTGAACACCACCATTCTCTCTCTCTCTTTCTCTCTTCCTCTCTACCTCTTCCACATGCACACTAACATAACTTCTCTCTGCCTCTATCTATCCTCAAGCCTTTATGTTTTCTACTCAATCAATCTCATTCTCAGTTATTCTTTTGTTTTTTTTTTCTTTTTTTTGCTAAAAAATATTATTAAATTTATACGTACAAACAACTTTGCTTAAGAATTTGTTTTGTAATTTATGCCGCAAGGCAGAATGTATAGAGTAAAGGAAGAAAATGAGAAGTTGTTGATTTGTTAAAATTTATTTTTTAATAATTTTATTTTATTTAATTAAAAAGTAATACAATTTTTTCTACTTCTTTGAGTGATTCAAATAATAACTTTACGAAATGTAAAAAAATATATAAAAAACAAAATAGTTTTAAAAATGACACATCAATGTTTTATTAAGTAGAAACTGTTTATTAGTGTTCGGGTAAGTTTACAAGCGAAAATGAAACTAATGAGAAATAGTTAAGGAGTATCCCATGCTTTTCTCCCATTATGGTCCAAGAATTCAGTGGCAGCGAATCCGTATTTCTGGTTTAACGTACATATGTTTAAGCTAGCAATTCTGTAAACCAGTGAATGTATAAACTAATATTAAAAGAAGAAAACTGCTCATTCAAACAGCAATCATTCATAATAACGCTGCAAATACACATACTAGTTGAGTGGCATTGTTGCCAACCATTATTTGGAAAAGTGTGAATAATAAATGGTAACCAGATTTTAAGAAACTCAAACAGCTGCTTAGAAACGACTGAGTTGAAGTTCAAAAAAATATACATGTTTAAACTGTGCTGAATTAGAATCATTTTTTTTTTTTTTTTTATTTATTTATTATAAAAAATCATACAATTTTTTTTTTTTAAATGTTTAGAGGATGTCTGATATTTATGCTGTTTATTAGTTACAGCGGGACATAAGCAAAATGAGTCACTTATTCTCATAGATGGCCGAAATCGATTAAACAGTAAGACGTTGAAAAAGAATTTACTATAAACAAAATATTAAGAAAGTGAGTAAAACCAAATACAAAAATTATTCGAAAGCTACTCACTTATTATTAGTGATATGAGCGATAGCTGGCTCCAAAACAAATTGGTCTGAAAACAACAAACCATAAGATCGTAAAATATCTTAATAAATTATTCGCAGTTCAGAATACCGAGTCATAAAAGGACAATAGAATACAGTAATGCTGTACGATTTTCACCCACAAAACATAAATTTTTGACTGAAAATTGGGAGCACAAGCGGCTATTTTAATCGGACAACAGGGTCGACAAAGGCTCGCAATCGATTAAAAATTTCAAAAAAAAAAAAAAAAAAATACTTGAACATTGTCGGTCTACATTTGACGAATTCATGTGCGAACAAAAATTTGTTCATTGAGTGAACAAATCGATGGCTAATGTGTATACATACAAAATGAAAAGGTAAGATTAATGTAACCTTTTTTTATAAAAATAAATGCTCACAATTTGATTTAATTAAAAATTTAATGACAAAAGTTATTCAATAGAAATCTTAGTTCTCGCCAGATAGGCCAGAAGGTATTATCAGCAGGACAGCCAGTTGAGGTCTTAGTCGACGTTTTTCGGCATAATTTTTAAATGATTTGTTTTTACATAAGGTATAAATATATTTTTTTTTAGGTTTTGCAATAAAAATTAATTGTTTACGTTTTTCTATATACTTCTTGCCTCTGTGATTTTCATACAATAGCCAAATTTCTGAATTTTTGCGAGTAATAAAATTTACCTCCACAGCTTGCTTTTGGAATAGTTTCGAATTGAAACTATTTCAGTGAAGTTTTATTGACAAATGCTAGGATTGGACACGAAACGATATATTTTCTCAGCTATAGATGTTTACGCAAATTTATTAGCTTTATTTTTTGAGTTTTAACAACCTGCTTTGCCTTTTAAAAAAAGATTTTTGCATCCACTACTTTCAACAAACTCAATTTTTAATGTCTTCCTTATAGTTGCTGGCCAAGACACTGACCAACAGCAGAATTGACACATTATTTTAAAAGTAACCAGTTGTTTTGTTTTTTCACCATCATTAATTTTGTTTTTATTTATTGCTACTGAGGCACTAGCCAATATGCACTCACAGCAGTGTATAAATTTTCCTACACTTAGACATTATGGTTAGTGTGTACTGATGTGCACTTTTGTTGTCGGTAAGTTGTTTGGTAAGTTATCTGTATTTGAATGGCTATATATGTATCTCACTGGCAAAACTATCAGACGTCACAACGTTGTTTTTAAACAACAACAACAATTACAAAGCAAAGTGAGCATATGTTTTCATAACACTTTGTTGCAATATAAATTACAAAAAATATTAATTTGCATTTCTAGCGTCTCATAGAGACTTTTAACTTTTTTTGCTATTAGAAATACTCTAATCTTGGTGACCTTAGCGTAACGGAAGTGACACCTGGCAACTGTGGTTATTACGAACTCGTGCATTATAAATTTTACTTAAAATTTGATTTTAGTTTTCAGTAGTTAGTTTTGTTTTTTATTTGAAATCAATAATTACATTGCTCAATTAAATTGAGTATTCATTTCAAGTGACAAGATTTAGATGTCTATCAAAATATGGTGAAACTTGTGGTTAAAAAGAATAAAAAATTAAAGTAGTAGCATAAAACCGCACTCTTAGCAAATACCTATTACCTAATAATAATAATAAGAACTATGATAATACTAAGCAGGAACACATATGTATCTTGGTGCTGAGCATCCCAGTCAACCAAAAACGAAGTTTTATTAATTTTTCGTAAGGTGCTATAGTTTTTTTTAGCTATGTTAGATTATCTGCTTTAGGGAAATAGATTAACAAAATAATCCCGATTTTATGGACTTGCTTTATTGTAAGTATAGTATGTCCCAGGAACGAAAAATTTGCATGCCTACATGAAAACATAGTTTTAAATAATGCATGGGCTAAATTCATAAGCCAAGTTTATGAAAAAACAACTCCTTTGACTCTGGCAACTGTTGAAAAATTATTTATTTTAGGGTTTAAGCATTTGCTATCAGCTAAAACGCAACAAGTAATTTAATACAAATTTTGCTAATATACCAAAGCGTCCTCTATCGACAGATAGTAACGCTATGTCAGCGGTTAGTTACTTCTTTTCACAGCTAGATGACCATGTCAACCATGTTCAAAGAATCAAATTGTCTTCCAAAGCAACTATTGATTAATAATAAAAAGGTTCAAAATGTGTAGCTTACTCACCCTGAAATATACATATTTGTAAAACTGCTGCTACCTCTCCTGTGTATATGTAGATGTATGCCCATTACACAGATTTTTCAATTTTACGTTTTATATTTATATAGATTTATTTACATTTATATCTAGAAATGACTCTTTTTAATTTGAATATGTGCACTTAGAAAAAACATTAGAAATTAAACACCTACAAAGAATATTTCACTATTTGAACACCATTTCACTGAAATCTAGCTGGTAGAGAACTTAAACCGAAAACACAATCTAAAAACTATTTATGTATAAACATATTTTTTCTTATTTAGGAGCATTGGTTTGATCTAATTGGAACCTATTACTGCTTAGGCAAGCGTTAGACTTAAACAAATACATACATGTGTGTATGTGCGGGTATAAAATGCGCCACTATAGTTTTATTCGTTGCTATTTCCTCTTCATTTCCAAATCTACCCAACTTCCTTCAAAGTTGTCCACGGTAACGACTTGGCAGTACATCTTTTCTACTTCCCTTTCATTTCTAAGGTTGGTGAACTCACTTTAATCTTGTCGATATTAACAAACTTGGTACTACATTTTTCATGAAATGCATTTGGTGGCACCATCACTTAATTTGACATCTCAATTTTGTTGGCGTTACTTTTTGGACGCACTTCCCATGTAAATGCACGTGCATGAATATTTCTACGTATGGACATAGCATATATGATTTAAACATATATGCTATGAACCTAACTATATCTATATATATTAGACATATAACACATTCACTTAATTTATTTCATTTCCATTTGTTCTCTGAGAGGCAACGACTTCGTATTTTGCTCAAACACACATTTATAGCACGCATATTAGAATACTAACTTCCACAAGACGCACTGCAAAAAAACACTTTTGTACTTTGCTATAGCAAGAAAATCGGACTCTAAACTCTTTAAAAACATAAAAGCAACACATGTTTCACAATTTTATATGTTATTTTAAAAATTTAACACAATTAAAACCAATCTAATTCGCAAGCCTAACGAGCTGCATATTTACTGGCCAAAATCACGACGCATACTAACTAGAATGCACATGAAAAAGTTGCCAGACTGACCAACTCAGTTGACAGTAAGAAAAATGCTGCCTAGTTACATTAGTGTCAGTTAATCACCTCATTCAGTGATGTTAGCTACCGTTAGTACGAAATTTTAAAATCAAACTTTTCGTTGACTTAATAAAAATATACATACATAGATATGCATCTTAGGGCGATCAATTTTGTGTCATTGATTTTTCGGGAGCTTTTGGCATGAGGAAAATAAGTTCCACTACGACATACATGTAGATACTTACTTTTTCAATGAAATCCTTTATCAAACTCACAATTTTTAAAATTTTTTTCGGTTTTATATTTTCTGGGTCATTATTTTAGTTTGCAGTTTATCTCAAATTCTATAAATATAATTTCTATAAAAAAATAATTATAACTTAACTAAAAAATGTTTTTTTGTTTTTATCTCAATTTCAAATCAACAATGACTTCAAAATTGTTATATTTTTTTTAATTTTAATGTATATAATTATTACCGCAATGTTTTCTAAAATTTTATCATTTTTGAATTTAATAGTTAGATAAAAACAAACAAAACGTTGCATTTTTGTTTAAGATATTAATGCAAATAATTCAAAATGAAAGCAAAATAGAAAACTATGCATTAAATTTTAAATTTTTTGTAGAAATTTATCAAATAATAATTTTATTAAAAAAAATTGCCTACAATGAGTAACTACATATTTAAAATAATCTTATTTGATTCAAATTAGCTTTCCAATATTTTTATATACGAGAAGTTGGCTTTGTTGTATTTTAAGAATTTCAGCAAAAATGAAATTACTTAAAAAGAAATAGGAATAAAAATAATATAAAAATTGTTTAGCAGTATTTGAAATATTTTGTTTTGTTGCCATTAGAATAAGATTGAGTTGTAGATTTAATGATTGCTGTCACCCCCATTGCTTCCACCATTTAGGCGTACAGATCTTCGTCGGGTCATGATACGTTGCGCAGCAACACCAGTTTCATTGCCAACAGATGCGGTGTTTTCGTTATTGGCCAAGTTATCATTTAGGGACGATGTTTCTTCATTAGCCATACCATCTACGGCATTATCTACAATGGTGGAATTTCCCTGATTACTGCTACCGATGAGCATTTCATTTTCATCTATAGTTTGTACAGATGGCCTACGAAGTGGAGCTACTCGCAATTTTGATTTTTTGGGAGGCAACGTTCGGGGAGAAGAAACAACATTAACTGTTGGTGTGTGGCTCATATTACTGTTGTCAAAAGCCGGTTCGCATTCGTAATTACGTTTTCTGGAGGCCACAGTGCGCAATTTCGCCCCTATAGCTCCACCATTACCTTCATGTGTGATTTCCGTTGGCATCTCTTCCGTGCCATTAAAATATGCTGTTGTCGTAGAGGTCGTTGTGCTGTTGATATTGTTAAGCAGGCAGGCGTTTTCATCTATCGTTTCTAAAGCAGATGTTAAATTCTGTTCGTTGGCATTGGCAGGTTGTACGGTGTTATTAATAAAATTAAAGCTGCCATTAGCAGCCGATAACTTGTCATCTTCATTTACGTTGTTTTCTTCTTCGTTTGGTGTGTCATTTTGTTCATTATCGTCACTTGTCGATTGACCCGTTTTCAACTGAAAGTTCTCTTTTTCGAGTATTTGTATGCGGTCCCTGGTTGTTTTGAGTTCTTGCTGCAAAAATAATATAGTGCTTTGCATTCCCTCAACATCTTCATCAAGTTCTTGAAGAAAATCGTCCAGTTCTACAGCAAAAGAAGCAGGGCGTTAAAAGATAAGAGGAATTTTTCATTAACAATTCATTTTTACCTGACTGAGACTTTTTGACTTCTTCGCTGAAGCTTTTCTGCATGGCTAATTCCGTTTCTAATTTTGCCAAGCGGCCATTGGAGGTCATTTTTCCAAGCTCTTCATTTTCTTGATACAATAGGCGACATTTGGCCATTAGACGCTTTCCAGTATTCGAATCTGGAGTGAACTTCCAAGCTGCTAACTCATTTTGAGTTTCTTCCAATTTGGCCTTGGTAGCTTTAAGTTCCTTTTTAAGCTTATCAAACAGTAGATTTACAGCCGGATCCAATAATGCTGACCTCAAAGCAACAGCTGAAGGAGCTTGAGCTGCTTTATATTCAGCTATCTGGCTCTGTAAAACAATTAGTTTTACGTTTTTCAAATATTTCTTTTATTTAAAATGATAAAAAAAAAAATCGTTTACCACATAATCTTGAAATTCTTGTTCCTTGTTAGCCAATCTACGCATGAGTATCTTTTCACGTCTCTGAGCATCGGCATATTGTTGGCAGATCCTTGTTTGCTCCAGTTTAAGTGTCGCAATTTCGTCTTCATTTCAAAAGATCAAGAGAAAAATTTAAGATAATAATTATTGATCAGCTTTGATGTTTTACATTTTCGTCTACAACAAAACACACATGTACATAGAACAACATTTAAAAAAGCATTACAAACAATTATTAAAAAGTTTTTTATTTTTATTTTTGTTGACTTTTTTTCAATTCACTTGTTCTTTCTAAGCTCTTTTTTTGTTATTTATGTTGTTATAGATAACATACTGATAAAAACATAAATATGTAAAAATTAATAAGAGATGTAATTCTTTTTTAATAAATATTATTTTGATGGGTTTAAACAAAATACGAAATCATACCAATACTTTGCATTCATTCGCATTCGTGTTCTGGTTGTTGATGATGTTGTTAAGTCGTGTCATTTTGTGCGAGTGATCTTTTTTTCTCTTATTTTTTTTTTTTTTTTTTTTTTTTTTTTTTGTAAAAATCTTGTCATATTTGACTGTTGCTGATGATAAACACCTGTGCGAACATTACAACCAACGTATTTCGACAAGGACGTGTTTCGCAATTACAATTTAATGATTTTATTTTCAATTTCTCAATATTTTCTTTTACACGCTAAAAAGGATAATTATCATTTTAATGATTACAAAATTGCAAAACTAATTTTTCTCAATGGACAGATAAAATAAGTTTCTTTTCGAAAACAAACACTTTATTTTCTCGCAATTTATTTAGCCCACATTATATATAACTTTTTATTATTTTATGATTTTTTTGCTTTTCGATATTATATTATTTTTCTCTTTCTCAAATCTCGAGGTTTACACTTTTTTATTAGTAAGTAACTTACGAACCGAACACTTTTCTTATTGACGCTTGGAAGGATTCCTCTTCAACATTCACTTTATAAGTTAAATTTTCGTTTATTGAAGCAAATAAATGTTCAAAAACCACTTCTTATTTATAATTTCATTTATTTATTTATTCATTCAAATAATACAAGCCAACAAGCCAAAAGAACGTGTACCTAGGTCCACCCAACACATTTTAAAATTTCGAATCAATGGCTCGTGTTAATAAGCCTTTAAATTTTTTCTATAAAATAGGCAAGTGTTAATAAATGTAACTACCTTTTCCGTAGACAGGAAAAATGCTTGGAAAGCACTTAATAGTTCGATACATACCAAAAATATGACAAATTTCAAATAATAAGTTCTAGCCCAAATGAGTTCCCTCAACGTGAGATTTCATTTTATGAATCTGTTCAAATGACTCTAAATCTGCGAAACTTATTTTGAAAAAATGCTTAAATAAAATAAAATTTGCAAGTCAATATTCGATTTCTCGAATAATATTAAATTATATTATGAAAAAAATCTATAAGATCAGAATTTTGTTTGGTTCTGCAAAACCGACAATACAAGACACACTTTGGTATAGCCCGCAATTTCTATGACAAACATTATTGAGAAATTTTGTAAAAAAAATATTTATTATAAAAAATGGTTTTTAACTTAAAAGTTGCTTTATTTATTTATTATTACTACTTATTTATTTATTGTTATTTATTTATTTTCTTTGGTTTTCTTTTATAAAATAGCTACATTGAGAAAAAAAAAAATGAAAGCTAACACCAACA
Organism: Sturmia bella; assembly: GCA_963662145.1. Lineage (NCBI taxonomy): Eukaryota > Metazoa > Arthropoda > Insecta > Diptera > Tachinidae > Sturmia > Sturmia bella. Next base: position 66,747,846 of record OY759172.1, on the reverse strand, counting down.
CATTCAGAATAATAAGAGATTTTATATTTTTTTTTTTTTTTTTGTTTTTAATATGGTTACTTGTTATTTGGTTATTCTGTAATAAGAATGAATTATTCGTTTCTGTTATCTTGCTTGATGTGACTTTTACCATTTGTGCAAATGGAATAAAGAAACGAGACAATTTTTTGTAAGTATCTATACACACACTCGCGCACGTATACCGCTTATAACCGGGTTATGAAGAAAATAAAACAAAATATTTGTTTCTTTTGTATGGAATATTTATTCGATGCGAAGCATAAGGGGAAGCCATGTAGGACGCGAAATGTAAAGAAAGAAATAAACGAAAACAATGAAGATATAAACGATAGTGCAGCGTCAACAACAAAACACATTTTTTATATATATTTTTATTAAAGTAGGTATACCTACATTATTTTTCTTTTTCTGATAGGCATGCTTTTGCTAACCATTTTTTAAATATGTATTTAAGAGTTCTTTTTCCTCTTTTCTTATTTAATATGTAATCATAATGCGAAAATTCACTTTTGTTAAAGTTTTTGTTTTGCACTTTTTTATAACATGTTTACTTTTTATCAGTTTTTTCTTATCGCAAAATTTATTTCCTTCTTTTTTTTTTTTTTTTTTTTTTTGTTTTGTATACAATTTACAAAATTTTTATATATTAAAATATTTATAAATGATTTTTCATTGGGAATATCACATTTTCACATACGAATAAAATTAGGTGTAGTTATAAAATAGAAAAACGTGTAAAATTTTATATTTTATAAAGTTTTGGGAAAAGTTCTAAGAGTCAATAAGAGTGTTCGCTGTCAAATTGTTCAGATTTCAAGAAAGTCTACAAACGGTATCATCTTAGTAACAGTCAAGGCAAAATTTTAAAAAATGTTATATATTAAGATAACCACAACACCCAAAAAGTTAGGAAAAAGTAAAATTGAAATAAAAATTGTTTAAAGATTAACTTTTTGATATAACATGTTTTGATAAATTTTTTAGATTTTAGAAAATTGGCGCACAAAACACACACAAGAAAACACAGTTTTTAAAAATTCTTACTAGAATTTTATGCTTTTTATGTATTGGATTATAACTTTCTTTGTTTTGTTTCTTTTTCAAATTTATTATTTTAATAAAATTACTTGTTTTAAAAATGTACCTTCGAGTAAACGATGGCGCTGTTCAGCTGCAGCAATTGCGGCAGCAGCAGCAACTGTATCCTGATGAAGCGTTTGCGTTAATGGCGGCGAGGCAGGCCTTGAGGCCGGTTGTTGTGGTGGAATATGTTGCTGCTGCTGTTGTTCTTGATGCGTATGATGAGAATGATGATGGTGATGATGATGCATATGCGGCGCATGATGATAGGCCGCATGATGGGTGTGATGGGATGTAGTAGGCTCTTCTGAAGCAGACGGTGTTGGTGATGCTGGTCCTGAAAGGATACCAGCATTGTTAACCACCGAGCCACTACCAACTCCAACACCCCCTGATGAATTATGCAAATTTTGTTCATATTGTTTAGACATTTTATCGTAACTGTTCATCAAAGGTCTCTGATCGTCCATAGTCATTGCAGCGACACTCATTACAATATATTAATAATTTTGCCTTTTGTTTACAAATGTTTGATATCTTTAGGAGAAAATTTTTTAATCCGACGCAGCTCAATTTTTACAGGGGTTTCTTTTTCTCTATTCTGTTTAAGATTATTTTACATACGATTCGTACAACAATGAAAGAAAGTGAACAATATTTGTTCTCGTTGTCTTCAAAGACTTTTCTTTTCTTATGGGTTGCTTCTTTTCTGCTTCTTCAAATTCGATATACTATATAATTTTTCGCTAACAATTATTGAGACTCCGCTAGACGAAACACCACCAACACTTTTTCAATCAGAAATTTCACTTACTTTTTGCCTAGATATTTTGCAAATTTTACACTTTTTACATTAAATGTCTGTGGCTGTACACTTTTCTTATTAAACTTTTCTGAAATTTATACTTTAATTGCCTTAAAATTCAATTTTTACACGATGAAAAATTTCGTCGCGTCACAACTTTTTCAAGAAAAAATTCAATATGGAGGACCAGAAAATATTCCACTTATACAATTCAGCCAATCAGAGCTGCATTTATACTTTCTATTTAAGAGAAGCCAACTCTGTTATGCAGTGCTGCCAGGGCTTTCTTAGGAGATTATTGATACGCTGTATCGTGTTGGCTTCCTTTCTTCACTGTAGTTTCTTGACAGATTTAAGTAGTCAGCTAATGAGGCCCCCTTATTAATTGTATAATGATTGATACGTCAACAGAATTCGCATGGGAGTACTTGTCTGTGTAAGAGCAACAAATATCGGTGTATGAAAACCATGATACAATTAACCAGGTAGCCTCGTCAGCTAAACCGTCTGACTACTTTAGGTTGTCAAGAGATTGCAGAGATGAAAGGCAGCGAAAACGAGATAGCAAATCCGCGTAAGCTCAGTGCATCTCTCTTCCGTAAATGTAGAAGTCTCGTCTTTTTGACAGTTTGCATAAGTTGTTATTTTTATTGAAATTGTTCTTATTGTAGCGAAAAGGCTACCTTGTTAGTTGTATCATGTATGAAAACAAACATTGAACATTTTTTCGCCTGTTTGCATACACTGTCCAATATACCATAAGCGATTCAGCTATTGCGTTCACACCAAATAATATACATATAAACTATTCTTTTCACTTCATTTACTTTTAGCTTTTGTTTAACTACTCAAAACTTTTTATTTTACATATATGCAGCAATTAATCGTTTAATACCAGGTGTTTACTCGTTGAAAATGTTTCTGCATTGAAATAATTGCAACACACATGGCATGTTTGACATAACAGCAGCCAAATGTACAATCAAGCAAAAGCCCATGCAAGACAAAAACTCTTGCACCACTACTACGTACATGATGCTACTACATTTATGTAAGAGGTATATAACGGTACAAAGTAACATAAAGTACAAAGTAACATAACCTTGCTTGGTTTTCTAAATGCTTGCATTATTTTAAGCTATAGACCATTGCGATATAATAGTCTTATTAATGGCTCATTAATAAAAGGCTATATATAAAATACAAGAATTATAAAACCATTTATATATTGATGAGAATTTGATAGAAAATCAACTCCATTTAGAATTTTACACAACGCAACTACGTAAGTGAAACCTGCCTGACTCAATTTCATTCAAATATGGCTATCATATTATTATGGAAAAGTTGAAAAATACAACCCTAGAAAATTACGCATATTTGCGAACCAATTTCTTTTTTCAGAACACTTCCGTAGCAACTGTTCGAAAATCGAACTTCCGCCCAACGAAAAAGAGGAAGAATTTTCCTTTTCATTTCTTTTTTTCGTAGAAATGCCACCTAAAAAACCAACTGAGAAATCGGGTAAGATATTTTAGTAAAATAATGCTGAAATTTCAAAGCATTATTACAAATTATAGTGAAGAAGAGAACTGCTATTTAAAATTATTAAAATAAAAGTGTAAATTCTTGGAACTTGACAAATATAAATACTAATTAAAGTTTGGATTAGAGTAACACGCGGTCGTAATGTGAACGTCAAAAAGTATTTTATTGTCGATGTAAATTTTTTTATAATTCGAAGTTTGGAGGAAATTCGGAATGAATTATTACAATATTTTGAGAAGAAAAAGAAGTAAAGTGCGTGTTAATGTTTCAAGTGCTTCATTAAAATGATTTTGTTGGGGTAGTTTTTCAATATTTATAACCTCACTTTTTTCATTTTCAATACATAATTTGGAAAACAAAATTTTTATACGCCGTTCATTTTTAATAGCTGCTAAACCTGGCGACAAAAAGCCAGAGAAGAAAGCACCGGCTACTTCTGCAGCTGGTGGCAAGAAAGATGCCGCAGCTAAGCCATCCACGGCTGCTGCTGCCAAAAAACCTGCTACAGCAGCAAAGAAACCTGCCGCTGCTCCTGCTGCTGCAACTAAAAAGCCTGTAGTCAAGAAAGCCGCCCCCACTAAGAAGGTAGCTGCCAAGGCTAAACCAAAAACTAAAGATGCCAAGAAGAAGGTTGCTGCTGGCAAGAAGCCCCAATCCATCTTAGCTAAAATTTCTGCAAAGGCTCGTGCCACAGCTAAGGGTAAGAAGGTTGTCGCCAAACCGGGTTTGAAGGTAGCTGCTAAAGGCACCGCCAAGGCTAAAGCTGTCGCTTTGTTGAAAGCCAAAAAAGCACAAACAAAGGTAAGAGTACTAGAATATTTTTCCCTAGTTAAGTAAATGATAATGTAAATTTTCAGATCATTAAAGGTGCTTTTGGTACACGAGTACGTAAAGTGCGCACCAATGTTCACTTCCGCAGACCCAAAACCTTGAAACTTCCCCGCAATCCCAAGTACCCCAGGAAGTCTGTTCCCACCAGAAATCGGTAATTGTATTTTAATGTCTTTGAATCGTTTATTTTGGAAAATGTTCTTTTAATTTGTCTTTAAAACGCGATGTCACTTCTCACATCATAAATGTCCGTTTTAGAAAATTAATATTTTTTATTTATTCAAAAAGAAATTTTCGTAAACGTTCATGATTACAGTTGGAAGAAATTGTGAAAATTTACGACAGTTATGTACACATATCTAATTCGTAAAAAAAAAAAATTCACTTGACATTATTTTTTTCACAGCATGGATGCTTACAATATTATCAAATATCCTTTGACCACTGAAGCTGCCATGAAGAAGATTGAAGATAACAATACTTTGGTGTTCTTGACCCACTTGCGCGCTAACAAAAATCATGTCCGTGCTGCTGTCCGCAAATTGTACGACATTAAAGTAGCAAAGGTTAACATTTTAATCAGACCAGATGGACAAAAGAAAGCTTATGTCCGTTTAGCTCGCGATTATGACGCGTTAGATATTGCCAACAAAATTGGCATCATATAAATTGTCAACATGTTTCTTTTTTTAGAAATAAAATGGATAACTTTAATATAAAACAAATTCGCATGTCATGTATATTTAGGGAAAAATTAGAATTTATAATAGATTGTCTTGTTAACTACTAATTTGAGATGAATTTCCTACCGATTTGAAAAGGTAAAAAAATTATTGCAAAATGGACAAGTTTTTGCAGATAAAATTTAAATTTAATTGTAATAATTCTAAAGGTATGTATAGTCAGTTTATTATAAATGGTTGAACACAAAATAATCTTGGTTTTTTTCAGCATTTTGAATATTGACAGACATGTATCAAACATCCTATTTTAGAAAAGGTAAGTCGTTCTAAGATGATTTACATGTTTAAAAAAAGTTTTAATGATGATTTAATAAAGAAGGAATCTCATTGATCCATAAATTATGAGAACACACTATTTTCTGATGTTACAGAGATACATATTTTTAGATTAATCTCCTTGTCTATGAAATACTGAATTTCGTTTTTGCAGGTATATTGAAAAATAATACGAAGTGGTCTAACACGATGGATTAGTTTCAAAGGTAAGTTACTAATAATTATTTAATTGTAAAACGTCTATAAATTAAAAAAAAAAAATTGAAACTCGTGGATCTCATTGATTCGAAAATTATGAAAATATATACCTATTTTATTGTATTCCTAAAAATTCCTGATTCCGTCTATTCCCTTCTCTTTACAGTACGACACACAAAAAGGGCATGCACTGGGTATGGGATCAACAAACTAAAGTGCAGGTATGTATTGGAAATGTATTAAAAAAAAATTGAGTCCAGAGCTGGACTGTTTATATAGTCAAGCAATTGTACTTGGGATCATCTAAAGCAAAATCTTTCAATCGATATTTAAGGTAGAGAATTTTATATGTATTTCTGGTTTTGCTTTAGAGGCTCCAAAGTAGAGGAGTGTATTGCGAATTTCACAAAATAAAAAAACCATGGTTTTATTGCTGATATCTACTTTTAACGAAAAGTATTTGTTGTATACAATGTTAAAATGCTATTAAACCATGTTTTAATTTTGGTCATAATTTGCATAAACTTTCCTATGATGATGAATTATATATAGAAGGAATCTCTTTGATCCATATTATATGAAATAAAAATATCTTACTGACATTTGATACAATTGTAAAAAAATTTGCTTTTCTGTTGTTAAATATATTAAGGTTTCGTGTTTTTCTTTTGCAGATGTGAAGTTCGTTGGAAAAAGTGGTGCGCAGGGCAATGACAATCGCTATATTCAATTTTTTATATGATATAGGTACATGTTTATTATTTTGTACGAACAATAAAAATAGACTTATTAAAATAATTTGATGATTTTGAACGAGTTATTTTTAAAAATTGGCATAGTATATTTAATAGAACATTTAGCCGTAAATCTAAATTTGGAAGTATTCTTAAGGTGTCAAATTTTGAATGTAAAAATTCGTTTAAAGCATATGAAAAGGTTTTACATAGCAAACTGATCCATCGGAGGTGAATAATTATTGAAATTCTGAAGAGAACGCTGTCGTTAGTAATTTTGCATGGGGCATGTTTTAAAATTGTCCCCCTACCAGGTGAACAAAAACTTGACCTAGTTAGCATGGGAATAAGTCAGAAACTTAAAAACTCCTGATCTGGCAGCACTACATCATGTGATAATCATGCATGCTGATTGGTAAAGGAAAAACGAAGCAGAATTTAAAATGTGCTTGAGATAAACATAAACAAACTTAACTACATACATACATCGGTAAAACAAATCCTTGATAATGTCTTCAAAAATCGCTATTAATAAGCGAATAAAAGGCTTACCGCGTGAAGAGCTGGAAAAGCTTCAAAAGAACGAGCTGATTGAAAAAATTATACAGCTGGAAGCATATAATTTTCAGCTCAAAAACATTTTAAAGAAAAAACTTAATGATTGTGGCAGTAGTTCACAAAACGAACAACTGCTGCAGGAGTTAAACAACCTGCAATCAGAGGCAACATCACAAACTAAACCTCAAATCCCAGAAGGCAAATATAGCCATGAAGACATTGGGAATTTAATGACATGTAATCATAAAGGAAAAAAACGCCAATTTGATTTTGAAAAGTAGGTCCTGAGCTATTTTTATGCATTCATGCAATTCTACAACAGGTTTGAACATTTTTAGATGCTATAAGCGTCATGTTTTGATGAAGATTTTGTATTTCGGCTGGGACTACCAAGGCTTTGCGTGTCAGGAGGACTCAAATGCAACTATAGGTAATGCGCTATTCAAATTACTATTGTTTTCATATTTTACCTGTTTATATGTTATTAGAATATCATCTTTTCAAAGCTTTAACTCGCTGCTGCCTCATTGAATCTCGCGAGACATCCAATTACCATCGTTGTGGTCGAACAGACAAAGAAGTCAGTGCCTTTTGTCAAGTTATTTCCATTGACTTGCGTAGCAAAATTCCTCTCGACAAACAATCAAGCGAAGAAGGTTTGCAACACGAAATTGATTACTGTGGTCTTCTTAATCGCATATTGCCTAAAAATATTCAGTGCATTGCCTGGATGCCTTTGAAGTCGCCAGTGTACAGTGCAAGATTTGATTGTGTAGCCAGGACTTATAGATATTTCTTTCCCAAAGGCGATTTGAACATTGAGGTAAGAAAATTTGCAAGGTATTTATTTTAAGTTAATTTAAAAATACTTCTACAAAATTATGTATAACGTGCCGTTTGACTACACATCAATTGTTTATGTTGATTTCCGTGAGGAATGTGTTTTCAAACAGTTATAAAATGGTGGTACGAAAATGGTTGGTGTCTGTAATAAGTAAATGACAGCTGAAAATAGTTGTACTGTATATGGTTTTATTTATACAGTACTGCGGTTTTCCGCTAAATCGTTATTTTTTATTTATTAGGCTATGCAAGCGGCTTGCCTGTTACTGCAACGCCATACAGATTTTCGGAATTTTTGCAAAATGGATGTACACAACGGTGTTACAAATTATATACGTGATTTGCAAACGGCGAGCATACATTTGTGTCCAAATGAGCACGAAAATGAGCACTCGCCAGGCTATAAAATGTATTACTTACAAATCAAAGCCAATGCATTCCTTTGGCATCAAATACGATGCATTATGGCAATATTGCTGCTGATTGGCCAGGAAAAGGAAGACCCCGAAGTTATAACTGAACTACTAGATGTCGAAAAGAATCCATGGTAATTAAAAATAATGCTCACATATTGTCGAATTTTTTTTTTGTACATATCTCCTTTAGTAAACCTCAGTATACACCCGCTATTGGTTTGCCTCTAAATCTCTTCCATTGCGAATTTCACAACAAAACATGTCGCAAAACAAACGAAGAATTGATTTCTAGTGCAGATGAAGTAGAGCCTGGGAGCTCTGCTACTGTCACTGTAGATCCTTCTGACACTAAAAACGACACTAGCGATTGGATTTATAATGAAGAAAATCTACAAAAACTCATAGAAAATATGCAAAGCGAATGGACACAATACAATATCAAGTAAATTTGATGTAAGATGAAAAGCAATTTGAAAATCATATTGCTTTATATACTATTTTCAGATCTACCATGATTCGTAATGTTTTGTTTGAGTTGGAGAATACTCTACAACAAACATTTAAGCCACAAGAGATTAAAAGTCAGGCTCTACTACTGCAAGACTGTGTGAAGCCCCGACAATATCAAAAATTATTAAATCGCAAACGCTGTGGTATGCTACCTTTGTTAGCTAGATGTTTTATTTAAATTGATTTGTATTTTTCACTTCACAGAAAGTTTAGAAAACCGTATAGAACATTTTGTTAAAAAACAACGTTTAATTGTACAACCCAAAAACACAAGCACCAGTAGCTCAACAATCTGAAACAAGCCGCGTAAATATTTTTATTATAGTTGTAGTTAGTCAAACACATTTAACTTTTATTGATTTCTGTTTCTTACAATGGACAAAACTTTATTCACTTTATTTCTTAATAACTCAATAAAACGAAAGTACATTCTTAAATATGAAGAGTGAAATTACTTTTTTTTTTAAATATTTGTACGTAGTTTTGTTTGAAACTGTTTTGCGTATGCCTAAAAAAAAAAATACATTTTAACAATGAGATTTTGTTTAAATTATATCTATTACAATTTTTTAAATTTATTGCTAATTAGATATTTGTTAATAAAATTACCTATTCAAAATGAAATATAAATAAAATTTATATTAGTATAGCTCTCCTTAAAAATTATGGCTTTATAATTAATGTTTGTTTTAAGCTTAAACGAGAATATATTAACAATAATAAACGGAAATGCAGTTTTACAAAAAAGTTGAAACTCTTAAGTGATTCCACGTTAATACAGATTAAGCTAATTAAATATTTTCTATTCAAAATATTACTAGTAATGTTCACTTAATCATGCACTAATTTTGAAAATCTTCTTGTAATGTTTTAAATAAACATTAAAAATCTTTTACATAATTTTCTTTTTCCAAGCTTTTTACGCTCCCATTGATTTAGCTTTTTGCAGCCTGTTTCAAAATATAAGAAATTATTTAGATTGAAATTAAAGCAGTTGTTTTCTTAACTCACTTTCTTCTAAGCAATTTCAAAACTATAGCACCCTCACGCACATTTTTAAATAATGCTATTGTTTCAGCATGACTCATGCCTTGCACTGAATTTCCATTGATTTCCAAAATTTCATCGCCTAGCAAAAAAGAAAACAGAAAGTAAATAAACGATATTTTTCTTGTCGTTTTCGCCAACAATGTTACCTGCTTGTAGAGTACCATCGTCTGCTGCTTGTCCTGTGGGAAATACCGTCTTAACAAATATTCCCATATTTCCTTTTGGAGAATCACGACCACCAACAATACTAAAACCTAAAGATTTCATACCAGGACCCTTAAAAAAGGTCACTGTTTTTGGAGTACCACGCCGAGAGCCTGAATAATAAGAAGAACATTAAAGCAATTACAAATCTGTATTTTTTAGAAAATTTAAATATTATTAAACTATGCATTAATTCACCTTCTCCTTGTGTCTGAATGTTACATTATTATTACTATTGTTTTGTTAAAAAGCGGGGTTTTTATGCAGTGTGCAAATATATGTATGTATATGCCATAGTGCAAATACAAAAGACTGAAGTTATTACAAGAGTCATCACCGTCGTCAAGACTAGTCGCCAGCAAAAGATTCTCACCGATATACGCATTTGCACGTTAGCAGTGTTTTTTGACTCACGATCAGAATAATTTTACTCATACGCTGCCATATTTTTTGGGCTCATGCCGCGCCCGCTTACGAGCAAAATCAAATCAGACATTTCCACAATACGAACGACGAACATTTTCACAACACGAAATAATGAGGTTACACTCACGACCAAGGTACAAATTCTCACGATTAATCACGTTTATATTGAAATATGTACATACTTTGTATGTAATATTTTCAGGTAAAAATTTGTGTTTTCTTTACCCTAATGTATGTACGTGTTACGCAAACAACGAACCAGCATATTCCCACAAATAAACAATCATAAAATCATTTACCCAACTAATTTTCATATCCTTCTCCTCCGCATAGAAATTGACCCACCCTAAACATATTATTCAATCATATTGTAAACTTTTTCCCATTTCAGAAAATTGCAATCGTTATTAAATTTCGCCTTGCATTGCTTTAATTTTTTTTTTTTTTTTGTAATTCAGTTTGTAATAATAACGCTGAAGAAAACTTCGTATTCAAATCGAATTCGTCTGTTCGCAAACAGTTATTTCATTCGTTCACATCGTTTTTGCCGAGGAGCTGTATTCATTATGTAAGTGATTATTTCTTTTAATTACTTTATTTATTCTCAACTATTTTCGGAGCAGATTTTTTAATAAATCTCAAAAACATCCTGTTCAATAAAATGCTAATACTAGCTAGCTCCATTGCTTGTAGTTTTGTGAAAAGTTCAAATGAAGCGTTAGTTAAATGAAAATGTAGTAACTTACAATATATCACATAATTCGCAAACGTCTTCGAGCAATACGATGTTATCTAGAGTTCTCTTCTTGAATTAAAACTATTGCTCCGACCCTAATTACTTTCTTTAGTTTTCAATTGGAATTAAACAATTTACACAACTCTTTCCTTGCAATGTACAACGAGAGCTCACTATATTTATCTTCTTCTTGTTTATTTCACATATATTCACTACGCACTGGTAGCACGGCCAAGCCATTCCCCTTCAAGGGGAAAGAGAATGATATGGTAACAAAAAGTTCACATTTTAATCACACTAGGGATGATTGAGTATGTGTAGCAGAAGTTCTGCTTATATAAACTACAAAGCAAAAGAATCCTGCGCAATGCTATAATTTTTCCAAAAATTTTAAATCACACTCACAAGCTATCGCATTGTTTTTCTAAAACTTAATCACGATCACGCGTGACACGACAACTCTGCCTGACAACTGCACAAGCTTACGTGTAATACGACAATTGTGTAAGTTTTGAGGACAGTTCCCTGGCATTTAGTGTAATTTAAAGTTCTTCGAAACAGTCGGGCAGTGCAGTCTAAAAAAAGCTAGTTTCTCTCTATTCTGGCTCCGTCTGTGTGTTTTTTGCAGTGTGTAATTGTTTGCAAAATCACATTTCCGAAAATATACCCTTACAAACTAAAAACACTATATGCTTATTTTGCATTACGTTGATCGGACTCAAGTTCATTCTATATTCATGTTGTGATTGATATTAATTAAACAGGACAAAAAAAAATGTCGAAGACCTTTAACTGGGGGACGCTGGCTAATTGTAATACAAAATATTTATAGAAAAAAAGTTTGAAAAATAAAAATTAATTAAACATAACTGATTTGGAAATCTGGGTAGACTTTTTAATTTGACGTTCTCACGCACGCTTCGTATGCGGTAGTTTTTTTACGAGGTTTTCTTTGACGATTGCCGGCCTGCGAGTTTCATCTGTCACAGAATGGTGATCAAGATTTATGTATATTTAATGTCATTGCAGCTTTTGCTTGGTTTGATTTTTTTTTTTTTTAATGAAGTTAAAAACGGCGGCGTCTCGCGAATTTCATATAAAATCCCTAACCCGACTTACCATCGCTCATTGAGGCTCTAATTACTTCGGCCATTTCATCGTCATTAATTGTGAGTTTAGCTACGGGTAAGGAAGGACGATGATGCTTCAGCACAGCTGGCGATGGTGTGGCCATTGCCGATGACAAATATGCCCTGCTTCCTGACGAAATCGATGAAGAATTCGAGGCGGTTGAAGGGGCCACACTTAAAAGATGATGTTGATGATTGATTTTGGTTAATTGATTAATTGTTAAGCAAGTACTACTGATATATTTTGGTTGCAGATTGTGTTGTGTAGAAGCTGTTGTTGTCATTGATGTTGTACTGTTGAGATCATTTCTAGCGACTGTTGGATGCTGCGGCTGAGCATTTACAGTAGCAAAACGTTTAAGGTTACTACCACTACTACCAGTGCTACCAGTGCTACTACTACCACCACAACTTGGCTCGTTGTCGTCCTCTAAATTAGAAGCGATATTAGATAAAGTGATTTTTGGTGTTGTTTTCAGAGTTGTGTTATTTTCGTTATTGGAATGATTGTTGTAGGTGTTTGTATTAGAATTAGTACTATTATTAAGATTAGAGTGATTAAAAGTATGGTTGGTGTTTTGGCTGTAAGCATTTGTTGTTGCAGTAGCTGTGGCAGATGCTGCTTGCTTATTAGTATTATTTGGTTGCAGGAATAAACTTAGACGCGACGAACTAAGGCGAGAATGTGCAAAACGCAACGAACGATAATGCGAATTTGAGAGATTTATTGAATTGCGGGTGTAGTGAGTGCGTGGAGGAAAGGGGGTGGCCGTTGTCTCCCCACCATCTAAACTATCTTGACTTATGAGACTAGCTTTGCGTGTTTCTATGCTTAAGGAAGAACTGCGATTACCAGCCAAATGACCCTCCTTTTGTTGCTGCGACAACAAAGCGGAGCCCTCGGAACATCGTTTGCGATTTAACAATTGCCATTTCTCATCATCGCTTATCGTGTGTGTTGCCAGAGACACACTCGCCGAACGATTGTTATAGACTGGCGTGTATTCGTTTGTATAAAGCATGGGTGTTAATTCCAAATTACGCTGACCTGAAGATGAACGTGCTCGACGCCTCAAATGCTCCAAGGCAGACGACTCCAGAGAGTGTCTTGGTGTAGAGCAGCGCCGGTGTTGCATAAGGGGCATGGAGGGAGGCATAGATCCTAAAACCATGCTTGGAGGTGATGTAACATCTATTGACGAATTGATTGTAGAAGTGCTAGCTAAAGATTCGGTATCTTCGTCTCGCTCATGCTCCAAGGCCAATTGCAAGCTATGTAAATCATAGCTGTTGATGCTGTCTGTGCTTTGGGTGCGCTGGGCGTGGCTCAAACGTTTTCTAGCCCTGGCTAAGTAATCATTGCATGCTTGGTTTGGTGGCGGGATATCAGCGGACAAAGACTGCATTGAACTGTACATATCAGCCTGCTGGATGTTTGCTTCAGCATCTGGTTTACTTGATGAACCATCAATTTTAATTTTTGTGTAGAAATCGGTTATAGTATGAACTTCGTCATGGGCTATTACCAAATCGATACAGTTGTCCACGAAAGTACTCAACAAACGTTGCACTTCTTGGAATGATTGTATGCCACGCAAATGGTTGCCATTGACATTAACTATTTCATCTCCCAAACGTAGACGGCCATCTCTTTAAGAAGAAGAAGAATAAAAAAGGGGATTAAGAAAATGTATGATTTTTTGATTGTCATAAGGTATTTTTTCTACTCACTTTTGGGCCATACCATACGGATCAATTTCAACGATCAAGTATCTGTATTGCATGTCATTGTTGCTTGTTTGCACTGTCTTCGGTGAAAGCACCAAACCAATAAAGTCTTCTTGGCATTTTCTCTCCAACTTGACTTGTCTGAAACGGCGACGTATCGTTTCAGTTTCGTAATCATAATTGTAGCCGCCCAAAGAGACAGGGCCACTCAGGGTGCTGCATATGCTGCTTAAGCGTAAGGCATTACTGGCCGTCACTCCGCCTCCCAAGCCCTCCGAGGAGGTAAGCGATATAAGGGAGTTTCTCTTCAATGTGCCCGAGGCAATAGATTCTGTATCTCCACTGGAGATACCAAGACTATTGCTCAGGCGTGTGATGTTGTTGCCGCCATCACTATCGTAACCGGATTCATTTGAACTCAGACAACTACTTAATCTTTGGTAAAGTGGTTCCCAGTCCTTGGAAGTAATGCTGTTGTTGCGTGACACATCCCCACTGCCGCTGCTGTTCGACTGCTGAGATGCCTGCATGGGCGAACAATTGCCAATTGCGCTATCGTCGGAGGAGTAACGCTTTATTAAAGAATCATTCCGATAAATCAATTTGCCAGCATGATTCGGTGTAGAACCAGCAATTGATAAACTGTCTGTTAACTGTATAAAGTCGGTTTCAGTGGCAGGTAAAATGGTAGAGTTGCGATGTTTTGGCAATGGAGAATTCGGCACATGCAGGAAATCTGGCTGCTGCTCGGCCAATGTATGGAGACTTGATAAAGAAGGTTGCTTCATAACAGAGCCATTATTTTCTTCAGGCAACACTGAAAGCCGGGAGCGCAAAAATGCATAAGGAAACGCACCTCGTCTACTGTTTGCATCAGTGGGATTTTGTGGGGAAGTATTTGAAGCGGGTTCAGACGAAGAGTTTTGTGGTGAAGTAATAACAATTTGACCTACTTTAGCTATGTCATCACAACTGCTAGACTTAACACCCGCACTGGCTATACTGCCACTGCTGCCATTCATTAAACTTGGGCCGCTCTTAAGCAAACCACTCATTGACTGCCTTTTCTGGCCATTGGTCAAATTTAAGCCATCACTGGGGTCGTCACACTTCACATAGGAGCATGTAGTCAGCTGGCTGGTGGAACTACTACGATATAGAGAAGCTGTGGTGCTTTGATTGTTCGGTTGTTCGGCCGCTTTGACCAAATTGTGTGATTTATGGTTCAACATTCCCGTCGATCCAATGCGATGAAAGAAATTTTTAATTGCTTTCGCCTGGGGCTTCTGCTGGCCGTTATGTGTGGGCGTGTTTGAAGTTGACACTGAACGGGTTTCATTCATTTTGTTTTGCAGCTTTATACTTTGATTTCTTTGCTGCTCTCGGTTTTTTATAGTTTCAATTGGACCAGATTTGCATTTCTTTAAGGTATTTGCTTGATAATGAGTTTCTCGAGGGGTGGAGTTGCGTTGCGCTGTGCTGTTGTTATTTAGGTGATTCGGTGAGTGAAAAAGACTTCTCAAATCCGAGTGGGACTTATGTGTGTTGTGGGAGTCACCACGTTTTAAAATGTCCAATTTTCGACTCATGCGCTTACCCCAAGTAAAAACTGAAAAAGGAAAATGTGTATTTGTTAAGAAACGAATTTCATCTTCAAGGTTCTGTGTAGTAATTAAAAATAAAAGATAATTCGCAAAACGTAGCGGGGCAGTAGATTTGGCTTAGGAAAACAAGTTTCCATGGATTTGTCAACATCAGGAAAGCGAATAAGCAGCTTTTGCTTGAATTTTCCAAATTTTTCATTTTTGTTTTAAAATACACACACATCTAAATGCTAATAAGAGTGCACTTTAATAAGTTGGCTCAAGCTCTTACTTAGGAGTTTTTTTTTTTATAGATTTTCCACCCATTAGAATGCTTAATGAAGAACTCTGTTCTCTCAAGTGGAATTTTAAAACTTGCCAAATTTGGCGATTATTATATTTTTTCGACCAAAGAATTAATTTGGTTTTTTTTTTTTGGCAAATTTTGTGGCGCTTTTAGTTCAATTTTATGTTTTCTTAAATCAAGTGTTTCAACGGGCTTTAGTTCGATTTTACTTCCAGCTTTTCATTAAAATTTGTTAAAAAATGTTTTTCTCTCTTATCTTGACTTGATAGGCATGTTTCACTTAACGCACCATATACATATGTATATACATACATATGTATGTATTTGGAAACTGTTTTGAAAAGTGTTCAAATAAATCCAAATTTCATTTCGAAAGACTCGGATTTTTTTCTTCTAAATTATCACTTCAAAGTGAATGTTGTTTTCTCCTTTCTCCTCTACTCAGCGTTTGAACTCATTTGACAGATTTTTCTTTTCTCTTTTTTTTTTAATCAAGCAATTTGTGTTTGTCCTCAATAAATAATAATGAAATTAAATATAGATAAAACACATTTTCATAATCAATACATTTAGCTAAAAGGTAATTCCTATAAATTAGCTCTACAACCAGATTGTACGTAATCATAACGCTCTAATAAATTTTGACGCCTTTACACACAAATAAAAAGAAACAACAACAACAACAAACACAGAGAAGAGAAGAAAAGGACCACATCTGCACCAACAACAATCTCGAAAAATAGTTGTTACAAAAGTACAACCAACAACATACAACAGACCACAAGTCGGAAGCAAATTCATTTATAGGTTTTCTTATGAATAGGCAACCAGCACCAAGGCGTTGCCAATAAGCTTAACTATCAACACCAATCAATATTGAATTAGTAACATCTAATAGAACAAGTAAAAGGTAAAATAACGAATTTTTTTCTTATGCTGATGCTGGTGGTTGTTCATAATTTTTGTTAGCAGATTTTGTTGTCTTACCCTTTCGCTATGTATTGTTTCAAGTTTTATCCCCCAATAACCACAATGGGACGATGATGACTGCCAACAAGCGTCGATGATCAATGCCAATGGCAAAACAATCAACATGAACACGTGCCGCCATAAGGAATTATCAATGTGGTGCGCGCGTATGTGTGTGTGTGTGTGTGTGTGAATGCATTGGCTGGCAAAGACTACTTTCTTTTATGTTTTGTTGTTGGTGCTTCGAAGAGTCAATACTAAAGTTTTATGAGCTAAAACGTAGGATTAGGAAAAGAGACAATCTGTTTTTTTCTGTTCTCTTAACTTTTGTTGCAAAAAAGTGCAAGAAAAATACAAATAGTTCAAAGATTTGACACTTAAAGTTATAGAACAAGACAAGGTGAGTATGAATTCAATACTTAGTGCTAGTAGGCACTTGAAAACCTTTGTTCTGGCAATTTATTAAGGTGGTTCCCACTTGGGTTCTACATTTTACATGAATATTATTTTAGGTATAAGACGACTTGCCTTCAGTTGGCTTTAATAGCAAATAAAAAATACATTTTTTAATTTTATCCCCCTAATACTTATGTTAAATACATACATATATTCGAATATTTAAATCAATGTGTGATAGTTAAAGATGTTCGGACATGAAAGGCAACATGTACATAATAGGCACATACATACATACATACGTATAATAATAAAAACTCAAAACAAAAATACAAAAATCTGGAAGAAAAAACCCCAGCGTAACTATTCATGTGGATGCAATTCAAATCAAAAAGTACTTGTGGTTTTCTTTTGTTGCTTTTGCCGTTGTCGAGTCTTGTTGGATGGCTGATTTTTTTCTCCCTCTCTGAATGAATTGTTACTTTTGTCTGTCGATTGTTGTTTTTGTTGGTATTGTTGAGAATGGCACTCATAAAATTGCAATTACAATAAGCGTCACATAGAGGTGCTATATTTATAGTTATTCCTATAACTTTGACTTTAAAGCAATTGTTATGACAAAAAACTTCCCTCATGATTCAGAAGGATTTCATGATTTTTTTGTTATTGATTTTTAAAAGCACAATAAAAGTTACCAAAAAAAAAAAAATTAATTCAAATTTTTAATGTAAAAACTTCTACATTAAGAAACTTCTACATTATGTTTGTTGTTGTTCTGCTGCTTTTAAGTTTAAAACAGACTAAGGTCAGCTAAAGTACAGGGCAAGGTCTCTTAATACCAGGTAGCCACATAACTACAACAAACACAACACCAACAAACACTTCACGTATTTTGTCATTAGATATACTTTAAATTCTGTCACTAATTTGTTCACTGTATATTTTGACAGTTCTTCAAGCTAGAATCACTAGTCAGCTGCTATTGTAAGGCTACCTGGTATAAAGGTAACTTGGAACAGGGTACAGTCGACGTTTACTCCTCTATAATAGACTCAAAGCCCACTTTAATTTAGCAGTGACTTAAAATTGCGAAAAGCATAATTTTTCGATTACTACAGTTATGGCTAGTAATTGTGAAATTTTAATATTTATATACATATGTATGTTTTATGTCGTGCAACATGTTGTTGCGATAAATATTTTTTTGAAATTCAATGTAAAAAATTAAAAAAACGACAAAATTAGTTCTAATAAAGAAAAAAGTCCCTGAAGATGTTGGAAAATCCCAACGGATCTTCGGGTTATTGATGAAACAAAAATCCTTTTTATTTGCATTGAGTAAATCAAATTAATCCGAATATTGTCTTTTAAACAGCAAAATAAAAGAAGATCGGAATTACTAAATAAGTTCAACTAAAAAAATTTGTTGTTATTAAAAAAAAAAAAAAAATACCGTATTCTCTTTAATATCTAATTTAATTTATCACAAAACCGCTAATGTCATGTATATTTGTTAGGGATAAAAGAATTGCAAATTCATATTCATAAAATTTGCTCGCTAAATTTATTATCGTATAATCTTAATACATACATAACTTTTAATATGTGTAATAAATAGCAGTTTCTATAAATTTTATATAGTTGTCACAAATTTATTAATAACCTACAATTTTACGCTTTTAAAACGCCATTAACAAATAAAAAAGGAATTTTCCTCATAAATAAAAGAAAACAACACACACACACACATGTTCTGTGCAGTCAGACAGACAGACAGACACGCAACCAGACGTACTCACATTCAAAACTCATAAAATAGCACCTTAAAAAATGATTGTTGTCATTGACTCTGAACAACAAGTCAAGAGAAAAGGCCAAGTTAGTAGGTCTATAACTCGTTAACTACACGTATTTATTATGGTAAACTAAATTTGAGGGTTTTGAATTTTTACATCTCGTTGATGTTGTATTTCCTTTTTAAGATTTCCTTTGGTTTTATTTTTATTGTTGCTGTATACATACATATGTATATGCATGTGTGTAGTTAGAAGTATGACCATAAAATATTTTCAAATATGTGGAGGTGTTCTTATAAGCTTTTTTTTCGTACTGTACAACTAACTGTCTGTCTGTCTGTCTGTGTGTCCCTTTGTCTGGCAGGCCAGTGCCGGCTGTTTGCGTTTGTTGGTTCTTTTTTTTAAAGAATTTCAGCATTTGTTTTTTTTTTTTTATCATATTACGTTTCATTTCCCATATCATTACGATGGCAATAATATTTGTTAATATATTGTTAATGTAATGTTAAATGCCTCAAGTGTCAAATAAAATTTAAAAGCCTCCATAATTGTGGAAATGCAGGAAACACTTTCTTGCAAATGTGTGTTTTGAAATTTTGCATGAATGAAGCGAAGGATGAAAAAGGTTGAAATCATATGTTGCCTTGACATTAGTTAATTAAAGAAACAGAAAAATATCATTTAACACATTCATATTTGTATTATGAAATAAAGCCAAATGCAGTGATTCATCGCTGTGGAAAAAATTTTGCGAATATCGATTAGTAATAGAGTTGTGAAAAAATCGTTTCAATGCTAAATATGTAAATGCCTGCTCTCCCTGTTTTGTTGTTGCCTTTATTCCCACAATAATCGTTAATCTGCTTTTAAAAAATACATATGTATACATTTGTAGCAATCAGTTGCGAAATTCCTCAGAATAATACATTTTCTTTTTTTTTTCTTTTTGTGAGTTATTGGATTCTTTTTTTCTCTTTTGGCTTCGTTTTGAAAAACAATTACAATTATTCAAGAAAAATCCTCACGTACGCATAATTTAATGCCGTGCAGTTGATATTTCATGCAGACGATTGGACGGACGGACGTTGCAACAGACAGACTTTAATAAAATAATCAAGCCAAAGCAGTTTTTGTTATAACAATGCTAAAATATGGTTCACATAATTTCATAATTTTGTTGATTTTTTTCTGGCTCTTTCCAAAAAAATAATCTAAGGACATGCCTGTAGTGTACTGTGGAGTGGTTAGAAAAATGTTAAGGCAGTTACCTCCAGCATTAATACCCGAATACAATACGACCATAAGTCTTATAGTTATAGTGTGTGACTAGACGTTTGATAAAATAATAGAAATGTGTACATTTAGAAGTATTCTGAAGAATAAAGAAATACGATGATTCCGGCAATATTTTTAGGCTTTTCGAGAAGCCCCTAGATGCCGCTCTTTTACATTTTTTGTACACTTGCAACAATTTGCGACTGTGCAATCAAATTCTAGTTTTGCTTTTCCCAATCACGATTTATTCCAACGAGAAGAAAGCCTCTTCAATCTTGCGAAAACGTTGCCTTACAAATATTTATTTATGTTCAGAAATCTTAAAAAGGCTTGAAAAATCAAAAGCTATTTCCTGCTATTGAACTGAAACTGAGCACTGATATTGAACACGGGTGATGATGAGGAACGTGGCAGCCACGAAACGTCTAGTTGTCCTCCAGCTAAAGAGCTTGGAAGCTTGCGTTTTCTTGTTTAATTAATAGCAATCAGTCAGTTCAAGCCCATTAAAATAATTAGCAATTACAATCATATTTTAAAAATAGTTTTCCTTTCTCCGACCATTTGGAAATTTTGTCTTGTAACTCTTCATGATTTATGCTTTATTTAAAGTCTAATTTTATAAGTTTTTACACTCTTTTTGCACACTTTTAGTTTCTTCAACAAATTAGTTATGAGTGATTGTAATGAATAATATTTTTTAATTGTATTCGTGCATTTGCAAGTGTCTTCTTTCCTGTTGTTTAACTGAAAATCTGTTATTAGCCTTCTTTACATGCGTTTTCTTTCGTAATTTACTTCCCCGTTTTTTTTTATTTTATTTATTTTGTTGTTGCTTAAACTTTTCTCTTTTAAAGTTTCAGTTTTTATTGGCTTTTGAAAAATGTGCCATTAGAAGTATTAAAATCAAATGGTGTAAATCACGGTGGTTGGTAATTTAATACAAATACGTTTCACTTAAGAGCTGTATTGATTACAAAATGATTTTGCAAACTTCCTTATTATTTACGTATCTTAACTACACCATGCACGTACATATTTTACTTTTAATTGACACAGATTAGTTGGGAGAAGGTTGTTGTTTGCAAGAGATGCGGTTGATATTTTAACGGTATGAAATGAATAAATTTTTAATGATGGGGGAAAAAAAGAGAAAAATATAAAACAAATGAATGAATCATACTTAAAGGGGTGTACGTATACCGATTTTTATATCTTGTGACGCCAATTTTGACGTGCTTAATTTTCATGCCGAAATGTTGTAGCAAATTTTCTTAGTGCTGAATGATATGTCTTAATATGTATTCAGTATAACTTACCATTTCGAGCACTGTTCGTGGCCGTACTTGCTAAAGAGTTTGTGGTACTTGTAGAAGTGTTTGAAGTCGTGGAAATTGTTGATTTCTGTTCGTCATCTAAGACCACCACTGGTACAGCAGTGACCAGTTTATAATCGGGTAATTGAACTGTTAATGAATGTTGAAAGAGAAAAGGAACACTTTTTATAAGACACAATGTTTAAAGATTAAAATATGTTTCAGTATTAAAATAAATTAATACTTGCCAATTTTTTTAGAGAGAAAAAGAAAAACTCATATCAGTTGTAAGTTAAATTTTGCTCAGCAAAGATTGTTTTAATTACAGAAGAAGAAAAAAAAAACATCTTGTTTTTAGCACAAGCCAAAATGTTAAAATTTTGTGTAATTGCTTTATTAATACAGAAAGTTGTTTGGGCTGACGACACTTTCAGTTGCGGCCATGTACACGAATTTATGGATAAATTGCAGAACAGTGAAATTCAAGGGGCAGAATTGATTTTGAAAAATATTAGCGATAGCAACACTTTTTATGAAATAAGTTTGAAGCTGTTAACATTGAAAAACCCCTTAATAGAATTAATGTTTTTTTCCCAACTATTAGAAGAAAACTACAACTGGCAACAGTGTTTGGAAATTGCCCAAAATATACAACTTTGGCAGGCGTTAAAATTAAATGTGAAGCTAATAAGCTTTGAAAATATAAAGAAATTTCTGAAAGCTTTAGAAGTTGATATTGTGCAAAAATCAGCTGGGCAACTTAAACTGTTTGTAATACATAAAAACCTCAAAGACTTTGAAAAGCTAACGCAGCAACTAAGCCACTTAAGTGCAGAGCTTTTGTTTCAAACTTTGCAGCTTTCTTTAACAACTACTTACGGCTTGATACCGCACTCCAAATTATTGAAACGCTTGAACTTATTCGAAAACTTGAACAAAACCAAAGCTATTTATTTTATTGTATTCTTTAGGGAGCTTAAAACTCAAAAAGCCTTAACCCCAAAGCTCACCTTTAAACTAGCTTTGAGCTTAAGTTGCTTAATGAAAACATGTTTTGACCAAGAAATTTATCTGCATTTAAAAAATATTAAACAATCCTTGCCCTCCCACATTTCACTGCTTGTGTTTAGCAAAAAGCTGTGTTTGTCCCACCAAGCCCACGAACTTTGGTATTTGAACAGCCTTCAAGAAAACCCATTCTTCAGTGTGTCCCTAACGGCAACTCACAGCACTGCTTTTGATTCCCATACTTTTGGGAACAAATTAATCTTGAAAAAAAAATCTAGTAGTTTGGAAATATTTATTAATTACAACCACAATTTAAACGATAACTTTTACGATTATCACTTAAAACCGGTTGCCATGAATTCATATGTTTTACTGAATGCCATAACACATCAAATGTTGTGCTTACGAAATGGCAAAACTTTTTGGCTAAGCGGCTTGGAATTGGATAAAACTAATTGCATGTGGACTTTAAACAATTGTACAAACCTAAAACGTTTTCTAACAAATGAAATTTAAGTAATTGTAGTTAAATTGTAATAAAATTTTTCTATTTTGTATAAAAATCAAAAACATGGTTTGTTTTTTTTTTCTTCTCCTCTATTTATTTAGAAGTTGTTGTTACAACATTATTATAAAATAACTACCAGTGTTTAGTAATTGTTGGTTATTTAATTGTCTATCAGTCATTTATGGTGATATCAGATGATAAAGAAACTGCAAGTGTTTAGAATTTTCAAATTAAATTGTTTTCAGACATGCAAGTTTTAAGTCAAAATGATTTCTAAAAAAGAGAAACAAATGTCTCAAGCCACTTGCAACGACTTGATGGTGTCTGTTGAATACATTTAGAAAAATAATGATATAATAGTAATTTTCAATGGGACTACGGTTTCTTCTTACTTGCTGGTCAAAAAATAAAATAAAACCTTTAGTGTTTCTCTGAGTGTAGAGTGCTGCTGTTTTCTTCTCTTCTAAGTACGTTTAATTGGTAATGTGTATAGAAATAGGAATGTGAGGTATTTTCTGAACAAACACAACGCACATGCCAGATTCGAGTCCAAATATGTAAATAATTAAGTGGTCTATTACATAATAAATTCATTACCTACGGCAATGTTGCAGTCAATTAAATATTGCTGATAATTTACTTAAACACATTTGGTTTAAATGAATCTGATATTGGCAGTATTCCCAGATCATTTTATGCCCCCAGATTATGTCATAGTCCGCCTATAAGATTCCTTTAAATAGAAAATATTGGTAACACATTTTAGTTTAATTTCAGCATCACCATCAATGCAAATACCGACAGAGACTTCAAAAAAAAAAAAAAAAAACAACGTTTGCTTTTTTCTATATTTAGCATGCATATGACAATGACACATAGCTGCGTGTGTGTGTGTCTTATTGTTCACAGCGGCTGTGTAGAATTTCTGTCCATATATTAATTTTCCAAGTGCGTCGTAAGCTTTGGTCAGACCAAAAGAGAATTCAAAAAATGTCTAACTTCCAGTTGCCAAAGTGTAAAAGAGCACTTACTTCAAGTCTGCACCTGACAAATGTCATACTGTGTTGAAAAATTTTTTTTTCTTTTTTTTTTAAAAAACTAATCAAACCTTTTTTCATTATTATTTTCCTGAAGAAGCTATCCGAAGGAGAGCGAAATATCGACAAAAATAATTAAATAATTTTAATAAAAGACCTTTAGCTCAAGAAAATAAATATATAAAATACAAAAAGGGGTCGGAAAAAACCAAATAACCTAAAAAAAACAAGGAATTTCAAGTATGTCTCAACAAAATTTTGTCAGGGGTCGACGCTAAGTTAGAGGTTCTTGCCACATCATCTGACGGAGGATGAGAAGTCCACTCACTGAATTTCATAACTCGAGGGTTAAGACCAACTTTTGAGTATCGTGTGTGAAATTTTTTATTAAAGCTTGTGCAAGCTTTGAGCTTATAATAAAAAGTATAATTGTTGACTTACCATTTGATCCCATCATGGACAATGCATTGTTCTGCTGCTTATTGTTTGGCGAAATATTCAGACTTCCACCACCAACACCAGCACTGCCATTTGGCTTTTCATATATACAACTGCTCGAAGAAGAGGCATTACGATGGTGCTGGCCCAAGGTGCCAGTTAACAATGTGCCATTGTTATTACTTTGAGAATACTTTTGGTATTGGCCATTAGGTCCTGTTATATCATGGCTACTGCCACCATAATTAATGAACAGCGAGTTGGCCTTGTGATTGAAAATGTGAACACTGGCCGGCCGCTGCAGAACAGCATCGTTTAGCGAGGCCACGGATAGAGCTGATGGTGTTTGCCTGCCACTATTTGAATAGCTAGCATTTTGTAGGGCTTGATAGTGTATGCCAGGCGTAGAGCACTGCCTTGGCGATACGGAATCATTACTTCTGGGCGGTGTAGAGTGTGGCGATGAAACTGCGTTGGTACTGTTGTTCGACAGGCTGGCAGGCGGTAAGCCGCTGCTACTCAAATTTGTACAGCTCAGAATCATAACGGGCGAATTATCGTGCAAATCGGGCAGAGATGAAGAAATGGTTGAGGAGCCACTTATTGATTTGGTGAATTTGGAGGCACATATTGCTACTGGTGACTGACTGCTGGCATGGGTTTCCGTCGCTGAAGGATTTTGTAGAGTATCAATGGATTTGCGCGTCTTAAAAAGGCGCATGCTTTCTGTGTTGACGCAAAAGTTCTTAAAGAACTTAATAGAGCTTTAAGATATTGCGAAATTGTTGCATGGAAAACATTGTCTAAAAAGAGAGATCAAATATGTTGTGGTATTGAGTAAATAAAGTGAAACAATTTATAAATATAATTATGGCCTGTTGTGCCTTTCTGTGTAAATAAAAATTATCTCCTGTATGACAGTTAAATAATTATGGTGCTGCAGTAATTTAACATGACATTTTGAAGAGAGCAGCTATTAAACAAAACCATTTTTGATACAGTACGTATGTAGGTACCTGCTTTTGCAAGATATTTATTTATTCAAATGTGTCTATCGGCGGAAGTTTGAGTGTGTAAGTATGTATTATGCTAATGTTTATTAGTGCAAAGTATGTATGTATGTTTGTTAGGTTTTTTCTTATTATTTTTTGCTGTAGTTGTGTTTATAAGTGTTATTTATAAGTGTTTCTCTTCGTCAAAATGCAGGTGTTACCTGCAGATAAAAACAGCAGAAATTATAAAGTATCGATACTTGAAGGTTTATTTAACAATCTAATGAGTTTTTAATAACCTACATATAAAGCCCAACTAGATTATTGGCTAAAAGCAATCAGTTCTTTGTTTTTTTTTTTCTCTTTAATATACAAGTATTATGTTTATATTGTATGCAATTTGAACAATTGATTTTAATGGTAAACAAATTGTGAATGTAAAACTTTTGGAAGTTAATTATATTGAATTTACACAAAATTCAAAAGATGTTTCGGAATTGTTAGAGCTTGAATTTCAAATTCAAATTCGTTTAAGTGGCTTAAGATTTTGAAACTCTTATTCAAAAAAAAAAAAAAAAAAAAAAACTGCAATGTAAAATTAACATAACAAAACTTTGACTAAAAATCATGTTATATTTGTATAAAATAATGATCAAATTTAAAATCAATTCTCTACTTAAGTTGCTTTTTGTGGCATTTGAATTTGTTCTAAAATTGTTGAGACGGATGAATATGTATGAGGCTGCTCAACAGTCCTGAGGTTTGCGGTTCGATTCCGTCAGAGTGAAACGAAACACTTGTGATAAATAATAAAAGAAAAAGAAAAATTAAAAAACAATCAGCACAATTATGAATAACAATTCCCCGGGAATTTGTTCCTTTTCGGAGTCGGGACCACTGTAATATTTTCGAATCTATAATAAATAAAATTTTCATTACCAACATAAACAATTATGTACAAAGGATATATAAATACTTACAAAGTTTGCGATATTTCAAATGGGTTTAAGTCATCACGCAACTTTCTACTTGCAATTCTTTGCTCTTTTATTGAACGTTCTTCTTCTGCTTCAACTACCAACCGAAATACTGTACTAAACATTTTCCTTTGCTTTAATATACTTTTTTCACTTTTATCACGTTCTATGAACTTTTTTTTGGTAAATTTTTAATTTAAAAGTTTTATGTCAAAACATAAAAGCTAAAAGCAAACAGCTGACTTCGAAAGCTCTAAATCCCCTTTCCCGTAATGCTATTCTCCCCGTTTGCTTAGAATATGGGAATTTAATTCCCGGGAGAAATGAACTCTCAGGGAGCATATTTCTCCGGGAAAATTCATAATCGGGCTGAATATAAATTTTCAGTTTTTAATGGTTTTATTGGGCTTGAGTTCGATTTTACTTCCTCAGAATTGAGAAAGAATTTGTTGTGATAAAATTTTAGTTATCAACATTGTCAAAGCAGACAAGAAAAGTAAAGTTGAAGACTCATTAACTGGGGTATATACCACGGCTGTTTCACATCCACCCAACTTGCTTCGAACTTAGCTCATTACTAATTGCATGCTGTATTTTAAGCAGCAGCTTTTAACAGTCCTACTAATTGAATAAATGAATTCTATTGTTTTTCATTGCTAAATACTTTTTACTTGGGTGATCAATACTGCTCAATACTTTTAACGGGGTTTTGAATGTTTAAGCAGCAGCTAATTTTTTTTATTATAAGTGTGTATGTATGTAACACACTTACATATGTATTTCAAATATGTAGATGTATATGTAGATCAAAAACAGTTTCTTATTTAGCAAAAAAAAAACTATTATTTTCTATTACTATCACCTTCAATTTGACAGCTGCTGATTTTTAAACAATGCTGCATCATTAATCAAAGTTGATTTTAATGTAGAGTTGTATTTTATTTCGGGTTTTCCATTAAATTTGGTTAAAATGAGCAACTCTGAAAGCATTGAATAATTACTGTTGAGTATTGACCATCCAAGAAAAGCACAGGCACACAGCGCTCGGCCCCCTAATACTTAATACTTTGCCAGCACTATTACTAACTGTCTATATTTAATCTTATTGATCAACTTTAAATTTTATTGCTGTTTTTTTGTTTGTTGATTTTAACATATTTTACATTTTCTCACCAACATCCAATTGATTTTTGTATTTTTCCATATTCATTTTGAATAAAAAGCCAGGTTGAATTAAAATGGAATACCTATGGCGCAAAATCACCATCGAAAAGCATGAAATTAACTTCGTTCTCTACATTTTTGATACTTTTTTTCCTGAGTTCTATTAAACTTAATGGCTTAATGGTATGAAAATACGTGCCAGGAGCACGATATTGCGCCATATTATCGCCGGGCTCAATTATAAGTAAAACAAAAACTAATTTCAACGAACGCTCTTCATTAATGTTGTAAAACTACTGCTTTGTTTGAAACTATAACTCCTCATACCAAGAACTCTTCTTCAAGAAAATTATTTTTAAATGAGTCACTCCTAATGCAAATTTGACTAAATACGAAAAAAAAACTCAGACGAAATTTGTTCCCACAGTTCATTATGATAAATTAACATATTGCAAACGCAAGACAATTTCAACTGATTTCGTCAACCGGCCATAAACAAGTCTTTCAAATGAATTTGCATGCAAATTTTAATTTCTCACATAAGTTTTAATTATTAAGAAAACACACAAAAA
This sequence comes from Sturmia bella, assembly GCA_963662145.1. NCBI lineage: Eukaryota > Metazoa > Arthropoda > Insecta > Diptera > Tachinidae > Sturmia > Sturmia bella. Next base: position 66,719,674 of record OY759172.1, on the reverse strand, counting down.
ATAGTTTACTGTCCGTAAAAAAGTTTACCGGTTAGTTTGGTTAATAAGAAAGTGTGTTGGAAAATATGTAGTTATAATTTGTTATTATATTCCATTTAAAAGCAGCTTTTAAAACAAATGTAAGTCACCCAGTGTGATGGATTTCCACAAAACAAATAAACAGCAAATAAAACCAAAAGAAAAATAAAAACACACGGCAAAATGACCGACCGTTACACTTTATTGAAGTTTCAAATGTGTTGACCGCAACAGTAACCGAGAAAAAATATGAATTATTTTCTAATTTTAACTTTATAAAGTGAAAACTTTAATATTTTTCTTCTTCCTTTTTCTCATTTTCCATTTCGATTTGTGGTTTAACATTTTTTTTTCAATTTCAATAATTTGTTTTCTTTCATTTGGCAATTATTTGCTCTAGTGGTTGTTATTAAGTGGCAATAAACTGTATTGTATTTGAAAAATTATTTATTTATTTGTTTGTTAAGAAATATGTAAGTTGTTAACACATTTATTTTTGTATACAAACTTTGAGCATGAATAATGTGTGTGGTCATAAGACAAAACCGCTCAAGTCGTTTTAATAATTTTTTGTTTGCAAGAGCATATTTTGCCTTTAAAAAAAATCATGTTGTTGTTATTGAAGATATGATTTTCATTTAGGTAAGTCGCTCATTGAGTAAGTCGCTCATTGCTGAATAAAAATATTGTTTTACCCTTTCGCTTATTATTATTATTATTATAAATGTTTAGTGATTTTCGTAGCTACAAACTTTTTGTGTCTACACGCATGTAGAGCCAGACATTAATTAGGATTTAAAATTGTCTGATCTTACAAATAAACCGGGTTTGTAATTTTTTGTACACTAAAGTCACAACTATAATATGTTTAATCTTCTGTTCAAATTACACCAAAGTATTGTAAAATTCTTAAAAAAAAGACAAAGTCGCCTCCTGCATGGCCATAATGTATGCCTACGGACCTAAAGACACTGCTGCACATTTTCGTAGCATTTGTATTTTTTGTGGGAAACTAACTAATTGAAAAGCACCAAAAATATAAAGTGCATATGACCATCCTCATTCCGGTATGCTTCCACTAAAGTAAACAGCATTTATTTTGCCGTAAAACATTTCTTTTGTTCGACAATTTTATCAATAGTAAAATAAAATTTCTTGCTTTTCTGTATTTTCCATTTGTTTTCTTGTTTCTATGTAAATGAATGTTCACAAAAATATACGCTCACACACACACACACACACACACACACACTTCCATGCAATTATTTAGTAGTCGTAAAAATGACAAAGCTTTTGAAGTACTTCAAGAAGTAAAGTGCGGTCAATTTTCATACTCTGCTTCATAAAATGAAATTTTATGAAACTCCACGAAAACTTACTTCAGTACATTATGGTTGGGCACTTTAGAATATGGGTATTCGTTCTTAAGTTCGCTTTTATAGTTAAGCCTTAAGTCACCATTTGTAGTGCGAGCATAGGATTTGTTCATACGTCACAGCTCGAGTTAAATCATTATAGCTTACGAGCACAAAACCTTTTGCAGAGTGGGTGATATGTGCCTAAAGAAACACTTTTAATTGTGGCATACATATTTATGAAACATATTTTGCAACAAGTTTAAAGGAAATTATATTTGTTGAATAAGCAAAAATATTTGCGTGCCTGTCAGAAAACATGATTTTGTTTTTTTTGTTTAGTGCAATGGAAAAACATGTATTGTTTTCGCTATAATTAAACTTTTATTAATTAGTGATGCAATTACAGACAAATGTTTTGTTATATTATGTTTATCTGCTTTAACTAAAAAAAAACTCTGATCATTAACAATTTTATTAATTAAAAACAGGCAACGAATGAAGTACACTGTGCAAGGTCCGCAAAATTAGTTTTTCTGAAATTAGAATTCTTATATTAAAACTCAAAAGACCTCTTTATATAGTTTTCTGTTCGTCTGTTCGGTGCTGCCACTCAACTCGTCAGCAGACTAGAAAAGCCCTGAAATACTATGTAGAACTTTTCCACTTATAAAATTTAAGCATTTAAACAAACCTTCAATACAGAAAATAATTTTATCGTATTTCTGCACATTTTAATTTTCCTAAAAACTTTAACTTTAACATAATTAATTGAAACAGCAGTGGAGAAAAACATACTAAATTTAAAAAAGAAGCTGCTTGATGAAAATAAGTTGAATTTGTACGGCAGCATCAAACTGCTCATCAAACTCAGTTGAATTGAACGTGGGCTCATGCTAAATGCGCTCGCTGTTTCTACAGCGATGCAGGCTCCTAAATTCTGGCCTCCTTGCTCTATATCTTTAGTTTCTGTAAACACATGCAGTTTACTTTGTGTTCTTTATTGCTTAAATCGAATTTTTCTATCACAAACGCAACCAGTTGTACCATTTGTTTTTCTTGTCTTTCTTATGAAATCTCAGTAACAGCAAATGGATCGTGAAAAAAATTACTACTAAATCTTTGTTAAAGTAACTAAAGAAAAACCTAAGTTCGTTAATAATTTTATCGGACTGGATTTTACTGCCTTAAAGTTGAGAAAGATTTTTTTTTGTGATAAAACTTTTTTAAGGAAGACCAGAAAAGTACAGCTGAAGACTTACTGGCTGGGGTACATACCATGGCTGTTGTTTCACGACCACCACGTCGCCCATCAGCACCCAAAAATCGAACTCAAGCCCGATAAAATTACTAACAATGTGTAAATCATATAATTTGACTACAAAGTTTAAATTAAAGCTGAAAAATTTAAATATCCAAATATAAAAAAAAAAAAAAATCCAGTTTTTCTGGGCTATAGAAGTAACCAAGTCATAGCAATAATTCAATTAGAGCTTTAAGTATTGGATCGTTCCAAATTCACTCGATTCACATGCTTGTAAATATGTGTGCATATGTATGTGTGTAGCATATGTTTTGGTTTCAAAAATTTCGATTTAAGTATCAGGGGCAAAGGAGTGTAGAAGTTTTATAGAGGCGCATGTTCTTGGCACTTGTACGAGTTTTCAAAGCTTAAAATATCTTCAAAAGACTCGTAAAATAAATAAAACTTTGTTTTGCTATTTAGCTGTCATTTAATAACATTAAAGATCTTAAAATGATTTTGAATTGTTTCTTTTTTTAACATCGTCTGCTTAATGGTTATCGATGCGAATTTAATTATCTTAAGAACTTTATATCTTCTTAGAACTTACAAAAATCGTTTTGAATTAATTAAAAACCCATAAAATACAATCCTTTCACAACATTTATACCAACTAGACGTACGTACAGGCATATAAATTTACATGCATACAAACATAAATACGTGTGTATCGTGGCCTAAACAGCTAAAAGTCGTGTTGACACTTTTTGGTTATTTTTTTTTTTTTACAAGAAATGTAGTATTCTGAATTTAGTTGCAAAATAGAAATTCTTAGTCTATTTTTGATATATTTGACTTTTAGAGCCTTTTGGAGTTTGATTAGCGATATTTAAGACAACCAGACGAGCCCATTTAAATGCTAAAAAATGTTATATTCAGAAGCTACTCTAAATGTCTTAAAGCATTTATCAATTATATACCAGAAAACTTAAATTCTTTATGCATGAGACGGCAGGCGAAAACAGGAGTAAAAAACCAACAATAACAATTTCAACAAGTTAAAATACTAATAAAAAAAAAAAAAAAAAAATACCAGCAAACATACACCAACCAGTTACAAATTCCTTGCATAAATTTCAATCAGCAATGTCAAACTTAGATAAATTAATAGTTTTACTTTATAGAGAAAATATTCGAAGTTTTAAATTTGATCTTACATTAAAGCAGTCATTCAGATCTGTTCTAAAAATCATCCGGAATCAGGTGATTTCAAAGAACTACTTCAAAAAACTGACTTTTAGGCCTGCTGTGAAGATAATGTGCTTTAGAAATGTGACAACAATATAATAGAATTCTATGTTATCAGTCAAGACTTAAATAACATTTTTAACGCCATAACTTTAGCAAAAATCACCAAAGAGCTGCATAAAACTGGGTTGGCTAAACTGGCAAATCTCGGACCCACACAACAATTTTAAAGCAGCAGTTGCGGAAATAAAACAGCAAAATTTCTTAAGAACGAAACCATTTTGTTAAACATTTTTTTTTGCTTTCAGTTTCTCAAATATTTTTCGTAATTTTTTGAGCTGCTTTAAAAGAAGTGCAACTTTTCTGGGGGACTTTATTACTACCTAAAGTTAAATATATTAAATTTTTCCTCAGCAAATATATTTCTTTGCAAAATTTTCGCTTTACCCTATTTTATCTTTTAATAATTATGGCTTGAAGTCCTTGTTTCTTATTTTTATTTTCGATTTGTTGTTTTCTTCAGGAAATAATATTCTAAATTTCAAAAACCTCTCATAAAGCTCAAAATGAAAGAATGTTTCCTGAAAAAGTTTTCCAGAGGAAAAAAATAAGAAAAAATAGGAATTCAAGCTCAAAATTAAAGAAAGCCTATAATTTCTTTGCAAAAGGTTATTTTTTCGATATTTTATTGATGTTAGCTCAACAATATTTTTTTCAGTGTATGCACTTTAAACGTCTTAAATATATGTATGTGTATGCAAATAAAAATTATAATATTTATTGGGCGCAACGGGATCTTCTAGGACCCAAATTGGCCGGTCTCACTACTGGTAGCCCGTGAAATATAGTTTGCAATATTTTTTTTCAGTGTATGTACTTTAAACGTCTTTAATGCAATATACATATGTAACTAAAAATTATAAAATTTATTTCGAAAAACACACAAACAAGTAAAATTCGTGTCTTCTTCTACCTCAAATTCTTATTCACCTTCAAACAATATTCATTACCACGTGAGCGGCAAGACGCATCTCAATCAAGAAACCCATACGCATATGTGGTGAGTCCTTGACTAAATTACGCAGAGTCTAAGCCCCAGACACAGAGAATGAGAGTTAAAACTACAAATGCCGGCTATTTTTTGTTGTTCCGTGCAAATTGCACGCCTACATTTCTGTATTTGTAAGAATTTCAATATGTTGGCTGTTGGTTCTTTTTCTGTATGTTGGAAAAGAATGCCCAGAAAACGAACGTTAAGAATCTAAGCAACAACAGCAACAATAGCAACAACAACAATGACAACAGACACCACCGGTATATGCAAACACAAACTTAATTTGCTTTCGAGCCAAAACGTAGAAGAAAACAGAAAACGCAAAAGCAATCAAAACTAATATAAAGCAAGAGTTGTTGCAAGTTAAGAGTTGCAAGGCAAGCAGGCCTTTTTTTAATTTTTAAGTTGGCAACCTTTAAAAGAATGCGGACTTGCAAGTCTGTCAGTTGTTAACAAACAAACAAGCAAACGTACATTTGGCACCTACCCCCTTCTCTCTTGTCCTAAACCATGGCTTTGTAATACTTAAAGTCATTTGCAATAATACTAATCGTAAAAAAAACTAATAATAACACAACTCATGCTGCAACTCACTCACACACACACACCAACAAGATTCCTACATAACAAAAACAAAACAAAACGAACAAACAAAAGGCCTAAAAAATATGCAAGAATTGTAGCAATTTCAGAATACAACAAAAACAGCAAATATAAGGCAAAAAAAACTTTAGATTTAAGCGCCTTTTATGTTTAAGTCTCCGCAAGTTTCCAGATTACGAGGGTAGATCCAGAAGCGATTTCAGTAAGCCAAACGGGAACTTTATACTTTGACAAAGTCATAATTCCGTGGTGGTGTTCTGTAACTTTAGCAAAAAAATCACGTGCCGAAATGTAGTGAAACCAACTGTAGCATTGTTTCCCGAGTGAGTGAGAAAAAAGTGTGTCTGTAACTTAAGCCGTATACTGCCATAAATGATTTACGTTATAGCTTCCTGTCAGAAAATGCAACTCTGTGCCGAAATGTAATTTTAAGCGATAAAAACGCCAGTGCTTAAATTTAACGTAAATGTAAACATTTTTAACAATCTTTCACCACAGATTTATTTTTATTAAAATTATATGACTTTGAATATTTGAAGTAAAGGTAAAATACTTACATTTGCCATATCATTATTCATTTTGTTCTGAGCATTGTGTGTAAAAAAAGCTGTCTTGTTTTTAGTTGCGACTTTATTTCAGAGTTTGGGTCGAGAACTTTCGTCGCAAAAGTTTAACAGACACAGTTTGTCTGTAAATGTGACAGTATCTTTTTCTTTACCTGACAGCTATTTCTCGCAAAGAATAGTTATAGATACAATTTAGTGAGAAAAACAGATGAGTGTTTCAATTTATGGCGTTTTTGTTTCATTTTATTTGTGTCAGTCGAGAAGTTTCTCGTTGGCGGGAGTTACAGAACAGAACAGAAGAGCACCTCAGCTTATTTCAAGAAATATAATAATTTTATTTGCAACTGAACCACCCTCGGTTGGCAATTTTTATGCTTAAGTCTACATTTACTTGTGAAAATATAGGCCCAGCTAGCCAAGCAGGCAGGCAGGCAGTCAGACAAGCAGCAAGCAAGCAGGCATGTGCGCCGTTAAGGTTTTATTATTTTTCCACCAATATTCCTTTTCTTGCAGTTTTATTATTACTTATGTTTGATATTGTTGTAGTTGTTTTTGCCTTTTTGCTCATAAAATTGTTGTGGTTGAGGGTAAAATCACACTTTGGTTAACAAAAAATTTGTAGAAGCAAAAAAAAAAAATGTGGTTTTAAAAAATGCCTGCCAAGCAGCCTGCATACCAAGAATCTATTACGCAGAGGGGGAGTTTGAAGCTTCAGCATAAAAATCAACACTAATTTACATATTTTGCTGGCATATTTTCGAGTTATTAGAACTTGATCAAAAGTTAATTTATTTTCGGTTTCGAAAATCAGAATACTTGTGGTCGAAGATCGATCGAATTTATAATTGAGCACATGTTGTTTTATTGTTTTACACGCATAGCGTCTTATTCATAATAAACATTTTAGTATTATTTAACAAATTTTCAGTTTTTTTAAACTTCAAGTAATTTTTAAGGATAAAGAAGATATACTTTTATTACATCAAATCGTCGAATTGAGCATAAGCTGTCATGATCTCAATACATCTACATCGGTGTTCCGTGAAAGCTGAAATCTATTTGAAATGCAATTCAACACAATTTTTCCATCTAAAATTTGTTTTAAATGTATTGGATATAGGTTTTTTGTTTTTTATGAATACCACCGGTGTTGTTTAATATTCCTTTTAATTGTATATTTTTATACGCGTTGTTCATCGTTTTTTTTTTCAATTTTAAAAATTTACAAATACAAAATGAAATAATATTTTTTTTTTCGTAAAATTTCCTTAATAATAATTGGCTGATTATTTCATTTGCTCATGCCATTTTAAATTTACAATTATTTATCATCGTTGAAAGAAAAATATATGTATATTTAATTATTTATTCATTTCAACAGTCATAATAATTGAGTTCAATGATTTATTTTGAATTCAAATACAAATAAAAGCCACATATTTAAAACAATTAAGTTCAATAAACCTGACAAATAAACAAATAAAAAGAAATGTTAAAATACTTTGCTCATGTTAGGTTATAGGTATGTGCTATTATTGTTAATTATCAAAACAAAACAACAAATATTAATCGCAAGCGAATACCAAACAACACACGTTAAAATGATAAGGCTGTTTTGCTTTTTATTCCATATAAAATGGAATAATTTGGTTGGCAAGAGATCTCTATAAAAGCAAATCAACTTAAGACAAATAACTCAAAATGCTTATTACCTTATAACTGTTAAATAATTTTAACCAAAAATTCCACCTTATCACTTTGTTGCGTAGTTTGCTATAAACCTGCATATACATACATACGCATGTAGTGTGTTGGCAAGGTCGTTTTTTAAGGCAGTATATTCTTTAAATTCCTACTAACAATTTAAGCCATTTTTTATTTATTGTATTTGACAGCTTTTAAGCTTATTAAGTGGAAACAAATTAAAATGCTTTCGTTTGAAAACTACTGCTGCTGCACAAATTCCGCTGAAGCTTTTTGCGCATATGAGTCATGAGTTTATTTTAAAAGCCGACGAGAACTACTGTTTCTTATCTTAATGTTGTTTTCAACCACAACGTTGTGGAGACTGAAAATATTTCATTTTAAATTAAGAATTACTTTTTTCTGACATTAACTCCATTAACTAAAGTCTTTCGATAAGAACTAAATATAGTTTTTTAATTGAAAATAATTTATGAAAAGAGATTGTAGAGAAGCAAAACTAATGAGCATTTTTAATTTAAAAACACGAAGAACTGATTTAATAACAATTTCTGTTAAATTTTCTTTTTGCTGTGGAAACAAAAAGTTTCATTTCAAAATTTATCACAAATAACTAATGAAATATTTATGTATACATACATATCTAAATACATATAAGCCAAAAAGATTTTTCAAGTTAAAAAAAAAATTCGAAAGCAAAAATTTATCATCCAAAATAGAAACTGAAAATTAAAAAGGAATTAATCATTTAAAAATCTTTTAATAAAAGTGAAAAAGAAAACTAGAACAAAAAACAAATCATTTTTCTTGTGAAGTTAAAGTCACAGAGACGGGACTGAGAGTAGACATCAAATAAATAAATTAAAATATTGTTGAAATTAATATTTTACTACTGATTTAAAGAATAAGAAATCTGAAATATTTTACATTTCTTATAACAGAAATATTTTACACAGTATAAATTGAATTCATGTGGTGATTCTCCCTAACGAAGAATTTTGTCCGCTTGATATCTTTAGGGCCATTGTATCACAAGACACAGAATGAGCACATAACTCTTTTTTAACGAATATCGCAATAAATGCTAAATATTTCATGCAAGAAGTTATAGCAAAATTAATTCAAATATTGACTAAAAGTAAAATGCGAGTGAGCTTTCAGACTTTTTTTAACTGCAATATCAACTGAAGCTCTGGTAGTTCCCGAATTCCCCTTATTTTCTTTTTTTGATATAAAGACTCTTTAAAAATTTAACAACTAAAGTTTAGCCAGATTTTTTTCTCAACTGACCAATAACTATTGTTTTGATTAAATTTTATATGTGTGAACATAAAAATAATTTAGTTAATAGACAGAATATTGACTCAACAAAAATCGTCTATTTGAACAGGGTATAAGTCTTAAAATTATTCTTTAGGAAAGAGCAACAACGATACTTGGGTATAAGTTAATTTAGTTGGATACATAGTAAATATTTCAGCTCTTGGTAAGTGGAATTCTGGCTTCGCTTACGACAGATTTCCAAAAAACTTGCCCTTTTTCTACTCTTTTTATATCGAATTCTTGGCACAACGGAAACAATAAGGACTCAAGTGAGCTGGTCTTAAACATAAACATTATGGGATTATGGCTGTGCTTACGACAGTTGTACAAATAACTGGCTCATTTCTATTTGGGCACTTAGTTCACATTTTTTGAAAGCTTGTGTCAAATTGGAGTCATTATTCATTTTTATTTTTGGAGAGTACGTTCACCCTTTCTGGAGTATTCCTCTTTAGAAGTATTTCGGAGTTCTTCTTGGAATTTCAATTTGATTTGGTCATTAGAAAAATTGTAAGTTTGTAGCGACCTCTGAATATTATATATAAACGCAATATTTTACTTTTCCATCCCTGGTACACCATATAAACATAAACTTAAACAGTAGAAAACCTAACAAAATAAACGATAACTTCACGAAAAAATCAAAACAATAAAAATGAGTGGCTGTGATGACGATACTGCTGCATACAAACACACACACACACACACACACATAAGCGCGAGAGCGGAGCAACTCGTGCGTTAACTGCAACACTAATACCATTAAAGCTTCAATAATCTTCTTTTTTTTGTTTTTTTTTTTTACAATAACAATTATGTATTGTTGCTGCTGTTTATGCCTCATCAACTGCATATTGTTGTAAGCAACAACAATATGGCCACAATAACAACAATGAGTAGAAAAATCATAATGTTGTCAAACAGGTGCAGCAGCCAGCAACAACTAATAACAATCAGAACAAAAACAAAATCGCTGGCATTAGCTGCAGAAAGAGTTTGCGAGGTGTGTGCATACACAACAACAACAGCACAAAAGAACGTAAATTGTAAAAAATTTTATTTTATAGACAGACTGTTTAAAAACAAGCAGCAGATTCCATCGTAAATATTTAATAATGAAAAAAGAAAACAACAGCAAACTTTAGTGATTTTTTGTTTATTCCTTTTGTGTGTGTGTGTGTTTTTTTTTGTTAATCATATTTTTGTTGTTGTACTCACTGGGCCACGTTGTGAAGGTCAGCAACTTTTCACAAAAAAAAAAAAAAAAACAAAATGCATGAAAAAGAAGTTGAAAAAGCACGGCCGTAAAACGTAGTCACCGCTGTTGAAGTATCGCTGTTCGTCCGTCCGTCCGTCCGTCCGTCCGTATGGGTTGTACACATGACTGAATATTAAGAAGTGATGGGGAAAGATGGTCACTAACACTGAGCTCATTCGCTGATAGCTGTGGTTTTGGAGTTTTACTTAAATTATTTCAAACCAAGTGATAACATATGTTACAAATATTTTCAATTCATGGTATAACTTTTAATTTGTTTTTTTTTTCGCTATTTAATAAGCATAACGAAGCTTTAACAAAAACAAAAAAAAACTTTATGATTTAATCAAAATAATTAAAAACAGACTCATGTCATCATTAAGCCCAAGGCAGTTTTAATAAAATTGTTAGTTTTTATTCAATAACAATTTCTAGTAGTTCGACCGACCAACAGCTGTTCTTAACGGTTTTTTCAAGGCCTGACAAAAAGCGTTTTCTCGTTTCCACAATTTTAAACACTTTCTTAATTCTGGAGAAAAAAAATCAAAATAAATCCCGATAAAGTAATAAACAAAATAATGTGTATTATAGCATTTTGTCTGAGCTTTCACTGTCTAATTAATATACAATAACAATAATAACATAAAGTGAACTTAAGCCCAAAAAAATAAAAAAATAATTGTAGCAGAAAAACTTGCAATAATAAAAATTAATCAATTTATTTATTGTCATTATAATAATGTTCATATAATAAACAAACATATGATATTATTGTAGTTATATCTGCACATGTTTGCCTAAACAGTGATACATGGATAAATTTTTATAAATATGTATATGCCTTCGCATTGAACATACATACATATAGTTTTCTCTTGAAAAGTGTGAAATTCTTGACATTGAATGATGGCTGCTCTTGACACTGTCGCAATTCTGCAATGCACGCACTCTTACAACAAGTTGTTGAAAAGACGTTAATGTCATTGTTTATTGTTGCAACAAAAAAGTAAACAAAATCATTCGGCAGACACAATAGAGTTGAGACAAAAACTATGAAAAATGCTGGAGAGGTGTTCATAAGCGCTTGTATGCGTATTCGCAAACGGTAAGAAACATTAGCATTTGCACATACTTCAAATAAATTAATTATGAAATACATAAGTGTCTTGTTGTCTTAGTTTTGCTTTTTGTAAATGAAAGAATGCCAAAAAATGTGTATGTGTGAACGTGGCTGTGATTTCAATGCCACAACTACACGCCAAACTCAAAACAAAAATCTTGAATGAGCACCACTGAATGCATTTTATATGCACTATTTGTTTTCGTGTGTGTGCATGAAGAGTGATAAATATCACATGCACTTTTTTCCTCGCCGCTTTAAACAATCCAATGACACCATCAGTGACACTACTAATCACAGTCATTGGCTGAAAAAATGTTTTCGCTTTTTGTTTAGTTGTCAAAAGCATTTTTTTGACATGCAATGTGACAACACACAGTGGTGTAAATAAAAGAAAAAGTGGTAAAAAGTCCGGAACTTCTAAACGACAATACGGATCCCGCTGAAAATTGCAGTAGTCATAGAGAAGGAGTTATATTTTTTGTCTCAAGTCTCTTTAGGCCTATAGTTAAAACAGGGGCGGGGCTATGGGGGCTGAAAGTTAGCTACCTCGAGTATAAAAAATTTTGTGCAGCTTATAACTTTCTTATATCTTGGCCAATTTTAAAGATTTTTACCTTTTTGTATTTTGCTTAGCAAGGCAAAGAAAAAATGTTATGAAACATTTTTTCATATCTCTTACAGTTTAAGAGATATCCGCCTTAAAATATTAATTTTTATTTTTTTCGCCGCATCTTCTTTTGGTTTTTTACTTATATCTTTTTTGTTAAAATCTTGACTTTAATTTGTGGCCCACCATTATATTCCTTATAAAATTCTAAGTTAGGTAAGGTACCGTTTTATTAAAATATCTTGGTCCGATAAGTCATAAAATGGGTCTTAATTCAAAACTTTGAAATTTCACCGAAAAATTTTAATTTTTCACAAAAAAGGTGGCTTCATTATTTTTGAATTCGTAAAAAATTTTGTTCCAGCTTTTATACTTATTTTTACACATTGCAAAAGATAATCCCTTAGGAATGTGTAAAAATTTTATTTTGTTTAATTTAAACTAAGTACCCTACAGTAGGCAGTGGTCGAAAATCATCAATTTTTAAAACAATTTTCGGATATGTGGGCGTCTGAAAAGTTTTGCCAAAAGTGAAATGAAATTCCGTGAACGACGTTTTATTACAAAATCAGTTGGTATTATTGCTGCAGAAGCTCGAGACATCCTAGATATAATTAGCGTTGCCAGACTGAGATTCTTAAAAAAAGTCAATTTTTGGAAGGGACAATTTTGAATTGCTAAAAAAATGGATTTATGATTTATATTTCTTTCTGAAATTTATGCTTTTATTTGAAAATTTTGTATTTTAATACGCTTTGAAAAATTATGCATGTATCTTTCATCGTCTTGCTGATATTCAAGTTTCACTTTGATTTTTATGTGCGAAAAACTATCCTTTTATTATTTTTTTCATTGTTTTCATGAATGTGACTTAAAAACATGAATAAAGTATAAATTTTTTTATATTTGAAAAGAAGACACAAATTCCTTTCCAACGATATATAACATGTATACCTTTTTTAAATATTTGCACATTCGGGAACCACTAGAATATTACGCAACCAATACAAAGTAAACAAGTTTGGCGTTTTGAGAGACAGCCAGACATACGAATTAAATGCACTTAGTTCGGTTATAATCAAAAGGCCAAAAATTCCTGATAATGCATTTAAATACCTGAAATTCTACTTTCAAAAAGAAAACGATAACATAGTAAAAGGATCCAAAATCGAAAGGAAAAGTGGTCATAAAAATAACAGATTTCTTTGAAATCTACACAAATAACGCGTACAATAAATGGAAGCATACCTTCTATTGAAACAATTCGGCAAGACGGTGATAAGCGAAGCATTAGAAGCAAAAGAAGGTACATAAATCGGGCCAAAGCAGTGACAAAACAAGCAGAGGGTTCACCCCTCACAAAGGAAAATTTTGGCGGTACGTATAAAATGTCTATGCCAGAAGACAAATGCAGTAGTAATATTAAAAACGCTGAGCACTTCATATCGAAAGAGAAGAAAAAAGAAGAGATGGTACTTGGTTACTTTGGAGATCAAATAAAAGATTCCTTTAAATGGACTTTGATGAAATCGCAGCAAAAAGAAGCGCTAAAAGTTGTGGACGTACTACCAACTGCATCTATTAAGATAAATAAATGATTTAAATTAAGATATATAAATTGGGGATGTGATGGATCATCTAGCTTTTCTGAGTATAAGCAAATAAGCGATTCCAATGCAGACTTTTCCACGGTTCTAATGGCAACGTTAGTGCCATTACGGCTGCGGCTCTATAACCAAATGCCCACATCGAGTAAAAATTCATATCGTGATCTGTGGAAAAACAACACGTCTAAGTTTCTATGCCGGCCAATACGTTTTGAGTATATCAAAGAAAACAAACAAGCAACTCAAATGCTTGTTAAAGATATCAACCGCGAAGTTTTCAACATGGCTTCCATTGATGTTTGCATATCTGGAAGAACGATTACTGTTTCTATTAAACCTTATCTAACCATGATATATGGAAAAGTCGCAAAGGCATTTACCGATACGAAATCAAACATAAATTGTAACGTACATATGTGGAAAGAAGAGTTTTTACTAAAATGAAGATTCTCTTCAACTTGGAATATCGCCTCTTCATGCCCGTAAAGTAATACTAGCTGTCATAAATAGTAAAAAAGTAATAAACACCGAAAAATTCGAAAAATATGCAAAAGAAATACTGACCTTAATTAATAATCTGTATTCGTGGAGACCATTAACACCAACCGTACACAAAGCTCTAACACATGCAACAGAAATAATGGCGAACAATATTCTTCCCTTAGGGGAATTAACAGAGGAAGCTTAGGAAGCTAGAAACAGAGATATTAAGCAGTATAGAATTTTTAAAACACGAAAGTGTTCAAAAACTGCTCAAAATAATGACCATAAAATGGTTACCAAGAATAACAATGGAAATAGAAAAGGATGATCCCGAAGGAATTGAAATTAAAACTCTTTTAAGTTATGACGCTTCCGATTATTTTAAAGAAAATTTGTATATTAAGTAGACAACACTGTTAGTATATTTTATGCTTTAATCAATAAATGAGAAATAATTTGTAAGATTTAAATGTTTGACATTACTTAATTAAAATAAAGTCGGTAAATCCTTTTAGTTTGCATTTTATATTTCTCCTATATTTATGAATTTTTTTTTGTGATTTGTTCGCTGGTTTAATTGAGATCCTTTTGAATCCATATGCTTTACGCCGTCCTGCATTCGGGCAACCCGCTTCTGCGAGTGATCCATTATTTGCTTGTTTTCTCTCTGCTTTGCCTTGCTGTATGCAGATTAAAAGCTTTAGCGCCCAATCAACTGCTTTTCATTGTTCAGTTGAATAAGCAGGTATGCATATGGTTATATTGTTGTGGACAAAAAAATCTGTTATTTTTATGACCACTTTTCCTTTCGATTTTGGAACCTTTTACTATGTTATCGTTTTCTTTTTGAAAGTAGAATTTCAGGTATTTAAATGCATTATCAGGAATTTTTGGCCTTTTGATTATAACCGAACTAAGTGCATTTAATTCGTATGTCTGGCTGTCTCTCAAAACGCCAAACTTGTTTACTTTGTATTGGTTGCGTAGTATTCTAGTGGATACCGAATGTGCAAATATTTAAAAAATGTATACATGTTATATATCGTTGGAAAGGAATTTGTGTCTTCTTTTCAAATATATGCAAAAATTTATACTTTATTCATGTTTTTAAGTCACATTCATGAAAACAATGAAAAAAATAATAAAAGGATAGTTTTTCGCACATAAAAATCAAAGTGAAACTTGAATATCAGCAAGACGATGAAAGATACATGCATAATTTTTCAAAGCGTATTAAAATACAAAATTTTCAAATAAAAGCATAAATTTCAGAAAGAAATATAAATCATAAATCCATTTTTTTAGCAATTCAAAATTGTCCCTTTCAAAAATTGACTTTTTTTAATAATCTCAGTCTGGCAACGCTAATTATATCTAGGATGTCTCGAGCTTCTGCAGCAATAATACCAACTGATTTTGTAATAAAACGTCGTTCACGGAATTTCATTTCACTTTTGGCAAAACTTTTCAGACGCCCACATATCCGAAAATTGTTTTACAAATTGATGATTTTCGACCACTGCCTACTGTAGGGTACTTGGTCTAAATTAAACAAAATGAAATTTTTACACACTCTTAAGGGATTATCTTTCGCTGCATGTAAAAATAAGTATAAAAGCTGGAACAAAATTTTTTACGAATTCAAAAATAATGAAGCCACCTTTTTTGTGAAAAATTAAAATTTTTCGGTGAAATTTCAAAGTTTTGAATTAAGACCCATTTTATGACTTATCGGACCAAGATATTTTAATAAAACGGTACCTTACCTAACTTAGAATTTTATAAGGAATATAATGGTGGGCCACAAATTAAAGTCAAGATTTTAACAAAAAAGATATAAGTAAAAAACCAAAAGAAGATGCGGCGAAAAAAATAAAAATTAATATTTTAAGGCGGATATCTCTTAAACTGTAAGAGATATGAAAAAATGTTTCATAACATTTTTTCTTTGCCTTGCTAAGCAAAATACAAAAAGGTAAAAATCTTTAAAATTGGCCAAGATATAAGAAAGTTATAAGCTGCACAAAATTTTTTATACTCGAGGTAGCTAACTTTCAGCCCCCATAGCCCCGCCCCTGTTTTAACTATAGGCCTAAAGAGACTTGAGACAAAAAATATAACTCCTTCTCTATGACTACTGCAATTTTCAGCGGGATCCGTATTGTCGTTTAGAAGTTCCGGACTTTTTACCACTTTTTCTTTTATTTACACCACTGTGCAACAGCATGTCGCAAGGAGTTTGTCATTTAACTTGAAAATCTTGCACACTCACACACACACACACACACACACACACACACACACACATCAGCCCAGTCACACTGCAGCAATTACTTTTGTAACAATGTGCTTAACAAATACAACAATTTTGAAAAATTTAGATTGGTGTTAATCTAAAGCGATATATTTATTTTTATTTCCTTTAAGCATTTTCATTTGTTAAGCGAAAGGGAAGAAAGAGAAAATTAATTGTTATATGTATGTACGTGTGACTTTTTTGTTTTGTATGAAAGGACATTATATTTAATGTCATCTCATGTTCATTAGCATTAAATCCATCCAAACACCGACCACTGACCATATAATTTTTATTTAATGTGTATAAATGTTTGTTTGCACAATATAAAACTTTTGCTCAACCATCTTAATCACTGGCGCCAATTTCTTTGCTTGTTTCTTCTTTTGTGTTCTTTTTTTTAAATTTGATTATATAAATTAATCCATTTGAGGTGAAAAGATAATTTGTTGGCAAACATGAGGGCCACATGGCAAAAGAGTATTATTCAGCGATTTTCCTCTACAGTTGCTCTCTTCCAAATTCATTTGCAAAGTTTGTGTCTCTAGATTAGACGTCATTTCTTTTAACTGAAACTCCGTTTAAATTCGAAATTCTTTTAACATGTGTTCGTGCAAAAAAGGGTTAAATAAAAGCGATTTATTATGAGTATTCGTTTTAATGCTATTACTTAAGATTGCAGTTGGTGTGTTGCTGGGACTTCTTCCTTTTTTTTTTTTTTTGTTTTTGCCAATAGTTATAACATTATTTTTTTCATGGTAGTTAGTTTGGTCATTTCATACACCCAGGCTTGTATTTTGTTGCAAATGAACATATGTTGACCATTAACATTGACATTGTCTTAAAAGGTGCGCCTTGCGCTTTAACATGCTGTCGGCTCAAGGATTCAAACGACAGTTCATGCCTTAGCAATAAGTTGTAATTCTATACTTGTGTTGCAGCTGTTGTTGTAGTGGCTGTTTTTAGTGCAAAAAGCAAAAACAGAAAAAAAAACAACTCTTATTAAGACTACTACTACCAGCACTTTGACGATGATGACAACATCCACCACAAATAACATTATAAGACTAAAATAAAGAAAAGATATGTTAAAATGTTTTTTGTTTGCAACCATTTGCAAAAGGCTACAAATGTGATGCAACAATAGCAATGAGAAAAAAGGAACTTTAACTTGACAACATACCAACAACAAACATATAAACGAAAATCAGGCAAGACAGACAAACAGTCGGAGGAGATGTAGACAGACAGACAGACAGACAGACAGACAGACACAGAGACAAACCAACTTGCATTTAGAAAGAACAACAACAACAACAATTGCTAGTGTTGCTTCATTTAACCAGGTGTCGACACTGATCTGTAATGACAATTACAATATTTTGTTGCACTCTTTGGCTGCACATACAACAAAAGCAGCACAACTTTGGCAACATAACATCATATTTACTAGAAAAACTTTTCTGTAGCAGGCATGAAAGCAGTTGAACTGCAATGGCAACAACATATATACCGGCTACATTGGCTGAACACATTAAAAAAGCAAAACTGCAAAAAAAAAAAAAAAAAAATAAAAAACAAACAAAACAAATAAACATTAAAAGAAATCTTACTGACACTGATGATTTAACATCATATTAAAGATGCATGCCTAAGATTTAATGTTTACTAATATCGTACACCAATATTAAAGATATTTACTTTTGATACAACAACAACAGCAACAGCATTATGCGGCAATTGCAACGACACACTGCCTAAGAGCACTTTTCTCTATTTGTATTTGTTGTTTTGTGTTATTACATAAGAATTTCTATGCTTTTTTGTTGTTGCCTTGATAAATAAATAAAACTTAATTACTGTTTGTTTGCTGAATTTGTTAGTTTTATCATTCGTTTATACACATACATGCGTACATACATATATTTTTCTTTTGCCACAAAGTTGAATAAACTTTTTACTAAGCGATGTCACTCAACTCGCGAGTGTAAGTTTTTACGGGTCTACTGACGAGTTGAGTCGCACCAACGAAGTCACGACAGCATATCGATGGCCGGAATATTCTTGGCTAATCGTCGATAACACATTTTTTTTTGAGGAAAACAACTCAAAGACAAATTTTTTCTGTAAAAATATTCGTTACAAATTTTTCGCGTAGAAAAATGTTCAATAGCATTTTTTACAAATTTTTTTCTAAAAAATACTCTGCAATATCTCATTTGCTCAAAGACAAATTTTTTCTGTAAAAATATTCGTTACAAATTTTTCGCGTAGAAAAATGTTCAATAGCATTTTTTACAAATTTTTTTCTAAAAAATACTCTGCAATATCTCACTGCTTTCTATAAAATATTTTGCTCTACAGAACATTTTTCGATGATAAATTTAAAATAAAAATATTTTTTATGATTAACAGTTTTTAAACATTTTTGTTCTTTTCGGAGAAAAATCACAATGATTAAGAAACATCATATTGATTGCTTAAAACGTTAATAAATTTCCAATTATAAAATTCATTTGGGTTTTTATACATTTTCCATATTAATGTCTAAACATAAATGCTGCATTGTCATGCTTAATTACAGTGATTAAACACATTTTGCCTTTTCGGTTCGACTACTGCCGGTTTTAGCCACAGGCTGCATCTTTCTGTCTGCATCAGCATTTCTTTTTTCATGAATGATGCTGAATGTTCGACAATTATAATAATCAAAATTTATTATCAAAAACAGTTTTTTTTTGTTTTAAACTGCTTTAATAAAAAAGTAAAATAAATAAATAAAAATAAAATACTTTTAATGTAAAATTACTTTTGTTATAAGATGTTCTTTAAAGTTGTCTTAAATCACGAAATATATGCAGCTGACTTTCTATTTTGTTTCTAAACTCGTCTTTTACAATGTGTTGATGAGTTATGTATCTTTTGGGTGTGTGTGTGTGTGTGAACGTCTGGAAGTTGAATGAAAGTTGTGTCAGTATTTAGAGTTTTCATGGTTTATTGACAAACTCAATTATCAACTATTTGAAAGTTTATGGATTTTTGTGGCAATAAATTTGTTTTATAAATGCTTAACGTCAATTATTCAGCAATAAAACATTTGTTAAATTTTATTCAAACAAATGGTGACTAAAAATTGCAAAACAAGTTTGCCTCTTAAGTCTTTAGTTTTGCAACAAATACAGCAGACTCTCCAGGATGTAAAAAGTCTGCTTAAGATGATCAAAAAATGCACTTTAATATTAAAAGATCAACAATTCATTCATTAAAAGCAGTTTTGTAATGATTTCTTTATTTATATGAAGTTTTTCATAAAATTTCAACATTAAAAGTTTCGTAAGTCCAACATCTAAATTACACAAAATGTTGGCTCTAAAGCATCGATCATTATGACAAGTTTCAAATTTTAAGTGCAATAATAACATACCAACAGCAATGAAGATGTTGCAATCTAATGCAATGGCAGCGCACATATGTGGCCTTTTATACCACTACAACATTTTTATTACTTCTTGGCTCTAGATGAAAAATCACCATTCAAAATGTTTTTCTTTCATTTCGATTGCTTTTCATTTTGTAGAAATTTTTATTGAGAATCTTGTAAATTTTAAGTACTTTTATTTCTTTAGGCCATCCTTTTTAAATATTAATGGCTTTTTATTAATAAATGGCTGTTTAACCAACCCACTTCATTGTTAAAATATTTGTATGTGATAAATTGCTTTTAACTCATTTATCTTTTTAGCAGAAATTGAAGTTGACAAATATTGATATCTTTTGTGCATGGTTTTTCTTCCTTCCCTTTTTTCTTTTATATTTGAAATTGTAACATTAGTTTAGCCTTAATTAAATGTTATGATTGTTTCTTAATCAAAATAGGTGGACAGTAGCTGGCTCATAGATCTTCCTTGTGCTGTTACATGTCTGTTGGTTAATATTAATAGCGGCTGTAAAAGCAATAGCTTAAATGCATTTCAAAGTTTGTTTAGGCTACAACAACGACCCTAGTTTATTAGTTGCTTGAAAAAAAAAAGTTTCATGATTCATAAGGAATGTTTTAATAACTTGCTTAAACGTGTATGCTAAGAATTTTATAATTGTTTGCCAGAGATGAAGAAAACCAATCGAAAGTAATCGACAAATTGATTACGAATCAAGTTTACTTTACAAACATATAATCAACAAAGACCATTTCTGGCAAATAATGATGGAGAAATGGAGAAAAAATCTGCAAACTGTTTTATAAGGCTCGTAAACTCACCTCTGCAGAGATAAAATGTGATATAGACTCTCATTATCTTTTTGCAAAGATACCAACTCCCCATCACCAGTTTATCCGTACGAAAGTATTTTTATATAGTTTCCCCATTATTTAAACCAGTCTAATATGATCGAAAGCAACTGATTTTCTCTCAGCCACATTTCCTCGGAAGACATCAAACCTCTCTCTACCCTTCCTCCTTATGGGGCTTCCATACAAAAACATTTGTGCAATTTGTTCCCAGGGTAATGCTAGAGCATTCTAGCATATGATCGGCCTATATTTATTTTTTGTTCTGCTCTACCACTTCTTAGGGGGTCTTTCACACGAAAATATTTTAACTAATTTTCCTTGATTACCTTAACTGGCCTTTGGTTACTTCTGAAACTGTCAACTCCTATTAACTTTTTCACCTTGGGCGTTTCATAGGATCACTCCAGCCCACCATCTTAATTCCTTATGTACAATAATATTTTTATAACGTTTCTTTCATCATTCTCTTTTTCCTCAAACAAATTTTTCATTTTATATACGATAAAATAACTCGAACAAATTTAGTTTTGCAAACAGGTTTTTCACTTTTTTGCCTCTTGTTTTATAATAAATGCATATTTTTTTTTTAAATTTATTCTAAAAATAGACAAAGTTCTAAAGAAAATTATTAGAAATTATGCTAAAATTATGTACAGATTAATAAACAAAACGAAACCATATACATACACTTTAACGAAAAAAAAGTAAGAAAAAACTAAAATAACATCTTTATAATGCCATGGCGTGCCATAGTTATAATAATCAATATGTTATTGTTGTTGTTGTTGCTGTTGGTTGGCTGCTGTGTCTCTAAAACTCTCTACATGAAACACGCACACTGAACAACCATTAGAAAGGAAAATCTTGTACCAACAAAAGCACGTTTAGATGTTATTATTGCTGTGTTTCATTTTCTGTGTTTTTTTTTGTTTGTTGTTTTTGCTAAAGAAAAAGATTGATTTGCGTCATGTTACCAAACATGTCTAATAAGTGGTCATGTTAAAAAATTACTTATAAAAATACAGTAGCCAAGATAACACAAGCCACTCCTCTGGCCAAAGCACAAGCATTTTTTTAGCAAAATAGAAAAAGAAAAAGCCTAAAACACTTAAAAAAGAAAATTACAAAAACATGCCCTTTGAGAGTTGAAATAACAACAACATATTTACTACAAGACGAACAGCAAACGACACAACAATATTCTTTAAAAGAGTTCTGAGGAATCTAACTAAATCCTTTAGTGACTTGAAAACACTCACTGGCACAACAAGACACACGAAAATATTCAACCAAAACATTCAATAAGCAAGAGACGACGTATTTGGTTTGATAACTCCATTTGTGGTCAAATTCACCTAAGCACGCTTGAATGATGAATTCCCGCGAAATTCACTCTTACACACTACATACACAAAGCACTTTAATAATGTTATAACAGAGAGAAAGAGAGAACAAAAAACAGTTTAACATGAACACTATAAAAACGACAAAAGAAAAACACTGGTTATTAAAGAAAAGTGTTGCTTTAGTTTCTTTTTGACAATTGCTCAACAAATTTGTCAACCATTAAAAGCAGCGGCGATTGTTGTGAATTTTCACAGAATTATAGTTGCAAAATGTCATAGAGGGACCAATTCAAAGAGAAAAAGGTTTCGTGCATATCAAGCTTATGTTGCTTAACTCTCTTGCTCTTGAAGAGGGTGAGTTTGCTCTTTAGGTGTGAGATAGTTTTAGAGGAAACTCTAAAAATTTTATACTTTTACCCCCTAATTCATAAAAATTATAACAGGCTTATAAGACTGTTATTCGACATATTTGTATGGAAAATATGTATGTTAAATAAGAGCTTTATAAACCTGTTATAATTTTTATGAATTAGACGGTTAATATATACCCTGCTTCTTTTTCATTTCTCATTTTTCTAAGTATCAGGAAATTTAAGAGAAACCCAGGTGCGTTGATATTTTTGAACATATTAGCTCCATTTCACATATTCAGCTCCATTTTTCGATACCATTTTAATTGTACGTTTTGTCTTAAGCCTTAAAATAGGCTTTTGAGGTTTGAGAACAGTTAAAAAATTGCCGGGGGCCAGATCTAGAGAATAGGGTGGATACTTAATTAATTCGAATCCCAATGCTTGCAATTTTGCCATCCTTTTTAATTGATCTGAGACACGCTGCAATGTTACGATGAAACAACACATTCTTATTCTTCAAATAAGGCCATCTCTCCGCGATTTCGCCTTTCAAAGGCCTCAAGAATGCTACATAATAGTTGCTGCTTATGGGTTTTCCCCTTTTAAGATAGTCTAAGAATAGTTTATCAGAAGTATCCCAAAATAGTTATTAATGCCACAACCGTGCCAGCCGACTTTTGTGTTTTTCCAAGCCTTGGAGTGGTTTACTCGACTCACTGTAGATTGAATTCCATTGTGAAATGACGCCGTCATCTTTCATACATTGTTTTATATCGCCGCTAAAAATTCGCATTTATTACGATTG
Organism: Sturmia bella; assembly: GCA_963662145.1. Classification (NCBI taxonomy): domain Eukaryota; kingdom Metazoa; phylum Arthropoda; class Insecta; order Diptera; family Tachinidae; genus Sturmia; species Sturmia bella. Next base: position 66,696,391 of record OY759172.1, on the reverse strand, counting down.
AACACTGCATCATTATTTTGGTACTTGTTTTGATACAGTCTCCTTGGAACGTCCACTGAGTACATCAGTCAAAATAAAGCCGACAAACCTAATGGCAAGAAATACCTCTTTTATACCTCAAGTTTAGCTGAGTTCTTGGTTATAGTGTTACTGGTAGGGCAACTGTTATAATGATTTGTAAATTGTTTTACAGTTTGCCACTAATCATGTTTGCTTTTGCACTTTGGCAACACTCACGCTCAAGTAAGCACAATAAAAACAACAAATTGCAAAACCGAAAGAAAAACAATGTTACAAATAGGAAAAATACGATTCAGTTGTTTGGTTGTTGCAAAAACAAAACACAATTTCCAACAAACAAGACAAAAAAGAACAAACAACGCACGTGTTGCAATGTTGCCCATATGTCAACATTGTTGCAGTTGAAATTTTTTCTATATTGATTTGTTTTATTGACGTCTGTTTATTGCTTATTTACTGGGAACTGTAAATACAACAATTTTAAGCCAAATTTGGTAAATTTGTTTTGTGCGTTATTTCATTTTTTTCTGCTTCTTCTACTCCTTTACATTTATTTTATTTTATTTTATTTTATTTCTTTTTAGAAGGCTTTGTTTTGTTAAATGTTTCAATGCCTGTTGTTGCTGTTGTTGTTGTTATTGTTTAAGACACAGAGGTTGTTTGCATTAAGACTTAAGTTAAGTTGTTGTTGTCAATATTTATGTTTTTTTTTTTGCTGAGCAGAGATTTTTTCTGTTTTTGCTTTAAAATTGTATTTTCTTTGCAGTTTTTTACTTTCTTAAGTTTATATAAAAGTTAATTCTACAAATATGGTCTGAGTAAGTGTACAATGGTGAGAGTTGCATACTAATCATGGCATGGAAGACCAAACAAATAAGAAAAATGAAAAAAAATAAAAATTAATTGTAAAAAAAATTATGTAAAGAAAGTTTCAACTAAAACTGCTGATGTTCATTTAACAAGTAAACAAGATCAAGGATTATAAAATATATACAAAAAAAAAAAAAAATTTTTTTTGAAAACTAAAAAATATATGCATATAAAAAAAATAATTGCATTGGCAGCAAGATTTCAAAGTACCGCAGGCTTCTCTTTTGCGAGGTTTTGAAAACAACTGCATGGGGAGGCAGGAGTTAGAGACTATTTATCATTATTATCATTTTGTGGCCAATTGTGCTCCATCGACCAGAAAGATCTTGTCATATATTTTTGTACATAAAACTGTTGTTAGCCCCACAGAAAGGTCTAGGACCTTTAAAGGATCTTACTGCGGCTGAGTTGGCAGAAAATACAATATTAGTGAAATAATTTTTAGAACAGCTTTTTCATATACAATTTGTTCTAAAATGTAGTTGGGCAACGTTTTATTTCTTATTAATACCAGTGTAGTTTTGAAAAATATTATAGTTTTGCTTGAGTTGTCGTAAAGGAGTAGCGTAAGGATTTACTTATTATGTTTGGAGAAACTGCTGGTGGCAAATATTTAATGGGGCTCAGCATTACATTTTATGCCTCCTGTGTTTTTTTTTTGTGTTGCTGTTTAAGTATTTTATTAATAACGAATTCTAGTGCTACCGATTTCTTTTTGTGGCAATAAAAATTTAATCTAAATTTTATTCGGGTTATTAATTCTATTCTCTTAACAACTAATACTACATACAGCTATTTCTATGTATATAATAATATTTGGTATGCAATTTATCTAGGTAATTTAAGTTTTGTTGTTGGCTGCGAACAAAGCAAGCAAATCACGTAGAAATTACACAAAACGATCAGGTGTTCGTTCTAATATGCACATGTGTGTATATTACACATACATACACACACACACACACACATACACACGTATACGGTCACTGATAGGCGGCTTTGCTGGAAATCAAACTAAAAATACCAACAACTTTATTTATGGCTATTAAACTAACAGTTGCCTTATCTGCTTGTTCAAAAGCAAAAAAAAAAAAAAACGAAAAAAAAAACAATAATATGCACAACTAAAAAAAAATAATAAACAATTTTATAATAGAAAAACAAAAAAAAAAATTTGAATAATAGTTGCGTAAAAAAGCATTAAATTTTAGTTACAAAATATTTTCGAAAAAGATTTTTAGCATTTTTTAGTCTTATTTGTTTAACATATCGCTCCTTGACTGTAACGCTGTCATGTCTTGAAAAAAAAAATCAAAGCGGGCAAAATGCATTTAAACTAAACAAAACTGGGAGAAAATACCTCAGTTTAACTTGAGTTATAGACACAAAATGTTCGATTTTACTTCCTCAAAGTTGAAAAAAAAAATTGTTTTGTGATAGAATTGTAGTGATCAAAATTTTCCAAGAAGACAAGAAAACTAAAATGGAAGACAAAACAATTTTTCTCAATTTTGAAGAGGTAAAATCGAACTCTAAAATAATAAAATAATTAACAATTGTAAATCATATAGTTCGACTATAAATTATTATTTTGCATTGCTAAATAAATTATTACTTTATCAGGCTTAAGTTCGTTCTATATTATTTTTGTGATTGCGATTAATTAAACAAGACAAAGAAAACAATCTTCTGTCAATCGGTCTTCAATATTACTTTTCTTGTCGTACTGAAAAATGTTGATCACTACAATTTTATCAGGAAAAAATTTGTATCAATTTTGGGGAAGTAAAATCGAACTAAAGTCCGATCAAATAATTATTAACTTCAAAGTCTCGATATTTTGAGATATAACTATGTTACAATGAAGCAGCGATATGTTTGTCTATTGCAATTATGTATTATTATACATGTTACCGAAATTTAAGATGGCTTGTACCACAAGTCTGTAGTTTGAATCGAACTCAAGCAACTCACATTATTTTTGTAGTTTTGTGTTTGCGATGCCAATTAATATTTTGTTGTAAATAAAACCATTTGCAATTTGTTTTGGATAACATGCAAACAAACAACTTTTTACGATTTTATTTTTGAAATAATTGCTTTTTAATTATGTGCGAGAATATAAAAATTGCAATAAAATAGGGTGGAAAAAACCAAAATTAATAAATTATTTAATTAACAGTTTGAAAGTCCCAACGTTCTTGAAGTTGGTTTTATATTTTGGAAGTATTGGCGAAAAAATTGCCAAAAAATTGCTTAACGAATTCTGAAAAGCTGAGATGCTTTGAATTCCCTTTATGGGTTATTTGATTTCAGGTTTTGGTACACAATTTATAAAATCAATAAAACATGTATAAACGTGAGGTTGAAAAATAAAACATAATAAATTGTTATTGTCAATTGCTCTATGAGGCTTTAGTTGCATATTACTTTCTTAGAATTACGAAAGATTTCTTCAATTGCTAATCATTTTATCGGGCTTAAGTTCAATTTCACTTTCCCGTAATTGAGAACATTTTTTTGTGGTAAAATTTTAGTGATTAACATTTTTCTAAGGCTGGTACGCAAATTGAAGTTGTAGCTTTATTAGCTGGGGTATATACCAGGGCTATTTAATGTCCGCAGCAACGATCATCAGCACCCAAGATCACTAGCGGCCCGTGTTTGGAGTCCTTGAAAATAAAATTTTCTCAGGCTGTCCGCAGAGAAGTCAAATGTATGACCAACCCTCACTGAGTTTTTCTCCAGAATATTTTTTCCGAACATACCCTGATTCTATAGCACGCCTCTTAAAGGGGACTACCATAAAAAATAGAAAATTTAATTCAAATTTAAACCTCGTAAATAATCAAAAAATGATATGTTGCAGTGGAACTTTTCACCTCTCATTCTAAATCCGATCGAAAAATCGATGAAATATTATCGACAAATTTTTGTCTATACAAATCGACCCGGCCTAATGTACTGTAGTAAAACTGACTTCAACTGACAGGTCCACGATGTCACTCAACATCACTCACTCCCTTAAGGAATTCAAAACCCAATACTTTCTTGTTTCTAGCGTTTTAATGTCAATGAACGATGTGGTGTGACATCGCAGGCCTGCCACTAAGTTTGGGAGATATTGGGAAACATTTTTTAAAATTTCAGCTGCTTGGAATTTAGTTCGTAAGCTATTTGTCTTTGTTTTTCAGTATGAAATTAGTAAAAATTAAGATAAAAAAATACATACATGTTTATATGGACATGAAAACGTACTTTAGGTTCGTTGCTTAAGTCTTTCGTATTAAAATACCACTCACTTTTAAATTGATTGAAAACATTTGCAAGTTGATACCGACCAATTACTGCTGCTGCTGCTGCTGCAAATAAACAGAAAACATATATTTAAAATCATAAATTGAGTAAAAAGGAAATAAATGTTACAACTATTGATTTAAAACAAAAACGGAAGTGAATATTTAAGGCTTATTATAAACATCAATCAGCTGAAAAAAAAAACTTAGAAGTAAATAAACTCTATTAGCAACTGCAATTGTGAATAAAAAGTGCTTGATGATTTAGAAATTTAACTAATCAGAAAACCTGCAGGAAATCCGTAAAATGCTAAAATCAAAATTAGCATAAAAACAGCAAAGCCAAAGTTAGTTTTATAAGTTTTCAAAGCAATAGTAAACTGAATATGAAAAAAAAAACAAAATAAATATAATAATAATGGTTATAACTAACCTGCCTTAAAGAACGATTTTAAGCTTTAATATTTCATTGAAAAATAGGGGAATGGAATTAAAGAAAGGCTTCAATTAAATGAAAATAAAACGGAAATAAAGCCACATTGTTTAAGTATTATTAAAATATACCAACTACAACCTGTGTTTACGATGCATACAAATAATGAATAGGAAAGCAGTTTTCATTTAAAACTATAGTGAATGTATAGAAAAAAAAGTATTTAAGCACATGCTAATAAAACTTTTGTTATGCTTCATGATTTAGAAACGCTTTGAATAAAAGTTAAATTTTTAATAGATATTGAAAAATTAAAACTAGAACAAAAAACTTTGTTTTCTATTACCTAAAAAATCTAAAAACAATTGAAAGCATTTTTATGGTTCCATTAGCTTGGATTTCAATATGATTTTTATACAGACAAGCCGGTAGTCATAAAAACTAAAATACTGCTGAGATGTATTGTAGAACAAATTGTTTTCTATATAGAACAAAATTTTGAATTTAAGCTTAATGTGGTAAAATAAATAAATGGCTTTAAGGAATGCTAAAGATATTGTAATTGAAAAGTTAATAATAATAGATTTTTTAATTAATTTTAAAAATGTCATTAAACCAATAAAGCGATTTTAATATTTGTTATTTAAAAAATTTGTTTGCTAAGCAAAATGCTTATAAACACTTGTGGTAAATGACCATTACAAAATGTGTATACCAAACTACTACTGTTGACACAAGTTTTTATGCTCAGAAAATGCCTTGAGTGAACAGTAGTAAATAGCAAAAATGGCAACACAAGATTCGGTTAACAAGTAAATTCATTAAAAATTTTATCAGATAAAAATATTTATAATAGAAAAAACAAAGCGCTAATGAAAAATACATATAAAAATGACTGCCTTAAAGTGGAATAAATTTTATGGTGTTAAGAAAACTAGAGCAACATAAGTGCCTCAAGCCCAAACTTAGTTGCTCTCTTAAGACCTATTTGGTATAGTTGAGACTCAAGCAAAAGGAGAAATCTTTTCAAAGACAACATATTAATATATAGTTTATTAAAAAAGGGCAACTTTTTCGAGGCCGATTCGACGGCGTTGTCGGCCTTTACAATAAGGTGTAGTAAATTTTATGCTTAAAACAATGCAAAAGTGGACATTGCCGTCACTTCAGCTCGACCTCGAAAAACTTGCAGTTGTTTAATAGCATGCTGTTCCAATATATCCCAAAAATAGCTAGAATAAATTTTTACACTGATATTCATAAAAAATAAAACGTTGCTCAAATACATTTTAGAAAAAATTTTATATGAAAAATTTGTAGTAAAATGTGTTTGAACAATGTTTTATTTTTTATGAATACCGGTGTTAATATTTAGTCAATTTAAAAAGTTTTATTCATTCCTGCATGACTTAATTTTCCTCAATGATTGAAATTGAGTCTGTAGTTTAAAAAGAAATGAAATTTCTATATATTTTCTTCTTAATTCAACATTAGTCAGTGTAAAAAAAAATCATTACGGATATATCAACATTTAACAAAGCAACACCAACTGCATGGTGCCAACATGCAACTCACAAAATTTATACTTTCAATAATAATAATGTCATTATGGATACTTTTTGCGCTTAAGCACAAAGAAAGCAATTCAAACAAAAGAAAATATATAAAAAAAAACAAATGAATGTTTTGCTTACTAAACATAATCGAAAATCGTGTAATAGTAAGAAGAAAAAACAAACTTAAACATTTTGTGTAAAATTTGTAGTGGTCGTGTTTTTAAGGTTTTTGACCTTTTCTAGCTTAAGCTTTGGCTTATTAATGGGCTTTAAACTGTTATTTTACTTTACTGCTTGTATAATTTTACCTTATTTATTCATTTTTTCTTAGTTTTCTAAAATATTTATGTGGGCTGTAAAGTGGACGTTAAATTATCAACATTTTTTCTTTGTATCTTATGTGTGTGTGTGTGTGTGTGCTTAGCGCAAGTACTTTTTCTAGTATGACCAAAAACAATGTTGATCGGGCAATGAAATGTGTGTAATATTGAAGGCATATACATTTTTTTTGGATTTCACAAATATTAAAAATATTTGATTTTACAGGAAAAAGCTCATCATCGCACCCACAATGGCTGCGAACCCAGGTTATGACTAATTGTATACTGGCTGCGAGGCAATTTAGCTGCTGATGAGCATCGAGGTTGGCGTGAAACAGCCATGATATGTACCCCAGCCAATAAGTCGTCAACTTTACTTTTCTTGTCTTCTTGAAAAATGTTGGTCACTACAGTTGTACCGCAAAAAAACCTTTCTCAATTTCGAGAAAGTAAAATTGAACTCAAGTCTAAAAAAACAATTAGCAATTGTATTTCAAATATTTTTAACATTTGTCAAGCCCAAAATGGCATATATGCCATCAAGCTCTTCATATTTCACTGTTCGATCAACTTTTTTGCGTGCTGGTCGTACGAAGAAGCTTTATTACGGTTTGCAATAGTTTTCGATTGGAGCAGCTTTCTGTGACAGGCCTGATAATTTTAGCTTATCTTGTCTTCAATTAAGAAAAACTGCCAAGAAGTACGTTTCGCTCGGCAGCTCCTTAATTAAGCATTTTAATTATATGCACGACTATTTTTCCAGCCTTTTATAAACTTAAATTGTAACATGTCATGGCACGAGTTAAAAAAAAAAGAAACTAAAGCCGAAAGTTTAATATTATAATTAATCATTTCTTTTTTAACAGTCCCACCAGCATCACACAAGACGGCAAAAGCTTCCACATTTTCATATTTATTTATTTTTTTTTTGTTCTGTAGCAACATTTATATTTTTCACCCAAATAACTTTATTAATTGCTTTATTATAACAGAGTTTTTTGTTTTTTTTTTTTTGTTTGTTTATATGTGCAACGATATCTTTTCATGAAAATGTCCGTCCGAAGACAAGCGTTTACTCCCTAAAAAATATTGTGTATTAAAGAGAGAAGCATACAGTTCTTTCATAAGGGTCAATCACTTAATTTAATTAAAAACACAGACATCTTTTTTTGCTTTTTGTAAATAATTTGTAGTTGTTGCTGTAGTGAGTTTCAAAGAAGGAATTCAACCGTCCAGCAACTTGGGGCCACACACGCACACGCAAAAAGAGGCCGCAATGAAGAAATTACTTTGTGAGAATAATATTGTTTGGAATAAGAACAAAGAAAAACAAATTATGAAGGAATTGAGGAGATTATTCAGACAAATGGAAATTAACTTAAAATTTCTTAACCAGTTTTTTAAAACGTACATAAGTATGATTTTAATTAAGGCTGGCATTAGCTCTCTCTCAAGAAAGTACATGTGCTCGTGAGTGATTTGGCTTAAGAGCTCGAACAATGTGCTCTTGTGTCTCGCATTCTCTTTTCTTCATCTCCGGGCTTGATATGTTTGGGATCTAGTTGTCGCTTGCGATATCGAATCAGCTGTCAAATAAAAATAAGGCTTCATGATTCCCGAGTTTGAGTGGCTCATTAAGGCGAACAAGCGAACGACTCTTATAAAATTACTAAGATATTTTGCAATTAGTCTGAAAACTCATTGTAACAGCGATCGAGTGACACTGAAAGACACAGCCAGCATTAGTAGAATTCTGTAACTTTTGTGACAATAATTATTTTTAATGTTTTAATTATAAAATTAATTATATTAGGCCTTATAAGCTAAACCAGAAATGGAGCAAAACACGATATTTTGTCGAATTTTCTATTCCGTAACATTTTCTACGATATTCGCTGTTGACTAAAATCAGCTGCTACTTTTAATGCCCATCAGCAGAAGTTTGATGACGTTCGGTAAAATGAGAGCAATGCTGAATTTCTCTTAATAATAGACAAAAAGCAACAATATTACACTCTCTCTCTCTCTCTCTCTCTCTCTCTCTTGTGCGAACTTAGAGTACGTGAACACAGTTTGCTTATTCCATGAGTAAAGTGTATTTTTTGTTTAAAATTTAAGTAAAACAAATCAAAAAAATATGAAAAATACATCCAGATAAATTCTAAAAGAAAATTCCGTGAGAGTTTATTTTCGATTTTTCCATTCCTTCTATTATGGATAAAACTTCGTTGGGAAAAAGATTACTGGATAAAAAGGCACGTATTATAAAGGCCACCAGCTTTTCTTATGTGAGTTAATGAAAATTATTACATGCCATTACCTTTGATTACTATTTCTCTTAAGCATTGGCCACCGAAAATTCATATGAATATCTAATTTTTCTCATCAATGAGCAGAAGAATTACCGTTACGGTCTTTGAAATCATGAATGACTAAATCTTTTCTTTACGTCACCGTTAAAAAGCGAAGAAAAAAAGCATGTTAATGATGTTGACATCAAAATTAATGTGTGTTTTAAAAATTAATTACAAAATGAAAAATCAGCTAGAGAAAAAGAAAATAAAATAAAAAAACAAATAAACGTTTTATAAACGTGCAAAGAATGTTTATAAACAAATGAGCGGTAAACCTTTGTCATAATAAACAATTATTTAACAAACTAAACAAATGAAGAAAAGAAAGAATATGGTTTGAAAAGACCTGCTTTAAGGTTAAAGAAAGTTTGAAAATAAGCAGCTATCAAATTGCAATCGTATAAATCGAAGAAAGAAAACTTAAAATATTTCTAAACCTACTCGTAGTGGACAACTTAAGCCTTCAAATTTCAAAAAAAAAAAAAAAAAAAAAAAACAAAAAAAAAATGCTCAACAATACCAATTGTTAATAATCTTATCAGGCCTGAGTTCGATTTTTTTGGGATAAGACTTGAGTGACCAACATTTTTCAAGAATAAAAGAAAAAAAAGTAAAGTTGAGGACTTACAGGCTGGGGTACATACCATGACTGTTTCATGTCCACCACGTGACCAATTGTATGCTGCTTTTAAACAACAGCGCATAGCAACATTAAAATGTTTGACAAGTTCTTGGCCATATTGGCTGAAGTTGCCATTGCTACAAATTTCAAAATATAAAATGCTTTATTCAATAATGTGAATTTTATGTTGTGTTTTTGTTACTGTATATTTGAAAGTTCTTTTCATTAAAAACAATTTCGTTTTTATGACCATCAAAGAGATAATTTAAATAATTTTGTGAGTGTTCATCAGAGAATGATATGAGGAATATTTTTTGAAAAATGAACATAATAAGAGGTGCCTCCAAAAATTAAATTAATAACTGGGTTTGAACAAAATAATTACTGCGGCCTAGAGTGGCCTATTGTATATACTCATATTTTATATTTTATTCACTGTGTTTTTATTACGTTTTCATTTTAAATATTTAATTCATTTCGTGGAGATTTTTCCATTATTTTATTTTCTTTATTGCTTTAGTGGTCAGTTTAATTTTGTTTTAGAAATAATTAATGCCTGCATCTTTTATGGCATAGTGTTTTGTTTATCATCAATAAGCCTAATTTGCGTAAGCTTTTCTTCATCTTTTAACAAAAGAAAATAAAAAATTGTTATATGGGATTTCTCAATTGTACGTTAACTGACACACAGTTAAAAACTACTGTTGGCATGATGGCTTGTTGAAAAATATTGTTTGAAAAAACATAATATTCGAACTAAATTTGTATTGGGATTTCTATTAATTTTATAGTAAAAATTTTAAAACACAAATGCTAAAAACTTTTTTCAATCAAAGTCCATACATCGAATGCAAATGGAATTACTTTTTTTTCCATAAAATTTGCATGAAAATATACATTTATGCATTTAGTTTGACTAAGTGTGGAAACAGGGAAAACTGTTTGTTCACCGTTTTCACCAGCCATTGACTTGAAGAGCAACGGTAATAATATGTTCAGGCTCTTGCTACTTATGCCCTAACTAATACTTATGCCTTAACTACTCGTATTTACAATTTTTGTTGTGTAGAAGTGTTTACTTTGTTCATATTTTACTTTAGTCTTTTTGTTATTTTTTGGAATTAGATTTACTCTGGCATTGCCTTGTAAATTATAAAAGTAGGGCCAACTTTTCTGATATGCAGTGGTGGAAATGTATTTCTGTCATGCCAAAGCCAACGAAAAATCGAAAACGACTGCTTTCTAACCTTTTGTCAATAATTGTTCTCTCTGACATTTCCTTTCTAGAGAGATGTTTTAATACAGGTTTCCTGCCTGGTCTCAACAGTCGATTCTGTATCGCAAAGATATTTAAATGCCTGGCCATCCTCCATCAATTGGCTTTAAGTATCCCTGCCCTGCACAGCTAAAGTTTTTATGATGCACACAATTTTCTTGGTCCATTATTTACTGCTCGAAACTCAAAACTGTTTTGTTTTCATAAATAAAAATTTAAATCGTAAATCCTGTATTTTACTTTATTATTTTTTTTCTTGCTGGCAATTCCACTTTAAAAATCAAACCACTTGAGGTCACTTTGCATCACAGCAGTAAAATAAAAACACCATAATAATTTCCGCATATTTTACAAAATCTTTGAAATGAAACTAAGAAAAACACAAAATACACCATATCAAGCAATTTCAATACGTTCCGTGTCTAAAGTCAGTAGTTTATGGAGATGTATTTATTATTATTATTATTATTTTTATTGCGATTAAATAAAAGAAGACAATAGAAAAAGAGAAAAGTTAAGTAATCAAAAGATCTGTTACAAAAAGAGATTTTGCAAAATTTCTTTCAAATTGATTGGCGATACAAACATGTTTTAATAAATAACCAATTTGTGTGAAAAATGTTTGGGCTGCTACAGTTATAAAAAAAATTAATACATTTTTCAGAGTTTCTTGTTTTTCTTATTTGAAATTTGTTTAATAAAAAGCTTTTAACATTTTTTATTAATTCTTTTTTCTGCTCTGTAAACAAGCATTTGTAAAGGTGTCAATATTTCATTTCAATTCAGTTTAGCCATTTTTTGTTGGCTCGAAAGGCGAAAAAAGCGAAACTGGAAAATCATCTAAAATTGAAATTGTTATAAATGAAAAATAATATAAAAACAGCAAACAAGCTGTAAACGACAACAACTTTCCATTTTCATAAATTTGCACAAAATTTCCACTTGTGGACCGAAACAGAAACAGCTCAAATAAATTGCACGGGGCCAGTCTTAAGTGATTACAAGCACACATTTTTTCAATTTTTTTTTTAAAGAAACTAACTAAACTTAACAGTTACTACAGCAGTTGCATGGAGTATTTTGTCAGTGAGTTTTAAATTGCCGTTTTTTTTTGTGTGTGCACGCTGCAACGGTAACTTGGAACAGTTGAGAGGTGTTGTTGGGGAATTGCGTGAAAAACCTCTTAAAGAAAAACGACTTTTCATTTCTTTTATGTGCAGTGAGTGCTGCCTGCCTGCTTGCCTGCCTGCTGCACTGAGCCCCACTTTGCAATGTGTGTCTGCAAAAAAGAAAACGCTAAAACATTAGCTGCAGTTGTGGCAGCCAGCACTCACTGTTACTTACTTATGTAGTTGTTTTCTTGCTAATGCGAAAACAAATGAAAGCGTTTAGTAAAACTTCTTCTTCTTCTTCTTCTTCTTGTTTTCAATTTTTGTTTAACTTTCGGTTAAAAATAAAATACATAAATACAAATATGCTTCTTCAGAGCACACATTTCTATTGGGAAATCACTTTTTTTTGTTGAAGTTTTCGTTAATAAAATAGCGTTTTTGCTGCAACTGTAAAGAGACTGGCAAGCAAATAATGTTGTAAAGTTGATTTTTTTCGGGTGGTTCAAAAAACAAATCTTGTTTACTTTGTTTTGGTGTGTTTGATTTTTATTTACTTAAAAAGTTAGGAAAGAAAAAAACAGTTTGTCTGCCAAGTGTCTACACGCATGCAGCCACCAGTTTCGACATGCAGTCATTTAACATAAATGACTGCAGGTTGAGTACGCAACAACATCATTATCACCATAATAAATATAAAAGAAAAATAAAATCACTAATCATTTGGTAAAACTCTTAATTTTTAAGTCACTTTTGAAGCTTTAGAATATTTCAAAAAAATAGTTTGGAAAATGGTAACTTCCATTTTGCTGCAAAAAATTAGTGAAGAAATGTCATAGAAACAAAAGACTTGAGTCACAAACTTGAAAATATAAACAGAGCACAAGAAAATTAAAATGCACTATTTTATTGGCTTGTTTTTAAGGGTTATTTAATTTTGCTTAAGCATATACTATATATATGTTATAAGGTGGCTTATAACCGGTAGGGAGCGCATTTGTGAGACGGCAGTGCTTTGGCATAAATAGTGCTCCACTGTCTCATTCTACTTTCCAGATAATCTACATTCATCTACTCACGCTATTTCTAAGCGGTTTAGATGTGCCAGTAGTTGCGCTTGCCCTGTTATTACTAACATTATTCTATTTAACTCGGGCTTGCTAAGTCTTAGTAACGCCTCGTTTTCTCTTCATCTGTATCTCCTCATAGGATTAATAGAGTTAATTAGAATTAACGCCTTAATAGATTTTATAAAATATTTTATTTTATTGTCTTAGTTCATTTAGTAATTTTATTTATCTACTATTAGCCAAAGCAAACAGATCGTATAACAATAAAATATATTGCCACATTTTGTTGCTACTTTTAATTCTTAAGTTTCATTATTCTATCTCTGATTATATGGCACTTGAGAAATATGTATCGGCTATTGAATATCAAAAAAATAGAAAAAAACTCAGCCGATGATTTTTTTTTCTGCAAAGAAAAAAATATAACGTCATTAATTAATTGAAGCCTACAATGATAATGACAACCCACTTGGGGTTTAAGTTTTTCTCAAAACCAAATTTGGTTTTAACATTTTTTTTCTTTTAGCGGAGTTGAAAAAAACAAAACTTATAAAACGAGGTTACAATATTTTTGGTTAATTTAAGTTTATGACTTTTTAAATATTTAAACATGTGTTCATTTTAATTGCAGTGCAGTTAACATTTTTTTTTTTGGCCAAAAACCACACTCCTGCTTGATGTTGTTGTACGAAACGAACTTTTTGTGAAATTGACTAAAAAAGAAAACAAAATAGCAGCAGTAGCTGATGTGTCAGTTTCACTTTCACTTCAAAATGTTGTATATTTTAAAATATCAGCCAGCAACGCAGCGGAAAGAAAGAAATGTTAAGGCCTTCAGATTTTGCTTTTTTGTTTAACCAAAGAAGACACACACAAAATTATGTTGGCGTTTGAATTGTTAATTTGAAATTATTCAAAACTATGACATAATGAATTAAAACAATTAACAGATAAATAAGTGTTATTACAAACACATGTGTAAATATAAACATTAGGGTGGATCGATTTAGCTATCGATAATGTGGCATGAGGAAGAAAGCTCCCCTGCGAAAGTCAGAAAAATAATTTTCAAGGTGTCCGATTTAAATTTTTTTTTTATTTTTGTATGGGAGCCGCCTTAGAAAGGCCTGATACCGAGTAGGTGTGCTCGAAAAAATATTGGAGAGAAAAAATTAAAGGGGATTGGTTATAAATTTTTCTCCTTTAAATTTCAGCCGATACCTTTTGCTGTTATTTAGCAAATTTGATTAATAATCGTAGTGAAAATTTAACAGGTATGGTTTGCGCATCTATTTCTTTTCCAGATATTGAACTATCAATTTAGCTAACATTAGGTTGTCCTAGGAGCCATGCTTGAGTGTGCGTTTTCTTGCAGTGATATCAAAAAAGGGTTGGATAGTTTGCTGATCAAACTGCAGCATAAAATTATTAGCTCAGTCGAGAGAACTTGTCGAATACTAAAAATCTCAAATTATACGAGTTAGTGAAAACAAGAAATTCTGGTACTTCACTCGAAAACAAAAAAACAAATGTCAGGACAAAAAATTAAAGGAACTATTTTTGGATGTCAGTGAAGCGAGATTTCTGACAAGATAATGTTTTTCACACTATTTGTGTTACAACTTTCAGTCTCGATTTTAATACGCAAGTGTTATTACATTTCCTTCCCAACTTGCTTTTATGTTCGCACAGAGCAAGTTGCAGGGCAAATGTTGCCCAAGAACCCAAGTACGAACGAATGAGAAACGAATTGCCGAGTGCTGCAGGCAATTGTGTCACAGCTCTCGTCTCTTCTCTCTTTTTATCTCTTTCTTTTTATTTCTTTGCGCTTAAGAATTATAGCAAGTAATTTGCGACTGCAAATTTGTCTTAAATAAATGAATATGAATATTACACTAGCTGCTTATTGGTATATTATCTGGTGCAATTTTGAGAGCTCAATAGCCTGCAACAGCGCACTTGGCGTGGTCGAGTATAGTCCCCTTCCTGTTGCCACAGAATATTTGCTAAGCAAAACGAATTCTTATAATTCTATAATATTTTCGTTTTCCTTGCAATTTTATAAAAATAGCTTTAGACAATAGGTAATTCTTTTGAATGACGAATCAACCAATCATTTGCTTTAACAAATAAATTTATTAACCTCCACTTAGTGGAAATGTGCATATTTCTCTTAAGGTTCCTAAAACAGGTGTTCTTAGCAGCAAGAAAAAACTTCTTGTTATCACAAATATTTATGTTTGTATAATTATTTACATATGTACTCGTACCGCCAACAAGCACTCATGCACTTTCAACAGCCACTTTGAGTAGTGTTGAGTTTTGAAAAATTCACAAGTATCGAGAAACAATGTTTTAAGTGAGAACGACGACAATGGCAGCAATAAATAAAAATATAATTTTACATTTAACAAGTATTACTTCAAGATCATTTGTATGTAACACCGAACAAAAGGCAAACTATGTGACTTGTGTCGTTGATCTTTTTTCGTTTAAGTAACCACATGCATGCACAAGCACGTCACTTAAGGTAGAGATTATTTACGCGATCCAACTGCAGTTAGTTTTAAATGGAAATTAACAAAGAAACAAACAACAACAAAAAAAAGAAGAAAAAAACATATAAAACAAGGAAGGTTTCTACAAAAAAGAAATATGTACGAACGGTGTTCTTGAGACCCCCCTCTCTGTGAACTTAAAATATGTATGTAAGTTTTGATATGATGATGGTAGAAACTTTATGACATACACACACACATGTGTAAGTAAGTAATCTGTGAAATTAAAAATTTTCATTTCACCTCTCTTGTCAGCACTTGCTGTTAAATTTCATTAAGAAATTTTTCTTCTTCCATAACACCACTATACATTAGAGTATTGACACAAATGGTGGCATACCACGTGCGGCGTACAACGTTTGTTTGTCTTAGCCATAGAATTTGTGTCAACAGGTGTCACAGGTGCAGCAATACGCAGCGTATTAGAACGTGTTAAGGGGCTGCACGAAAAATCGT
The DNA here is from genome assembly GCA_963662145.1 of Sturmia bella. Classification (NCBI taxonomy): domain Eukaryota; kingdom Metazoa; phylum Arthropoda; class Insecta; order Diptera; family Tachinidae; genus Sturmia; species Sturmia bella. The sequence continues at coordinate 66,680,450 of OY759172.1, read as the reverse complement.
CCAAATTCAAAAGAGACTTATTAAAAAAAAATGTATTTATTTTGAAAATTTGTATTGAAAGCCAAAACAATTTTGAGTGCTTTGTTAGTTTTTCACAATAAATTTATGAGCATGAACAGAAGTTTAATAAATTCAATGGGTATTTTTCATAGTTTTAAAGATGCGGTCACACTAGGCAAATATTTGGCAAAATAATGTGACCACTACTTTTTACTGCCTTATTTATAGAAAAAAAGTTGTGTGTTTATTAAGAGCTTATTTAAAAAATATTATAAAGAAATTTCGGTAAATAAATATACATATTTATTTTATGAAAAAAAAAAATGAATAAACATTAATTTTAAAAGAATATATGAACGTAAAAATGATTTAATAAGCAACAAGTCACATATTCCTAAAAATTAAATAAAAATGTTAAAGAATATAATAAATTTATAATTTATGAACGTAAAAATGATTTAATAAGCAATAAGTCACATATTCCTAAAAATTAATTAAAAATGTTAAAGAATATAATAAAGTTATGACTTAATTGGATGCTGATGAAAAGCGTAGCGGCTTCAAAACAGCTTGCTGCTTGCCAGCCAAAGTAATAATTTAGTTTTTTTGCTATTTGTTAATATTTTTACCATTTTTTATCAATGCCAATTTTGTCAATCATTTGAACTAGTTGCCTGTCTACAAACACAACATGAAAATAAATCTAGTGGCAGGTAGCTAAGCTCAAATTATATTCCATACGAAATTCCATTGAAAGCAACTTGAAATAAATCTAAATCTTCTATGAATATACCCCCACATTTTTGTATGTATGTATTTGTTTGTGAGACAAAATGAAAATCCATTAGAAAGTAGTGGTCAAGGGGGTTTTGCCAAATATTTGCTCTATGCAAAAGTTTCTAAGTAACTTACGAGGCGGCTGTCGCTACTTAAAAGAAAAAAGAGTATGCACAACATCATCTTTAACAGCTAAAATTTTAGATTTGTACATTTACAGGCGTCGTTTCACAATTTGGCCATAAAAGCAAAAACTTATAATCTTTTTATTGATTTGAATTTTGAGAGTTTTTAAAGTTTCCACACTGCGGGCGTGTAAGTTTTATTAGATAATACGCTGGGGGTCATTAAATGCATAATTTATGGACTGAAAGTTATGAAATAAAAATGAAATTTCTTATTTTAGTTGAATCATGTGGACTTTGACAACAACAATGACATCGTGTTCCGTGGATACCCATAGCACACACGTAAATTAAACTAAGGATTATCCCTTAAATAACTGTTTTGTATGTCAGGAAGAAACCGTTTAAGCCTTCTGAAATGTTTTAAGAAACCTTAACCTTCATCAAAAACGTATAAAAAATGTCTTATTTTACAGCAAAATTGTATTGTTACCACAAATATCCGCTGTTTGCCTGGTTATTTTAACGATTTGTTAAAAAAGAGCATAAAAATAAATGGGGAAAAAAGTATTTCAACAACAATTATTTTAATACCTTTTAACCCAAATACTTAAACTTCAATAGCAACTTATCATGTCTGCCACAAACGCACACACTGCTGCTGCTGCTGCTTGCTGCCTAAATGTTGCTGACATATGGGAGGCTTTTTGCTTTTGAGGCATAAAACTTAAAAAATTGCAAACTTGCACAGGAACATAAACAAAAAAAGAAAAAAAAGAACAAAACAAAAAAGAAAGAAAAAATTGAGTTAAACATTAAACAATTTGTAAACGTTTAATGTTTTAAGAAAGTAAAATATTTCTCAAGTTGCAGCCCCAGTTTAAATGCGCACATTTTTATTAAACATTCATGCCAACTTCGAAACACTAAGTAACAAAATTAAACACACTGCGTAAGACAAAGGCATAAACTTTAAGCAGAGAATGAGTTAAAAGCTTTAAGTGTATAAAACAGGCGAAAAAATCGAAAAAAAATTGGCAGGAAGCAAACTCTGAAAAACCATGAAAATTCGCAGAATTTTGCACTCAATTGTTTTTCAAAACACAAAATTGGCCCAAAATAGTTCACAATAAACAAACTTAAACAGATAATAAAATAATACAATTACTTTACCTTCAAAAGAAAAAGAATCAAATTAGTAATGCTTATGATTAATAATCATTACATACCAACAATGCGTCTTTATGCTTCCATAACAATAAAATTTATTTTTTTGGTTTCTTATCCTAGAAGTTTTGAACTCCAAAGACTTTCTTTAATAAAACTGCTGCTGCTCATAGTTTCGCTTTTTATCTATAAAGGTGCTACAAAATCATAAATGCAAAAATACATATAAATACCCAGCAAGTTGAAAGCAATTAATTTAATAGTCTTTACAATTTTTTCCTTCAAGCTGGTTCAACAATTTGAAAAGAAAGAAACGCTGACAATCTCCTAACTATTTGCCATTTCAATTTGATATTTTTGAAGAAAAAAAAAAAAACGATTGTTTCTGCCTTTCCCCCGGAAGCTAAAGACTGCTACGTTTTATAACAGCAATAAAAACTTTTTCTTAAAAATGTCCTGGACGCAAAAAAAATAAAAATCCAGCAACTGCAGTCTTAAAATTCACTATTTTAAAAAGAAGAAAAAAAAACACTCCAGGGGAGCCCATTTATTAGGCAATACAACTTTCATTTGTAGTAACAGCAACAACAGCACAAATAAAATTTATTTTTGCAGCCACAGTGCATACAAATGCCACTACACACACACATATGTACCTACATGCATCCACTAAAAAGCCAAAACTCATTTGTAATTCAATTCACTTCACTATTTCAAAAACCAACTGCTTAATAAATCTCCGCATCGAGCAAATTTTCATTTCATTTTCATTTCAAATTAAATAAAAGTTTTCTTTTATTAATTTTTTTTTTTTATTTTTTTTGCTTTAAAGTGTTTTAATGAGTTTTAATTTGATTAATGATAAATAGAACAGAAAACACAAATCTCTTGGCAGCCGTTACTGCTGCTGCTGCTGTTGGGAAAAAAATTTCTCAGAGTGTTTTCTGGCGTTTAACGATCCTGATCTACTACGCGATAATGTTTAATAACTTTCATTTAAACTTCTCCAAGCGGACACAGCACACGAGTCAAGAGTGTGTAAAACAAAAAAGTTAATCAACACAACAACAGAATTATTTTTTCCATTTTTCCTTTTCTGTGTCATTTTAATTACCAGTTTTAATTGTCAGTTTAATACTAGTGGCGTTTAAAACGAAATTGCTTTGAAATGGTCACAAAAAAAAAAAAAAAATACAAATCTTTACATTCTTTTACTTTCTCATCGCTAAAAAAAAGCACTAGAACACGATTTAAATTAAATAAACATAAATTTAACCAATTTTCACCCAAGAACAGTAAAAAAAGTTAAGCCGGAGCTTAAATTGGTTACAACTCTTTTGTTGAAAAAGAAAATCAAACATTGCTGGAAAGTTTAACAATTTAAAAGAGGAGCGTTGGCGCGTTCGAAATTAGAACTCTTAAACTTAAAGCAGAGAAGGAGAGAGAGAGAGAGAGAGAGAGAGAGAGAGAGAGAGAGAGAGAGAGAGCTGGAAAGTGCTGCAAAGGCAATAGTTCTGGGAATGTGTATTTTATTGGCTGTAAAAGAATTTCAATGGTGTTAAAATTATTGAAATTCTTTTCATATTCTTTAATCGTTTTATTTTGCCTCTTCTTGGCTCGTTTTTTAATTAAAAAATAATAATTATTGATCCAACTTTGCATTTATCTTTTTAAAGTATATTTTCTTTAAATAATAGAATATAAGGAAGAGTTTTCAACGCCAAACTTTTTCAAAAGTTTTCAGACCTGTTAAAGAGTTGAAGTTGTAGTTTAAAATGTCATATAAGCGTTGATCAACCCATCAGTAGACTCGAAAAGCTTAAAGGAAAAGTTGTAAAGAAAAGTAAAAAACTTGCAAGACAATAAAATTGTTTTCTGTATTGAAGGTTTTGTGATTCTCATTTTGTTCATGAGAATGAAAATAACCGGAATACATACAGTTTCAAGCATTCTTTTAAGTCTTTCGATTCTATTAAGGAGTTTAATAGCATCAACGAAGTGATGGCGAAATAGGCTGAATAAGGTATATTTTTAGACCTAAGAAAATACATTTCAATTATTTCTTAATAATTGAATTCATTTTTGAATGCTCGACTGTCAAGTTGAAATTAATGTGTGAAATCTGTTTTTTTTCAGATAAATCAACATTGTCAACCAAAAAAATTATTGTTTTTTTTTCATTATTTTTTAAAAACATGAGCCTCTGAGTTCGAGCTCGGATGGTGATGAGAGGCGTGGCGGCTTCGAAACAGCTGGTTTCTTCATCAACCACAACAATAATATAGAATAAAGTAATATAAAGTAGAGAAAGATTTTTTTTGTAATAAAAATTGTAGTGATAAACATTTTTAAAGAAGATAAGAAAAGGAAAGCTGAAGACTTACTAGCTGGGGTATACATATGTCATGGCTGTTTTGCGACCACCATGTAAAAAAAATTTATGGTATGTACTCGACTATAAAGTTAAAATTAATGCTTGAAAATCTCTGGGCCCGGCGAAAAGTCTGAAGCCGCTATTGATAAAATATCAATGATACAATAGTCTCACTGGCGACAGACAGGAAAAAATAATTGAAAATCAGTTGGATTATCAGATAATTCAGCAAATATGAATATTTAAAATTTGTTTAATTTTCGTTAAGTGGATATTTTCAGCCACAAAAACATTATTTTTTAGAAACATGAGCCTCTAAGTTCAAGTATTGGGGCTGATGAGAGGCGAGGTGGCTTCGTAACAACTAATTGCACCCCAGCCTAAGATCTTTGATGCTTTCTCCGTCTTGTTTAATTAATATCAATCACAACAATATAGTATAGAATGAACACAAATCCGATAAAGGGTCTCTTGAAAACAAAGAAGTTTCCTTAAGTTTTCAAAGTGTCTTTTTGTGTTACTGTTCCATCTAAAAGCTATCAAAGTAGAGTGCCTTCAATGTTGATATTGTCCAACATTAGAATAAATAACTAGACCCTTTTTAATATTTCACATTGAATGATTATGGTTTTTGTTAATTTTGCTTTGGCTGTATCGCTATTGGTTACGGCGTCCAACCTTGCTTTTAAAACAGTCAATAAGTACCTTTTAAACAACAAGAGTGAGTGTTATGAAAAATTAAACTACTGAATTTTATATCAATGTGCATAGTATTTGTAATTTTGTTTTGTTTTAACAACTTTAGAAATATCACGAAAGCAAAAACGCAACGCAATGCAAATATGCTGGCGAACGCAACACTTATTTAGCTGCCGTCAACACTCAAGTGGTTTTGGTCTGCTTAAAACTTAAGATTTGTAAATATTTCTTCATAAAAGTTTTAACAAACATTTTTAAATAGGCGGTGATTTAATTAAAGAATGATTGATTTTTAACAAAACACCCCCTGCGGTTTCAATAAAATAAACACTTAATTATAGAAAATAAAATAAGGAATAATAATTTTTTTTTTAATTTTTAATAATGAATCACTTTAGTTTTTTGTATATTTTTTATTTCTTGTAAATACCATGTACATCTAATATAAAACAAAAAATAAGAAAATGAATAATGTTAAGCTCACGATTGTAAGCGGTTGGAACTTCCGTTGGCAGTAAATAGTTGTATAAATTACAACTACAACAAATAACAATCAAATAAAAATTAAATAAAACAAAAAAAAAAAACATACAAAAATTGAACCTGATACACAAAGCAAAGTTAAAATTAATCAAACAATCACGTTTTTTTTGAAATGAAACAAAAAGGGTATGCACGATATGAGAAAAAAAAGTACCAGGGGCCTGAAAAACACACTTTATAGCCAATTTCAAAGGAAAACCAGGAAAAAATAAATAAATAAAGCGGCATAAAAAATTATAATTATAGCGATTTCGCTTAACAGGCGCAAATAAATGCAAGAAATGATCTTTAGCTCGACTAATAAAATTATACTAGAAAATGGTCGCATAAACTTAGTAATTAATAATGAATTTATATTGGCTTTAAAAGCATATATTAAAACGATTTTTGATTATTGAATTAGGATTATAAAATGTTGAAATACTATCTTTTTTTTTTTTTTTGGTGACAAACCAACTGGTCTGTCGAGGTCATTTGTTTATCTTTATTAATTAAAAGACAAAACTAAATTTTTTTATTTTTAAAATTATTTGCGACGTTTCGCTGGGGTATTTCCAACTTCTTCAGCGATTGCATTTTATTTAATGTAATCTGGCAACATGATGTATGATTTACAGTTGTTACTCATTTTATCGGGCTTGAGTGCGATTTTGTTTCTTCAAACTTGAGAAATATTTTTTAAGGAAGACAAAAGACTTACTGGTTGAAGTACACACCACGGCTGTTTCACGTCGACCCCCACACTCATCAGTAATAATTTTTTATTTGCCAAAGCTTTATTTTTTCCATTAATTATTTGAGAATTTTTTTGCGTTATTATTGAAACCAATATTTAAGTGTTTAACATGAATTGTGAAAGATATGGGGCCGAATGTGAACAATCACGTGACTTGGGATCGCTGACAGTCGAAACGTTGTATTCTGCCAGTCGTTTACTCGTACATGACAATTGTCTCTTTCTACGAGTACCACCAGTCACAGAAAATGATAATTGTCACGAAAGGTGACACAATTGTCACTTTGTTTGTTTGAGAGTAACGATCGTCGCGGTGTGATGCGCGTATAAGAATCAGCCCCAGAGCATGTGCATCTGATACACAGGTAAGTGTGAAAAAAAACTGCTGCAAGTTAAATTATTTATAATCCAACATTCCCGTTCGCAAAGACTTCAAGCAAAGTTAATGATGTTTTAACAATAAAAAATAATGAAAACGATAATTATGATAATATGAGAAGACTAAAGTTAAACACAAATATTAAACAGTGACTAAAGATCTGCGAACAAGTGTTTAAGAGGAGTTCATTTGTTTTTTCTTTCTTAATATAAAAAAACCTTACAGTTCTGAAGCTAACGTTAAAGAAATTTAATATTAAAATAAATAAATTTACAATTATTAATTATTGTCTCGGTCTTTTAGTACTATTTTACTCCCTCAGAATTGGGCAAGATTTTGAGGATGAATAGGATTAATAATAAGGAGCTCAAGTAGTAAGTGCAAATATATTTTTTATTCTCTTCTAAAAAAAAAGGAAATGAGACGTCAAACATCATAGGAAAGATATTTTGTCTGTATAAAAACTTTTGTTCGGAACAAATGCGAAAATTTAGTTGAAGTGTATAAAAAGAAATACGTTTGGCCGCACAAAACTTGATGTTTGTGCTGTTTGAAAGAATTTGATGTGTTCACTTGCTAAACTGCGGGGCCTTCTGGATGTATACATACATATGTATATCTAAGGCATGTATGCATCTAGCTGTATATGTATATGTTTTGTACTTAACGCTAAAAATACATACATAATGCAATGCAATGCAATGCCATGCGATGTGTTGCGTTGTGTTGTGTTGTGTTGTGGCATTGTGCTGTGATGAGATGATGGAATGTTCATTTAACTGCAAGTACCACATTATTGACTTAAGAATGTGGTTCGCATTGTAAACTGTTTTTCTGCTGCTCCCCTTAAACTTAATTCGCACTTTAAACCACTCACACGAACATACCCATGCACATGTGTATGAGCCCGTGTACATGTATGCGTTAATGTTGTTGCTTTTTATTTTAAATTAAAATAAAAAATTCCTCTATTAATAACAAACAATTGTTGTTTTTGTTTTCTTCCATAAAACTTACAGAAATGGTACTGAAAATACAACAAACAACAATAAATCGATTTTATAGAAGGAAAATACCTGTAAAAGAAAAACCAGTTGGAGAAATGTTATAATTTTCCACAGTTTCGTTGAAACTTTATTTATCAATGCTCCTAAAGCGCTTGGAGTTTTGCTTGGAGTTGCTTGGAATTGTGTGTTTTAATCCCATTCTGCAAAAGTTTAATTTTAATTACCCAGCTAATGAGCTTCAAAGTTATTTTGTTTTGCCTTTCAGGCAGCCACTTAATATGGCCTACTAATTAAATGCCTTTAAGCAATTAATTAAATAACAATAAATGTGTTTACGAAGTACAATAAAATAATGCAAAATGCCGGTCAAGGTGTACGTATGTATGTATGTATGTACGTACGTACAAGCGTATGCAATAAAATACTTTCTCTTTGACTTAATTTACTGATAAAAATGGGAAAAATGTTTGCAGTTTTGACTTTGTTGCAAAATGATTATTAGATTAAAATTATTTAATGAGTAAACAAAGTTTGTGGGCAGGTGAAAAGGAATTTTTTCTTTCATAAAAATTTTTTTTATTTACCTTTATATACTATAAAATATTATTGTTAATTCAAATTATGGCGTTTTCTTTTTTACAAAAATTCAGATGATCATGGTTTTTATTATTATTTTTTTTTACTTATTCATAATTGTGGCAACCTTTTTTTTGATGCTAATCACGTTGAAGTATTGAAATTTGCAGTTTGAGAAAAAAATGCAAAATAAGTGAACATTCTTTTTCAGAAAAGTTTAGCAACATATTATCCTGACTTATCTAGATTTGCAAAAATAAATGATCTGTTTTTATGTTATAATTTTTATGCTTAATCAAACGTTCACAAACACTCCCCATTTTCGTTTTTCCACCCACCAATCCTTTTTTTCCTATTTTCCCAGTTCCAGTACAATGCAATGCATATATAGGGATCATCCCCCTGAGTACTGGTCCCAGTCTAAAAAAAAAAGCTCGATCCCTTCCCTGCTCAATTGAATACTTGTGAAATAAATTAATTGGCAAAATTATGCCTGGTCACGTTATTTTATTTACGTTAAATTTATTGAAATCAGCAGCAACGTGCAATTTTTTCGTTCAAAGAAAAATTAACAATCGAGTTTTGTTTCACTTTTTCCCGGCTTTTTGTGTTGTTTGCTTTTTTTTTGTCAACTATTTTTTATAAGATCAGTAGTGATTTCCGTATAAAAATTAAAAAAAAATGACAACAAAGAATATTTAAATGCAAGCTGTATTGTAAATTACAAATTATGCATATTAGGGGGTGATTCATTTGTAAGGACAAACATTTTTCGATAGCTTATGGAAATTTGTAAATTTCCTCCCCCTTTTACACTAAGCAGTTGCAGGCTGCCCTTGGGGGAGAGAGACAATTATATGGTCAGGGTCCCACAATTTTTTCTCTCCATTATATTGTTCTAACACAGCGACCGCGTATCACGCCTCCTTAAGGGCTGCTTTCATAAAAAAATAATAAACAAAATTGAACTTTCGGCTTCCCGAAAATGGTCTTTTCCAAGTGTCGTGAAGGAACTTGTTTTTCCTCATGTCAAAAACTACCTAAAATAGCGTAATATCGCTTTGTGTACCGACAGCTCCCTAATGCATATAAAGCCTTTGTTTTTTTCAACTTGCAATAATTGCGCCGCTTTCAATTAAAATTGTTGCTTTAGTTTTGCTGGAATTCAAAAAAAAAAAAAAAAACAATAATAAAGCAGCGACCCATTACTATACACTGAAAAAGTGTGCTGAAGAACAAACGCTGTTTAATAAATGAGTATATGAATACGATTATTGTTTAATTCTTTTTATTCTAAAATTGTGGGTAAAGTATAGTTTGATTAATATAGAAAATAAAATTTCTTTATTTCAAACAATAAATTAGCAGAGAAATGCAATAAATTTCCTTTGAATATTTCTGACCGATATGAGCGTTCTCATTTGGCCATAAACACATTTATATTTATGTACATACCGTATATTTTATATGCAAGTGTGTGAACTGTTTGTTATTGTTCTTAATGAAACTGTTTGTTGTTTGGTTGGTGTTGGTGTTGGTGCCGCTGGGCAGCCACAAAAGAATAAAACGTGTTTACAAACTTTTTAAGCACTCGACTGCTTTGTATTCGGTATCAATTTGTGCAAATTCTAAGTTCTTTGTTTTATTGTTTGTATTTTGGGAGATTTCTTTTCAAGTTTTTTTTTTTATATAGAACACGTTTTGTTTAGTTTAGTTTACTTCTTTACTTCTTTAGTTCTTATTTTATTTATTCAAGCAAACCCTTATGCTTGTTATTTAAAATTAAAATGTATTTTAGCTTGAGCTAAAATCTGGCAAATCATAATAACGACGATAGTTTTAACTTAATAGTCGAACCATTGATTTACAATTTTTAATTACTTGAGCTTGGGCTTGATTTATTTCGATTTTATTTCCACAGACAGATTCTTTTGTGATAAAATTGCAGTGATGAACATTTTTAGGGAATGCAAAAAGAGTAAACTGAAGACTTATTGGCTGGGGGCACACAACATGGCTGTTTAGTGACCACCACGACTGGCTTCCAATGCAGATCATGTTCTTAAGCAGCAGCTCAAGGAACAAATCAGTAAGAACTTCCCCACCAATTTTTGGCTCTGGAGTTGTCCAAACTCATTATGAATACGGATTTTCAAATGCTGTCATGAAATAAAATTATGCACATTATTATCTAATAACTATTAAACAAAATAGGCTCATACAATCAGGTAACCACAATATATTTTCGAGCAAAACAAAACAGCTGACTGCTAAAAAGTAAAAAGTAAATCACGAAGATTATGAACAGAAGTATTTTTTTCTTTAAAAGCAAGCAGTGTCTTCAGTAATTTGCGATTTTTTCAATTTATTTTGTATAAAAGATATAATATTATTGCATGAATAAGTAAAAAACACATTATATAAAGTTCTCAATAAGTTTTTTATTTGGTTTCTAACAAAATTATTGTAAAACATGTGCAAGTGATTTAAAATCGGTAGTCGTTTAGCTGACCGGTTTCAAATCACGAAATTATTAAAAAATTTGTGCACAGAACACCATTTCAGTGATTTCAAATCACTTTCGTGAAAAGTGATTTTCAGAACATACCTGATAATATAAAATTTATTAAAGTTATTTAGCATATAAAAATGGATTTGTGTCACTTCGGCTGGTTCAATGGTGAATACTTTAGTTATTAGAATTATTTTCTAACAGTATTTGTTTTTTTTTATCTAAAAGCAAGTTTTTTTCCATAATTTCTTAATTAAGAAAAACTGAAGAATATCTTTTTCAATTACGTTTGAGTACGAAGAAGAAGAAGAAAATATGAATAAAAACTGGTAAATCTTTTATATAATTTTAATAATTTACAGCTGCATCTTCGCGAATCGAAACAACAATAAAACAAAACAAAAACTTCCTATAAATTGCAACGTATTACGGAGCCATCCATTAAATAGAGATGATGATGCTGCTGCCTCGTCTGATGGTGATGATCATATTCATGGGTTTCAACACTGGGCTGGACATAATCAATGTAATACGAAATGCAAACATACAAACTAACTGATATATGCATACATATCTGCTTGCATGTGCATGCTCGTTTGCAAACCCCAGTTGACCATAGTTTTAAGACATTCTGTTAGCATGGCCAGGGAAACTAAATATAGTGGTAGGTAGTATTCTTTTATTTTCAAATTTTAGTTTTACAGTAAATTTATTTATACTTAGCCATTTCAGAGCTGTTTATGCATTTCGGCATTGGCCTGATATTTATATATTTTTATAGATTTTTACAGTAGACAGAGTTTCTAGAGTTTATGATGGATCTTTCAAGTATTGACACTAGTCACACAACGATGGCCTGCTGGTGTGATCAGGTATTGAAAATGTTTGCCGCACTCCATCTTTTCCCGAATATTTTGCATAAATTCTGTAAATCTAATATATAGAAACATGTGCCGCATGCCTGGCAAAACTAAGCGATAGTTTATTTTATACTCAACAGCTGTTTGGTCATGTGGGTTGCTTGCATACTTGGGTATTTAGTTGCATCTTCTTGTGTTGAAACTTCAGCTTAATGATTATCATTATTATCATCAGTTAAGCTCGATTAACAAGTGTTTTATTTATATTATTCGCTATGATTTGCGATTTATTTCATTTCATCTTTTCTTTCATTTATTTTTATCTCAAGAGATCGTGTGCTGTTTGCCATGTTTAAATTTCTTTGTTGGTTTATTTTATTTCTTTTATTGTATTGCACAGTAAAAAAAATGTTTTTGAATCACTGTTATTGTTGTTACTGAAAATGTTTTCCATCTACTTGCGTTTTTTGCTTTTGTTTTGCTGAAAATTATTTTAAAGTGCGTGTTCTAAATGCATTTTATAGATCATCTTTTTCATACTTGAATGAAGGCATCAGTACAAGACTTGCAAAAACATATTGTTAGTTTCAATTTATTTAATTGGATTTCAAGAGAATGAATCGCACAAATGAAAATTCCTGATATTTATCTTCTTAACTCGAGTCAAATGCAGAAAATATACATACGTGCATACATACATATTTATGAGTGTACATTAATTTTGTATTTTTTTTTTCTCAGCTTAACAAACGTATGAGATTTTATCAGATTATGAGCAGATCTGCTTTTTTTAGTGGAATTAAAATTTAAATATTTTCTTTTAGAATTGCCAAAAACACAGGTTTTGAAAACTAAAATCTGCCAGCAGCTGCTAAGAAAATGTATATTGAAAGAAAATCTGAGGTGGCCCAACAGAGAAATTAATAAATTTTAATAGAAAATTTTTATATAAGTTAAGCTAGATTTATGGCAGGTCTATGTTTTCCCATGCTGTGCGACATACACTAAAGCCAGTGTGGGCTTGTTGTGCGCTCATTGGACTTAACCATGAGCAGTTTGACTCATAAGACTCCTACAGGAGCTGCGTGTCACTCACAAAGTTCTAGGATATTTACCGTAACTTAGTTACGGCAAATATCAGCTAAGGTGTCACTCCCAAGATATCTGCACTGTATTTGTGAGCAGACAGGATACTGGCATAAAGAGTGCTCTTATGTCTCGCTCTCTTCAGCAAATGCTCTGCATTCATCTCCTCTCGCTATTCCCATGCGGTTAAGATGTGCCAGTAGTTGAGAGTGATCTGTCATAACTCCCATTATTCTACTTAATTCGGGCTTGCTAAGTCTTAGCAGTCTTCCTGGGTTTCTCCCCGCCTGGATCCTCGCCATAGAATTCTTGCATTGATTTCGACGGTTTCGTTATTCCAGCAAGTGAAATGTGCTCAGTTCCTTAGCCCAGATTTAACTGCATCGAAAGGTTTCGCGCATACCAAGCTTAAGTCTCTTGCTCGTGAAGCAAGTGAGTTTGCTCACTCTCATTCCCGCATGTCCGAGTCGAGTACGTTTTAATATAAAATTTCAATTTTATAAATCTTTTAGAAAATTAAATTTTAATTTCTTCGTTATATATTTTATTTTTCACATTACGTTAATCGGGCTGCAGTTCATTCTATACTACTATGATTGTGATTGACATTAATTGTGGAATAAATTTTGATTTATGATAAATCTTTCAAAATTATTTACTTCTGATTTAAATTTCTGCGCCCTCATCTTATAATAGCGGACTACAAATTGCAATTAAATTGACAACTGGAAGCTTTAAGTAATCAGGAAAAACAATAAAAGATTAGTTGATTTTTTGTGATTTTTTAAACACTTCCAACCGGCCATAAATCGTTGTAACCGTGTACAGCTTTACATTGTTTTATACCTTACAGTGTTTCCTCAGATCTCAAGATTTACTTTGCTGCTTTATACATTGTAGCAATTTGAAGGCAATTAATAAAATTTAATTAATTGCCTGAAAAAGCAAATGTACTCGTGCATTAAATAAACTCAATTGGGTACCTACACTCAGGCAGATCGGAAAAAAAGAAGAGATCTCACACATATTGACGTACAGCCAGCCGTGTTTGAGTAATTTACCGGTAGCCTTTAAACGTAAGCAGAGCGGTGTTACACTTATTTCTGTTCTGTTCTGCTTTTGCAACAATGTGAAAGTCAAAAAATAAATGCCGCCAAAAGCATTTATATCGGTCGACCGTCGCATCGTCTCATCACTGGGTTGGCTCCTCATCACCAGTATTCAGTCTCCAGTTACTTGATCATCATCATTATCATCGTTATGCAGTTTGTTGGTCGTTCGGTCGTCCGCTGTCTGTATGGCAGCGCAAAATCGCAGTTTGGCTAGACAAGCGTTTATCTCAAGAATGTAAATATGTATCTCGAGAAAATGAACATGTCGTCTTCCTTTTTACACAATAGATATAACAGCGCTCGTTCATACGTTCATTCCCTGCCACTGATTATCTCTATTTAAAGCAGTAAAACTCTGTATATTTAATAAAGAATATCAACTTTTTAAAATATAATTTTTTCCACATTTTAACTGTTAATTTTTGTTTTTTAATAAAAAATAAAAAAATCTTGGGAAAAATTATAATAAAACAAGTTGTCTGCTACAGATTGTCTTTCAGAGATTTTGTCTTCAAATAAAAACAAAACAAGAAAAAACAGCAAAGCGAAAAAAAACAAGATAAAGTATGAAAAAAGTTTTTCATTTGATTTGGCATTAGTAGCGGTTTAATGTTTTGTTTTGCCACTATCATGTGATGATAACACTTCTTGGCTTTATGAGTGGCAGAAGCGGCAAGGAGTGAAATCATTTAAACAAAAACTTGCAGAAAGTAGAATAATTTTATTGTGATTGATATTGATTAAACAAGACAAAGAAAACATCAAAGATTTTTAGCTAGGGAACAACTAGCTGCTTCAAATCCACCAACAGCTCTCATCAGCGCCCGTACTTGAGCACATGTTCTTAAAATGATACTTAAGCCACTCAAATTGTGTGGCTGAGTGGAAGTACGGATGCTGACGAGATGTGTGACTATCTCGCAACAGCTAGCTGTCCCCTAGCATAAAAGACACACATTTAATATATAATAAAATAATCATGAAAATTCGACTAAGAATTATTGCAACAAAAAATAGCTCAAAAGTAAATGTAAGGGTTTTAAGAAAGTATTCCAATTGCGGTTGTTAATGGACTGCAAAGTATTGTGTCATATTTAAAATTCAAAATATTCTTGTAACAGAAGTTGAAATTTGAGTTATAATTTTATGTCTCCATCAAAATACATTGCAGCGACTTAATTTTTTTTTAGAACCAATTCTTTTAGGAGTCTGCTTGTAACGAAATGAATTTCCTAAGAAAAAATAGTGTTTGATGTATTTGCAGCCTGATGTTAGAAAGACGCAAAACACCTGTTGCTCGGCACATTGTCATTTGGACTAAGAATCAGTTTCTGTAACAAGACAACACATTTTGTTTTTTTTTTGCTGGGAAAGATGTAGCCAAAGTCTTAACACCCTCTTGGGGTACATGTTACAATTCTTATGTTTTTGTTACAGTTTTGCCACATTAAGATGAGATCCAGCTTTTTGTTTTTGTTGCTGTTATTTTAAGTTTATTTTTTCTTCGTGGCTTTTTTTCATTTGCTTTCTGAGCCGCCACAGGATGTCGTTGATGAGTATGAAAGTTGTTGCTAGTGGGGTATGATGACTATGTCAGTTGTTTATTTTTAATTTTGTTGTTGCTGGTTTAGCTCCAGCAATTTGCTGCAAAATACGTTCACACACACACATATAAAAAGGCATAGATATGCATACGCTTTGGTTTAAATGTGGGTTTAGAAAAACATGTAATCAAGCGTAAAGTTTCATTTTTTTTCTTCTTCCCTGTAACGCTTCAATGTACAGCAATGTTTAAGGCTACAAATTACTATGATTTTAATAGACATTATATACAAACACACTTGTGTGTGTGTGTGTGTGTATGTATGATGAAAACGATTTTGATTTTAATTTTAGCTTTATAAATATGTTTATTTAAATGAATGGAAGAGCCTGAATACCTTTGAAAGGGTTGTGATTTACGTAAGTTTGCTCAGGCGTTTGGGCATTCAGTCGACACTCTGTTACAAGCTGAATTATGCGAAGAAGTATCAACATTATTAAAATTGTGCTCGCTGTTGTTATTTTGCCCTAAAGCTGCTGTAACGTTCAATGCCTGTGGGCTGGCCGTGAGGAAGACCTGGCGGGGCTTAAAAAAAAAGAAGTTCAGTACTTAAAGTTGAAAATACCAACAGCTCTAGTTTATTCCAAGCTTTTGCAGGTTTATTTATAAAAGGGGTTGCAGCAGTTCATGCTGGCATTATAAAAGAGTAAACAAATTATACTGGAAATTTGGATAACATTTTTTTTATAGCATAAATGCCGCCTATCACAAAAATCAATCGGAATGCCTTCGATTACGAATTTTTAATTCGATCGATTTTGTTTTTCATTCTTCAGGCTTTGATCGATCTACTTCATTGTAACTAATTTTAAGGGCTCATTTCTCACCTGCGAACGTTGTCGTTCGTTCGCACAATTACATTGAAAGCAAAAACAAAATATTGAATATTGTTTTTGCTTTGTGCGAAAGAACGACAACTTTCGCAGGTGGGAAATAGGCCCTTAATTTGTTATTTTTACTTTGAATGTAGTGCAATATTTTGCCAATTTAAGAACAGTTTTGTTCTGAAATTCGTTTTGCTTCAAATCACGTGATTTCCAAAAATAAACTGCGGCATAATTCTGACTATCGGGTCTCTTCCGAGAACCACTTGGCTTCAAATCACTTGATATAAAATAATGATAAATCGCATCAGCCAGACTTTATGGTAATCTTTAGTAATTGCGCTGATGCTAAATCGTTTAAAATGTTGTTCCAGTATTCGTTTATAATGCAGAACTTCGTGTTGTTAAAGTAAAGATTATTTATTTTCAATTTATAGATTCAAGGCAAACTAAGCCTGGTTAATTTTATGATTTTTTCAAGATTAAGTCGCTCAAAATGTCACTCTAGGCTTCACTTTTGAAATCACGTGGTATTACGAGCCAAGCACGTGATTTACAGAACAGGCCTGATAATGTTAAAAACAAAAACTACCAGTTGAGATGAAAACTCAGAATGAAAAATGTCCTCAATTTGTTATTGTAACATCAGAAACTAATAAATCGATCATAAGAACTTGTGATTTCATTCCGAGTAAATTGATCGATTTGAAACTTTTTAAACTTTTGCGAAATGGAAGTATGTAGAATGAAATTGATTTGTTTTAGTCCTGCTGATTCGGAAAACGACAAATGTCAAACATTTTAACATCACTTCAAATTTCATGACAAACCGTTCTGTGCTGAAAATCGTTTTGCTTAAAATCACCTGATTTCTAAAACCTGAGTTTATGCAGTTATTTTATGATTTTTCTAAAGTCAAGTCGGTTAAAATGTTATTCCAGACTTCACTGGCAACGTAGAGTTTTATGTTAATGAAGTAATGTTTATTTTGAGCTTCGAAATCACGTG
This sequence comes from Sturmia bella, assembly GCA_963662145.1. NCBI lineage: Eukaryota > Metazoa > Arthropoda > Insecta > Diptera > Tachinidae > Sturmia > Sturmia bella. The sequence continues at coordinate 66,663,062 of OY759172.1, read as the reverse complement.
ATTTGTAGAACAGGCCGGAAGGTTTCACACTTAAAAATTATTTAAATTGTAAACCGCTTAAGTTAAGAAAAAGAAGTAAATTCTTATGAGATATTGAAGGCCTTTTGTGAAGCCTCCACCTTTACAGTCGTTTGTTTTTTCTTAAAACTCATACAATTTTCAGTTCACACCAGCAAATTTAGGACGTTCAGTTTTTCAAATCACCTGCTTTTATATCATGTTATTTCTAAACTCAAAATGAGCATTACTTCAACAGAATAAAATTCTATATTCTAACCATTAGAAAAATCACAAGAGCCATGTATAAAGGAAATGATTGTGATGTAATCTGTTTTTCGAAATCAGATGATTTCAAGCAACGAGGTTTTCAGAACAACCAGAATCTTATCTATGTTTTTATTTACACGTGAGAGAAAGAGGTATACAAACCGACATGCTTAGAAATATCATTGTAAAATTTAATATGATTTTGAAAGCAATTTTAAAGAAAAATACAGAGAAAAAACATGCCATGCGTATAAAACGGCAGGGGCTAAAAGTCGCTGTTGATATGGAGTAATATTTGCTTAAATTGATATTTTTGTCAGTTTACTTGATGCCAACAGATCCCTGTAGTTGTAAAAATAAGCAATAAGTTCTGCTGCTACTCAGCTTTTGCAACCTTTTTTTTGTCATGCGGATAATCTGGTATCGTAAAATTAAATACCATTTTACCTGAAGTGGCAACCTTAAAAAAAGAAAAGCAAAACAGATTATGGCAAAAATATACAACCATTCTCCCCACACAACAACACCTACAAAGAGCACACTTAAAGCTAATGAAGCGCAACCACTTAATAAAATCAGCGTATAACGAGTATTTTGGCGTGAATAGTTTTCTTGCCAGCTGCCCTGTGGTATGGGCAAATCATTTAATGTGGCATGTTCGCCGCCATCCTTAAATTTTGCCTTTGAGTGAATTTGCTTGTAGTCTACTGTAAAGGAATTCCTTAAGTAAAAATTTCTGCTTGAATATTGAGGAATTTTAATTATTTTAACTTACTGGGCCTTTTGATTAATACCTGTGCTTGACGTCTTAAACATTTGAGAGCGAACATTTTTGTTTTAAATTAATTGAAGCTGGAGAAAAGCTCTTGTTTGATTTTATTTGCTGTACAAAGAGTTTGACAATTAAAATAGCAAGACAGAAATGACAAAGTTTGAAAAATAAATTATTTTTGTGGAGCTAAACCAGCAAACAATTTTCAGAGAGCAAAATCGTAAACGGTAGCACCTGACAAAATTTTCTTGAATTTGGTTTTTTGATTTGTTCATATGAAGTCTGACGTTTATTTCAATGATTGCGTAAATTGTATTAGTTTAACTTTAAGGACGGACTGTATGATTATTTTATTTTAATTATTTTATTGGACTTTTGAGTTAGATTTTATTTCCTTCAAAGCAAGACTTTGTTGTGATACATCTGGAGTGATCAACACTCAATTTCGCCTGTCACGAAAACAGTTATTTTATTTATTATACCATATTATCTCTCTTTTTTATGTAGAATTTACATTTTAAAATTGTTCTTGGACAAAGGAGAGGCTAATTTTAATAAATGTTAAAACGTTTAACAGTAGTTTTGTTTTGATTATTGTTAAATTGCCAGAGACTTTTCCGTTACATTATGATTTATTTGATTTTGTTAAGCGTTAACCGAATTTTGTAACATATGACGTTTTACAACAGGTGTTAAGACTTCTAAATAATGACTTTCTTTTTTTTTTTTGTTCTTTTGTAATCTTTCCAAACTTACATTAGTATAAAGATTGGTAAGTTTGTGTTATTTATTTGCTTTTATTTGAAAAAAAAGAAGTTTTATTACATTTCCCCATTTAATTGTGTTCCGTTTGACAAACGAATAGAAAAGTTTTTATCAAAAAAAATCTTGAAATTTAATTAAGTTAATTTTTAAATCAGCTTTTCAACCATTTTCTCATTAGTATAACAAAGTGTGTTGAGCTATTAGCTAAAAACCAATCTTTTGTTGGAACTAAGAACATAACTCAAACTTGTCTAGTGTTTAATATTTGATTTAAGCCACATACATACATACACACTTAAATAAAACTAACTGTTCTCAGAGACAATGTAGAATAAAATTTATTCTAATATGTAATAAATTATGTCAGCAATAAGCACAGTTAAAAAAAAAGCTTGAAACAAGTTTATTAAGCCAGCGTCATTATTACTTTAAGTAGGAGTTCAAGTTTTCTTTTGGTTTATTGGTTTTTAAATTTGTAAAATAACTTGCCATTAGGTTTCGTTCTAAGCTTAACAGTTTATAGTTTTTGACTGGTAACTACGCGGCAAAGTGATAAGGGTGGATACATGAATTTTTATAAAAAAGTAAAGTCTTGCAGTCAGCGCTTTCGACATGGACTACTGCATGGGATAAAACGAACAAATTTTATGGCTCTAGAGTTGACGAATGATGGCATTCGAAGTCCAGCGAAGTGAGTTCTTATACAGGGTGTCCGCCGAAAAGGTATACTACTTTTTTTTGACACAGTTTTTATTTGGCAGTCATGAAATAGACATGTGGCAAATTTATAACGACGGTATCAGGCTTACACTGGAATTACTGCAAGACCTCTTTCCACAACAAACTTATTTTAGGAAATGGTGATGCTAATTGGCCCCCACGGTCGCCAGATTTGACTGTTCCGCATTTCTTTTTGTGGGAATATCTGAAAAGCAAAGTGTATGCCAACAAACCAGAAGCACTGGAGCAACTCAAACAAAATATTCGTAATGAAATTAATGAAATACCGCCTGAAATGTGTGAGTAATGAAAATGTACTGATATTAAATTCCGACATTTAATAAAACATTTGTCAATATAACAGGTATTCTGTTTCATTGAATCAAGAATTAAAAAAACAAACAAATTATGGTACTTTCCCAGCGAACACCCTGTATTGATTGTAAACGATTTAGCTAAAATTGGCAGCATATTTTTCCAAAAAAAAAAAAAAAATTTACGCTGGTAAAACACTTTGGATTTTGTATGAATACCAGCATCAAAATCTTTGTAGGTTTTTTCAAAGCCCATTTTCAATTCATTTTATTCCCGATGAATATGCTCACAAATATTTAATTTGCAGTCGGTAACGACCTTATTATTTTGTTTTGTACTCTTTGCAACACTTGTTGTGAACACTACATTTTTCTTTCAAACGCTTACAATACCATTTGAATACCGTGACTGCAAGTTCAACTTTTCAACACACTAAACCATACTGGCGGTAATAAGAATAACTGAACTAAAATTAAACACTTGTTTGTGCTCGCGCACCGCTTTAATAATTGCCATTACGAATGACAAATTTTGACATGACTCTGAACTTGTCTTTAATGAGATTCTTTTAACCTTAACAAAAAAAAAAAAAAAAAAAAAAAAAGCATGAGACTTGCTTTTGTATGATCATTTAAATAAATGATTGAAAGCAAACGGTTGCAAGCTAGCGGATCTCACTCTTTATGAACAATAAAGGCATTCATTTAAGCTATTTCACTTTTTGGTTTCCGAATTCAAAGAAAAATTTTTAAAGGGAAACATTTCTTATATAAGACAATGGAATTCTGCGAATAAGGTGCCGGTTTTAAATGAGTACGTGATAAAAATAACCCCTACTAACACGAATGGTGTAAAACATTTTCTTTGCTGGTTTTAATTAAAACTCCCTGGCTTTGTGCAGCCGCTGAAGTTACATTGCTGCTCTTAATTATCAATAGCTCCAGGAATTATAAAACCAAAATTAATTACACATTGATCAAACAAATAGACACAGGCAACAAGCAACGCTTTTGCTTCAACTTTCTTAACCTCAAAACTCAACAACAGACTTGGCAGCAGCAGAGCCAACCAACCAACCAAACAACGAACCAACCAACGAACCAAAAAAAGAAAGACCTCTTACCGCTTCATACTTAAATCATGTCACGTTTTGCTCCAATTTCGTACACGTATGTAAATTGTTTTCTCAAACAACTTAAAAAAGTGAAATAATTTCATTTTACTTCATGTTTACATTCAACGAATTTTTATTATGAATGTTCAACAGAATTTTGTGATAATTTTATAAGTTTATTAACAACAAAATAAAGTGGAAAAACAAATAGAGGCACAGAAAATGTTCATGCGAAGAGCCATACAGACATGCGGCTGCTGCGGGCCAAGCATGTTGTGTGCACCACAATCTCAACCAACGGCATTCTAATCATCATTCTAATAACAATCTCACCCACGTGCTGGAAGACATAAAAATGTATCTATTGAGAGTTAAATGTATTAAATGTAAATTTTGTTACTTTATGACACGGCCATCATAAAAATGAAATAAAAAATGAAACGAATGAGCGAACGAGCCAAAGATCTTTGTAACTCCAATAAACTTTGATTTAATGGTCTTCATTGTTATTGGATTTGGGCAAAATGCACTAAACGTCACTAACAAGTATTTGATTTTTTATTATTTGCCTTTTTGCTTGAGCCGTATTTGCTTGAATCGGTTAAAGTGGCTTTAGCTGTGCAAGGCCAGAGAGTTTAAACGAGGACGGACAGACAGACAACGTTTTTTTTTTTTTTTTTTTTGAGACAACGATGGGGAAGTTTTTTAAAAAAGCATCTTTCAGAGAAAAGAGCTGAGGCCTGATTACGACACTCGTGATCGAATGAACAAACGAGTAAAAATAGTGTAAAGCAAAAAAATAATATTTTCTAGCAACAAACACAGAGCACATGTCGCGCAATTTATTAAATTACTGGGCTCCTGGTGTATTTAGTATGCCCCCACTTTTGGAGGAGGGAAAAATTTGGTCACCGAAACCATCAAATTGAGCATAGAATTTTATTAGCTGTTGGTAACAAAAACAATTTAATTTCTAATCTTAAGTTTTATTTTTGTGTCTTTTTAGCTGTTGTACCGTGTAACTGCTAATCATTATAATACATTGCCGGGCAGCGGTTCACCCCGGTTACAAAGTTTTTCGGGTACTTTCTTATTCTCTTGCAATCAGAGGTGCTACGAACACAAACATTTTCCTACCAAAATATTTTTGAAAATCACCCAAATCATTCCATACTTTGATTTTCTTAAACAGCTTTTGGCCATAAAAAATAAATATTTATATGAATTGATCAGCAAGTAAATAAAAACAGTTATCAAGCAAACACAATAAGAAAACAAGAACTTTTGCATTAAAATATAAAATTTTAAGAAATGTGCTGTTTGTCTGCTGGAAATTACCACCCATTTACTACCGCCCACAAATGCAGCATATTTTATTTCAGGCTTCTGTAATAAATAGTAGCAACGGCAGACCTAAATGAAACAATCCTAGATAAAAAAGACATTCGATTCATCTCAGTAGTTGAGTGGATTTCAAGAAAGCAAAAGTGTTATGTTTCACGGGCTGCCAGTCGTGAGACCGGCCCACTTGGGTCCTAGAAGTTGCCTTTGTGCTTTAGCTTTTAGCAGTGGTAATACAGATATTTTTGTATTTTGTAGAGAATAAATCTGCCTAATCACTGCTCCAATAAAAACAGTCTTTCAAGTTCGTTTTTTACGGACTGCCTCATCGAACATTGTTAAAAAAGACAAGAAATGTAGTTCTGAAACTTTTTAGCTGGCAGACAACTGGCTGTTTCGCAGTCACTACAGCGCTCATCAGCGCTCAATGGTCTGCCAACTTTGGCTCTTGGCTTAAGGATTGTATCAAGTGCGATACTCGCAAAGTTCTTGAGCGTGACAATCTCGCTTCTTAACTATTTGCCCAGAATCTTTTGCAAAAGCTGTTTAAGTACGCAAAAGCTTTTTTCAAGCAAACAAATTAAAAAAAAAAAGAAATCAAATAAAATAGAAATTATCTGAATAAACAAAAAAAAAAAAAAAAAAAAAAAAGCGCGTGTTGCAACTTAACAAGTTTGTTGACCGCATTTCGGTATTGGCTGGCATCGATGTGCATATTTTTTGTTGATACTCGTGCTTTATTTTTGTGTACTGGGCAAAGCTTTTGAGTGAGTGCCACAAACTCAACAAAAATCTAAACTGTTCAAATAACTTTCAGGCTGTTGTAAAAACTGTTATGGTTATTTGTTAAAGTTGTTTAAATTTTTTTTATCTTGTTTTTCTTAATGTCTAGCTTATTAGTTAGAAAATGTTTTTAACTTTGAAGAAAAAAAAACTGAAGATATTGTTGTTGGTTGCTGTTGGGTCTATAGGCTTCAAAATTATGACACTTTTCTTAGCACATACAAAAACAACAACGAGCACAAGCTACATGTGATCATTATTCTCGTTGTTGCTGCTGTTGTTGTTTTTGTTGTTGTTGTTGTCAAAGATGATGGCAGTGTTGTTGTATTTTAATGTTGACATTTGAAATATCTTAAAGCTACTTAAGCTTTACTTGTCATTCTTTCTTAAATGAGGTCTTTTATTTGTTTTGGTATCTTTTTTTTATTATTCGTCTCCGTATCTTCTGTTGGCCAATAAAACAACAAAACAAACATTTCTTTACTCTTTTGCTTCGAACGTGAAGGCAATTCAGAACCCCAAACAAACAAAAACATCTTATGTTGTTCATGCGAGGGGTGTATATTGAGTGGAGTTCTGTTGTAATAAAGGACAATCACTACAATTTTAGCAAAACTATTTTTTTTCTCAAATAATTTGTTTTTGTTTTGTAATTTGTTATGTATATTTAAATACACATTTAAGTTTTACAAAAATACATCATGCAAACGTTTAAGATTTAATTAAATATGGGGTTGGCTTGTGAACAGTCCCGACTTTGGATCATTTAGAAAAAATTGTATATAATTATTAAACTTATTATATGAAGAGTATTACATAGAAATTAGTGCAATACACTGCAAAAAAAAATTATTTCATAGTTTTAACGAAAATATATTATTAGTATTTAATCATTAATACCATGAAGTTTTTCGACCTGGTAATGAAAAATTCATAAATATAGTGAATATATGATATTGACACAATAAAGTACTTCATTGATATAAAGAATCGTGAGGTTGGCCAAAAGTAACCGAAATAGTTCTTTAAATTTAAGCCAATAAATTTCTTACTGCCAGCACCATTAAGCGCTTACACATAAAACCATAAAAATTGCGATAAGAAACAAACTATCCAAAGAAGATAATATGATGGCATATATAAAGCATGATTTAAAACAAGTTAATGGCCGAAATGAGTGAGAGATGAGAGGCGTGGCGGCTACGAAACCGCTAGTCGTACCCCAGCTCAAATCATGATTTTGCTTTATTTGCATTTTTTTTATCAATATGAATCACAGCAATCGTTTTAACTAAGTGGTATATGGTATAGATAAGCATTAGTATTTCAAAACTGAAAATGAATCTTAAGTTGAAAACAAGGGAGAGTTAGAAAAGAAAATCACTAGTTCTGAAGCCTTATTTATTTAGTAATTTTCAAAGCTCGAGTTCATTTGCCAAAGAATTGTTTCATTTTCTATTTCTGTATAATACACAGTATTTCATTTTTAATATAAATTTGACAACATTTGCGTTTTACAAAAACAAATCTTTAAATGTTTGAGATGCAATGAAAATAAAGGTTTGGCTTAGAAGACTTCAAAACATTTAACATTAAAAAACGATCGGAAAGCAAAAAATATCATTTCATGCTTTAGATTCATTACAAATATTGCATATGGAAAGACAAAATAAGTTTCTTAGGGAAATTAGTGCTGAAACAGCCGGTTGTACCCCAGCTGAGGTGATATTTAAACTTTTTTTTTGTTTGTTTAATAATCGCTAGCGTTTGAACTAAGTGCCATTTAGTATAAACTGTAGTATGTACAGATTTTAATAAAACTGAAAAGAAAGCAGATCAAAACTTTTTTAAGAAAAACTAATTGTCCAGCAATTCTTAAACAGCCCCAGCTAATTTGCAGAATATTTGTTTCGTTTTCTATGCCTGTCTACATACATACATACATATGTATGTATATGTAGTATAAAGTGTGTTTTGTAATTTGTATGTATTTATTTTTGTGTTTATGATTCTTTTATATGATGGATGCAATGCATTATAAAATGTTAATTTAGTCGTGTTGCCGTGTTGACGATTCTGTGTCGCGCTGTTGAGGCTGCGGCTGCGGCTGCTGTTGCTCCTGCTTCTTTTTGCTGCTCTTGTTTTTAAAATGCATTTATTCTTAGAATTTTTATGATGCTGCTGCCTGGCAAACAGAATAAATACGTCTGTTTGTATATAGAAAAATGTTTGTTTATTGTCATATCTGCTTTTAAGTTACATGCTTGTATATCTAATAACAACATCATAGAAATATAAACAAAACCACATATTTGTTTTAACTTTTTTTTATGTATATCTGTTTCCCTTTTTTAATTTAACCAACTTATTTTTTTTTTTAATAGAATTTCCTTTTTTTTCATTCTTGGAGAAATGAGGTTGAAGTTATTGTTGTTGTTTTATATGCACATTTATTTGACAAATGATAAGATATAGAAATTGTTATAAAAATATAAGAAACAAAAACAAAAAACGGCTGAACTAATTAAGCCTTAATGCCAGATGTTGTGTTAAGTTTAATTTACCTGGAAAAAAAAATATTTATATGCATATTGAGCAACTTTTTAAGATAAAAAGACGTTATTATTATGAAAATAAGCTGAACAAGATTAGATTCCAAAATTATATTTTTTTGGAAACATGATTTTTTTTGCTTTTAGAAAACTATGGACCTCCTGCGATAATAAACGCTATTGTGAATTCCGCTGATTGTGATTATTCACAATAGTTACATTTTATCATGTGAGCCAAACGATTATTAAAAGATATTTGTAATTTTTTTTTGTAAAACAATAAATCTATGCTGAGTGTTTAGAGGAATAAATTATATGGATATGCTTTCAAAAATGTATTCAAAAACTGTATATAGAAACAAAATTTTGTGCACACAGAGGATTCTCCTCCTCAATTTGGTACAGCTTTTGTAGCTGCTGTTCCATATTTAGATCACAAATGCAATAATTTGGCCCCTCGGCTTAATGCAAATTATTTGCCGATGCTGATTGTAATGACTGTGAAACAGCCTTAGTTATAACCCAACCAAGAAGTATTCAAATTTACTTTGTATTCAATTTATCACAAAATAACGTCAACCATTTTGAGGAATAATTAATAATTCAAAATAAATGCAGTTTTCCTTTACTATATATGTACATATTTACTAAACACGTAATTTTTCTTTAGACCCATAAAATCAGTGCAAGTTCATCTTTGAATTTGGTTTCATTTATTTCATTTAAAATAGTAACACCGGTATTCATAGAAAATAAAACATTGTTGAAACACATTTTACAACAAATATTTTAAATTTTTTTTTAAATGTATTTGAGCAACGTTTTATTTTTTATGAATACCGGTGTAAATCTTTAAGCCAGAGAATACTTAAGCCACATTTAAAAGTCGAAAATTTAAATTTTCTAAAAACATTCATTATTAAATTTACGGCACTCAAGTTTGAACTCCAATTAAATCACAGAAAAGTTATCTAAAACTACAGCTCCTGCTCTAACTGACTTTTTAGACATTAAAGTAAAGTAAAGTGTGAAGAGTCTCATTTTGTTAATTAACATGCCAAATATTTATATTTTAAATTATTTTAACTTTGCTAAAATCTTTGTCCTGTTTCTTGCTTGACTCCAATTACAAAATTAATTTCAAGATTAATGCAATTTTTTTTTTTGCTGATTCTTGTTGGCATAGTGTTTTTTTTATGGTGCATACAAAAACGCTTGAAATTTTATTGAAATCAAAACCTAAACAGGTGTTTATTTGATACAGTTTTGTTGCTTGGATTCTTTAATGTCATACATCCAGCAGCATTATAAGCAACAGTGTACCAACTCAAAATTATTAATGCTTTACGTTTGCCAGGACTTTGAAAAACTTTGATTTTAAGTTTTTTTTTTCTCTTTAACAGCAATAAATTAAATATTAAAAATTCCGCAGCTAAATAAATGTATGAACATTAATTGTCGTTTGAGTTGCCAGGAAAAAAGTCTCCACTAATAGTTATGCCATACATGCATTAGTAAACATTTTCGTCTACATTTATTTTTGCACTCCCTCCCTGGTATGTGGAAATGTATGTACATGAGGAATTTACCAATATGAAATTCCGTAAGTTTTTTTCTACACCTAGTTCTTATGGGAACTTGGATTTTTTAAAGTCGAACTTTAAATATTTTCAATTTCTAATAACTTTTACTCCCTCAGAGTTGAGAAATTGTAGTGATCAACATTTTAAAGCAGATAAGAAAGAAGACTTATTAGCTGTGGTAGATACCATGGCTGTTTCACGTCCACCACGACGCTCATCAGCACCCGAGTGGCTTCGAACTCAGGTTACCACTAATTGCATACTGTTTTTAAGCAGCAGCACTAATTCTATATACATATAGTTTTTATTTGATCTTTTTAATATTTGAAAAAACTAATTTATGCAGCTTCAGATCGTTTTTTAAAATAAAATAACTAACTCATCAGTAGACTTTAAAAATTCTTAAAAGTTTGTTTAATAAGTAAGTTAACTACTTATTCCATAATTCCCATGAACAAAATGAAACAAAATGTCGTCGGCATATAGACAGCTGAAAAGGACAGCAAATAATTTTTAAACAGGTTCATTTTTGGACCTAAATTAATACATTTCAATTGGCTCTTTAAGCAAATAAATCATTAAGTTTATATAAAATTTATTATTCTTCAACTTTCAATTTTATTACTGTATATTTCTGTTGATTGAAATCTATTTTATATTCTCTCGCCAACTTTGAATTGATTATAGTGTCGGTATTTTTTCTTTTAAAGTAAGTGATATTTTTATAATTTGGGAATCTTTAAATTTCTTTTGCGTAAAATATAAAATGTTACTGATTGAACGACTGATAAATTTTTTATATATAAAGTAGTCAAACAGTATAAGTTTTCAATTGTTTTCTGTCTTTTTCAGCCGTCTATATACCCCCCCAATATTTCGTTGATGCTACTCAATTCGTGAGTCACTACATTTTGCCATGATACAACTAATAAGGTAACCTTTTAGCTACAATAAGAACAACTTCAATAAAAATAACATGCATTTTGTTGTTGTAGTACTTCTGCAAACTGTCAAAACTGTCCACATTTACAGAAGAGAGATGAACAAAGCTTACGCGGATTCGCTATCTTGTTTTGGCTGCCTTTTATTCCTGCACACTCTTGACAACCTAAAGTAGACAGATGATTAACGGTTTAGCTGATGAGGCTACCTTATTAGTTGTACCATACATTTTACTACATATTCCATTAATTCCATGAACATAATGAGAATCACCAATGTTCAAACAAACCTGCAATACAGAAAACAATTTTATCGCTTCTTTATCTTGTGCTGTTTTTCATGGTCTAAGTCTTTCTTGTTTATAATGTATTCGCAGGTATTCGAAATATCGAAAAGAAGTAAACAAAATCATAGCTCCTTACAAAACGAGAGAGCCTGAAAAAGGACACAATATAAATACAATTTAGAAGGTTCTTAACGAAAAAACACACACAACATGAGCAAGTGATTTAAAATCGACAGTTGTTTAGCTTGACGCTTTCAAATCACGATATGTGCACAACAACATTTCAGTGGTTGTAAATCACTTTTGTGAATAGTGATTTATAAAACATAAGTGAATGTAATGTGACACAAAGAATGAAAAAGTTTTCAAGCTCAAGCAAATTTTTCTGAAATTTCGGTGTATTGAAAATTTTTGCTGCAATAAAAATATTGAAATTTTGACTTATGCTGTTTTGCTGTACATAAACTATTGTTTAGGTTGTTTTCTTTTCTCATGGTTACATGAGATCGACTGAGACAGAATAACAGACGGCATAAAAAAGCATTTTGTAAACAAAGCAAAAATTTTTGGCAGAAAACTGAAACCAATAAACGTGTAAAGAATATTATTTATAGTTTTTGCTTTGTATGATTTATAAGCTTAAAATTAAAGCAGAAAAGACCTTGAACGAAATAATTAGAAATATGACCGCTCAAGAATGAAGCCAAGATGGTCAGAATATAATGGGTAATAATAATATACGAAATAAGCTATCGCTATATAAACTACTGGGGGTGTCAGAACATTTGATCTTATCGGGATTGGATGTGAATTCTAAAAAAAAAATTTGTTTCATGTTATGAAGTCCAAAGTTTTTGTACTTTTACATGAAGTGGAATTAGTTCGAACAAAAAACCAATAACATTTTGGATTTCATAAGATTGATTTCCATGGCAACCAAGGCAGTACTACACTACTATACTTTTGAGCAGCCCATCTGATCTTTCAAAAACAACAGTTTTTTTCTTTTTATTAAATCGCTTACCTTTAATTTTGGCATGTCATCAAAGCAAAAAGCGTACAAATTTAAGACGTAAGACTTGTTATTAATTATGGCTCATATTAAAATGCTATTCAAATATGTTTGAAATATTTAAAATTTCAATATGATTTTTATTTATGAATTTAAGTTTCACTCGAATTGTTATATCATCATCTGCTCATCAATAAATGATAATAATGTGTTTGTGGTATTTTCCCTCTTTTATTAATTTTCGTTTGGCATAAATCTTCTTTGTTGTGTCTGGTCGGCATAAATTATAATTAGCAAAGTTAAAATTTTTTGTTTTGTTTATAATTTTTTTCTTTCTCTCAGGCAGACACACGCGCGTGATGCAAACTTTCAATAAAAATAAATTCAGTTTCTATTGGTTCATTAGTGTTTGTTTACAATTGATTAATGATACATAAGTTTATGTAATTACAAATGTAAGTGTAAAGAACAAGTTTTAACAAAAACACCAAATACCAAATTATAGTTGTGTGTTTTATTTCTTAATTAAAAAAGAAAAACAACAAATCGATTAACATTGTTAAATTTAATTAATTACTCCAGTGCGCTTTGAAGTCACAAGTTTTGTTTCTGTTTTTTCTTCGTTTTTTCTCTTAATTTCTCTTTTTTTTTAATCAATTTTGTAATTCTTTAAATTCACTTTAATAGAAATCAACAATATTGAACTGTTTAAAAAAAAAAGTTGTTTGATAATGTATCCAGTTCGTGTTTTTCTTTTCGTTTCTTTTATTTTGCCAGATTTTTGTTGCAAAGTATTTGTTTTAAAATTAACACGTTTCGTTTGTTTTCGTTTTCAATTTGAACTCTGGAAGTATTTTTGAAGTAACAAAAAAAAAAAAAAGAAGTGCAAAGCAGACACCAAGACAAAATCACTGAACCACAAAAATCATGCGTTCCGTTTGCTCCAACGTCTTTTAAGCTCCACCGCGCGTTCACGTCTGACATTTGGACGTTGTGGTGAGTTTGTTTAAAGACCTTCATTTGGTTTTTTATCATTTGTTGGCAGCATGTTGTATTTTGTTTGATATCATACTTTAGATATTCAGTACAAATGGTTGAAAGTTACATACAAGACACAGTGGGTTAAGAGTGGTTAAACTATACTAAATTCAAGTCAGTAAAATTCATTTCAGTAAAAGAATTTCACCGGTATTCATAAAAAATAAAACGTTGCTCAAATACATTTTAGAAAAAATTTTATATGAAAAATTTGTTGTAAAATGTGTTCCAACAATTTTTATTTTTTATGAATACTGGTGTTTAAGTTTAATTTTAATTTTTTAGTCGAATATAATTCGATTTACAATTATTAATAATTTTATCAGGCTTTCTGGTTCGAGTTTTACTTCCTCACAAATTATAGACTTTTTTATGATAAAACTGAAGTGATCAATATTTGCCACACTTTTTTTTAATTATAAAAATATTTGATTATTCAAATATCAACTTAATTATTTATTTGCTTTAAGAGCGAATTGAAATGTATTAATTCAGGTCCAAAAATGAACCTGAAAAATACAACAAACATTTTTTGAAAAGGTTCATTTTTGGACCTGAATTAACTTATTTGATTATTTTTAGTTTCAGCATTACATATTTTACCCAACACCTTGTTCGCATTGCATCCCCAACCAACTCCATGCAACATGTTTGACAGCAACAACAGGTGAGTTCTTTATGGCAAAAGCAAAATAAACAAAAATGCAAAGAAAAAAGTATCAAGCAGTGCATGATGAACATAAATTCCCCCCACATTATAATTCTATTTTTGTTTTTGTTTTTTTTTTTCTTTTCGCACAACATTGTATGAGGTGGTATTTTTCATAATTTTTTATGTTTAAAAGACATTCATCTCCCACTTGTTGCCATCTGTATGAGTGAGTGAGTGAGTGAATGAATGAAGTGAATTTGTGTCTGCTGGTTTGCTTGCGTGTACGAGCTGTTCACTATGGCGAATTAATTGACTAAACGACTGACTAAACGCCTTCACAAAATAGAGTTAAAAAAACTGCTTATACATTTTTTCTTCTTCTTCTTTAGAAATATTTTAGATAATTTATTTTTCAACTTTATAATGCATGTGTTTGACACTGTGCTCCGTTGAAGTTGTATGCGATTGTTTGAGCAATGACGTGCATGCAAGTTGAAGTGATAATAAAGTGATAAGAGCTTTTACAACAGCAACATGGTCGGTCAGTTAAACCCCACGAAACTCATACTTGCAATTGCTGATATTTTATTATTTTTATCGTTTTCTTTTGCTCATTCTTTTAAATATTGTTAAATACAGTGAAAATTAAAGCAAAGGCCAAAGTTGAAGGTTGCATTTAAAGCAACAAGTTGACCCAATAAGGCGAGCTCATGACACAAAAGGGAGAATGATATAAAGACCTTTAAATAAAAACAGGACATTTAAGGATAAGCTTGTGCTAATAGCCATCAGGAGTGTGCTTCGACATTGAGTGTAGGTGTGTGTGTGTGTGTGTGTGTTTGGTGTAGTATTTACACAAAAATTATTTATTGGCAATTTCTCAGGTTATAGTTGACATTTTGATATTTAATTTAAATAAATATGATATTGCACAAAGTGACTGACAGAATGAGTCAGACGAAAAAGGAGTGTTTGAATTGAATGAAGGATTTTAAGTAGAAAGAAAAATTAAAAAAAATTTCATTATATGCTCTTATTTAATAAAAATGAGTGGCCACTTTTTAAATAAAACAAATAGTTTCTCCTTTTTATAGATAAAAAAATTAATGGGACAATTTGATATACATTACACACAATATTTCTATTGCCTTGTTGTACAGGTAGCAATTCGAAAAATGAATTTAATTATTTATTTGCTAGAAGAGCCAATTGAAATATTTTAGACTTCATTAATTGCATTCTGTCTTTCTCAGCTGTCTATATTTCGTAAATGCCACTCAAGTCGTCTGCAGAAGGTTATGAAGAAAAGTAGAAGTGTTGCGAAGCGACAAAATTATCTGCTGTATTAAAGGTTTGTTTGAACATTTGAGACTCTCATTGTGTTCATGAGAATAGAAGAAAATGTATTATAAGAAGAATAAGCCAGGTTTTAAAAATTTTTTTGAGTATTTTCAAATCGACTGACGAGCATCAATGAAATGTCGGCGGCATATAGAAAACAATTAAAAAGGTCTATTAGTAGACCTAAATCAATGCAACAAATTGAATTTATAAATATGCAAATAAATGTCTGGGAAAAGAAATTGAATTTTCGTTGCTGCTGTTTCAGCAAACTTCGTAAACACAATGTCAATTTGAGGCTAATTGAAATTTAATTATTCGTGCTTACAAATCACCGATTAAATTATGTTGCTGATGGCTGCTTTCAACTATCAGCCAACTCATCCTACAACTTTTATGGCTAAGCAAATGAAAAACAAGCTAAAGAGAAGGATTGGATGAAAGATATCAAACTGTTCAGACAAAAAACAAAAGAGAAAATATTAAATTTCGAAAAAGATGATGCTTCGCTTAGTTTCTGTTTGAAGGGGTCATTTGGTAAATGGTGTTTTAAATGAAACTTATTTATTGAATAATAATCATATAGAAATTGTGAAAATTTACTCAATGTTTAGTGGGAGAATGAGTTTAATGAGGGAATAAGAATTAAGTTTGTGAGAACCATGTATTCACAAATTTGTGGCGGTTTGGTATTAATATCTAATTCTAAAACAAAATCCTTTTCTTTTAGTAATTTTAGAAGCCTGAGACAGTGAAAAATAACAACTTTGTTTGAAGAGCTGCACAGTGAGAATCTTGCAAACTAAAAATGAATTTAATGTGATACATTTTACCGTGGAGAGATTATCAGGTCTGTCACACAGGCTATACGGAAGGGTTTTGATTAACAATTTTCAATTGGATCGAAGACTTTGAGCGATTCACTTCCTGTAAGGTATGACTATACTACTATACGTTTAATGAGGCAATATCGTATCGTAGATAAAAATAAAATCATGTGGTTATTAAAGAAAAAAACTTTTTGGAGGAAAAATACAATAAAAAACAATATATGTTTTTTTATTTTTTTGTAAAAAGAACAAATGAATTCTAAGAATCTATAAAGTTACTTTTACATTTAAGCTGCACAAACAAACGGCACTACACTTTCTCCAGGGCGCAATGTCGAAAAATGTTTATACCTACAAATTGATACCTCCTAATGTAAACATTTTAATATCATTGGTCTCAAATAGAAAAATATCGAACCATTATCATAGATTTTAAACAATTTTATTAAGTCGATTTTTCCATCTTCTAAAACTTTTTGCCTTTTGGCCAGAAGTTGATATTACATTTCAAGCTTCCTCTCAATAAGTGTTACGTGAATATTCATTATGTTGTCTAAGATCGCATTTCTCAATGCATTGATACAATTTGTTTGCCCAAATTGAGTAAAACAGATTGGATTTCCTTTAACAACCGTAACAAAATTTTATAATTATTAGTCAACGAAATGCAAACTAATCTTGTTCAATACATATTACTTCATAAATGTTCAGCTCAAGCAACCAAAACTAAAAGCTAAAGTGGCGACAAATACATGTTACCTGGTTATAATGAAAAAAGTTTCAATGGATTTTACAAGCTCACATACAAACATACATAAAAGTTGGAGATAGTTGTCATTAGTTCCACTTAATGCTTGAGTAAGTTTTGTAATCACAAAAATAAAATATCAAAAAACTTTGGTTTTTCTTTATGCACATACATATATAATAGGGTAGGTCATAGATATTGCGTCATCGACTTTTCGATAGCTTTTGGTATGAGGAAGAAAAAGTTCCTTCGCGACACAGCAAAATAAACATTTTCGAGGGGACGAAAATTAAATTTTTTTTTGGCCATATGAACATTTTAAAAGTGATGAAAATGAAGAACACCGCTCGACGATCTGAAGATGACCTGCCATATTTAAAGTACCGTGCATCTAAAGTACCGAGCAAATTTTATACAAACCGTGAAGCGATCATGTCACCTATGCTGGCTGAGCGAAGTAAAATGAGTCGAATGAAATCCAAGCAATATTTGCCAGCAAATATTTGAATTTTGAAATAAATTTACACATTTTCACATATTTTTTTTTTTCTATTAAATCAATCATATTAAATCATAATCAAACATAATTTAATAATAACTCAAAATAATAATCACCCTGATTACGGTCGGCGAAATCGTATTTCGCCAGCTGTCGAAATAGAAGGCGTTTAAAGTATTTTTTTGGTACCACGAAATACAATCGACAGCCAATAATTTCTAATAGATAAAATCTAAAAATTTTTGTTGTAAAACTGGGCAGCACTGGCTAAAAATGACAAATAAAAAATTTTACTCAAATAATAAAAGTAGTTACACATTTTATTGAATGTTGCATCATCCGACAAAGACGGCGAATATAGTAAATCCGATTTTATTGCTTTTTGAGAAGAAAATTGCCGCTAGAATCTGGCGAGTTCTCAGAATGGTTTTCTCTAAGAAGTGATAGAGTGCAATTTTAATCTAACTGCTGCCTTATTTGCTGTTAGCGTAAATTGTTCATTTGATTATCCTGCGGTAACTCGA
This sequence comes from Sturmia bella, assembly GCA_963662145.1. Classification (NCBI taxonomy): domain Eukaryota; kingdom Metazoa; phylum Arthropoda; class Insecta; order Diptera; family Tachinidae; genus Sturmia; species Sturmia bella. The sequence goes on along the minus strand of OY759172.1, from coordinate 66,644,978 downwards.
CATCGAGAATTCTTGTGGAATAATTCAATACATAATTTTATTGGCCACGAAGGCTTTCTTGTATTGGTATTGAATAATAAATAAATAAATAAATAATATTTTTAATTTGTGCTTTTTGTCATAATATAGCTTCATCTATCCCTTAGCATTGCATATCGGTGGCCCCAATGCATTAAATTCTTGCCACATTTTGCTGCACTCATCTTTTAAAACGAATTTCAAGCAGGCTTTCCAAAAATCTCTGCTAACTTGCTCCATCACTTCCTGCATCATAAATTGTTTGGGTGGTCTCATTTTTTTTTATTCTAAATAACAGTCTACATTTTTGACAGCAGAAAACAAATTTTAATTCTTACAGTACAACCTAAATTAGCGCGTCAAGCGTAATATTGTTGTCTAAGCCCTCCATTTTGTATGGAAATTGGTGGTTTAGACAACAAAAATACGCATGATGCTCTAGTTTAGGTCGGTCTGTTATGGTTTGTTTGAACTCTTTTGATTTATTTCAGCGTACATGAATGCAGCGTACACGATTTTCATGACAAATTGGCTTTGCATCATAAGGTAAATTGTAATAGTTTAGATAATCACCCTTATTGTGTTTGGCGTAGTTTAAAAACGACAGTTTACTTTGTTGTAGTCAATTTAAAAATCGCACTTTTGACAGTTAAATGCGTCGTCAGCCACGATTGAAATTGGATTGCGTTCTTGTGGTAGATTTTGAAAAGTTTCTCATTTTTTGCAAATTCGGCATCATTTTTCAAAAACGTCTCAGGCTGAGACCAAAAAACTGCATAGAAAACCCCCCGAGATGCACAACTTGTGTCTACTGTATTTTCTAAAATATTTCTTGTGTACAAAATTTGAAAGTGGAAATATTTAGAGAAGAAGATTACAAAAAAATCTGCATTTGCAGATTTGTCAGACTTTTACCGTATAAATTGTAATTTGACAAATTGACAACGAAAAATCATTTTCGTTTGAGTTGACATTTCAAAAATAAGAGTTGAGAAAAAGTAAAAAAATTGGAATTTGATTGTGATTTTTATGAGATGTCGTGGTGCAACTGTTTTCCTCCTGTCCAAAATTATCGAAAAACCGATTGCTGAATTCACCCACCCTAATATATAGATTTAAAACAAAATACATATGTATATAGCTTCAAAAACAAACAAAAAATAAAGCTGGTTGCATTACAAAAACAAAACATGGTTTTTTAATTAAAAAATTAAATAGTGCTTAAAAAAATAAATCTAGAGCAAAAAAATTTTTACTAGAATTTTCCATAAAAAATGCAAATTTTGAATCACAAATATAAACTTTTTTCATAAAACAACATTTAGCAAATTACTTGTTTACAGAATCTAAATTTACTAAGAGTTTAAGCTCTGGAAGACATCAATAAAGCTGTGAATGCTTGAAAAGAAAAAATAAGCTGTTTTATAAATATCTATTTATTTATTGGCGCCCCGCCAATATTGTACATTTTTTTTTTTTATTATCTTATGGTTTGTTAAAATTGTCTTAATTTATTCATTAAATTCCCTTTAATTTATGTCTTTAAAATGTATAATAGTTTATATTTTTCCTTGCTGACAGCTTAATAGTGCGACCAACTTGGCAAATATGGCCATTTTGTTGAAACAATGTGTTCAAGTCTCTAAATATTTTATGTAAAATTGCTCTATAAGGCAAATTGTGTGCGGCTTATATTTTTAGTAACTTAAAAAAAACGCAACCTTGAAAAGAAGATGGCAATACAACAGATTTACAAATTAACTAATATGCTGTTTTTGTTAGCGAAGAGAAAATTAGAGAAGTCATGAGTGGCAGGCCCACGCGAGCTTAAAGTGGAACTAATAGTACTCCCAAACAGTTTTTAAGTGGTACAGTTTTAGTCACATTTCTAAGCAATTTAGTTTGGATTTACATACATAACTGTGAGAAATTATTTTTTTTATTGTTTTTTTTTTTTTGCTAACAAGCACTTTTATGACATTGTGCTTAATTTTTAACACTTGGTTTTAATGTGGCTCGACGAGAGTGAATAATATTTAGTTTTGTTTTTAAAAGCAAACTTATAATAAAAAAAATATTGCTTTTTACATATTTTCAAAATTTGATGATTTTGCTTAACCCTTGAACGCACACTACTGCACATGTGCAACATGCCTTTTTTAAACTACTGAATATCCACTAATATGAAATAAAATTAATTATTAGTATGGAGTTTTCCTGCACTATATGTTTTTCAACTTTTATTGTATTCGTAGACCAGTTACTAGTTCAAAAGATTTACTATTATTTTTTATTATTATTATTATTATTTATTTATTTAAGAAAATAGTAATACATAAATTTAAAGGTCATCTCAGCGGCCTTATTAGGGTTAAAGAGAGGCTATTTTTTTTGGACATTACTCGTATTAATAAATAATAATATTAATTTAACTTTATAGTTGTACTACATATATCATTTACAATTGTTAATTAGTTCAACGGGCTGGAGTTCGATCAGAATTGAGAAAGATTTTTTTCTTTGCTAAAATTGTGGTCGGCTCAAGACCGATGAAATAATTGAATATAATTGAATTTATGCTTAAAAATCGCTGGGCGCCCACGGACGCTTAATATTTTCCCCTTTGCATCCTCCTCGCCCTACATACCTAATTCCGGTACAATACAAAGCATATGTAGGAATCAGCTCCTGAATACTGGTCCCAGATGAAAAAAAAAAACGTGCAACTCCACGTTTAACTATATTATTGTTACAGCTGTATAGTTACAGCAGTATAGTTCACCAAGTCTGAATTAGCTCTTCGCTGCAAACTGATGACACCTCTTTTTTCAGAAATTTAAGGCAGGCTTTCTTGCAAAAACCACTATTTAAAATAACTATACTTATGTGCATATGTATGTATGTATATTTGAAAAAAAATATATTTTTTTTTTCGTCGTCATAAACATTTAATGAATTCATCGTCTAAGCACGTTTGTTGGGCCAGTCTCTCTAATTAACTGTTAATAAAACACAAAGAGAGACTCGAACGCGTACAAAATTGTTTGCCCGTTGGAAAAACGAACCATGCAAAATATTATTGCAAGTAGTTTCTATTTTATTTAATTCTTAATTTAAACGTTTAAAACATATTAACAAGGTTTCTTATGCACATGTCAGAAAAGAGTTAATCAATAGGAAGTGTTAATTGCGTACGTCATGCAATTTCTTTTTTCCATATAACAAGATTTTACTCTGTACTACATAGCTTTTGGTATGAGGAGACGACATATCAAAAAAAAAAAAAAAACAATTTTCGAGGCGCCCAACCTAAAATTTTTTATATGGGAGTCACACTAAGGAATTGTGGTACAATATTGGTGTGTTGTTGGAAATGTTGGAATTTATTGGGTATTGGTAATCCTGTTAAAGGGCACCCTGGGGCTCGTTACCACTACAGTAGGACCATTTTAATCCCCGTAATAAGAAAAAATAAATCTGGCCACCTCGAAAATGATTTCGTCGATATGTCGTAGAACTTTGTGTTCCTTCTACAAAGAGCTTGTGAAAATTTGATGACACAATATCGACAAATTTTTATCCTTGCAAATAGACCCAGCCAGATAGTCAACTGCCTTATGAAACTTTAAGCGCCCGCTTGGCACTTCAACCACCCTGTAACTATTTTTCCTAGTTCCGGCACAATGCACTGCACCTATGGGGGCTGTTCCCTGAGTACCGGTCAGAATTAACAAAAAATATATTTTTTGGGCTGCAGTGAAATTTTTAAAGATGAGTTTTTGCATGACAACTGAGAGGGCAGAGGATGGACATAACATCAGTTTCTCCACTAGATTGCTGCGTAGGCACTGAAAAACCTTTCTGTTTTCTTGTGATCATTATGGAGATTGTTCAGGTCAGCAAAAGTTGCACTTGAGGTTGGCGCAATCACAGAACCCCCTGGTTCCTAATAGTGCCACGACAAAATTGTATATTCCTTTTTTTATAAAACTGCACTGGGTCAAGTCTATGGTATGATAAATCTAACAGTGAAGACCGTTCTGAAAATCTATTTATTTGAAATCATATGAGCTTGATTTTTGAGAGAAATTCTTGATTGCTCTCATTTTACCAGACTTTGCACAAAACGGACGAGAGTCAGCTTATAAATATACATAAATCGACAACAGTAAATTGCTCTTCAAATGCCGTAGTAGCAAATATCAGCCATATTTTTTTTCTCTTCCAAGTGTTTCTGTTCGTTATCGACTCGTGTTTAACGGTTTTTTAGTTATTAAATAATGTCTCTTTTTCAAACACTCTATTTACTTCTTTGTATTCTAAACCATTTTGGTTTTAAACTCTAATATCGCTTGTTGCCAGCACACTTTTAACTTTATTGTTCTTTGGCAAATATTTCAACTCTTTTATTATTTTACTGGTAGTTGTTGTTTGAATTGATAAAAATGTGCGTGTGTGTGTGTGTGCATGTGTTTGTAAGTGGCATAGAAATAAAAATTAACTAATATAGAAATAAAGAGAAAAAAAAAACAAATATATAAATAACTGTGCTGCATTGCATGTAGTTTACGAGGAGCAACGCGGTTGCAAACACACCTGGTATATTCAAATACAAAAACACATACACACACACAAAATGAATGCAGTGCAGCAGGGTATGGATTACCATAACAAATTAACGAAGTGTTGAAAATGTGTAACTGTATGAGGCTTAAATTTAAATAGCGGCTCTCTTTCTCCTAAACTTCTAACAACAGCAGCTAAAACAACAAACATTTGTACGAGTAATAATTCATAAGCAATGGTAACAATGCAAACAGCAATACCAACAATGAAGTTATAAGCTTCCCAAATGCAGCTAAGCTGCGGCATTAAGACTTAAATTTATTCTGAACGTCAGTCAGTCAGTCAGGCGGTTGGTGTATTTTGCATGGAGCCCAGTTTGTGCTCAACAAAAGAGAATTATAAAAATCACAAAAATCCATTTAAGAATTTGTCTTTAGTTTGGTTGATTCCATCAATAAAGTCAATAACTTGCAATGACTTTGATGAAGAACTGCACACATACATATATACACACATACATTTGTGTGTATTTATGTATGTAAACATGTATTCTATGGAAGCAAATGGATGGAATGAATGAATGAATGAATAAATGTTGTGTTCTTGCCAAAGCTTTAAATCTGGCACATAAAAGACCCGCCTTTTCTTCTTTTTTCCTTCGTTTGCCTGTATTGTATTCTTCTTTTTATGACTTAAATAGAAGTGTTAAAATTGCAGACATGTTTAAGCATGTTATTGATTTGTATTGTTAATGTAATAATTTGCATACAAAAGTAAAAATAGTTTTAAGCTTTTCCAAAGAAGACCTGACACTTAATTTTGTTAAAGTAATAATATTAATAGACTCATTCGAAATTAGCCATTAAAAGCTCATTACTTCACTTGTCAAAGTGACAAATTGTGGAAACGTTACGGTAGAAGATTGTTGCATTGTTGAAGTTTTGTTTATATGGCATAAAAGAAAGGCCTACATACAGTGATATAATGTTTACATACATATGTATGTGTATAAGGCGAAAATGCAGTTAAAATATATAAAAGAAATTCAAAGCAAATATAATTTAAGTAACATGCCCTTTAATTGAAATTGTTGCCCTAATTTTATATAGTTACTGCTTTTTTTTTAATACGAACAAAGTTTTCTTTTGTTTGTATTGAAAACAAAAATAATTTTATAATTTTTATTATCTTTTTTAGCACAGTTATGCGAATGAAAACTTCGTTCGCATTTAGTAAAACACGCAGTTATTTCATTTGTTTTCTTACACAACCACACAAGTCTATTATTTATAGTGTAAGAATATTATTGCAAATTCCTAAAAATTAAAATGTTTATTCTGACATAAAATTAGCGAAATAAAATTTAAAATTATTCCACATGCAAATAAAAGTTTACTGAATTCATTTAGCAAAAAAAAACTAAATAAAACATTTTTTAAATGCAGAGCGTTCAAAAACAACTGCAGGCGCTTGCTTATCAAACAACATTCTTAAAGTATTTGTTTTCTAACGGTTGGTTTTACGATTTGCTATAATTTTAAATACGAGAAATGTGCGATTTGCCACAACTTTGGTATGTTTAGCAGGATTTTTATTTATTAAAATTTCATAATATGTATTTTTTAATAGTTCGACAAATAAAACGTTGATAATGTTGTTTATTATTGAAATTGACGTCAGCACTGAAAAGGGAAATAACTGATAGTCCGTCAATTAATTATGCAAGCAAGCTAAAGGGTGGCTTAATTGGAATTTCATTTTTAGTTTTGCAAAAGGAAACTGATCAGCAAACACTTTTCGAAAAAAAACGTGAGACTGGACAGAGTTCATCCCATCGTATTACACAAGGGTAAGTCATGAAATTAGTGAACAGATTTTTTGCGATTTGTTGTATTTTAAAATGCGTAACATGAAAGCCTGGCTTACGATCATTTTTCGCTTTTCGTCACCAGATATCGTAAGACAAGTATTACAACGTAAATGTGGCATGTGGAATATCGAAAATAAATGAATTAATAAAAAACGTTGTGTCGAACATAAAGCAGTCATGATATGTTCCCCAGCAAATAAGTCCTCAGCTGAAGTTTTCCTGTCTTCTTTAAATATGTTGATCAATATAATTTTATTAAAAATAAAAACTATAATTTTAATAAAAACAAAAACATAACATAACATAACATAACATAACATAACATAACATAACATAACATAACATAACATAACATAACATAACATAACATAACATAACATAACATAACATAACATAACATAACATAACATAACATAACATAACATAACATAACATAACATAACATAACATAACATAACATAACATAACATAACATGGATGCTGCTGTCGTGTATGGACTTCATAATAATGATTCAATGAATTTTTGATAACCTGGCTGCTGTCAGGTAAAATAATCACGGCTAACAGCCAGTTATCGCCGCCTTTTTCAAATACCATAAATAATTGAAAATGTTGCTTAGCAAAAATTTTACAAATAGTCCCAGTGTGCCTTATTTTCGATTTAATCACTGTTAGTAAAATACTTATTTTTACAAATTTTTGCAGCCGCCTTAAAACCTGCTTTCGACTTATAACACAAGTCACACATTCTGGTAAAAATATTGCCAGCCCGCGAATATGTTATAAAAATTTACCAATTGAAACCAAACTCGCGCTAAATGCCATACAATTCAAATGCAAGTCACGTATCAAAAGCTATTATTAAATAAAAAAAAACTAGTTTTGGTTTGCATTTGATTTAGTTTTATTGTGGTTCAAATTACACATTTTTTTTTGTTAGTACAAGTGGATGCATACATGCATTTGAGTGTATGTAAAAGTGGACAGACACTCTTGGACAAACGTTTGTATCAGATTTATGACAGTGTCTTACATTTACGATAAATTTGCCGCACATCTTTTAGCTCTGGGGGCATTTGCAGCCTCAGCAGTTACCATTTAAACAAACTTCAGCAAGTTTGTACACGTTTGCCTTGAAAGGATGTTTCAGGTCATTTGCTGCATTTACACTAAACGGTATTGTTGTACATTGTAATAGAAAAAAAAAAACAGCGCACACACACACACACACACACACACACACACACACATACACACACAAATAGTGTAATTAATTGCCAATGAAAATTTCATAGAAAAACCAATGACAAACAACCGTATTGATGGCTGGGGCTTCGCATTTCAAGATATTGGTCAGTGGAGAGTCAGTCGAATGAAATATGGCAGGCAATAAATACAAGTACATAAGCACACACACACACACACATACATGGCATTTTTTTACAAACACAATCTGCTGTTTGGTAACAATCAAAATTTATTTTAATATCTTGTTACTGTTTGTTGCTTGAGTTTGCTTAAGGAGAAACAACCCATCTTGCCACAAAATAGTTGCCAGCTGCGTTAGGGGCTCAAAAGTAAAGACATTATTATCTTATTTACAATTTCAATTGCAATTACAATTTGTTATACAGCATTCTTTTCTTTGAATAAAATATTTATGGAATTTATTTAATTAATATTTCTTCTACAAACATGCAACAAGCAAGCGCCAATATGAACATGAATACATACATACATATTTATTCGAAATTGCAGGAAATTCGCTAAGAGAAGCTTTTTTTTTGCAATTTATCTCTAAATTTATTTATTTGTTTTTTTTTTTTTTTGGGCAAATTTAATAATCAATTCTTATGAACTCATTAAATGCTATTACCTCACATTCATTCATCTTTCTGGCCAGCCATCAATCAATCTACCATCCAAACATGTTTCGATTACATACATACCATTATTATTAATACATATTGAAGTGAACTGTAGAAATCAGCAAATAAATATTAAAGAAAAAATTGTCTGCAATTTTGTTATTTTTGGCTTTTAGTAAATGGCAATTGCAATTTAAACAACTGGTCTAGTTTACCGTAAACAAACATTGTTGGAGCCATCTACGTCTAATTTGGGGCGTTGCATAAGCAAGACTTTTTTTTTAAAGACTAAGCGTATGGATGAATGTGTTGCCAGTTTTGTATAGAATACAAAGAACTTAAGTACACATACTCGGCCGAATGGATTTGCACAAGCATAAAAATTTTTCCCTATTGCGGTAGCGATTTTTCAGTAGTTTTTGATATAGGGGGAGAAAAAAGTTCCACTAGAACTTAGCGAAAAAAATAGAATATTTCCGAGGTGTCCGAACTTCAATTTTTGGTATTTATGTATGGGAGCCACCGCCCTCTAAGGAGGCATGGCATCGAATACACTGATCCCATATAATGTGACTGCGAAAAAAATTAAATGAAAAGAACGAAATGACTCCTTGAGAGCAGTTGTTCAGCCCATTTGTGAACCATAATTCCGCCAGAACTTTTTCGTTTTCCTTTTTCCCCCTATTATGGACAAAACTTTCCTTGCGACAAAAAATGCCGAATGCAAATAACTAGGTATTATAAATTCAGAAAAGCAGGGGATTTTTTCCAACTTTTCTTAAGGCAGATACTAAGAAAAAACACAAATTTTTTTTAAATTATTTCAAACATATGAATTATTTTAAAATTCCATTTTATTGCTCAAAAGTTAGCCTTTTGGAGCTTAAATCATTAGCCAAGAGTGATGTTCGACACCATGTTCATTCCAAGTTCATGGCTCATGGACCACCCCAAAAGTCAACATTTTATTTTTCATTTTTATAACTTTATTTTTTATTATTCAAATATGAACTTAATTATTTATTTGCTTTAAGAGCCAATTGAAATGTATTAATTTAGGTCCAAAAATGAACCTTTTCAAAAAAAAAAAAAATAAATAAAAGTAAGAGTTTCAAAAATGAAAAGAAATGTTTGCTGGGTTAAAGGTTTGCCATTTTGTTCATGGGAATTATGGAATAAGTAGTTAAGTTTCAAACAAGCTTTTAAGAATTTTTCAAGTCTACTGATGAGTTGATTAGCACCAAAGAAATGTCGTCGGCATATAGACAGCTGAAAAAGACAGCAAATGTTTTTTTAAAAAGGTTCATTTTTGGAACTAGATTAATTTATTTTTTATTTTTAGTTTTTTATATTTAGTTTTGCACTAATACAGAGTGTTGCAGCCTGAAATGTTTTTCAGCAGCATAAGTGAATACCCTGAATATTTTTTAGGTGTTGAGTATTTGCTATCAAAATGTATATTAAAGAAAAGCATTTTTTCAACAAAAATTCACACATTCAAGGCATGACTATAAAACATAATTAATACATAAATTAATTTATGTGTGTGTGAAACACACACACACATACACGCGATTGCAGCCCTCTTTAAACACCAAATAAGCAAACAAGCCACTACCAATTGTGGTGACCAACTCCTAAAGTGAGTCAAATGGCCATTGGTAACACGCCGTCGTCGGCCATTGATAAGTTGTTTTGCTTTTATGAAAAACAAAATTGCATACAATGTAATTTTGTATATTTAGTTTTGTTTTAGTTCTACTTTTTCTTTGTTGGCATTTGTCTGTTTTGATTTAATTTATTGAAGTTTTGTTTGGTGTCTACTTTATGTTTTATTACAATCTTATTACATTATCTCGAAGGTGTCTCTTTAATTGAAAATGCTGAACCGACGCAACTGTTTGTGCAATCTCAAGCGTATTCATTTGTCTGACTATGACTGTGACTTGGCTGAAAACATTTTTCGAATTCCTTGGCAAATAACTGTCATCGTTTCAGGGTTAAAGGCTTAATTATGTGCAAGACTAAAGAGCGTGAGATATAAAATTATATTTTGCTTTTTGATAAATTTTTTCTCGCCTGTTCACATGTCATCCATGTGTATTACAAGTTTTGAAACTAATTCTAATAAATATTATGAAAAATTTAAGTTTGCTTGTTGCTTATGTTGCAGAAAAGCGTAATAAATAATTATTTGCAAGCACAAGAAATTCATTTAATGTTTCGTGCGAATGAGCCACATGACAACAGGGACCAGGTGCTTGAGAAGTTTTTTGATTTAAATGATTTAAAATGCAATAAATGTCATGCTGGTGGCTTTTCTTCAAATGCTCAAAGAACTCGGCTTCGCGGGTCAATTGTGTAAAGGCATTTTATTTTATTACATATGGTTTTATTTCAAAAGAGTATTTTCAACGTCATTTCATCATTCGTGCAATTTAAAAGCAGTCTTTACTTTGGATAGGAGCCAATTTCAAACTGAACGGCCTTGTTTATCAATATCCGATAAAACGAGATCACACGCATGTGAATCCATAAATATCATCAGATGAAACCTGTACCACAGGCACACACACTCGCACTCCACTCATTGAAGAGCAAATATCTGTAATTCCTAAGCCAAATACGTTGCTAGGTTCACCTTCCTTGGCGATGAATAACCACATGATTTATTTATTCAGACGCTGAAACTTACATTTTCATTTGTTGAATTTCAATTTTAAATCTCGTCTTAATGTCAATTTGCTACATTTTTGTTTTTGTTTTTGTTTTTTTTTTTGCTCACAACAACTAAGAGCTTAAAGTGAAATGCAACTTTATTTGGATCACCTTGATTTAAATTTTGAAATTAAAACGGTTTTAGTTGATCTAAAACGAACGCGTTTGTTGTTGTTGTTGTTGCTGCTTAATTATGTCTAATTTTGTAGATTCTACAACTTAATTAGAAATAATTTGGACAGCAACAATAGTTGTTAAAATTTTCCGATGTCAGTTTTGGTTGCTGCTGGTTGTCGTTGTTGTTTTTGTTGTGGTGGCTTAGCTGCATGTTGTTTGTTGGCAAACCAGTTCATGTAAAACGGACGTCCTTTCCATAATGAAATGCAAACAGGTTTGTTGGGTTTATTTTCTGCTGGCCGCTCTGCTAAAAATGTACCGTCAAATAATGTCTGTTGTTTGGTTTATTAGGATGACGATTGTCCACAATTAAGTGTTTATTGGCAATTTGTTAATAATTATTTAATAATAACAGCAATTAACAGTTGCCTTATTTCAATTGCCAATGCAGGCACTTATGAGTGGTGAACAGAGCCATTGTAGATTAAGAAATTGTGACATTTTAAAGGCGGAATCACCTAAAATCTGGAATGAAAATCAGCTGACAGCTGAGCTTTACTCCAATCAGTACGTACGTTTCCGTTAGAGCAAAGTACGAAAGTTGGGCAACTTTTAAAGGCCGAGGCACCGTACGCCATCCTTTGCCTTTTTCAACCGACAGCCAAGTTAAAACATGGCTTCTGGTGATGAGAGTCATTAGATTGAATGCGTCTCTATCAAAGCAAAGTACAATCGTTCGCCAACTTTTAACTTTGAACGAACGTTGAAGACCTGGGGCCAAATTCTGGCACTCGTGATTGAACGATTTCGTTATAGAATGCTGTGTGTTTGTTGCTCATTTTGTTTTTGCTCTACATTGTTTTTATTATCGAGTATATTCGATCACGAATGCCAGAATCCGGCCCCTGAGTTAAAAAATCGTCGTATAAACTGGGTGTTACACCAGCAGATATGTTGTACAAACATCAAATCTACACTGAAGTATGATTATGTCTTAATAATAACATTTTCATACAGTCATTCATTTTCTCCTTTTCATTTACATTTTCCCCAAAAAAAATTTTCCAAGTACATATGAATACCCACACACACACACACATAAAAATATATAAAATATATTTATGTATAATCAGCTGTCAATTGGTAGATTGCTGACTATATCAGCAAACTTTTTCTTTTAAGCGTCCTTACATGGCCCAGAAACTGATTAATCAATTGGACACAAAGAAAAGCGACAAATTTAAGGTAGAAGAAGGTGATTTGTGCGAAATTAGAACGAAATCGTGCTGTTGCTTAAAGCACATGTGTTTTATGTTGTTTTAGTAATGTAATAAGTGGTAGTAGCTCAGAGTGTCGAATCATAAGATAAAGACTACTGGAATATATGTATGCAGATCACCAGTTCCTTTACCACGAAAACTATTGATTTCTACTCAAAACTGAGAGCATAAGTGACCACTTTAATCGCGCAAAAGAGACAAAAAAGACTAAAATTCAGTTGAAAGTTATGAATTTTTCATCAACTCGAGTCTACTGATGAGTTGATTATCATCAACGAAATGTCGGTGTCATATGGACGGCTGAAAAAGACAAAAATTATTAGTAAGGTCTATTTCTAGACCTAAAATAATACTAGAGTTTTCACTCTAATTCCCCAAAAATCAGTTATAATTAAAACTCTAGCTTAACAAAACTTTTCTGTAATTTAGTCGCAGCTTAAGCTTGACTGCAGTAAATCAGTGAATCGTTTATTATTGATGTGTTTTAGAAATGGAAATTTGGCAACATTGTAAAAGACGTCAAACAGCTGATGGTTTGCACTGTTCGTTGACGGAAATTTAAGCGTTAAATTTTCTTCGCTTCAATGTGGTTTCAGTATTCATTGATTCAAGGATTTATTAATTTAAACTTGAAGACGGACTAGCAGTGATTTTTTTGGGCCTTAATGGGATTTTGTTGAGGTGATGTTTTTCCAAACAACTGCGTTTTTCCAAGATTTTTAACATTTTTTTTCGGTGTAATATTAAAAATAAAATCGCCTGATATAATGTTTTTAATACTACCTTTCCTTGGCATAGAAACGACAGCTATAAATGCCATAATAAAGACACATCATGATGGTTCTCTATCTTCTTTTTTTTTCTAATGATGTATTGACACAGTGTAGTACCTCTCTTATCAAAATGAACTTAAATTACAAAAAAAAAATAATAGTGTAAATAAAATAAGACTTGAGAAAAAGTAAAAAAAAACTTAAGATTTGGGCAAGTCGAAAATTAAGTCCTTTTCTTTGCCGATATCGCTGGCGCAATATGGGCAAATTTTGATCCTTCTAAGTCGTACCGCCTTAATGCTGTTACACCAATTACGAAAATCCTTTTTCAATTCCTTTGTGACAGGTTCATACACAAACGCAACAACTGCCAACATTTTAATTTTGATTGTTTCTCCAACATTTCAGTTTTTTGACTACTTGCACATTTGTTTTATTAATATTTTTTTTTTGTTTTGTTTACATTTGTATTCAGCTCTGCTGTCTCTAAGCGAAATTTAGTTTTGTAACTTGTATACTTAAATGAAATTCTTTTAATCGAAATACAGGTGTCAAATTATTTTTGCGTCCATAAATGGTGGCAAAGTGTGGAAATATGCCAGATTAGTATGCACATGCCTTTGCGATTTCCCCCGGGATTTGCTAACAAACTTCAAAAACTCTAAATATTTGTCATGTTTTTGCTGTTTCTCTTCTTGCAAACTTTTAAAATTTTATTGCGCAAACTAAAGCAGGCAACCAAATCTGAAAAATGTATAAATGAAAAAACTAAATCATAAATGTAAAAAGCAGAAATTAGTCTACTTAGAAAAGTATTTATGTATTTCTTAACCACCATCAGCAGCAGCAGCAGCAGCAGCAGCAACGAAAACGATAAAAACACGTCAAAATTAATTACCCCCAAACAAACTAAAAGAATTTCTTGAAAAAACTATTTTACCAAATTCGCTGAAATACATGAGACTACAATCTCAATTTAATAACGTGTAACAATTTTAAGGTAAAATTCAAAAATTTTCAAGATAACAAATCAATATGAAAACAATAACGATTTGCTACGATTCGCCATTTCATATGAATTAAATGAAAATGTATCAATGTTTGTGGTTTTCTGAAACACACAAAAAACACAAACGATACAAAGAATTTTTCTCAAATTCTATATAAGTGAATGAAAATCAAATTAATTTTATATATTGACCATATAAACTGCTGAAACGCATAAACATTTCAAATATGATTTTTGTATTTTTAATAAGTCTGTCTAAAATTTAACACGTACGACAGCGATTGAGTTTTTGCTGATCAGCAGGCAGGCAGGCAGGCAGGCAGGCAAAAGGAAAACAACAAAAACTTGAAATCATTTTCAATATTGATGGCGTATGTTGTTGCTTCGCTGGCCGGCTGTTGTTACAATTTGTATTATGAGTTTTGTTTGCTACACAATTGTCTGCCACCCAATTTTGTTGTTCACTAACGTCATCATACACTTATGGTGATTCCGGTGTTACAAATCTTCGATCATGTTTTTTTTTCTCCAATTTTTTTGATATGACTTTTCTATACAAGGCACTTGGACTGAACGACATTCGTAGAAACACTTTTAAAACTACGCCTCATTGCATCACTTGCACTTTTAAAAAGTAAAATGGCCTAAAACTTTAAGTACTTAAGGGGAAGGACAGCTTTAAATAACATTATGAAAATGTCACAAATTTTGTGAATAACTAAAACCGATTGTAATACTTGCTACAGGAGAGAATGGAAATTTAAAATCGTCTTTTTAAGCTGTCTTTATGCCGCCAACATTTCGTTGATGCTAATCAACTCATCAGTAGACTCGACAAAACTTAACAGAATGTTTGACACTAAACTGCTTATTCCAAAATTCCCATGAACAAAATGAGAATCAGAAATCAGACTTATGGAATAAGTGGTTCAGTTTCAGTTTTTAAGTTTTTTCGATGCTACTGATGAGTTTGCAGCAAATCGATGGCTGAAAAATGCAGAAAACATGAATAAGGTCTATTTTTAGACCTAAAATAATACATTTGAATTGGCTCTATAGCAAATTATTAATTTAGCTCAATTTTGGAAATTTAAAATTTTCGGTCTAAATGCCGGTACGGTGGAAATTTGAGTTTCATTTGAGTGAATCGTTCGTTCTCTTTTAGTCAGCTAATGTGAACTAGTTCTTTTTTTTAGTTCACATTTCTGACTGTTACACATTCTCTTTAAGGATATTTTTAAAACTGATAGTTAATATATATATAAAATCATTGTTATGAAATAAAATCATATGAATGCAAGCGAAAAGAATACAGAATAAAGAAAGCCGAGTTCGAGTATAAAATTAAAAATTAATACAGAAACATTTCATTCATTCGGTTGAATTAATTCCTGAACGAAACAAACCTTATTTTCTCAATTCTCACAGATTCACAGGAAGAAAATATTGGAAGCTGTTTAATATTTTTAAGCAAAATTATTTCGCTTACCTTCTCTCGGCCATAAACTAGATGTACTTATTTAGTTTGTCTAGTGACTTTAGCCAAGAAACTAAAACAGACGAACAACCAGACAGAAATCATAAAACACAAGAGCACCAAATCACAAGAATAAAATTCATACGAAATAAATACACTGCAGCAGTGGAAATAAAAATCACACACGAAATTTAAACAAAAAGTATTTTGCAAAAGAGATGAAATGCGAAAAATGATGCGAATTTTGTAGAGAATTTTTTCTCGTCCACAGACAGTGTACTCGTATGTGGTGTAGTGTGTGAGTGTTTGTATGTGTTTGTGAGTGAACGCTTTTAAGCCAAGTTAGTTTTTTTTGGGGTGATTGTGCGTTTTTTATTTTGTATGTATGTTTCTTTGAGTTGAATGGAATTGAATTGAATTCAATATTTTAGAGATTCTGTGCAGAGATTTAATTTTGTGTTTTATGAGTTTTTATTTGCTTTGTTTTAAATTTCAGTTGCAGCAGTTGGCATTAGGTTTTGATGTGTATAAAAGTATCGCAAAATCTATGATGAATTACAGTTCAACCCAGTGCATTTAGTAGTGCAGTTCAGTTAGTTAGAAAACTAAGTGAACTTAAGAAAATATTTGTGAATTTTCGAAAATCAATCAAATAATAAAAACATGAAATTTTTGGTGAGAACTGAGCGTTGAAGATAAATGTGTTTAAAGAAATTTAAAAACTCAAACTGTACCCTGTGTTTTAGATTCTTTTTGCTTTGATTGCCGCTGCTGCCGCACGTCCTGGCGGTTTGTATGGTGGCTATGGCGGTTATGGTGGTTACGGCCATGGTTATGGCGGCATTAGTTACGCAGCCCCAGCGGTCAGTTATGCTGCACCAGCAGTCAGTTATGCTGCACCAGCCGTCAGTTATGCTGCGCCCGCGGTGACTTACGCCGCTGCCGCACCTGTGGTTAAGGCGGTGGCTGCTCCTGCCATTTCTTATGCTGCTCCTGCCATTTCCTATGCTGCACCCGCTCCTGCTGTGGTTAAGGCCGTTGCAGCCCCTGCTGCTACCAGTTATGCCTCCTTCAGCACTGTAAGTTTTGTTATGGCATTTTTTAATTGAATTGGGATTTTAACTTATTTTTCTTTCTTTGGAAAAGGTGGTCAGCCATCCCCCAGCAATTAAGGCTGTAGCTGTGGCAGCACCTGCCATCTCTTATGCTGCTCCAGCTGTCAAAGTGGCTGCTGCCCCAGCCATTTCCTATGCTGCTCCCGCAGTTTCCTATGCAGCTCCTGCCATCTCTTATGCTGCTCCTGCCGTCAAGGTGGCCGCTGCTCCCGCCATCTCATATGCTGCTGCTCCGGCCATTTCCTATGCTGCCGCTCCCGCCATCTCAGTGGGCTATGGCCACGGTATCGGCTATGGCCATGGTTTCGGTTATGGTGGTCACGGTTACCATTAGGTTCCTTTGTCCAGAGGTACTACTTGCCACTACATCAACTACTTGTGAAATATTGAAAGCCGCCGTTTATTTTTTGCCAGTAACGATTAACGATTTTAGTCAATAATATTTTTGTTTTTACTTTGTTATATATTCATCTTAATTTTAAGGATACAAAACGAGGGGAAACAACAACATCATCGCATCCTCTTTGAGAAACCAGCACGTTTTATTTTGCAGAAAGAATCAAAAAAGTATTTATTTTATTAAATGAAAAAAAAAAACACAAAAATTATATATTTTACTTTAATTATTAAGCGCTAACTTTATTATGTTTCAATTTAACCGCCTTTTCTTCGCTCCAATCGTATGTAATAAGTTTGTCGTTTATTATTTTTCTCTTTAATTTAATTTTATGGCAAGGAAAAAAGTTCATATGGAAAAAAACTTTTGGATGTTTTAAGAACCACCATCAATTTGCATAAATATTTTGTGATTTAAGAAATTAAAATTCAATTAAGTACAGGGTACCTATTCACAGTTTGAAAAGATCTAAGGAAATGAAAAAGTATAAAACGAAAAAAAAAAACAATATGTTTGAATAATAAAAATAAATGAGCTTTTTTCATAAAAAAAAATTCCCAGCCTTTTATTGTTGAGAACGTTTTAAAGCACTTGTGCTGTTGGTGGAGAAAAATGTTTTAAGCCAGACAAAAGAAAGCTATTGCAATTTGTTCTACAAGGACTTTAGTGCAATATGATTGCTAAATATTATTAAAAAGAAAAAAAAAAAAAAAGACGGAAAATAAACGTAAGTTCATGAATACACATGAGGGCTGATGGGAAACGTAATGGCTTCGAAGAAATCATAATTTAGCTTTATGTATATCTTTAAAAGGAAAAAAATAGTCCTTATTTTACAAGAACTTTAGTGCAATATGATCGCTACATACTTGAATGTTTATGAATACGAATGTGTGCTGATGAGAAGCGTAACGGCTTCGAAACAGCTTGATGCACAGCAGACAAAATCATAATTTTGCTTTCTGTGTATCTTTTAAAATCATTAATATCAGTCATAACAACTTTACGAACTCAATAAATATCATGTAGAATAAATTGTTATAAAAGAAATGCTAAGAAACTGCAAAAAAAAAAAAATTTAAAACCTGCACATTCCAGCAGTGACCTGCAAAATTTGGGCCACAGTGTCAATAATATGACTTGCATATTATACAGTACATGTCGGACTACATCCTCCGTGGTCCCGCAAATAAATGCTCATTGAGCATTTAGGGAAAGAAATGGGACGATAAAAACGAATAGGGTTTATTTATTGTCAAAGTGGCCATAAAGCTGTGTTGTAGGAGGAATATATTAAACTTCTTGAGGATAGTACAGACAAAGCTGATACATTCAGTAACAAATGGGCCAACATCAGTTACATAATAAGATGGATTATTACCTAGTATTAACTGGAACTTTTAATTTTTTTTTCGCTTTTATAGCAAAAGGTGTGTCTGTCTATATTTTTGTCCTACAGAATATTGTACTTATTTCAATATTTTCCCGTCACTAATTCCCCCTGAAGAAGACTTATCGATGTGTGTATTTCATGATCAAAACAAATCTCGAAAATACATACTCTGTAGACCAATTTTGGAGCCTTCTTTAAAAGTGT
This sequence comes from Sturmia bella, assembly GCA_963662145.1. Taxonomy (NCBI): domain Eukaryota; kingdom Metazoa; phylum Arthropoda; class Insecta; order Diptera; family Tachinidae; genus Sturmia; species Sturmia bella. The sequence goes on along the minus strand of OY759172.1, from coordinate 66,626,173 downwards.
TGCCGATTATTTTTACTATTTTTATCTTTTCAAATCATAATCAATCGCTAATTGATAACTAATCGTCATCAAAATTTAACAGGTATAATTTATAAAACAAAGAAATTAACAAAATCAATTCCTGATGAAGACACATACGACGAAATAAGCACCCCTCGAAATATTTCGTTTTTCCCTTGAATAACTTCTTGCAAAAATATATTTCCCCCCATCGTGAATGATTTTTGTTGGGTGAGTTCTTTCACTAATTTGCTCATAACAGAATAGAATAAGTAAGTTAAAATTAAAAAAATGAATTTATTTACAAAAATATGAAGTTCGAGAGAAACATTTAAGCTGTGAATTCTTTTTTATAATAAAAATTATTTTTTTCTTTTTTTGGGACCATGTGTCGGTTCCTTCAATACTTCCCACAACAGCAGGTATCAAAAATGTTTCTTTAGAATTCTTGAGCTGTAACTTTGTTTTCCGTTTTACTGGCATTTCACATAAAGTTAATTGTTTCATTCTGAGCTCATGATCTCTGGCTAAGCCTTTCTGATATTCTCCCTCAGCAGGCGCGCATCCAGGGGGGGGGGGATATTAACCCACTCCCAAAAATGATAAATATATTTATTTCGCTAATAAGCGATTTACCAATAATAAGACTTTATTTTATGCCATACAAAATTTACCCCCCACCCCACTAAAAGCTTTAGCTGGATCCTGGCCTATCCCTCAGCAAAGAACAGTCAGCAGGCTTTCAAATTAGTGGAATTTCAAATGATTTTTTGCAGAGGGCAATGAAAAACAATATATAAAAAATTAATCTGCAGCCTTGGAGATGGTTTTAATTTTTTATGCAATTAGTTCACTAACAAGCTTTGGATAACTCTAGAGTGTCCGATGCTAGCTCACAAGCAGGAACTAACAGCTAGCTGGCTCTTGTAGGAAGATTAAAGCCATAAATTTAAGGAAGTCGTCAAAAGAATTCAAGGAAGTCGTCATATAGCAAATTGGAATTGAGTATGGTTTTACTAAGAGGATTGTTATTTTAATTGGGTTAAAATGCTGAGATTTCCAAGTATACAATTATGATTTGATTAACTTTTATTATTTTTGTTTCTTTATACATAAATAAGCTATAGGTGTCAAAATTATTTTTCTAACTTTTGTAATCGAAATCAATTACTAACTTTGGAGAATTGAAAGTAATTGTATTTTAATCGATTACTCTATGTGGAAGTCAAAAATAATCTGTAGCATAAAAATAAAGATCCCTGCTTTGAACATTAATTTAAATTTTATAGTCGAACCATATGATATGAAATTGTTAATAATTTTATCGTGCTTGAGTTCTTAAAAAAATAAACATTTTTTTTTTTTACAAAATGTTGATCACTTCAATTTTATCACAAAAAAAAAAATCTTTCTCAATTTTGAGCAAGTAAAAATCGAACTCAAGCCCGATAAAATTATTAATAATTATCGATCCCTGCTTTGGTTAATGATTATTAAGTAAAGGGAAAGTCAAATTGTATAAGTTTTGTTAGATGAGTGGTTTGAGCGGCAGTGCTAAAATTGTGAAAGTTAGCAAGTAAAAAGGTGGTGATGAAAGGCGTTGCTTCTCTGAAGCAGCTGGTCTTTCCCACTAGCTCTAAAATTTTACTTTTCCAACTAATTATTATAAAAAATTAAAGCCCATGCAGGAGTTGAACTTGAGCCAATTAAGATTTATATAAATAAAGAAAAAGTTGTCCACTCTGCTAAATGTCTTTGATGTCTTCTTTGTCTAATTTAGTTAATATCAATCACAAGGATAATATAGAATGAACTTGAGCCTGATAAACCTAATATAGAAATAAAAAATAGTTATAATTTACAATGATAATTATATCTATGAATGAAATTTTATAAAAAATAATCCCTGAACGAAGTCGGCTTACTTTTTGGCTGCAATTTATTGTTTTGGATCCTCTCGAAATAATCTGAAGTACTGCCGATTATTTTTAATTTGTTTTTAATAAAAAATTATCTATTTCATATAAAGTAAATGAATAAACTAAACGAAAATAGTGATGACCCTCATTTTTACTGAAAATTTTAAATCCATTGAACTTCTGTATTGTAATACATTTATATTAAATTACTTTTTCAGGCTTAAGTTCAAATCTTGGTTTGTCACTATTTTAATTAATCATCTTTATTATTTGTAATCGTAATGAAAGTATGTAATCATATCCAGCGTCCAAATTTTAATATTTATTATTACTTAACCGCTACTCAATTCATAGTGTAAAGTACCACGTTTTCAATTTGTAATATGGTTTTTTTGCCTCATTGCAGTTTTGAGAAGCCACTGTGTAAAGACAAATTTGCTTTAGTTTTGAAACATGTTGGCGTTGTTCAATTTACTTTTGTATGTATTTAATTAATTTATAAAAGAATTTTATGGATAAAATGATGGTGAAAAAGGGCCACAAGAATCTGTTTCAATTTTGTTTAACTTAAGAGTCTTTATGAGCTCGTAAGACCTTGCGTGTTGGATTCAAATATGTAACGAATATTTAAGAACTAGTTTTAGGCAACAGACTTCTTAAATAAGCAAAATTATTGTTCCCCCAAAATAAGAAACAAGGAAAACCAAAGAAAATACGTTTAAGTTTTATATTCTAGAGACAACACAAATCAATTAACTTGGTTTTTTCTAATTTTTTTTTATATATTTGGAATTATTTAAGCGCTTTAGAGAATGAATTGTGCTTGTATTTCTCCGGCAAGACAATGTAAAATTGTTTGTCCTTTTAAATATGGCGATAACAAATGTTGATCAATTTCATTTTCACCGGACATGTCTTTAAGCAACCACTGGTTCTCACTTTATTTAGTTTTGAAAAATTGATTGCAACAAGACCACTCACTCACTCACACACTCACTCACGCTCGCAGGCTGGAGACATAGAAGGCATCAATGACCATTGACAAGAATCAGTTGCAACAGCATTAAGACAATTTAATACTCGCTCATTCGTTCGGAGTATCCATCCACTCTAGTATTTATTTATTTGAAGTTAAAATAATTGAAATAAAGTTATATGCCTCGTACTTAGTTAAAACTGCAACAAATTGTTGCTTGTAAGTTAGAAGAAACACACACACATACATACACATGAAATTTAGCATGTTTGGGCGTGTGTGCTGATAAAGTTGGTATGAGCATTTATTTGTTTGATTAGATTTTTTGCTTTGAATTCTTTTTTTTAGGCTTTGGGGTGATTGTACGTTACTTTTTATTTTAAATTTTTGCTTCACTTCAAAAAACAACAAAAACCGTCATTCGCAGAATCTGTGTGGAGAATACTTGAGCTTGATGTGTATAAAAGTGTCGCAAATTCAAACACAAATTGCAGTTCAATCAAACACATTTCAACGTTAAGACATTGAAAAACTAATACAGTTTGCGTGTTGAGTGCAGTGTAGTCCTTTGAAAGCGTCCTTAGTTCCGTTTTAGTAAATTGTAAACAAAAAAACAATTTTTTTCTTCTTTGAAATGAAATACTTGGTGAGCCAGAAATATTATGTGGGGGGGAGTTGTATAGAAAAGCTAATGTGGGTGTATATTGTGTTATAGATTATTTTGGCTTTGGTGGCTTCAGCGGCTGCTCATCCTGGTTTTTTGGGTGGAGGCTTGGGAGGCTACGGCCATGGTGGCTTTGGCATTTCGGCAGCTCCTGCTATTAGTTATTCGGCACCAGCTGTAAGTTACGCCGCCGCTGCTCCAGTTGTTAAGGCTGTGGCCGCAGCACCCGCCATATCGTATGCAGCACCAGCCATTTCTGCTGCCCCAGCTATTTCGTATGCTGCTCCTGCCATTGCTGCTGCCCCAGCTGTTTCATATGCCGCTCCTGCCATTGCAGCCGGCCCAGCTATTTCTTATGCTGCTCCTGCTCCTGCTGTTGTTGCTGCCCCTGCACCTGTTGTTGTTGCCGCTCCTGCTCCTGCGCCTACTGTACTCAAAACAATTGCCACCCCCGCTGCCACCAGCTACTCCACCATCAGTACAGTAAGTAAAACTATACTCTAATCGTATCTTCCAACGTTACAACTTTCCCCCAAAATCGTTCAACTTTGGGTGTTGGTTTGGGCAAACGTCTGGCAGTAAACAAATCTGCCTGTTGATGTTCTTGTTGTAAAGTAGTGCCTGATAATCGCTGTAGATTTTCTGCGTGCCAGGTCTACCACTACTTTTATTTATGTGACAGATCATCATCACATCATGATGCTACCTGTGCCATACACTTTGACTAATTCTTTGACCATAAATTAGTGCATTAGCGAACTGCATAAGTACATAAGAGGTTTGATATTTGAAATTGTCTCTCCAAATACATCGATAACCGATATGACTGGGCTTGAGGGTGGATTCAGCCATTAAAACTGTGAACTAAACTTCTTTCTGGCGTTTGAACTTGCTGGATAATTTGCTTTCAGCTTTGTAATATTTTTTCAATATTAACGAAGTATTAATATGTTTCAGCATTTCAGCATTTTGTTTATTCTATTTGTGTATGTTAAACTTCATTTTGAATCTCTTCTGTTTCAGGTTATCAATCATCCTCCAACCATTAGAACAATAGCTGTAGCCGCAGCTCCTGCTGTTAAGGTAGCCGCTGCTCCTGTAGCCGTTGCTGCAGCTCCAGTTGCAGTAGCTGCTGCACCTGCCATATCTTATGCAGCTCCAGCTGTCAAAGTAGCAGCCGCACCCGCCATTTCCTATGCTGCTCCTGCAGTTTCCTATGCCGCCGCTGCCCCCGCCATCTCATATGCTGCTGCTGCTCCAGCCATCTCATACGCTGCGCCAGCTGTTAAAGTAGCTGCTGCACCCGCCATATCCTATGCTGCTGCTGCTCCCGCCATATCCTACGCTGCTGCTGCTCCAGCCATCTCTTATGCCGCTCCTTCCCTTTCAGTGGGATATGGCCATGGTTTTGGCATCGGTGGCTACGGCGGCTATGGCGGTTATGGCCACGGCCATCATTAAATGCCAATTCGAGTCGTTTGAACTGCTCAAGAACTACATACTACATATTTGCCGCTTTACAAGGATTTACGAATTTAGTCATTTTTTTTTTTTGTTGAATAGGTACACATACCTTTTTATCATAAATATTTAAGTTAAGCAACTAAACAATAACTGGGAGCCCAACATCACTTCCCACAAATTTAGCAGAAAGAATCAATTGCTTGTATTAATTATTTTTTAAGCACTAATTTCATGCTTCCATTCAAATAACTGTTCTAACTACACCATTTCCTTACAATCTCACATATACATACATACTTATGTTTATGTAGATTATCAATTAATCCTTCGTTTATATCTAGATGGCAAGGAAAAAAGTTCAAATACTTTTACAAAAACACACAAAAAAAAAGAACAGAATGTTTGCTAAGGAACATTCCCATTATGTATTGTGATTTTACATATAAATTTAGAATTTATATTTTTGACCAAAAAAGTTATATTGTATGTAAAAAAAAAAAAAATTTAGCAAAATTTCAATTGAGAAAAATAAATAAAAAGTTGTGACTTTTTTCATAAAAAATTTTTTATTTTCTGTTTTTAAATCAGGCCAATATTTTTCTGAATATACATATGTACAATGTATATTACGTACAACCAAAACTACCCAAGAGAAGCGATAAGAGTTCACAACCAGAGCTGCTACGAAGACAAATATTCTTCGAAATTCCCAAGAACATTCAGTGCACTGCCGTTTGACTCACAAAATATGTATTAACTTGATCAATAAGTGGGTAAAAACAGTTACCAAGCAAGAACAATGAAAACAAGAATTTTCACATGCGAATATAAAATATACAATTTTAACAAATGTGATGTACGGTGCATAAACGTATTGAGCTGGTGGTAATTTCATTCATCCTGCAAGAACAGTGTCGGTCATATGATGCATCATATGCTGATGGGTTTCTATCATTTTCTTAAGGGCAAAATGTAAAAACTGATGTAAACAATCGTGCATGTGTGATTTCTTTTTTTAACCAGCGTTACCACCTCAGCAAAGTGATCATTCAAAATTTTTTTTTGCAAAATGCCCACAAAATTACATGTAATGCTCTTAATTTCTTTATTGATAAATAAAATAAGAATTTTTCAAAAATTTTCAAAAAAACCATTCAAAGAGAATATAATAAACTATAATTAAAAAAAAAATGCGGTCGGGGGACCCCCGTTAGGAACGAAGTTCCTTACGTTTTTTTTCATCCTTGAATGTAATACAAAGTGAAATTTGTATGTTTTTTTTGTGTTGTTTTTGAAATTTTGAAATTTTATGGTTCTTTAAATTTTTGGTTCGTTTTATTTTTTACTTTTGACACATGCAGTATTTTTTGTCAATCTGCTACAAAACGAAGAAAAGCAACTGTTGGCCAATTTTTTAATATTGCTGTTTTTTGTTGTGACATACTTTACTTTAGCGACATCTAGCAGTTGATAGTGTCCGTTTTCACAACTAATTAATATTTATTGGTAGGTGTCTCCGCTGACAGCTACACAATTGTTTGTCGACAGATAAACCAATACATATAAATAGCTCACACGCTTTCGTGACGATTTATACTAATTTGCACTACCAGCAAGCCGCGTTAAGGAACTTCGTTCCAAAGAATGGACAAATGAACCTATAAAAACATTAATGCATAAACGTAGTTCCAAGTGAAATTACCAAATTAATAAGGGAAAATCCCTAATACTAAAACAGACATTGTAATGGCAACACTGAAACCTATAAAATTGCTTTGCATGTGTTAGTAATTAAGTTGTTAATGTGTTAGTTGCCATCAGCTATTTCTTGCAGGGCATTTACTACCGTCCACAAAGAGAGTAATTTGTAATTTTCTAATATAAATAGCAACAACGGCAGCCCCAAATAAAAACACCATAGACGAGGGAACATCAAATTTGTCTCAGTAGACAAGGCCTCAACAAAGCAGCAGTGTTGAATATATTTTCATATTTTGTTGTTGTATTTAATTATTCTCTTTTGTTCTGTATCTGTCCTGCCCTAGAGGAAGGCAAACGAGAGCAGGTTGATTTATTTTCAATTCAATCGTAATTATATGCTCTAAAAAACTTAAACCATAAGAAAGAGCAACAGTTTGAGATTATCTCATTGAAAAGAATTATTATACGGTATTATTTATTATTTAAACTACACTGCTGCTGCTGCAATTAACGCTAAAAATATAAAAGAATGTTTATCATACATTTCCAAAAAAAAAAAAAAAGGAAAAAGCTTAACTACGTTTGAGGTAGTAAAATAACAACTGTTAAAATAAAAATCAAATTAACTATTAGAAAACAAAATGCATTCAAAGTTTTTGCCACTCCCTTCCAGGGATACTGCTGAATGTCAATGTAATTGTTTGACTGAAAGAAAGAGGAAGAAATTAAGAGATTTAATAGCACATAGGATTTGCGGCACCACCACTTACATCTGCCAGTCTCATGCACAATACCAAACGTAAAGGTGAGAAATTTATTAAAGAAATTAGCCAGGGAAACGGTTTCGTTTTGGGTGGATACAATTCCAGCCACATGATAGCAATATGTAGCATATAACAAAATGTAGCCACACGCAAAATGTGTTGATAGGCCAGCACTGAATGGTGTTTAGAAAGCAAATTAGCCAGTAAGAGAAGGGAGTCTATCTAAAATACTCACTTATATCAGGCACATAAGGAGTGGGGGCATGTTTGGTAATAAACATTAAGCCCAGCATTAAAATCAGCACTACCACCAAAATCAAAGCACCACGGCGATAACCTCTCAGTAGGAAAGATAAAATAATTAAAATTTGACAAGCTGTTAGAAAAGAAAAAAAAAGTAAATCGAAAGCTGGCAATAAAATAACTTTTTCCCCTACCCAATATAGGCACTGAAAATACATTTTTATAAAACGCACTATTACGTGATATCTCAAACACCACCGCTATATCGCCATCCATGGTCTGCAAAATTTCTTTGTCGGTAAAACGTGATGTTACACCCTGATTAATTGGCTTGATTGATATTTTATGTAAGTGCCACTCGGTCATAGAGTCCACCGCATCATGCACCTTGTTATCTTTATAGATTAAGGGCAGCACGCCCAACGGACTCGCTTCTAAACCAAAATCTATATCGCAATTCAGGTGTTCGTGGGGCCAGTTTTGTTTGGGATTTACACACCAGGTGGTCAGTATAGCATCGGGATAGATTAAGTTTATGGTGCCATTACAATCTAGTTTTATCTCCGGATACAAATCGAACGCATGATGACTTTTACCGGCAGCACTATGTGGAAAACGAAAAGCATCAAGCTTATGGTCTCTATTGACATAAAATCTTACTTGATAACCATGAGGTGAGGAAGCCAAATCCCATCTTCTTTGTATTGTATTTCCTCAATAAAATTAAAATCTTCGGGCTTCCATTTTAAGCGGGAGTCCTGCCAATTCTAAAAAGATTTTACATGACATGTATGACAAACGTTAATCAGAGGCTTTTTAAAGATTTTGCGAGAAGGCAGGAAGAGAATAAATGAATGCCTTGGTGAGGCAGTGCATTAAAAAATAATTTGCTTATTATTTTAGATGCCCCAAAATTTTGTTTTTGTTTTCAATATAAGGTCTATTTCGTTACTCTGCTTTGGGATCTTGTGGGATCGCAATATGCATGGAAAGCATTCCCCAATTTTATGAGAGAACACTACTCTTCTTCTTACCGGCCGTAATTTTTTTTCGTGCTAATTTGTGCGCATAGTTAAGCAATCAGCTGTTTGAAAAAGCTGACACATGAATCAATTGTGATGTTTTTCAATCATTAATGTGCTTAAAAATATCTGCCAATTGTTTTACAGTCCAAATCCGTCCAGAAAAACATTTGAGCCTTCCAAAATCTATATTTCAATGTTCATTACAGCATCAAACACACCATATGCTTTTTTTTGGGCCCCAACTTTTGGTAAATTTCATCTCTTTTTGAGAGAATTTTATGCTTGCTCTCAGCTGCAAGAACTTTATGCAAAAAGTAAGGAATCAGAGCATGAAATTGCGTCTTATAAGCATTTGTTCTTCTCTTCTTTAAACTCTCTCATCAATAAAAATTTTTTCACTGCCTGACCAGTGGTTACACTTACCAAAATCAATGTCAAACGGGTTTGCAGAAAACCATGATCGTGTAGATAACGAATGGATGCAATGTTAAAAGAAAAGTTAACGCTTCTCAGATCGGGGGGAAACGAGGCATTTTCAGCTTTCGCGGTAATATTTTCAAGCAAAAGTTGATAAGGTGTGAAAGGTCTTACATCATCTTCAAGCTCATCCGCAAAACCATCAAACTGACAATCATAAAACCAACTGGCCGGTATATAATCGTATGTGCTAAAACTTATATAATTGATATTTAAAGCAGAAGCATCAGTGAAATTCATTAAAGGCTCTTCCTTGTAACCCGGTATGAAAACTAATAAATTTGCATCTAAAACGAAAGCAAAAATACTGAACAAAAGAGCAAAAACTATAAACTAATGGTTATACCCTTCGTTTGAATGACTTCGATGGGTGTGGGATTTAGCATTGATAAAATATTTGGTTCCTGATTAGTAGCCACACGACGACGTCCCATGCTGGTACGTATTGTAGAAAATGAATTGAGGCCCGCACCAATTACTAAATAATCATAGAAACAAATGTACGTAAACAAGTACATAAATACTAATAACAAAAAAAAAAAAAAAAAAAGAATATATGTATTTTTACCGATTTCATACACACGATCCATTAATTTGGGATGATTATTAACCGACAACAAAATGTGAGCATCTCTGGCTGTCATGACATAAAACTTTAGATGCAACAACTCCGTGTTTGCCAATTTATTATTCTTCAGATTATGTACATGAAAGAAATCGGCATAATTGTAACCCCGATTATTTGGTATACTATAATGGCGGCAGGTGTGCATTTGAGCCAGACTGACATTATATTTGAAATCTGCTTTTGCACATTTCAATTGTAGGCAAAGTATGCCAATTATGAAATGATAAGACCAATGACACATTTTGAGAAAAAAAGAAATATCTTTTCTATTTAATAATATGCACTAAACAACTGTTTCCTACAACGTTTCAAAGAGAACTAATTTATGGAGCTTAAGACAGCGCTTCGAATAATGAATGAAACATTCATTATTGTTTTCTTAAAATTTTTTTTTTATCGTTTTTAAGAGCAAATGAATGTGTTATCGCTTTCATGCAGCACTACTGAGAATTTAGCTACGCAGTTTTATCAAATAAGTGACCTTTAAATATTTTTACATGCTTATTTTATTTAAACACAAAATAATAAGAAAAAAATTCCTTACTCACAAACACTGCTTTAAAAAACAAAAACAAAGAAATTTTCAACCGCAATAATAATTTTCATTTGGCTTAAAAAGCCAATATTAAGTTCATTTATTGAATAATAATAACGCCAATGCTAAATGTATTGTTTTAGTTAAAAAACTTCCTGCAAAATGTTTTATTCTACTTCACTTCTTCAAATGCTTTAACTTATTTTTGACTACTCATATACACACATACAGCTCCCAGCTTAACTATTATTTTCTTGTATGTAATTATATTATTTAAGCCACATTATTTATTTCACTTTATTGTTTGAAAATTTCAATGCAATATTTTTTTAATTTTTAATTTACTGCTTTACTCCATAATTTCAAAATTAACGCTTTTTCATACAGTTCTGTTTCAACAAACGCCGTTGAGCAGCACATGTTGAAGACAACGCCGTTATTCTCTTAGTGCTTGGCAACTTTGTATTTGTTCGCCTCTTCTTCTTCTTCTCCTAAACAATACACGACTGAGAAACATGATTACCATTTCATTTTCATGCTCTTTTCGGAATGTTAAATATTTATTTAATAATAATATTACAAAAAAAAAACTGTGTACTTATATAGAAGTATAATACGATAAAACTATAAATTATATTTTTATAAAATCTTGGTGGTATACAATGTATATATGTATGCATGCATTTACTGGTACATGCTAAAAAGTAATTGCTTGTACTCGGTGATTTCATTTTGTTCTATCATTCGCTTTTTTCTCTTTCCTTAAATATCCATATGATATTTCTTTTTATTCACTGTTTCAGTTTGCGCTGTTCATGCTGATGTAGCACAAAAATATTAGTGAGCAAAAATACGAAAACAAAAACGTGTTTAAGGGAAACAATTTCATGTAGTAAACGTACATACAATACACATTAACACCGGTATTCATAAAAAATAAAACATTGTTGAAACACATTTTACAACAAATTTTTCATATAAAATTTGTTCTAAAATGTATTTGAGCAACGTTTTATTTTTTATGAATGCCGGTATAAGAGTTTTACATATTGTGTTTGTCAAGCTTAATGTAAAACAAATATCGTATTGCTTGAGAAGCCAAAGACAAGGTATCTTTATGCCTACTTCTAATCGCTAAATTGTCCAATTTTTGTTTACACTCTGCATAATTACACAACAACCAGGTAACTTAATACCAGATAACTACAACAATTACAACACTAACAAACACTTCACGTATTTTGTCGATAAAAATACTTTAAATGCTGTCACCCATTTGTTCGTGTTGTGTATTTTGGCAGTTCTTCAAGCTAGAAGCAGTAGTCAGCTGCTCTCGTAAGGCTATCTGTTATAAAAGGTTGGTCAAATATAGAAACGAGACAATATTCAAAAGAGAATTGAAATTAAAATTGCCCTTTGTGATGTGGCACTCTCTCTCTCTCTCTCTCTCTCTCTCACCCACATATATTCATAAACAAAGGGAATTTTATTGCTTCCCCATCTATGCGTTTGCATGGCAATCCTGCACATGCATCATATCATCAACAATTTATTAACCAAACATCAGCTGCCCATTAGTTGTTGAAAGTATCGTCTGGTGAGCTGTTGATTTGTTAACGCAGCGGCTGTGTCGATGTATTTCTCGAAATAACAAAACTAAATTTATGCATACATTTATCATAGTTAATAAAATAATAAAACGATTACAAAGCAAATGCAACTAAATTGATAACGCACAGTGCCGGGTAAATCTTATCATTTAAAATAGTAGAAAGAAATTTGAGGTGAGTTTATTTTAAATCAATAGCAATGCGAAACTTTTTCCACTTTAAAATAAATGAACCTTCATTAATAAAAGAAACACGTAAAAACAAATATTTTTTGTTTAACTATAAGAGGTTAAAAAAGAAAGTTTTGCTTCTATTGATGTGTGGTTTATGTGTGTGTATGTGTGTTTTTTGGTGTAGTAAATTTATCAATGATTATGCCGTTGGTGCCAAACTAATGAAGTTGGATTGCAATGTTCTTAAATTGTATTTTTTCTTATTTTATATTTACATCTACAAAGTGAAACCGGCAAGTTCTCAAAGTTGATCTTTGTAAATCAAAATTAAATCAGCGTTGCCAAGTTTGAATTTTTCCAAAAAAAAAAAAAAAAACTAAATCCTAGAAAATAACGTATAATTAAAAAAAGGTACTAAAAAATTTGAGTTTCACCAAGGTACCTTTATAGCAGGTAGCCTTATAAGAGCAGCTGACTGGTATTTCTAGCTTGAGGATTTGTCAAAATACAAATGGGTGCCAGAATATAAAGCACTACTATCAATAAAATTTATGAAGTATTTGTTGTTGTTGTCTTTGTTGTAGTTATGCAGCTACTTGGTATTAAGATACCTTGAGTTTCAACTTATTTTCTTGTTACATGTGTATTAATTTACTAAGCAAAATAATGATGCTAAAAATGTAAATTATGTTTGACAATTTGTTTTAAAAACAATGTATGTATATTATAAATAAAACTGCCCTAAAAGCCATTTTTTGTGAAATACAACAGTCTATATAAGTGACGCGCAAAATAGAAAGGGACCTGGGTAAAAACCGGTTTTGTTCAGGAGAGCCATTTTAAAGATTTAAATACGTGTATCTTTGGTGTACCAGCACTTTCATAAAACGCGCATATCTCTGGGAGGGAACACTTTTGGGGCATGGTATCAGTCTCATTCGATGCTCAGATGTTGTCCACATCAAAAAAAAAAAGTGAAAATTGATTTTTATTACCCCTACCTCTCTTTCTCTATGCGCTGTCACATATGATTGCTTTCATTAGCTAATTCATACAGAACTTTTTTTAAATCCCTGAGATGGCAACACTGATTACATTTACTGCAAATCTCTCGTTGAATTTCGAGTACCTATTTGTGGTTTTTGCACTTGTTCAGCGTAGAGAGTAATAGAAAATATTGCTAAAAGACGTTATTTTTAATTTATTCAAGCTTAGAATACTTTATGTAAAAAAAAAACGGAAATATTTACAGCGGAAAGATCAGGACATGTAAATTTTGAATTTGAATAGGTACAGATTTTTATGTCTGGGAAAAGGTATAAATATTAAATTAGCTGCCATAATAAAAAAAATTGTGTATACCTATACAAATAAACATATTTATTAATTAATATTCATTCCCTTTGCCGTAGATACAGAAAAAAACCACTACGGAGGCTTTCAAAAGAACTTGTTTCTGAATCTATTTTTACATTACTTTTCATCTTAATATTTTATTTAACCTTTTTCGTTTTGCTATTAAGGCAAAATAAATAAAGGGCAGGCACATATTTGGAAATTACCATTTTTTCGAATTTTTTGTTTGTTTTAAATATAAAATATTTTGCTTATGAAATTCGACAATAAACTTTGAATTCTGCTTAAGTTTTAAATAGGTATATTCATTGGTAACAAAAGCTATGAAGCCACATTTCTTATTTTATCTCATAAACAAATAGGTGTGTATGTATGTATGTACAAGGTATTACCTGTCAAAGTTGTATGTTTAACATAAACGATAAAGGGTCTCTTGAGTAGCAACAGTTCAACTTCCGTTATAAAATTTCTGTTTTCATGTTGAGGTTTTTATTTTTAAAACAAATTAGCAACATGCGAAATGACTCTTGTTGAAGAAAAAAAACTTTCCAACAAAAAGCAATCTGCTGATATTTTGAAAATAATTTTATTTTTATTTGAGCTGATTTTCAATGATTCGGTGGCTTTGAATGTATTGCTGTTTGTTTGTTGGCTTTACATAAGTAAATACTTTATGCACATATTTACACATAATTAAAATAAGTTTTAAAAATGTACGTTTCAAAAACTACAAATTCCATGAAATTTAATTTCATTAAAAAATCCCAACATTCAAGGTTAATTTGTGTCAATAATAAAGATAAAAGGTCATACACGGTAATACGATAAACACATACGCCACAGCGGACTACACGAACACACGACTGCTGCAAGTGCTGCCACCTGCATTTGTCGCCGTGAAGTCAGCTACTTGATTATTTTGGAAGCGGCAAGAAAACTTCGTTAGCATTTAGAGGAACAGGCAGTTAGAAAGAAACCATCTCTTGCCAGTCGTCACAATCATATTACGAAACAATACAAACAATTCTGTTTTTTTTTTTTTTTAGTTAGAATAGCAAAAGCTTTAGTTTATTGACTTAACAAATAGTAAATCAATAATTGTTTATGAGAAAAAAATCTCTTGATTTGTGTTTGCCTAAAAAGTCGTATTCAAATTGAAACGAGATGATTTTTGTGACTTTTGCTGCTTAACAGACTTTGCCAAATTCAAATCAGTTGCTCAGAATGTAGTATATGGGTATTTCCATGAAATGGTCCACCGTTAGTTAAAAAATCAAAACGCTCGCACAAGTTTTTTAAGCACAGAAAATTGAAAAAAAAAACTATTGACATTTTATTATTTAAAAAATTTAACTTATAATAATTTTAAATGATGGTAAAAACTTCTGAAAATATATGTTAAATTACAAAAATATGTATGAAGGTAAAAAGTGTCACGTGCGTAATGTAACGTGCGTAATCCCAAAAAAATTTTTTTTTTCTTAGCCAACCCATGCACACTTGTTTTTGAACAAACCATGATTATAAAGGTCCATTAATAACCTTTATAAAAACATTTTTTCCGAAATAAAAATCTTCTACAATTCGCCTACTTTTGCAATATTTCATGCTGCTTTAAAAGGCACGTACGTTTTTTGTCACGTGTGTAAGTCAATTTTCCAATATATATACTTTTTGGAAGGAACTCATCACATTAAATGTAACAATGGCAAAATTCCATTCAAAAATTCCAACCCATTTATATTTTTATAATATTCAAAACAATTAAACGTGTACAAATGTCACGTGCGTAACCATGGAAACACTCATATGTAAATACACTCATCTAAAAATGTGCGTTTTCTTTTTCAATGAAATAGAAATTTCATAAAAAAACCAAACTCTACAAAATCTGCTTCAAAATGCAAAATATTTGGTGAAAACCAGTTTATGATATATTTTTTCCTTCTTTTATTTTTGTTATAAAAAAGTTTCTTTTGTTTAAAATTCATAAAACTTTTACAGTTTCTTCTTACATGCTTTACTTTGATTTGTGGCTAAAAACGTTATGACCAATTGACAACTAACTGTTAGTTAATTAGTTGCATAAAAAAGGTGCGAATAATAAAATACATCAAATGTTTTTTTTTAATTGTTGTTGCTGTAGCTGGCATTCCATTGTTTCACGACCTCTATTATATGTGGGTTGCTTCGTACTTTTTTGTTGGTGTTGTTGTTGTTGTTGTGCAGCAATTTTTGCAGAGTTGTGGATTTCTTTTGACGAATATGAGAAGTCAAGTGCATTTTACTGAAAGCATGTTTATTATTTTTTATTTAGTGCAAATACCGCTGAAAAGCGTTGCTTATAAATGGCTAACAATAAAAAATTAAATTATTCAAGGTTTGCAATACAGGAATTTTTCATTTTTCAGTCGATTCTATAGAAAGACTAAAAGGAATAACTATTTTATGTAAAAGGTGTTTTAGAATGAATAAATTGTCATTTTCAAAATTTGGGATTTTTTAGTTTTTCTAATGAAATTTGTTTCTTAAATTTTTTTTTTTTTTACAGCCCACCATAAATTACAAAAATGCTTTCCACAATATTTCTCATGGCATTGCTGGCGCTGTTGCTGAGCGCTTTTTGGTTTGCGAAAACATCGAAAGAAGTTCCCAAGTCCTGGTACGAGTGGCAAATGGAGTTTCGTTATCAGTACTTGGGTATTCTTGGTTTAATTGAAGATTTCAGTTATAGATGCCGCGACAAAGTGGGTAAGTTAGCCACTTCTTTGAATTTGCTTAACAACTATTGCCTTTCAATAACAACAACAACAACAACAACAACACTTCTGCTTCGCTTCAGAGCTGTACAAACAGCCGGGCCGTATAGCTGTCATTACTGGCGGTAATCGTGGCATTGGTTTGAGAATTGTGGAAAAATTGTTGGCCTGCGATATGAC
This sequence comes from Sturmia bella, assembly GCA_963662145.1. NCBI lineage: Eukaryota > Metazoa > Arthropoda > Insecta > Diptera > Tachinidae > Sturmia > Sturmia bella. Next base: position 66,609,699 of record OY759172.1, on the reverse strand, counting down.
CGTAATAATGGGTAAGCTGATCTTGTTAATAACACTAAAGAAGATACACAAAGGCGTATCGAAATACATATTGAAGAATTCAACAATAAAGAAAATATATACATACATATGTATGTATGTATTAAAAGTAAAGTGACCTCAAGCTAAATTTATTAAACCAAAGAAAACAAAAGAATTATAATATTCCTCTTGCTTTTATCGCCAATAATAAATTTGTCTGCGGCATTCTGGGTTTTAGTTTACGTGCTTAGAATATTAAAAAAAGCAAAAAATACTTAACAGTGGCTTAAAATGCCAGCCCTAAGACATGCTTTATTTATTTGCGTACTAAAGCTAACTTTCACGTTTATCTGTCACGCAGGTGTTCGTGAGCCAAAAAGTGCTGAAGCGGCTGTTAAAGCTCTCGTCGACTTCGATAAGTGCGGCGGTAAATTAATCTGCGAGGAATTGGATGTGGGCCAAATGAAGTCGGTGCATGAGTTTGTGCAAAAAATCAAAAGTAAATTTGACCAGATTGATGTTTTAATAAATAATGCCGGCATTATGTTCGCCCCCTATAAATTGTCCAACGAAGGCTTTGAATCTCATTTTGCCATCAACTATTTGGGTCACTTTTTGTTGCAACACTTATTAATGCCTCTACTGAAAGCTGCTGGCAAAGAAAACAAACGCAGTCGAATTGTGAACGTTTCGTCCTGTGCTCATTTGTTGGGACGCATCAACTACAGCGACATTAACGCCCAGTAAGTAAATTGAAATTCTTTTATTTATAACCTTTTACTATTAATATGTGTTTGCTTTATAGAAATTACTATTATCCTGGTGCTGCCTACAGTCAATCTAAACTGGCTCAAATCCTGTCCACCCGCCATCTGCAAAGTCTTTTGGACAAAGACAACAGTCACGTACAAGTTATGGCCATTCATCCGGGCATAGTTGATACAGATCTCTTTGAGCATTCGGCTACAACTTCAGTGCCACTTTTTAAAAAATTAGTTTTTAAAACGCCCGAACAAGGCTCTCGCACGCCCGTTTATGCAGCTATTTCTCCCCTTGTCGAAGGTCAGGGTGGTGTTTATTTAAGTAATTGCCGCCGAGGCAGCATACATCCGATGGCCTTGAGTCCTGAGAAATGTGAAAAGTTCTTTAATTTCTCCTGTGAATTATTGGAAATCCGAAAATTCGGCTCGGAACAATGAGCTCAGGCTGATAGAACACGGAATTTCTTTTCTTTCTTTATTTTACGTACAAGTTTTATACCTCTTTTGTTTTTTTAAACTACACAGTAAGCGCGCGCACACACACACACACCCGAACACACATTTTGAAATATTTATTTTTACAACAGTACTGTATTATACTGAAACGTCCATATTTAGTAGTTTTAAATAGCAAAGTTACTTTTAAGTGTGAAAACATGTAATATTTATAGAATTGCGTAATAAATTTGACCAAGTACATACTTTTTAAACAGTGCCAACGTCCAACGTTTCCTGGGCCTGCAGAACAGAAGTCACTGCGGTAAATTATAAAACGTTCGCTGGCAAAACAATAAAAAAAAAAACATTCAAAACTTTGTTCATCTTTTCGGTGCTTTTGTGTGAGTGACATCACGGGTTTGACACATGTTTTTGAATTCTTCGAAGTTAGCTTCGAAATTTTGTAAATTAAAATGACAAAATTACTGTTCCCCAGGATTTCACTATAAAAACGTCTTCATTTGCCATTCCCTTCATAAACCTTCAAATTTTGTAATTATTTTTCTAAAGAGGAAACATACAATATGTATTAATTTCTCCATTTTCCATCCCTGGAAAAGAGGAAAAAAGAAAACAGAATTTATCTTTGACAGCAAACAAGCACATGAAAGAAATGCACCTTGATGCACTACATCAAGGTTTGTTTGTTGTTGACGCCGCATATCAACCTCCTGACTTCCTGGTTTTTCTAAATATTCGACTGGAAAAATTATTTATTGCTGCAAAAGCTGGACTTTTACTCCTACGCTCCTGAGGGCTAAATCTGAAGGCGGAAAAAAAGAACTAAAGAACTCTTTGCCGTTGGTTATTTTTACGTTCCTCATTTGACAGATTTCTGCTATATTTTTATCCTCTATATAATAGCCTTTTTACACCGACTGACATCCACGTGAAACGCATGGAAGATGTTGAAAATGTGAAACAGTCGTTTACATGGACAACATCTTTCATTTATTTAGATGTCAAAAAAAGGAGACGCAAAATTTTTGTGAAAAATAAAAAAATTTTAAAATGGACTTGGAGGAGGACTTTTGGACTTTTTTCTTTCCATAGGTCAAGCAACATGTTCTCCATATTGATTGACCATACGATGGGCTTTCTTTTGCACTGCAATTAAAATGAATTTATTTATAATTAATTAAAAATTATAACAAAATACATGTTCCGCTCATTTTTTTTATGTTAAATTTGTTTTCTGAAATGTCATTTTGCTAGTGATGGTACAAAAGCAATCGATTTTCTGCAATTATTTTAGTGATAGCCCCAAAAAAATCGAAAGATGTAAGATGGAACAAAATGGGAAAGGATCATCTTCTACTGATGTAGAAAGATGTAGAATATTCGCCCTGTATAATTCTTATGGGAAGATGTAAACATCTTTGTAAATTGCTGAAAGATGTGCGTCGGTGTAAAAAGGCTATAAAAGGGGTAATTTCCTTTTAGTCGATAAAGAGATATCGAATCACAGGCCCATCATATTTTTAGTCCATATTTTGCGGGCTTAGAAGGAGTGTCTTGAGGAGAACGTGACCTTCCCATTTTCTTCATATACCTTTAAATTCTATATTTATTTTTCTAAAAGGAAAACATAATACATTTCAATTTATTTATATTTTCAAATTTTAAATGATAAAAGATTATTGCAGATCAGCAGTGGGCAAGTTAAATGTTTTTGTCTGCTTACTTGACTCTTCTCTGTTATTTTTCCTCTCCTAAAAGTATGATTGAAAATTCAAAACGTAGTGGTAAACAGCAGCAACAGTTTATCTCATACTTGTGGTCAGTATTGCCATTTAATTTTTTTTTTTTGAATCTTCGTTGAAGTTCTTTAGAATTTCAAAGCAAATTTTATTTTTTCATAATCGACAAAACTTTTTCAGCGATTTCATTTTAAAGATTTTCTGAAAAAAATCCAAACACCTTGTAATAATGTGAAAGAAAGACTCTTATTTTTTCGATAAAAATCTTAAAATATTTACGTAATGTAAATTACTGCTGCTGGCTTTACAAATATGGTCCGAAGTATTTTTTCAAAATGTCCTTTAAAAATCGTTATTTAAAAAAATTGTACCTAATAATTAAATTTAATTAACCGAGTTTTCTTTTCTAACAAAATGTTACCTCTATGCTACACTTGGCTGATAATCATGTTCGTTTCCCAAAAAAAAAATATGATGCACTTTTCAGGGGTATGAAGTTCTTTTCTAAATATGTATGTTGCACACAAACCAGGCAGAACATCTAACATGCCGTACACTCTGCTTCAATTGGGGTGGAGATACTGCTGGTTTTTAGATTCTTTATGTACATAAGTGTTTGACAAATATAATAGTTAAAAGTTACCATCACATAAGGGCGGTGGTAGTCGGTAAAATAAGTATGTCATATACCTAAAGGGCAGCAGCATTCCTGTTCAGAAAAGAAAACGACCCAAGAGCCTTTTAAAATAGCCGCTTACTAAAATGTGACTCTGATTTGAAAAAGTACTATACGTGTAAACAGCAGAACAGTGTCGTCTTCTCAAAGGAAATACATTTTTAATATGGTATACACTTATACAAATACAAAAAATAAATAAATTAAAAACATGTAGGAGTAAGGCAAGCTATCTTGCATTATACCAGGTAGCCTCACAAAAGCAGCTGACTACTGCTTCCGGCCGTTGAACTGTCAAAGGTTTGTTTACAAACTGCATAAATACACAACACAAACGTGAACAAATGGGCGACAGAATAGGGAGTAATGAAGTGTTTGTTGCAGTTGTGCAGCTAGAGCTGGTGTTAAGGTATCTTGAAACAATGTGTGCCTTTGAAAAAAAAAAAAATCTTTAAATTTTTAATAATTGTCTTTATAAAATTCTTCTCTAAAACTTCTTTCGATAAAACAGATTAACAAATAAATTTTAAAATATTCAAAGCTGCTTCTCAAATATTTATTTAATTTTTTCTTAACATTTAAATGTTATAAACATTTTCAATAAGATTAAAAACTACCACATTTTAAACTTGCTTTGCGTCAAGATTAAAATTATAAAAAAAAAAAATAAAATTTTTTTTGAGACTTAAAAAGTTGCCAAATTTTTCTTGAAAGTAAAACTGAATGCACATAAATCTGTAATTTCAGTTTGCAATTGTCAAAATCGCAAACAACAGGTTTTATTATGCAGTGTTTTAGATCTGTTCAGGCAACCTGCAATTTTCTGCTCCAATTCTAATTTATAAATTAGCATTATTTCTTTTTCTTAATTCGAATGAAACTTTTATTATGCTTTCAAATTGTACAGGGGAATGATGATGAAGCCACCATAAAGCAACAACAGTTCGTAAATCTTTCAATTTGCATAAGAATGAGTTGAGCTTTTATTTACGTTTCGTTACGTTTTATGGAACAGTTGAAGTTTTAAAGGCGTAGACAAGGTTTTGTTTTTTTTTCTCACCCAGTAAAGATCGACCTGTAGATGAGGTACTTAAGAAATTTAATCAAAGCTTTGATAAATTGTCACATTTATAAAAAAAAAATTTATCTTCGAGTTTGGCTTAATTTATGTTTAAACTAAGAAATCTTTAAATCAGTTACGGACCGGTGGACTTAGTGGGGTTTCCCATTGATGATTGATATTATTATTTTTTTTTTATATTTAGTTTAATACAAAATATCCGAGTATTTCCCTAATTTATATAAACAATGTTCTGATATTTGCCTTGTTTACCACCCCAGATACTCAAATTTGATTTATTTCATTTGCTGAGAATATACTATTTGATGAGAATTTTTCTCTTAAAAGAAAAACATACTGCATAAGAGAAGCTAGCGGAGAGAAAATTAACGAAAACAAGAGAGTGTATGTAACTATTTGTTACTTGTAGTTTTGCTAAAGTCTACGAAGAACTAATTTAGAAAATTTAATTTTATATAGAAAATGAAAAAATTTTTAACAATTTCGCGTAGTTACATGTCAAACAACAACAAAATTCAAAACCTTATCGTTGTTGTTAGCAGTGTTTTTGTGCTGCCCTGGCATAAATTTTTATAAAAATTGTCTGAATAAAATTTAATAAAAATGTTCCCCCCTTTTTAACACCCCTCTGTCGAACGTTTGGCTTTTTCCAGCAAATTTTAATTAATAATCCACCCACACACCTTCAACAGTTTGCTGCGCTATAAAAACAAAACTGTTAAGCAAATAAGAGAAAAAAGCATTCTTGTTAAGTGTTTAAATTACATTTTTTAAGTTTCAACTTAATTTCCATTTGTATTTCTGTTTTTACATGTTATTTCTTGTACTAACAAGTAGTCAGTCGCTCAGTCACTCAGTCAGTTGTTCTCGTTGGTCTGGTTGATCTGCAAATAATGTTGCCATGTTAATTAATTTAGTTGTTGTTTTACAATTTGTTTTCTACTTGCAAACATCTTAATTTTAGATGGTGGGTGAGTGCAGCAAAATGAGAGTGGGTTTTGAAACTGAACGCAAATGTTCATTGCAAATCAAATCAAATTTGAACATGAGCAAATCCAAACTTTTAAGTGATGTGAGGCAATAAAATGCTTTTCTATTCTTAATTACTTTATGGGGTTTTTTTATTATTTTACTTCCGCAAAATTCAACAACGATAAAATTGAAAGTTGGAAAATGCAAGAAATGCAGAGCTCAGGTCGTAGAATGACTAAGGGCTGCTGCTTAAAAACAATGTGCAATTAGTTCTGACCTACGTTCGAAGCAATACGGGTGCTGATGATAATCGTAGTGGACGTGAAACAAGTCCCTCTTCATGGCTATTTGTCTCTATTTCGAGATAAAGTTTAATAATTTTTCCACTTTTGATAGTTTTGGGATTATTATATTTGTAGTTTGATGGCAAACTTATTTAGAGTTGCCAAGTGTTCCGTACAGTGAAATGCTCTGTGGCTGCATTGCATAGAAGTAGTGCAAAAACTACTCCTTTATACCATAAAGTCCAATAATTATTTGTAGGGGATAAGTGTGTATGTATATTTATTGCCTGAGAACATCTTAGAGAGAATAGATTTTTTTTCCGCCCGCCAAAAAAAATTAAGAAATTTGAAGTGGTGGTTTTATGAAGTTGCGCGTACACACAACAGAGTTTGAAGCCTCTTCAATTTGATGCCTGGGCTTTTGCAAAGTTACACTCTACACGAGTGGAGACACTTGCAAACACTTTAGGTAATACTAATTTTTTTTTCTTTCTTAAACTGAAGATGATGATGAACTTTGTAGTGTTTTGAAAACGTCATCAATGTGGGAATATTTTTATAATTTTAAGTATTTTTGTAGGCGATTGCAATTTGTTGTGGTGGAAAAAAGGTGGCTTGTAGCCAGCTACAGATTAGATTAAAAACTTCAAACATATCGTTGGCCTCATGTAAAATGGCCCTAACCATTATTTTCACTTTCTTTCACTGCTTATTTCAATACAAGCTGCTTTAATTCATCAAAATATGCAACAAAAAAAAGTCAGCCAAGCAATTAATGTAAGTTAGGGCCTTCTTACATAAGACTAGCGTTTTATAAAATGTTGCTTTTTGTGTAACTGTTTCTACTGTATTTTCTAAAATACATCTACAAAATTCGAAAACGCAAATATTTAGAGAAGAAGACTACAAAACGACCTGCATTTGCAGGTTTGTCAAAACTATTCCGTAAAAGTTGTAATTTGACAACTGGTTCATTCCCCTGATTTTTGGCCTCAAATTAAACTGACACACATTTTATGATGAAAATGTAACAGACATTTTATTTAGATTTATTTCGGTCAGGTATTTTTTTTTTTAGGGAAAATGCCGTAATCCACACAGAAAATTATGAAAACGTTGCGTTCTGTTTTAGTTAGAGTTTTTTGTTGTTTTATTTTCATCTTCAACATCTTTTTGTAAACTTGCAAAATTTAGCAGAGAAACAAAATACCACATAATGTGTGTCAAAAATCGTGATCATAATTTTTTGTGTGTGTGTTTTATTTGCTGTTTGTGCAGCCATAAAAACTATTAAAAGTAATAAGAAAAATTTCAGTTAAATGCGTCCAATGACAGCGACAAATTGTTGCAAGACAGACAATGAACAACATGTTGCATGAATGAATGAAATTGTAAGTTTTGTGTATGAACAAGAGATGATGCTTTTTAGATGCAGTCATTTTAATGGGTCTCCAAATCAGCAATAAATGTTTGTTTGCTGCAATTCAGCCAAATGCTGGTAAACGTCACCTGAACAGAAATTTCGAAATCTTTAGTGAAGAAGAATTTGCAACACCCTGTTAAACTTGAAATTAATATTTGTGGACCATTTAAAACCCATAAAACTCTAATTGATTTATTTGGACACATTAAAAAGAGTCTAGTGACTTAACATCTACTTTTGACAAGATTTTGTTGAGACAGACGTCAAACACAATGGGATCATTCTAGGACCCAAGACAGCCCGCGAAACAGAACGTCAGGCTTTGTACGAAACTAATTTTGTCTTTAGGTCTTCTGTTCTTTTATACAGAGTTTGACGATTGTCTCAGTGAAATTTTGTCAGATTTAGAAGTTGAATAATGTTCAAAATATTGATTGCAATACATAAAACAATTAATTTACAGCCTCTTTTTGTAAATGCAAAGGAACTTTTCATTCGCAGACATGTATTGAAAACAAGAGTCGAGATTAAGAAATTATTATTGAAACCGAAATTGTTTATTTGCTTTAAGAGCCAATTGAAATGTATTATTTAAGGTCTTTTCAGATTTTTCGAGTCTTCTGAGGGGTTGATTAGCATCAACGAAATGTCGGCGGCATATCGACTGCTGAAAAATATAGAAAACATTAAGGTCTATATTCAGACCTGAAATTGCTATTGTTTTCAATACATGTATGCAAATCAAGGGGAAAGAAGGACTCTTGCAATTAAAGTCCATTAAGACCACAAGTTTTCTAAAGCCACCTCAACACTAAAATATCACAGCTCAGCTAAAGAATAAAATATTGTAAAAACGTTTATTTTTGTGCCACTCACCATTTAATATGCCACAGCCAATCAGTGTAGCGCCAAAAGGCTCAGAAATGGAAAACAAGTTTAACAATAAAATCTTAGATTTATTGCTTTAAACGATTTTACACAACAATTATGTACATCAAAACAAGAGTATGCAGGTTTTAACATTCAAGATATTGCAGCACAAATTTGTGTACGTGCTCTAATTGTGTGCAAAAAATAAGTGACTAATTTAATAACTATAATACAGTCATGATGAAATTGATAAGCACTTAAACAATCGAAAGCATCATTTTGCCTGGCAACAAGCGTTTGTAAAAGTAAAAGAACAAAATTATTTAATAGCTGTGAAGATTAAATTTATTAAATTTTTTCGATAAGTTTTAGACCTTAAAAGAAAGAAAAAAACTTCCACTACGACCTATAAAAATCAATTTCGCGGCATCCGTATTTCACTTGCTTTTCTATGGAAGTCCAGCTTAGGAGGCGTGGTATGAGGTCGGTGCATTAAAAAAATATAATAGGTATGTATTGGGGAAAAAATTATTTGGCTTCTTTATGCACACACCTACGTACATACACATGTATGTACTTTATTTATAAGAAATAAAAAAAATTATAACAGGTTTATAAAGCTCTTATTTGACAGATTTTCCATACAAATATGTCAACTAACAGTCTTATAAGCTTGTAATAATTTTTATGAATTAGGGGGCTATTTAATGGAAATAAAACTGTTTTACAGATAAAATAAAAACATTGCTTCTGGCAGACCCATACCCAAGATAAATTTTTTTTAAATTATTAAAACAAAATAGAATTGTATAATAAATTGTGTTTGCCTGATTTGCTTACTTTTATTATTGAATGAACAATATTTGTGTGAGTGCTTGTTTTCTCTTTTGCTCTCCTCTCATGCGAGAGTTTGTGTGGGTGTTGTTTTATAAATGGGTTTCGTTTGGTTGGTTGTGATTTTCCCCACAACCATTAAAAGAGCATATGGTGGATTTTTTCATAAATGGTGTGTGGTGGATTAAGTTATGTTGTTATCACAAAGCAACCACATGACTCCGTGGCGCAACGGTAGCGCGTCTGACTCCAGATCAGAAGGTTGCGTGTTCAAATCACGTCGGGGTCAATGTGAAATATTTCTCTTTTATTTTTTTTTTAATAGAAAATTGTTTTAATTTTTATTATGTTTGGAATTAATTACGTACAAGAAAACGCTCACTCCTCATTGATAACTGTATGAAAGTTAAAATTAGTGCAATGAAATGTTTCCTAACTACAGGTTTATTATGTATCAATTTTCGTTTAAATTATTTTGTTTTATGTACCTATTTATGCATGTACTTTCAACTAAGGCGACTAATGCCGTTTCCTTTTCTACAATAAGTGCAACATTTTCAATATTTTTTTGCGCAAAAAATGTAGATGAGCATGGTTTTTATTAATTTTTTTTTACGGATTTAGAGTTTTGACGACCTTTTCTTTTCATCATATTCTCGCTAAAATATTAAAACTCCAATTTTAGAAAAAAGAGACATCAACTTTTTTCCAGAAAAGAAATCAACTCCTAAGTGGAATACCAACGAACTTGTCCATGCCCCCCCTGTGGTTTTTGGGCACCAGATCTAGGCAGTACATCTGCCACTACGTTTGCAGAGACATCCATGTGTCTTGGTAACCAGAAAAGCTTCAGATCCAAAATGTCGCGCTAACTCATTCACAGATATAAAATATCATTTTCACACAATCATTTACTTTAAATGCTTTAATGAATTTCCCTTAACTTGCTGTAAAAACAAGTCATAAATTTAATTAACATACTTAAAATCTGCACAAGAAGTCAGAGCAACAAATTTTTATGTCTAAAACAAAAACAAACATAATAAATATATTTTTAATTAATAAACGTAACAGCACTTTAACTCTATTAAATAAAAACGAATGGACACTAATAAAATAAAACAAGACTCCTAAAAACAACACGCACTTAATGGACATCATATATGGCCAAAAACAAAATAATATTAAAGAAGATGAACCACCACCAACCACAATTGCGATTACGTGTGCAACCGGCCAACCTGCCTCAAAGCAGCCAACAAAACCCAAAAAATAAACAGAAACTAACGCTCGCTCAGCTTAAAGATAAAGCACGGTAATGAGAAACAAGAAGGTACGAATGACAAAAAGCGCAAACGGCTAAAAAAATCCATGAACAAATCATGCCAATTAACCTTTTAACATTTGTGGCATCTACCTCCAAATTTACAACAAGAAAACGACAATTTTTTTTAACTGAAATAGTTCCAAACAAATCAAACTTCAAGATCCGTACTGCTCTCCAAGTTGATGACCACGCATTCATATGTGGCGAAACAAGAAAACGACACAAGTGTCCATTATAAATCAATGAAGGCAGCTCCAAAGAGAATATAATGGAAAATGAGCAGGTTCAGCAAAAAAAAAAAAAAAAAAAAAAAAAAAGAAGACAATTCAACAAACTTGACGCGTTTTTAACCGCATTGACATCTTCTACCCAACAACCATCAAATAATCGTAGATTTTTATGTACGTACTGTACATATATTTTTATCATGTTATTTATAAGTCTAAATATAATTTGTGTGTTTTTAAGATTGAAGAACAAAAACTAGTAACCGCTGAAATAACGTGCAAATATTTATTTGTTTGTTTTTGTTTTTTTATGACAGAAAACACACACACATCCAAAACAAACGGATACGAGTACGTATCTTCTGCCTGGCTTGAGTACGTAGGGGAATTTACATCTATACATACTATGAATCATTTAGACGCTTTTGAAATCGTACGACATTCATGCGAGTGCACATATGACAAGTTCAAACTGCTACCGGAGCTGCATAAATAATAAAATGCATAAATGAAATATTAAAAATAGCAAAACTAATAAATGGAGAATGATACACGTTTGATATTCATATAAAAAAAAAAAATTGGCAGCGAAAAATTGTTAAAAGGCCTGGAGATGCACAACCAACTCTTCGCGCAGTTTGATTGTGTGCACGCGGCCGAGCTTGTTCGGCTGCAGGTACACGTTCCAAAGGCAGGTACCAAAGTTCCCAGCAACACATTGAGAATCATAAATGTTCAAACAACACTTTAATACAAAAAACAGTTTTATTGTTTTACTTTTCTTTAATCAATCAGGTCAGGGGCATAAAAAAATATACAAATGGCACGATAGATATTTATCACATAGCTGAAAGAATTCAATCAATATTGCATTCCATTAAGTTTTTAAGTACACAAGTACATACATATGTACATATGTATGTATGTGTATACTGTAACTAATGATTCTTAAAATCATATTAATTGTTTGCCTGTCTGAGAAAATTCCAATCGAAGCCAAAATATATTATGTATGTATATTTTTTTTTTTGTTTGTTCAGGATTCACATTTTTTCATTAATCTTTAGATTTTGTTAAATACCACTAAGCTTCACTTGTTATTTCAACAAAAATACCGGAAACGCCATTCAATAAAAAACTAATGAATTATTGTCAAGTCATATCTTCAATATTTCACAGAAAACGTGTGCGTCTATAAAAAAAAGAGAAGAATCTTTGTAGAAAAAAAAGATGATTTATTTTTTCTTTCTTCATAGATGACCTTCAATGTCAGCAAACAACAAGAATTATTAAAAAATTTTAATAATTTTTTTTTTTTTTTTTGTACATGTCATCACCATAATTTGGAAAATCAAAAGTAATTATGTGTAACAGAAATCTATAAATTCCAAAAAAAAATATCCACTTCTTCCAATCAAACTTTTTGAATGCGATTTTACGATTTTTTCTTAATGATTGCGGCAACATGTACAATCGGAACTACATATGTACCATTCACTTGTAATGCAACTTGAAATATAACCATATATTTAAAATGAAAGAAATAACACAACAAACATAACATTCGAAAAATCATACCAAAAAATTATTATTACACACATACATACATACAAATAGCATGCCAAAACATTCAGCCGCCATCCTCATCATCAGCAGCACCATCATCGTCGTCAGCCACCACTCACTTGCTCCAGTATGTTGTTGCTGCTGCTGTTGTTGTTGTTGTTGTGGAGACCAACAACACATTACAATAATTTAAATCTTTTGCTGGTTACCGCCACAGCATGCCAGCCATGCCATCTCATTTAAAATCACCAACAACAACAACAACTAAACGACCAATAATGCAATCAATACTCTCATAGATGATGATCTTTTTATTGTTTTTGTTGTTCGTTTGTAATACTTTTGTTAAATTATTTAGAGAAAAAATAATAAGAAATAGTCACACTTAAATTTTCTTCCTAATGACAATTGTTATTTTTTTTTTCGTTTGTTGGTTTGAATTCCTCTGAATTTTCTTAGGGAATTTCAAACTTTTCGTAATGAACTGCCACAGTTTTTGGATTATTTCGTATTTCAACTATTTAATGATTAGTTTTAGGCTTCCGTTTATTGTGTTTTAAAAGCCGAATTTATCTTAAAGTTTTGTTAATGTTTTCTTTTGTTTTTCTTTCCAATGTTCAATACTTGTTTTCATTAGCATGTTGATTTTATTTAAATGTGGAACAATAAGGAGCAGAAAAGCAGCACTGCCACGAATTGTTACTATGAAAATATTAAGGGAATTTTCAAACAGGCTAACGAGAATCAAAACATATAAAAAAAATTTAAATTTTCAGTGGCCAGATCTACGCACTAAAAAAAAATTAACTTTATACTACATTTACATCTACACAAATATCTGGCAGATTTGAATTGATATCTTTAACAAAACCTTTCTCGTTTACTTTAGCGTTTTTGACATCTGTCAAGATCTCAGTTTTTGTGAGATGTTTGACAGAGCAAATTTATTCACGTGGCCAGCAACCATGTTTAATGATATTTTTCTTGCAGCGTAATATTTTCAAGTACTTTATGAATAAAATAGCAGTTGCATCACTTGTGTAGGTGCTGAATAGATCTGAGAACATTTTGTCAAAATCTAGTGTGTTAATTTCAGATTTGGCCTTAAATCCCGTCTGTACTGGATTTTGCGTAAATATTTGCAATCTTTGATTGTTAGGCAAATATTTTCAAGCAATTTGTAGTTTTTTTCTTCTTCTTCTTTTTTTTTTGATCAAGTGGGGAAAAACTACCTTGGTATAACATATGTTTCAATATTATTGAACATCTGTTGCTCGTTTGTGTATTACTCGCATAGTGAAATTTCTCACATGAAAGAGCGGAACTGAGAGATAATCTATGTATGTATATGAAAAAAATGGAGTTTCTGTATCTTTGACATGTGAGAAATATCTATCAAACAAGTTTTTTGAACTTAAATTATTAAAACTTTCGGCATATTGTGTTGTTAGTTATTAAAATTTATAATAAATTTACAAAATATGTTTTGATTTTTGAACGACACAGAGTGAATTTTTGAAAAGGACTCAATCCTAGACCAAGAAACAGTTATATTGCATATTACGTAAGAAAAAATAATTGTCAGAAAACAAAAAAAAACCCATTTCTTAACAAATTTTTACACCCATATTCATAAAAACTATTGATGGTTTATTACATGTTTATTTGACAAATATTCCGTAGAAATATGTCAAATAAGAGCTTAATAAACTTACAATAATTATTATGAATATGGCCTTTAGTGTATATGTTTTAGATAATTATGTATAATGCTTAATAATCAGTTTTTAATTAGAACACAGCAAAAGCCACTGAACACTCTGTGTTCAAGCTCTCTTTCTCTCATCTGCCCCAGAGCACTCTCTGTATCTGTATCTGCCTGTCCAAGGCAGCTCGATACCAGGTAATTTATTTTGTATGGCATGAAAAAAAATTTTATTATTGGTAAATCGCTTATTAGCGAAATAAATATACTTATCATTTTGGGGGGGAGGGGGAAATATCTCTTCCCCCCTGGATCCGCGCCTGGCTGGGCTTGTAAGACTACCTGGTATCGAGCTGCATTGTGCCTGTCGTATCGCTAGCGAAATATGTCTCAGGTATCAAGCTCGTTCTCACAAATATGGCGACTTAACGAACTAAGAGTGCCCCCTAGTTCAATGAGAAGAGCCGAACTAAAAAGAGCTCTCTCTTAAAAGAGCTGATGAGCACAACTCTATTATATTGCAGTCCTTGATGATATGACAAAAAAGAACTATGTTATTGTACATCTTTTTAATTGCTACTTTTTGCTTCCCGACTGCGCTTAATGATTGCATTTAAATAGCAACCCGTACTACATGTAGTAGTTACTACATTTACATACGTATTAACACAATTGTAAGCAATTTTCACAAAATATGTATATTTAAAGAATGATGCAACTTCTTTTGGAAGGCATTTCGAAGGTATGCTAATAAAATTATATTGAACAAGACAAAAACAAAAACGATTTTGAATAAAAACTTGCATTGCATAGAAAAAAGTGGATATGAGAAAAACATACTGTTTTTAAAAGAGGGTGAAAGCAAAATGCTTTACAAATTGTTTTGCGAATATAAGCAAAACACAAATTTCCTATCTAGTGTACAGGATAAAACGTCATATTATGTTGGTGCTGCTTCTTATTTAATTTTATTTTATGGATTTTCTTTGTGCGCTTTGTTCACAAAATGTATGAAATTCAAGGAAAGTAACCTGGCTTAATAGTATGCTAAACGGCAGGAGCAAACATAACTCTCCAATAAACCTAGCCCAACCCCAAACACATATCAGAGATCAAATTATCGTATTCGTATACGAATAAACTATACAATAAGCTCACAGCAAACGTGGCGGAATTCGTTCGATTACGAATAGGACGATTTGGTAGCAGGATTTCCCCTAATGACTTTTCAATTCCACCACGCCACGTAAGAAAATATTACAAAAGATTTGTGTGCGTAATGAATGAGTTTCCAGCATATTGTGTTTTCGAATTTCCCATGCGCTTCGAGTCTAAATGCAGGCAGGCTGGCAAAATGTTGTACTTACAAATAAATATGGCCAGTTAATTAAATTGTTGATTGCCAGCGGATTGGAAATTTAATACACACATGCAAGGAAAAACCTTGCACATGCAATTCAAGAGTTTCAAAACCTCAAACAGAGTGCCGCCACACAATTTCTTCCATACTTTCGCTTTTGTATAATTATTTTGTTTCGCTTTTTTTTTTTGATTTTTGCCTTTTTCAGTTGATTTTCTTTTCTAATGTTTAACCCAAATCTTTTAGTGTTTTGTGCAAATGGTGTCATCCTTTTTTTTTACTCAACAGTTCCAAAGATATTCATATTTTTAACTTCGCATTGTTAGAATGTGTTTCTTTACCTTCAAACTCTTCAAGAGGTAAAAATCTACTTGTTTCATAATGTTTTTCCAATATTAGCATAATTCAAAATTTTATAAACATATTAAGAAGAAGCTATTTGGTGTTTCTTTTTGTCTTTTTGCTTAATAAGTACATACAAGTATTTTGTTTTTATTATTTTTTGCAAATGACTTTGAATGTTTGAAACGTGTCTAATGTAAAGCAGCCGTAAGAAGAAAAAGAAAAAAATTTTTTTTTGAAAACTGTCACGATCAAAAAAGTTTTGAAGAAATACAAATGATACTATAACATTTAAAGTCTGCAAGAGGAAGAAAAAACCCACAAAGAAGTTACTTTTAAGATAGAGAATCTTAAGTGCACAAACTGAAACTGATCTTAATTTAAGCCAAATGCACGGCTGTTACTTTTTCACAAATCGACTGAGACTTTTAAATTACAGGTTAATAATGATGGTATTGAGATCTTTTTCTTTTTTTACCTCAGCTCCGCAATTATAAAGTTGAAAAAGTAATTTATTAAACCAAGTCAAATAATAATAGTAAGTAATAACTATTATTACAAATTAGAAATATTTCAAAAGCATTTAAACACAAAAAATCGGCATGAAACTTATGACGTGATGATAAATTGTACACTTGAACAAAGTTATAAAGATTAAATAAAAAAAAAACTATTCATACAAATTGCAATAATTTATTTGTAATTTGAAACTGTCAAATCTTTTTGTTGAATATAGAAAAATTCTATTTTATTTAAATTTCATCCTCCATAAATTTACGCAGAAAATTTAATAATTTATAGGAAACGATGTGCAGTAGTGTCGGCCGATTTGTAAGTACAAAACTTTTGAGAAAATATTTTTCACAACCAAAAAGAATGTGAAAGAGTGAGAGGTGCTACTCTTTCGTTTAAGGTCAGCCATTTTTCCTTTAGACATATGATTGTGTACTCTTTAGTTTTCGTTTTCAAGGAGGCAAGAGAGTGCGAAATTCATTTTCAAGTTTTAGTATTTGTGTGATATAAATCACTTTTTTATAAATATTTATTGAGTTCTTTTTATCAATAAAATTGATTTTTATAATAAATTGCAGGTGTTTGCAATTAAATAAGTGTTTTTTCGTTATCTGCCGCAAGGAAAAGCTGTAGAGAAACCCCGAGAGAAATTGTTACAACAAGAACAAACATTTTGTTAGTGTAAAACAAAATGTTTGGGATTTTTGCTTGCAATCATTTAGCTTAATTCGCTTTGTCTTGCGATTTTCTAAAAGTGATGCAATCATCCGCTCCAGTTGGCCTACAACCTACCCTAGGTCATTTCCAAATTATATTTTGCTGTCTGCCATACTGTGTGATAAAATATTATCCGCCGAAATATCATTAAAAATACAGTATTATGTTTGATTAATGTTAACTCATGTTAACAGATATTAAAACAAAATGTTGAAAACTTTTGCTGAGTTTATTTGCTGATTATAGAAAAAATCTATAACAAACATTTTTACATTTGTTTGCATGATTTTGCACATTTTTTAAGTTTTGAATGAAAAAAAAAAATGTAATACAGAGCATTCAGCAGCGAAGGAGTAATGAAGCAAATTAAACATTGAAAACAACTTCTCTGACATTTGATCATTAATTAGAATATAAAACAAACATTGTTTTCTCAGATTTTGAATAGTGTACAAAAAATTTAGTAGGAAAAAATATTAATAAAAAAAATTTAACTTTTTGATAATCAACCTTGAAATTGTGGAACAAATTTTAAGTTTTCATAAAACGTTTTGAATTTATCATAAGCCGTCTAATCGAAATGTTTGAAGCAAAAAAATAAAAAATATGAAAGCAGAAGCGTGGGTTAAAAATGAAACTCAGATGATTTTTTTTTTTCTAATTGATTGACAGACAGTTTGTGCAAAACAAAAAGCAAAAGGAAACTGTTGAGAGCTGAAATAATTAATGTTAAACATTTCGTTAATAATTTTATTAACCATCTGTCTTAAAAGCCTACAGGTTTTCTTTGTGGCACTTAAGTACTAAGAAGTTCAAGTATCTTGTTAAAGAACTTCACAGTTTTGCAAAATCAACAAACTCTAGTCTACAAAACAATAACTCACGTAAAAATATTTGTTAGTGTATAAAGATCAGGGCAGGGATTTGTATGCACTAAAAATGTGTGAAGAAAAATTTGAAATTTTCTCTTAAAAAACAAACGGTGGCTATTTTGAAAAACGCGGCGAAGAAACAAAAACAAAATATGAAAAACTGTTCGTGTTTTCCAAACATTGCAAAAATAATATTAATGAGATAATTCACTACGCGTATCTCTCTCTCTCTCTCTCTCTCTCAAACGGCCTCCGAGCCTATGTTAGGGGGTTCAAATAAGCCCGTAGTGCTGATGCTAAGCAACAGACGCTGCTTGGTAAGAAACTGGAACGACGGATCTTCAGGGCTGGTTAAGGGCCTGATATTCCTAGAAATATAATAGTTATAATAATTTTGTAGTAAAAATGAAGCACACAGGTATACGACGGATTTGTTGGCAGCAGCGTCAACATTAAGTGCCTGTGAGACCCCCAACGAAAAATATTTCAAGAAAGAAATGCAGCGAAAATATGCTTTTATATTAAAAAAATAATATTCAGAATTATGCACATAAATACACTGAAAAATCGATGCTGTTTTATTACAAGTTCTTGACAGATTTGTTAAGAAAATTTGATTTGTAGTAGACAAACATGCACTTGCATGATATTACTTGCCCTGATTATTACATATTATTATTCCTTGCAAACAAACATGTTTATAATTTATATTACAGCAAGAAAAGCGGAAATAAATATTTTTAATCATTTATAAACAGCTGGTTGTTTTTTATTCTCAAAACACAATACATGTTATTAAAATGAAAAATATAAAAAAAAACATAAAATTAATTATAAAAATATTAATTAAAAACTTAATAACCGTTACTGATACCTTTTTCAACATAATCTTTCATCTTCAAATTTTTTGCTCATTTTCGTACCTCAACCATTAACTTCTCTTTTTTTTGCAGGCAAATGCCAACATTTTTGTTTTGTTGGAATTTAAGAAAAATTTCTATTTATCAAATTTGTTGTTAATTCAATTAATTTTCAGTGTTGTTACTTTTTTTTCTTTTTTAAATAGTTGTTGAAATGTAAAATCTTGCAGTGTTTAACCACATGTCCAGGGTCGATTATTGTGTTTTATGTTTTATTTTTAATAAGGTTAAATAACACATGTCAGGGTGAAATACATATAAACAAACGTGTGATGCTCTAAAAAAAATATGCAAAACCTACAGAAAAAATATAAGGGCTTCTTTTTTTTAATTTAACAAAGCCTTTCAAATTAACAAATGATTTTGGAACATTTCGTTTTAAGCAACATGGATTATTTTTTTGTTCAAAGTTTTGTGGTTTCTAGAGTTTAAAGGAAAAAGGTAGACAATTTTAAAGCAAAAACCACAAAAAAGCCAAAACAACACAGAGAAAACAGTGCTTAATAAATTAGAACAAACTTAGTAAGATACTCTACGGACTTTTTAAAAAAGAAAATTTTATTTCATTTATGACTAAAATAGTTTTGTTACTTAATCCGCTGAAAGTTTTTTTTCGCCAATATTAAAGAAAATAACAACATTAATAATAAAAATACTAGAAATACAATCGTAATAATACAATTAATAAAAATAAAGCAAATAATAGGGGAACCTTCATGCCAATCATTTAAATGAGTTTAACAAAAAAAAAATTAATGTTATAAATTTAAAGAAATTTTGCTGTTCATGCTGCGCCAATTTGGCAGAAGTGGAAATAATGTTAAGTGCCAATGTTTCTTTTTTTTTAGTTAAAATAAATATTTGTCTATAGCTTTGAAAATTTAAGGTCGTTTTCACCTAAAAATCAAATACGAAATTTCTTTAAAAAAACAAACACCACAATTTCTTTTTGTCTAGTCAGATGAAAACAATTAATAAACATTCATATGAGTGTCTTAAATCTTAAAGTTTGTGTCTTTAGTCTTTCAGTGTTTCGGCAGTGCATAGAACAGTTTACGCATGTGTCTTAAGTCTATTGCTTTTAAGCACTTTATGTAACTCCAAAGAACTCAGAGCTGTCAATTAAATAAAATTATATACAATCGTATTTTTTTCAATTGCATACTTTTAACAGTTAATTTCAAAGGCAGGCAACCAACCCAATACATAATTTAAAGATGACTTTTTAAAACCATAAATTTTTGTTTTTCTTTGGTTAATAACTCAAGTAACCTTGCATTCAATTTCAACGATTACAGCATACAGAATAATCATTAAAAATACTGAATTAATGTTCACTATTTACCTAACCAACAGCAAAAACCAACTAATTTAAATGAAGCAGATGAAGAGCAAGGTGATCATTTTGGTTTTTGCATGATCAGACAATCTCTAATTGCCACTGCAAATTACAATGAACATGTGACTTTGGTTGCTTGATTTAAATGATGCCTTCAATCTCATCCGTTTTAGACTAATTATTAGAAAAAATACTATTTCTAAAAAAGCAGTTAAATTGTCATAAATATTGTAAGTCACCTATTTGGAGCGAAGTGTAGTCAATGAAATGATGCTTGTTGCCAAGCTTGAATATTGGAAAAAAAACTTAATAAACCATCAACTGTAATTCATCCATATTATCAACTATTACTGTTCAAAAATTTTCAGCAAAAACTACATCCATTGAAGCGTAAAGAAACGTTAAAAAAATAATAGAACCATTTTTTGCTACAGGTTTTAGTACACTGACTTGGCTCATAATTACCGAAAAACAAACATACATGCATGCTGAAATAAACGCTCATTTTGTTAAATATTTCCATTAATGAATAATTTTTTTTGCGTGTCTTCTAACCTTCACTTGCATTTACAATATTCCGAGACATTTAAGATCTTTTCTGTTTTTTTTTTTTTTTTGTTTGTTTTGTCTTCATTACATCTGTAAGTGAACGCTGGCTGGTGGCTGGTGTGCGTTGAAACTGAGGATGAGTTATTTTTGTTTTTAACTGCCAAAATGTTAAATGCGTTCAGCAATTGACAAGTTTGTTTGATGTTTCTAGAGATAACAAACTTAACAAACAATTTTATCTTAAAGATTACATACTTAGTTGGTGTTTTTTCTTTGTAGTTTTTAGTGTGATTTATGGGCATGGAATTCCTTTTTAAAGGTACACCTTTTTTCTTTTTCTTAAAGGCATTTAAAGCTGAGCGTTGAAATAAAGTAATTAAAGTGTTTTAAGAAAAAAAAAAAAAAAAATAAAAAAATAAAAAAAATAAAGCTGCCCATGTGCTGCGAATAAAATCCACAAATTATTCAGAACAAACCATTACGTTCGCCCAAAGAGACATTTTTGTGTTCCTGGTTTTTGGTATCATTGCTCTGTACTTCTTTTGAAATGAAGCTGGTAACATCTTTGCTGTCAATGGAGAGCGGTATAGATGCATGATAAGCAATCGGTTTATGCTCAAAATTCGAGTAGATGGTCTTGACAGCAAATGACTCCAACAGGGATGTTGCAGCAAATGCAGCAATTGAGTTATTACGAGAAAAGTTTGGACATTCGATTATTTAAAGAAATTGTGATATTAAATGGCCTCCCAGAAGATGTGCTTCAACACCATTAGATAATTTCTTGTTATTCCAAATCATTGGTATTTCGAAATAAACCAGACGCTCTTCAAGCTTTACAAATCGAAATGGCGAACCTGCCATTCATGATACAACTTAATTTAGAGGAAAAAGTGCTCGAAAATTGGGTTCATTGAATTTAATCCTACAGAAGAAGTCGTGGAGGCCGTTTGAGTGACGTTTCATTGATAATTTAATTGAAGCGATTGTACTTTATATTGAATAGAAAACTTTTGAATTTTCTTATCAACAAGAAATCATATCATTCTTATTGAAAAACCCCCTAAAATATATTCTGGTCAAATGTTTGTAAATTATTAATTTTATTTCATAGTCGAACTTTAGAATTTGGAATTGTTTATAACTTATAAAAACTTTAGTTGAGTTTGAAGCAATTTGATTGCTGATGATCGCTGTGGTGGACAGGAAACAGCCGCAACATGTTTCCCAACTGATGAGTCTCCAAATTTACTTTTCTTGTCAGCTTCAAAAATATTAAGCACTATAAATTAAAAAAAAATCATGCTCAATTTTGAGGAAGTAAAAACTTCAAATATTTTCAGGTCAAAAATCTGGGGCCGAATTACAGCATTCATGATAGCAGGAATTCTGTCCCGTTTGCTGTGTTTTTTACTTTGTGTTTGTTTTACGTTGATTTTACTCGCTAGCTCATTCAGTCACAAATGCTGTAACTCGTCCCCAGATTTGTTTTCATTGTGGACGTATGACATTGTGGACTATTTTATGATTTTTCTTATCAGTATTTTACTCGCAGTAGAGGAGAATGCTTTTAAATTTGTTGAAATTCAATGGTTCGAAATGGTTTTGTTTTATATTTTTAAATAAATTTTTGCAAACTGCCTCAAAACGAAATTTTCCTAAAGCAAATGTTTTATTGCAAAAGCAGAAACTATGGAAACTATATAAACATGAACTTAGCAATTGGCCGCGCATGTAATAATTTATAAAAATTATTAAAAATGCATAAAGCAATTTTACTTGTCACTAATAAAAGCAAGAAGTTTGTGAAAACTCCCAAAGCTTAAGAAAAGCAAGAGGCTTCAAGCAGCCCACCAACTTTGTTTGAAGAAACAAATTAAAATATATTGAATTTAGATTTTCTATTGTTTCAACAAAATGCTGAAAACAAACGAAAAAAATATATATCTGTATTACAAACTTAAGCAGGGGCCACCTGCTACAAAATCAAATGCGTGCAGCAAGTTTCATTCAAAAGTTGCAGTTTTATTTTGTTTCTTGTTTCCAATTAAACGCATAACAAATGTTTTTATGTTCAAGAAAGAAGAAGAAAAAAATCGGTGCGGCTTGCAGGCCACAATGCCAGCTAATATTTTTTTTAGTTAATAAAATTATGTTGCACAATTTTTGAAGGCAAAGATTCAAAAAAAAATTCAATTAAGTTTTTCCATTTTCTGGTTGTTGTTGTTTTTTTTAGAGTGTTAGTAAAACTCCGTATGACATTCTTGTGATTGTTATTGTTGCTGTTGTTGGGAGCAAAGTTTTTGTTTTGAGTCTCTTTCGCAAAAAAAGAAGAGGATTTTCGTTTCGATTTTTTCTAGTAGTCAGAACGTCTGTACCAAATGATTGTTCAAATTAAAATTTTATTTATTTTTTCTCCTTCAAGCTTCGGGCTTTTTAAACATTTTACACGCCTTGCGGACTTTAATAGTTGTTTGCAGTCACTTGTGCCAAAAAGTAAATGTACTCGTAATATTTTGTAGTGATTTTTAATTCCTTTGCATTTATTGCTACTGTTGTAAAACAGTTTTTTGAAATCATAAATCAAACCCAATAGGAATTTGGGAGAAAACGAACACAGCAATTTCGTATAAATAATTGAAGTCGATAATTTTTATTCATATTTAAAAATTACATAAGAATGAGCAAAATTCATTGTCTCCATTAGTTTTGTCTCAGACTTCTGCAGAAATCATTCCCGTTCAACAGCTTGGCTGTTAAATTTTCCTAAGGGATGCAGTTTCTTATTTCTGATGAAACACTTAGTTGCTTGTATGACTTGGATTTAAAAGCATATTTGTTTAACAGATTTCTAGCATCCATCTTTTTATGTGTAAAAATGAGAATCATATTTAAGTTCATGTTGTTATGTTGCTGTGTGATGTTCATAAAAAAATTGTGCAACATTTTGCTGAAAAAAAATCTTATTTTTTTTTCTTTTGCAAAGATTAAATGCATACGTTATAAAGTTGACTGCCTCTTTGCTTGAGAAAGCATATTTGTCTGTGTATGCATCATCATAAACAAATGTTTGCCGTAATCTATGAAAGGTTTAATATTTCTGTAACAGTTTTGCCTCCCAGCGAATGTTACAATGGGAGTTTTCAAAATCATTTTTATACAAAAAGTGTGACAAACAAAAATGTTTTTTTTTGTAAAACAATTTTTTTGAGAAACTTATATTTTTAAATATGAGCTCTTTTAAAATACTGCTTGATGAGGATAATTTTATAAAACTAGTTTTTGCAAAAAGCGCCTCTAAAAACACCCTTTAAAAAATTTCAAAATTTCGTTAAACAAAAGTACCTTTTAAAAAGTATACTGAAGAACTATAAAATGGTTCAAAATATATATGTAGATCTAAAAATAGAAATGAAATTTTATTTAATGTATCAAGGGGAGGCAACGCAAAAGAAAATATTTCAATTAAAAATTATCTTTGAAAACCTTTTAAAAAGTATATTTTTTTAAGAGTAACTTTTGAAAAAGCACCTTTTGCAAAAAGTACTTTTTAAAAAAAGTATCACTTAAAAAATTTTCTTTTCAAAAAAGCACCATTTAAGAATTACCTTTTAAAAAGCACATTTTCAAAAAAGAACCTTTTAAGAAAGTATATTCTGAAAAGTACCTTTAAAGAAGTACTTTTACAGAAATTTCTTTTGAAAAAGTTTCTTTTAAAAATTCCATTTACAAAAAAGTACTTTTTAAAGAAGTACCTCTTGAAAAAATTTCTTAAAAAAGTACTCTTTAAAAGAATACATTTAGCAAAATACCTTTTTTCTTTTCGAAAAAGTATCTTTTAACAAGATACCTTTTGAGAAGTGACTGTCACAAAGTTCCTTTTAAGAAAGTACTTTTAAAAAACAACGCTTTTGAGGAAGAACTACATAAGAAAGTACCTTTTAAAAAAGTATTTTTTGAAAAAGTAGCTCTTGGAAAATACTTACTAAAAAGGTGCTTTTCAAAAAAGTATCTTTTGAAGAAGTGTCTTAAAAAGGACCCATTAAAAAGTACCTTCTAATAGAGTACATTTTAAAAAAGTACATTTCAAAAAAGTACTTTTCAAAGAGTTTCTTTTAAAAAATCACCTTGTGAAAAAAAAATTTTTAAAATAAGAAGAGCATATCGAACAAAGTACCTTTCAATAACATTAAAAAATCCCATTTGAAAAAAATTAGAGAATTGAAAGTAGTAAAACAGTTTGCTGGGTTATCAAAAGCAACTGCAATAATAAAGATACGTACATCCTATACAATTTACGTACCTAAGAGAGTGTATGTGTGTGTGTGCATGCATGCCGGTATGCCTTTGTGTAGTGAATTGCAAAGTTGTTTAACAAATTCATGTTAAACATTATGTACTACAATTGCGATGTTACTCCATTACATGTCATGGGGCTTGAATCACATTAAAATAGAAAACCAAAAGAAAAAAAAAACTTTTTATAAGAAAGAATTCATATTTGCTTTTGATGTGATGAGGTAGAACACATATATTTATTTTTATTTAATTTTAAACACAAAATCTTTATTAGATTGTTAAGAAAAATAACAAATTCAGTTTTTTTCTTTAATGCGCAACACCTTTTGCGGTGCATGTTGGAATTAGTTTTATTATCAATGAACATAAAAGCAGAGAATACAACATTGTGAGGGCATGTGTGAAGACGATAAGCGTAACTTAATTAAAATTTTTATTTTGAATACAACATAAATTATTCAAGAGGCTGTGAAGTATGCCTTGAAAGAATGGGAGCATCTTAATAAAAATAAAATAATAAAAATAAAGTAAATCTTATTGTAATAAATATCTCTTAAGAAGCATAAGTGAAGCTAATTAAAATAAAATTGGTTGATAGCAAAGTAAAATGCAAGAGAGAACCAGGAGCCGAACTGCAGCATACATATGTAAACCATGAGTATACATAATGTAATTCGCTACAGTTTATACGAAGGATTATCACTCATACGCATTTATTGTGGGATTGTCGATTCGACCAGGCGCCGAAGTACGGCACTATTATATACAGGTGGTTAAGGAAAAAAGTGTTGCAAGACAAAAAAATTGTATTTGTATTAAAGGTTTGTTTGAACACATCTGATTCTCATTTTGTTCATGGGAATTATGGAATAAGTAGTTAAGTTTTAAACATTCTTTTAAGCATTTTTCGAGGCTACTGATGAGTTGACTAGCATCAACGAATTTTCGGCGGCATATAGACGGCTTCAAAGGCCAGAAAACATTAATAAAGTATATTTTACTTAAAGCTAAAATAATTAATTTTTTATTTATAAATGCTCATGAGGCAATAGAATAAATAGTTATTGAATTTCACATTTTTATTCAAAGAAGTCTCTGTATTGAATCGTAGTTTCAGCTGCAAAAGTTTTCCAGGATTGCTCTGATGCAAGACTTGTGTGAATCCTTGCATAAAAATTAAAAAAAATCGTTTTTTTTTTGTAT
This sequence comes from Sturmia bella, assembly GCA_963662145.1. NCBI lineage: Eukaryota > Metazoa > Arthropoda > Insecta > Diptera > Tachinidae > Sturmia > Sturmia bella. The sequence continues at coordinate 66,583,661 of OY759172.1, read as the reverse complement.
CGCATGACTAGTGAGGCTGACTTATAATTTTTTTTTAATAAACCATTTTTAAATTTTTTTTTATGCAACTGCAATCGACCCCAAAAACAGTACTTTCAAATCGCTTTCAAATTTGCAAGGAAGAAGCTTTAATGGATTACAAAGTCTTTAAATAGAAATAAACGATTTGGTTAATAAACAAAACATTTATTTGAAACAAAAAAAAAACGAAATAAAAAGCGACATAAAATATTAACTATCATGAGAAGAAAAACTAAACTGAATTTTAAGACTCATACAGGCAAAGATAAGCGAAAATTTTATGGCATATTGGAAACAAAAACCGTTTCAAATTCTGCAATTTAATATTATTATTAAATAAACCCCTACATTTGTACATATGCAGGTATGTATGCATAAACGTTAAAGCCAAACCAAATTTATTTACAAATCGCATAAATTTCTCATTTATTTTGAACTGTCAAATTAAAATCATCGTAATTAATATATTTTATGCAGTGTTTCAATTATTTTTTTGTTTTATAATGCAAATATTTAAACTGCTGTCAAAAAGTGACAGTTGCTGATTTTCAACAATTTATTGATTTGATGTGATATTTAGATTGCACAAAATCAAAGCTGGAAAAATACAACTTTTTTTATTTTTTTATTTATAATGCCAACAAATTAACATATTTCTAGCTTCATATGAAATTGTACAGAAAAAGTGCAGTACAGTAGAGCTAAATTAATGTAAAGCAACTATTTTTTTTTGTGCTTTTATCAAAATATTCATATCAATTAAGAATGTGACAGCATCATTAAATTAACAATTTATTTGAATGGTATTTGTATAAATCAACAACAAATAAGAATTGAAAGAAAAAAACGAAGTAAAACGAATTTTGACAATTTTGTTAGAAAAACAAAAAAATGATATTGTCAGGGTAACCAAAAATGTTGCCCTTGGACAAGAATTGGGATCCACATAATTACTGACAACGACAAGGATTATTTTTCTCTCATTTTTCATTTGGAGGTTTGGTGAGGGAAAAATAATTGTTCGTTTGGCAAAAAGAAAAATTTTTTTATATGTTTTATTTAATTCATATATTTTTTTTTAAATTCTTTTTATTTGCAATCTATTTTACAATAATAAGAAAATTTGATTAAGTTTTAAGAAATAACATGCATTATTGATTTAAAATCAATAATTTAATTTATATACATATGTACATGAACGAACATCGATATATAGGGATAATGTAAGTTTGTTGTTGTTTTTTTTCATATATGCACTGGGAAAAAGAATACGTGCACATGAACAATTATGAGAGGAACATTTAGTGGCTCCAAAATAATTACTGTTATTTTCAGTCCTTGTAATTAATGGATTTGTTTTGTTTTATTCAGAAACAGATTAAAATATTTTGAGGCAGCAACGCAAAGGGATCAGATATTCTAAGAATTTCATTCTAGATATTCCTATTGATATTTTATTTAATTTTTTATTTAAGTGCCACCCCCACGATGTCAAGCGACATCGCTCGCTCGCTTAAATACATTCAAAACAATACCGAAATTCAAGAGTTTTTCCTCGCTTTCAGTGTTTTTGTGTAAGCGAATGATATTGAGTGACATATGGGGCATTTAGGCTGCTCTTTATAACTACAAGAAAGATTTTTACCACGAAATAATTTTATTTATTTGTTAAATTCTTATTTGTCAAATTTTTACACAGTATTTGTCAAATTAGTGTTCAATTATTAATTTTTTTTTTTTTTTAACAAATAAAACCGTTAAACTTTAATACGTTTCTGCTTCGTTTATCTAGAACAGACAAGAAGTGACAATTGATTGAAAAGAGATACAAACGACTAAAATCTAATATCTTATATCAGCCGGAACTAAAACAGGTAGATAATTGAAAACGAATTTGAATTTTCTCCGCAACTAATACAGTTAGAATAGTGCAAAACTGAAAATGAATCTGATTATAAAAATTTTCTTAATATGTATTCTCTTAATCAAGCACACAAAACTTAATTTGTAGGCCATTTTCTGTTCTAGCTCATAGTGAGCGTTAAAAAATATACCTAACACCATTTTAAGGAAACACAAAATTTAGTCTGCCCTGTTTCTTTAAATTCCAAGCATATTGCCATCCATTATCAATGAATTTATTATACACTAGAAGAGCAGAACAAGTACAAAATGTGCATGTCTTCCCTTGGCACAGATTCATTTTCAATCAAACTCAGCGAAAGGATCAACATTATCAGAACTTTAATATTATACGCCCATTTGTCTTGCCATACATCAGCTTATTTCAATTTGATTTTATGGTAAAAATAATCGTTAACGGAAAACAGCACTTACAACATTCTGTAGTTATGACATACATACAGGCTTAAGCTAAATCTGTTACAGCAATAAAAGTGATTATCAAACGTCTTTATGGATTATTTGATTTAAAATTTGTACATTTTAAAATCTGCTTGTTATGTGAAGAGAAAAAAATAAAAAAATTTAGGTAAAAAAAATTATTGATGCAAATCATGAAAAACATTTGCTTAAGTATTTCATTAAAAACTAAAGAAATATCGTTAAAGAAACACTTTATATTATAAAAACTTAAAAGAAGTAAGAAAAAAACAAAAGACTTAAGACACGAACTTTACATTTAATTTTATGAATTTCAATTTACAAAATTTTGTGTGAAAGAAATCTACTTTCTTCAAGTCCTCAGCATTTTTTCCAGTTTTGAAATCAATTTTTTGTTTATAAAAAGCGTAAAAACGCTGTGTTCCTGCTGTTTAAAAATTTAACAAATGAATGACGACGCTTGCCACAATTGAGTGTCTGAGAGGCCCCCCAACAAAACAAAACAACGATACCACCAACAAACGACTGGCGAAACAAACACCTTCTCACACAACTTCAACCATCACTTCAAGAGCAATTTATAATTGTATTTGTTTTTACGTCATCGTTTGAACATCTCTGCCGTTGCCAGAGAAGATGTTTTTAAAAATCCAAACTATGAAGAATGCATGGATGTGGTCGATAAGAAGAAGCCAACCACGACAAGAGTGTTGGTGAACTAATTCCGCTCATCAAACGGAGAAGCAGCAAGCAACACACTACCAGAGAAGAGCTTCCAAGCACAGCAACTCAAGTGGTGATGATTAATTTCATCAAAAACAAAAACAAATTCAAGAAACTGAAGAACTTTTGATTTCAATTTTATTTATTTTTTTTTTTTTATATATTTTTCGAAAGGCAAACATTATAGTAAAACAGTTGATGGTAAAATGATCCACACGAGGAGTATTGTAATTATTTTGTAGTATACGATGTTAAACAACAAACAGTAACAAGTCAAAACACAATGGGGTGAAATGCAAGAAAAATGCAAAAGCGAAAAGTGGACAAATATAAAGTTTTCTTTGTAATATTTTAGATTTTCTGTCTTATTTATAGAAAAATTATTTGGTGTTTAACGAAGTCGTATTCGAAGAAGTTTTATATAGAAATTTGTCATATAATAAACAATGGAGTAAAAACGGACGCCTATTACTGGGACTTCACTGTCCATCCGATACGGTAAGAGCTAGAGAACTGAAATTTTCACAATACATGTGGTTATCTGACCGCTACAACAACAAATAATAAAAACTGCAAAAATTTGAAAACTAAAGGACGATCCCATATAGGAGATATGATGACATTAGCTGTAACTTTCGAGCCGTAAGAGATAGAGGCCTGTGTGAAATTCACACATTTCTCTTTTAAATTTTTTCGATTCCGCCTTTGTTAGCAACCAATTAAATAGATATGATTTTGCCCCAGTTCTAGGATATCCCCTGGAGTTATTCTGACTTAAGTGTGTGGCCAGAATAGCTAACCTAAATTAATCTAAACAAAAATAAAAAGAGAAAAAATTTTATAAAATTATCGTACAGTGGCAAAGTGAAACCATTTGAATTGTCTTTTGTACATATGGAAGTAGTTTTAATTAGCTAAAGTATATCAATAATAGAAGACTGAAATGCTAAGCATTGCTTACTGGTTGGATTTTAGAAGCGAGTTCTCTCCAGAGACCAATGGTATTCACATAAAAGTGACTTTCAGAGATCAGTATTCAGCATCGCTTTGCGTTTATTTTAAAATCTCTGTAACATCTTGAATATTGTATTCTTTTTGTGTAGGTAAAAAGTTTATGCAAGCAGAGAGTTGTTCGGTATTTTGTTAGATTTCCAATAAGCATATTGTTTTCTGCTTAATCTTTTATAACTACTAAATATTTCTCCGCCCAGTGTGCGGCCATGGAGTAGTGGAATTTAACGTTTATACACATGTTTTCTGCTGCAGTGATGCTCAAATGACTCCCTCAATACTCAGTTCGCTTCATTCAATTTAGTTTTTTTTTCTTCTTTTGTTCCAAAATTGTGCTGCTTTTAAGCACATTGTGTTACTTAATGAAAGTTTTTATTTTAACAAACAATTTGCTCATTAAACAAGAAAAAAAATGTTTATTGAGATTTTTGCTCATAATGCGAAATAAAGTAAATGGAAGTGCATTTGTTTTAGAGGGCGCTTTTGTGTGTTTGGTTTGAATGGAGTTTGTATGTGTGTGTGGATTTTTGGTTTCTGTCAAGTTAATTTTGCTTTTTCCTAACAGATTCTGGTATATTTATTTGTGAGTTTGCCACAAGGCAAATACAACAAAATCTGAATGATTTGAAATAGTTTTGTTCAAGGGAAAAGAGAAGCTTGTTGTTTGATGCATTCATTTATTTATTTATTATTTTTTTTTTTTTTTTGTAACAATGATTCTCTTTAGTTTTCTAACTCTATTTTGAATTTGGCGCGCTTATTTTATTTCATTTTTTTCCAAATGATTTTATTGTATGCTGCAGCAGCTGTTAAGTTTTTTTTTCATCTTAGAGCAGTTCATTTTGCTCTTGTGATGTTTAGTTTTATGTATTTTTTTTAGTTTTTGGGTATTTTGATGTGTTTTTTAATGTTTGACGTTCAAATATAAATACTGGCCTACAAAATTGTTACAGTATCAAATCCCATTCAACCATCTTCACAAGAAGAACAAACACTACTAGTGTATTTAGTTAACAAAACTAACTTATTTTGTGTGTGTGATCCTTTTTAATAAACATTGAATATACAACAATGAAGGTATAAAACAAATCTCACAGTACATAAAGGACAATTAACAAATTTTTGTCGAATGAAAATTTTTTTATTTTATTAAAAATGTGTGGTGTGAAAACTTTGAAAATTTTTACTAAATCTCGGTGTTTCAAATCCACTCAATTATTTAAGACTCTGTAAATCCTTTGCTTCATTCAGTGTAAACAGTGTAAAGTTCAATAAATTTGAGATGAAAAATTTATATTGAAATTTTGAGACAAAATAAAAATAATGGATTCACTATGTTAAAGCAAAACCCAGCTACTCAGGGCCCATAATTCATTGTTGGCAATGAATAGTGGTATTAAATATGTATTTAAAAAGGAGTTGAGAGTGAAAAAATTCGTTTATTATTTATTTTTATATTTTTTTTCTTGATCCTTCACTCTCCGAAAATTTACAATAATTAAAATTTTACTATATTGATTTCAAATCAAAGACTGTTATTACAATGCCTGCTTCAAATGTGTCGAATTTGCCAAACTAAAATATTATTGTATTTATTTTGGCAAAATATTAATTTTGTATTAATTTTTTATATGCAACACATTTTTAATATAAATAAATTGGAGTTACTTCATTTTCAACATAAAAGGCTTTTGTACACAGAAAAAAATGTTATTTTCATTCAAACATAATATTAACTGAATCAAGTGAATTTTTGTTTAATTTAGGACTTTCGACAAATTCAAATATCAATTTTATAACTTGTACATTGCAAAAGGATGTTGTAAAATCAAACAATAATTTGAGGAGCACAGCAAAAATGCTGGTTGGAAAGAGAAATATTTTGGTTGCTTGAATATACTGAATATAATATGTATAAAATATATATGTACAATATATATATAAATAATAATTTCAGTTTTTTTTTCATTGGAAAAGTGAAAAAAATATAAATAAATTTTTTGGACAACAAAATTTTTCTTGTACTGTTAAAGCTTCTTAGCAAACAAGAACCCCACCACTTAGCCCTAAGCAAGGCCAGCATAAAAGGTAGCATTAGTTTCTAAGTAATAGGACAAGCTGTAGTACGAGTCGCTACATAAACCAACATTATCTAAAAAAATTTTGCTGCATCTACAGCACCAACCACTGCAATAAGTTACAAGAAAAGCTTTCCGCTTAATTTCAACTTCAAATCCATTTATGGCAATAATTAAAAATTGTAAAAACCAAAGTTCGACTAAAGGCCATTTTCACTGTGTCTATATGGATTATATTATTTCCTAGAAGAAGCGCTCCGAGAGAAAGAGAGAGAGAGCGCGCGAAATATCGGCAAATAAGTAAATAAATAGAAGGACCTTTAGCTCGAACAATTAAATAATATTAAAGGGAAAAGTAATTTTATCAAAAAAAAAAAAAAAAATAAATAAATGATTCTTTAAAATACATAAGTTTGCTTATGTTGATAAGTATACATACAATCGGAATCTACAGATCGTATACGCTGAAAAAAAAAATATATTCGAAGAGAAACATATTATTGTTGAAATATATGGCTGAATATATTATGGTTGTAGATAACCAGAATAAATTCAGACTATGTGGTTGCAACCATACTATATTGGTTGCCGTAATCATACCATATGGTTACGTTAACCAGCACGTTAATATATAGAGTATGTTTACTTGAAAGAACAGGAGAACTATTTCATAGTTAGAGCTCTTAGCATAATTACAAAAATTTACAGGGTGCAAAAGAAAACCAGCTTTCATCAGCAAGTCAAGTCTACTAACAAGTTGGGTGGCATATAGAAGATTGGAAAATAATGAAATGTATACTTTTTCTTTTGAATTGTTAGAAGTGCCATAATCTGCAGAAAGAATACAAAATAACTAATATCTGTAAAAAAAAAAATTTTTGATTTTATCTCGAAACTTTGACATTTTAAGCAACGAAAAAATCACTTCCATTTAGTTAATTTTTCATTACGGCCGACCATCCCTTTTACTAATTAGACTGTGGGATAATTAGAGTTAAAAACTGAAATAAAAAAAAAACTAAATGTTAGAAAAGCCGCACAATTTAACATTCATTTTTATACCACACATCAAGAGTGGAAAAAAGAGCATCGTTTTTTCCCCTTCTTCTTAAAAGTTATGAAAAATTGTGTCATTAAATATCTACGATGTGCTAACAGATTGTGACAACTTTATTGTAATTCATAAAAAAAACGTCGAAAAATCATTTTTAACTTCTTTTTTTGGTTGTTTTGTCTACAACTCAGTACATGAATAATTTAGTTATCTGGCATAAATTGGAAAAAAAAAACACAAGTGCCACACACAATCTTTTTTTTTGTTTTCCTTCCTCTAACTGATTGTAAGCAAATTTGTGTGTGTGTGTGTGTGTGTCGTGTAGAGGCTGCAAGATGCTACAGGTATGTAGCATGCCACTTTTAACATCAAAGTTTTGTAAACATCTATTCAATTTTGTAGTTTACATTTTTTTTTTTTTTTTTTGCTTTTGTGATAGAGATCTTGCATATTTTATAATGTAAAATAAACTGAAGAAAAAAAAAAACTCTTCATACTGTTTGTTGGTCCATCTACCTGTCGGTCTGAATGTCTACTTGAATGTGTGCGATTATTTTAAACATTGAAATGTTAATGTCATTTTCTTCTCATTTTATGAGCAGACAGACAGATTATGAAACATATTCGTTTTAAACAAGTCTTTTTAATATTTAGATGTGCATAAATTGCAAGAAAAGATATCAATTAAAATAAAGATCAGATTGGCCTGACAGATAATGAGTTTAGATTTTGCACTACAAAAGCTTTAGTGGCAGCAACAGCAAGATGAGGAAAACGAATTAAGCAAATAGCTGTAACAAAACTAATTTTTTGTCACAATTAACAAAAGAAAATTTTAGGCGGCAGTTCGGCACGGCTTAGAAATATTTCAAAGCAAAAAAAGAAACATTTTGAAAAAAAGTTTTTTTTTTAAATTAGCTTTTAGTGCTGCGAACATTTCATAAAGAAAACACCAAAAACTTTTGGCTAGGGGAGACACCGCCACACTACTCATTAGCACCCATCCTTAGTAATTGGTGTGTTTAATAAAATTAAAATTTACACAGAAAATATACAACAACAATTCGTTTAGCTGAGTGGCAGGAGTGTCGTGAGTCTCTAAATTCAAGGACTTCTGCTCATGCGAAGTGCAGCAGCTTCGAAACAGCTAGTTGTCCCCTAGCTGCAGGTATTTAATGTTTTCCTGGTCTTCTTTAATTCATATGAATCACAGCAATAATATTATAGAACGAACTTGAGCCCGATAAACATAATTAAAAATACAAGAAATTTAATTTTTACGTTTTAAAATTTACTACAAAGTTTTCCCACATTTTTTTTTCTTTTAAGTGCTTTACAACAATTGCTGTCTTGGCCTGTCTCTCCGTCATCTCCGCGGAGCCTCCAGTACCGCAAAACAACTACTTGCCTCCCAACCAACAACAGCAGCCAAACAGCAATTATCTTCCTCCCTCAAATACTTATCAGGCCCCCTCCAACAACTATTTGCCTCCCAATCGCGGTGGTGGTGGTGGCGGCGGTGCTGGTGGTGCTCCAGCTCTTCAAAATAGTTACGGTGCTCCTGCCGTGACCGGTGCCATTTTCCCCAAACAAGGTGGCGGATTTGGCGGTGCTGCAGGTGGTGGTTATGGTGGCAATCAAAACGGCTATGGCGGTGAAGAGAACTACGGTCCAGCCAAATACGAATTCAAATATGATGTACAAGACTTTGAATCCGGCAATGATTTTGGACACATGGAGTCGCGTGATGGTGATTTGGCTATTGGCCGTTATTACGTGCTGTTGCCCGATGGCCGCAAGCAAATCGTTGACTACGAAGCCGATCAAAATGGTTATCGCCCCACCATTCGTTACGAACAAGTCAATGGCGGTCAAGCTGGCGGTCGCAGTGGCTACAACAATGGCGGCGGCTATGACAGCAATGCCCAACAACAAGGCAAATTTGGTGGTTATCAATAAGGCTTTTCAAAGATATTTTTAATTTAGACTTTTACTAAACTGAGATTTTACTTTTGCATATTTAGTCGCTATGAGTTTTGTTATAATTTTAGTTCAAATGATGACCAACAAACAGATGATAGAAACTAAGAAAAGCTGCTTAACAACACAGAGAAAAATTTAGCACTGGCTTAACTTTTCAATTGATGGAATTGAAAATTGAATTCATGTTCAGAAATTTTTAATCGATATTAAAAATGCTTCTTTTGATTTTATTTTCTGTAAGCCGAACATAAGCTTTTCTTAAATGTCTGATATTTTATTTCATTTACATATACTTCTACCTCTATCATGATCATTTTAAAAACAGTTCTCTCTTTTTGCACACCAATAAAGCCTTTCAAACTTAACCACATATACATATATCTTATGTAACCAGCATTATCAACTTGCCATAAAGCTTTTCTGGTATGATGTTCAAAGTTGTTTAAACGTATTTAAAAGGAAAAGCATTCTTCTTCTGTTTTTATATTGTTTTAAACTTGTCTTGCAAATGTTGTGCTATCAATAACTAGCGTTTAGGTCTTCATTGTTCTCTAAGCGTATATTTCAATTTTTTATATGAATCACACACAAACACATACATACATATGTACCATTTAAACAATCATTTAATATTATGCTTATGAAAATAGTTCAATGTACATTTTATTCATAATACTCATAAATGTAAAAAAAAATGTTCTTTAATACAAAACAAAAAACAAAAAAGAAATCATAGAATTCATTATAGAAAATCGTGTAAAAAAAGAATTTATTAATTTTAAATAAATAAAATGCATTTTTGTATAAAACAAAGTAAAACAAGTGTTTTAAGTTTGCAAAATTGCAATTATTTTACAGAAAAGAAAATTGCAAGACATGCGGAGTGCTAAATACAATTTTTGTTTAGTGGCTGTGCAACTCTCTAGTCTTCTCTTCGCCTCTCTTCCTCACTCTCTCTCTCTCTCTCTCTCTCTCTCTCTCTCTCTGTCTCGCAACAGTATTAGGGAACGATATTAGAAAAAGCGCTTCCACTTGAATGCAAGTGAAGTGAACACAAAATTGTTATAAAAACAATACAAAATAATTTTCTGAAGTCGGTTTGGCACAGACTCTATTGGATGCTGGAGAAACTGTGCTAAAATCTCGTGGCTTTCATTTATGAGCTCCTCAATTATTTCATAATTCGTTAAATCGCATGATTTATTTCACTTTATGTATGATCATAAATTTTCCTATTCTCTAATGCCTGACTTTTTCTCTTTTATGATGACGTAGAACATATTCCAGTAAGAAAACTAGTGCTTCTTCGACCACTCTAACCCTAGAGAAATATTTACACTAGGGCGGGTCGATTGGCAATCGTTATTGTACTATTGATTTTACGATAGCTGTTGGCAGAGAGGAAAAAAAGTTTTACTATGATATCAAGAAAAAATAAGTTCGAGACGTCCTATCTCATTTTCATGTATATTTTTTTGGTATGGGAGTCTCCCTAAAAAGACCTGGTACGGGGTAGGTGTGCTCGAAAAAAATATTGGGGGTTGATTAGACATTTAACTTCACTACTTCTTCAACACAATTTTTTATATCTCTCACCTGTAACACCCACAAATCGATGGTTCTGCAGCAACATTCACAATAGGGACAGGCAGTAAGCAGTACTATTTCAAAAATTACAAAAAGGAGTAGAGATACGAGTGGCAGTAGCTTCGAAAAGTATATTGAGTCAGAAAAATTAAGGGCGGTCAACCATAGATTAGACTTTTCCATATATGTACATCCAGGAACCAGTTGCAACGACCAATGAAACAATATATAAATTCATGTTTGAAATGGCAGCCGCTCTGATGATTGCGGGCAGTGTTGTATAGGCTTCGAAAAATGTAAACGAGAAAAATTAATAGAATGTGAGCCATGCATTAAACTTTTCCAGAGGCATCCTGGGGGCTAACTAAAAAAAAAATATTTTTGAGTGGAAACTGAGCCAGAGGGTGTTGGGCAGGATAAGCTGATGGATCTTAAAATATGCCAACAAAATTTATGGAAGCTTTCTTGAGCAGATGAAATAGCGATTGGGTAAAGTCTGAAAAAATTGTTTATTACTTTATCGAGCTTCGAGTTCGATTTTTTCAGAATTAAGAAAGAGTGGCAAAATTGTGGTGATGAAAATTTTTAAGGAAGATAAAAAAAAGCAAAGTTGTAGGCTTATTGGCTGGGGAGCTTGCCATGGCTGCTTCATATCCACCTCGACGATCATCAGCACGCAAGTGGCTGCGAATGCAGATCGTAACTAATTGCATACTGTTTTTAAGCAGCATCACTCAGCCATCCTACGAAAGAGCTGTCTGCATTTAATATTTCAATTGTATTACTGTTTTTTTTCCAGATATGATTGGAATATATTTCATATTTTCTCTCAACCTATTATTGATATTCAATTGATTTGATGTTAGCTGCTATTGTATCAAGTGATGGCAACGCTTTGAAACTTTTAAAATTTTTAGTTGAGAAACTTTTAGTGGATTGCACTCCCTTTGTACTCAAATTTGACTTCAAAAAATAAAATTTAGTTTTTAGATCTAAATTGATCTTTAATTCATTTCTTTCTTTTTCAGCCTTCTCTGTAAACTTTTTTCGAGTCTACTTACGAGCTGAGTAGCACCAATCAAACGCTGGCGGCATATAGGCGTTTGAAGGAGACAGAAAACAAAAGTTCTATTCAGACCTAAAATGACAGATCTGACTTCGTTGATCTCCATGCCACCCAGTAATTTTTTGACTCCAGCATTTCTCTTCAAACATGATAAAATGAAGTGGTCTAGAGCATACTAATTCTGTTACTAAGAATCTTCATACAATACTATGCAATATCTAATGCTTAATGCACGGCATTATTGATCAATATAACTTGCTGGAATTTGCAAGTGAAACATGAAGAAATGTTTAATTTTAAAATGTTTAATTTTCTGCAAGTATTTAAATGCATTCATACACATTTGAATTTTAACCACGAATAAGTACTTCAGTATTGAATGATACTTTTGGGAAAGAAAAAAAGCAAATTTCATAGCAAGAAATTCGACAAGTGTTTTTTTCAAAAACAAAAGCAATAAGCAGCAAACATTTTGAAATTTAAATCAAAAATCAAATTTAACGAAATCGAAAGTAAAACTAAAAAAAAAAAAAATAATGAATGGTTTCAAAGTGCCCTAAAATCAATTAAAAGAAATTGTTGGATTAAAAAAATACGTATGTATATCTTTTACAAATAATAATGAAAGTAATAAATTTTGTTATCGATGTCAAGTATCAGCATAAGTGATACTTGAAAAGTGTTAAATGAAATAGGGGCAAAGTGATTGCTCTGCCAGCATTACGACAGGAATGACACGGGTAATTGATGATAAAGATTTTAATGATATGCTACGATTTTTATCGTGATAAAAAAATAGATTGGCACAATACTTAACATACAACTGTAAACCATTTTCCAGATATTTATTTATTTATTTATTATCCACAGTGACACTTTGACATGTGTACTTTTTTATGTTCAAGACTCACTTCAAGTCATGTTAATATTAAGCCTTATAATATATTTACCAATTTTTGTTTGTGTTGGTGTTTCACTTCAATGAGGAAAATAAAATTTGATAGCGCAAAACTAAATTTACATAAAATTCGTGCCATTCATATAAAGAAGCCATTTTTAATAAAATCAACAAATTGTTGACGTTTTTATTTGTTTTTAAATGATTTCATTGTTGCAGTTGGAAGTTTAATAAAGTCTAGTCGTATGAATAGCTAACATTGACCCATCAAAGCCCCCAAAACTTGAGCGCTTACACACCTTAACACGGTTTTGGATTTCGAAATCTCCAAGCGATTTTTTGCTCGAAATTGACACCGTTTTTCTATTTTTTTTTTTTTTTTGCTTATGATTTTTGGCAAGTGTTAAGAAATATTGAGTTTCAGTCAGACATTGGAAACAAAAGTACTGTTAACAGAAGTTGTTGATTTGTTTATGTTAAAAATGATATTTCGTTGAAATCTACAGGGTTCATTAGGAAGATATACATACATATGTACATGCGTGTATGGGACATCATGTTCCACTACGACATGTCAAAGACACTATTTTATTTATTTTTTTGCTTTTGGGAGCTCACCTGAGCAGACCTGGTACAGGATTGATGTGTTCGAAAGAAATTTTGGGGTGAAAAAATTATTGGGGGTTGATCACATACATCTCTACTCCTTCAATACACTTTTTTGAGCCTCTCACCTGTAACGCCACCAAACTCGATGTTTCTGCAGCAAATGTTTGCAGTATGGACAGGCACTAAGCAGTACTATTTCAAAAATTACCAAAAGGACGAGAGAGATAGTATGGTAGTAGCTTCGAAAAGTTTGCTGGACTAGAACAATTAATGGGGGTCAACCTTTTTATACACTTTTCCTTACACATGCAGGTACCAGTTGGATCGAGGATTGCAAGCGGGGGGTAGGTATGTTCCAAAAAATATTAGCGAGCGAAACTGATAGGATATGCATTTAATTTAACCAGAGAAACCCTGGACTGGTTAGAGCAATGAGAGAACTTTATAAACATACTTTTGTGTGGGAGCAGAAACAGAGAGTGATGAGCAGGATAAACTAATGGCTCTTAAGAGATGCAAACAAAATTTATGCAAGCACTATTTGTGTAAGGAGACCGCCTTGAGCAGATGAGGTCGCGGGTGGGTAAAATCTGTAAAAATTATTAATTACTTTATCGGGCTTTAATTCGATTTTACTTCCTCAAAATTGAGAGGTAAAATTGTAGCGATCAACATTTTTGAAGAAGACAAAAAAAGTAAAGTTGAACACTAAAACGCTCATCAGCACCCGAAAAATCGCTTCGAGCCCAGATCATGACCAATTGTATACTGTTTTTATGCAGCCTCGCTTAGCCATTCCACTACCTGAAACCTTCATTACTGACTGTCATACATTTGACTGGCGCAAATTGTTGTGATGGAGCTGGAAAATTTCATTTTCAAGACACCCAAATACGAGCCTTGAATACTCATTAGTCACAAGGTACCCATAGAGAAGTCGATTTTTTGTGGTTTTTTTTTTTTTGAAAATACTTTTTCTTAAAACATTCTTTTAATCACCACCCTTTAACACAAATACTCGTACATTCTTGCATATTCATGATATTTTATTGCTTTAAACTGTTACGTTTTCCTTTGTTTATTAAAAAAAGGTTTCCTTTTATTTTTACAGCAGTAATGTAGGAAAATAAAAAAAAAGATATAAAGAAATTAAAAAACGTGTTCACGTTTAGCTAAAGATAAAAATTCAAGGGCTTCTGCGCATGATCTTCTGATTAAAAAGCTTTTGTTAAGGCCTCTCCGTGATTTTGTATTTTGAGTTTTGTTTGTTTGCTTCTTTTTTTTCTCTTTTATTCGGTTCATATAGTTAATCACGATTCAATGAGTCTATAAAGTTATCATTACTGCATGTTTCAAAATAAATTTTGAAAAATATAAATACGTACGTATGTACATTTAAGAGCCAATAATGAAATGAATATTTACTGAAAATTATGTAAATATTGTGAATTACTTCCTCAGAATTGAGAAAGATTTTTTTTTGCGATAAAATTGTAGTCATTAATATTTTTAAAGAAGACAAGCAAAGTAAAGTTGTAGACTTGTTGGCTGGGGCACATGCCAAGGCTGTTTCACGTTTACCACAAGAATCATCAGCAACCAAGTGGCTTCGAACCCTGTTTGCCGCTAATTGCATGCTGCTTTTAAACAGCAACCTTTAGACATTCTACCAGCTGAGCTCTTCATTACTGACTGTCTGTCTATATTTAATCCATTGATCAGCATTCAATAGATATATTTTTTTTAGGTAATTCAGTTAGAGCTCTTTCAACATAATAATAATAATAATGAAATAAATTGCTGGTAAACAAATTGCCACATAAGGAAATTAATATTTTCCCCATACTGCTGCAAAGTTTATTTCTAGTCCAGGATTTCTGTTGCCAAAAAACCTTGGAATTGAATTAGAAAATAAAAATTGTTACTTTATATTCAACTTTTACTATTTTCATTTTCATTTAACACTGAACTTGACATTTTGTGCCACTTTAAAATTGCCACTTTAAAAAGAAAATTCTGCTGAAAAGGTTTATGTCACTCACATTGAATTTGTCATTCGCTTCAAAAAACAATGTGATGTGACTGAATCAAAAATAGAGCTGTACACTCATATAAAGTCAATGTTGTTGGCGCAAAAAAAAACAAACAAATAATAATGCAGTTCATTAAACAAATTAAAATGCTGATGGAATATTTAATGAAATAATTTTTAGAATATTTTTTTTTTTTTTGGCAGCCACCCCTTTAACAAACACCAAGAAAAAAAATGGCACTTGCAATTTTCATGCACTTTATTAAACGTGCTTTAAATTATTAAGAAAAATGCGTAAACTATTAAAAATTTCTATATAAAACCGAAAAAACAAAGAATATTTAAAACAGTCTAAAAACTATTTGAATAAACAAGTTGTTGGTGAAGCAAAACTCTAGTGCATAATTACGTTTAAAAAATGTGGTGTAAAGTAAGAATTTTTTTTGTTTTTTCTAATAATAAAATCAAAAATAGTAGGAAAAATAATTTGTGTGTTTAATATTTATTTTGAGGTATTTTTGTTGGTAACTTTATGGACGGCTGAATTATTTGCTGAAGCGCCTTTGATCGGGCAAGCTCCTTATGCTGCCTCTGGTTATCGCCCCAGCATACCATTTGATTTACCCGGTGAGTATTATCCCGCATTCGAAGTGGAAGCAGAGCCACAATACGACAATCAAGGCTTCGTATTTGAGATAACCAAACAGCGTGTCGACTTTGCGGGACAGGAAATACAACGGGTACCCATTGCAGAGCCACAAAATCAATATCTACCACCAGAGCAAATTGTGTTTGTCAACAATAGAGTTGGTAATAATAATCGTGGCACAAAAAATGTCGGTCACAGACATTTTCATAGAAGACGCAATGGCAATGGCAATGGTCATGGCCATGGTAACGGCAATGATCAGACTCCCACAGAAACGCCACAAAATAAGCCACCACAAAATAATCCACCACAAAATGGGCCACCACAATTTCAGCCAAATTTGCCTCCCCTAAATATACCCTTGCCCAGACCAAACACAGATGAAAGATTTGAAAGTCAACAGTTTTTCCCCAGGCAACAGTCAAGACCCGCCTTGGCATATGGTGCTCCTTATTACAATATAGATCCCAGAAACAGTGGCCAGCAAAATAGCGGCACTTTTGGTGCTGGCAGTAACAACTTTGGCTTCCACCAAGCCTCCTCGCTGAACGGGCTGTCCAGCAATATTTTTGAAAGTCAACAGAAACCGGCCCTGGAGTACGGTGCCCCTGCCAAATCGCAGAGCAGCAGTGAAGAGGAATTGGAAAAACAATTTGCTTTAGATGCTTTAAATGCTGCCGTGCAACATTACAATCGTTTGCAGGACAACGAAATTGATAAAATTGCTCAAGGCCAATATTTTGTAGTCAATCCCGACCACTCCATACAAAAAGTTAGTTTTACCACCAAAAAAAGTGACGATGAAGCAAAACAAAATGATTTTACAGCTGAATTGCAATACACCAAAGTGGGCGAAATAAATGATCCTTTGTACAAATACACAGCCGAAGGACAATTGGAGCGCATTGTTAGAAAGTGAAGGAGATTTGCATTTGCATGAACTGTGCCCACCTCTGTGTAAAATTAACCGCCATAATCTATATTCACTTTATTGTAATTAAAATGTTGAAATCTCAAAAATAGTCTAATCAATTTATAGTCAGTCCTGTTCTGGAAATCACTTTGCTTGAATTCTAGTGATTTCTAAAAACGAATTGCAGATCTTTGAGGATTTATCTAAAGTTAAGTGGGTTAAAATGTTATTCCAGACTTTGCTAATAATAAAAAAAAAGTTCATTTAATTTGCACAACACGCCCGTATTGTTGTTTCTTTTCAATCTTTTAAAAAGCAACGGTTTTTTGTTTGCAGCAACTCTGGCTCTCATCCATCCGTATTCCACCACTGTTGTAATTGTCCACCTCAAACCCGAACGATAACTTCCCTCTTTGCCATCTCCATTTTGTTCATAGTAATTTTTATTTTCTGAGTTTGTGCGTGTTGAAGAATGTTGAGATATATTTTTTACCAAGAAACCTCTTAAGTTTTGTGTAAAATTAACAAAAAAAATTTGCAAAAAAAATGTCCACAACCTCATAATTTGATAAGGTATTAATAAATAATTCAGTTAATTTAATACAAATCAAGGAAATTTCGTGTGGAAAAATGTGCTGAAATCTGATGGTAAAATGAGAAGAGAAAAACTGTTCTGGCATGTGTGTACAATGTGTGTTTTTTGGTAGTGGTGGTGGTGGTGTATCTGTGAGTTGTATTGTACACAGATGTTTGTTTGGTTGATTTCAAGTTGGTGTGGTTGTTGTTGCAGTTGTTTTTATTTTCTCATTGTACTGAAAAGCGGCAAACAACAAAGAAATAACAACGATTGTAAATATAAACAAACAGAAAAAGAGGAAAAAAAAAATAACTCATACTAGAGCATTAAAAACAACATTTTATAAAGAAAAATTGAACGAATTGAAGATAATTTCAACTTTGATGTGCATTTTTAATTTTTCTTTTCATTTTTGTTATAAAAATAAATCGATAGGTGGTAGGTATATACAGAATTATTTTCAGAATTCTACAGTTGGCATAAAAATTCCGTGACAGGGGCAGGTAGAAAATAATAAGTTCTCTTTTAAAAGTGGTAGCTACATATCTAGATAATTTTAAAGCCAACCTAAAAGTTCGTGTGGAGTGATAATTTAGCAGCTGAAGAACAGTATATGTACATATGTATATTAGGCTGGGTCCATTTGTATGGACAAAAATATTCGATTTTTCAACAGCTTTTAACATGACGAACAAAAATTCACCGCGAAAGATACTATTATTTTGGAGTCGTCTTAAAAGTTATCTTAACATATTACTATAGGTCTATAAAATAGATCTTAATGCTTTCTGTCTTTTTTCAGCCGTCTATATTTAGACCTAAAGTAATAAATTTCAATTGGCTCTTAAAGCGAATAAATAATTAAGTTCATTGTTATATATGTATGTTGACTTGAGATTTTATAGTAAAACATCGCAGATATACCGTTGGGTGTCTGACGGAAAGGTATACAACTTTATTTTGCCCCGCCATTTTGGTAAATATTAGTCTGGGCAGGTCATATTTGACAGTCGCGAAGTAGAGACGTGATAAATATATTATTGAAAAATATTCGGTAGACTAATGGGTGTACATCGCGTATTCAAAACCGGTTTCAAACAGGCAATAGCGTAACTTGTTGAATTTCAGCCACAACTAATTAACATTTTATGTTTCAGATTTACGCTTAAAATTATGCATTTAAATGAAAAGACTTAAATATGCAAATGACGTCCGCCATCGGCCAACCGGTTTTGTGGTTGGTGCATCTACTGGCCATAAGCACGTGTACGGCTTATCAAAATACTAATTCGAATATTATACTACAGCAACAAATAAATGTTCCTTTGAGTCAAGCTCCTGCCACCCATTTTCCCCCAAAACCGCTTGACAGAGATGATGCTTTTAAGGTTACGGCTGAAGCTCCTAAGACAGCAGCCATTAATATGGTGAAACAAAAAGTGCCTTTAAAATATAATAATGCCACAATAGAATTAGTGCCGTCTGGCATAATTGCGCAGGCAAATAGTGCGGCCCCCGGAACACAATATCTGCAAACGCCTGCCAGTGTTTATTTTAGCAACTACAATAGTCAGCAAAATGTCAGACAGCTGCTGAGAAACATTGACGATCGCATAAGAAATATGCGAAATGTGGAGATGAGAGTGGCCAAGATTCAGGTAAAACAACAATGATCTTTTAAAATTTAAACTTGATATAACCGATTTAATTTCTTTGCAGGAAATCTTTGATTCCATGCATTTCTCTACAACAGCTTCTGTGGCCTACAATCGAAATCTTACTTTGAATGGGGAGAAAAATTTGGAAACAAGTTTGGACGTGAAACTGCAACAGGATCTGGTTTACTTTAGCAAACGTTTGGCTCTGAAATTGGAGAAAGCTTTGCATGTAGTCCAGGAATTGAGAGACTTTTTCCAGACCAATATAACACAGATTATGCAATTCACTGCCGAATACGAGGAAGACTTAGACGACGAAGAAAATGAGGATGATGATGTCGAAATAGAGCCAGAGTTTGATATGGAATTGAATGACATTGAGAAACCGCTGAGTCCCCACGCAAAACTTTTATATTTAAACACATTTATACAGTCCTGCTACGAAAAGGATTCCACAAGCTTCTCCTCGGCCACCGAAAGCTACAACAAGCAGCAAATACAAATACTTAACTATGATAAGACTGACTTTACCCGCACCCTGCAAAACTACATTGACACTTCGCTGCTCAATGAAAACAACGAACTAACAGTGGAGGCCAATGCCTACATTAAGGAGAAAATTAACAGCCTAAGGATGTCGTTGCTGAAAAACGACTTAAAGACTCCCTGGAATGTGGACAAGTTGCAAAATAATAATCCCAAGTATCTGGGCAATCATATAAAACACATCTACTTTCTTTCACGCAGTGACGATGCCAGTGACTCGTATATGAAATTTTACAATGATTTACATTTTCGCTACCTTTATACGGCGGCCATACAAAGCAAGTATGTGTTTTTGCTTTTAGATGTGGGCTCAGCCATGAGCGGTGAACTCTTGGAATTGGCCAAAACATACATATCGAATATATTGCATTTGCTCGCCCCCAAAGATTTAATATCTTTGGTTTGTGTCTCGGACGAGATAGAAAATATGCTTTTGCTGGAAGCCTCCGCGTACGATGCAGCGAACGGCCTTTATGCCACCAGCCGCGAAAGAAAAGAAGAAATCCTGAACTACATCAACAGCTTAACACTGAGTCGGGCTCTAACGAATCACTCACTGGGATTTGAATACTCTTTTCGCATGATTTCAAAGTTGCAAAACGCCAGTTTAATAAATTCCCAACATGCCATAGAATTTGTCTACATAACCAGGGGTCTATTACTGAATTTCTCGGATTCTCGGCATGTGTTGAATGTGATGGCCAGAGGCCAGAGGTCATTGCAAAAGCCTATTGTTATAAATGTGTGCGGAGTAGTTTTGGGTAAGTTAAGTCGATTTGACTTCACAAAATGTGAGAAGTGTAAAAAAGGATTTTTTTTTTGCAGACGAAAAACGCATTATGTATGAAAAACAGTTTCTGTCTGAAATATCTTCGCAAAATTACACCAAATATGCCATAGAAACCAAGGACTGGTACAAACCGGAGCACGTTTTGACGGGCAAACTTTTCATCTTGACAAAATCGCAACAGGATGTTATAATACAAGCGGCCACAGCCATATTCGGCAAAGACTTTCAAGAGCCCCACATCCAGAAAACCTGGCAAGTGCATACACCCATAGTGGAGGCAAATAGCAGAGGTAGGATGCTTGTTTTTTTTTTTTTTTGCCAGAGTAGACTTAATAATAGATATATACGTATTTCTTTTCTGTTCAGATTCTATTGTATCAATAACTCATGCTGTTCTACCGTTCGGAGTGGTGGGTGTGGACTTGTATTTGTCCGATTTAATAGAGGATATAATCAGCTATCAACAACAGCAGCAGCAATACATGGCAAACAATAAAAATGAGTATTTGTATGCTTTTCTGATTGAGACAGATGGCAACACTTTGGCCCACCCGGCATTTCCGCGACCCTTCACACAAAGTCACACTCCTTTTCCAGTGGACATACAGTATTTGGAAAATTCTACAGAGTTTTCGGCCATACGACACAAGATTTTAACAGAGCAGTCGGGCAATGCGTCGACCTCTATTTATATGACCAAAAACCGCCAGCAAGAAAAATATCTCAGAACATATCAATGGCATAATATTTTGGGCATTTACATCCTGTGCATGGTCCATAGTGTGAAGCAGGAAGATAACAAGAGTGCGGCTCATGCTAAGGAGGACGCAAGGCCCTTGAGTTTAGTTCAGCCAGTAGCTTTAGCATTGACTTTAAATCATTTTGGCGCTAAAAGCAACTTGCCCATGTACCATCAGCCAGGCGAGGACTATGAGGAGCATTACACCACCATTGATTTAATGTATCATCGCTTGGATTTATTGGCCGGCCGAGATGCTTCGAATCTTTGCCGGTATTTTCGCCAGATAGCCACCTTTGATGCGGCCACTTTATTTCTAAGCTCCTTGGCTTTTGAGTCACCATTTACCTTTCTGCACAACAATCGCATGAGTTCGCCCCAGTCCCAGCTGCATACGGTAGAAAGCATAATGGCTTACTTAAAGGATGCCACTGGTCTTCTAGCCAATCCCGGTCTCCGGCCGCAAATACGCCAGGAGGTCAATGCTCTTTACAATGCCATGCAGCATTTGAAGAAACGACATCAAGATGCCCGAGGTTCGCTAAAGAACTACATCATACGCCGCTATATAGCCTCCGTCAATGGCGTTTTACAAGTCTTCCCCGGCTGCCTGCTCAGCAACAACTACGATCCCTCACAAAGGCTTTGGTATCGCAAAGCTCTCCAGCATCCTGGCAAAATAATAACCACAGAGCCCTATTTGGATGCAGGAGGCTCGGGCTATATCATAACCATAGCTCACACGATATTTGAGGGAAAATCGAATGCTCTACATTCCATAGAACGAGATCAGCCTGTGGCCATAGTGGCCCTGGACTTACCCTATGCCTACTTCTACAAAATAATTCTGGACTCCACACCCTTGTGCCAAATGCACAACATCAAATGCCTGCTATTCGAAAACGAGGGATATCTGATTGCCCATCCCAGCATGCTGGAGCCGAAAACCAGTCTAAAAAATCAACGAAGACCTCATGAGCATTTGACCCACAAGGAGTCGTATTTGGCCAATGACATTCTAAATCACAAAAATCTGGTGCGCAAACTGGCATGTGCCAACTATCAAAATCGTACACTGCAACGTTTTTATGTTTTCAATACCTCGCTCAATGAGATTTTAACGAATGTGGTGCACGGCGAGAGAGCGAAATACGCCATAGCATTGCTTAAGGGCAGCAATATATTTGCTGCTGTGCTGAATTCAACCTGTGATGGTGGGGCATTTTGTCCCTGCAGCACCATCGACCGTCAATGCTTGAACTGCAAACGCATGGACCAAGCCGATTGTGAATGCCCCTGCGAGTGTCCCATGCCGCTGATGCAAAGTTTCGAGGAGGAAGATGAAAACTCGCACAAAGAACATCTGTCGTATTTAAATATAACACAACAATTCGATTACTGTGAGCCTCCCTACGAGCCGCTGTTGCCTGAAACACAAGTCATGTTGCAGCAGGAGAATATCTTGCTGCCCTCTTGTGCGAACATAAATTGCGATGTGTTTGGCACTCAGAGAGAATGCTTGGCGGTGATGGGTTGTGAATGGTGTCAGCAGGATGTGGATGGTAATGGTTTTGCTGCCGCATTTTGCAGTGCACAATCGGCCTGCTTTAATGGTAAGTTTGTTCTCTTTTAAGGTTTTTTCTTTATATTTTGACAATCACTGATCACATCCTTTTTTCATCCTTTAGGAGTCTTAGCTGGACTTTCTCCTTATGGCGATTTAGATGATGCAGACCTGTTGGCTGCCCACGGCTATAATCCTTCACAAAAGCCCAGCACTTACTCTGCCTTTGGGCCCATCGGCGGTGCCATCATCGTTTTAGCCATTGTCATTTGTTTGGCCATTTATTGTTATCGCCAGAGTACAGATACTTCGTCACAGGACCAATTTTACATGGACTCCATGCAGGAGGAAAATTATGGTCTGCCCTTGTCACGTTTTAATTTTGACGATTGTCAGGCCCACGATGATCCTCCCGGGGGACCGAATGCCGGTGGCTATGATCATGCAGCCGCCCAACGAAATCTAATGAATGCAGCCGACATATCACCATACCACATGAGTACAGGCAGCAGCTATAGACGCCCTCCGAATGGAGAATCTGACCATGGCTACTCGACCATGACGCCACACGAAGATTCTTCCGATCACCAGTGCTTTACACTGGCTGAGCCCTTGCTGTTGAACGACAAACGCAACAGCAAATCTGATACCATGTCGATATCAACATCCATATCATCACCCACTAACCGGCAGCAACACCAACAACAATCGCATTACAATAGTTTTCCTTCAAAGGATTCACGTTACAATTTAACGTCTCCCAAGAAATATCATTCGCCCAACCGGGTATATGAGCCCACAACAATTCCTTTGCATCACTCATTTCACAACGAGGATGCCACAAATGTTACAGGAGCCACCCATTTGATACTTGCACCTGTCACAGTACACAGACACATGGAAACTTCCGAATCATAGCCATAATTTTGTAATTTATAAAAAGGAGATTAAGCATTTTTATACATATAACATACATACATACAAAAATATACGAGTTGTTTGCGAAAATTTATTTAAATTAAATAGAATAGCTACGAATAACTAAAAGTAATTCCACCTTCATTTGATTGCCAACATTAGTTCTTAAGTTTAGTTAATTAAGTTTTCTAATGTGTATTATAATAATTATGTTTAATAGTTTAACTATTAAGAGCAGTCAAATTAAAATTATTGTTCGATAGAGACGAAAAAACAATGCATTTGAATGCTTATGCGAGTATTAAGTTTACGATTTCATGTGTTTAGTATTTAAATATTTTTATACATTAAATAAACTTGTTTTAAGTCTTTAAGTACTTACTGCTTTCAAAAGGAAAAAATCAAAAGAGAACTAATACAACACTTTTGTATACTACTTAAATTATACTGTCTTTAATAAAAAAAACAAAAAGAAAAAAAGAAAGCTTGCAAATTAACGGTACTTTTAAATGAACAAACTGATAAAATAGAATTATGTACAAGTGGCTGGTGACGATGCGTCCAGAAGACGGCTTAAATTTGTTTCTAAAGCAAGTGCAAGAGTTGTTGACAAATTCATTCACAGGAATAGTTTTTTTTTGTTTCGTTTTTTTTTTAGACTGGAACCAGTACACAGGGGATAACCTGTAGGTATGTATGCATTGCATTGTACTGGAACTGGGAAAATAGCAAAGAGGAAAAGAAATTGGCGAAATAACATTAAAATCAGGACATTTATTTTTTTCAAAGCTGAGTAAGTCAGGATTAACTGTTAATAGCCACCTTTCTAATTTGTCTGTTTAGCTAATTTGTCTTTTTAGTGTCCAGTGTGCACACACCCTTCTCACTAACCACATAACAACATTTAACGAAACCTCTTCAGTGTTGCAAAACGTTGACGATACAGAACAAAAAGACGCCACAATAACCACGCTAAGCCCTATTACGAATGTATACTTTGACGGACTTATTTTGAAAGGTTTATCATGTTTATTGAGATCTCATTTGGCAAATTTCTATACATAAAAGTTTAATAAACATGGAATATTTTTTTTTAAAATAAGCCAAAAAAAAGCAGGCATTCACCTATTACGACTACACATAAAGAAAAACACGTGCGCTCTGATTAAAAGTTCCTAAAGGCCGTGTTACACTATCCTACTCAATCGCACGATTCATTCACTGAAAATTGCTAGCTAAATTTGCTAGAATTCTGTCCTACTTTAAAAAGTCCCATCAAAATGGCCACACTATTATAATTTTGTAAACAACTTCGAAAAGGCAACTCTGATCGCATAGAAAAAGATACTTTTTGAAAATTTTCAAAAGATTAACAAATCGGACAGACACTTTTAGTCCAGACTATCACACTTTTTGGACACACATGTCATTTTTAACAGATCGTACGGTTCAGTAGGATAGTGAATCATGGCCTTAATAACAGAGTTGATGTTATAATTAAATAAGCTTACCCAAAGACAGAAAATAGAAATTTATAACATCGGTCTTAAGGTCGAGATATAGCGGAAACCGATTTCTCAAGAGTAATCGAACTGAATTAATTTGTGGTATCCAACAGTGGACGCAGAAATAAAATGAGCTAGCTTAAGGGCAGAAAATCAAAATGGTTGACGACATGGGACCATATAGAGCCGAGAATTAGCCAAAACCGATTTTTCAAAAAGTTAAACCTTGAAACCCAATATTGGAACTTTGAGTACTTAAAATTTACATTTTAATTTAAGTGGGCGGTGGACTAATTCAGAACCAAAAATAGACCTCGCAAATGTTTTCTGTCTTTTTCAGCCGTCTATATGCCGACGACATTTCGTTGATGCCCATCAACTCATCAGTAGACTTGAAAAATTCGTAAAAGAATGTTTGAAACTTAACTACTTATTCTCTTAGTCTCCTACGATTTGTGTTTTTGAAAGTATCAAAAAGTAAAAGTTTGTGTTTGAGAAGATTTTCTTCATTAAAAAAAAAAAAATCATCTCTTAATGCAGCCGCAAACCTCTTAAAGCAAACAATTTTCCTTTCAACCATTAGCCTTCAGTGTTGTCAGTCATGACGATGGTAATGAAATTTATTTTTAAAATTACATAAAACTCAGTGCTCAGAGACTGACTGCATTTTGTATGCAAATTTGAGAAAAGCAAAATCTCTTTTCGCAAAAAAAAAAAATGCAAATCTTTCACTTAATGGCCAAAGCGAAATTCTCATTCAAAATTTTGTTGAAATTTGAAAAATCATTTTAGTTGTTGGGTGTTTAACGAAAGCGTAACATACGCTGAATAATTAATATTAAAACGAAATCAATTCTTAATTAAGATAATTTCGTGCAGATTCAAAAATAAATTTCACCTTAATCTGAACAAAAGTGAGTTGGAATTTTCATAATTTTTTTCTTCATCGAAAGCTTTTGAAGTTGATTCCTTTGTTCCTTAAGTATGTGCTACAACATTAAATACATATGTACATATGTAATAATTTTGTTATGTAATATATCATCAGAATGTGAAGAAGATAAAATGCCATAAGTGTCAATGTGATTTTTTGTCTTGTTGAAGATTATTAAATATAAAAAAAAATGATTTGGAAAAAATTAAATTTCTGTTCAACAAATATGTTGAAAAGCAACCAAATTCCTTATGAAAAATGGCTTTTTTTTTTGTCAACAAATTGTCTGAATTCGAATGCTGTATGTGCAAGGTGTTAATGACCTTCAACGAGAAATTGCATTAAATTGAAAGTTACATCATTTTTTTTTTTGGCAATTTACCTTATTTCATAACCTTAAAAAGCTTTTTTTGTGTTGTGCTCGTGTCAAAAAGGCCTACAAAATCACGAACAAATACGTAACTGTTGAGTGCACCCTTGAACTTGAACTGCAATGATGCTGGGAAGGAATTGATCATTTATTGAGAATAAAATTTATTGCACGGTTTTTTGCTTTCAATAAGAAACTTTTTCACTGTTTTAATTTTTAACAGCAATCCCAACAAGATGTTGTTCTCCTCATTGATAGAAGCTGCTCAGAATTCTCCATTTAAAAAACCTTTCACTACAGCCAGCTGTGAACCAGTTCTGGAAAATGGTCAACTTACAAAGAACCATAATATCCAAGCTGCTGCAGCTGCTTCTGGAGGTATAGTACTGCTGCTGCTAAAGCACATGAAGCAAAATTAAAAAAAAAAAAACAAAAAAAATGCTTAAACTATTGTTACAGATTCCTGCGAATTTGGTTCAAACATGTATTTCGCTTTATGCGGTTTGGGTGGTATAATTTCCTGCGGCAGTACCCACACCATGGTTGTGCCACTGGATTTAGTCAAATGTCGTCTTCAAGTCGATCCTGCCAAATACAAGAGTGTTGTAAATGGTTTCCGTGTTACATTGAAGGAAGATGGCGTTACAGGTCTGTCGAAGGGCTGGGCACCAACTTTCATTGGCTATTCCATGCAAGGCTTGTGCAAATTTGGTCTCTATGAAGTATTCAAAGTCATTTACTCAAATGCTATTGGCGAGGAGAATTCCTATTTGTACAGAACCAGTTTGTATCTGGCTGCTTCCGCTTCTGCCGAATTCTTTGCCGATATTGCTTTGGCTCCCATGGAAGCAGCTAAAGTCAAGATTCAGACCACGCCCGGCTTCGCCAATACCTTAAGAGAAGCATTGCCAAAGATGTCGGCGCAAGAAGGCATTGGTGCCTTCTACAAGGGCTTGGTGCCCTTATGGATGCGTCAAATTCCATACACCATGATGAAGTTTGCTTGCTTTGAAAGAACCTTGGAGTTGTTGTATTTGTAAGATTCAAATGTGTGAAAAACTTCAAAAACCACCTTGAACTCATGTTTAATCTTTACGAATCACCAACAGGTATGTTGTGCCCAAACCTCGCCAAGAATGTACTAAAGGCGAACAGTTGCTGGTTACCTTTGCTGCTGGTTATATTGCTGGTGTTTTCTGTGCCATTGTTTCCCATCCAGCCGATACAGTTGTATCCAAATTGAATCAAGCTAAAGGAGCTTCTGCCTTCGATGTGGCCAAACAATTGGGTTGGTCTGGTAAGTCGAACATTTAGAGAAACATGTACAAGAATACGTACGTATGAGTAAATAATTATATGTAAACTTTTATTTATGTGCTACGTTAAGGCTTGTGGGGCGGTTTGGTGCCCAGGATTGTTATGATTGGTACCCTAACTGCCGCTCAATGGTTCATCTACGATGCAGTAAAAGTATACTTGCGCATGCCTAGACCACCACCACCAGAAATGCCTGAATCGTTGAAAAAGAAGTTGGGTCTCACTGGCGATGCCAAGTAATTTTTGTGTAACAGTGATTTAGAAAAAATTACAAAATTAGAGTTACGTACACAATATTTCATATATGTAAGTATTTTAAAACAAATAAATGTCAAGTGCGAAAATAAAGAGAAACAGATAAATTAACATATTAGAAATTTAAAGAGTTTTCTTGAATTTATGTGCATATGTGGCAAATACATATACATACATACACATGTATTTGTATGTACAGTGAAGGACTAAAGTATACATGCAAAAACTCAATTTTGTTTATTAAAAAAAAAAAAAAATATTTCTGAGATGTTAAAGCTCTATACAAAGTTTTCTTTCATGTTTTTTTTTTGGTGCAAAAACAAAACAGGACAGATATTTTATTTTAGCAGGCAAAAAGAAATATCAATGGAGGTAAGAAAATTAGTGATGCGGCATAAATCGTATGCTGAAATAAGCAAAATGTTAAATTTAAGCCGTGCAACGGTGCAAATTATTGTTGAAAATTACATCAAAACTAGTTCCTTTAATAGCAAAGCGAGAGCAGGTAGGCCAAATCAGCTTTCCAGGAGAGGCATTAGTTGTATTTCGCAGGAAGTGAACAATAAGCCCAGAATTAGCTCTTCAAAGCTGGACGATCATATCGCACATGTTTTTTTTTTTAGCAGAACACCACGTAAAAAGTCACTAATATCAGAAGAAAAAAATCCCCCGCCTGTATTTCTGAATTCAGGGGAATCAGAATGGTT
Source organism: Sturmia bella (assembly GCA_963662145.1). Taxonomy (NCBI): domain Eukaryota; kingdom Metazoa; phylum Arthropoda; class Insecta; order Diptera; family Tachinidae; genus Sturmia; species Sturmia bella. The sequence continues at coordinate 66,554,814 of OY759172.1, read as the reverse complement.
TTCTGCTTCAGGGGTTTGTTTACGGTCGAATCAAAATTCAGCATATTCGGCAGTGATGGAGGCGTGCAAAACTATGGAGCGAAAAAATTGCGGATATGCAGCTCAAAACCCTTATACCAACTATAAAGCATGGCGGCGGGAGTGTTATAGTTTGGGGGACTGCGTCGGGTGTTGGAAAATTGGTGTTTTTGTTGAAGGCATTATAAACCGCTACCAATACAAAGTAAACAGTTTGAAGATATCCGTGGAATGCTTGAGTCTTGATGAAAGTTGGATTTTCCCAAGCATACTGCGCAGATTGTTAAGGAATGGCTTCTATTTTTGTTTTCTATTTATTTATTTATTTATTTTTTTTTTTTTTTGTTAAAGTACGAGTGAATTAAATTTTTTGTTTTTATGAATAAAAATTGTTGTGAAATTAATGCAACCCTTAATTCAACCCAAATGTAAACAACCTTGAAATTATTCTATGTTTTTATTGCCAAATTATGGCGGAAAGCCTTTTATGTATCTAAAAAATTATAACTGTTTTGCATTCCGCTTTAACAAGTCACGCTTGTCAGTACCTTTATATTGAAATAAATATATTCTTGAATTGTTCGACACGTCTTTTATTTAACCTCAACCGTAAGGATTTTTCTGGACTTCCACACTATCCTCCAAAGTTCTTCCAACAAAGGTTATGGGCCCAGGGGTTATGAAGTAGAAAATCTTATACTTACCAATACGTGTAAAAAAATTTGGGGTTAATTAATTGGTGTCATTCTTGGTTTTAATTGTTTTATCCGGTGGTAAGAAAAAACAACGGAGATGGCAGCGGCTGCATCTGGCATAGAAAAATTAAGCGGAGACAACTACGCAACTTGGTGTATACAAGTAAAAAGTCTTCTTATAACTTTGGACTTATGGCAAACGGTTGAAGAGGATCGTCCGACAGTTGATGCAAATAAATGGAATGCGTCCGATGCCAAGGCTCTAGCAACAATCAACTTAACTCTCAAACCGAGTCAGTTAATTTACATCAAAAATTGCAGCACATCTAAGGAAGCTTGGAAAGTTTTAAGTTCCATGTATAAGGCGAATACTGCATCACGTAAGGTAAACTTATTTAAGAAGTTAGTGCGATTTAAATTTAGTTTTCATGAGAAGTTCACACCGCAAATAAATGAATTTGCTTCGACTCTTGATGGGCTGAAAGAAATCGGGGTCAACTTGAATGATGATTTGCTATCCATTTTACTATTATGCAGTCTTCCTGATGAAATGGAGAGTTTTGTTGTGGCTATGGAAAGCCGAGATAAATTGCCAACTTGTAACAATCTAATATCTAAAATTTTAGAGGAAGAAATGCGGCAGACTAATAAAAATAATGAAATAAATGAAACTGTTTTTGCAGCGAATTCACAGAAGGAATCTAAAGTGAATAAGAAAACGTTCAACAACAACAACTTTAAACGCAATGATGTTAAACATTCTGCAAAAAAATTTAGTTTCCAAAATGTAAGGAAAAATTATGATGGTAATATTTACAGCAGTAACACTAACATTAAATGTTTTCGCTGTGGCAAAAAGGGTCACATAAGATCTCAGTGTAAAGAAACATATGAAAAAAGAGAAAACGATTATGCTTGTTCATTAAGAGAAAATAAACTACTTTTAAGAGAATTGTGGATACTGGATAGTGGTGCATCTTCACATATGGTGAATAGCAAAGAATATTTCATAACATTAACAGAGAAAACACAAAAAATATTTTTAGCTTCAGGCGAAATAATTTTTGCAGAAGGTATCGGAGAAGTAAAAATTAAAACAAAGTTCTGTACTCTCACCTTAAATAATGTCTGGTACGTTCCACAACTGCATTCTAATTTCTTGTCAATAAATAAAATAATTAAGTCTGGTCATATTGTTAAATTTGCCGAAAATAAGGCAGTTATGAAGAGTAATCAAAACAAAACCATACTAACAGCTGAGTTGATAGATGAAATGTTTATTATAAATATAAATAGAATTGAACACTTTGAAACTATTAATGGAACAATTGATGAAAATGTTGTAAAAAAATGGCATCAAAGGTTTGGTCACATAAATTTAACTGATTTGAATAAATTACAAAGCAAAAATATGGTAAGAGGATTGGATGTAAAAGTGCCGAAATCTCTACAGTGTTTTACATGTGCAGAAAATAAAATATCTGCTTTGCCATACAAATCGTACCCAAATGTTCAGTCAACAAACGTTCTGGATTTGGTCCATACTGATCTGTGCGGTCCAATTGGTGTAAAATCCGTCGGAGGATCATCATATTTCATTACATTTATCGACGATTATTCGCGATATATTTTTACGTATTTTTTAAAACAAAAAAGTGATGCATTTAATGCATTCACACATTTTTCTGCGACTGCGGAGACGCAGACTGGCCGCCAAATAAAAGTTGTACGCAGCGACAACGGAAGAGAGTTTAAAAATTCTAAGTTCGAAAGTTATTTTGCTCAAAAAGGCATCATTCATCAAACCACTGTTGGTTATTCTCCTCAGCAAAATGGTATCGCCGAGCGAGCAAACAGAACATTGGTCGAGATGGGAAGGTGTTTGCTTAACTCTTCGGGCTTGCCGAAAAGTTTATGGGGCGAGGCTATAAATACCGCCACATACTTACGCAATCGAGCTCCTACAAAAGTGTTAGGTGATGGTACCCCATATGAAAGATGGAGTGGTAAAAAACCCAGTGTTTCTCATTTCAAAACATTCGGATGTGATGCTGTAGTTCTAAAAAAGGGTCCGAAACCTAAAGGAGGAAAATTCCTCCCAAAAGGCACGAAAATGAAATTTGTTGGGTATCAGCTTCATACAAAAGCATATCGTTTATATAATGTATCTACAAGGCAGATAAGTATTGCACGTGATGTCATTTTCTTTGAACAATCATTTGAAAACTCCACAGATTCCAAAAACGAAAAAGTTGATTTGGAATGTTTTGCAAAATTATATGAAAAAAATAAAGATCTTATTAATAACGATCTGAATCCAGAGGGTGACGTTGAAAAAGAGAGTGTTGATAGCAAAAATGATCTGAAAAATAAAGTGAAAAGTAATGGTGAAAATGAAAAGTTGCAGACTGATTATTTGAGCACGGAAGAAAGTGAGAGTGAAGAAAATGAAACTCCAATTGTAAGAAACAAGAGAAAACGTGGCAGGCCAAAAATTTTGAGATCGGGCGGCAAAGGAAGACCAAGAAAGATATACTGCACTGAAACTGCACACGAAATGTTAGACTCAATGATTGAAAATCCTAATTCCGTGGCAGAGGTATTGAAGAACAAAAATTCTGGTGAGTGGTTAAAATCTATGCGTATTGAATATGAAACACTTATGAAAAATAAAACTTGGGAATTGGTCGATAGACCAATTGGTAAAAATGTTATTGGCTGCAAGTGGGTGTTTTCTTTAAAATACAATCCAAATGGTACAATCGAAAAATATAAATCGAGGTTAGTGGCCCAAGGATGCTCACAGAAATATCAAATTGATTTTAAAGAAACTTTTGCACCAGTTGTGCGACACTCAACCATAAGGTTATTACTTGCTTTAGCTGCTAAGTACAAATTGCTCGTTAACCACGTTGATATTGTTGCAGCATATCTCAATGGCGATTTAAATGAAGAAGTGTATATGACTCAGCCTCAAATGTTTGAAAATAAGGAATCCCCTAACAAAGTGTGCAAATTAAAAAAGGCACTGTACGGCTTAAAACAAGCCGGCCGTGAATGGAATATAAAAATTAACGATATTTTATTAGAAATGGGTTTTCTAAGATGCAAGTCAGATTCTTGTGTTTATGTTAAAAAAACTGAAAACCTTTCTCTTATCGCACTGTATGTCGACGATATGCTAGTGGCATGTTCCAGTGAATCAGAAATGGCTGAAATTATAACGCATCTCAATAAACATGTAGAAGTAGTTGACAAAGGCCCAATATCTTTTTATTTGGGAATGGAAATAGATCGTAAAGGAGCCAGAGGCGACATTACTATTCACCAAAAGAAGTATGTTCAAGAAATTCTGAAAAAATGGAACATGATGGACTGTAAGCCGGCAGCAACGCCTTGGGCAAGTGGAACAGTATTAAAGAAATGTACAGACAATTGTGAAGATCTAGATTCAACAAATTATCAGAGCCTTATAGGTGCATTAATGTACCTCGCTGTAATCTCTAGACCGGACCTGATGCATGTCATTTCTAAGTTGTCACAATTCAACTCTCATCCACATAAAGAGCATTTTCAGTCAGCTAAATACGTACTTAGATACCTGAAGAAAAATCCTGTCGGTAAAATTACCTATACCACTGATAATGATAAATTTGTATGTTTTACAGACTCTGACTGGGGTAGTGACACACATGACAGAAAGTCGTATTCTGGCTATGTTGTTTTTATAGCAGGCGGTCCTATAGCCTGGGAGTCCCGCAAACAACCGGTCGTGGCTCTCAGCACAATGGAAGCCGAATATATCGCTGTATGTCAAGGGACGAAAGAAATAGCTTTTATTCGCGGCTTACTAAAAGAGCTAAATTTTGAACAGTACACCGTAAACCCGACACCTATCTTGTGTGATAACCAAGGAGCCGCATTTATGGTAAAGAATCCAACTGTTCAAAGGAAGAGCAAACATATCGATATTCGATATCATTATATTCGAGGAAAATACCAAGAAAAAGAAATCGATATAATGTATGTGTCATCTGATGAAAACGCGGCTGACATTCTAACAAAAGTTTTGAACAAACAAAAACACATTAATGGGTGTAAACTACTAAATATTGAAATGTAACTATTATACTTGTATTTATATTACATTTGGCTTGAGGGGGAGATTGTTGTGAAATTAATGCAACCCTTAATTCAACCCAAATGTAAACAACCTTGAAATTATTCTATGTTTTTATTGCCAAATTATGGCGGAAAGCCTTTTATGTATCTAAAAAATTATAACTGTTTTGCATTCCGCTTTAACAAGTCACGCTTGTCAGTACCTTTATATTGAAATAAATATATTCTTGAATTGTTCGACACGTCTTTTATTTAACCTCAACCGTAAGGATTTTTCTGGACTTCCACACTATCCTCCAAAGTTCTTCCAACAAAAATAATTCAAATATGAACTTAATTATTTATTTGCTTTAAGAGCCAATTATATTAATTCAAGTAATTTTTGGACCTGAATTAATAAAAATAATTGTTGAAAAAAATTATGACGTTTGTTTTTTTTTTTACATCTACTTTAGAGTAAAGCTATATGAGACTGTATGTAGACTTTTGCGCTACACTGTATGTACAGTTTTTTAATGTGCTAAGAATAGTATTCTAATTCAATGAACAAGTTCTTTCTCGCTTTAATTATACATAATTAAACACCACTTTTTTGGTAGATACGCATGCACATACCATCATCTAAAATCCAAAAGACCGACATCACACAATTTACTATTTTACAGGAGAAACATAAAACGAATACCTAAATCTTAGCAGCCAAATTTCAGAATCGACCTTAAAAAACCAATACGGATTTAGTGAAATAAAACAGAGGGAACAGTTTAGTTCTCAAATGGATATCCGGCCACAAAGGACATGAGGGCACCGAAAGGGTGGACTGCTTAGTTGAGAGGATTACTTTTGTAATGTATATATTTAAAAAAAATGTTTTTCATTTTATTCAATTTTCTAATTTATAATTTTTTTCAAATATGAACTTAATTATTTATTTGCTTTAAGAGCCAATTGAAATGTATTAATTCAGGTCCAAAAATCAACCTTTTCAAAAAATGTTTGTTGTATTTTTTGAAAAGGTTCATTTTTGGACCTGAATTAATACATTTTTTTCAAATTTATTTTAAAAATTTTTTATTCATAACTATTGTACGCTTTATGTTGTTGGAGTAGAATATAAATATTGTAGTCCTGATTTTTAATTTGAAGTAATAAAAAAAAAAATAAATAAATAAAAAAAATATAAAAGAAAAACTAAAATTCATTAGCGGTGACAGAAAAAGAATCCGATCTCACATTGCAAAGTAGTGTGCGATTTAGACGTGTTTGATCTGATTATGGTGTATTATCGTAAACATTTAATAAAATTTTGTTTTTTTAGGCATTCACGAAAAAAAAATTTAATTGAGATGTATTTTTCAATAAAAAAAAAAAATCGATTTTGAATTTTTTGTTACCTACAGCCTTTAGAATTTCGAATGACGATAGATGTATTTATTTTAGTAAAACCCAAAATAACTGGCAACTTTTAAAATTTAACGGTTTCAAATGCCTCTTGCAAAATACAACTCTGTGCAGCAGCACTGCTCTTTTTGTTTATTTATCATTCCCAGCGCATTCGCAATTACCAAAACATGAATCAAAACAAAACAAAAATTGCAGACGGAAAACACGTGCGAGAAAGTTGTAGTTTTTTTTTTTTAAATTAAATAATTAAAAAAATATGGTGCAGAACAAACAGAAAAATTCAAAAATCAGAGCACCAAATGTAAGAATTAATAAAAGTTCAGGTGGAACGAATGATAACAGCTGGGAAAAGGTGAAAATCAAAGGCAGTGTTATAACGGAAGATGGTGTGGGCCTAGAGGGTCTAATAGGTTTGGAAGTCTTGGAGGACTACGACGCCAATTTAATTGGTACATCCAAGGTATTTATATTGTTGAATTCCTAATTTGAAAGGAAGCGTTTATTCGAATTTACATACATATGTGCGTGTAAGCCTAAACAATCACGCAAGCAGAAACGTATGGAACGCAAAAATCAGCAGGCCAAAAAACGAACTGCTGAAGAATCCTCCTCCGGCGAAGATGAAAGCGAGGATGACAGCTCAGCTGAAAGTGACAGTGCGGAGCCTGCAAATGGCAAAACAAAAAAGGCTTTAAAAAAACAGGATCATTTGAGCCAAAAGCTTGAAAAAAGACGTCAAAAGCGAGAGGAGCGTAAACTAAAACGCAAACATAAAAAAGAAACTTCGACTAAAACAGATCAAAAGAAAAATTTCAAGCAACAAAAATCTGATCGCTTTCAGTTTGTAAGGCCACCTCCTAAAGCAGACGCGGACAAAGACTCACAATCCAGTGATAGTGAAGAAGAGGAAGATCAAGTGCCCGAGTTGGTGGACAGCAAAGCTATAAGTATTGATGACTTGGAGGTGGGTATTTAATATGCAAAGTATTGGTAAAGGAATAATTCTAAAATCAATTTTCTATCAGGGCTGGAATGGTTTGGGAGTTCCTCAGCCTATACTAAAGGCGCTGGCAGAGAAGGGTTTCAAGTCACCCACAGAAATACAATCTCGCACCTTGGCAGCTGCTATTATGGGGAAAAAGGATATTTTAGGAGCTGCGGAAACTGGCAGCGGCAAAACTTTAGCTTTCGGTATACCCATGTTGGCTGGCATTATGGAATTGAAGAGAAGGGATGCCAAAACGGGCATAAGAAAGCCGTTAGGCAAAAAAAGAAATTCTAAAGTAGAACCCATTGAGCCCACTGATGATTCAGCCATGGAGTTAGATCCAGCAGAGTTTGATGACCTGGACGAGGAACCTACGGAAGATGTGGGAGCACTTTATGCCTTGGTATTGTGTCCCACTAGGGAACTGGCCGTTCAAGTGAAAGAGCATTTAGTGACAGCTGCTAAATATACGGGCATCAAAGTGGAAGCCATATTTGGCGGTTTGGCCTTAGCCAAGCAGGAACGTGTGTTGAACAAACATCCGGAAATTGTTGTAGCCACGCCGGGACGCTTATGGGAACTATATCAACAAGGCAATCGTCATTTGAAACAACTAGAAGACATAAGTTTCTTGGCCATCGATGAGACTGATCGCATGGTGGAAAAGGGTCATTTCGAGGAGTTGAGAAGTTTATTAAAAGTAATAAATGAAAATGAGGAAAAAAAGCAGTCTCGTCAGAACTTTGTGTTTTCTGCAACTTTAACTTTGGTGCACGACTTGCCAGAACACATGCAAAGTAGGCTGGGCATCAATCAGTTAAATTGTATTAAAATAACTATTATTATTTTGCAGGGCGCAATTATGGCAAAAGGCCAAAATTTGTTAAGCAAACGTCGGAAATGAAAATTCAAAGTTTTATTGAAGAGTTGGGCATATCGCAACCCAAAATTGTGGACATTACCAGCTCCCAACGTAAGTTAAATATGACTTCTTTTGAAATGTTCATTAAACATAATCGTGGTATATTTTTTAGAAACTGCTCAGACTTTAACGGAGTGCCGTTTAATTTGTCCTTTGGAGCATAAAGATTATTATTTGTATTATTTTGTGCAACGTCATCCTGGCAGGACAATAGTCTTCTGTAATTCAATAGATTGTGTGAAAAGATTATCTACACTTTTCGGTTTATTACACTGCAATCCACTGCCTTTGCATGCAAATATGATACAAAAGCAACGCCTGAAAAACTTGGAAAAATTTAGAGATGATGTTTGTGGTTTGTTAATTGCCACAGATGTGGCAGCCAGAGGTTTGGATATACCCAATGTAGAACATGTTATACACTATCAGGTTTCAGTTTTTGTTTATTTGTTTATTAGAGTATTTTCAGCATCACTAAAATTTTGCAGGTTCCACGAACTAGTGAAAATTATGTTCATAGATCGGGCCGTACAGCAAGAGCCAACAAAAATGGCATTACCGTGATGTTTATGGAACCAGGCGAAGTGAAAAGTTACATAAAGTTGTACAAAACTTTGGAAAGAAGTAGGAGTAAAACAACTTAAAAACACGTACCTTATAAAAAAAATTTATTTTCACTTTTATAGCTGAAGATTTGCCACTATTTCCGGTATCAGAACGCTATTTAAATGCTGTAAAGGAACGAGTAAATTTAGCAAGAGAAGTCGATAAGCAAGAACTGAAATTGAAACGTACCCAAACAGAATTAGGTTGGATGAAAAAACATGCCGAAGAAATGGATATGGTGATAGATGGATTTAATGATGAGTCGTAGGTAAACAGTTTGTGGTTTTGAATAATATAACAGCGAACAATTACAGGGGCAGCGACCAAGATGAAGATCCGTTTATAATAGAAAAACGTCGCAATCGCATACAATTGGATAGTGTTAGAGCAGAATTGAAAACCTTATTAGTACGTCCATTGTTTCCCAAAGGCTTTAGTTTCAAGTGAGTTATCAAAATTTATATCTTATTGCTTAGTGTGTAAATGAAATATTATCAATTTGCTACAGATACCCCTCTGTAAATAATCAACTGGAAATATCACAAATGTCTGGCGAAAGCAATAACGATGCGCCGACTGCAGTGCAAGTGATGAAGGACGCAATTGAAGATCTTAAACAAGCCAAAAAGATGCGTAACAAGAAAAAGAAAAACTAATGTACCAAAAGTTAAAATAAAGTTCATTTTCTATTACACACTAATGTTTTGCTACATAATAGCGCACACCATTTTCCATTAAAGATCTGGCCTGTTTGGCCATTAAAGACGAGACTGAGAGCACTGGCGTGGTAAAGCATCTGCAATAAACGAGATAAGATCTGAGTGGGCAAATACAATTCTCAATGGGCTTACTCAATGTATGGCTCAATTTCCTCCAGAGTCCATCTGGCTTTGGTTTTGAACAGTACCCGCATTCGATCATGAATGTTCATAGGCAAACTATCTTCAGATAAAGATTTTATACAAGGTATGGCACCTTCTTTATCAAATATACCCAAACCTCTTAAATACTTTTCCTTGAAGAAAGAAATTAATGAGAGGAGAGTGTGAATTTTTCGTGAGAATAAAAATGATATATATAATGTATACCTCGCATTTCATGCCTTCGCACAGAGCTTCTTGCCAAGTGCTCAAAAACTCATCTATGCGAAATTTCAGTCCTGGCTGCAAAATATTTTGGGCCACAATGCGTGCCACCAACTCCTCTTTGTAGGTGAAACGATTTTCCTTTCCTTCCGTGGGAAAAGTATACAACTCAAATAAGCCTTCAACAATTTGTTTAGGTGCTATACCATCCAAAGCACTTAATGTTTCTTCCCTTTCCACCTCGTCCAAAGACCATGAGTTTTCCGTTATGAGACCCACCATTAAATTAACAATTCTAAATTCATATTCACACTCTAAAACACGCACAAAGCCCTCATATTCTATGGCACGACACAGCTTTAAGCCTTCTATAAACTCATTGCGGCTGCATTGCACAGTGTCCAATAACTGTTGAAATGAAAACAGCAGTTTAGGATCGATACACTCTTCATTCTCTGGCCCCGAGTAGCGAGTTAGCTGCAGCAAATCGTGCAATTTGCGAAATCTTGGTTTTATTTCACGGCATTCGAAGTATTCGTGAAAGATTTTTAGAATTTTCCTCTGCTCCAAACTGCGTTCCAATTCCAAATCGTCATCGGCACTGTCATTCAAACTTCTTTCCAGCGATGTATTGCCAGTACGTGGGCTTTTTAGAGGGGATGTGCTTGTGGCAGCTGCAAATTTTAAATCTGGCACCAACAAAAGGCTATTGGATATCTCGGCCGATTTAACATCGTATGTTTTTTCGTCTGTGCACAAGACCACCTTTTCATTAAGACCCCCTTTGAATTGCAGAACTTGACCTTCCCGTATTTGGCTTAACATGTGTTCATCCAACTCCAGCAGTTTAAGATTGTCACTTATTATATCAGCGGAGGGATAATATAAGGCCTAACAGGAGTAAACGACATAATAAAATATATTTACATGTTTGTCTTGCTTACAAACCTGGGTAACTTTTGTCAGGTTTCGCTCGTCTAATTTGGCATGTTTAATTATGCCCTTGACATCGTCCAGAGTACGCACATATCTTTAAAAATTATCAGGCTTAAATGTATCTTTAAGATATGTATGCATAGGTAATTTACTTACAAATAGTCCGCTTCCTCTATTTCCATACCATTTTCTTCCATTATTTATAAAAAAAAACTAGCGATTCCAACAAAATAAATATTTATACGCGCCAAAACAAAATCAGTTGGTTTTAGGAAGTGTTCGCCTAGAGACATTCACCTGTTGCAATCAGGGTGCGTAGTGCCGAAATTTTTAGTCTGGCCACACTTTTAAGTTTCGTTCTACCGTTCGCTTCAAAATACAACTAGTTCATAATAGTATATCTAATAAGAGCTTATTGAGAGCATAAACAGCAACGGCCAATGAATTTATTAAAGCTAAATTATTAAAAATTATAACTGTTTTTTAATGCAACATGGAGCAAAAACGAAATACTCTTTTAACAATATTTGACGACATTTTATTCAGTTTTCTGGCAACACTAACCTGAAGGAATACCATCCTTTGACACTGTTTTTGTACGCACACACAGTTTTATTCCTACAAACCAGTATGTACATAGAAGAAATAGAGACAATATAATAATAAAAATATATATGTATGTACATATAAGAACTTCCAATAAACCTTAGTTAGTGGATATTAGCAAAAAATATGATAATTAAACCAAATTGTATCTATCAATAATTCAAAAGGTGTTGAAAATTAGAGAATGGTAACGTGTTTTTAACCTGCCTATAAGTCTTTCAATGGAATTCAATGAAATTTCTATGGTAATGGATGTCAAGCTGGACATCCATGACAAACGCCCCGAATCTATGAAATTCAGGTCCTGGACAAAATGCGAAGTGAAAATCGAGGCTATCAAATGTGTACCTTGTTTTCTGCGTATAGACTTGCAAAGTGTACCTCACGATGAGACCGAAAAGACGGTTCAACTGAGTGTTTCCATTAATGTTCCAGGTGTGAGCTTAAATTTTGCCACTTCACGTTTCAAGGAACATTCATATGGTTTATTTTGGACGCACAATCGCCGCGATTGTTTTGTATATTTTTCTTTGGAGACCGAAATGAGTTGCCTCACGCATATGAAATGGATGAAGAAATCTATAAAAAATTTGGAACTCTATAGGCAAGTTTTTTTGCAGCAGCGAAGAAAGTGTAGAGGAAATGGTCTCTTTGGTCAGGAAAGTAAGCAAACAGGCCGGAGGGAATTGAGGTGAGTAACATTTTTAATTCTCTGGAATTTTACTTGAGTAAGTGGGTATTGATTTAAACTTACACTAGGTAATTTCATCTTTTAAGAATATACCGTTATTTGTTATGAATCATACAGGTCTACATGTATTTGGCGCTTAACAATTGATTTTTGCCAATATATTTTTAATATTTCAATCTTCTTCAGTTGATGTAGAATTTTTTAAAAAGCCTAATGGAAATAAATCTATGTACATAGGTATCTAAATATTTTTTAGCTCCGCTTAACAACAATCAGATACTTTTTTCTTTAGATAAAAAAAGCAGCAAATGAAATACAAAACAAAAATAATTTATGCATTTTCCAAAGAAAATTCCATTCAAAAGTCCTTAACCTAAAAAAAAAAAAAAATTAATTTAATTTATAAAACCCAAAATTGCGTAGGAAAGCAAGAATCACTAAAAAAAAATTGTAGCGAAAAGCTACCAAAGATTTTGAAAATTTGCATAAAAAAACCTAAATAAACAAATTTGCAAGAGAACAATTTTGTCAAAATGCTATAATATTTTGGAATTCTCTTGCAAAAAATAAAATTTAAAAAGCTTGTTAGCTTTAAACAAGTCTTCTTTTAGTATCGCTTGGCTTCTAGCAAAAAGTATACGTTCGTTCGCATTTCTTTGCAGCACCTTGAAAGATACTCTTTTCACATTGGGCCCTTTGCCGCAAATACCCGATGCCAATACCAGTTGTGACTGGTCTGGACGTGTTTCAAGAGCTTCTGAAATATACGAAGAAATATTTGAGGGAAGTGTTTTGCCATCTCGCTTATCTCGTCGTTTATCGCGTACTTCGATTGCGTCCGGAATTTATGAAGAAATGAAGCCTTGTGCGACCAATATAAATTCCATACTCAAAGAAGAATACAATTGCCCGCCGCCATTGCCACCGCTGCCACCACCACATCGTAAAAGACTTAACACCTTTGAATCGAATCCTTTGCGGATATTGGGGGACATACCGCGCTCTAATACAAACCCCGAGACGGATTTGGCAAAAAGGAAACGGAATCAAAATGGCTTTGAAAATGTATTGATTGATGGACGATCTAAAAGATCAGAGAGCGTGAGCGAAACAACTGCCTGCACTTTGGAAGACATAATAAGCGGTGGCATAAGAAACCAGCGACGTCAACCAGTTTATGCAAATGAAATAATAAAAGAACAAGCAATACCTGGTGTACAGCGTGACAAACGTAACAGCATTTCGAGTCCAGATTTGTCAAAAATAAATTTCCTGGATACTTTTGATGAAGAGAAATTGGCAGATTTATTGCAACTGAATATTTCTAGCGATTTAGATGACCATATAGGCGATGATTTCGATTGTGATGATTCGCTTGTAGCGCACCATTACAGCTCATTGAGTTTAGATGAATCGTCTATAACTCCCACTTCTGCGCTGAAGGCAGCAGCCAGGGCTCATGCCCTTAAATCAAAATCTGGCTCAATGGAAAGTTTAAATGTTTCTGCTAAACTACCACAGAATTTCAACTTTTCAGCCTGCAATACTTCCTCCATAAATTTGATGGGTGCCAGTGGCGCCGTGCCTTCGATCACAAAACTAAAACGTAACAAAATTATTGTTGAAGACGAACTCTCAGGTTATTGTATTATGGCGCCCATTTCAAGTAAAAAACAAGATGGTCACAGCGCAACCGCTACCACTACTTCCTCTACTACATCATCCACCACTTCGGGCTATTCCACGGGCTCGTATAGTTCTCCCACCAGTTCCTCATCTTCCTCAAATACTCAGGTTACCGAAAGCAAGGAACAATTAAACGACAACTTTTCAGCCAAAAGGAATACAACAAATGCTCCAGCAGAATGTTTTTATGACAAATTGCCTTTGCGTAAGACTCCTTTGCCAGTAGCAGAATGTGAAAGGAATACTATTTGCCAGAGATTACAAACTATTTCTCCTTCAAATAGTAGTAAAACCTTTGCCGGATATCTCGAAACTACGCCAACTGCAAATAAAAATTTTGCCGGCAATTTATATGAAAACCTGTTGAGTGTCAAGGCGGCTTTAGAGCTGGAACAGCCACAATCATCTCATGTTTGCACTAGCACGCCTACCGAATCACCAGCTGACCATAGATCTGCAATTGCTGCGCATCAGGAACAAGAAAACATTTATAAAACACCACGTAAATCCTTCATAAGCGTTGATGACAAAATACCCTCTTACTATCCAATTAGTAATGAATCGCTTAAATTGAGACAACGCTCCACTAGTCCTGCCACACCAACAACACCGGCTTCATTGAAAACCGCCGAAAAAGTGGTAAGTTCCAGGTTATAACAATAGTATTTTGTAGAAGAAAAAAGCTTTTAAATTTATTATGCTCTAGAAATCCTCAATGGGCCTCAAGAATTTGGTTAACATTAAAATAAAAGGTGAACGCAAAGAAAACTTGTTTATATCCTCCTCGCCCCAAAAAAGCATAGAACAGCGCCAGAAGTCATTTAAAAGTCCTTGCTATCAGGCCACTAACGCTTCCAAAAGGAAAAAATCTGCTAATGCACAAAAAATCTCCGAAAATGTTTATACTGTCAATTTAGCCAACAGAAAGTCTCTACAGCTTTACGATGAGGCCAGTGATACCAAAAAGTCTCCATATAGAGAAGCAAACGACTCCGGCCAGCATCAAGAAAAACTACAAAACGAGTTTTTACAAATAGCTTTATTACAAAAAATAGACTTTAAATTTGATGACACCTCAAAAATATCTTGTGCCGCCAGCTCCACCACTGCTTCGAATGGTTCAAATAAGGCGATGATTGAGAGCGGCATTGCTAAATTGCAACAGGCCGACCTAGAATATGAAAGCTGCTATCAGGCCTCCAAAGAGGCTACTAGACTACTGAATAAGTATGCCACGCTGGCTCCAAAGCAATCGCTGCGTACTAATCAGCAACACCTGCAACTTAATGAAGGCTCAAACGAAAAGAAAACTCTAATGTCACAATCCACCAAAGTGGAGGCGCCGGTAACAGGCACTGATGCGACTGGCTCTTCCGGTTCCAAAAAGTTTGCATCTCTGCCCAGATTTAAGAAAATTGATTTTTCACCCCTAAAGCTCAAAATTAACAATGTTTTACAAAGAAACCAAAACCAAGATTTTTAAAAAGCTCCTCACTTTAGTTTGTATGCAAATTGAAACGCTTCATTTTCCTTTCACAAATATATATGTATATTTTTTTTTTATTAATTTATGTCACCCAGTTTTACCTTCGCGATTGAAATAAATTGTTATTGAAGTCTGTTCTCTGTAAATCAGGGGATTTTAGAAATGAAAACTCGACTTACTAGAACAAGACAAAACTGTATACAAATACAATTTTTTAAGTCCGAGTCTTTGAGAAAGCAGCATAAATTCAGTGATTTCAAGTACCGTGATTTTCCTAAGAGATCTGTAGTTCATTTTCATTTGTATGAATATTTCTGTATGTTCTTTTAACTTGTTATAAATTTCCTTAAAACATTTTGTATTTGTCCTTAAATGCATTTTATCTTGTGTTATAATTTATTTGTGTTAAAGTTTTTAAAGCCCCTCCCTTATCAAAAAATATATATACATACATACATATAATCATAATAAAATCAATTCAAACAACTTACATACATATCCTTTTTGCTTTACTGCGATTTCAATCAACTTGCTTTCATAAACACCTAGAAAAATAAAAAAAAAATAATTATATTAAAATAATATCTAATAAATATTTAAATATTAACCGCATAAAATTACATGTGTTCAAATTAAAGGCCATATTCATAATAATTATTGTAAGTTTATTAAGCTCTTATTTGACGTATTTCTACGGAATATTTGTCAAATAAACGTGTAATAAAGTTTCAATAGTTTTTATGAATATGGGTGTAAAAATACAAATGCTCCCAACCAGTATGAAATTCAACCAAACACTATGGTTTTCCATTAAAATCAATAAGTTTGGCTGCTTGTCGTATTGAGCTTAGAAAATTAAAATACGCTACAAATTTTTCAAAGATAGCTCAATTATTTTTAAGGTTAATTTTTAAAATTTTAATAAAAATCATTGTTGACTTTTTGTAACATGTTTGTTAAATGTTGTGCTAATTTCGAAAATTTTTATTGAAAATAATAAAGCTTTTGTTGTAATATTATACATATCAAAAATTATATCTAATGGATGCAGCTTTACAAAACATATATTTTGCTCTTAAAACTAAAACAGAATTATGTAAAAAAAAAAATATTTTAAATATACTTAAGACTTATGCGACAGATGTGCATCGTAACTACTCGAAAACAATAAATGATTACCACCAAATTTACAAATTTATAAGCTTAAAAATTAAAAATAGCATACGCCACTATTTAGCAGCAATACATTTATAATGCTTTAATACGAAAAAAAAAATAAAGAAAATAAATGCGCTAAAAGCTTAATTGTTGTATTTAGTTACATATATAAAAATATTAAAAATTTTATACAAATATATACATACATACATACCTTCATATAAGAACAAATTTTGCATTAAAATTTGTGTTAAAAAAATATAATAAATGCTTCAATTTTTTATGATAAAACAAGTTTTTTATTTTAACCAAAAACTTGGTTTACGAATATTTTTCCATTAATAAATTTGCTACGTCTCTACTTCACGACTGCCAAACATAAATTGTCACAACTGATGTTTACCAAAATGGCGGCAAAACAAAATAGTAGTAAACCTTTCCACCGGGTACCTTGTACTTGGTGACATTGTCACTTTTCGTTGGACCTGTCCTTTCGTGGCCTTTTTTGCACCAATATTTTTAACGAAATCATCAAAGAAGTTGGCAAACTCTAGAATTTCTTCTCTACAAAAATTCGCCAATATTTCGCAATGTTTCCTCTTTTTCTAGTTGCATTAACAGTATTGCACCGCAATAGATAGCTTATTTTTAGAGGGAATATAACGGCTTTCTCAATTTCTTTTATAACCGATTTTTGTTTCTTCGATCTAATGCCTACTTTTTGAATTGTTATTTAAACAATTATTTTTAAATTCGATTTTTGTTTTGCCCCCCTAAAACACCACTAATGCCCAGTCTTCCCCTTTTTAAAGTTTAGTACATAATCTTATGGGTTTTTTCACTTTTGGAAAATAACATTTATTTGTACACCGGCAAATTTTTTTTTTTTTTTAAACAAACACAAAGAAAAATATTACTTTCGTATTAGTTTTCGAACAGTATACATATGTATGTAAATATCTTGATTCCTATACTGGGTTTATTCGAAAAATATTACTTAAACACATGCATATTTTTAACAAAAATTTAGCTCAAATTTATTTACTATTTGGTATTGACGTCTGCAAGGAAATTTTTACGTTTCGCATGTATGAATTCTTGTTCAACTTTAGAGTTCTTGGGAACCACATAAAACAGTAAAGATCCATCGGCAACAAAATATCTGAAATTAAGAAATTTTAGCAGCTGAA
Organism: Sturmia bella; assembly: GCA_963662145.1. Classification (NCBI taxonomy): domain Eukaryota; kingdom Metazoa; phylum Arthropoda; class Insecta; order Diptera; family Tachinidae; genus Sturmia; species Sturmia bella. The sequence goes on along the minus strand of OY759172.1, from coordinate 66,537,221 downwards.
ATTTGAATTAAAAATCATGTATGCATGATTACCCCTTTTCCTGTAATATTTCCCTTATAGTCTTTTGCAGATCAACTTTATGCGCACAACCTACTTTACGATTTTCATAATAAACATTTACAGTGTCCGGGCGATAGCTATTGCTTCTATCTGCCGGCAAAGGTTCAGCAAATAACGATTCCACAACATTGGCCATGCTAAAAAAAATTATGTATTACACACGTAAATACACACGAATTGAACTTTTTCCCTATGTCTACTTACGTAACATCTTCATGTAAGTTCTGCTGAAAATCACTCTGAAGAAATTCTGGGTAACAAAACGCTGCCGGCCATATCAACGTTTCGCCGTCTTCATCTAAATGAACCGGATCATTTTCCAAAGGTAGAAACTTGGGTTTCAAAAGTTTTTCTGTTACATCCTGACAATCATAAAATTTGACTTTCCGTTCCTTTAAGGCATTACACAAACGCTGATAACGTTGTATTTGTTTCTTTTTCTCTGCTGCTTCTTTGCGCTCATTGCGTTCCCTTTCCAATTTCCTTTGTTTGTTTTTTCTTAACAACTCCTGGCAGTTTACGTTACTGGGGTCATTTTCTAAAATTTCTTCGCAAAATTGGGTGCAAGCATCGAAACGTCGAAGCTCAAAAGCACACTGTGCAGCACGCCAGCGTGCTTTAGCATAATCAGGTTTGTATTCCAATGATTTCTGAGCATCAGCTAAAGCAGATCTTTAAAGAGGATTAGTAAATAGTGTAATAGAGCCGAGTCTGGTTTGTTTACCTATAGTTTTTTAAAAAGAACTGAGCAGCTGAACGATTATTATACAAAACCGCCTGCACATCGGGCTTATCACATTTTGCCTTAAGACCCTCTGTAAAGCTGTAGATGGCCATACGAAATTTCTTATGCTTCATATAGAAATTACCATCTTCTTTGTAGTTTAAAGCCAAGTCTTCGGCAGTATTTTCTTCAGGATCATATTTAAGTTTTTGCAAACCTTCAAACATGGGATGTACTTCATCGCCTGGCTGTGGAGCTTTTTTCATAAAAAATGGATGTTTTTCCATTTCCTTGTTTTTTGTTGTTGTTGTAAAAAGCAATATTTTGATTATGTTTGTTTAAATATTTTATATAAAGTATGGTAATTAACCTCCTGCCAACGGTCCTCTGGCCAGCCTTCTTCATAACGCTTTTTCTCCAAGCCATCAATGAAGGCATCCAGATCAGCATCTAATTTTGCGGCCAATTCCAGACGTTCCTCTTCAGTCCATTGTTTTTTCGCTATTTCGTCTTCATTAATTTCTACAATTTCTGGCATTTTTTTCAAATCATTTATTTAAAAAGATTTGCTCATTAATGTTTACTATTTGTTATTGTTTCTCGTGAACAAGAACATGTGCCCGAGGAAAGTTGTTGTTTCTTGTTTTCTTAACAAAAAAGTGAGAGAGAGAGAGAGAGAGAGAGACACAAGAGATATGGAGTTGTGTTCAGTAGGCTTAGTACAATAACACGCAGGGTTGATGTTACAGAGTATGATTTACATTGGCGGGGTTTTAGTTACTTCACACATATGCACATATATAGTAGTGACCTAATTTTGAATTTAAATTTTGCACTATTGAGGTGGCCTTTTGCCGATTTATTTAAATTTTCTATTGTTTGAAAAACACTCATAAATTAAAACATTACTGTCAATGCCAAAGTCATTTTATAGACTATAAAAGCCTTTGATTTCATAGTCTTACAACACATAATTGCAAGAATTTAGGTAACGTTTATTATTAAATTTGATTTAAGTTTGGTTAGAAAATCAGCACGTTTTGAGCAATAATTCAAACATTCAACATCCAATTTAAATAATGTGTAAAACTATTAAATAAATATTGAAAAATCACACTTATTTGCACAAAACTAAAGCTGTGATGTAAAACGAACTGTTTGCTTTTTTTATTAAAAAGAGCACAAAAACAAACTATTTTCATTTTGATCATTGATGCCAAAGAAATAATTAGGAAGCTCAGCAATGGGCGAGGAAAGAAAATATTGTTGAAAAATTTGTAATTTTCTTTTTAACTATAGGTTTTTTATTCGTTTATGTTTGTAAGGAAAACGTGTGCAATGTACATACATACATACATACATACGCAGATACATATCTGCGAATATGGTATGTGTATGAACTTAACTTATTTACCTAAAAAAACATTTACTTAATGCATCATAATACAACGAGATGTTACTAAAAGTAAATATGTACCTATACATTTGAAATTTAAAATAATAATGCAAAAAAAAAAAAAAAAAAACAGAAAAACAAAATATAAATGTTTTAAGTTAACGCAGGTAATAGCAATTTAATTTAGATATAACTGGTGGCAGTTGTTACTTTCAAGTCGTTGCAGCAACATTAACAGATTAAAATAGTTTTGCGTTAGTTTGTAACGTAACCTAATAAATAATAAAAATCAAAATTAGTTAAAAACTGCATGTAAATACGGACAAAACAATTATAATAATAATAATAATAAAATCGTGTATGCAAGACCGAGACTGCAAACAAAATATTATTATGAGTATATATTTGAAAATATTCAAATTTAGCCAAACTCAACTACAACTAGAATTATCTTGTGGTTGTTAGCAACGCCAGCCTTTCACTATAAAAAGTTTAAGCAAAAATATTTTCTTTCGCATTTTTTAATAGTGCATTTTTTACTTTTACTGAATAAAAAAATTAAAAAAAAAAAATATTTCACCTATAAGAAGGCACTCGATACTTTGAGGAAATTAAACTATCGTCAGGCGATTTGATGGGTATTGAATTTTATTTTTTAGTCGACTTTTATATGAATTTTATTATTTATATCGAAAGCGGTAATTTAGTAATTGTAGTATTTATTAAAATGGCACTTAAAATGGGAATACAATACTAAAATCGAAAAATAGAACTATTGGCAATGACCATACAAGTATTGAATTTGGATTTTGTTTAAAATTAAACAAGAAAAAAACGCACAAGTCGAGTACATATTTTTTTTTATTTCGAGGAGTTATAATAAAAATATAATTTATTTGAATGGAGTTCCAGAAAATTTTTTATGAACTTTAGAATTAAAAATCTGTTTAAAAATATGTTTGTTTTTAGAAATATACTAATTAAAGTGTTATTTTAATATTAAAAGCTGTTGTTATATAAAGAGGTGTAAATTCATGGTAAAATTAGCAATAACATAATTCTTATACAAATGGCAGCATAAGAGGTTTTTAATAGTTAAAATAGATATTAATAAATATCAATATAAGAAGTTCATATAAAAGTTTTTTTATAGACATATACATACATAGATCAGGGGCCAAATCGTCGCATTCGATATCGAATGAGCTATCGAGCAAAAATAATGTAAAACGAAAGCAAAATAAACAACAAACACACAGCACAAGTGACAGGAATTCGTTCGATCTCGAATGCTACGATTTGGCCCCAAGATCCTGAAAGTGAGTTGTTAGATCAAGAAGCGAATGAGTTTTATTTATGACGGGTCAAAAAATAGGCATTACATACATATACTCTGTTTCGTGTATATGTATTGAAAACAAAAACAAATTTTCATATATTCTTACACCGGTATTCATACAAAATAAAACGTTGCTCAAATACATTTTAGAAAAAATTTTATATGAAAAATTTATTGTAAAATGTGTTTCAACAATGTTTTATTTTTTATGAATACCGGTGTTATTGTTTTGAATATAAATTCAAGAATGAAGATTTGTGCATGTTTTGGAAAAACCGTCAGTTGAGCTCAAATTCACAGCAAAATTAAAAAAAACAAGATTATTTGCTATAAATTTTTTTTTTTTGTATACAATTGTTACTCCTCGCGAGACTATTATTCTTATATATGTATATTGAGTTTAAAAAGGGAAAACAACTGACTTTCAATTCGTGGCAAATTGATCAAAAAAATATATATATATATATTTTTTTTTATAAAGTAACGGCTAAGACAAGTCTAAGGGTAAAAATTATTAAGAAGATGTAATCATAATAAGATTAATAACAAAAGAATAAATGAATAAATAACTAAAAGAGCATTAAACAATTTAAAATAAATACAAAATTCCCTCAATAATATTGTATTTTCTATGACACAAATTCAGTAACTGCCTGTGCTTTTTTATTGCGTTTTTTATTGTCACTGTAATTAAATATTTTTTATTTGGGGTTTGGTTTGAATACTTTTGTATATAATAAATTTTGTAGCTCACCTCAACTTAATGCAGTAATTTGTCTTTCAATCTAAACTGTAATCAGCAAAATCATAAACTTGCTTTATTATTTTTTTTTTTTTGTTTAATTTCGAACATCACTTATTTTTACCTTGCAATCAATTACAGTTTTAATAAAAATGTCGTAACTTTAAATACTGCAAATTCAATCGTCTTTGATTAAAATCACTTTAATTAAATTTGATACAAATGGTGTGATTGGTATTGCAAACAAATTACTACTACTTTAACTATTTACTGAGATAATTTTAAAAATAAATGACAAAACTTAATACGATTGCATTTCGAATTTAAGTTTTCTTTATAGTTCTACGTTTCTGGGCTCATTTGCATCCCGGCAGAAATTTAGACTACTCCTTATACGCGTGCAAAAGGGGCCAGGACTAGTCCACAAGTAATCCAAATGCATGGGGAAAAACAAGCTCCATTTTACTTCACAATGTCCTAGTGGAGGACCATGTAATCCAAAAAAAAAAAAAAAAAAACATTTTAGGTCAGAGTAATCCAATAACTTTAGTCCAAGTAACTACTCTGCACATTATTAACACAGGATTTGTGTTGAAATTACTTCAATTCACTATTTCATGGATGACCCGACCCCAGAAAACTAATAGTTTATGGAAAAGCTACCATGTTTGCATTACCTCGGACCATGTTGTAACTACTCGTTTTTACTGAAAACAGATCATATACTTCAATAATTTCTGCAGGAATATGAATTGGATTGTTTATAATTTTTTTTTTTTAAATAATATAAAAAAAAATATTTTTCTTACTCTGCTGAAAAAAGTGTGATTTTGTAGATAACACTTTTTGACTTATTTCATTGGAGTGCAGACTTCTGTTTTTATATGAAAACAAAAAGTAAAATAAAAATTTGCAAGGCAAACCGGCAAATTTTGTTTGCAAAATTCTCTGGTTCACAATGCGCGCGCAACATGTCATCGACTCAAATCTCTTTAGTTACCATGGACATCGATGTTTTTGAGTTAAACGCTAAAAACATACATACATGCATCTTATTTATCTGCAGAATAAAAGGGCAAACATATGCTCTGTTAAAAAAACAATAATAATAAATATAAAAATATTGCAACCAACAATCGTGTTAGAATAATTCTTTTGCATGTGCTCAAACAAGAAAACATATTAAAAGTTGGACTCAAATTTTTCTCTTGTCAAAGAATTCACTCAAATTTTGCTTTAATTACAGGGATGAAAAGGTACAACCTACCTTTACATATTAATTTTTACCGTGTGCTTACGCCCGCTTATTAAACATATAATTATCATTCGGAATTTTATATTGAAAATATAACACTCAAAATAACTTTTGTTTCCAGCATAAATTTTGAAAAAATAAACTAGTTTTTTTCTTTCAATACATTAGGGGTTGGATTTTCTCACAAGAAGGGGTTGGGGGTTAAACAATAATATAGTATGTGCTAAAAAAAAGTTGGGTTAGAAATTGGAATTTTCCATACTTTTATGCTGGTTTATTTGACTGAATTACTTTTCTTTTTCCTCAATATCTATTTAAAAGTTTTCCATCATTTCTGTGCGCTCTTTTGGCCCATGATTAGCCGGACATAGCTGCTTGGAGTTTTTTTTTTTTTGAGTGAAAACATTTTTCGAAATGTAAACTTTTTCAACTCTGTACTCTGTTTCAATAAATGTTTACATGAGCGTCAATTTGCAGATGCGTGTGTGTGTGTGTGTGTGTGTGTGCGTGTGAGCATTTGAGATGTTGTTGTAAAGTTGTCACTGATGTAGAACACCATTTGAGACCGAAATAAACCCCCTTAAAATTTATTGTCAGCCAGTGAAAAAAGAAAACTTGCCAGAGAAGGCTGACAAAATAAAAAAATAAAAGAAAATACTTACTAAAAATATTAAAATAAAATACCTATAAAAATTTAGCATATGTATACAACAATAGATATCTAATAGATAATTAAAATATTTGTTTAAAAATAGTTAAAAAGAACACATTATTAAGCCAAACTGAAATCCTTTAGAAAGTGCTAAAAAGCTTGTGGCTAAAAATCGATAAGTACCACAGAAAAGTATCACTTAAAAAAAAAACTACCAAACAAACAGTTGTGGTTTTGAAACGTTTTTTTTTTTTTTAATAATGACCGCTATAAATAAATGTATTAATTATATGCCTAACGAGGAGAAAAAGGATTTAAAACTTGAAAATAAATCGCCTTCAACAAACATTTTAAAGCCGGCTGAACAGGGGGTTCGTACAAAAATTTCCAATGGCGCCACAAAGGCAACCACAACTCTAGACGAACGTTTGGCACAGGAAGTGAAAGGAGTATTCCCCAAGCGGAGGTTTGTGATTTCACTTTGCTACCCTGGCGCTAATTATTTGTTTTTTGTATTTTAAATATTAGCATGCATATGTATGTATGTTTTAATGCACTTTAGGTTGGGTCGATTGATTTAGCAATCGATATTGTGCCAATGATTTGTCGAGAGCTTTTGGTATGCGTCCGGTTTTAAATTTTTTTTTTTTGTATGGGATCCTCGCCAAGGAGGCTTGGCGCGGGCTCGGTGTGCGGGAAAGATATATTGGGGGAAATTAATTATGGGTAGTTGGGCTTATATTTGATGATTCACATATTTCGTTGTTACTTGGGGGTTACACGATCAAGTTTTGCCTTTCAAGTTTTAATACATTCACACTTTTTTACTAATACACTCACAATTTTGAAAATTGATGCAAACTTGATGACAATTTTTGCTTTCCATAGAGAGCATCAAGTCACAATCAAGAAAACAGCTGACAACAATTTTTTTTTCGTTCTGTCCGCAATTAGTTTTTTGTTTTGTTTGAAAGTTGCAATTCAAAGTGATAAAAATTAAACAGATTCAAGCTTAAAAATAGAAATAAAAATGTTTACGGGCAAAACCAACAAATATGAGGATGTGCTGCGATTTATAGAGCTATACAGAAGCCACGAAGTTTTGTGAAATATGAATGTGGCGTCATATCCACTCCTTTCTGCCCTCTGTTTTTCTTCTTCTTTATTTCTGATAGTAATTTTAATGAATCAGCTATTTTTAATTTTCTTATTGACGACATCTTGAAAACGAATTGTTATGAAATTGCGTGCAGCCTACGTCACAGCTATCAATTTTATTGAATTTTGTGAAAAAAACTTGATAGCAAAACTTGATCGTGTAACTGCAGTGTTAGAAATGCTTTAAATTCTGTCATGCAATTGTTCGCGTTCATAGTCAGCTGGTCTTGTAGGGCTGCCTGGTATTAAGTTACCTTGCGTGCTACTTTAAAAAGTGGCATCAAAACGGCCACACTATTATACTTTTGTATACAACTTCGAAAAAGCAACTCTAATCACATGGCAAAAGAGCAGACCTGTCAAAAAGTCTTTCACACACATACACTTTTAGACCACTTTTTGAGCACACATTTCATTTTTAACAGATCATACGAACGATTAGGGCCTTTAGGTTGGCGCTCTCATACAAAAATAAAAAAAATTCAAGTTGTCAAAAATTATTTTGTTTGATATGTCGCTGTGGAACTGCGTTTTCCTCAGGCCAATAACAGCTCTCGAAAAACCAAAGGAAAAACATCGAAAATTTTGTGTCCTTACAAATCGACCCATCCCAATATGCATATGTGTGCATTGGTATTTTTAGCTTTTCTATAAGTAAAGACATACATATGTACGCATTTCAATTCCTTTTATTTTAATTCCTCCAGCGGGGTTGTTTTAATTGTTTTTTTTTCCCCACTTTTTTTTACTTCCAAGTTCTTACAAACATATTTAAAATTGACCTAATTTTTACTTTATTTTGTGTTGTTGTTTGCTTTGAATTCTTGAACAGGCAAGATGTGCTTAAATGGTACGGTTGGGGTTACAAGGATTCAGAGTTTTATGTGAAAAATAACGTCATACACTTTCGCGGCGAAAGGTGAGTAAAAGTGGAGGGTATTTTGTTCGAGCCAGTTGTAACGACAATTTACTTTGGATAAGTTCCTTAAAAAAGTTCTTTCTTTGCTTTTAATACAAAACGGTTGCAACTTTAAAGTCGATTTAAATTTGATTTATAATTGTCAGTTATTTTATCAGGCTTGAGTTCGATTTTCACTTCTTCAGAGTTCCTTTTTTTCTGATAAAATTGTAGTGATCCTCATTTTTAAAGAAGACCAGAACACTAAAGTTGAGGACTTATTGCATTTCCATCAGATCTTTATAAAAGCATATGAAAATTTGTTTGCTTAAACACTTTGTGTTGGCACTTGTTTTTATTTTTTTACTTTTCAAATAACCCCAGCAATTGTCACTCCATTCTGTGTTCAATTTGTTTCTTATTAGCGAGACAATCCAGTAAAATCTAGTAACAATTTGTACAAATTATCAAGTTACAATATTCTATTTTAGAAAATATTGCAATTCTAATTATAAATTTACCCAATAAACCAAATACCCCAACAATCCCGAATGAGTTTTTGGTGCACTAATATTCTGCATGCCAGTTTAAATTTAAATGTAAAACTGCTGTATTTCATTCAACAACATAAATTTAAATTTTACAGATTGGCCTGCTGGGAAAGACATTTCCTGGACTTTTTTTCTTCTCTTGGGTATAATAGTTTTTGTTTTGCTTCATTAATACGCCAATACTTTGAGGAGCGCAGAAGAGTTAATTAATTCATGCTCTTAATTAATTTAACTGCAATTGAAAACTTGCATATCGTTGGTCTCATGTAGAAAGGCCCTGATACGTTCTTAAAGTTTTTTGCGTAATTTCATGGTGTGCTCCCCCCCCAGCCAATAAGTCTTCAACTTTACTTTTCTTGTCTTCTTTAAGACTGCCAATCACTATAATTTTATCACAAGCAAATTTTTCTCAATTCTGAGGAAGTAAAATCGAGTAAAAAGTCTCAACAAAGAAATTGACAATTGTAAATCGTATGAATCTTCGACTATAAAGTTAATTAACCCGTTCGTCAACTCGTTTTAAGAAAAAATCATTTCTCACTCTCTCTCTTTCTCTCTCTATCTCTTTCTCTTAGATATCCCCTGCAGGGCGCCACCTTGCCTTATTTCACCGACTGGGTACTTAATACGTTTAATGTAACCGTTCACGATAACATCCCGAAACCATCGTTACCCCAAGTGTTTCCACAGCCCACCGTTCATAAAGAATTTCTAGCAGATTTAAGCAACACTGAGATCTCTTTTAGCCAGGACGGCTTAGATCGTTTTATTCGCTGTCATGGTCAAACTTTACACGATATCTACTACTTAAGTCACAATAAGTTTCAAAGAATACCGGATGTGGTAACCTGGCCCAAAAGTCACGAAGAGGCAGAGAAGCTGGTGAGTCTGGCGCATGAGCACAATGTGGTGGTGTTACCTTACGGCGGTGGTACTTCGGTATCGGGGGCCACAACTTGCCCTCAGGCGGAGACACGCATGATTTGTATTTTGGATACTTCGCAAATGAATCGTATGTTGTGGCTGAATAGAAAAAATCTAACGGTTTGCTTTGAGGCTGGTATTGCCGGTCAGGATTTGGAAATGATTTTGCGCAAAGAAGGTCTTACAGTGGGCCACGAGCCTGATAGTTATGAGTTTTCTACTCTGGGTGGTTGGGTGGCCACCCGGGCCTCGGGCATGAAGAAAAATGTGTATGGCAATATTGAAGATTTGGTGGTGAAAGTGAAAATGGTCACACCTTCGGGTGTGTTGGCCAAAGAGTGTTCGGCACCGCGCATCTCATGTGGTCCCGATTTTAATCACATCATACTGGGCTCCGAAGGCACTTTGGGCGTTGTAACGGAGGTTGTTTTGAAAGTGAGACCTTTGCCGCCCATAAAACGCTACAACTCCCTGGTCTTTCCCAATTTTGAATGTGGTGTTGCTTTTATGCGTGAAGTAGCCGAAAGACGCTGTCAACCGGCCTCAGTGAGGCTGATGGATAACAATCAATTTGTTATGGGTCAAAGTCTTAAGCCGCTCAAAAGTTGGCGTGAAGATGTCAAGGATGCGTTTAAAAAGAAATATCTTACTGTGATCAAAGGATTTGATTTGAAGAGAATGTGTGCCGCCACTTTACTGTTTGAGGGCGAGTTGGAAGATGTGGAACGCCAAGAGTCGCTTATAATTAGTATAGCGAAAAAGCACAAAGGCATTTCGGGTGGAGGGCAAAATGGCGAAAGAGGCTATATAATGACTTTTGTCATTGCTTATATGAGGGTGAGTTGTCGCAAGCTGAATTCATCCATTTTGTCTGCACCAAAAATTTGGTTCAGAATAAATGTGTGGGTGAACTCAACTTTAGTCCTTCTAATAAACCATGAGTATGTTTTGATATGTTGAATTTGCTTCAAGGATTTGGCATTGCTGTGCGACATTGTAGCGGAGTCTTTTGAGACATCAGTGCCTTGGGATCGCTGCTACACATTATGCCAAAATGTCAAGAGGCGTATCGAGCTGGTGAGTAATTCGGTAATATTTCTTATTATTGCTTAATCAAGAGAAGCCTGTTCTAAAATCACCTGATTTCCAGAAATGAATTGCATTAAAAGTCCGACATTTTGTGACTTTTCTAATGTAAAGTCACGTAAAATATTATTTCAGACTTCATTGATAATATAGAATTTTATGCTGGAGAAGTAATGCTCATTTTGAGCACAGAAATCATGTGATTTAAAAACACATGACTTGCAGAACAGCTTTTGTAGCTTAAAAAAAAAAATATTAATTCAGGTCCAAATATGAACCTCTTCAAAATATTTGCTGTATTTTTCAGCTGTCTATATGCCGACGATATTTCGTTGGTGCTAATCAACTCATCAGTAGACTTGAAAAATTCTTAAAAGTTTGTTTGAATTTAAGAATTTTTCAAGTCTACTGATGAGTTGATTAGCACCCACGAAATGTCGTCGGCATATAGACAGCTGAAAAATACAGCAAATATTTTGAAAAGTTTCATATTTGGACCTGAATTAATACATTTCAATTGGCTCTTAAAGCAAATAAATAATTATGTTCATATTTAAAAAAAACATAAATTAAATTAAGTAAATTTTCACATTATTAATAAAAAATATTCACTTTCAGGAATGTCATGCCAAAAGCATACATCACTTTTCCATTTCCTGTCGTGTCACACAAACTTATGATGTCGGTGCCTGCGTTTATTTCTATTTCGCATTTAACTACAAGGGTTTCCCTAATCCTGTCGAGCTTTTCGAGCACATAGAAAACTGTGCCAGAAATGAGATATTGGTTTGTGGAGGTTCCATTTCTCATCATCATGGCGTGGGCAAAATACGGGCACAGTGGTATACGAAAACTATTACACAACCAGGCGCTGAATTATATAAAGCAACTAAGAAACAATTGGATCCTAAAAACATATTTGCAGCGGGAAATCTGTTGCCAGCAGATCAACAACCTCAAGGCGCACCTAGCACAGAAAATATTGCTGTTAAGTCTAAACTTTAAATTAGAGAAATTCTAGTTTTCCTAGAACCTTAGCAAACCAAACATGTGTTATATGAAGGCTTTTATTTTTATTTTATGTTTAAGAAAAACAAACTTAATAGTCAGTCGTATTATTGTTTTCCAGCATCCAGCATTAGTATGAATTTTTATTGTTTTGCAAGGGTTGAAGGACTTAATTTATTCCAAAGCCTAGCATGATATTTATAAGGTATGGTAGCACTGAAAAAGTAAAAAGTTGTACTGAAAAAGTATTTCGTAGGATCAATAGAGAGCTTAAAATTTATAGACACATTTCCTTTCCCCCCCCCAGAAAAGTATTGTGAATGATTGCAATTTTTACACAGAGATGGGATTGTCGCGATTAATATAAGAGCTAAACCAAAATTTGTAGTACTTGTTGTATGTGATTGCACTAAAAGTCACAGAATACACATTAATTTACTAGATTATGAATCAATTCTAATTAATTTCATGTCATTTGCGTTTGTTGTTATTATTTTTTAAAAAGGTGTTTTGTTTCTTATACACAGTTTTTTTATTTACAATTTTAAATAAACATTTTTTACCAAAAAAAAAAAAAAAAATAAACAAAATAATTTCTTTTCTTAAATATTTGACTGCGTTTACGTTGGATGTGGTCGATCTGTGAATATAGCGCCATAGATTTTTCGAGAGCTTTTGGCAGGAGGAAAACAAAGACTTATCAGAAAAATCATTTTCAAGGCAACCGAATTTAATTTTTATTTAGTATTTTTGTATGGGATGAGTGATACGCCTTGGAAAATAATTATTGGTTATGAAATATAAAAATTGAAAGCCCCTCAATTTCGAGGAAGTAAAAATCGAACTCAAGCCCCCCAAAATTATTAACAAATCCCTGAAAATAATTTTTTTGTTTGATATGTCCAACTAAAAATATGTTTCCTCATACCAAAAGGTATCAAAAAATTGGTGGCACTATATCGAAACATTTTTCTCATATATTAATGCAGATGCTGCCTTCTCAGGGGCGCTCCTACACAAAATTTAAAATCAGATGGTTTGAAAATGGTTTTTTTAAATGTCCTACCGGAAATTTTATTTCCTCATACCATTATTTTGCCCACACAAATATGACCTGCCTTGCGCGGCAGGGTATAAATAAAAATGGTATTCGGGTCTCCTGAATATTATATTTTTAGAATATACTAGTGGAAGTTTTTTTCCTCTTGAGAAAAGCTATTGAAAACTCGATGGGTACAATATCGATTGCTAAATCGACCCATCCTAGTTTAACTATACATATGTATGTATGCAAGAATTATAATACATAAATTAAGTGTTTTTTGATGAAACAGTCGGTTTTTACCTCCAAGTTATTATTGCTTATTATTTCATTTACAATTTTTGTCAGTTGTCTCTGCCGAATACCGTTACAAATATCAGTAATATCCGTTTTGTGTGACACTGTGTTGTGTTGAGTTTCTTCTATACACCTCTGCTGAAAACAATCTGGTTGAGCGGTTCTGTTGTTTTCTTGTTGTCAGACAGTTTGCCGGGGTGTTTTGTGCCGTTTTGTTGTGTTTTCGAAACGGAAAGGAACAAAACATATTACCAAAATATCATGCCGTAACAGCTGTTAATAATACATATTACTTTATCTTTTTTTTTTTACCATAAATACAATATTATCTTGAAACATACCAATATTTCACAAACCAAAGCATTTAGAAATATAACATACCAAACATACCGTAGAACTGCATAAATGCACAACTTGTTTCTACTGTATTTTTTACAATATTAACATCCCTGCTTTTTGGTTTGCTTGTCCTTTTAAACTCACCACGAGCAAAAGAAAAAAGAAAGGCGCAAAAAATAAACTGTTACGGAATGTTAAATAGTATGTTTTGTTCACGGCGCGCCGTGGCGATGTTATCAAAAGTGCTGAATGAAAATGAGTTTGTGAATTGACACAAATATGAGTATTAAAATATAAATGTTTGCATCTGGTGAATAAAGTATTAGTATGCAATTTCATGAGCTGTTGGAGGTGGAGTGTGTGTGAAAAGAAATTTTGTGGCAGTTTTTTTTATTTTAGCAACTCTGCTTTTTGTTTTATGGAAGTACATCTAACTGAAACGTATTTCATTGGACATTTTGCAAGAAGTCTGCTGCGTAAATTTTTTATTTTTCTGTTCTTTCTGTTCGATATATTGGAGTACCTAGTTTCAATTGAAAAAGAAAAGATTGAGTTCCGATTGTTTTCAACTTGTTGTTGAGTAATGCTTGTTTTCTTTTTGAGTCCTAAAATTCGTTTTTGTACTGCAACCATTAAGAAAACAAAAATGCCATAAAGAGAACAACTTTTTGGAACATTAGAAACGCATTCTTAAACACAATCTAGAGATGGGCGCGTGAGTGGTATGACAATACGTGTAGTTATTTAGATTAAACTTCTTTACTGAATATTAAAGGCATACTTTTAGGAATTTCATAATTGAGCTGAGGGGTTATAAAAACATCCTGAATTTTTACAGTTGTAACAATCTCACAACTATAATAATTTAGTAGCAGTGCGCCACCAACTTTTAATGAAATTTCCATTTGTTTCCAAATACAACTCTGTCATGGTTCCGAACGAATGAGTTATGGAGTATGGATTAGCTTTTGATTTGAAAAATCTGTTCGAAAACTTTTGCTTTTTGAATCGAATATGTGGTAAGCCCCCCTGTATTTGATAGCTGAGTTGATTAAGTGTAAGACCGATAACTACAAAGTCGTTGGTTCAAAGAAGAAGTTTTCAAGAAATCAATAAGAATGCCTTACAACAATTATAAATTTCCTTTTTAGTATCTTAAATGAGGTTCCTTCCTTGTTCAAAAAGACCGTAGGAATATCTTATTAACTTATTTCTAATGTATTAGGTGTTTTTTAGGCACTGTTTCCTCGGTGCAGAAATGTTTAGTTTGAAAACTACTAACTTCTTTTGATTGCTTGAATTTGATTTTGTAAAATAGTTATATAAAGTAAATAGTTATATAAATCATCTGGCATTTTCGTGTTATAGAGGATTTTTTCAAGACAAGCAGCTGGCGTGACACTACAGTTTCAGCTGCCAGCTGCACATCTCTAGTGCAGACGCAATTTTAGTTTTCAAATCTGTTTTAACATATTTAAATTTCATGGGCTATTTGCTCACACTTGTGTGCGATTATTCAAATAAGATGGTGTGAGTGAGTGTGTGTGTGTGTGTTTATTTTCCACATTTCCCTAGAACCCAAAGATGCATCATCCATTGTGTTTGAAAGAAAAATTTTTATTTAAAAACATTCACTCCTTACAGCAACACAATAAAAAAAGTGACTCAGTGATAAGAGGGAAGGGAAAATGGCTCCGCTATCACTCTTCAATACACACACACACACGCACACACACAGGTAGTTTTTCTTAATTATCGTCTCGTGTTGTTTATGTGCATGTTTAGTAACTTCTATTAACATATTGCTGTGTTGCAAGTTGTTGTTGTGGTTGTCTGGTTTTTGTTGCTGTTATTGTTATTTATAAATAGTTTCTTAATGTGATTTAGAAGGTCGTTTTTGTATTCTAATTTTATATCTTTTATTTTATTTTGTTTCTTTTTGTAGCAGTTACTGACTGTTTTTCATGCACTTTTCCGTGTAAAAAGAAAAGAAAAACCAAAAGATTAAGTTTAACAAAAATTTTCCAGAGTAACTGTCGACTGAGAAATATCATTTTAAGCTGCTGCTTAAATACTTCCAGCAAATGTAATTCTATACTTAAAATGTTCATTAATGCGTCTTACTATTTAGCGAAGAGAATAGATGATACCAGTATGAGGTTTGTTATTATACTACACCGCTGATACTCATCGTCTGCTTTACTAGTTTCTAGTCGGCAGTTTATCCTCCCTGTCACCTTTGTCCACAAGCCAGATGACGTTGTTAAGCAGATGCACTAATGAATGAATGAATGAGTGTTTGTGTGTGCATACATACATTTAAAAAGTCATCAGACGCTTAGATTTTCTTGTTGCTTGCCTGTGTCTCTATATACGTATGCACGTACATACATACATACATATGCATGTATCTGATTGCATCTTAATGCAGGCATCTTTGTAAAGTTTTTCCGATCTTTTTAAAGATATGGAAGCAGTGTACGCATTTGTAACTTTGTATTAATGGCTGAGAGTTCAGTATGATATGGGGTTTTAGATTTTAATACGTCATGCTGATAAAAACGTGTTGAAATAAATTACTTGTGTAAAAGAAAATAAAACAATTGCTTATGAAATCGTAATAAAAGGAAAATGAAAAATATAAATAGGAAATTCCGTCAATTTCTAGAAGTGATTATGAAATAAACTCCATTGCAGATTTGACGTCTTTTCAAAGTGAACTTTGTTAAAAGGGTACTTCTGCATGTTTTCCAACAATTTTTATCAATCGGTTGCTGGAAAAAATCTCTATACCTGCTAAACAAAATTCGATTTTCCTTTACTCGTTAAAAAAATTTTACCTACGAAAACTCCTACTGTAGCGATCTCGAAACAGTCAGTTGTCATACTACCATTAAAATTTTACTATTCCCTATATAATATTAAAAAAAATAAATAAGTAGTTGTCCACAGGTCGAAATTGAGCTTAATAAGAATTAATAATTATTTTATCGGGCTTAAGCCATAGTTTTTCCTTCTCAGAAGTGAGAAAAAATTTTTGGGTTAAAGTCTATTGATGAACATTTTTATAGCAGGTCAGAAAAGTAAAGTTGAAAACTTACTGGCTGGGGTACATATCATGGCGGTTTCGCATCCATCACGATGCTCACCAGCACCCACATTGTTTCGAAACCAGGCCATGACTAATTTGCTTTGTTTAATTCCTCATCAATATAAAAGCCATCTCAACCAAACAAGAGCAAAGGAACAGACCGACTTATGTTACAGACCGTTTAATCTGAAGGAGTTTCTAGCTAGCTCACTTGACTTTGTTTTCTTCTCAGACGGGTTCCAGCCCTTCCCACCAGGCACGTATCTCAACACAAGATTTAACTGAGTCACCTCGGCCAATATATTGAGCTACGCTAAAAAAAGAACCCGCCTAGTTAATTGGTATACCCCGCCCTGCAAACAAGATTAATATGTATGTTGCACTTATAACAGAAAAAAACCTAATCTATTTCGTCTGCTACACATATTGCGTAGGGTTTTAGTTTATTTTGCTTTTTATTAGTAATTATGTCATAAAAGGTGTCATAAAAACTCATTGAGTAAACTTGAATTATGGTTTTAAATTTGCTCAAAAATCAAGATATCACTGCCAATTTCGTCTTTCTTATAATTAATTTGAATTATATATGTACATACATGCGTACATGTATTATTATGTTTTTTTTTCTTGCTTACATGTCGGTAAGAGAAGGCGTTTGCTTAACTTGAAAACATATAAAAGACAAAAATGTTTTTGCTAGAAAACTTGTTGAATAGAGAAGACAACATATGTATGAAATCATTAAAATAACGTAGGAAGTGTATTTCTATAAATATATGTACATAAAATTCTACAAAACTGAACTGAATTAAATTTAACATAGATAAATCAATCATATCCACATGTTTTGACATACAAATTAATAATCTTACAAATTAGTTTCCATCTATGTTTGATTGATTCTGTTACAATTGGATGGCAGCATGTTGATAACAGCCTTAGCAACATGATGCTGATATTGATGCTAAACAAAGGGAGTTGTCAACTATGCCTGTTCAAAGAGAGGCTTGGCGATTGTTCTTTCTTTTTTCGTGGCTTATTGGCCACTTGCATATTTTTTTTTTAGATTTTTTAGTGGTTTTACAGCGATTTTTATTGCAATAATTATAGTTAATTTTTGTTTGTATTTATTGGTATTCTAAATAGAGTTGTGGATCATTTTGTGTTGCCAAAACATTTATTGTTTTATTCAATATTTCGATGCTCCGTTTTGCATCTTCTTCAGCAAAAAAGAGAACAACTTTTTCTGTTAAACTAGGCTAAGGATTTCTTGTTCATAATATTTAGTAGAAAAGCACCACAGTTAACAGCACTTATTTTGCAAGTCTCTCTGATGTTCTCTTCTGCTTGCATACTCATTGCAGTATTATAAAGTTGCATACGATTTGTTGTAGGAAAAGCTAAAAATGTTTGCTTTTATTATTTATTTGTTGCTGTGTTTTTTGTTTTTGTTTTTTTTTCTTTGTAAAGCTATGGAGCCTAAAATATTTTAACCCATTGCGTGGGAGTTGAGTGAAGGTGTGAAAATAATATTGCACACAAGTTGGTTGAGTCCTTTTATAGTCTCAGTTAAGTACTTAACTGTTTCTTTACTTTTTGATTAAAGTTGGTGCAAATGAGAGCCAACATAAAATTCTCTCAAAAAGAGATGAAATTTACTAAAAAGAATGGAAACGCAGAAATTTAAAATTTAGACAGAAAATATACAACTACTTAGGTGGCTGAGTGGCATGGTTGTTGCTTTAGAAACATGAGCCCCTGAGTTCAAAGACAGGTGCTGATGAGAAAGTGTGGCGGCTTCGAAACAACTAGTTGTCCACCCTGCTAAATGTCTTTGATGTTTTCTTTGTCTAATTTAATTAATATCAATCACAAAGATAATATAGACAGAACTTGAGCCTGATAAACTTAATACAGACATTTTTTACTACACGTTAATCATGAATAACATTTGCATTCTAAAATATATATTATTGTGCGAAAAAACAATGTTGGAATTCCATTAAAGTATCAATTTCACTTCCGATTTCGGCAAAGATTTGTTTTGTATACCAAAAATATTTATACAACTTGGCGCATAGAAAGCGTTGCTTTTGAACTGAAATTTGAAACGCGTTCAAGGGCGTTGAAAGTATCAAAAGACTGCGGTATGTATTTTTGAAAAATCTATTTCAAAATACGGTACATGTGCAAGTATTTTAATTATTTTTTGGTGGGCGCTCAGCTCGATCGGCCTAGAATTTCGCTATCTTAGGTTTTACTTTGACTTTGTTAAATCGGCAGTTGCTACATGTCTTAATTTTTTAATAGTATTTCATTACCATTACTCTGGGGTGAACAAATGCACTCAGCATAAAAAATTTCGTATTAAGAAACCTTAGACCTGGGGTGGGCAAAATCGAGACTGGAGTGAATATAAGCATCCCACCCCTGCCTTATATACGCCAATTTCAAATGCTGTGCCTGTTCGGTTTCTTCGGATATCCACCACTAGCCACCCGCCCCCTAACGGTTTAATGGAATTACCTTTATTGTAATAAAACAACACAAACCAGGCAACAAACAAAAACGATGAGCCGTGCTTTGACTAATTCGAAAAAAAAGAAAAAGAGTATTAAATGCTGAGCTTATGTCAAACAGCAGTCTTGTGTTGACGTTGGTCGAGTTGAAATGTATATTTAGCAGGTTCCTGTCCATTTCAGTCTCTCGTACCTAAACATTGCAATCATCAGTATTTTAAAGAATTTTCCAAGTTTTGCGGAAAGAATTAATGTGAAGCGTTATTTTTTTGAAACAAAAACAAACGCAGGCAGGCAAATGCATCTTGTATCTTGAACTTGTCCACACTGCTGCAGCAAGAAAAATTATACAAACGTGGAAAAACAAAAATATATTTCTGCTCCGTTTTGCGTACGTAGATTATTGTGTGCGTGTGTGTGTGTGTATTTTTGTTTTCTCAATTCACTGGCGGTGGTTGGTTGGTTGGATGGTTGTACATATGCTGCTGAACGTGCGTCTGTACAAGATTTCGGTATTGTTTTGTATCTGCCGGGTTTTGAGCTACAAAATGTGCAGCAGCGAAATGTTTAGTTTTGAATAAAACGTCGTGCTTGCAACAACTCGTTTAAACACCCGCAAACTTTAATATTCGGCAAAGGCCTTAGTGTAATTTATTTAGGCAATTTAGACAAAAAAAAAAGTCGGCGAAATGTAACGCCCTTAAATTAAAAATTAACAAAATTTCGAAAAAATCACAATTGGAAAAATTTTCAACGAAAACAAATTATATAACGAATTAAAGAGTGTAATGCTTAGAAAACTTTGTAAATTAGTTTTGAACACCCCACATGAGAAAAATTAAAATTCATTAAAATAAAAAAAAAAAAAAATATTGTCCAATGTCTGACACATGTGTCAGTGATCGTGTCCAAAAGCTGAAGTAAAAATTCTTTAAACAGGTGCGTTGCGTATTTTGTTTTTTTTGTTTTTTGTGTGTTGCCATTCGCAATTTTATTTATTTTTCCACATTTAATTACGAGTGTTTGTTTGTTTGTTTATTTAATTTACAATTAATTACCGTACATTCATATTGAAGTCCAAATGGACAAACAAAAGCAAAACTTAGTTTCATACATACACGAGTATAAAACTAATTCAACTTGTCCGATTCGATACGTTCCAAAGCATTTCGTTCAAAACGCTAATTGTTTTTGAGTTTTGTAATACAAGCGGGCTGGGGGTATCAGATTCTGAACACAGTATGCTTTAGCTAATTTAATACAATTTGGTACAGGTGTTTAAATCATTCATCTTTGCCCATACGTACAAATGCACGTAAGCAACTCTATTCTATTATTCTTGAGGCGACAATAAAACGATCTATAAAAACCACCACTTTTATATTTATTTTGAAATGTTTACAAAACTTTGTGGTCGTTTGTTGTGGGACCTTTTGTAAGATTCTGAGCCCACATTACGGCAGCCAACTAAATTGTTTGTTTGTTCGTTGTTTTTTGTGGGATTTTTATTACCTTTATTTTTTCTCTCCAAAATTAGTAATTTATTTACATTTTCACAACAGTAACTAAAACTTAAATATGTGTTCTGCTGTTGTGAGTTTGAATCTCCCTTAAAAAGTTTGTTTGTTTGTTGGTTGTTTTAAACATGTCTGGCAGAGAAAACTTAATTACGCAGAAGAAGAGTTAACGTCTTTTTTTCTTTCTTTTTTGGTGACAGGTGCTTTCCAAACAAAGGCAGATGTTTTAAAATTTTTGTTGAAATTAAAGCTGACAAAAGATTTAATAAACAGCTGCAATCTTTGCCACTGAAATGGAATTTAGTTGTTGAAACTTAAAAATTCCATTTTTTAATATTTCGAAATAGTTGCTCAGTATTGAATGCAGCGAAGACAAAGTGAAAACAAATGTTCTATGAAATTCAAAGTGACAGCTGAGATTATTTTTTGTTCTAGAATAGAAATCACAGCAAGTCTTTTTGCTACACCATGCAACTTCAACTATGGGTGACAACGCGATAATATTTGAACTAGTAGCCTGTCTACAAATACACTAAATAAAATCAGTATCAGAAATAATGGCTGGGCAGGAAGAAATAATATGTTATTGCTCATATATACAAGAGTTTCATAATTAAACAAGTAGTCAGTGGCAACAGCAACTGCGTGCTTGTGGGGTGGAATAAAAGCCATTTGAAAAGCGGAAAAATATGATTACCCACATGTGTATAACATAATAAAAAAGTAAAGCTTCGTATAGACGGTTGTCAGATCATACAATATTGTAAGACCTAACAACGTGCTGGCAATCTACTGGAAATACAAAATTGTCAGCAGTAAGAAAATGATCAGTTCAGACAATTGCAAGAAAATCTTACAATTTCATTGCCAGACAATTGCCTGACAATAAATTTAGCTACCAACGAAAATTGTCAGCTTACACGCATGTATGATTTTCTACGTATCAAAAATTGTCAGCCAATTGTCATTATCAAAATACACACACACATGCCATTCTTCATTCTCTATTTTTTTCACTCAATAACCATGTTTTTAATTTTTTTATTCTCTTTTCTGCAACTTTTTACCTCTCAAACTCACATTTTTACTATTCTCTTGTTTTTCTCTCTCTTTCGTACACACACATTTTTCTTTAATATTATTTGTTATTACTCTGACAATGACGCCATTGTAAGGTGATGATCTCACAATATGCCAATGCCTGACAATGTACTACCAATGATGATGCCCCAACGTTCAGACGATTGACAGTTAACTGACAATTAATTGTCAAGTAGGTGGGCTGACAATGCTTCTGCTTACAATATTGTCAGGAAGAAATTGTAAGTTCTCAGGATTGGTTAAAAATATTCTATACATTTGCTGACAATATTGTAAGATCTTACAATCGTCTATACCTAGCTTAAGTTATAAGCACATGATCAAAATGGGTGCTGATGAGAAACGTAGCGGTATCGAAACAGCTGGTTTTTCCCCAGCCGAAGTCATAATTTTACTTTTTGATATTTATTATTATAATTATTAATTTATTACTATTAATTTCAAATAATGTTATTGGGCTTTCTAGTTTGATTTTTACTTCCTCGTAATTGAGAAGGATTTTTTTTTGTGAGAAAATTGGAGCGATCAATATTTTTAACGAAGACATGGTCATAGGTCCTATAGACCTATGAGTCAGACTGTTTATGATTAAATCCCCCAAAGTCTATACTGGTTTAAGTGCATGTCACAAGACAGGGGCAAACATATTTATTAATAATAATCATTGTAGCACTCATTTGAACCAGCAGCCTGTCCACAAATACCTCTGTTTGTCTTAGAAACCTATTACTTGAAATGTCACCTCGTTTCTTGATTGGTTTTCATTTATTTAATAATTACATAATAATCTATTCATTTCTGCCATCAGCCACAATTCAAAACATTTGCCATTTTATGGACTGCCAACAATAAATAATGGATTTCTATTTATTTATTGTTCAGCATTTTGTTTATCTTCCGCTTATTTTATTACAAAAATGTTTAAAGTAAACAAATACATGCTGTAACGTTCTTTCAAGAATATTCAATATGCTAATTTTTTTTTTTAACTTTTAATATGTAGTTTTTTCTTCTTCTCTCAAATACGTATTTTTTTACAAAAACAAACAACTGTTGTCAGTCGCATGTGAGGGCGTTAAATGTGACTTTATTTGAAAAGTCGTTTCGCTGCATTCGTCAAAAATAACCTTGTTTAAATGAAATCATTGATTTCGTTGGTGGCTGCTTAAGCTTGCCTTAAAAAGTAAAGATCATCTTCAAGTTTGAAAATATTTCTATATTATGAAATTTGTTTAGTGTTATTTTTTTGGAATAAAAATGAAGAATTTTTTTTTTATTATTATGTAATCATTGTCTGGGGGTGGAGTTGGAATTTATATGTGTTTATGTTGTGCTATAATTTAATAAAAAAAAAAAATCTTTTTTTCTTTGGTATTTTGGTGTCATGTCAATGAGGTAATTTTTTTTTTTTGTGGGAGAAGAGGATGATTTTAACAGAGACTCGATTATGAAATACCAGGGCTTTAACTGCTGGTTCAGCTTTACGGAAAGCCTGGGAGTCCCATTGTCAGATACAAGAGTTTATAATTAAGCATTAAATTTAACTTTTGTAATTATGAAACCTGATTTAAGCTGAAGTAACATGCGACGCTTTTCATGCTTTCTATACGCTCTACTCTACGCGTTGTACGTTCTTCAGACTCCAAGTCACATGTAATGTTTTCTACGCGCCTGGGAGTTCCAATCTCCATCACAATAATTTGTAATTGTGAAACCTGCTTTAAGCTAAAGTTGCATGAGACGCTTTCCACGCGTCGATGCTTTTCAAACTTCAAGTCATATGCAACGTTTTCTATGCGCCAAGTTGTGTATCGTCTAATGCTCTTAAAAAAACTTTTGTCCATTATTACGTTTTTTATTTAAGTTTGAAAACATAAATCTGTTACCAGAAATCCTGTAGAATGCAGATTTTGTTAATGAAAAACTTGCAGTGAAAAATTTATTAAAACTTATCTAATGCAAACTTATCACAATAATATTTTTTTGTTAGAAATGTTTTTTATTAGAAGAAATTTAAAAGATTATTCCATGATGGAAAACTATTTTCCCCAAATGTTTTCTTTAGCTATCAAAAATATCTCTCTTTACTCCCTACGCTTGTGACGCCTACAAACGCAGAAGTATATTTCCGCGTTCTAAGCGTCTGCGTCTTATATGAGGCATGCGTTACATGCTTCGATGCGTAGAATCAGAGCGTCAAGCGTACTACAGCCATTTTGTATGGAGAAGGGCGACGCGTTAGTTTAGGCTAGACTGTAATTTGTCACTTACAGTCGCTCTGATTCTACGCATCGAAGAATGAGTGCCGTGTAACTCCAATGCCAGTAACTTTTGTACTTGCCTTTCATTCTAAGACTAAGCAATTTGTAATGGAGAAAGTGGAAATCCGCCTCCGTAATTAAAGCGTAATATCAATAAATTTTCTTCTTTGTTTATTTTTTTATTTTTTTTTTTTTTTTTGATTTTTTAAGTTCTCATTTAATTGGGAAGTTTGAATTTCGTATGCCATGTTATTGTTTATGCTTAACAGAATTAAATCAAGCTGAACAAACTTCAACATTGTGTCAGACTGTCGTTAGTAAAATAAAATACTAAATCTCTGGATTTATTGTTACATTAAAGCCATGGCGGGGGCTGGGGGGCACACGAATCGTATTAGTGAAATTGTATGAATGAATAGTGAATATTAAATAATTTTTTAATGATTGTTTTCTAATACTTAATACACATACATATGTATCTTTTCTATCTATTCGCAGCTGAATAAATAATTTTAATTAATATGCCATTTGCATTGCTGGAGTCTCTTTGGCAAATGTTGGAATATTTGAGTAAATTGTTAATGAAGAAAACACGTTTTATCAGCAACAGCAGCAGCAACAACACGTCGTCGTCCTCTACATGTCATACGTTTCATTAACGCAACGCTTGTAGTCTGATAAAGAAATAAATTGCTTTCGAGCAACACGTTTACCACAAATCCAATCCTTTTAAATGCAACAAACACCATTTAACCAAAGTGGTGTGGCAGTGGCAAACATCATCATACATTCTTTTATATTGGCAGTTACATGATTAAAAGACGTCTTAAAGTCTCTTTAAATGTGTCTTCAATTTATTGTTGGCAGCAGCAGAAAAAGAAAAATCGCAAAAGCAGAACGAGTGTGGAATTGAGGTGTAAATTAAACCACTAAACTAAATAAAAATGTTAATAAGTTTTTAACGTTTTCACGACGAGTGGCGTAGAGATTTTTATTTTATTGGGTCTCCTGTTACACAGCTGGAAAGCAACGCAGCACAGATCGTTTGTTTATTCATTCAAAAAAACAGTTTTTCTTTTTTTCGTTTGCTTGTGATTGCAATTAAAAAGGAGCCAGTTGGAGTTCCAAACCAGTTTAAGACAATTATTCTGGTCTACACAGAAACTGCAGCAGATGATATTTTTTGAACGATTATTTTGCTTGTTTTTTTGTTTTTTGTTTTTTTGGGAAAAAAGCACTCAAATTAGAAGCAGCAGCCAGTTTCTTTTTTGTTTTTGGACCAGTGAACCAGCAAGGCTGTTAAACCTTTAGCTTCTTGCAACATCATTCTACGCCTCAACATCATCATCATCAGCATCAGCATCGTCATCATTGCCTTCATAATCATCAGTATTTGGTCGTGATACCACAATTTTACCGCTGTTCTTTTAAACTTGTACCACAAAACGAAACCAAAAATGTAAGTACAGCTTTTTCTTTTCTTTTATTTCATTTTTGTTTTTCTGTTGTAAAACATTTTTTCTTTCAATTGCTGGTCTCTGTTGATCTTGAACATTGTGTAGTAATGTTATGAAAGCCAACAATTTCTGGCCTTTAAGTAGAAATATCTCAAAGTTTGTAATGCAACGTCAGGCATTACAAACAACATGATCACTCACACACACACGCACACACACACACACACTTGCAAATGTATGTGCTTATAAAGTTATTTTCTCTAAAAAATGTTGTCCTTTCCTATTGTCTTCAGTTGCCATTTGAATTATGGGCTTAAGAGCTTGAGCATTTCAAACACGTTGGAATTTTTGATTTTATTTCCAAATGTGGGTCACTTGCTGTTGAAACAAAAGTTAAATATCTTCGAAAAGTGGTGGTAAAAACAAAGAGTTGATTGCATCGAAATCAACTTACTTAAAATTGAAAAGATTATTTTGGAGTATACAAGCAGCGCCACCTAACGGAAGTTCTCTTATAGATGCTATTTTACAGAAAGCTGTTTAAGCTTGACCTGTAGTCGGAAGATGCTTTATAGCCAATACATGTTTGGGCAAACATCGATCAAACGCCCTGTTTATTTTAATTAAGTAACTTTTAATATTTTACATGTCCCGAATAACTTTTTATTCGTGAGTGTTTCATGCATTTCAGTAAAAGCCAAACAGTGGCCACATCTTCCGCCCATTTATGAAACATTTTTTATTCAATAGCTGCCGCAATGTGGCACAAATTCGTAGATGAGATTTCCGCAATGCTTTTTCAGTAGTTCTGATTTATTTTTTTTCCCAATAAGTCCATAAAAAATTTAGAGAAATAATTTTTCGTTAATTTGCTCTACGATAGCTTCTCTTATCAAATAGTATATTTGTTTCTCTTAAGAGAAAAATTCTCATCAAATAGTGTACTCTCTATAAATGAAATAAATCAAATTTGAGTACCTGGGGTAGTATATGTACACATGTTGAAACGTTGATCCGAAATCAAATACTTTAAATATTTAAAACATTTGGTAATAAGAGCTACATTTTGCTTGCTTTGCTTTGCTTTGTTTTTTTTTTGTATACAAGTCAAAGCCAATACAAATACCTGGGGTGTAGAAAGAGAATAACATTTTTATTCTGTTTCGTGTTTTCTTTGAATTTGCTGCTTCTGCTAGTCATTTTTATTTAAACTTTAACTAAGTATATTTGAAAAAGCAAATGTATTTAAATTTTAAATACACTTGATGCTAACGCCTAGTATGTAGTCCTTAGCTTACAATCCTGAGGCGGAAGTCCTTTATTCGTTATTGAATACACTCGATAGTGAAAATAATCTAAATCAAAAACAAAATAAATGACAAACACACAGGGTTCGACCACGACCTGGTTTACAGCAAGACCAATATTTTTGCTGGCTACCAATGTGATATGTATTGTTGCTGGTTAGTAGTCAACATGGAGTGTCCCATACGGTCAACTAAAAAATGTAATTTAATATTGTGTCACGTTGTGGGATTTTCTGCTTGCATGTTTCAAACGATCAGAAAAAAAATAATATGTTTAACATTTACACCCATATTCATAAAATCTATTGAAGATTTATTACACGTTTATTTGACAAATATTCCGTAGAAATACGTCAAATAAGAGCTTAACAAACTTACAATAATTATTATGAATATGGCCTTTAAACTCCGCCGCAGACAAATAAAAATTTAACTGTCAAATGGCAATAAAATACATCTTAAGCTGAACGCCAAACAAACTAACAAATCCTAAACATGTTGTTGTTTCAAATCTCCACCACCATGTTCCCCATCATTCTTAGATGTCATACCTGAAGGCTTCTTAAAAAAGTATAAAGAAAAAAAGAAACTGTAGACTGATTTTTTTTTCTGTTAAAGAACTTTAAAATTGCTGCATGCTTTTTATAAGAATTATGGACCTTGATAACGAGTCTAAGTCTCAAGGACACTTAAAAAATGCCCCATTCGCGTTTAAAGTTCTAAAAAGTAAATACACAATCATCATGCTCAATACATCATGAAAGGAAAAAGTGGTTTTAAAACGAAAAGCAAAGTAAACCTGAAAAAAGTGGAGCCTTGTGCTGTTTTATGGCTGGCATTCTTCTGAGAACTCCAAATTATCTTTGATCGCCTTAAAGAAAAAACAAACAAAAAGAAAAAAAATTAAGGGAAATCCATTAAAAAGAAGACATGTTGAAGGATTTTGGAAGACTTCAGATAATTTTAAAATAATTATTAAACATACATATACACAGCGGTTAAGGTTAACAAAATATTTTACTCTGCCACTTTGATAACAAATTGCCAGTATGTGTACACAGTATGTGTACACGTGTACAAATGTCAAGGTAAATTTTGCAGTGTACTGGGGTACACACCACGGCAGTTTTGCACCGGCCTCGATGCTCATCAGCACCCAATTGCGTACTGCTTTTAAGCAGCAACGCTTAGTCATCACACTACCTGAGCTCCTCTTGAAAAGAAGAAAGTTGGTCAATAGATTAAATATCGACATTCAATAATTGCAACTCAGGATATTGGCTTTGAGATGGAAACTTATTTGAACCCCATTAATGCTTTTAACCTCTTGATAAGTAAAATCCATCTTCACAAACTCCTTATATTTGGATCAAAATCATCAGCTCAGCACAGGCTCAAATTTTGATAGACTTTGCATATAAAACTTAAACTCGAAACTCAAACACAGTGATACCTTCTTAAGTAGCATATGCATTTTTATGACAATCATATCACTCGTTTAGCCACCCCACTTTTTGGTGGGAATCCTTTTCTTCATGTTTTGCCAAAGTTTCGCCAGTTCGTTGAACCTGAGGCAAAGGGCTATATTGAAAAAAAAAGGCGTCATGAAGTAGAGCTGCACAGCAATTGAGGGTGCTATCGATAGTGGTATTTTTATTGAACTATCGATATCTGTTTCTCGGTAGTAATATGCTACCCTCGTAAAGGGCTTAGCATAGGAAGTAAAAGTAAAGTAGATTTAGCGCAAACATTGAAATTTGAATTTGAGATCTTTGAACTGCGTAGCCAACAAATTATTGTAATCATTTTAGAAGTTATTAACTGAGTGACATGAAAACACTGGAACTGATTTGCTAAAAATATTTCTTGGGCATTTTTCTTCATCTTGTGGAAAACTTTGATTTTTTTGTAAATTCTTGTTTTAAAGTTAACAACTGCTGTTAGAACATGTTTTACGTAAATGGTGGGAGTTTTCGTTTTTTTTTCTGATTAAAAATCAACACCTTGTCAAAGTGTTAAGTCGTTTTTTTTCGCTTTTTTTTCATGGTTCTCTGAATAATGGCGGTAGTAAATAGGAATTGATTTATTTTGGCGGCTTCGATCAAAAGCTCAAGCGTTTCAAAGAACAGTTTTAATGCCACAAATATTTGAGGTTGCAATATATTACACAAACAACAAATATTTGGTACACTAAAGCAGAAAATAAAATACAAAAACCAAAGACTTCGAAACTTCTTAAGAGCAACAACAACAAAATTGATTATCAAAACGTGTTTGGCAAATTTAATGAGTTTAGAAAACGCACATTTTGCGTTTAAGCCCCATCAAAATACTTTGTTTTTTTATCCTCAAAAAAAAAAAAAAAACTATTATTTTCAATCTGAAGACAGACAGCAACCAACCATCCGCAACAATGGCCACAAAATATGTATTTTTAACATTAAAATACACTAGAGACTTGACTGTATTTACAAGTGTCTGAAAGAAAAACGAAAAAACAAAACAGTTTCAACAACTTTTTGCATTTGTTTTTTGTTTTTCAATGAATTTGTTATAGAAAAAAAGATTAAAGAAAAAATATTTCATACAACAAATATTTCATTTAAAACTCAACAAAAATGTACATTGGTTACACTTGACTAATGACTTTAAATTGTTAGATTTTTTTTCTCATATTCTTAAAAACAGCAAATGCACACATTTCTTGTTTTTCGTTCTTTTTTTTTTTTTTTGTCAATTTAATAAAAACGTTAAATGTGTTTTTGTGTTTTATTTTTGATTTTTTATTTAAGCTGATTACGTTTTAATTTATGATTTATTTGAACGCTGAAACAAGTATCAGCTGGCCAGATTTAAAGATAAACTCGAGCTAAAAATATGCTGGCCAAGCCATAACTGCAAAAATATTGCAACCGACAAAAAGCCTACACACAGAAAAACAAACGCCAGGTAAAATTAATTTCGCCCAACAATCCCTCTTTCCTATTTTTCTAGTTCCAGTACACTACAATGCATATATAGGGGTCATGCCCTGAGTACTGGTGACAGTCTAAAAAAAAAAAAAACAAATATGAAAACAACTACTTCAAAACCAATTCTCTAACTAAATCGCTTGTGGTTGCATTCCTCGTAAACAATACGATGGCAGAGTACGAACTCAGCAGTTGGTGGCTGCTCAAGAAACGTGAGGTGCGCGGTTCGAACCCATCATCTGTCTGACTTAAGAGAAAAACTTTGCTGTACAAAAATTAAATAAAATGAATAAATTTTAAAAAAGAACGATGTACGATGAAGTAAAATCAAATGTATTACTTTTGGTCTAAAAATAGACCTTATTAATTAGTTTCTGTCTTTCTTTAGACGTCTACAAGCTGCCGACATTTCGCTGAAGCCACTCAACACGTCAGTAGACTCAAAAAAACTTAAAAAAATAATATTCCTATGAGAATGACAAATGTTGAAACAGAACTTTAATACAGCAAAAAAATGTATCGTTTCGCAACACTTTTACTTTTCTGCACAACCTTCATACAACGAGTAACTATTGGAGGATTTAATATAGATTTAAAATGCCGAAAAAATCAATTATCAACAATAAAAAAATCAACTTTTCTGTAATTTAACTGCAGTTTAAACTTAGCTGCAGTAAACCAGTGGACCGTTTAATTTTGGTTCTTTTTAGAAATAGAAATTTGGCAACGTTGCAAAAAAATGTCAAACAGTTTAATGACTGACATTTAAACGATAAATTTTCTTCGTTTAAGTATTCTGCGATTGAATGATTTATTGGCTCAAACATAATATAGACCAAGCTTGAAAATGAACTTGCTTTGATTTTTTGGGCATGGGCAATGAAGAGCTCAAGTAGTAAAATAGATGAGTGCTGCTGTTTAAAGAAAAGTGGGCAATTAGTTATGAGCTGGCTTCGCAGTTACTTTGATGCTAACACAGCCATTAAGTCTTTAACTTTTTCAATATTTCATATATTTCTTAAAGAAGACAAGAGAAGTACTTCCTTAAATAATATTGATGTCTAAACTTTTACCATAAACAAATCTTTCTGTGAGGAAGTAAAAGTCGAACTAAAGCTGGGTAAAATAGTTTACAGTTGAAAATGAAAGTCGCATGGAGCAAAGTCGCTAACGAAAAACATGAAATCAAACTTGTTTTCTGTGTTTATAGTTTGTTTCTTTTTTTTCTTTGTGTGAATCAGATTCTTTCTATCAACATTAAAAAAATTAAATTAAATTAATATGAAGATCATATAATGCAAATTTTTTTTGTTGTGTGCATCCATATAAAAATCTTAGGGAAAATATGAAAATAATTTTGGTTTTCTCCTCATTTGACAAACCTAACACTGCACAGAATATACCTACTTTTAATGGCGTAGTGCACACAATAATTAAATTATTTATAAAATATTTTAAATAATTTTTTTTCCATATTCAATAACACCGAAAACGATTTAAATACTTAAAGTATGACGTACTTTTTTTGCTAAAGTCTGAATACATTTAAGCAGAGAAAATGAAAAAAAAAATTGATTTGCGATAAAATATAAATGATATCATTGACCCATGACGATTATTAAACAACATGTAATGGCTAATTTATGAATATTTTCAAAGTTAATTGGTAATTTATTTAGAAAAGATTTATATTATGATTTTGTTTATAAATTTATTAGACCTTTTGAATATTGTATTAATTAATAATTTTTATATGGTTTCAAAGTCCTAAAAATTCGAACTTTAAAGTTGGTTGTCATAATAATTTATTTAAAATTTTAATTTATAGGGAGGGAATACACACAACGCTGCTCACTTGTGACAATATCATATGACAATCTAGTTTGTGCAAATAATAATTTAGCAATATTATATACGAACGTTATGATTTTGAGTTGTTAATTACGTTATCGGCTTTTTAGTTGGAATTTAGTTCCTCAGAATTGAGAGTTTTGTGTGATAAAATTCTAGTGATCACCATTTTTAAAGAAGACAAGAAAAGTAAAGTTGATGATTTATTGGCTGGGGGAACCATGGCTGTTTCATGTCTACCAAGAGGATCATCAGCAGTCAAATTGTTTTGAATCCAGTGCATGACTAATTGCATACTGTTTTAAAGAAGCATTGCTTAACCATCATAATAGTTGACCTTTAAACTATTGATCAACTGTGTTTTAGTGTTGATTGGCATATATTTTATATTCTTTTACCAATATCTAAATGATGTGCAATTGATTTTTGTGATGAGCACTTTGCGCTGGTCTCAGCACTAGTGCTTAAAAATTAGTCATGACCCAGATTCGAATCCAATTGGGTGCTGGTTATTCCCGTGTTTAATGTTAGACCGCCATGGTGTATACCCCCAGCCAATAAGTTTTTAACTTTCGTTTTCTTGTCTTCTTTAAAAAAAAATGGTAATCACTAAAATTTAATCACAAAAAATATTTCTCAATTCTGGGGATGTAAAACGCAATTACAGGCCTTAAACTGACAGCTGTAAATCAGAATATAAAATTAAATTAATGTTTAGATATATTTTTTAATTGCTGTTGAATTCTTCGAGTTTCTCTTACTGCGATTGACAAATTAATTTCGTTTGAGAGCATCAAGTTTGAGTGCTGAAAATTATATACGAATTTTTGTTTGATCTTTTGTTTGATCATCTATTTACTAAACATGAACGGTGATATTTCAATAGGACAGCTACACTCGATTTGAAAAATTAAGTACTCATTTATATTGATTCTCTAATGTTCATTATTTTGCGAGCGAACCCAAATTATCAATGAAAAAACAAAGCGAAAAAACAAAAAAAAAAAACAATAAAGTGAAATCAAATTAAGCCTTCAAGCAATTTCCGTTTTTCAAGCATTATTTTTATGTACAGAAAGAAAAAACAAAGCTTTTATAATTTTATAATCATTCTCAGAATAATCTTGGAATCAAATTAAAATCTATTAGTTGAATGACGTTATGGGCGAAAAAAACTGAAATCATACAAAAGTCAGAAAATACTACACTGGCCAACAAACACCTTGTGAGATGCCGGCCGATCTTTAAAGAAATTTTTGGAGAATTAAAAAGAACACACATACACTCGATTTAGCACTCGATATTGTGTTACCGATTTTCGCAACCGTAAGTTGTTAAAATAAACATTTTCAAGGGGTCTGATTTTCAATTCTTTTTTTTTTTTTGATTCTTATAGCTCTCTAAAGAGCTCTAGTTCTCCCTAAGGAAATGTGGCTTGGGTTCATTGTAACCGAAAAATAATTATGGAGGAGAAAAAATTGTTCGAGGCTGGTCATACATTTGACTTCTATTCAGGCGCCTTGGGGCAAGTAAGTGCAAGCTCAAAATAATTGAAGAGCATTTGTTTGAGTGAGTCGATACTTTTTTTTTCATGTCGCAGCAGTAGTCGGAGGCTGAGTCCTAAATAAGCACTGCATTATACTGGAACTAGCAAGATAGAGAAAGGAATGGGATTTTTTTTTATTTTATTTATTTAACTGAATAAGACAGAATTAACTGCTCTTGATTTGTCTGGGCTCAAAATAATAAAATTTCCTTTTCCCAAACCATTGACCCAAATTTTTGCTATTCTCTGGAAAGAAAACACTACTAAAATCATTTGTTATTTTATTTAATCTAAATTGATAACTCTTACAGGGGTCAGAGTTGCAATATTCTTAAAAAAATAATCCAAGTAATTTTAAGTGAAATGTATGTCACTTCAAATTGTTTTATGACTCTCTGTATTTGTTTATACATTTAAAATTAATCATTGCTTCTTCCGTTTTTTTTTTCGTGCTCAAAAAGGTTTCATGTCACTTGCTTTAGAATTGCAAACACGTTTTATTTATAAATCGTATACAAATTTATACATTTTTTGCAAGTTTCTTATTTAATTTGATTTTGTTTAATGGCTGTTTTCGTTTTTTTTTTTGTGTGTGTAAGCATAAAATTAGCACAATTTAAACGTTTGAAAACGACTCAAATGATTGAATAATGAAATCAGACTTTTGTAAAGTATTTAAGTGAAACTAAATCATGAGGTATAAAAAGTAAGTAAGAAAAAAACTAAAGCGCCATTCTGGCACTATGGGAGATTTTTTTTCTTGTAAAAAAAAACATACATTCCATGGATTGTAAATCAAACTAGACTGGCATAACAATAATATAAAGAGAAAATACTTTGGGTTAGTATTTTTTTCAATGTTTTTTAATTCAGAACTAAGAATAATTCGAATAATCATTTTGTAGCCCCAAAATGCAAACGTGAAAATTTTTCTAATGGCTCAATTACATTTAATTGCTACGCTGGACATTTTATGATAATGAAAAGGGGTTAAAAAAATATAATTACTGAATACCTTCTATCCAAATTGGCCGGCTACTTAAATTTGAAGTATTTCTTTATGCAAAAAAAAAAAATTGTTGGTACTTTTTAAAATAAAATTCAAGAGAAAAATACTTCTGTTCATAATCTTCGTGATTTACTTTTTACTATTTAGAAGTCAGCTGTTTTGTTTTGTTCGAAAATATATTGTGGTTACCTGATTGTATGAGCCAAATGAATTATTGATAATTTATTCAATTAAACAAATTATTTTAAACAAAAGTTTATTAAATTTATAATTAATATTTTAATTTTATGAATAATTTCGAAGTTTAATTGGTAAATTCAATGATATAAAAGCAAAAAATATATGTACATATATTACAAAAATACCTAGTTTGGAATATTTTTAAAATAAAATCAAAATTCGTATTGTATTAAGTTTATCAATCAGGCTCAAGTTCTTTTACATTATTTTTGTGATTGATATTAATTAAATAAGACAAAAAAGACATCAAAGACATTTAGCAGCATCTTTGAAAGAACGTGAGCCTGATAAATTTAATACAATAATAATTATATAAGAGAAAAATGTGAAAATAACCCTAAACTCACCCTGGTTTGCGTTTTATTTCTGCCTTTCTAATTCCGTTTTGACGTATTCAGAGCCTTAATGGAATTTTTACGCGCTGTGTTTTTGCGAAACATTTTAATCCCCGTTTTAATGGTGTTTTTGCGCTTTTTTAAAAGGAGGTCAAAAAAGACCCATACCCTATTGAGTTAGAGGGTTAAGATATTCCACAACCATGTTCTCCGTAATATTTAATACAAGTTTACTAAACACATTTTACACAACATATGCAAGGGTCATATGATTTCTTATACCTTTTAACAATAACAATAATAAGCCAGAGCTGGAAAGCTAGAAGGAACACCCTCAAATGAAATTCTTCTGTAAACGCCGTTAGATGTGTTGTTCCTTTTGGCCTCATCTATCAAAATTTATGTGCTGAACCTGGTAATTTTTTTTTTTTTTGGGTTGTGCATAATTATTCAAATTTAATTCGGCTCTCTAGTTTTTACAAACGTATAAATAACTTATAATTTGTAGCACCCTGTCTGCAAACTGCAAAATTTTGTTTATTGACTTAATATGATTAAATGTAATCAATTTAGCAATTTATATTTCTTAGCACTCCATTACTGAAGGCCAGCTCAGTAACGCTAAGAAATAAACACTTTACATCTTTCAACTACAATTTTGAGATTTATATGCTCGCGCCTGAAAACGCCAGACCACAATTAAGACAAACTAAAAATGTTTACAAAACTTTGCTTCAAGTCATTCATAGACTATTAAATTTAATGGTTTGTATTACAAAATTTGCTTAAGATTTTTATTTAAAGCTTCAGAAAAAATTCTCTCAAAAGGTTTATTTATATGCTTATTATTGATATTTGCCGGTTTTTATTTTTATCTGAAATGTATTTTGTGTGCCCCAGAGTACATGTCATAATATTAAACGCAGGCAGGCAGGCAGGCGGGCAGAGATGTGTTGCCAGAGATTTGTTATTAAAGTGATAGCGAAATATGTTTTAATAGCAGCGCCTGAAGGTGGTTGTGGGAATTACAAGATCGTTGAGCGAAGATAAGATCGAAAAATAATGTAATAGTCATAATTATATTAGCAATAGAGATTATAAAAATGCATTAATAATAATTTTTTATGGAAAAAGACTAGAATAAGTTACAAATTGTATGCAAAAGAAAACATAAGAAACAGTATGGGATTAGCTATGAGCTGGATTGGAAGCAAATTGCGTGTTGATGATCATCGTGGTGGTCGTGAAACAGCCACCAGCCTTTAAAACTGTTGATCACTACAATTTCATCACGGAAACAAAATTTCTCGGGAAGTAAAATCGACCTAAAACGCCCAATAAAGTAATTAAAAATTAATGTAATTATTTATTTGCTATAAAAACCAGATGAAATATATTGTTTTAGTTTTAAAACTATACCTTATAGATGGCTGAAAAAGACAGAAAAAAATTAATAAGGTTTATTTTTAGACCCAACATAATAGTAATTAGTAAATGATAATAAATACTTATCATTGGATAAGGGTTTGTTTTTATAACAGAGCATGCAAAATAATTTCACCAAGTCGCTGACTTTGCCGCCGATAGCAAGCCGCCGGTGATGGTATATGTCTTCTTTGTGTAATGGCTCAAAGTTTGGATTATAGTTATAGTACATAAAAATGTTTTATTCATCTTATATCTTACAATGATAACTTTAGCTTTTGTTAGTCTTAAATAACTGTGTTACACTTTACTCCCCTCATGCTCATTCGCAGAAGAGCTTTGAAGCTTTTCTGGTCTCCCATTCTCACATGTGTCTCAAATGTACAAAGTTACAAATTTGTCTGTCCAAATCTTAAAACAAATATTTAGCCATTAATCATTTTTAATTGTTAAACAATAAATGACATAAATATTTGCCGCTCAAATCTGCTTTTAGTTTTTAAAGCTTCTCGCTTTAAATTGATTTTTTAATTTATTTAAAGTGTGTTGATGTCATGATTATATTTTGAATTTTTTTACTCACAGAAGAATAATTTAATGTTGGCAAGTTTTATAAAATAGTTTTTTCTGCTGGTTAATTTAACATGTGATAGAAATCTTAAGACATGTTAATTTTTTCAACAAAGTTTTTCAAAGCTAAAAGAGCAAGTTTAAGTATTTTTCAAGCTTTTAAAGTGATTAACACCAAAACAAGATCTGTGTAAAAATCGGCATAATTAATGCAAACAAGATTTAATTCTGATTTGTTTACAAACATTAACAAAATCTATGATGAAGTGAGTGCTAATGAAAAATCAAACAAAAATTATAGAAAACTCATAAACAACAAAATGATTATTATTACATAAATCGACAGAGAAAATATAAATTATAAAATTCAAACAAAATGCAGCATTAGCATCATTACAATGAGAGAAAGATTTTAGCAAGGTGAGAAAATTTACAATTATCAATTACTTTATCAGGCTTTTAGTTCTAGCTTCCAGAGGTTTCTAAGTCGACAACCATCTATAACAGCTAGTGCCAGTACTAACGACTTGGGCACAGGGCTAATTATAGCAGTCAATAGACAAATTAATATACAAAGTTCTGAGGCAGGAGCCTTCGTTATTTGTGAGATATGTGACCGCATTTCCGAGAATCTTCAAGGCCAATCGATCCACAACTTGGCAGCGCTTATTATTTATTTTACATTATATACCATCACTAACAGATGTCGCTTGCGGCCGTACTAATCAAACACTGCTATTTGATTTATCTTTAACACGCCATAAGCTAAAATCTGTAACAATATAAAAGCAGCTTACGAACCACCAGCTGTAGTGAGCATCGTTCTAAAGCGAATTTATAAGAGTTAAACTAAAAGAGCTTGATAAGTTGGTTTAAGAGATGTGACTTTGATAAACTCAACTGTGCAACATTTAGAAAAGCACATGATCTCAGCAAAATATAGAATCGATGGCTACTAACACTTAATTCCCGAACATCTTTAAGCGGAGCTAAAACCGAATCTATACTGTCCCGCTTTAATGTTTTTTGCTCTGTTGCACTGTGTAATTGGTGTGTATAAATTAAGGATTTTTTTTGAAAAAAGATAAGATTTTTTAATTAAAAGTTTCCTTAGCTTTTAAAAAGGAAAAAATATGTTTTAACCTTATGGACTCTTTAAACATACACTGCTAGAAAATTGTCCATCATTTTGTTAAAATAAAAAATATAAAAAAATAATAATGAGCTGGCATTACAGAATATAAAATTAGCAGAGTC
This sequence comes from Sturmia bella, assembly GCA_963662145.1. Classification (NCBI taxonomy): domain Eukaryota; kingdom Metazoa; phylum Arthropoda; class Insecta; order Diptera; family Tachinidae; genus Sturmia; species Sturmia bella. Next base: position 66,499,292 of record OY759172.1, on the reverse strand, counting down.
ACCATTAAATTTGTATTGTTTCGTAGAAAATGATTTCTTTTTTTTGTTTATAGCTCACTAAAACATAAATACATATTTCTTGACTTTTTCGTTCTTTGGTTTTAAGTTTCACACCCCACACGAGATGCGCTTAATTTCAGCTTGGCTTTAAACACTTTCATGCTGACTTTACAATTCTGGGTTTGTTTTTGTTTGATTTTCATGACGACTCTTTTTGCTTTGAGATGTCGCAATAAGAACTTTAATTACAACCATTAGTAATCATAAACATTGAAAATCCCAAACAGCAGTTTTATCATGATCTAACAATAAAAAAAAGAACATCAGAAAGCGGAACTAAGAAGTAAACTTCATACAAATTTTTTTTTGAATGAAGTAAAAACTGAAAAATATTGAAATTAAACATCAGTATTTCTACATTGCAGACAAAAAACTTTGGTTTTTCGCCTGGCAACCCTTCTTAACGTAAATGTAAGTAACAAAAGAATTTGTAAAGTTTTTTTTCTCTCAGAAAATTATCAGTAATCAATCAAAATCTACAGGGTGTAAACAAAAGGTGGGAACGACATGAGACCTGATTTATTAAACAAAATCATCATAAAATTTAAATATTTTTGCGGTCTAAGCAACATTCAGCTACTGGGTCTCAGAAGAAAAGTTCGTAATTTTACCGCTAGAAAATAAATCAGGTGAACATCTAAAACTCATTTTAGTTAAAACTTTGAATCGCAAAAAAATGTATTGGTTAAAAAAACTTGTTTCTAAAAACTAAAAAAATCAATAAAACTAAATAAAAGATTTTTCAAAAAACTGGCTATTAGAAACATTACATTAATTTAAAGCATGAATTAATGCTTTTGTTTTAAAAATCTTTAAGCCAATTTGTTAAAATTTGCAGCTTCAAACTTTTAAGTTTAAGCACCCAATTTACATAAACGAAAGATGTTTTCTTTTGTTTCAGTTATAAAAATAGCAAAACAAAATCTAAACATTTTTTTAGATGCTAAATAAAACTCTGAAATTCCGCTCGATGTTTAACCCATTATGCACCACTAAGCGAATTCGTTTGTGTCCTCAAACAGCTAGCTGCTGCCGATCTCCAGATCTACCTTTTAACAAGAGAGCTTTTTAATAAGCTATATGTTAAAAAATTCTTCGTAAAGAAAGTATTAAAAAATACTTTGTAAAGAAAGCATTTTTTTAGAAAAGTCTCTTTTGAAAGAGTGCCTTGTAAGAAATGCCTTTTACAAAATGTACCTTCTAAAAATAGTACTTTAAAAAATAAATTCTTCTAAAGAGCTATCCTTTGGAAAAAGTACTTTTTAAAAAAGCACCTTTTAAGAAAACTTAAAAAAATAACTGTTAAAAATATACCTTTAAAAAAGTACACTAAAAAACAGCTTGTAGAAATTAGCTTTTCAACAAACACCAGCCAAAAAATATACCTTTGAGAAAGGGCCTTTTAGAACACATGCCCTTTACAAAAACCACCATTTAAGAAAATGCTTTTAAAATAAGTACCCTTTAGAAAAACTACATTTTAAAAAAGCACCTTTCAAAGAAAGGAGCTGTAAAAAGTACCTTTTTAAAAATACCTGTTAAAAATATACCTTTGAAAAGTACCGTTTTAAGAAAACATCTTTTAAAACAAGTACAAAAGTTCCGTTTGAAAAAAGTATGTTGTTATGTTATACGGGCCGCCGGTAGTGAAACCGGCCCCCTTGGGTCCGGTTTGAAAAAGTAGGTTTTGCAGAAAATACATTTCAAAAAAGTACCTTTAAAAAAGTACCATGACAAGAGATAATTAAAAAAATTAGCTTTTTAAAAAATGCCTAGTAGAAAATATTTCTTGAAAAGTATCTTTTGCAATGAGCATTTTTAAAAAAAGCACCTTTGAAAAAGTACCATTCCAAAAATTGAGCTTTAAAAAGGTAACTTTTCAAAAAATAACCGTTAAAAATTTACCTTTAAAAACACCTTTTAAAATAAGTGCCTTTTAAAAAGAGTATTTTTTAATATACATAAGTACATTTTTAATAAACGCACTTTTAAAAAAACACCTTTTAAAGAGAGTACCTTTTCAAAATAATAGCTTTTCAAATAAGTACATTTAAAACAAGTAACTGGCAAAAGATTATGTTTAACTAGAGTTTCTTTTAAGAAAAGTACCTTTTAAAGTTCGTAACTTCTTTGAAATTTTTTTTAAAAACAAGCTCTATTGTAAAAAAAAGTAGCTTTTAAGAAAAGCAGATTTTGAACAGAGTACTTATAAAAAGAGTATTTTCTTAAGAAGGCAGATTGAGTTTTGAAAAAGTACTTTTCTAAAAAATATTTTTGCAAATAAATTTTAACAAAAAATAAAGAATAAAGTATTTTGACTTTAAACATTTATTCCTCAAGAAAATATCTTTTTAAAAAATATATTTTATAAAAGTATCTTTTAAGAAAATATTTTAAAAAATGTTTTAAAAAAACTGTCTTCTTCAGGAAAGTATTTTTTTTATCTTGTAACAGTTTCTACCTCTTTAAGAAAACTATTTTCCAAAGAAAAATTTCCCTCCCCTCAACTTTAAGGAAGCGAAACTGAGCTAAAGGCCATTAAATACAAATGTGTGTAGCAAGCAAAAGTTTCCTTTTTAAACAAGTATTTACCTTTTACACCTCTTTTAAGGCAGAAAATATGTTTTTTGAAAGTTTGCTAATCAAATTTTTTCAATAATTTGTTTTTGTTTTTTGAATTTGATAATTATTTTCCTGAATATGCTAACAAATTGTTGGCGAAATATTGAAAATAAATAAATATGTTTGTTTCAAATTATTTTTTATGAAAAACACAAAGATCTAAAGCTTGAATAATTAATTTAATTTCAAAATTTCACAGTTTTTCTGGTTTTCGGAAAGAAAGGGGCAAAAGGCCAATAGTTTCCCATTTCCATTTTTGTTGTTGTAATTTATTTAGTGTCTAAGCGTGTAAACATTCTTCGGGCCCACATGAATTTTTGAGAACCCAAAAAAGTATTATTGTCACCACAAAAACAGTGCCCTCACAATCATCATCACTATCGCTGTCATCGGCTCAAAATGCTACAACAAATTGTTTTTATTCTGTTTTTATGTTTACTAAACAAAAATAAGCACTTTGTTTTATTATCTTCAAACAAATAAAAAAAGAGATTTACAAAAATTTAGGTTAAAAGAGTATCACATGAATTGTTAAATAATAAACAATTTGTAAAACTTTAATATAAATAAACTGACTTGGCAGCAGCATTTTTGAATGAAATGTGAGACTCGACACAGGGAAGTAGTGTGTCATAAGTATTTGTGCTCGAAATATCAAATTGCATAATCTAGTGCACTTAAAGTTTAAAATTCAAGTTTGCTTTTAAGCTTATGAATAATTAAAATTTTCTTTGTAACCTTTTTGGTTACTTTCTTGAGTAAAACATTTAGGAGCACAGCCCCTGCACTGAAACTCCTTACACACTGTTGCCTTCCCAACCATAAATCTAAACCCCACTGTCAAACGAGTGCAACATTTCAAAAGTGTTCGATTACCACAGTTCACACCTAATCGTCATCTTCTAATCAACTATTCCAAGTTGTTGTTTTTGTTTTTCAGTCTTGCAGCACCTCAAACGTATCTGTTCCGCAATGAACTTAAAAGAGGGAGAGAGAGAGAGAGGAAAAAAAAAACACAGAACTGCATTCATTAATAACAGCTCAGTTATTCAAACAAATGGCAGAAAAACAGCAAAATAAACATGTTTTGTTGAAAAAAAAAAAAAAAAATAAAAACTATTTCATTCTCCCATGTGTGTAGGTAAATTTATAATTTTAAAGGGTGTAATAAAAATTAACGCATTTTCTTATCGCTTATTTCTCGCGTTGTAAGAAAATATCTGATATTGCAGAGCCACACACTCAATATTGGTCGCGATCTATTAGTTGGCACATGCGGTAAGCGAAAGCAAAACTTTTTTTCATATTCCGACTAACGAGCAATATCATTGGACCGCTTTTAAATGATATACTACATATGTATATAAACAGCGCTTTAGATAAGGTATTTTCCTGAAGAGCAGTTTGCTTCAGTAATACGGGCCTGCTCTGCTGCAAATCATGGGCTTTGGTATCATGTGCTTTCGCAGCTTAAAGCATGCTTTACTTCAATAATAAACAATTTAACATTATTGATAAGGTCTGGATTAACCTGTTACTTAAAAAAAATCATAAAATATCCAAACAAAGTCAGGGGCCAAATCGTCGCATACGTGATCGAACGAATTTTGTTGCCTGGGCCTTGTGGTTGTTGTTCATTTTGTTTTTGTTGTATATTATTTTTACTCGACAGTTCATTCGACATCGAATGCAACGATTTGGCCCCAGGTTTTTCATTTGGATTTTTTTTATATCATGTGCTTTCAAGCAAAATGATTTTCAGAATAGACCTGATAGTCAGGCTAGTGATAGTTTTTTTGAATAAAGCGTTGACGCTTTATTTAAGAACTCACCCTAACAATAGCGCGAGGAGCTAAATGTAGAGCAGGTAGGGAGAAGAGCGTGATATTGGAGTACTATTTATGCCCATGACAAATACACTCTCAAATACGCTCCCAATATCTTGGTAGCGACACATTACACCTTGTGAATGAGCCGAAACTGCTATAGACCTATGGGTCAAACTGCTTAGGGTTGAATCCTCGGGGCGCACTACAAACCCGTACTTACCGCTTAAAAGTATGCCGCATGATATGGGCAAAATTACCCCTACGATCAAACCCACCTTAGATTTTTAAGGTATTTCACATTCGTTGTATGCCCGCCTCTTTTCTATGCAACTTGTTTTACGTTTTTGTTTTTTATTTTGAGTGTTTGGGAGTTGAAAAAAAAAAACGCTGCAACCAGCAAGTTTTTGTTGTCGTCGATTGCATATAATAGTAAAATGACAACTTACATGAGAATTCTGGAACTTTAACTACTCAGCATTTATTAAGCCCGGCAGTTTTGAGAACTGCGCGAAAACTTTGTAACTCTTCTGTGGGTTCAAATCGCTTGACTTCCCAATTAAGACATGTTTGTTAGTTTTGTTAGTTTCGATTCCTTTTAAAATATTTTATCCATTATAATTTCTAGATTTGCCAAGCGCAGAGCTGCCGGGTATTGCTTGTTCATAGACAAAAACTTCTCTTTTTTCTTTGTTCAAATTATGACTGCTTGTCATACTGATACTTTACTTTATAGCAGTTCAATATTTATTTTCTTTTCTTTTATTATTCTAAGAAACGTTAATTTCTTTATTTTGTTTTTTTTTTTTATTAAAAAGGTGGCAGTTTAAATTTATTTTATTTCGAAACTACTTCCTTAAAATTACAAATATTTAAAGTACTTTTACTAAACATCTAACAGATACTTGTTGTTGATGTAAAAACATTTTGTTTTTATATTTTATGTCTTTTATTGTTTGGTTGGTTGTTGAGTGAGAATTTTATACGTTAAAACAAATAAATACAAAATACACACATATAAAAATACGGCAAATAAAATCTTATGCTCTCAAGCAGTCCATTGAAAAAATGAAAAATAAAAAATATCTAAAGTTCAACCAGAAGTTGAAGTTTTTTCAAGTGTCCACTGCTGTGCCAAGTTTAGTCAGATTTGAACGTATTTGGTAGACGGTTGCGGTAGTCAAGCAGTTTTGGCTTGAGAATTTTTCTACGCGTAAATGACAAAAAATAAACGCTTAAATTTAGAATGTGTTTGGAAAAAAACGTGTATAAATAAATTATTTTCTTTTTAGTTGTAATGAAACTTGAGTTGTACGGAATTTTAAAAATAAAAATTATCGCAAATAAATTTTGTGAAAATAAAAAAGAAAACAACAGTTTTTAGATGCTAAAGAACAAACAAAAAAATCAAATGAAATTACAAAATCAAGTTTGATTTAAAATATTGAATAGAAATTAGTAAATAAAAAAGCCGTGCACAAAATGTTTTAGTTGAAAACTCAAAATTTTTCGGGCTAAAGTTTGAGCGACACTGGTTGATCGTGGCAGCAGAAGTGTCAGTGCCAGGATCGTAGTATATCAGGGAACTATCATGCTGTTAAGTTACTCTTACTAGAGGGGATGCTGGCATACACATAACTCAGTGTTATAATTTAATTAAAAATGAAATATATCACAATAAAAATGATAACGTTTTTCAATTGTAAGCTGCTTTTATAAAAATAAATAATAAGCCATTTCAAAACAGAGTAGTGTACAAATAAACTTTCTATATGCAAAACAAAAAAAAGAAATATTTAAAACAAAAAATTATTTACCTAAATAACAACAATATGAAAATGAGTAATCAATTGTTATCATTGGTGCCTTGCAAATATTTTTCTCTCAGTGCCATTAAACCCATATTTGTTTTATAGAATTGAAATTGAAATATTATCTATTAAAATAATCAAACAAAAATAATAAAGTGAGGAGCTGTTTTCTATTTAATATCTTAAAAATAAGTTGAAAACAAATAAAGAAAATTAACAAACAAAATTGAAAAATGAGTGTGACGGTGCAAGAAAGTGAAGTTGTTTGGCAAAATTTTCATGAGAAAATTCAAAATCTGCGGCCCCAAGAACAGGATGCAGTTAAAAAATTTTGGAGGTAAATAAAGAATACATACATATATCATCAATACACTGAAAAAAAAAAATTGAAAATGATAACCAAATAGAACAAAGGAATATTAGTGGTATTTATTATGTTGTGCAAATGGTATTGCAATCAATGAGTTTTACTTCGTAGTAACAGTAAAGGAGTACATATCTATATACTTGCTACTTTAATAGTGGCCTAAAGACTTGTACTTAACCATTCACACTGTTTGCTTGATAATTTCGCTTGTTTTAATCATTTTCCGCAGACGTACCATAAAAGACATCAAACATTCAAATTATTGTGAAATTGTAGCCACACTTCGTGTTTGTTTCTATTATGCCTTCGGGTCTTGAGTTATTTTTGAATTGTACTGTTTTGTCTTGTACAAAGAAAGCACTTTTCAGTCACTTGGATAATTGAAAATGAATTGTTCGCATCATGAAGATTACAGAAAAAAAAACAATTATTATTATTAATATTTAATTTTGTTTCCGTCAAAGCCATAGTAAGAGAAAAGAAAGCTCTCGGTTCATCCTGTATCCTGGAATGCATTTTTCTATGCTTATGAATATTTTTCAAAATGAAGTTTCCCTGCAGTAAACAGAAGATGGATATTTTAATGAATTGTCCATGAAACCAGGAATCTGCAGTTTTATCATTACAACGTCAACAGTCGATATACAATAACACCCATATTTAAAATTTTTAGTGTAAATAACATTTTCAGAAGTTGTCTGCAGTACAACTGACGCAATCATCATACACAACTGCAGTCACATTTCTTGCAGGGTATAAACAAACTTCACAAACAGAACAGAGACAAAAAGAAGCAAAAACTATGCATATTGTTGATATTTTTTCAATCGCACATTTATGTATCCATCCACCACGAAATTTCAAACCAAATGAGTTTTGTTTGGCAAACAAAAGTGGGGACATGCGAATAAAATGATTTCAATCAAATTATCAAAACACTTTTGATTTTTCTTCAAACAGAGCCCATCAAGTCTACGCCGTTATTTGGGTAGTGTTGAAGGTTTTCATGTAAAACTTCGTACATATGTACAAGTGTTTTTAATAAATTTTTTCCTTGAGTGTATTAATTAATGATGAATTTTGTTTAGAGCTGCCATTAAAATTAGGTATACAAACTCTTTTAAATTCTTATTTACTTTTCGTGAGCCCTTTGAAATAAATTACAAAAACGGGCTTTTACCGGTTTGTGTGATTTATGGTGTAATGCCTCTTTTGGTGTAGATTTATTTCATGGCTGATCTGTTAGAAAATCATGTTTCTTAGTTGCCATTAAAATTTAGTTTTGAAAAATTTATTCATTTTTTTTTCATTAGAATTCATGCCATATTCCTCTTTGCTTATTATATATATAAATTTTTTTTTTTTTTTTTTTTGCTTAAGAGAAGATAAAGAAAAATATTTAACAAGTTGTCGGCTCTTTTGATTATTTTATGTAAATATGCATTAAAAGATTTCTGTTATTGTCTCTGTTTTCATTTATTTATTTATTTTTAGTTTTTTTGTTACAAAACAAATGAAGTTAACAAGCTGTAAGCATATTTTAGAGATATGTACAGGATTTAAGAGACACTAACTATTATACAAAAGGTGTAAAGAAGCCAAAAACAAATCAAATTAATGCTTAATTATGTTTTCTATTAAAAAAAACTACACTGAAACAAATTGATATCAGAGATCAGTTTCCGAAAATTCTCTACGCTTCGATTGAACACCAAGCTGAGTTAAGCGTTTCAACCGCATTCACATGCAACCTACGCTCGTGCCCGAGAAATCTGTGCAAGTTCATCTTCGAGCTTGATTTAATTTACGTTTAAACTGATAGTGGTGTGTTTTTTAAATTTTAATTTAGTCTTTTAATGTCAGATTTTTCGTTCCAGATTTTAATGAATTTCGTTTAATTGCCTTAAATAACACAAGAGAACAAGGTATTTGTTGTTTATGAACTGAATGTTGTTTTAAAGGTAATTTGAGATGCTGAATCCAAATCTGCACTTGGTTTTTTCGTATCAGCTCGAATTTTTGAGATATACCGTTATGTATACAATTATGGCGCTTCCAGTGCAAATATTTAAATAACTTGAAAACGGTTCACCTTATTCAGTTAAAAAAGAAAACCGAAATTCGTCAACAAAATTATCTTTAATCCGTTCTTACATTGTTTTTAATTTGAACGAGTAGTTTCAGAGATATATATCGTTGTAGTTTTGAAAAAAAATAACAATTTTATATATAAAAAAAAAAAAATTCTTATTTAAAAATTCCTAAAAAAAAAATAATGCAACTAAAGTCAGAATATTGGTCTAAAATCATTTAGTTTAATATATTTTGAATCAAATGAGCTTTATTTCATTGAAATCGGCGCACAACTTTTGATTTTATCAACGATTTACTGAGATAACTAAATTGACAAAAATCGCGATTTTCATACACTTATTAAATAAATAGAACAGCACACACACCAACACACCTACGAATTACATAGAAACTCAAAATTTGCACAGTGTATCTATTGCCAGGGCTCTCTAAAAAAAAGTTGAAATTTAGTTAGCTCGCAGTGCATGGAGGCACCCTTTAGTTGTAAATATAGCTGTAACTTTTGAACCGTAAGACATAAAAACTTGACATTTGCACAGTTCATCTAGCTGCCTCGCCGCTATAACAGCAAATTATAAAACAATCACAAGTTAAAGTTGATACCTTGCGTCTGCTGCTAAATTAAGTGGGATAAGCCACTTATGCGCCGATACTGAGCCCCTGCTTTACAAGTCAGTCTCGTACTTGACTGAATTTGTGTAAACTGTTGTTTTTTCAAATTTTGTATTTCCGTAATTTTTTCGCATTTTTTGTGACACCAATTACAATTTTTACTACAAAAACACAGACGTTTGTATGTGCATTCAGCCAATAAATGTGTTTTATTTCCCCCCCAATTATCAACACGCAGAGGGGACATCATAAAAACACAATTTGAAATTGACATAAATCATGTTGATTTCCTAAAGACATCACCAAACACTGACAACAACATTGAAACCCTTTTAGAGGTCATCAGTGTTTCCACTCTAAAAAAAAAAAAGAAACGACTTAAACTTTTGAAGAATGAAAAACGCAATAATTCTATAACTTGTAAACACAAATCTTAAAGTGGGGTAAGAGAAGAAAAAAAAAACATTGAACTCTCTTATAATGTTTGTTTATTTCCTGCTCAAATTAATACTTAACACACTTTTCCTGTCCAGATTGAAACACCTCGATCGATCGACACCATTAAATATCACACGGCTGACACACTCACTTCGCTGTTCACTTGCCACTCCACACACTCTTATCTTCTACACAATTCATTCAGTGGCGCCCACTTAATCCCCAGCATTTGGGCTACAACAGGGAAGAGAATATTAAATAAACATTTCAAGTGTTCAGCAGAAATTCAATGAAAATTTCTAAATATTGTCAGTTTGTTGGGTGTAAGTTTTCGCTTGGCCTCCAGTGAATTATGGTTAAAGAATACTTTGCATAAAACATATTTTCAAAAGCGGAAAAAAAAGTTGTTAAAGAAATTTGTGTCATAAAATTTTAATTTACGTATGTATTTTCTTTGATGTTCGCGTTTCAGCTGCACTTATTAAAATTCCCGCTGAATACAATATTTTATTTTTAGTTTTTCTCTTTCATTTTGAAATGATTGGGTAATAATGCAATAGTTCCAGGAAGGGTTGATAGATTTATACATTTTTTTTATTTATTATTATTATAAACTCATCAAAAGCAATTTCGTTTTATAAGAGATCATTAAGAAGTCATAAAACAGTCATAAAGCACTCTATAAAATCCGTGGACATAAAATAGTTTTCTAAATGAAATTTGCAACATATGTATGTATATTTGTAAAACTGTTGTTAATTTAAGAAGGCTCAGAGTAACAGTGAGCAACAAAAATTGTTCCCATTAAATTTGGTTATTGTCTGGTGCGTAATTTTGGCAGTTAAGGCTCGATATCGGGACCCATAAGCTAAAGGGTGACCCCATGCATTGGGCATTGTAAAATTTTTGGCTAATTGTTGTTTTGCGCCAATTTGTTGTACTGTGCCAATTTCAAGTCTTTATCGCTTACGCTTCAAAAATTGAAATCAACTTGCAAATTAAAGGGTGTCCCCGTATAATAACAGTTCCACATTTAAATTTTTTACTTTTTGTTCTTTTTTGTATGTTTTGCTGTGCAGGCCTGACAACTGTATATTCTGTGCAAATTTCAATTCTCCATCTCTTATGATGCAAAAGTTACAGCTAATTTACGTTTCTTGTATGGGAGCTCTCTTTAGCTCTTAACTTTTTCTTGTTTTTTATATTTGCTCTTATAGAGCCTATGTAACCACATATTCTGTGCAAATTTCAAGTCTCTATGTCTTACAGCTCAAAAGTTACAGCCAATTTTCACAGGGGAGACCCCCTTTAATTTTTAACTCTTTGTTGTTTTTAGCATTTATTGTTTTAGCGGATGAGTAGACATATGGTCTCTGAATATATCCGCGAGAAGGGAGCCTGTGACGCACGGACAGCCAAGTCTCAGTAAAAAGGTTCCGTTTTCATGCTACAACTACAAAACCCTAAAATATGAAATATTTTTTTTAAAACTTTGTATGCAAAGCATTTGTAAAAAATATTTTGAATTTCAATTGGTGAATATATTATGGGCTAGAGACGAGTAGCAGAGGGCCTTTTCCCCTCAAATTAATTTTTTTTTTCTCCAAGAAAACTTACAAATCTATGAAATATAGATTTAAGAAAATACTTGTTAGTAATGCTCAATAAAAGAAAATATTCTTTGATAAAAAAAAATCTTCATACTTGAAATCCATAAAATGCTTGAATAATCTGCTTAAAACTTTGCGTTGCCCTGTGGTTGTGGGTATTTAGAAAAATAAAGACATGATCCCAAGTTTGTTGTTTTATTGGTGTTGTGTTTTTTTTTTTAGACATGTCAGTTTATTCTATCGTAAATCACTCATCAAAAGATAGAAAAGCAAACAGAAAAAAAGGAAAAAAAAAAACAAATGAAACACATGCTAGAAGATCTGTAAAGAAAATTATTTTCTCCGCCGAATAAAACTGAAGGGGAAGTATGCTGCTCGTGCAAGGCAAGCGTGAGAAAATGCAAAAGCTGCTTTGCAGCCGCTTTTAAATGATTTATTAAAATGCTTTTCCTTTTTGCTTTCATTCAGTCAGTCTCCAACGAATTTAGTAAATTATTGCATTTATGTTATTAAAAAACTAATAATTTGTTTAGGTTCTAATATCGATTTGCTTGCATTGAAAGTTGTATATAAATTATGATTCGGTGTTGTGAAAATTGGCACAGCGTATCCATTAATTATGCTTAGTTTCCTTAGAAGAGAGTTGTTAAGGTGAATATTTTTTTCATTTGTTTTAGTGTGAGCAAATATTTATTTTGGTTGTTTTCTTTTGCTGCCTCTAAACCATGAAAAATTATAGAGAAAAATTGTAGTCAAGCGAAGTATTTTTTTTAAAGAAAATAAAATACAAATGTAAAAAAATACCACCTACAAACACGATTTTTAAGTGGTTCCTTAATAATTATTGTTTTAAAAAGAGATTTTTTTCAATCAAGTAAACTTGGTGAGTCTGATAAAAACATATTGTCACGAATTTTAGCATCATGTGACTTCAGCTTTATGATCAAATGTTTTTAATATTTCTTCCTTAAATTATACTACAAAATTAAGTAGACATTTTAATTATTAAAAATTAAGTAGACACTTAAATTATACTACAAAATTAAGTAGACATTTGTTGTTTATTTAACTAAAAGGGCTGCCATACTGCACTCGTAATTTCTCAAATAATTTAAACCATTCATACTTTTTGGGCATATTCTTATTCTCAAGAATATGCAAAAAGTAAGAATAATAATTTTATACAGGAATTGGCGATGATAAGAAGCGTGACAGCTTCGTAGCCCCAGCCCATATCACAGCCAAATGTCAGCTATTGAAATAATTTCAAAAAGCTCAACAAATAAAATTAATATACAAGCTGTTTAGTCTGGGTATAGACTGTACGAAACTAACATATTAAGAAACTAACACTGGAATGAGTTTTTAATTGAATTTTGATTTACGAAAATTTACAAAGCAGAGGGAAAATGAATATTTCTCTATAAATAAAATCTGTACCATCAATACTTGGTTTTCCCATTTTAATATGTATTTTGCTTTTGTTTCTATTTCTTGCAGGTCTTTAGTATTACGCTCCCAAAGAGCCTTTTCCGAAAGCAATGGTAAGTTTATACAGCCTGTTTTATTAATATTTTCTAACTAATCATTAATTTGTTGCTGTAATTGCTTGGCATTCCACATGTAAGCAATTAAATAATTAATCAACCATATCGTTGAGCAGCAATCGGCATACATAAATGTGGGTCGATTATTGATTTATTGGAAACTACACATTTTTTGGGGTCTTATTTCTATACGCCTGACCCTGGCCCTGAATTAAAAATTTGACTTTTTTTTGACGCAAACGCTTTAAAGTAAATAAATAAAAGTTTTAAAAATATGTATTCAAGCTTGAAAGAGGAGAAAAGAAAACAGTGGTCTGTTTTACTCTGCGTTGTAAGAAATCTCTGTTTGGCTTAAACCTTAACATGTTTGTAAAATAAATTATTAAAAAAAAAAGTTGTTTGTGGAAACGTGGGTGTTCATTAACGTTTTGTTTGTGCGTGTTGTTTTGTTTTAGTTGATGTTTGTTGGACAGGTTTATGGCTGGTTCAGTCACTCACATTCATTCATTAAATTCATTGATGTTTTGCTCTTTAAGTTGGTCAAACCGCAACTTTTCTTTGGACTTGTTTGTTAAAGACAAAAAAAAAAAAAAATGCTTTTAAAATTTTTTCAAAATCATAAACATGACTATTTTTTCTTTTCAACTAAAATGGTCAACGCAAGAGAAATTTGTAATAGTTTAAATTAGTTAAAAAATAATATAAATTCTTTTTTCACTGTCAATAAAAATGAAAGTGAAAGATACTCACAAATTTATTGCATAAACATTCACAAAAGCATATTTTCTGTTGAATTAATTTGAAAGAAAAGCATTTCTGTTGATAAATAAATGATTTCTTTTCATTCCCATCTTTCAAATTGAATTCCTCATCTTAAAACAATTGACAATTAAATTTCAGCAGCTAAAAGCAAAATAAATAGTTTCTTAACACCTCGTATAAATTAGCAGGCTCCACCACAAGCAATAACTCATATTATTAATAGCGAAGAAAATTGTCATAAACACATTAAACCACATTAAAAAACAGCATTAAATAAAAATTTATTTGACAAGCAAAAGCTTGTATAAAAATTAGTTGCATTAAAGAAAATCTCTCTGTTACAAATACCAGATTTAAGCGTTTATTAAAACCGCCCACAAGGCAACACCCATATCCGTTCAATGTGATTATTTTTGTTAAACTGGCTTTTTTTGTGTTGTGTTGTCTTTGCCAATAACACAAGTTGTGTTGGCCTAAAGGCAGTCTTATTTACTGGCATCAAGCGAAAATTACGGTTAATTAAAAAGTTGAAAAAAATCCCATTCGTTCAGTTTCATAAAGTTGATTGAACGCCCAAATTTCAAAGTTTGTTTAAAACTACTCGAAGAAAATTCAAGTTGATTACTAAAATATTGAGTGGGCTGGGTTTTATAACGGGCCAAGTTGACTAAATTTACTGTTGTTTACATTAAAAAAAAAAAACTATAAAAGTCATTTAAATTTATTTTTGTAATAACAGTTCTTTTTTTGGGAACTGACAATTTTGAGAATATCTGCTGAAATAACTTGTCATATTAAATTAGCAAAACAATTTGTGTAATAAAAATTTCCCTTCATTAGACATTTTTTAATAAGTATGATTATTTTAAATTCATTGCCATTTTTTTTGAAGTCTATAAGTATGCAAAAATAATCATTAAAATCACACAGATATATTTGTAAGATTAAAATTCCCTTTCATGGGAAATTTTTTTAATGTGTATATATTGAGCTAAAATCCGTTATCATCATTTTAAATTTATGATTATGCAAAAATATTTATGAAAGTCATGTACTTCTTAGATAAAAAAATTATTTCCCTCTGAGGGAAATTTCTTTTTATAAAACTCCATTAGAATCATATTAAATTTATAAAATAAACTAAATAAAATAAAATGAAATTGAAATCACACAGAAAAATTAAAAATAAAAATTTCCCTTTTTGGGAAATTATTATTTTCCTATCATTCCCTCTAGGGAAATTTCAATTTGGCAGCAGATTTTTGTGAAATACTGCCAGGAAGAGACTTTCGTCGAACAATACCCAAATATTTTACCTAAATTGCTGTAATTAAAAAATTCTCCTTCAAGGGAAATTTTTGTAAGTCAATATTTTTGAGGAAAATCTTAAAGGATAGTTTTTTGTTTTGACTCAGACAAACAAATATTGAAATGAAAAATTTTTGTTTTTGGGAAATTTCTTTCTGTTAAAAAAAAAAAAAAAATATATATATATATGTAACTCAGTGGAACAGTTTTAATAAACTAAGATATTGTCATATATGTATGTAGGTCAATGGCATTTTAAAAACGTTCGTATTTTTTCTGTTGTGTATAGCTTTGATGAAAATTCGCAGAAAAAGCCGACTTCTCTAATAGTTTTTAAATTTAAAATTTCCCTCCATAGGAAATTTTGATTACAGCTATATTTTCTATAAATATTTTTTCTCGAACATTTGTAAATTTAAAATTAAGCCGCATGTTTAAAACATTTCATTGGGAGACTGCAGTTAGAACCTTTCCCTTGTGGGGAAATTATTTTGTTTCTTATAAATTGGAAAAAAAAAAAATGGAAAACATTTTTATATGGCTTTTTTAATGATCAAATTTACTTATGATGACTTAGTCACATATTTTCTTTCTTGTAAAATTTTCTTCAAATAATTTTTTTTAAATAAGATCCTTAAAAATGCTTTTTGCTTCGATTACGCAAACATTTTTTTTCAAATTATTTAAAAAAAATTAAATTAAACATTTTTCTAGTGGGGTAATTTTCATTTTAGGTATATACATACATAAATATATGAACAAAATCTTTTCTTGTATCTTCAAATTTAAATGTATGTCTAAAATAAAAATAATATTTCTAGAGGGTTTTTTTTTGGGGCACGATTTTTGATCATCACCTTTTTACATCTTTAAACTTAAAATGAAATGGAATACTTTTTACAAATCAAAGATTTCACCGATAGGGAAATTTAAATGTAGAATTGTAGCAAAATACGTTTCTTTTCCAAATGTCCAGTGATTATTTGCTTAACTATCCCTATAACATATTCGTAATTTTTAATTCATTGAATTTCAAAATTACTTTAACTGCATGGCTGAATTTTCGAATAAAAATATTTAAGTTTGTAAAAAAAAAGTTATTCATTTACTCAATGAATGTGTGTGGGTGCCAGTCAACACAACTCGTTTCCAATCAGTTTAGTCTCTTCAAGCCAAGAAAAAAAAATATATATACAGTCAAAGCCCGGTTTAACGAATGATATAATGTTCAGACCTTTCGTTATTCCGAGATATTCGTTATATCGAACAGTAATTTTTTATCTTAAAATTTTATAAAAGACGGTGGTCCGCAGTTTTAAAAACATCAAAATTTAATTGTAATGACAACTCAGTGTAGAAATAAAACTTTAATTGATATTTTAACGTTCATTTAAGAATTGTTTTTATTTCTAATATGAAAATTCATTAAAAATCATAAATGTACTTAGATGCATATACATATTTACTTATATTTTTGGATGCTATTGAAATGTGTAGGTTTATCATTACATTTCATTCATATTATTCATTTCTTAAGAAATCGACATCTCGTTTTCACAATGAACCAAATAAAACTACTAAAATTTTAACGAAAAAAGCAACGCATCACACGTGTTCTTTCAATGCAAAGAAAGAAGCCAAAAACACACACAATCCAACGGTATTTGCATATATGGGTTTGAATATTTGTCAAATTACAACTTATACGGGAAAGTGCCGGCAAATCTGCAACAGCAGGTCGTTTTGTGGTCTTCTTCTCTAAATATTTCCGTATTCAAATTTTGTGAGAAAGAAGTATTTTAGAAAATACAGTAGAAACAAGTTGTGCCTCCGTGGGGAGGGGTTTTCTATACAGTTTTTTGGTTTTGAATATTTGTCAAATTACAACTTATACGGGAAAGTGCCGGCAAATCTGCAACAGCAGGTCGTTTTGTGGTCTTCTTCTCTAAATATTTCCGTATTCAAATTTTGTGAGGAAGAAGTATTTTAGAAAATACAGTAGAAACAAGTTGTGCCTCCGTGGGGAGGGGTTTTCTATACAGTTTTTTGGTTTTGAATATTTGTCAAATTACAACTTATACGGGAAAGTGCCGGCAAATCTGCAACAGCAGGTCGTTTTGTGGTCTTCTTCTCTAAGTATTTCCGTTTTCAAATTTTGTGAGAAAGAAGTATTTTAGAAAATACAGTAGAAACAAGTTGTGCCTCCGCGGGGAGGGGTTTTCTATACAGTTTTTTGGTTTTGAATATTTGTCAAATTACAACTTATACGGGAAAGTGCCGGCAAATCTGCAACAGCAGGTCGTTTTGTGGTCTTCTTCTCTAAATATTTCCGTTTTCAAATTTTGTGAGGAAGAAGTATTTTAGAAAATACAGTAGAAACAAGTTGTGCCTCCGTGGGAAGGGGTTTTCTATACAGTTTTTTGGTTTTGAATATTTGTCAAATTACAACTTATACGGGAAAGTGCCGGCAAATCTGCAACAGCAGGTCGTTTTGTGGTCTTCTTCTCTAAATATTTCCGTTTTCAAATTTTGTGAGGAAGAAGTATTTTAGAAAATACAGTAGAAACAAGTTGTGCCTCCGTGGGGTGGGGTTTTCTATACAGTTTTGTGGTTTTGAATATTTGTCAAATTACAACTTATACGGGAAAGTGCCGGCAAATCTGCAAATGCAGATTTGTAACGATTTTTTAAATGTATTTTGCTTTGCCATTCGTTAAATCGAGATTTATTTTTTTTTGTCATTCGCTACATAAGACAGTTAATATAAAAATTTCACCATTCGTTATATCCGATATTCGTTAAACTGAGTATTCGCTATACCGGGCTTTGACTGTATATAGAACTTTGGCAATTTCGAGACTTAACACATAAATATGTGTATATAATTGTAAGTAGCTGTCTGAGTGACTGTGGCTGTCTAACTGTCAGACGTTGATGTTTTTTTTTCTGTTGCTGTTGCCGTTCAAATGTGCAACAATGTGGGAGTGTTGACAAAAAAAAAAAAAAAAAAAACAAACAACCAACAACAACGTGTTACATTTGACCCACTTTCTTGACTTGACTTCAAGTCAACTTAAATGCAATATCACTTACTGACTACTTTTTGATCAAAAATCATAAATTACTTAAATGGTCGTGATTTTTTCTGCAATCAAATGAACATTTTAAAATGTATCCTGTGTAATAATAAAATGTTACACTATTGCCAAAACAGAGTTAAAATTTCGTTCTTTTTTGAGACGTTTAAAAACAAATTTATGATTACTGTGCTGGCATGAGTGCGGGAAAAAAACTGAAATTTCCTTTTTTGTGCACGTTTAAACAAATTTGTAATTATTAATTCATTTATGCCCATCATAATTTAATCATAACTTTTTTTCCCCCACTTTGCTTTGAAGTTGAAATATACGACAGCAACCAAATTAAGCTGACTTCTGGCTGCTGAGCAGTTTATTATCATTATTTTGTGGTGTTTTTTTTTTTCGTAGAACGGTAGATTGAAGTTCCTTGAGAAAGGTGATATTAAACGAAATGTGAGGAGCTTCACATTATTCAGCTGGTGGACTTTTAATGTAATGTAATTACTACTGCAATGATCAAGAAGCTTGAGGTTAAAAGTGATAGTAAAAGCAATTAAGCGGTAATAACATTTATGCCCAAAAAATCTCTGCAAGTTCATCTGCGAGTTTGGTTTAATTTACATTTAAATTCGAAAATCTTTAAATCAGTGAATCAGAGTAGCTGAACTGCATTATCATTTTGTATACGTTTTTACCAGTTTACTCAGTTCTGTTAAGCGGTTCTGTTACTTATAACGACCCAATAAGAGTAGTGCTTTTTACACTTTTTTTTCGCCACGATTGTATGATTCTGTAATATAACTTTGATGCTGGTAAACAGCTGTATTTTTTTTAGAATATTTGGTTTAAAATATTGGCAAACTTTTACAATATTGTTTAATGTTTAATGAGGCAAGTAAAAGAAATTGTGATATTGTTTTAATTTATTTGTCTAGATTTTAAAATTAGAATACATTTTACCGATTAAGTAAAAACAAGTAATTATTTGGCGGTACAATATTGCTAATGGGCAGTAAAATTAACAGCTGATTAAAGGCGACAGCGAATATCGTTTCGATAAAATATCGTTCTAATTATTTTAGCGATATGATTACCGGTTAAAAAAATTACAGAGTCCAGCTGCTGATTCCTAGAAACACAATTCGTTCACAGTACCTGAACTGCCTGATCATTTTGTTTATGTGCTTATTGGACTGCATTATCATTTTCAATGGTTGGCAACTCGTTTAGATCTTGTTACCAAAAACAATAGTGGTGCTAATAAGAAGTGATGACCGAAAAAAAAATTGGTTAATTTTATATGTCTAACAATTCAAAATCCCCAGCTGCAAATATCGTCTTTTAAATTAACAAAAAAAAAAAAAAAACATTGAATTGCATTTAGTCTGCGCAAAGCTTCTGTTGAACTAATTTCACATTCTGTGTATTTATAAAGCCCGGAATCTTTTACTAAACGGCATGAAACCAAATTCATACAATTATGATTGTGTTGTAGGCGTCATCGTATGCATTTCAAAATTTTCAAAACAAACACCACAGCGCAAGCAGCAGTGGGCGCATGCGTGTCTGGCGTTAAGACAAGATATGATGAAAAAAACAAACAACAACAAGAAAAAAAAAAAAATTAAAATTAACACATTTAATGTATTCTCCACTGTAAAAGCAGCTGGAATTTCGTTTTGAGTTTTGTCTTGCTTAAATGTGCTTAAGTCTTCTTATTCAAGCAAAAACTATAATGTCAATCATAAATTTACTTTGTGTAATTCTTATTTTGTTTTTCTACTACATAAATGAACCAAAACACGCACACAACAAACTGCCTTTGAACACATGTAAAAGCCACTAAATTATATTCACCTTTATTGGCAGTTTATTTAATAAACGTCACTAATGAAGCTAAAAATTTTGTCTAAAATTGTAACTCCAAATCCAAGCACACACACACACACACTCTCTCAAACACACGGAAAAGTACTCAGATTTACAATAATAAAAAAAAGTATTGCTGAGCTCTGCAGTCACCACCGGCTTGTCTGATGATTGCATTAAGTCGTTTTGTATGATCATTAAAATTCATGACACGACTTTAGTTTTATAAAAATGTTTTGGTAAAAATCGGATTTTGCGATTTTTTCAAGAGCCGTTTGTGTGAATGAATGAGTTGCGCTGTAGAGGGAGGAGGTTTTATGTTGTAATTTGCTTCAAGCAAAAAGCCAAAAGAAACCTATAAAAAAGAAGAGAGAATTCAAAAAGATATTGCTGCAAAAAAAGTGTTTTATATGACAAAATTGTTTGCGTGACATGTAACAACATGAAAAATACGAAAACGAAATTAATTTATTAATTTGCTGTTTTTCCTCTGCCCAAATGAAAATGTTTTAATGTGCCATAAAGGCAGCTGAAAGAGTGTTAGTATGGGTTAATTAAGTTTTGAAGGCATTTATTTGTGAATTTTCGTGAAGTAAACATTTTGGTTTTGCCAATAAACAATCAATCACAATATGAGTTGATTTCTTAATCGAACAATGAAAGTTTTCTTTTAAAGCGGAAAAGAGTAAACGGTTGGAAGTGACAAGATGGTTTTGAGAGCGCGAAAGCTTCTAAAAAGGTGTCCGTCCGCAGCAATACGGAATATAAAACAAGCAGATGTCCTCTAAGGATTATAGATGGCAACTGAATCTTGGCGATTCAGTCCAGGTTGAGGCACGAACCTCCAAATTTGCCAGCCATGTAAACATGAGCTTAATCAGTTGCTCTTTTACTTTCATCAAATTGTTGCTAGAAAAACTGTTTCCCACCTTAAAAAAAAAATATATTGTTCCTAAATAAAACGCTTTAAGCTTTTTCCAGCTTGTTCAGTGGAAAGCTTTTCACAACATGTAGACATTTACCCCTATTTATAACGTTTTCTAACATTTTGGTTTAGATAAAACGAAAAATAACTCTTATCAAAACCTTATTTTTTCCGCTTAATACTCAGCAACTTTAATTGGCTGCGTCTCAGTTACCGCTTAACATTTATAACGTCTGTTCTGTATGTATAAAAAGAAACACACAATAAGATTAGAGACACAAGAATTATTATTTATTTTTTATGAAAAGTATTACTCAATCATACTTTCAGCATGTAGTTGGAGACACAGACAGACACTCTTAAGATACGGAAACACACAGAAAAAATATAATAGATTTTAAATAAATAAACTTAATATCTGTAAAAGTTTTTGAAGAAAACAAAGTTTAGTGCCGAATACGAAATGAAATGGTGGGCAGAAAGAGCGTGTTAGAAAAGTGCACCACCCATTGAAGTGATCTTGAAGTAGAAGCAACAAAACATATAAGAGCAGAAATAAAATTCGTATATTTATTAGAAAGTTTATAAATAATGTTATTCATATATCTGCTTTTGCTAATGGTATTTCTGTGGCATTGGAGTAAATTTAAAAGAAAAGAGCAGAACCCTGCACAAGCTTACAGGCCGAAAGTGATTCGATTAATGGACTCAAGGGCAATGCCAGACATATATCGTAAGTTATTGCAGAACTATTGCACAAAATTAAATAGGTATTTAGTTGCTTAACTTTTTCGAGAATCTTTAAGTATATAAATTTTGCTGGGTTCTTTTGCTGGTTTTACCGAATCGCTACAGCACTTTCCGATTACCAAAACTGTAAACATAATCACACAGATAGTTTGTATGTATTTTTATTTTTGTTGTCTCAAACTGTTATCAACATATCGATTAGATATATGAACATATACATAGTTCAAAAAGCATAAAATTTTATCTCAAAATTTGATATCAACAACATTGACATTATTTTTTTGAAGATTACCACCGGTATTCATGAAAAATTTTTAGCAATTTTTTCATATGAAGTTTGATCTTAAATGTTTTTCAAACAGATTTTCGACAATAAAAAATTTGTTGCTAAAAATATTTGAGCACCATTTTATTTTTTATGGATAAGGGTGTGAGAATATTTTGTGCTTTTCTACTTTTCTTTTGGCTAGCCTGTAAATTATCAAACAGAAATGCGTCATGACCACAATTTCCATACACTCTATCAGAAATGCTCAGTGCTGCCATTGTTGTATTTCCACTGCTGAAACAATAAACTGAATGATGCTTTATAGTATGTTTCCAGACGAGTGAATTACCTGCTTCGCTCTCTCAATCATATTCATGAATCACACTGTTTACACGAATCGTCTATGTGCTTCGATTTGACTTTTGTTTTCAATAAGCCAACATAAATTCTGCACTAATTTCCTGAAGCAAATTTTTCTAAATATACAAAAGAAGCAAGTGAAAGAAAAAACCACATTCATATTGGCATTACAGGGCATTAAATACACTTTAGAAGTTTGCTTTTATTTTTGTAAGACAATTACGTTGTCTTTCTTTGTTTTTTTTTTTACAATAAATGATTTTGAGAAATAAATTAGAAAAGACAGTGGCTGCAATATGAAGCTATTTACTACGTACTTCACGAAATTGGTATTCCCAATTATTATTATTTTATTTCTAAAAATATATCTTATCAATTGGTATTTGTATTTGTTAGCCATCTATAAGCCGCCAACCTGACGTGGATGCTGCTCTGCTCGTTAGTAGACTCGAAAAAACTAAAACTGAAGCTCTAAACACATAGATGACAGCAGACTGCAAATGCTGCCAACTTCAAGTGCAGCCAACTTCAAATGCTGCTCTGAAGTCGGCTTCATAATTATTTTGAAGACAGCAACAACATAATAATCAGCTGGTGTGTAAATCAATTTCGAATTTTTATAAATATTACAAATTCAAAGTTTAAAAATATAAAAAATGAGCGAAAAAAATTTAGCGAATTTTATCACAACAATTGTTAAAATATCTCAGACTACATTTGCTGTAGTGTATAAAGCCCATAAGACGAATAGTACAAGAAACAGAAGATGGTGGGTTCGCCCAGTAAATATAACCCGTGATGAGGAGGGCATTTACAAAACATGTGTACAACAGCTCAAGGAAAAAGATGAAGAACAGTTTTTCAAAGCAACCAGGATGAAAATTAAATAAAATATCACAAAAAATTAGCTGAAACGAAAAAAATTGTTTTGATATTGAAAATGAACAGCTGTATATTTTAGCAATGCTAATTTCAGGGATGCCGTATTTCTTATTTCATAATGAATAAAATTGAAAATATTGATGAAAAATTTAATAATATCACGAAAAAATTATAAAAACACATACATTTATTTATTTATTATATTTTTGCAATGTTCTTTTGTGTTTAATATTAAAAAAAAGTTTTTGTTCTAATTTGTCCAATTTATATATATAATGGCAACACTATATTTGCTTATTTGCTGCCCGTCAAAATAGAAAATGGCCTAAGTTGGCAGCAGCAGCAAATGCTGTTGTGCAGTTGTGCTGCCCTGCTGCCGTCAAAATAATCGTTTTCATTTAAACATATGCATTTTATTTTTGACATATTGCTGCTTGCTGTCTGCTGTCGTCTATGTGTTTAGAGCTTAATGCTTGAAACTTTATTACATTTTCCATTATTCTCATAAATATTCTTGCAATGCCCACATAAAAACACTAATACTACGTCATTTATCTAGCGACCTATTAACTAGTTCACTGGTCACACATGTTAAATGTCAGTAGAAAAAAAAAATGAACTGCATACCATATAATAGGTCCGTAGTACTGGTGACTTTGTCAATTGTGCATCACTAGAGCTTTCTTGGGGACATCTCCTTCAGTGTAATTATGTTATTAAAAAAATCAGTTAGATTTAAGATTGTCAGTTAATTGCAGCAAAAACTCGGCTGCAGCATGATACAACTAATAAGGTAACCCTTTCACTACAATAAGAACAACTTCAATAAAAATAACATGCATTTTGTTTTTATCCCACTTCTGTAAGCTGTCAAAAAGCCGCCGCTTCTGCATTTATAGAAGAGAGATAAGAGAGCTTACATCGATTTGGTGTTTCGTTTTGGCTGCCTTTCATCTCTGCATTCTCTTGACAACCTAAAGTAGTCAGATGATTAACGGTTTAGCTGATGAGGCTACCTTATTAGTTGTACCATGGGGCTGCAGTAAATCAGTAAACTGTTTATTATTGATTGTTTGTAGGAATAGAAATTTGGCAACATTGCAAAAAATATCAAACAGCTGATGTTTTGCACTGTTTGATGGCTGTAGTTTAAGTGTTAAAGTTTCTTCGCTTGAACGTTTTTAAATTATACACTGATTTAAAAATTTACTACTATAAAATTAAATTAAACTATAAAATTAAATTACTATAAAATTAAATGAACGATCACTGATTTTTTGGTCATAAGTTGGTATGCAGAAATCGTTATTGCACTATCGATTTTTTGGAAGCTTTTGGCATGAGGACAAATAAGTTCCACTACGACATACATATCAAAAAATTTAGTTTCGAGGCGTCCGAATTTGAATTTTTTCCTTGGTATTCATAAAAATTAAAATGTTGCTGAGATATATTTTAGAAGAAATTTTCCATATAAAATTTCAAAAACATTTTATTTGTTATGAATATGTTTGTATTTTCGTTTGCATGGCAGTGGGTCAAGGATGATGGGTTCGAAAAAAATGTTGGAGAAAAAAAAATTATTTGATTTTGGTTATGCATTTGACTCTCCCACTGCCGGCCTGAGACTGATTAGTATTAAAGGCTCTCTATAGGTATAGATATATCTCATTTTTCTTCGATCTTGATTTTCTCCCCCATCACACTAATTAAATCCAGGCAGTCCATAGAGGTATCAAATGTACGACCAACAACCAATCAGTTGTTCTGTCCAATTTTTTTGTTTCGAACACATCAACCCTGCGACCGCCACATCAAAATACGAAAAATTTTAATCCGGCTGCCTCGAAAATGCTTTTGCTGTTGATGTGTCGCAGTAGAACTTTTGTTTCCTCATGTCAAAAGATATTGAAAGATCAAAGGCACAATATGGACACATTTTTGCCCTCACAACTCCACCCACTCTAGTGTAATTGCTTATTCTCATACGAGTATAATCTCCTCCTGAACTTAACACGCTGCTCATTATTATGGTTGAAAAAATGGCATAAATATTTTAGAGGAAAAAAAGAAAAAAAAGGAAAAAACGCTTATTTATGTAGTAAAATAAAAATTATATTTATTCATGTTAACAATTTTCATGCATTGTGTTTCTTCTTGCAACTCTGCTGTAGGTAATTTACCACAATATGCCAATGTACGCAGCTGTAATTGTTGTCCTTATGGCTATCACATCGATTTGGATTTTGTGCGGTATTGTGAAGCGCTGGCCAATGCCAAACCATCTGAAGAAGAATTGCAACGGCGCAGCCGTCGACGATCACGAAAATCAATGGAATTTATGCTGGGCTTGGATTCAATATTCGATCAATGGGATGCTTGCGGTAGACAACAAACTTTAACGGAGGTAAGAAAGATTTTGCTTTTTTTGGTGGCTTGCCACAATTGCTTGCGGTCTTTATGGTTGTACTCGTACTCGTAAGTGTTTTTGAGGTTTATTATTTTTTAAGTTTGTCTGCTGCCTGCTGAAATGTTCACTCAAGTGTAGGTTGCAAAATAAAAAACGAAAAATCAAATAATTTATGCCGCCTATTGAAAAATCGTTTTGAAAAATTTGTCTTGTAGGATTTGAAGTTGAATTATTAAGGTATTATTTGCAAAATATTTGTGCTGTCTTTGTTTTTTCTTCATTTTGGAGACCGTTTATTTTTTTGTTTGTTTATATTTTATTCTTATTTGGGTCGCTTGTTTTCCAATTGAATAAGCGGGCAGGCGGGCGTGATGTGTTTAAGTTTTTAGTGTGATTAATTTATAGCAAAAAAAAAAAAAAAAAAACAAACTTAATTTTGGCGGACATTTTCCTTTTCTTAAGAGCTCTATAAACGACCACCAGCCGCATCAGTGACTGAGTTCTATCGGCCTCAACTTAATTTTAGTGTTTGCTTTATATCTCTTCTACGGCATGAAAGAAAAAAATTTGCTAATAAAATAGGATTTTATTAAGGCCCATCAAATGGCAAAAATTAAAATATTGGCTGACAATTTTGTTTAGGAGTTAAATTTCCCTAACGGAGAGAATTGTTTGGGTTTTTAAAAATACTTTGATCTCTGCCACGACGAAATCTTTAATGAAACTTCAGCAGGCCAACAGGCGATAAAGTCAACACAAATGACAGGCAGGCTGGCTGGCAGGCAGGCAGCTTTAAAAGTGTGACAAAATGCATTAACCAGCAACAGTAAAGTGTAGCAAATTTCAACACGTGTTAAAAACATCAAAGCGCTTCATAAAAAAAAGACACACACACTCCGGGCCATACAAAATTAAAAAAAAAGAATAACATGACCAGCTTTCACTCATCACACTAATGAAATTTAATTGAGATTTTGCCTTAAAAAAAGCCAAGGAAAATTAATTAAATTATATTTTTTACAGCTGCCTCAGGAAAGCGAACTGGATTCGCCCTATCACAGTCTGCAGCGCACACCTTCATTCACCTCTACAGCATACCAGTACCAACAGCCGCTGCGTCAACGCTCCTCTTCGGTGCCACGTTTTACTTATGGCTCACAGAACTCAAACTATCCTCGTTCAGAGTCGCCTTTTGGCACGGCCTCGTCAACCTGTTCCTCTTATCGGGGAGCTGAAAGTGATGTGCCCTATCCCATGCGCAAGCCCGCTATAAGTCCACCGGAAACTAAAGCTTTTCTACACGATGCTCTAGATGAAGTGTGTAGCGACTTTGAGCGCACCTTAGAGCGTGCTTCAACGAAACGAAAAAAAGCGGCCCAGAAAGATGATACGGGCGGGGGTGGTGGCATGTTTACTATCGGCTTTAATAGTTATTTAGGCATGGACCGTAACAATAATTATCCAAAGGCCATGTCGTTTAGTTATCAGGAGAAAACAAGGAATGGGGGCTGGTCGTGGGACTCTGCGAATTACATAACAAGAGGTGAGTCAGGAGTTATGGAAAAGTTTTTACTTTTAATTCTAATAATAACTATTTTTATTTTTAAGAGGCTGTATGCTTTTTTTAAAATATAGTGCGATCGACATTGCTCGCTTGCACAAAAACACTGAAAACAACAACAAAAAAATTGTAGAATTTGTTATTGTTTTGCATGTTGTGACGGGGCGTGCGAGTGCTGTCGAGCGTCATCGAGAAACTGGTGTTTAATATTTGGTTTATTTGAACCCGTTTTTTTTATTTAATAATAGTATTTCCTCGAGCTCAAGTTACTTTTTGATATATTTTCTATATTTCTTTGCATATTTTTAAAGGTATTTTTTTTGAGGAAAGTTTTAAAATACTCTTTTAAAAGGTGGTGATTTTTATCAGACTGTTTTAAAAAATATTTTTTTAAGAAATGCCTCTGGAAAGGCAGATTGTAAAAGGTACATATTCTAACACACGTTTTTGCTTTTTTTTTAAAGAAAATATCTATTTTTTTTGTCAAAACCCCCGATAAAGCAAAACTCTGCTTTATTTGCCACACAGTTCTTTCGCAGTTTGTTTTCCCTAAATTGTATTTTTTTCCGTGCGCCTTAAATTCTATTGAATTTAATATCATTTTCTGCATTTTTCCATTTTCAAATGACACAAAAAAGAAAAAAGAAATATTATGGAGAAAAAACTCAGCCAGTTTGCACAATTCTTCAGCATAAAAAGATTTTGCAACGACACATTTGATGTGAAATGAACGTGATCTTCACAATGTTTATAAAGTCATCATGGAAGAAAGAAAAAAAAAATGCTTTATTTGCATTAAAAGCAAAGAAACAAAACTAATAGTAGTCATCATCAGCTAGAATTTTTCTTTGTGGGATTTCAAATTTAATTTAAAGCAAATGAAAAGGAAAAAAAAGATTGAATAAGATCAGGTTTAAAATAAAAACAAAACAAATGGTGATGAATTGCAAATGAGAATTGGAGGATTTTTTATGATACTGAAAAAAATCAAGATAACAGTTTTGTAGAGATTAGTATGCCAGTTTTCCATCCCTGTATTGAAATCTTTTGTACGTTTTATTGAGAGTGAAAATATTAAAAGTGTTTTTTTTCTCCTTTAAGCAATACTCAGTTTGTTACAACATTAATATTGCCAAATTGTTGAAAAAAAAAAATAATTTTTTTTATTTATTATTTTTTATGATGGAAAATCATCGCAAAAAATCGCTCTGTCTGTTACATGTGACGCATTAATTTTATATGTTCTGTAACAAACCAACAAAAAAAAAAAAACACACAAAAACGTTTCTTTTTATTTTAAATCGCGTGTATGGATTTTGTTTTTGCTAAAATGACGTGGGAAAATGGACTAAAATAGAAAAAACACCATTTGTCGAAATCTGGTGTATCAGTGTGCAACCGATGGATACAACGTTTTTTTTTTATTTAATTTTGTTTTTAGTTTCATGCTGCTTCTAAATGTTTGCACGAGTTGTGTCGAGTGAGTGATTCATAGACTCACGCAAATGTTTAATGTTTAATGTTTAGCGTTTAGTTTTTTAGAGAAGATGGAAAAAAAACATTGATCTAAAAAATATAAATAAAATAATTGGAAAAAATATCAGCAATTAATGTTTAATAAATATTTACAATGTATTTTGTCAATTGCTGTTTGTTTCTTACAAACCAAAAAAATAAATAAATTATAAAACAGCAGGCAGCTGTTTTTTTTTTTGCGTAATTGATAAATAAAAAATTATGGCCCACCATATTTGTCATTTTGGAAAATTTGTTTGCTCAATAAAATGCAATTCTTCAACAGTCCCCCTCACAATTTATGCAACCCACAATTTTGTATAGACATTTTTTTTTTGATGTTGTTTAGCCTTTGCAACCCATGTATGTATTTATTTTGTGGTTTTTAAAATTCTTCACCCACCAAAATCGGCCAAACAAAACAGATATTATTATGGAAAAATTCAAATTTCTTAAATCTGTTTTTATGTTTTTGGAAACTGATTTCTTACGCTCAACTGTTTGTTTATTTAATTTGTATTTGTATAAGTTGTTTTCTGAATTTTTTAGCATAATTTTTTTGTATTAAATGTATTTTTAAATGCAAATTTCGTTTTAGATTTGTCAAAATGGAATAAATGTTTGAATTATTTATTATTCATTCCGAATCAGAATTGGGTAATTGGAAGTGTGGAGCTGTGTTTTACGCAAATCAATAAAATATGAACATTGCGAAATGTGTCTGATAATCAATGCTGTCAAACTTTTTTAAGCTGCCCTTTCCCAAAAAAAAAACAACATCTGTTCTTTACAAAAACAAATACAGGGTATCTGGTGGCAAATTTAGATATGTATATTCTTAAATAAGTTTATTTCAAAAAGTAATGAAGAGTGGGGGGCGGGTGGATTTCAAATGTTCCTAATAAAATCCACTCTTTATTAAAGCTTAATAAAATTTTGCATCCCTGTCTGGTATACAAACAGGTCCAGCGCTGTTTTTACACAAACAAAATACACACAGTGCTGTTGTGGCGGAGTTTTACAGTTCCTTATTAGTGGACCAGCTAATATCGTGCACTATGGTTGCATCAGCCTTTCTATATATCCTCCTTAAAGTATGTTTGAAATAATTGTTAAATCTGGTTTTGGATCACCATGCCGCTGGTGATCAATTAAAAGCAAATGATAACAGATGAAGAAAATAATTATTTTTTTAATCATTTTTTTTTTCTTCTTAAAAATTACTGTTTTATTAAGAGCATTAAAACAATTCAATTGTTTTCTTTGCTGGCAAGAGAAAATTGCACTCTTTAAATCTGTTCGTTCCTAACACATGAAAGGGAGCATTAAAATGTTTCAAACTCGAAAGAAAAAAACTGGTGAATGTAGCAAATATTTTGAAAAAAAAGTATAAACACACTATTGTAAAGAAGAAAACAAACGCTAAACTAGATTGTGAAAAGAAAAAAATCCAGCAAATATGAGCGACTTTGATTTAATTAGCAAATACTTCTTATCTTTTATAAAAAAAAAGCTGTGCCTTCTAAAATAATGTTGCTTTTTTTTATGTATTTAGCAAAGCTTTCCAAACAAGAGATAAAAGTAAAATATTTGTAAAATTCCAAAATGCTTTCAACACATATTTATTATTAAAAAAATCAGCAATTTTAGTTTTGGTTTTCGCCAGAGTTCACTCAAGAGATTTTCTGAAAAGTTTCAGTACTTCGGTGGTGTGAATACATGGCAAAAGTCGCTTTTCTTACAAAAATATTAATAAAAACATTTGTTATTTTGTTTTCTGCTCAGCCGGTGAGCAGCAAAAAATACAATTTGATTTTGTTTCTTTTCACTCTTCAGCCGATTTGTTTTTTGCAGCAGACATGCTTTAGTTTGTAGAAAACTTTCGAAACGAACACGTTAAAATTATGGCAAAATAATAAAATTTTTTTTTTTCGGTAGCTTTATCAAATTAAATTAATTAAAACTAAAACAATTATTAGTTGTTTGTGAATTTCGGTTAATTACATGTTTAGGTGCAAAATGAAATTATAGAATACAAAAGTAATGTGAATAAATCGTGGGCACTTAAAAGGAGCATATCATATTAAACGAAATCATGAAAATTCAAGTGGTTTGAAGATTAAGAAAATAAAATAAAAAAATGTTATTAAAGCAACAATCATCATAAATTAATTTTAAAGACGGGATTTATTTTTGAAAAAAAAAAAAATCAACTTAAAACATAAAAGATTTTTTGCCACATAATTTTTATGAAAAAAAAAATGCTTAAAAAATATTGAAAATAAATTTTAAAAATTGACTAAAATCACCCGACCCACAAAATTAACACAAAACAACTAAAAGACTTTGTTTAATAAATTTATATAAAATTTCTCTAAATACAATACTTACAGTCAGCCAATGGCCGGCTTCAGCAGTAACACTTTAACCTTGCGAGTTATTAAACATATTTTGGGTTTTAAGTCTAAACTACAAAGTAACAATTATTGTTCGTTATTAATTTGTGTTCAAGTTATAAGTTGTATTACTTGGCTGTTTTATGTTCAGAGAAAATTTTTTCTTAATGTGATGAAAGGGAGACATGTATTTGTGAGCTTAGGAAAACTAATTAAAAAGAAAAAACTGAATACGTTGTAATTTTCATAAGCACAATTCAGTGTTTTTGCTTAAAAATTAAAATGTTTTATATGAAAAATTTGTTCTAAAATGGTTTAAAACAACGTCTTAATTTTTATGGGTACCGATGTATATTTATAAAAATTTTTAAAAAAGACCAGAAAAGTAAAACTAAAAAATGTGTTTACATGATCACTTTTTTTTTTATTAATATCTATTAAGTAAAGAAAGGAAAAATCTTTCGGACCCTACGAGCCTTGGACGTGATAAGTTTCACAATTTTAGCACTGCTGCTCAAACCACTCGGCTACGAACGCTCATGCAATTTCACTTTCTATACACTCAATAGAAGACATGATCTTTTTGTAGTCTATTTGAAGGAAGATTTTTTAATGACTGTGAGTTGCTATTTTGAAACTTTCTTATATGTTTCGGCTTGCAACATTTAGATCACAATGAGTTCATTTTATTGATACAACTTTTAGTAGTTGTCCCCCAGCCCCGTCAACGATACATAAAGCTGTTAAGGCCACGTTCTTTCAGTGTACGATAACCTCCTTGTGATAA
This sequence comes from Sturmia bella, assembly GCA_963662145.1. NCBI lineage: Eukaryota > Metazoa > Arthropoda > Insecta > Diptera > Tachinidae > Sturmia > Sturmia bella. Next base: position 66,467,432 of record OY759172.1, on the reverse strand, counting down.
CCCGAAAATGTGTAATGGCAGAGGCAGAGAAAAGTTCAGAAAAAAATCTCCGGTCGACTGAAGCGGCTGCTATTAAAAATAAAACTTTACTTTTAAATGAAAAAGAGAGTTTTTGAACAAAAAACTTTTAACTTGTTAGTCGAACTTTTATGATTTACAATTGATCAGGTTTTAGCTCGAATTTGACTTCCTCAGAGCTGTGACATTTTGTTTTCTTGAAAAATTAAAAATCTTGATCCATGCAATTCTAGCACAAAAAATTAGTAATGAATAGCTCAGGTGTTAGCATGACTAAGCGTTGCTGCTTAAAAACACCTGCACTCGAAGCTGTTTGGGTGCTGATGATGATCGTGGTGGACGTGAAACAGTCATGGCATAGTCCCCAGCCATTAAGTCTGTTTTCCTTGACTTGCGAAAAATCCCATTTCTCCCTAAAACTGGAGCTCGAATTTTTTGAAAAGTATATTTTTTGAAAAGTTTAAAAACATTATCATAAACAATTACAGTGAATTTTAACATGATAAATTAATTCCCCAGTTTTAATTATTAGAAAACGATAAACGAGTTACAAGAATAATTATAAATATGTTGAAAAATACAACTAAATTATCAAACGAATATTTAAATAAACTCTCAAATTCTATGAAAAAAAAGTTTTAATAAACATTTTTTTTATTAAAAATACATAATTAAATTTATTTAATTTGAAAATAATTAATTTAATTTAAATTAGTTTTTTTTTCTTTAATAAAACTAAAACTGAAATGTTTTTATGTGCATTGAAAAAAATAAAAGACGAATTGATAAACAGTGAGTTAGTTTCTCAAATAATTAAAATAATTTGCTTAATGGTTGAAGGCAGCTGCTTTAATTTTTTTTTGTACAAACAACCCAAACTAACAACGAATAGTGAGTGGCCTTGAATGCATATGATATTAATATTATTATTTAATAATTGTCTCTTTACATGTTTTGTTCTCAAGTGTCTCTTCATACGTGCTTGCTTTGATTTCGTATGAATTAATTAAGAAAAAAAAAAAAAAAAAAACAGAAAATAAATAATAAATTTCAAACAAATACAATCTACAATTATGATAACAATAGATAATTTTTTGCAAGGCTTTATCAGCTTAAAATAAATAAACTAAAATAGTGTTGAGCACAAACAAAATACAACTTAATAATAAATATATAATAAAAAAAAAGCCCACAAAATCAACAAAAATGCTGCAGCTCTTGAATATTTACGCATTTCACTAACGTTTGCTTGTGCCACAAATAAAATTTAAATTTTAATATTAAATCACCAGAAAGAGCAGCCTCGCAAAAATGTTTGCTTCAGCAAATTCGCTCAAAAGAAAACACAAAAAACTTTTGCCCGCCGAAAGAAATAAAGAGGAAAAATTCGGTGCAACTACTGCACAAAAAGCCAAGGCCCTGCTGCAAAGCAGCTGGTGGAAAGAGTGTACGTTTAAGAATGCGTAAAATTATTTATAGTGAGATTTTTTTAAGGTTGAATTTTATAATTTTTTTTTTTTTTTTGAAACTGAAAAAATAATTTACATATTTCTTATAAATAGTATTTTTAAATTTCTTTGCTAATATGATTTAGTTTTATTCCAGTAAGCCTTTCCTCTGCTGGTATCATAATCAAGGCATGTTTAAGTTGATAACTGGATAAGATTTCGAGCAATGGAAGTAAAAATCACAGTACTAGTTTATACTATTTCCCATCCCTGGTCTTTGTCAAGAATAAACACTTGTATTGATTTCATCAGCTTAAGTTGATAACTGGATAAGACTTCGAGCAATGAAAGTAAAAATCGCAGTACTAGTTTATACTATTTCCCATCCCTGGTCTTTGTCAAGAATAAACACTTGTATTGATTTCATCAGCTTAAGTTGATAACTGGATAAGACTTCGAGCAATGAAAGTAAAAATCGCAGTACTAGTTTATACTATTTCCCATCCCTGGTCTTTGTCAAGAATAAACACTTGTATTGATTTCATCAGTTAAGCTTAACTTTTTTCAGTATTACTTTTCTGCACTAGTGTACTTATTTAAGTGTGTTTCACTGATTTTGTTCTCCACTGTATGCATTTATTTTAGTTTGCTGAATATTCTCTTGTGTTTATGGACTTGAGTGAAAACACCCACACGGAAACATAAAGCAATTAGTTTCTTATATTTGCCAAAAATCAGGAAAATTCTTCAAATAGTAGATGAAAAGTTATTAGAAATGGAAATTAATTAAAACGATTTTTCAAAAGTACTCAATGCTCTATAACTGGAATAAACAATTTTTGTACAATTCCACTCCAATTCTTTACCCTGTTTATGCCTTAAGGAAGCAAGGATTTTCGGGACAGGAATTGATTTAAAGAAATTGAATAGATTTCTTCAACATCTTTTTCTGGCTTTCGTGTTTCTGTTAAATTTATTTCTATAAATTTTCTGCTGCTGTCAACCTAGACACTCAAACTAAATGCTTGTTTGCCATAAATACATTTTTTTCAGCCATTAATAGTTTTTGTTTGTTGTCAGAAATATAATTTTTGTGTTTTCTTGGCCAAATTTCAATGTTGTGGTAGTAACACTGTGTTAAATAATATAATTAATGCTGTTCGTTTAGATTTAATTTTTCAATTTTTTACTTGTCAGCCGGTAGCAAGAAAAAACATCTTAAAGTTTCTGCATAATAAATAGAAAAAAAAAGCAAACTTGAGGCATTTGGTAGCAAACAGATAAATTATGGGGTTGTTGGATTTGTGATTGTTTGAAAATTTAAAAATAAAATTGTTCCGAGGTGACAGACATCTCGTTGAACAATAAATAGATTTATACCAAAAAGTTCAAATATATAAACATGTTTAGAAATTCTCTCTATATTGAAGTAAAGGGTATATTTTAGAGGGATATCTTGTATGCGAAAAGCTTTTCAAGGTGCGTGTTTTATTGGTATAAAGTAGTTTAATTTAAATCGTATTTGTTTAAAAGTCCTTTTATAAAAAGTACTTCTATCAAAACAGACTCTAACAAATAGTACACTAACCAAAATTTCTTTCACAGAAAGTACTTCTACAACAACTGCTTTTACAACAAGTACTTTAACAGAGAGTACTTTAACGGAAAGTACTTTTACAAAAAGTACTTAAAGTATTTTTAAAAAATTTTGATTTTTTGAAAGACCCTTCTAATAAACTGAAGTTTTCGTAAAAACCTTTTTTTTCAAAATGGGGCTGTTTTACACGTGCTTTTTTCACATGCTACTTTTCTCAAAAGGTACTTTTTTTGAATATCGAACTTTCCAAAAATACATTTCGTTTCAGTTAAAAATTTTTTTTAAATGCTAGATTTTCATAAAAGCTTTAATTTTTTTTTATTTGTTTCTAAAAGTAATTTTTTCAAATAATACTTTCTTCAATAAGTACTTTTTGTCTAAAAAAAAAAAAAAAAATACCTAGATCAAACAGCCCGTTCTACGAAAACCACTACTATCAAAAGGTACTTTTCTCAATATCTACAAAGTTTTTTAAATAGGTACTTTTTCAAGAACAATTTATTTAATACATATTTTTTTTAACAAGCTGCTGTGAAAAGAAGTTGTTTTCTGAAAAAAAAAACTTTATAAAATAGTATCTTTTTTCGCAGGGCTCTTCTCTTTAGCGTGTTCTTAGGTCTTCTGTTTTTAGAAGGAGTAGTTTTTTCAGTAGCTGCAATTTTCAAAACGAGCTGTTTTCAGAACGTACTTTTTCCGAAATGTTTTCTTTTTGAAAGTTACTTTGCCAAGCGGTGCTCTGGTCAAAAAGTATGGTTTTTCAAAAAGTATTTTGCTGAAGCTGTGGTAGTTCTGCTAAAAAGCCCTTTTCCCACAAGGTGGTTTTCAAAACGTATTAAAAAAAAATTTTTTTGTCTTAACCCTTTGACATAAGTTGCTTTACAAATAATTCATTTTTGTTGAAAGACTTCGGCTTTTACCGCTTAGAGTTTGACTTAGCTTAACTTGAAAGCTTTTTTTTTTTTTTGTTAATGGTTCCAGCAAATTATTTGAGAAAACCAGTTGCTGTTATTCTATGAGAATATTATTAATGCTGTGCAATGATTCTTAATTGCCAGAGTTTAACAAAAATAAAAAATTATAAGAATATGAACTTTATCTCCCAAGAAAAACTTTGTTGGCACTTTGATTTGAATTAATTACCACTTCAGTGCTTGTTAATCTCTGTTTTGCTGCAAAACCCCACTGAAATGGCAAACAACAGATAATCTTTTTTTTATGTATTTGTACAAAGAAGAGCAGTTTTTTATGGCTGGAAGCAGGCAAAATGGAATCTACCAATCAAGCGTCACAAATAATTGCCCAGAAGAAGACAAAATTATTGATAAAGCTTTTGAAAGATTATATTAATATAAATATATGTACAAACAGTGTTCTACAAAGCAGCTTATCATCAGTCCGTTGGCAAAGTTTCAACATAAAAAAAAAATATCATAGTAACAAAATAACAATAGTAAACAAATCAAGCACGCGTTGAAATGATAAAGTAACTAGTAATTTGAATAGAAAAAGAAAAATGGTATATGGTTAAAACCAGAACAATTTTGTGAATTCCTTTTCATACTTTATTTTTCACAGTGGTGAAAGAGTGGAACGAAATACTCTTCTGCCTTAATTGTTTGACGCTGACCGTTAAAGCTTTTAGTTTTGGGCAACGTTACTTTTTTTCAACAATTGAGATAATAACTAATTAGTTTTGTTTTTCGTTTGACACACATTTATTGTATTAACTTTGAAAAAGTCTTCGCACACTTTTACCGCAGTAAACACAAGTTTAGCAGCGTATTGAGCAGCGAAAATTCAATAAAAATGAAATACTTTAAAGAAATTTGCCACTACAATAGTTTGACTTATAAATAATTTATCGTGCTAAACATTTAATGCAAATTAGAAAAGCAAACAGAAATAACTCTTTTTAAAGTTTAAAATGTTTTTGGGGACATTTCAAGCCAACTGCATTAATGACCAATAGTTTGGCTTTGCTCGTGTTGATGGAAAGACTTAATATTAAAATTGTTTTAGTTAAGCACTGTGTTAGTGTTGAAGAAAATTGTAAAGCTTTGAGAAAACACACTGAATGAAATAAAAAATAATTAAAAACTGCAAATATTCTTCTTCAGATTCCTGTGTGGGCGGCAACAAATCCCCCAGAGCATCCAGCATTTATACCAAACCACTGCCGTTTCAGCAGAAGTTATCGCCCGCTGAGCAACAATATGAGTCGTATGTTAAGGCCACGGTGGCAGCTAATGCCAAGTCGCCGGTGGAGGAGCTGCTGTCACCTCCTACCCCGCCGCCCCGGCGTCACATGTTAACAGCTAAATTAACGCTAACTAGTCCCTCGGCCGTGGTGACCACCACCGCCACCACCACCACAGACTGTCCACGCACACCCGGTTTGGATCAAGTGTGCACTAGCTCTTTAGTATCGCCCAGTAAAGATGTGGGAGCGGCAGCGGGCACTACAGCTGATGCACAAACTTTGTTCAATATACGCCAACAGATGGCCTTGAGTTTGAAGCGAATGAAGGATTTGGAGGAACAAGTCAAAGCCATACCCGAACTACAGGTGAGCTTTCAGGCTACTTCAGCTTTATTATTTAGCTTTATTTAGTTGATCTCTATTCTAACTAATCCATATGCAATTGTTTAGTTTATTCGAATCTCTTTTTGTTTTAATATTTTTGTACTGTTTGAGCCGATATTTCGCTGTCCTTCAACTTTTTAGTCCAGGAGAAGACCTTCAGCCCCAAAAATGAAACAATATTAACCTGCATTGGGCTGCTTCAGCCCAATTCTAAACAAAATTTCCTCATTTTTGCACATTAAAAATACACAAAAAAACAAAATGTAATGCCGAAACGCAAAATATCTGGCATTAAAGCGATATTATTCACATTTTTTTTGTTCCCAAGGAGGGGCTATTTTTCTCAAGAAAAGTGTTTTCCCTGCGAGAGAAACTCCCCCGGAGGTATTCAGAATTGGGCTGAATATGAAGTATTATTTCGACTAAATAATTGAGAAGTGTTTCCAAAAACTCACAAGTATTGTATTACAAGCAACTACGCAAGGGCAAGACATTTGCTGCATGGCCTAATAAAAAATAAGACATTTTTATAAATATTTTGTATTCTTTGTATTGGGCTCAAGTTCTTTCTATATTATTTTTTCGATTATGAAAAACATCAAAGACCATTAGCTGTTTCGAAGCCGCCATACTTCACATCAGCACCCATATTTCTAAAGCGACAGTCATGCCACTAAGTCATCCAATTTGTTGTACGTTTTCCGTCTAAATTTTTATTCGTGTCAAACACACCCATTTTTAAATGTTTTGTTCCATTTCTGGTTTAGCTTATAACGTCTAATATCTACATATCATTTTAACTTTTTATTTTTGATATAATTAAAAATTAATAATTAATAATAATTTTGATATAATTAAAAATATACAACAACCTGGGTGGGTGGCTAATATTTCTATGGCTGTAAAATATTAAAATAATTTCAAATTACTTCACAATGGATGGCGCTACAGCTTACGACAACATTGCTGCAATGTCAAGTTTAGTTATTCATAAAAGCTTTTAATTTTTTGCTTATTATTAGCCAGCAAAGCTCCTTGAAGACCATTAACAGTAACCATCTTAACAGGCAGTTGGTTTACGAAATGCTTTTTGTAACACTGTACATGGTGAAGTGAAAGCTTATTTGGTCATAGTATAGCCTGAAAGGGGAAGGAGGATTGGTCCAAGCTATCTCAAATATACTTAAGCTAACTTTAACTTGCTAACTTTGTCTTCAGTTCATATTCATAGTGCTTCGAGGCTGTGGCAAAAAGTTTTAATTTCATTGCTCACACCATTTCCTTTATATTATTTGCTTAATTCTTTTAAAATGGTTACACAAATACTATGTTGCTCTTCTTTTCAGAGTGAACTTTCCCTGTTGCGAGCGGAAAAGCAACACCTGCAACAGACTGTCAAAAACAAAGAGGATGAACTGCAAAGGGCTAAAGAAGCAACCAGATTTTCTTCTTCCCCCAGTCCAATTCTCAGTCCGAAAATATCATCTCCCGTACAATTCCAACCCCAGAGAGTTAGTCCCATTTCTCTGGAGAGCCTGGGTGCCAGAATACGCAATTCATTAAGTGCCACCGAAAAACTTACTAAATCTGCTGTTGTGCTAAAACGTGATGTGGCCACCATGTACAGCAAACAGTCAACGAGGGATGTTGCTGTAGGCAGTGCCACACCCTCTGCTAAATCACTACGGGATGTGGGTTGTCATGCAGGTTTAACGAAAAATATTAACGAAAACTTATTCACCAAAACTGATGTGGAAGAGCGTATTAGATTAAGCATTAGACATCATGAGGAACAGAAGAAACTGGCCAGACTGAAGGATTTAATATCGGTGGGTACACAAATGTATGTGCCCAAGAAGGACACAAAAGACATAGCCGCCCAAACGAAGCCTGAAAAGAAAGTGCAGCAATACAATGTTGGCATTATGGCACAACCGTTGACGCGCGAAAGCTTCACCAGTTGTAAGCCGGATGTGCGTTCCGTGGGCAGTTCTAATGATCGTGTGACTGATATTTTATGCGAGAAATGTTTAGTTAACAAACGTTCGGTGGCCTGTGCCACTGACAGTGAAGGTAAAGTGGAAACAGCCAAAACCGTGTCTCTCAAATTGCTAGACATGCCAGCGCGTAGCAACACTTTTAGCCTGGGAGACAATGAGAAATTAAATATTGCCAAGAAGACCACCGGCACCCAGTACACACCCTTACCTCTAGATTCGGCTGCTTGTCAAACCGTGGCTGCTCCACAGCATACCATAGGCTTACAATTTGCACCGCAAATGCAAAATTCTAGCACACAATTTGAACTCTACAACACCTCCCGGCAAACAGATACCAGAGACTTAATCAGACTGTGCACCACTCAAACCAGCACCGAGGAAATATCTGCCCCCACGCCTTATAAACAGGATGAAACGCCAGCTGCCAAGCCGATTCTACATACAAAGAGCTGTAATACTGATATGAAAAGCTTTAGGGATAATGGTGTCAATACCTTGCCCCCAGCCACAACTAATTCTGCTTCCTGCAACACGGAGGAGATAAGCAAACGTGATATAGCTTGCGGCGATATTGTAAAGCCACACATTTCTATTGCTTGTGCTGATAACTACTGTGATTCTTGTAAAGATGCCATAAAAAACTTAGCTAAAGGCTTCTCCAAAGTACTGGCCAGTCCCGCGCCCATTAGAGCTGTGGAATCGAAAATACCCAGGCCAAAAAACTTTCCCAGTCCTGGTGCGGTGAGGAAGCAAATTTCGCGACAAAATACCTACACCATTACGCCCTCACCAACGCCTAGTCCGGTGGCGGAAAAGAAAAATATAGCAAGGTAAGGCAAACGAAGTGAATATCAGGTATGGTTAATTCAATACACTTAGATTTTCTTAAGGGGAATAAAATAATTAATTTTTTTTTTGTTTTCGTTAGAGAATGTTACAAGAAACAAAACTAGAACATTTTATTCCCATGTATTTCATAGCAAATTGTGCTGAAATGTTTCGAACAGATTTTCGTTACGGACACAAAAAATCTTTTTGCTTAACATGAAGTGAAAGGCTGAACAACTCGCTTTATTTTAATTGTATTCGTACGTATTTTCCAGCTCCGATTCCTGTTTAGCTGTGGCAAGTACCCAACTGTTGTGCTTTATGGGTGAACAGTGGTGAATAGCAAATATACTCACTGACCTACTGCACACAAGTTAACAAGTCACTGGGTTCGACTACGCTTATAAAAGAAATTACTGGCTGATTTGAATAAAACTATGGCAGTATTACAAAGAGTTTTCAAACTTGTACTCAGTTCAGGTTTTCTAACTTGAAAGGTATTAGCGGAAGCATTTGCCGCCTCTGGTGCGCAGGAACCATATAAAGCTTTTTGCTGGCAAAACAGAAGAAAAACCTGTACCCATTTAAAGCCTGAACAATAGCAATGACCTTGCCAGTAAAGCTCTTGCTATCATTTTCATAGTTTTGTTTTGTACTCAAACAATATTAAGACTAAAGCAAAATATTTTCATACAGCTATTTAAAATAAAATAAAATTAAATTAAATCAGAATAAAAAATTATTCTTGTAAATGAAAAAACACTGCAATGATTTGGAGTTTGAGTAGTTTCACTTGCTATCCTTTGCTAGTGAGTGGCTGTTCGGCCTTGGTGTTCACGTAAATAATAATATGTAGTATAAAAATATATAAATTACAAAATGTTGAACATGATTTCCTTTAAAACACACAGCTCTCTGCAAGAAAAACCCTCCACTTCAACGTTTCATCAATTGGAGTCTTCAGGTGAATCTCAAAGTTTTCTAAACGAGCCTGTCCATTTAAGCGCCATAACCACACAAAATCGTTTAACTGCTACAGCATTAGAGGAGAAGGTATCATCAATTAGCAGCTCCCCAGAGGATTCACCGCAACGCAAGTCTCTGTATGACCTCAGCAAGTTGGGTGAAAATGAGTTAATTGTTAGAGAAGAGAAACGTGTCAGTATAAGCTGGTCAAGAGACAACTCGCCGGCTCCAACACCCACAACATCCTCGTACCAGCCTGCCACGGCAGAGCATAAATTGAGGGAACAAGAGGAACAACCATCCAGCATTCCTCCAGAATTATCGAAAGGAGCACGTAAAAAAATCTTACCTTCACCCCTGAAATCTAGTCAAGAAACTACAAATCACACGGTCATCTCCCAGCAGCCAGAAGAGGAAGCACCCCAAAAGTCAGCACCTTCCAAAGCTCTGTTACAAAAAATTGCCATGAAAGAAACAGAGCCCCGGAAAAAGTGAGTTTTTTTTTTATAATTAATTTACAAGTATTAGTTATTTTATACGATTTTACTTTCTCAGGATCGAGAAAAAAATTTGTTTGTGATAAAATTGTAGTTATCAACGTTTTTGAAGAACACAAGAAAAGCAAAGTTAAAAAAAAATTGGAATTTTAATTAGGAAAAATTGAAACACGGGGAAGCAACCAAAAATTTTGCCATTTCTTTAAGTGCAAATTGAGCCCTGACCGCCAAAATTATGTAATCGACGAAAACGAAATTTTACTGGATCCGTTATTTTAACCAATTGCCTTATTTTATAAAAATAATAATGTGTTTTTTTTTTGGTATAGGGAAATTCCTGAAAACAACTGCACCAAAGCAAGGTGTTAGGTAAAAAGTCTGCTGCTTAAAACCTCGTTCTGGTCATGGCCTTAATATTGGTTGCATCTACGATAGTTTTTAATAAGTTAAATACAAAAAGTTTATGTAACCATCAGTGTATTACAATACTGTCGTATAAATGGCCAAAGTTTTGATTAATATTGTAGACCTGTGAAAGTTTTCCCAGAATCAGTACCGCAGGAACTTTTCTAATTATCTTAAAATATTGATAGATTAAACAGAGAACCAGTTTACTTATTTGTTAGTTATAGCAAAACTGAACTTACTCTTTGCTATAAGAGCTAATTGAAAGTAAATACTTTAGGTCTATATTACGCGGGCTGCCAGGTCATGAGATCGGCTCACTTGGGTCCTGGAAAAGGTCCCGTTGTGACTTTAGGTCTAAAAATACCTCTTTTTGAGCCACCTATTCGTGGCCAATAGACTAGTGGAGTGGCACCATATGTCGCCTCGACGACATTTGAACTTCTGAAAACCTAGAGAGAAAGGATCTTGTTATACGTATCATGTACCATAACAACATTTTCAGGCGAATTCGCCAAATATGGCAGACTGGCTTGAAATGTTAAGGAAATGATTTTGTAAATATTTTTTTTCATTAGTTTTCATAGAGATTTTTTATTTGCACCGCAGTTCTAATTCGTATGCAATTCAATGATCATATTTATTTACTTGTGGTATTGTTTTTTGTTTTTATTTCAGAATAACACCGCCTAAAGATATGTTGGCTGCTTTGAAAACCATTAATAGTTCTTTGCTAAAAAAATTGGGTTCAAAGCCCATTTCATCTGTGAGCTTGAAATCTGCCCGGCAAGTCATACAACAAGAATGGTTCCGCTTATCCAGCTCCGAACATGCCAATCCACATGAAGTTGAAGATTATTTAGATTGTTTTGAAGACTTATCGGTGTCATTATTGGAATACTGTGTTAATATGGTGGATGCCAATGTAAGCTACTCAAACAATTTTATAGTTTAATAGAAAATTAAAAAAAAAAATTAAAATTTTTTTAAATTTTGTTCAAAATTTTGGAGGAGCCTTGCAAGAATTCACGATAGATTTGCAGTAGTCCTTCAGATCATTTTGCATATACAACTGAAGTGTTTTTGAAAACGACCCCTAAAAGTATGCCCTAAATAAAATATATTTTATGGAACTTAAAGTGTGTGCTTTTCATTTTATCTTATTTTGCTAAATAAGATAAAATCATTACTAAATAAAATAAGATAAAATTTTCATTTTATCTTATTTTACTAAATTTTTTTGTTTTGATTTTCTTTTATATTTTTATTTAAACATTAGTTGCGTACTGAACTTAATTTAATGCGCATTGAACCGGAAATTTTTTTATACTTTTAGCAAGCCCCAAGTATGCAAAAAAACCTGGTTTATTTAGTGTGCATTAAATACGCTGCACCATTCAAATAATATTAAAATAAAGAAACCAAAAACGAAGAATAAAAATAAAATGAAATTTTGTAAAATTAAGTGCACACTTTGAGGATCATAATAATATTTTGAATAGTGCATACTTTTGGGGACCGCTTCTCCAGAAAATTCAGTTGCATACGCGAAACCATGTAAATGCCTTTCATTATCATTGACCATTGTTATAGTTACTTGAATTACTCATTTAATTTAATTTTTTTAATTTTCCAGGGCAACACTGCAATGCATTATGCTGTTTCCCATGGCAATTTCGACGTGGTATCCATATTGTTGGATTCAAAGGTTTGCAATGTAAATCAAATGAATAATGCAGGATACACTAGCGTCATGCTTGTTTCGTTGGCAAAATTAAAAAATCCCGAGCATCGCACAGTCGTCGAACGACTGTTTCAGATGGCTGATGTCAATATACGAGCAAAAAAGGTAGGTAATTGCCTTAGATCTTTTGCGACAACTTTCTGTGCTAATAAAATACAAAAAACATATTTTGCAGCATTGCCAAACAGCTTTGATGTTGGCTGTGTCGCATGGTAATCTAGAGATGGTGCAGCTTCTATTGGCAGCAGGAGCAGATATCAATATACAGGATGAAGATGGCAGCACAGCACTGATGTGTGCTGCTGAGCACGGACGCAGTGATATTGTGAAACACTTATTAACACACCCAGATTGTGATTCTCTAATGCAAGATGTGGTAAGTGGGATATTGTTTGAGCTTGAGATGGAGTTACTGGCAAAGAAGATCGATAAGGAAAAACTATGAAGTTGGCTAATGGACAATCAACTGTTTCGAAGTTGCACGCTGTTGCAGTGGGGTGTCTTCGGTGTTCGGTGTTGAGGTTACTGTCATGCTACATGAACAATTTTTGCAGAGAAGCTTTAATCATTCAGATAGATAAATTATTTTAAATGCCATTCTTACAATACTTTATTTTCTTATTTTTATGACATTTTTTTCTCGTTCTTAAATTTAGTACTTTGTTCTTTTGCTTTTTAGGATGGCAGTACAGCTTTCAAGATTGCCTGGCAGGCAGGTCACCGTGACATTGGCATATTTTTGTATGTTCACGAACAAATGATGCGCAGCAAAATGCCCAATCGTGGTGAGAATTTGGTTGGTAAACGCAGTCCGCCCAGCACTTCCCCCCGTTACACTCACAAAAGGCAGCCCAGCAAATAAGTGGCATTAAAAAGGGTTTCTTCATTTTTTGTAATCAGGGTAACATTTGAACGAGAACAAACGAAAAAACAGTAATCTTTTTCGATTTCAAGCCTTTTCCAAAAAGCATTTAATATGACAATTCCCAGAAAAAATTGCAATCGTTCAAACATGAAGCAGTTTTTAGTTGAAAGAAAAATTACATTTTATGACCAAATTGAAAAACTAAAAGCAGTATTGAAAAAATGATCCAAAAATGCAAAAACTAAGCAATAGTCGTAACAGCTGAAGTTGGGCCTACGAGCATATTTTTTAAAATTTGAAATTAGCTTAAAAAAATGTTCACTCTTAAAACATTTTAATCTGGTTCGTTCTCTGATTTAAGCCTCTATTCTGAGAATATCAATGCACACGAACCATAACCTCACTTAAGAATTTTCAGTATGAAAAAAACACATCACAATTTTCAATAACTACCGTCAATATTGTGAATAACTCCCTTCAGGAATGTTCAAGAATTCATGTCTGATCATGCTCTTCCAGTGTTGCCCCTTGGCATTTAGAAATTTGCAATTTTTCCCCCGGAAACAAATGTCAAAAAGTTGTAAAATGAAAAAAAAGAAGAAAATTAACAACATTCCAGTTCTTTCAAATCGAAGTTTTTAGTACTTGCAAACGAATCATACGATTTTCTTTAGCAACTGAAGAAAATGTTTTGTAAAAATTAAAATTTGTTAAGGCATATATTTTTCTTAAGGCACTTTACAATATTTTTATAAAATTTTTAAAAACCAAAACACAAATAAACAAAGACAAATCCCTCCCACATGAACAAATTAGTAAAAAAAAAACGTTTCAAAATAATTAATAAAACCTTAGAAAATACCATATTTTGTTAAGTAAATAATTAAATGACAAACTTCGAACCTCAAGCACAGCCCCAGGCAATTTTGTACCAGGTGTGTGCTTACCAATTCGCTTCAACATTTTCCCGCTAGTTATCATAAGTTTTGCTGTGGTTTGCCACGAGTTTTGGCAACTCAAGAGCAAAAAATCGTAGGAAAATGTTGAATCAAATTGAGATGCAGCCATCTGTAATGGATTCGACCTGGCACATCCCATAGCAGCAGCCAGTGGCAGTAATTTATTGCTCCCGCAATAGCTGTTTAAGCACAATATTTCTTATTTTAGAAATAGATTAAATCAAGGCAATTGAAATGTGTACTACAGGTTGGTGGTTGCAAAAAATGCCTACGACTTACAGAGTTTTAATTCTCGTATTCTTTTTTCTGCAGCCCAAATGTCTTAAAGGTTTTTTTTTCCAAATTCGTGAACTGTATTAAGTGCGAATACACATTGTTTATTATAATATTTACTTGTGCTAACTTAAAAAATTATGTATTTAATTAAGTCAATTAAAGTAGTTTTGAAAATTTGTAATTTTAGTTAACAAATAGTTTAAATTTTTACTTGGTTTTAAGTTTAGCAATAAGTTACAACAAATTATGAAAACTACAAAAACAAAAGAGAAGAAAATAATAAACGAAAGCATATCAAATAAATGACAAATCTTTTAAAACATCATCTTTATCTTTTTCTTACATAAAATATGTACATATGTATTTAGTAATACAGCAGTGGGAGGCGTAATTTCACAAAATTTGTATCAACAAAGTATTGGAAAAACAGATGAAACAGAAGCCAAGGCGAATGATTTGGTTTTTGATCAAAAAATGAATTCGCCTTGCCACTACACTTCGTTATAATTATAAAAGAAACACAAAATTTTTAAGTTTTAGTCTAACCAACATATTATTTTATTTACAAACACAATTAAATTGCTCATTAACACACATAAATAATAAATAACAACAAGACATTACAAACTGAATACTGTTTTAAAACAATAAGAAAAAAAAAAATAAAAAACTTGCTAAAACAAAACTTAATTCTGAGACTTATCTTCTACCTCCATCCTCACTACTGCGTTTAAATTTATATTTACACATTTTATATCATCACAGCTGATTCCCGGCCCTCATATTCCACATACTCAAATCTCTCCTGTAGGGGTTTTATTCTCAAAGCCACTCCCTCCTGGCAGCACACCACCAGATGTTGGGTGTCCAAAGTGAATTCGTATTTTAGCAGGAGATGCGCTAAGATCGAACGTATTTGCAGTTGGGCAAAGTGCAGACCGAGACAGTTGCGCGGCCCCTCGCCAAAGCCCAGCCACAGGCAAGATTGTCTTTGTTTATTGTCCTGACTAGAAAAACGATCTGGATTGAAGGTGTGAGGCTGGACATAGAAGGACGGATCATTGTGCATGGCATGGGTGGGTATGATGATGTACATGTTTTTTGGTATTAAATATTGAGAGTGCCCGGAACATTGGTAGTTGTTGAAGGCACGGCGAATGATGTAGGGTGTAACAGGATGTATGCGCAGGGTTTCTGAAAACAGACAAATTTAAGACTCTGTCAGTGGTGAAGTGACAATCGTGGTCACTGATTGTTCAGGTGGTTTTCAACTGAAGTTAAAGTCTTACCGTCTAATTCATAAAAATTGTAACAGGTTTATAAAGCTTTTATTTGACAGATTTTCCATACAAATATGTCAAATAACAGTCTTATAAGCCTGTAATAATTTTTATGAATTAGGGGGTTAGTATGCAAATCGTCAACAAAGTTTGATTCAATATTAAAAGCTGATTGTTAAAAAAATATAAGTACAGGTCAGTTGCTTTTTTTTTTACTAATTGAGTACAAAGAAGTATTATTATTATTTTCTTTGTTGGAAAAAGAAAAACCTTCACAAAACAAAAAATCTTAGAGCTGTTTTCTATCCTTAGGTTTTCAGCATGTCTGTATGCCACCGATATTTCATTGGTGCCAACCCTGACGACTTGAAAACACTTGTGAAAATATGTTCAAACTTCGTATTCATATTCACTAGTTGAATGCACTTAAAGACAATTCCAAAAATGTAATAGCACAATTTCATAGAAGAACGCAGTTAAGCTCAATGGTGTTGCTACATATTCTAGTTTTCTTAAACATTTTCAAGCCTTTTCAAGTCTACTGACGATTTGGTTGGCCCCAGTAAAATGTCGGCGGCATACGGAAATGATGAAAACTTAAAAAACCGGAAAACAGTCTTAACAGCAAATAATAAATTATTACTTGAAAACGTTCGAATTTCAAATGTTCTAGTTGGCCAAAAATAAACAGCTACGGTCCCTGATTTTTTTATGTTGCTTTAAACATAACTTCAATTTTAACTCATATTTTGAGGACAAAAATAACTCTTCTTTTCGATCAAATAAATATCGATTAAGTTCCCATTTTTATTTTGGAGGAATCCAAATTATCTTTTCTTTTAACAAAATATATACATATTTTGATCAAAAATATTTTTCCACTAAGATGCTGCTACGTTCCCTGGTCTGGCATGTTCTTGGTCGTATCACTTGACTTTCTAGTTTAGATTGTTGGTCTGAAAGATTGCAGTCTAATTTTAACTTTTTGCAAATAGGCCTTGACTAAATTTTGATGAAATTGTAGCATGCAAAAAACTACGAGCAGTAGTGCCTGAGTTTTGATAATTAATAATTTTAATAAATGAGTTAATGTTGTTTTCAAAAGAACATCAATATAAAATTGATTTTATGGTTTTTCCCAAAATTGTCATGTTTTCTACCAAATAAATATTGGACATCACTATCGTAAGGACTGACAGCCTGCTCTGCGAAAAAAAAACAATAATTTTACTACATCTACAACAAAAATTATAAGTCAAGTCCGAAGTAACGTTTCAAACGTCTTAATTAAAAAAAAAAACTCAAAGGAGCAGCAGACAGATGTCCCCATAAATCATGTGATTCAAAGTGTATTCATTTTTTGACTAGGCATGAGTATTATTGAAAATAAAACAAATCCGACCTCTGATTTTTTTTTTCTTGGTTTGATCTGTGTGCTTGTTCACGTAGTTTGCTGAAAAAAGAAACAAAACTTACCTGATATGACTTGTCCCAGAAACTTCAGGGAACTAATGCTTTCATAACTAAAACACTCATCGTTTTCTTCATACACCTTCAAGATCTCTTCTCTCAGGCGCTGCTGCAAGACAGTGTCCTTTGCCAATTCATATAGAGCGAAAGTCAAAGTTCTTACGGTTGGCTCGAGACCTGCTCTCAGGAATGTAAATGCATGAGCCGCCAACTCGGCTATTAAATGTTCTTTTAGTTCTTTGGGATCTGCATGAACTTCTGTTTCGTGGGTGCTCATTTCTTGAGCCATAATATTGATGAGTAATTGCAAGTAGTCGTTTTTGTAGTCGCCTCGTTTGTCACGCTGAGCAATGACATCATTAAGCAGAGACAAAAAATAGGTTTGTACTTTTTGCTGGGTTATGGAAAACTTAAAGGAACGAAATAGTTTTGGGTAACGTTGCATTAGGGTGGTCACAAAAGTGCCATGTTTGTGGGTGTGCAAAGCGTATTGGGTCATGGCATCAAATTCTTCCAGAGGATATTTTTGCTGCATGGACTGTGTCAGGCCAAAAACCATTTTAGCCATGTTGCCTAAAACAAAGCGATGCATCAAAGGTTGCACATCCAAGACCACTTCTCTTTGGCCGCAACGCTGGGACTCTTCCTGCATTTTCAGTTCGTACAGCAAGAGAGTCTTCTCGCACTCTTCTCTTATGCTCTCGTGAAAAGATTTCATATATGATCTTTGAAATACTGGCTCTAATTTTAAGCGCATTTCTTTCCACTGCTCACCACTCAGACTGTACAAATCCGCCGATAAGGGATCATTTTTGATATTGTGATAACAGCCACGATCGTTGAAATTTGAAAAATTCTTTACCAATATCTGCTGCATTAGCTCGGTATCCAAGACCAAGACACGCGGCTCCAGCAAATGATAGAAACCACAAAAAGGGCCGGTGCCCTTGAATTTCTTATACAATCTTCGAAAATACTGATGCTCTTCCATCAACTGCTTACACGTGCCATATTTGCTTAGGGTCTTAATAATGTCCGCCAGCGGCTTGGGATGATCGTGCGGCACTCCCAGGTAATGCCAGTAATCGCGTACATATTTCAGCCCAATGCCGCACAAAGCAATTAAAATGCCAACAATTAAACCCAAAACTAAATAAATAACCCACATTGTGAACTTTGTTTGCTTTGCTCTGCTCTGCTTTTGTTTCACATTCATTCGCTTGAGAACTTGAAAATTGTTTTAGTTTTTCATTTTGTTACGTTTTAATTGTTGTAATTGTTATTCACAGCAAATGGAAAAGCATATTGAATAATTTCTACTTTATTCTTTGGCCTTTTAGACGAGTCAACAAACACTTGTTGCTTTAAGCGATTCCCCAACCGAACTGCTCCATAAAACCGTGAACAGAGTGTGGACTCATCGTTCTTAATGCTTTTTTTTTTCAATTTTGTTAACTTTTTTATTGTGCTTAGGAGAGTCAGAATATTGTTAGTTTTTGTTTTTGCTTTAATGTTATCAGTTTTAATAAGTAATTTCTTAAACTCTTTATCAGTATTTATTTTGTTTGACAATTCCATTAACAAATTTTTTAACGTAAGAAAACAAAAACGAAACACTCTAATTCTTTTTATTCTTTTCGAATATTATTCAACCCGAAAATTCTCTTTTATTTATTTATGTGCTTATAACTTTGTTCAAAAAAAAAAGCCAGCAAGCAAAAAACTTAAATTTATAGACTTCGTCATCTTTCCGCTGTTTGCCAGACTTATTTATGACTGTTACAATAATACTGAGAGATACTAAATTTCCTATTTAGTATCTAGATTCTAGAGTAACATAAAATGTAATCGCTTATTTTGTGAGAGAGAATTTTTTTTCCTCTCACATTTCTATTTTAGGTCAGCGTATGTGGGTGGTCTGAAAAGTATCATCATTTTGCTATAATTTTACTCTAAAAAGAGTTTGCGAGAATCATAAAATTAAATAAAACAACTACTCCAGCTAAACATAAATTTAAAATTTATATGAGAAAGTAATAAGTCGGGATTGAGACGTGCAAAGTTGCTAATGGGAGTTTGCTTCAAAATATGCAAATATCTACAGCTCATCAGTGTGATCATAAAATCGAATTAGAGTAACTCTTTTGAAGCTGCTGGAACCAGTTTCAATGCTTCCCTGTCGCACTACTAAAATAGTTAACTTTTATACACCATCTTTTTAGATAGCTGCCATACAATCGATTTGTAATTTACTTTTTGTTGACTGACCAACTGAAAAGTAGTGCAGAGTTGAGCCAAAATTCGAATAATCAAATGTACACATACACAATTAACTCTTTACTTAAATTGCTTGTTGTCGCGTTCGTTCTAACTATAGCGATGGCTGAGTGGGTATGTGGGTTGCTCAGCAGTCATGAGTTGTAGGGTTCGATTCCAGCCAGAGACAAACAGAAGAACTTAGCAGTACAAAAATAAAATAAGCGCAATATAAAAAGAATATTAAATAGAATGAAATTTAATTTAATAAAATATCACCACCTTGATTTTTATTTATTTTTTTCTATGGGCACTGACTTTAAAGTAGTTAACCTTAAGTTAGTTCAGAAGTAATGCAGCGTTTTGGACAATTGACTACTTTCTAGGACATCCCAATGTTACAGTAGTCAGCTGTTTGCCAGTACCTGTTGTGAAATAATTAGCTTCAAATTAGTTTAAAGTCAACTTTGTTGCCGACAGGGAAGATATACGCACACTGAACAGTACAAGCAGCTGCGAACCGTTCACCTTTCGATATCCCCCCCTCGCTAACAAATTCAAGAGTTCATCAACAAAATTTGATCAATGTGAACACGCAAAGATCTTGTCGTTGATAAGTATTTATTAAAAACGTTGCTATTTCGTGCTTATGACTGAACTTTTCGGACACTTTGCATATTAAAGCCTTATGAATTACACTGTTAAATTTCTTGAACACCTGTTTTCTATGTTTTTAAACTGTTTTTTTTTTTTGTGTGACCGTATGTGTGACAGTGTTACTATTACTGCCGGGCACAAACGGATTGCCGTTTGTTCGAAAAAGTCGTCAATAATTGTTGTGGATTGTCGCCGACGTTCCGTGCCATAACCAATGTTCCTTAGATTCCTTCAGCATATACCCGATAGTTGGGCTATATACGGGCAGGCGTCGCTCTCTAGAAGCTGGGACCATATTTGTGAAATAAATGGAGATTTAGGGTCTTATTCATAATCAATATTTTTGGCTTATAAAATTCTTATTTGACAAGTGTTCTACACAAATTTGTCAAATGACAGCATTACAAACCTGTAACAATTTTTATGAATAAGGGTGTTATGTTGTAGTTGTTTTCAATTTCGGTATAATATCGAACTTATGTGATTAATCGCAAATTTCGTTACGCACTCAATTAACCATTCCCCAGTGTTGTATTCAGTTGTGAGAAACCGGGTTTTTTTTACCACATTTTAAAGTAACAACGCCACTGTGCATTTGCCGCCTTTTCACTTTTGTTTATTATTTGGTAGAGTGCATATTTCTCTATTAGACATTATTAAGAGAGTAATTGAGATACTGAGACTACACCAATATTGACCAGTAGCACTTATAGAGGGAAGAAAGATTCATTCAGTTGCATATTGCATTCCAGTAAATACTCATTTGAACGACACGCAACACGCTTTAAATATTCACAGACTAAAGAAAAAACGAAATGTTGTCATTGATGTTTTTAATTATGGTCATGCTCAGCGTTTATTTGTGGCTGAGGGAACATTATTCGTACTGGCGGCAGCGCAATGTGCCATTTGAGGAGCCCCACTATTTTGTGGGCAATATGAGGGGCATTGGACGCCGCTATCACTGGAAAGATATCAATCAACGTACTTATATTCGATTCAAAAACATTTCACCAGTGGTGGGATTTTATACGTTTCTTAACGTTTCTTGATAAAACAAATAATGGTGAAAGATTTTCAAAGCTTTCCAGACAGAAATCTATTTCACAACGAGCGCGATGATCCTCTGACGGGAAACTTACTATTCTTGGATGGTGACAAGTGGCGAGTGCTGAGGCAAAAGCTGTCACCAGTATTTAGCATGGGTAAAATGAAGTACATGTTTCCCATTATGGTTGGGGTAGCAGAACAATTACCACAGGCCTGTGAGAAATCGATGAAAGAAAATGGCGGTATTTTGGAAATCAAAGACCTGTGTGCCCGCTACACCACTGATGTTATAGGCACCTGTGCTTTCGGCTTAGAATGCAATAGTTTGTGGGATGCTCAGGCTGAGTTTCGCCAAATGGGCAGATCAATATTTGAGAGACCCCGCCATAATGGCCTGGTGCAGGCTTTTATGTTTACAAATCCATCGTTGGCCAGAAAATTGAGAATGAAAAACTTTCGTGACGAAATCAGTGATTTCTTTATGAAGGCCGTGCAACAGACAGTGGAGTTTAGACAAACAAATAATTTAAAACGTAATGACTTTTTGCAATTGCTAATAGAAATGAAGGAAAGACGTGATAGCCTGCTCACAATGGGCCAAAAAGTGGACGAAAATGATTTAAGCAGTGGCCTGAGCTTAGAGCAATTGGCTGCTCAGGCCATGATGTTCTTTCTGGCCGGTTTCGAGACCTCTTCGACCACCATGTCATTTTGTCTTTACGAATTGGCTCCCAATCAATCTGTACAAAATAAATTACGCACAGAAATTGGCGAAATCTTGGCTCAAAATAATAATCAAATTACCTACGACAGCTTAAAAGAAATGAAATATTTGGATATGGTAATATCAGGTGGGCTACAAAAGAAAATCGCTATTTACTTTAAAACGTTAATTTATTTATTTTCCGGCTTAGAAACTCTACGCAAATACACGGTGACACTGCATCTGGTACGTCAGTGTGTCAGAGACTTTCCAGTCCCCAATACCAGTGTTATTCTACAAAAAGGTCTACGCATTATTCTGCCCCTGGACAGCATACACAATGATCCGGACTATTTTCCAGAACCTGAAAAGTTTTTGCCAGAACGTTTCTCGGACGAAGAGGTCCAGCAGCGTCATGCTTTTTGCTTTCTGCCGTTCGGTGATGGCCCGCCCCCGCAATTGTATTGGCAGGCGTTTTGGCAAAATGCAGGTCCAAGTAGGCCTGATTACCCTGTTGAGTAGATTTCGATTTGATCGCTGTGCGAGCACCCAAATACCGTTGCGCATTTCGAAATTAAATTTTTTAATTGGCTCCGAAAGTGGCATTTTCTTAAAAATGGAACACTTATAAGCGGCTTTGCAAATACACAATACTTTTTTTTGGGAATTTGTTTTAAATATTATTAAATAAATATTGCAAATAAATGAAAAAGTTATTGCATAAAGCTTTTGTTTACAATTATATAGCAGGTGCTTAAAATATTTTGTTTACAAAAGATAAAAAACAACGTTGTCATTGTGTTAAGCAGAAGTCGCAATAATATTTAAAGCAATAACTGGTTGCTTAAACACATACAAATGCACATCCATACACACTGAAGTGTTCAATCTTTTTCAGCCGCGGCTATCAAACTCAAATTTCACAATAATTCCTCCTTCACTAGTTACACGGATGAATATAAAAGAAAGGCTAGAGAAGTAAATTTAAAATATTTATTTGCTGGGGGACAACTCAGGTCCTCTGCAAGTATACACTGATTTTTGCTGTGCCTTTCTTTCTATTTTTTTTATATGTATTTATTTTGTTAATCACTTCTAGTTTTTATCAGTTTTTCTTCTCTTTTATATTTTATTGGTAAGATGGTATTTTCAATTTTTGAGAGCAAGCAGTTGTTTGTGTTTATTATAAGTATACTTCTCACAAAGTCTTCAACTCAATTAAGTAACCACAAACATGCACTTGGGCAAATTAAAACAACAACATAGACATCACCGCTTGAGCGGTATAATGAAGCTCAACCTCAATCGGGAAACGAATGCGTCCTGTGGAAATGGGGGGTTGTGACAAAAATTTGTACCTACACACAAAATTAAACTAAACGAGATTGGCTATTGACACTACAATTTTGTTCCAGCAAGCAATAGTTTTGTTGTACGAGTGTCGCTACCTGCGTCATGGTGAAACCGCTTATTTTCCCACCACTTTATTTGGTGCAGTAAATATTTGAAAAAATGTCTTGATCAAATAATAAGACTGGCCTTGTCGGCTGCGGTGGATCTTATGATGATGAAATAAAGTGAAATTTTTTTGAAACTTGAAATCCAAACAGTTTATTGTCTACTAGTTAAAAGAGGCTTTGCCTGTTCTGCGTAAAACTTTTTGTGCGAGCCAGCCTCGTACTTGACCGCTTTTAAATCTTGCTTTATTTCATTATCTTTAATGTTTTAATTCGGACTACATGATACATATGTAAATGTAATCGCGTAGAAAAGAGTATGCATAAAAAAGATATGCATGCTCAAGCATGCACAGAAAAAGTAAAAGAAAGCAGAATGTTCAAAAAACAGTAACAGGGGGGAAGAGAGACAGAGAGAGAGAGAGAGAGAGAGCTACACTCTGCTAATAAAACTAGCTACATATGCATATAGTTACGATTACAATTCCAATGGAGCGGTTGGAAAAGATCACTAACTGTACTGCAAGTATATAAGTAAGTGTTAACGCGCATATTTATAGACACTGATCAGATTTAAGCAAAATGATCAGTTTATCTTCAGTCATCATGGATCCTATAGATTGGGGCGTGTCACTCGCTTTAACTGTTGTATTTCTTACAATAGTATTGGTTACGTGGCGTTTCAAATATCATTTTGGCTACTGGAAGCGTCGTAGCATACCCCATTTGCCACCAGTTATACCAAAGGGCAATATGACGCATTGGTTGCGTTCCAAACACTACACTGAAATCTTTAATGAAACTTATGAAGCATTTTCACACACAGACTTCCTTTATGCCGGCTTTTATTTCAACATGCAACGAGCAGCGATTGCCTTGAACTTGGAATTCATTAAACTTGTTTTGGTGAACAATTTCAATTCGTTTGAGAACAGAAATTTCTTTCATAATGAAAAAAGTGACCCCCTTACGGGAAATTTGCTTTTATTAGACGGACCCAAATGGAGGCTGCTCAGATCTAAGCTCTCCCCCACTTTTGCTGGATGCAAAATGAAGCATATTTTTCCGACAATGCTGAGTGTGGCGGATGATTTGCGGGATGCGTTTGAAAAACAAATTGCTGTATCTCCGCGCGGAATCTTTGATGTCAATATAATTTTGAGACAGTTTTCATGCGATGTCATAGCGAATTGTGTGTATGGCTTGGATTCTAACAGCATGGCAGATCCCAAATTACTTTTCTCCGTTATGGCGCAAAAAATGTTCACAACACGCCGACACATCGAGGCAGTGGATAGTTTGATAAATTGTTTTCCCGACTGGGCGAGATTTCTGCGTATGAAAGTCATTCCTAAAGATATTGCCAATTACTTTATGAATCTTACCAAGACTATCATCGCAGAGAGGGAAAATTCGAATGCATCGAAACCCAATTATTTAGATGTGCTGGTGGAACATAATAAAAACTCGCAAGGAAAACTAACTTTGCAAGAGTTGACGGCCCAAGTTTTTGTATTTTTTATGACTGCTTTTGACACCTGTGCCTCCACGGTAAGCTATGCTCTCTTTGAGTTGGCACGTTACCCCGATATACAGAATAGATTGCGTCAGGAAATCAATAAGGTCTTGAGAACGCACAAAAATAAATTGACCTATGAATGTGTGATGGAGATGAAATATTTAGATAACGTTATCTCTGGTAAGTTCGGAATATATTTAATGAAATGCTGCTAGCAAACGTTTAACACTTCATTTCATAGAAACTCTGCGTAAATATCCTGTGATGCCTGCCTTGTTTCGAAGATGCACTAAACAGTTTGTACCGCCTGACAGGCCACTTTTCCACGTTGAGAAAGGCTGCTTGATTATTATACCCACCTACAGTCTGCATCACGATCCCTCATATTTTCCAGATCCCTTTCTTTTTGATCCCGAACGGTTTTCAGCAGCAAATATGTCCAGAATCAGGCCATTCTCTTATCTCCCCTTTGGCGAAGGACAACGTGGCTGTATTGGCCAACGTTTCGGTCGTTTGCAAACTAGTATTGGCCTCCTCAAGCTGATAATGAAATACAAGTTCGAAATCTGTCGACAAACAAGGGTTCCACCTCAATTTTCAATTGTAACTTTTAACGTCAATCCCACCTTCAACACTTTAAGAGTTGTCAAGATTTAAAATACCTTTATGGGCCTTGTACTATTATGCATGTATGTATGTCACTCTTTATTGTTCGTTTTTGTTTTATAAAAAAAAACTTGTGTTCTTATATAAATTTATCCAAATAAAATGCATGTAGTGTTAAATAAGCGGGAGTTTCTCTTTTAAGTTTGCATGCAAATTATTGGCAACCGCCTTTCAAAGTAAAGCGCTGCATGCACTGATATAATAATTTTTTTTTCAGGGAGAATTAAAAATTATAGTAAAAAGCCGATCTTAAAAAATAAAAAATAAATATCGAAAAACAGATAAAGCTTGCTCTCTCTCTCTCTCTCTCTCTCTCTCTCACAAAAAAAGCTGTTTTGTATAAAGCTTTTTCAACAAGTACCATTTTCAAACAGTTCGCTTGAACTCCGCAGTTTTGTTTAGGTTTTCAAACAGCTTTAAATCGTTGCAGCATTGGAATTAATTAATTAAATAGTATTATTTACTTTGTTAAACAAAATGATCTCATTGATTTTGTTTTTAAGTTTAATTGCGTTGCTGGCTTACTGTTTTCATTTGCTCAAGCAAACATACAATTATTGGCAAAATTTGGAAGTTCCCTGTGAAGAGCCGACTCTGTTCCTGGGCAATGTTACTGGACAGGGATCAAGACGTACTTTTGCGGATATTTGGCAAAGTTACTATGACAAATTCAAAGCTAGTATTTGGCCAGGCGGTGAAGGAAAACGAAGTGGTGGAGGTGAGCGATTTAATGGCTCTTTTTACCACCGATGTCGAGACCAAAAGGGTCTCGACATTAGCAGCTTAAAGGATCCCAATAATAAATTTCGCCTAACGGGACGCAAATCTTTAGTGGAGCAACTTTATGGTCGCTTTGGTATAGCATTCCGCAACAGTTTTCCCCAGCTCGCTAAAAAGTTGGGTATGAAAGAAACCCTACAAGAGGTGGAAGATTTTTTCATGGGCATTGTCAAGGAGACGGTAAATTATAGGAAGCAAAACAACGTGTGACGCAACGATTTCATGGACATGTTAATCGATTTGAAGAACAATAAGCTCATGAAATCTGACGGCGGTGAAGAGTTGACGAGTCTGACTATGGAAAAAATTGCAGCTCAAGCTTCGGTTTTCCTTGTGGCGGGCTTTGTAACTTCCTACACTACCATGAGATTTGCCCTCTACGAATTGGCCCAACATCAAGATGTGCAGAAAAAAGCCAGAGAGGAAATCATGCAGGTCCTCGAGAAGCACAACAATAAATTCACTTATGAGGCCATGAAGGACATGCAGTTTTTGGAACAAATTTTGGCGGGTTTGTTTTCAATGTGAAATATTATTTTACGCTTGATATTTAATTGTTCGAATAATTTTAGAAATCTTGCGCTTGTATACAATTATACCGCTGCTCACACGTTTTGCTTCGGAGGACTATCCGGTACCGGGTCATGCCCAGTATGTCATACAAAAAGGTATGCCGATCTTAATACCGGCTGCTGCTATTCATCGTGATGAGCGTTTTTACGCCAATCCCCATGTATTCAATCCCGACAACTTATCGCCCGAAAATGTCGCTCAGCGTGAATCGGTCCTTTATTTACCTTTTGGCGATGGCCCCCGCAATTGTAGTGGTCTGAGATTTGTCGAAATGTAAGCTCTTGTTAGCTTGGCTGTCCTGCTGAAAAACTTCCAATTCAATGTCTGCCAAGAAACACAAATTCCCTTAAAATTTGATAAAAATAACTTTTTATTAAGTTCGGAAAGGGGTATACATTTAAGAATTACGAAACTAGCGAAATGAAAATAAATGTATTGAACTAAATAAATTTTTACAGCTTCAAGCTGTTTTTTATAAAAAAAAAAACTCAATCAAAATATTTTTTTTATAAAAAGATCATCTAGTTTAAACTGAAAAAGAGATTTAGCAATATTTTTTTTCGCGCTGAAGGCCTTTTTTCATATAAGTGTATATATCGACAGTAATATTCGAATAAATAAAAATATATATAAACCTTTAATAGAAATGACCTTCAGCTCAAGAAAATTATTACATTAAATATAAAAGAGGGGCTGAAGAAAACCAAATATGGAGTGTTTTTTCTTAATTAGGACAGTCAAGTATAGAAAATACTTTTTTTTACATGAGCAGGTGTTAGAATAATATTAAGATACATGCATGCACGCTGTAAGTACACACGTTGAAACTAGAAGTTGAGCGATATTTGATTTTATGGCAGACAAAATCAAAGGTTTAATTTAATAGATTTTTGTGTTATTGAAAAATTGTTGTACCCCTGTAGTTGGACAATTATTTTGACATATGTATATATTCGATTATTATTGTAGTTAGTCAAACAACTATGTGTAAATTAAAAATCATGTATGAAAAAACATTTTGTAATATATACTGTATACATTATTGTTCGGATATTTAATCGAATAATTATTCGAATAATATTTTTTTTTATTTAGTATGAACTTCAAAAGACATACATACATGTATAAACGTCAAAAATTAATGTAAGAGGCTTTTCCGGTTAACATTTTGGGTAAAAAATGCTTCAGTATAGCAGAGTTAATTGATATGAAAGACCAGATCTCAACCTTCTGTCAAATGATTACTATTCGTTTAATTTTTCAAACATACAAATCAGTAACAGACAGCGAAATGGTGAAGTTAACAAAACAACAGCACTGCAGGTGGCATAAAATTCTTGCACAAAAGCAATTAAATTATTTTTAGCAGGTTTAATTTCAATTTATATCAGCAAACAATTACAGATAAGATATTTATTTCAAAGTTGAATGTTCAAATGTTGCCAGGTTTTTTGTTTTAGTCTTTAGTCAGATAATAAATCTCACACATATTCGATAATAAAAATAATTTGTTTATTTATTTAAAATTTTGTCACTTGAAGGAATAAATTTCCATCAGGAGTTAAATTTCATGGCTACAGAATTTTTCAATATTAAGATAAAAGCAATGAAGACTTCAATGCTGGCAATATATTGTGAACTGATTGTAGAAAAAATAGACTAAATTTATTTTAAACTCACAAGAATTACATGAAAGTATAAAAAAAGGGAATATTTATTATTTTTGTATTTTTTTTTTCTTAATTTTTAGAAAACAAAAAATTTTTAATAACTTTTTTGCCGAAGAGTTTGTGCGATATCTCTGAAACTACAGGGAAAATTTAGACAAATGTTTATATGGTTGAAAAGTTGATGTCTCTCTAATTTTGTTACTAGATTGGGTGTAGCTTTCACTAGTAATGCCCTAATTTTCAACATAACGCTCAAATACTAGAGTTGAATTAGCACTCCCTTGTGTAATCAATTTAGGATCAAATTTTAAAAGTTGTGCGTGTTTGCATTTAAGCTGACGATATGTATACACGCTGCTCCATATTGATCATCATCAGCGCTCACTGATGAAAGGGGTTAATTGTTGATATAATGTATTAGGCATGTACAAATGCATGTTTGTTTGTTTTTTTTGGTTTTATTTTGGTATCAATACCCGCAAAAAACAAAAACAAACAAAAATTAATAACTTTAGCATGAATGTGGAATTAAAATAGTTTGCAGTTTGTATCTAACACCGCTCGCGAACGCTTGGTTTATTCGCAAAACAATATGACGCTTTTATCGTTTCTCTTGACTTCACTTACGGGTGTGATGGTTGCTCTCTTTCTACACATACGCAAAAAGCTTTCTTACTGGCCAACGGTGGGTGTGAAGTGTGAGGAGCCGCACTGGCTGCTGGGCAATTTGAGTGGTGTACAAGCCACAAGGGGTTTCTATGAAATTTGGCAACAATACTACGACAAGTTTAAAGGCACCGGACCATTTGTGGGCTTTTATTGGTTCTTTAAGCCGGCTGTGTTTGTTTTGGAGCCCCAATTGATAAAGAATATATTAATAAAAGATTTTCCAAAATTCACCGATCGTGGCTTCTTCTCGAATGAGAAAGATGATCCGCTGTCAGGGCAACTATTCTTGTTGGATGGCTTGAAATGGAAAAATATGAGAAATAAATTGTCGCCCACATTTACTTCGGGTAAAATGAAATTCATGTTTCCTACAGTGGTGCGGGTGGGTGAAGAGTTTATAGAGGTTTTCGGCAAAATGGTGGAGGAACAGCAATGCATAGTGGAGGTCAAGGAGCTGCTGGCCCGATTTACTACCGATGTTATAGGCACCTGTGCCTTTGGCATTGAGTGCAGCAGCCTAAAAGATCCCAATGCCGAGTTCAGAGTCATGGGTCGCAAGGCCCTGGTGGAGCAAAGACACAGCCGTTTGGTCGTAGCGTTCATGTCTAGTTTTGTGGAATTGGCGCGTAAATTGCATTTCAAGCAGACACCTGAGGATATAGAAGCGTTCTTCATGCGCATTGTCAGGGAATCGGTAGAGTACCGTGAGCAAAATAATATACGCCGCAACGATTTCATGGACATGTTGATTGATTTGAAGAATAAGAAACTGATTAAAACGGAACATGGTGATGAGTTGACTAATTTGACGTTGGAAGAAATTGCGGCCCAGGCATTTGTGTTCTTCAGTGCGGGATTTGAGACTTCCTCCACCACCATGGGATTTGCTCTGTACGAATTGGCTCAAAATGAGGAAGTGCAAGAGCGGGCCCGCCAAGAAATTCTTCAAACCCTGGAGAAGCATCAGCAGCAGTTGACGTATGAGTGCATGAAGGACATGGTGTACTTGGAGCAGGTTATGTCAGGTGGCTCAAAAATTTTCTTTGGTTAAATAATGTTAATAATAATTTCTTTTCTCGCCTCAGAAACTTTACGCCTCTACACTGTTCTGCCCATTCTGAATCGTTCCTGTTTGGAGGACTACGTTGTGCCAGGCCATCCCGATTTTGTGATTAAAAAGGGCATGCCCATTATTATACCTTCCGGTGCCATACATCGTGATGAAAGATATTATCCCGATCCACTTAAATTCAATCCCGACAACTTTTCTGCCGCAAAGGTGGCTGAACGTGATTCGGTTTTGTGGCTGCCATTTGGTGATGGACCGCGCAACTGCATTGGTTTGCGTTTTGGCAAAATGCAAACCCTCATCGGTTTGGCTCTGCTCTTGAAGAACTTCAAGTTTTCTGTTTGTCCAGAAACTGAAATTCCTCTAACTCTAAGCAAGCAAACTTTTCTGCTGAGTACCGTAAAGGGCATTTATTTGCGGGTCACTAAGGTGTAAGGCAGTAGTGTGTCTCAGGGTTAAAGAGATTATTTGCAAACAAAAAGTATCTGCGTAAATGTTATTAATTATTTTTGAAACAAGTTATTTTATAAATTGTTATTACTTAATTTTAAAATAAATAAATATTGTAATCAAAGCCTTTAACTTATTAAGAATGAATTGCAAAAATTAGAAGAAGAAAAAAAAAACAAGTTCAGTAGGTGAATTTATCGGTTAGCGATAATTTTTGAGAACTTTGACAGTAAACAAACGCCAATCGCTCACTTAGTGTAACAACAGCACAGCTCGAAAAACTGGTTTCGTTGGTCTCATGTAGAAAGGCCCTAACTAGTTTTTTTTCATATTTTGTTTAGTTGAGAGATCTTACATTGAAATGTGCAGAAGATCCAATATTGAATCGTATGAGAGTTAGGGCCTTTCTGTATGAGACCATCTATAAGACGATATACAGAGTAAAACAATTTACACATCTCATTTGAAATTTTAGAAGTTATTGATGAAGCGAATAAAAACCGTTTGGTCCGCTTATTTTCAAATCGGTTTATTTGTGTTGTGATGTTGTTTGTTTAAACAAACGAAAAGGAGCTTTTTGCATGCACCAAGCAAAACCAACACTCCCTTCTCTCTCCCTCTCTTTCGGATTTATTGGTGAATAATTTGCGTTTTGTATTCAATGCACACTGGCGCAGATTGAAGAAATAGTTGACAGAAATTAAATAAAGTCGTTCTTTTTACTTTTGGTATGCCATATTCAGAATGATTTTTTAAACGATCTTGGGCTCTTCAATTCCATTTTCTATACTTTTTAACCAATTGAATCAGTGTCGCCAGTGTTTTATTTTTTGAACATTTTTCATTTACAAAAATTTACAAAATACTTATTTTTTGTTTTCAAAAATCCCCATATTCTTAAAAAGTAAAGTATTTGTACATTATTTTATTTGATTAAATCCATTTGTAACCTCCAGAATTTTTTCTTTGAATTTAAAAAGGTGCCACAATACCTAGACATGTGTTTTGAATCACTTGTATGTATATTGAGATGATTTTACTGCACTAAAAGTATATCTCACTCATGCCACAGAAATCGTTTTAAAATTTATAATCCATATCAAATCTCAAATAAAATTGTATATTTTAATGTTCATGGGAGTATGTATAGCTGTTGTTAAATACGTTAAAGCTTTGTTGAAATATATTCCTTTAAGTGTACCGCAATTGAATTAGTTTCTTCTTTTACCAGTTAACATTCACAATAAATGATACCACAGTCTCATGCTTGTCAGACAAAAAGGTATATGTGCAGGTATGTATATGCGTATGCTACGAGCTTTTCGTTGTTGTACCGGCCAAAGGAAAATATGAATTTCTAACTCATAAATATATTAAGAGGCTAAAAACTAATTTTTCGCTGGAGATTTTTGCGAAATTTCTACCGCCAATTACGAAAAAAAGTGTCTTGTTTGCTGACAAATCCCCAAAGTGAATACACTGAATTGCATGAAGATGGGTTGAGGAAGCTCTCAGACAAAGAAAATAACTTAAATCAATGAGGAGCTTGAAAGAGGTTATTTGCCAGTTCATCGATATCGAAGCTGTTCGTTCGTTTGCTCACATTAATGTATTTGAAAAAAACAAAAACATTTTTAAATTTGTTTTAATATATTTATGTGAACAGGTTCGGTATCAACGTAGCAAGGCAGCAAGTTTAGCCTGAAGAAGCCATCTTACGAGCACTCATCTTTACCACCCCCACCTCCCTCATCAAACCATTTCTCTCTCTCTCTCTCTCTCTCCCTCTCCCTCTCACTCAGTCTCTTTCTATTTTTGAGCAGGTTGTATTTAATTAAATTAATCATAAATCGAAGTTTTCTTACGTTTTTATTTTTTTAATTTGATATTGATAGTTATTAAAAACAAAGCTTTAATTGAAATACTAAGTCGACATAAATGGTCTCGTTTAAAATTCCAAAAAAAAAAAAAATTAATTTAATAAAAAAAAATTAATATGGTAAGCGAAAAATGTTAATTTAAGTTATTACTTTAACATAAATGATGTTGGTAAAAAAAACAAGTGCCAAAAACTCACTACACTGATGGGTTCACCTTCGTAAAACACCACTAAAAGTTATAAGTACTTTTGAGTTTGCCCACTTGCAAGAAACAGTAAACAGCGCTGTTATTGTAATTTGTTAAAAACATGATTATGGGCAGCATACTTTATATTTTATAAAAAAAAAAAATAGAAATTTTAAATCTTCTCCACCTCCAGATAGATGCCTTTTTCCGAGGACAGCATAAAACTGGTCTTTTCATAACTTAAGGGAA
This sequence comes from Sturmia bella, assembly GCA_963662145.1. Classification (NCBI taxonomy): domain Eukaryota; kingdom Metazoa; phylum Arthropoda; class Insecta; order Diptera; family Tachinidae; genus Sturmia; species Sturmia bella. The sequence continues at coordinate 66,434,660 of OY759172.1, read as the reverse complement.
TTTCCGTTTTTTCACAAACGGAAAATTTAAAGTTTCTTAATAAAAACACCAGGCCAATCAAAACTTGCATTTTGGCAAAACGAAGCCCAATACAATTGCGAGGTCCATCACCAAAAGGCAGATACACACAGGCCTCACGTTGGGCCACACTATCTTCGGCAAAATGGTCAGGATTAAAGTCTTCAGGATGCGCGTAAAACTCAGGATCACGGTGAATGGCACAGGCCGGTATTGTTACATTCATGCCTTTTTTAATAACGAAATTTGGGTAACCGGGCACCGCGTAGTCCTTCAGGGCAATGCGGCTTATCATGGGTAAAATGGTATACAATCGTAAGGTTTCTAAAAGAGATTGGAAAAATATTTTCAATGATTTTTGGTAAATAGGTAATCATTTTCGAGGAATAAGCAAGATACAGTAGCCTGTTAAAGCGGTATTTTTGCTGCCATTAAACTAAATAATGTCCCTGGTCTCATTAAAAAGCACTAATTCATACTTTTTCTGCGTATGCTTTAAATTTATGCACCTTTTGCCTGAAAACTGGTTGAATAAATCTGTGCTGCCATTGAATTGCAGCTTAAACTTGACTGTGATGAATCAAGGAACCATTTATTATTTATTGTTGTTGGAAAATTAAATTTGGCAACGTTGCTAAAACTGGAAAATAGACGTTTTAATGTGTGAATGCTTAAATTCATTGACTTAAAGATTTGCTAGTTCAAACGTAAATTAAACTAAGCTCGTAGCTGAACTGCTACTGATTTTTCGGGAATCAGGGTCTTTCTACTTTAGGGTAATGCTAAATGTATCTATTTATATTTTACTTGGCACCGGATCAAGCATGACTTCCTCTCATATGCATGTGCTTTGGACTCACCTGCTATGATTTGGTTTAAATATTTCAGGTCCTTCATACTGTCATAAGTAAATATCTGTTGATAGTTCTCCAAAACACTATCAATTTCTCGACGGGCTCTGTTTTGAATTTCTGGATGTCTGGCCAGTTCGTAAAGAGCAAATGATATGGTTGTCGAAGAGGTCTCAAAACCGGCATTGAAAAATACAAACGCCTGTGCGGCTATTTGATTTAAAGTTAAATTTGTCAGCTCCTCGCCATGTTCCGCTTGTATTAATTTTTTATTCTTTAGATCAATTAAAGTGGCCATTAAATCGTTACGCCTTATGTCGTTCTTTTCTCTAAATTCCACAGTTTGTTTGACTAAATTTAAATAAAACTTTTCCACGTCTTCAGGAAACTGTTTAACATGTAATCTACGCGCAATTTCGGGAAAGTTTTGCATCAGGCCATTGGCCAGCAGGCCATGCCTTTGCTCCTTAACCGCTCTTTTGCCCATTATGCGAAATTCAATATCTGGATTTTTAAGACTATTGCAGTCAATGCCAAAACCACAATTACCAATGACATCAGTGGAAAAACGGCCGGCCAAATCTTTAACTTCTACAATGTTTTTATGAGCTTCGATTTCTTGCTGCACAACCTTGACAAACTCCAAGCCAATATCCAAGACTATGGGAAACATATGTTTCATTTTACCCGACGTGAAGGTGGGAGATAATTTATTCCTCATATTTTTCCACTTGAGGCCATCCAACAAAAACAATTGCCCAGACAAGGGATCGTCTTCTTCATTGTGATAAAAACCGTGATCGGTAAAGTTGGAGAATTCCTTGATTAATATCTGCTGTATCAACTTTGGATCCAAAACGAATACAGTTGGCTTAGAGGCAAAATAGAAACCAACAAACGGCCCCTGGCCCTTAAATTTCTCATAGTAGTTGTAGCACAATTGATGGAAATTAAAATCCTTCATAAGACCCCGAAAATTGCCCCATAACCAGTGCGGTTTCTCACAGGGTATTCCTTGCTCCGACCAATAATTCAAACGTTTGTGGTACCACCTTACAACATATGTAATTAGTGCGAAGAATATCGTTAGTAAAATAACAAAAACCAACATCTTTGTTGTGTTCTGTGTGGTTGACGTTCAAAAATAAACTGAATCTATTCTGTAGATGCGAGGCCCAATTTGCTCCAGCTTTTTTCACTTTTGCATTTGTATTTCATTCATGCCTTGCCTTCGAAGGGGAGTGGTAGATGGTGAGTAATTTTTCGTAAATGCATTGCTCTTTGATGATGAAATACATATTTGTTGTATTTGCTATTGAGTATGTGGGAAAAAATCTGAAGAAAATTTTTGATTTTTGCAAAAGCTTTGTTATTTATTTACACTACTTATTATTTATATGTTTAGATGAATTTGTATTCTAGTTCATTAACGAAAAGCTTTAACAACTGGAAACATTTGGAAATATACTTTCCTTGTCTTCTTCAAAAACTATTGATCATTGTAAGTACTTAGTAGCGAAAAAATCTTTCTGAATTTCTCCCCAAGACCCATCTCCAACAAGGAATTATTAGGTCTGTTCAATAGCTTTTCCTGCAAAAACTAGCTACGACAGAGCAAACAGGGGCTTAAAAATATCTGACTCTAGTGTTCCACATCATGCGTTGCTTAGTACAACTGTTTTATCTTAATGCCAATGATTCTTATTTACAATAAAAACGTGGCTCCTTATCGTATTAATACAATTAATCGTTTTAAGATTCTACGGATTTCTGAATTGCGAAAAATTTTACCTATTTTTTTATGAATTTTCAGAGACTTTATTTTGTACGTATATATGTAAATAAAAATGGCGATTGAAAAATTCTTGCAAGCAAACACCAATACTGGGATGCTATTTCATTTCATTTGAGGGACAATATCAGTTGTGGAATTGGGGTTCTGTGGCATATGAAAAAATACCTCAACCTTTGGGGGGCTTATTTCGCTAATTTTTTGGGGGGCTATTGCATGCCGACTTTGTGGGGTTCTCAATGATTAGGCCAATCAGTGAATTTAAATATTTGCATTTATTACTTTCAGGTTTGATGATGAATAAGTAATTTGTAAATTATTAATTAAAAACAGGGTACCCTATAAAATGGGGTAGAAAGAGAGAGGGAGAGAGCAGGAAAGAGAGTGGCATGTGAGAATATTTTGTTTAGTTGATGATATCGCTCACCAAGCTAAAGCTGTTTGTTAAATAAAACACTGCAATTCTCTCTTTCCATCAGTTTAACTTTGAATTTGCAATTGAAAACAACAGCGGAAATGTTGTTACCGTTGAGCATTTTATTAATCAGTTTCGTTACTTCGCTTGTTGTGTACTTGTACAACAACTACACTTATTGGCAAAGGCGTGGGGTTTGTTGCGAAACGCCTTTGCCGCTTTTCGGAAATTTTTGGGGCATCGGCAGGACCCAACACGTGAAGGACATCAATCGGCGTCTCTACAATAAATTCAAAACTCAAGCACCATTTTGTGGATATTATTTATTTTTGACTAAAGGAGCGATGGTTTTTGACTTGGATCTAATAAAAAGTGTGCTGATAAAAGATTTTGCCAACTTCCATGATCGTGCTATATTCAATAATGTCGAAGATGATCCCTTGACCGGGCACTTGGCGAGCAGTGGAAAGCAATGAGAACCAAATTAACTCCAGTTTTCACTTCAGCCAAAATGAAGTATATGTTTCCTACGGTGGTAAAAGTGGGTGAAAATTTAGCCCAGGCCTTAGAGAAAGCGGTCGAGGAGTCATCCGCGTCAGAGGTGGAAATTAAAGACTTTTGTGCCCGTTTTACCATCGATGTTATTGGCACATGTGCTTTTGGTATTGAATGCAATAGTCTGCAAGATCCGAATGCAGTGTTTCGCAAAAAAGGAAAGTCAATATTCACCGAAGCCCGACACGGGCCTTTAGTGCAATTCTTCATGGTCACCAACCCTAAATTGGCACAAATACTCCATCTTAAGCTTTTCACAGATCAGGTGACTGAATTTTTTATGAATATTGTTAGACAAACGGTGAATTATCGCTTGGAAAACAATATCAAGCGCAACGATTTCATGGACTTGATAATCGAATTGAAGGCTAAAAGTGAAGAAACCGTTCAGGCTTCCCATGGTATTGATCTGTCGCATGGTTTGACCATTGAACAAATGGCTGCCCAAACATTTGTGTTTTTTCTGGCAGGGTTTGAAACTTCCTCGACTACCATGTCGTTTTGTTTATATGAACTAAGCTGCAATCCCGAAATCCAAGAAAAATTGAGAAGGGAAATTTTAGACGTCATCGGACAAACGAAGGGAGTACTCACTTACGAAGGCATGAATTCCATGGTGTATTTGGAACAAGTAGTAGCAGGTTAGTACTTAAAAATTTGCATATGTTTATAATGAAATTAGAAAGACGATTGCGATGTTGCTTCATATTAACTCTTCAGAAACCCTGCGTAAGTATCCTGTGCTACCGAGTTTAATACGTAAAACCAAAAATGATTACCGTGTGCCGAATACTTCTTATGTCATTCAAAATGGCATAACTGTGGCCATACCAGTGGAAGCAATTCACTACGATCCTGATCTATATCCCAATCCAAACAAGTTCGATCCTTCACGTTTTCAGCCGGAGGAAATCGATAAACGACACCCTTGTGCTTATTTGCCATTTGGAGATGGCCCTCGCAATTGTATTGGCGCCCGTTTTGGCAAAATGCAAACGAAAATTGGTCTAATCTGTTTGCTACAACGTTATCGTTTTGAGTGCTGCCCCAAAACCGAAATACCTTTGGAGTTTGATAAGAAGAATTTCTTAGTGGGAGCGAAAAATGGCATACATTTGAAAATTGTGCCCCGTGAACATAAGTAGACAATTATAAGTTTACAAGTTGTAATTTTTTTTCCAAAATTCAGCAAATGTGAACGTTTACGTTTATACATATTACGTCTTTTTTATTTTATTTTTTGTATTAGTTGGAATAATTACATTTTATGGTTTAGTTTACTGATTTACATTGATACTGATACTTTGTTTTTGTTTAGAAATAAACTGTTTGGTGAAAGAGAAAAAGTTTTGTGCGTAAGAGAATGAGAGCAGGTTGGTTTGGGGCCAGAGAAAACATACCTACACATACATACATATGTATTTATGTACGTACTTTGCATATTTGTTATGAGATCAGATATTTGTTTATGTTTTTGCTTGTTTGTTTTGATTCATTTTCGCTTCGTTGGGTGAAGAGGCGGGAAGACAAATTTGTATGTTTCAATATTTTGGCAACGTTTGTAGCAACAAACATTTGTATTCATTTACAAAAACACACACACATAGCGCCATTACATGCATATGGATGTGAATGCTTAAAATAATTATAAAAACAAATTATAAAATTAATAAATATCACATAAAAAAACATGTTTCCTCTTTTTATTGATTTGTAGAATAAAATTGATTTGAACGAATAGATTTGTTTGAAAAACAATAAAGTTTGCTATTTAAGCCATATTGATATAAACTCATATTGGAGCGGTTTATTCTTTTGTTGAGAAAAAAAGCTTTGCAGTTGGGTTAGCACCAGTGTGGCCATGACTGTTGTTTCAGTGTTGTTTCTATTGCGTAGCCGAACGCAGCTCTAGAACAGGAGTTCGGGATTTGAAAACCTACAAGTTATTTACACTGACAAAATACATATGATGGAGCTCTTTTACACTTTGGCAATTGAAAGACAGACACGTTTTTGGATTCTATTTTGACCTGTCCAAAGCTTACACAGATGGAAAATTAATAGCCGCCAGGCAGATAGCTGTGCTATCATTCTCGGCGATTAAAGCAGCAAAAAATTATATGCAAATTTCCCCTCTTGTGGCAGAACTGATTATTTAAATAGTTGAATATACTGATAACGACGAAAAAAAGAAACACTCAATATCAATAAATTTCTTCGTATCCATTTTATGTCGGGCGTAAAAATATCGTCATATTTCTCAAAACAAATTTAAATTGACGAATCGAAAAACGAAAACCAGAAGCAAGTTCCGAAATCTCCGCATCTGGCAACACCACTTAAGTTCGTTAACGAATCTTAAGCTCTCTGTTATATAAAATGTTTGTTGACGTTCTAACCTGCGCTTAATTTAGCTTTGAATTTGAAAAAATAAAGAAGTGCGGAAATGTTGTTGCCGTTGAGCATTTTATTAATTAGTTTCGTTACTTCGCTTGCTGTGTACTTGTACAACAATTACACTTATTGGCAAAAGCGTGGGGTTTGTTGCGAAACGCCTTTGCCGCTTTTCGGAAATTTTTTGGGTATCGGCAGGACACTTCATTTTAAGGATATCAATCGGCGTCTCTACAATAAATTCAAAACTCAAGCACCATTTTGCGGATATTATTTATTTTTGACTAAAGGAGCGCTGATTATTGATTTGGATCTAATAAAAAATGTACTGCTTAAAGATTTTGACAACTTCCATGACAGTGCTTTGTTCAAAAATGTAGATGATCCTTTAACCGGGCATTTGGTGAACCTGGAGGGCGAGCAGTGGAAAGCAATGAGAACCAAATTAACTCCAGTTTTCACTTCAGCCAGAATGAAGTACATGTTCCATACTGTGGTGGAAGTAGGTGTGAATTTAGCTGAGGCCTTTAAACAGGCGGTTCAAGAATCATCCGAATCTCAAATGGAAATAAAAGAGTTTTGTGCCCGTTTTACCACCGATGTTATTGGCACATGTGCTTTTGGTATTGAGTGCAATAGTCTGCAAGACCCCAACTCTGAGTTTCGCAGAAATGCTAAGTCCATATTCACCGATCCCCGCCACTCGCCATTAGTGCAGTTCTTTATAATAACCAACCCCAAGTTGGCTCAAAAACTAAACCTTAAGATTTTCAAAGATCAGGTGACTGAGTTTTTTGTGAATATTGTTAGACAAACAGTAGATTATCGCTTGGAAAACAATATCAAACGTAACGATTTCATGGACTCGATAATCGGAATGAGGGCTAAAAACGAAGAAGCCGTTAAAGCTGCTAACGGCATTGATCTATCGCAGGGTTTGACCATTGAACAAATGGCTGCCCAAACATTTTTATTTTTCCTGGCAGGATATGAATCTTCATCGAGTACCATGTCGTTCTGTCTATACGAGCTAAGCCGCAATCCCGACATACAAGAAAAACTGAGAGAAGAAATCTTAGACACCCTCGGTCAGTCGGAGGGAGAATTCACTTATGAAGGCATGAATTCCATGATGTATTTGGAACAAGTGGTAGCAGGTTTGTATGAAAATGCATACACATGTGTATAATAGAATTAGAGAGATAATCTTGTTGCTTATTATCTCTTCAGAAACTATGCGCATGTATCCTGTTCTACCGAATTTAATACGTAAAACCAAAAATGATTACCTTGTGCCGAACACTTCTTATGTCATTCAAAATGGTATAACTGTGGCCATACCAGTGGAAGCCATTCACTACGATCCTGATCTGTATCCCAATCCAAACAAGTTCGATCCTTCACGTTTTCAGCCGGAGGAAATCGATAAACGACATCCTTGCGCCTATTTGCCATTTGGATATGGGCCTCGCAATTGCCTCGGCACCCGTTTTGGCAAAATGCAAACGAAAATTGGTCTGATCTGCTTGCTGCAACGTTACCGTTTTGAGTGCTGCTCGAAAACCGAAATACCTGTGGAATTTGATAAAAAGAACTATTTCGTGTCCGCTAAAAATGGAATACATTTGAAAGTTGTACCGCTAGAACATAAATAGATAATTATATGGATTAAGCAGAAGACAAAAAACTTGTAGCAAAATCATATTATTATCCATATTTTCTAGAATTAAACAATGTTTCGTCGAGGGGTGACAGACGCAACCAAATATATTTACGTTTATCACGTAAAACAAACTACGTTTCTTATTCCGTTTCCTGGTTGTTCTTGTTGATTTGAAAACACAAATTTTGTGCGTAAGTTTGCTGTTTAAGCCATGAGCACATAAATTCATGTTGGAGCTGTTGGTTACGAAAAAAAAAGCTTTTTTATACGAGAGAAAACACTTGGGGTCCATCAAGGTCGAAGAGCAAACATACTTACATATGACTAGATTTGTATATACTTATTGTGAGATTTGCTTATGTTTTGGTTTGTTTGTTTTGATTAATTTTCTTTTGTTTGGGTAAAGCAGCGGGAGAAAACTTTGAGTTTTTTAATGTTTTGGTAATGTTTGTACCAACATATGTTTTCGTAAGTACAAACGCTCATTCCTACATACTAATATTCACTAATACGTGCTTGAAAATAATAAACTCAAATTATAATAAAATAAAACGAAATAAATTTATTAATTATATATGTATTTGGCATATTAGAGAATCGGATTATTATAAAATATACAACGAAATAAAATTTAAGAAAATAATAAAATAAACCATAAAATTTGTATGGTTTATTTTGCTGTACAAGCCATTGATAACAACAGGACAAATGTATTAATTCAGGTCCAAAAAAGAACCTTTTCAAAAAGTATTTGCTGTATTCTTCAGCTGTCTATATGCCGACGACATTTCGTTGAAACGAAATGTCGTCTGCTGAAGAATACAGCAAATATTTTTTGAAAAGGTTCATTTTTGGACCTGAACTAATACATTTCAATTGGCTCTTAAGGCAAATAAATAATTAAGTTCAAACATGATAAATGTTTAATTGAAATAAAATGAAATTAAGTAGATTTTTGCAGTCGCAAATTTTCCGCTTAATTCGGGGCGATTCCGGGTAAAGTTTGAGAAAAACGAAATATTTTCTATGTAGTTGCGGCTGCAGAAAAATTCAAAGAAAAAACCACATTTTGTTTTTAATCTTTATTTATTTCCTTTTTGAACGATTTACTTAACATCTACACTTGATAAAATTTTGTTGAGATATACTTCGAGCTCTATAAGAAATCATGTTTTGCTTTGGTTTTTAATTTTTTCGTACTCAGTTTGACGTACATATGTATATATGTTCCCACAAAATTTTGTCCGGTGCGGACGTTGAGTTAATGTTAAAATTTAACTTACTTAAAATGAAAAAATAAAAAGGCGTAACGGCGTTTAGGAGCAAGATTATGCATGCACGATGTTCATTAGTGGAACTTCAGATATGTGCCATCTTCATTATGATTTTCTGGAATTTTCTCTCCTAATTTAAACTACAGTCCCGATTTTAAAAAGCAATTCAATTAAATTTTTCACTATCTTAAACAGAGAACGTACTTTTCAGCTTTGCGATGCAGCTGTCCACTGCTCCAACATCTTATTAGCTCTGCTTCAATGGAATAGACATACTTTTTCCAACACTTTAGATTTTCTAAATAAAGAATGTAACTTTCGAAGACACACTTCGGCAACAAAAATGTAATCCACTTCAAGTAAAGTCCAAGATTTCTGCTTGATGCTCACATTCTGACTTAATAATCCATTCCTTCACAGTAGTAGACCTAAATTATGTCTAAAGATTAAAAATTAAGAAACAAAAACTCTAACAAAAATGCAGAATAAAAAGATTCAAAGTCCCTCTTTTTGCTGAAATTTAAAGTTTCCCTATAAAACATGAAATAATCAATGTGTGTGAAGATTAATGCGTATTAAGTTCCGGGACTCAAACCACAATTTTTAGCAAAGCCACATTTTAAGGCTAGCAGACCACTGTTAACGAGTCAACAGAGCTATTTTTAAAACAGATGACAATTGTGGAGAAGATGAGTGGGTTTTATGGAAAAATTAGGAGTTCTGCAAAGTACTGACCATATGGAAATGGTGGTCTGGAGGGTTGGCTATGACCTCTGGTATCTGGGATATGAGAGACACCATTCGGAGATTGAGGGCATTCAACTCAGTTGTAGCTTTTTGTGTCTGTGTTTACTATTTAGAGACCTCTATCCGAAATTCGCGGCTTTTTCACGAAGCATGAAAACAACAGAACAAACAATATTCAGAGTTTTCAGTGCCTGTTATTATTATTCAGTGGCTTTTATCAGAAATTCGGAGTTTATCCAAAAATCATCAAGATCACATTAGAAACAAATTTCGAAAATGATTTATCTTTTGAAACATGACTTCAAGTCGAGCAACAGCCTTCATGAAATTTAATGTCCCTAATGACTTTTATCCGAAATGTAAAATTTCTCCACGAAACATAAAATTAACATGAAAAAAAGCAGGATTTCGGAAAGCTCTTGTCATTGCAGCTCCAAAAAAATTCTAAACAAATCCGTTTGCATTCATAGAAGTGTATATATATATATTTCTTAGTATTCTAATTTCTCGAGCTTTAGGTCACTTGTTTCTTACAAAATATTTATTAAATTCAATATTTCGATATCTCCATGGATATCTTCTTCAGGAATGTATGTAGATTTTTATAATAACAATTTAAATTTTTAAATTGTTATTATAAAAATCTACATACATTCCTGAAGAAGATATCCATGGAGATATCGAAATATTGAATTTAATAAATATTTTGTAAGAAACAAGTGACCTAAAGCTCGAGAAATTAGAATACTAAACAACAAAGGTCGAAAAATCAGCATCAAGAATATATATATTTCTTTTATTTACCGAGCATAGTAACGAAGACCTTGAGCCCGTTGCAGCGAAACAGACTAGAGTCAAAGGGAATGGAACACTCAACCCACAGACTGATAGCCTTGCACACTGCCACTTGCCGATAGTGGCTTCTGCCACCTGCTTTGCCAGTTAATCCACTACAAAAAGTTTTTTCTTTTTTGAACTACATACTAGTCGATTTGCTCGAGTTTTAAGTAGACGGCATTAAGTGGCACAAGTGACAAAGACTTGGGACTAAATTTCAAAGACATTTCGGTCTTGGTACAGATAGTAAAACGAAACTGTTTAACTAAATTAGCCAAACACAAGAGAGATTGCATTTTACCAAAACGTTCACCGAAACAGCGACGAGGGCCATCCCCAAAAGGCAAGTACACATAAGGCTCGCGCAGTCTGGCCACCTCCGCATCAAAACGTTCGGGATCGAATTTCTCTGGCTGGGCATAGTATTCGGAATCACGGTGTAGTCCCAACAATGGTATTACAACTCGCATGCCTTTTTCAATCACATACTTGGGGTTGCCGGGAACAACATAATCGTGCAACGCCTGGCGATTAATAACAGGCATTACAGGATATTTGCGCAAAGTTTCTACAATAGATTTTGGTGCTCATAATAATAATGTTTGATATTATTACAGTGTCTTTAAGTTTTACCTGCTACAACTTGCTCCATGTAGTGCATATCTTTGACGCTCTGGTATGATATGTGGCCGTCTTCACTGCCCTCCAAAACATTAAGAATTTCCTGTCTCAAGCGTTCTTGTATTTCTGCATTCTGAGCCAATTCAAATAGTGCAAAAGTGACAAGTGAGGTGGAAGTTTCGAAACCCTCCATAAAGAAAACAAACGCTTGAGCACAAACATGCTCCACATTTATGTCACCCAGGCCTGGCTTATCTAGAGCCTGCTGCTTTAGTTCGAGCAAAGTGTTTAGCAAATCGTTTCTTTGTATGTGATGTGCTTCCCTGTACGCGATGGTGTCTTGCAAGGTCTTCATAAAGAACTGATGCACATCTTCGTGTATAATGCGCATGCCCAACAAATGGGCCAGTTTGGGAAAACCTTCTATTAAGGCCATTACCAGGGCATTGTGTCTGGTTTGCATCAACGACTTTTCAGCCATTTGAGGAAACTCCGAGTCAGCGTTAAGCAAACTATTGCACTCAATGCCCAAAAAGCAACTGCTTACATTGTCAATGGTGAAACGTGTCAGCATGTGTTGTATATTCACAACAGGGTCGGACCTAATTTTTTCACTTATCACCTGGTTTAGTTGAAGTGAAGTCTTCAAGAGCGTAGGAATCATGCTTTTCAACTTACTGCAGGTAAAAGTAGGGGTCAATTTGTGCCTGAGGTTTTTCCATTTATCGCCATTCAACATAAACAGATGCCCCGTCAGGGGATCACTTTTCTCATTAAAGTAGAGGCCACGATCGGTGAAATTGTGAAATTCCTTTATCAGCACATCTTTAATAAGATTTTTATCCAAAAGTACTACAGCCGGGCGTTGCGCTAAAAATATGCCAGCAAAGGGACCTGATCCCTTGAATTTCTTATAATATTGTGCCACTATTTCACCAAATTGTCGCGTGGAACGCAAACCTTTTAAATTACCCATTATGACATGGGGCTCTTCATGCGGTATACCTTGATCTTTCCAATAATGTAAAGTACGTTGAATATAAAATAAAAACACTAATGTTAATGCAATCATTAAATAAACTAAAACCGGCGTTACTTCCATCACGAAAAAAATATGTTTTTTGTATTGTTTACAGTTGATTAATTGAGTTTAAAATGTTTTGAAGAGCACAATTTACTGATCTTTTATATAAAAATTTTGTTTTTATTGTTTTGCGCTTAACTCACAAGCCGTTCGCGGTTTTATATTTTTTACTACAAGTTTGAAATTACTTTGCTTGTGAGCGATGTGCACGCTACAAGCGGTTGCATTCGCTAAGTAGACGATTTTGAAGATTTTTGGCAACAGGTGTCGTTAACAAAACTTTTTTATACATTTTTTACACAAAAGTGTAAAAAAGAAGTGCCTATTGAAACTGGGGTTTCATACCAACATTCTTTTTAGCAGACTTTTTTTTGTTGGAAGATCATTCGACTTAAAACTGCTCAAACTGTCATGTATCGATGACAAAAGTTTTCAATGAGGAATAACTTCTTCATAAGCTTGCTATGGTAAATTTACCAGTTCCGGGAATTTTTATAAGCAATTTGCTAATCATCTTATCGCTGTTGAAAATTTGCTAGAAAATTTTTTATCGGTTTATAACATTTTCGATTACGAAATTTGCTATATAAAATTTCCGGGAATTTTTATAAGCAATTTGCGAAATTTGCCATATAAAATTTATTGTTTATGAAATGGTTGTCTATAGAAAATTTAACGAGTTAAATGAAATTTTCTGGCTATAAAAATTTATTGAATATAAATTCTAGTCTATAGAAAATTTATCGATTATTATGATTATTTGGGACCAATTATGCATCTCGACTAAGAAAATCTTTTGTGCAGAAATTAATATATGGACTGCATTATTTTACTATATTAAATTTCCTTTAACAAATTTCCCAAAGAAAGGTTTTTTTTTTTATTAAAAGCAATTTTATCGGAAAATGTATCCAGAGCCAAATTTTCCAATGGTTGATTTTTCGATAATATAACATTTTTGATTGTAAACTTATCAATTACAAGAAGGTGTTGTAGTAAACTCACGTCTCTTATCAAACTCTCTAACGATTGCAAAAATTTCACACAACGTTTTCCGATTACAAAATTTATTGTCAACATAACTTTTTTAATGGAAATTCAAGGCTGCGTAAATTTTTCTATAAAAATATTTGCAGATTAGAAAAATATAATAAATACAACATCCGAAAAATGTTCAGTAAAAAATATGCCGATTGCAAAAGATTTTGTTAATATTTTTTTTGCTTATAAAATCTTTTATACAAAATATATCTGTTGCGAAATTTGTTATATAAAACTTCTTGCTTAGGAAATTCTTTTTAAAGGGAAGTTTTAAGGCTGCACAAATTCTTCAGCGGAACATTTGCCAAATAGAGAAACATTCCTTAACAATTTAGCGAGTAAAAAGTGCTTAATAGAACATGTGTCCTTTACAAAGATTTTCCATGTAAAATGGATGTTATATGAAAAATTTTATTAAATTTTAATAGCAAAAATTTTTTTATGGAAATTTTATCAACTACTAGAACTTTTAAGAGAATTTTTCCTAAGAAAAATATGAAAAAAAAAATAAACATTCAAACCAGTCCAAGAGGCTGCAACGTATAAAATAACAGGTTGCTCGACGTTATTGTAACTTTCCAAAGGCGAAATAATTTTTGAGACCGGTTAGTAGGGTAAAAAGTTTTTCTTGCCAACCTTAACTTTTCAAATTGGTTAAGAGTAAAAATACAGACGTATTTTCTCAGTGTTGGAGAGCATTTTGCCTTAAATCTTAACTGATAATTTTTGTATACTTTTGAATCGCCACTTTGTTGTTGTTTTTGAATTTAGAAGAGTGGAAGTAGTGCATTGACACACACAAGCAATTATGAGTGTAAATTTCAAAAGTCATATCAATTTTGTCAAGTCATTTCAGCAATTTTGCCAAGTCACAATGATATTGTTACATTTTCATCGAACACATGTTTAAATTTTTGTTTGTGTTTACTCAATAATGCTAATAAAGAGCTGTTTCTCAGTAATAAATCCAAACAAATAATTTCAATAAATTTTAGCACATACAAATTTTATAATTTTATATACATATGTATGTATGTAAAAGTAATAATTTGGATTTCTATCTTCATTTTTCGAACTTTACTACAATAAAATTATGTTATTGATGGAATTTTGACCTCGAGGACATTTTATTTTCAATATTTTTTTATATTCAATATTTCTATAACCTTCATTTTATTTTCAATATTTCTATAACGAAAACAGTTTCCTGACTTTGGATATATTCGCCAGAAATATAGAAATTGTTTTTGTTTTTAAACAATTTCCTGACGTTTATTCCTCCAAAGGCGTATCGAAATGTTGGAAATAAAAAGGAGTTTAAATAACTAGTAAAGTTACATACAGTTTTACTATTTTACACCGGTATTCATAAAAAATAAAACATTGTTGAAACACATTTTACAACAAATTTTTCATATAAAATTTTTTCTAAAATGTATTTGAGCAACGTTTTATTTTTTATGAACACCGGTGTTAATCTTTAATAAAAAATTAGAATTTAATAGTTAAAGGCTGAAAAAAGTATTGACTTTTTTTTATTGAGCCTACGAAATACGCAAGAATTGGAATTTTTCGAATGTTTTTCATGTGCCACAATTATGAATTGAATTTAAACTTTTTGGTAGTCAAATAAACTCACGTAGATGCAATCACTTCACTACAGAACTGTTTGAATAAAAATTTCAACGAATGTATGTAAGGCTTGCAAATTGAGCGGCGTCTAAATTTGCTGGGCGCAGGACTCTGCTATTCCAGTATCTTCAACTCCATAATTGTTTTTTCCTCTCTTTGGTTTTTGTTTATGATCTTGATAGATAAGAACTCTGTTGTAAAATGAATGCATGAATGTAGAATTTTGTGTGAATTTTAATTGCCAAATCATTGTTTGTATTTTTATTGGCAAAGATTTTGTTTATCGCGACGGGTAATAACTGTTGTGCTCGCTAGCATCTTATTTTATTTAGATAACTTATACTACATATATGTATGTATGAACGTGTGCGTCTATGCATGTGTGTATGTTTATCGTAAGTAAAAAATGCTTTCAGTATCATTTGACTGGTTAAAAATATGCTTATGAAATAATTTAAAAGTATTAGCACAAAGCTGTTAGCTATCATTTTCATTTGTTATAAAAACTAAATTATTGAAGGGTAAAATTTTTAAATTGAAAATATTTTTTGATTGAATACACATATGTAACTACATTAAATGGTCCTTCAAGTACAGGCAGACATGCTGCGCTGATATACATACATACATGTGTATATAATGAAGCAGCTAAAATTTTACAATTGTTTTCCTAAAAGTTTTATTAATGTCAATAATTAAGCAGCTTTGAAACAGCTAGTTGTTCCCCAGCTCAAGGTCTTTAATATTTCCTTTATCTTGTTTAATCAATATCTATAGTACAATTAACTTTATTGGGCATGAGTTCATTCTACTACTACGTAGTAAACAATAAATATAGAAGAAAAGTTTGAATAAAGAAAATTAATGAATATATTATTGCTGCCAGGCTTACGATGTCACTCGATATCGCTCGCTCGCTTAGTTACCTGCAAGACAATAACAAATTAAATTTTTTCTCTACGTTAATCTAAAAATTTTGTTGTTCATAGCTGTTGTATAGGTGGCTTACGTTATTGGAGTAGAATATGAATCATATTTTGCCTTGTAGGCTTGATTCTTAAATTGAATTAATAAGAAAAAAATAAATAAAAATAAAATAAATATTCAAGGCTCTGTTGTTGCTTTCAGTATGTTTCTGTAACCGAACGATATCCAGTTACATCGCTGAGCTGCCACTTTTAAAAAGTAGCTGGACTAGGCGCTAAGATTGAGAGCAACAGACACAAAAATCAATTGGATGTTGGTCAGAGAATATAAAATATATACCAATAAGCCGAAAAGCACAGTGATAATTTTCCTTCTTCTATAAAGATGTTGATCAATACAATTTCCCCATAAAAATCTTTTTCAATTTTTAAGAAATAAATCGAACTTAAGAACGATAAAGTATTTTACTATTCTAATTGCCAATTTTTCATATATATTATTTATAAAAGGCACAACAAAGTAAGTGAACTTCAAAACTTATTAGCTGAGGGACAAATTCGCCGCCACTGAACTCGTCCGATGAGCTTCAAACCCTGCATTATGGCAAACAGACCTTATTTTAGCAGAACTTTTTATGATTACTAAGCAGGAAGGAATCGTTCGAAAGGAATGTCCACAAACACTATTCCCTCTTTAATCCTCACGAAAACTCGGTTTCCTGTCCCCCACAAATTACGTGGCGGCGATGCTTAAGACAAAAATTTGCAGTTGAGAAATTTTCGAACACACATGAAAAAAGAGTTTTATAGAGGAGCTGCTGCCTCAATCTGAACTGCGCTGAAATTCTCCTGCTGCCAAATATGTACATACTGCCAATTTTAAAGCAACAAAACAAGAAAACCTCATCATTTCTCTATTTATTTAAAACAAAATAAAATTGCCTGCCCGTTTTTCTAACTGCTAACAAAGTTTTCTTTCGCATACATATGTACATGTATGGAAAACAAAAAAAAATCCAAAAAAAAGAATGCGAATGTAAATTTCATTCGCACTTACGAGAGAGAGAAAAAACAGAGAGTTATTCTTTATTACTTTCGTTTACACTTTTTGTATTTTTAGATAAATGCCATTTTTACAGCTCAAAAGAAATGACTTTTTGTCCCAAATCAAAGGAATTTCAGTTTTCTCACATACGGAGAACTGGAAATGGCGCAGCAAATACGCCAGACCAACACGAGTTTGCATGAGACCGAAACGCATACCAATACAATTTCGGGGCCCATCGCCGAAAGCCAACCATTCAATGGAATCACGTCGTTCAACATTTGAGGCATCGAAACGATTGGGATCGAAGATTTCCGGTTCGGGATACAAATCGGGATCATGATGTATCGCATAAGCAGGTATAATGACAGGCATGTCTTTCTTTATAACGTATTTGGGATAGCCGGGTACAACGTAGTCCGCCAAAGCCTGCCGATTCAACTGGGAGACAATTGTGTACTTGCGCAAAGTTTCTTTAAAAAATATTTGAATTTGTTTTGTTCCTTTGTAAAGTTTACCATAAATTAAAACTCACCCGAAATCACTTGACCCATATACTGCAGATTATGCAGGGCTTCATAAGTGATGTGACCCTGGTGATCAAAAGCTTCATTGATTTCCAGGCGCATTTTGTGCTGTATTTCTTGATGCTGAGCCAGCTCGTAGAGACAAAAGCCCATTGTGGAGGAGGAAGTTTCAAAGCCTCCCAAGAAGAACACAAATGCCTGGGCTGCCATTTCTTCGATGCTCAATTTCACTGCTTGCTGTCCGCCTTTGCCATTTTTCAGGTCGATTAGAATGCTCAAGAAATCATTGGCTTGCACATTGTTGGCCTCCCGATAGGCCACAGTTTCCCTGACAATGCGCAAAAAGAAATCTGTTATTTCGTCAGGCAACATTTTCATGTGCAACTTTCTGGCCAAATCAGGGAATCCCTGTACAAAGCTGCTCAGTATTTTGCCATGTCTTCTTTTCGTTAGAGAGAGCTTTCCCATTACACGAAATTCGGCATTCGGGTCCTGCAGACTGTTGCAGTTAATGCCAAAGGCACAGCTGCCTATTATGTCGGTGGTAAAACGGGCCAGTAACTCCTTTATTTCCACTACCTTATTCCCCTGACTCACATGCTCCAGCACCTGGACAAACTGCTCTGCTGCTTGTAAAATACTGGGGTACATAAATTTCATTTTGCCCGACGTAAAAGTGGGTGACAACTTTTGTCTTAATATCTTCCACTTTGCGCCATCCAACAAAAACAAGTGCCCAGTCAGGGGATCATCTTTTTCGTTGTGAAACATGCCACGATTGGTGAAGTTATTGAAATCTTTTATTAAAATACTTTTCATTAGCTCCAAATCCAAGACTACAACAGCGGGTCTTTGAAAGAAATAAAAACCACAAAATGGCCCAGAGCCCTTAAATGTTTCATAAGTTTTGCGTATGCATTCGGCAGTGCTGATCTTGCTATGCAGGCCCTGGAAATTGCCCACCAGTAAACTGGGCTTATTGTGCGGTATGCCCTGCTCCTGCCAGTAGCTCAAACGCTTTTTAATACAAAAAACAACCACAGAAACCAAGATTATAAGTAAATACAATAATATCGTTGAAAAAAACATTTTTATTTTCAATTAATTTTCTCCCTGTAACTGACTGTTCACTTAAGAAGCTTTTCATAAACTGAACTGCTTGAGTGAACTTTCAGGCAAGTAGATT
Source organism: Sturmia bella (assembly GCA_963662145.1). Lineage (NCBI taxonomy): Eukaryota > Metazoa > Arthropoda > Insecta > Diptera > Tachinidae > Sturmia > Sturmia bella. Next base: position 66,416,052 of record OY759172.1, on the reverse strand, counting down.
TTTTAATGAAACAACTTTAATAAGAATCTGCTGCAGCAAGAGCTACTTACTGGATTGTACAATTGCTGTTATCAGTTGTAATCTTAAAAAAACAGTTACGTTAATGTCTGTTGTTTATCTATTTAATGCACAATGGGCCTGCCCAATAAGTTTTTTTGTCAAAAGCAGATATAAATTATTATTTTTTATATACAACGACTCCAGACGGCAAGTAAGTTTCTAGAGATTTTTTTGGTCTATTCTTTTTTATTTTGATATTTTCCACTTTATAAATTAAGTTTAAGGGCTAAAGCTCAATTTATAAACTTTTTCTTAATAGAACTTTTCAAAAATAATTTTCTTGCAAGCAAACACGAATTTTTGATTTTTATTGTTGTTGCTTGCAAAACAAATTTCAAGCGAGAAAATTGGTGTATATTTTGGAGCAAGCGGCCCAAGTGAAATAGTGAAACAAATATAAACAGAAGTAAATAAAAATCGTAATAATTGTCGATATTTGAAAAATAAAGTGTTGATATAAAGAATACTAAAAAAATTCAGGCAACCACGAAACTGATTTATACAGCAAGGGTTCCGTACAGATGCAGGGTGATGCAGGGTGAGCCTTGTTTTGTTAAAAAAATTTTTTTTTTTTTTATATTATTTATGCAGGTTCAGTAATACAAAAAGCTTTTCTAAGCCAATAAATATACATAGCAAAGATTTTATTTAACAAAAAGAGGACTAATAAAATGTATAGATTATAAATTTCAATAAATGAATATAATATAAATTGTTTTCAAATAACAAATCGAGGAATTCTCAAACTATGCCTGCCCAGCCAGTTAATTAACATAATTTAACAACTAATAACAGTACCGAAATTTTAGTTTTACTGTGCAAATTTCAATATTCTATCTCTTACGGTTCGAAAGTTACAGCTAATTTTTGAACTAAAGGGTATCTATCCCCTTTTGAATTGAGCACTATTTAAGTTTGAACTTTTAGGTTTTTGTTGTTCTAGAGGCAGGGCTACTATATGTACTATACGAATTTCAAGATTCCATCTCTTATGGTGGAAAATTTGGTGCTAATTTTCGAACGAAAGGGTGCTCCTTTTGCACTGGGCACTATTTTAGCTATTTTTTATTTGCGGTACTTGTTTGTGTTAGCGGTCTGATATACTGAGCAAAATTCTATCTCATGCGACTCAAAACCTAAAGTTATTTTTCAGTTTCTTGTATAAAGGCAGCCTTTATTTTTTTTTACTCTCAAGGCAACAATATTACAAAATTTTTCAATATTATTGTCCTGCAGAAGCTATCCAAAGAAGAGTGAAATATCGAAAAAAAAAAAAAATTCGAATATATATAATTTCTTTGTAGACTAGATGTCAAAGAAAAAAAATCAAAGCAATAAAAATAGAAGCCAATAAAATTCAAACAAATGCTCCCGTAAAATTTGCTTTATGTCACGATACATAATTTCTCATACTAGAAATAGTGATTTTGCATATGTGCCAATGAAAATATTTAATTACAATTTAAAAATATATGTTCTAAATACATATATTATATTCAATATAATATTATATTCGATATAATATTATATTCAATATAATAAGTGTATTATAATATTGTTTCAAATAAAATGATTTTCTTTTTAAAGCCTACAAGTTTCCCGAAAACTTTCAAAAGAAAAATCAGTAATTGGTTTTTAGTTGACTTATCTCACATGCAGCAACACAAATGTCAAAGAGTAGCGTTGAAATGAGGAGTTTAAAGCCTGCGTAATAAGCATCACTTGACTTTTTTACACATATTTATTTTAATAACAAATATTTCACCTTTTTTTTCTCATAAACTCTGCTTTTTTCTAATCGCCAGAAATGGCTCTTCACTTTAAATATATTTCTTTAAATATATTTGTTATATTTCATTTATTTTTTAACATATTTATTTTCAACACTAAGAATCACCTTTTATTTTTTATTATACATTTATATTATATTATGACATATTTACTAGATATACATATATTTTCTTTATACAAATTTTAAGCTTTCTATATTTTTTTTATTCATTTATTCATTCACTTTTTATTATATATTTTATTTCTTAATATTTGATTTTAATTTAAATTACTTTTAAATAAACATATTTTTTTCCATTTATATTTACTTAAATCAAGAATATTGCTCTGCTTTCTTATTACATATTTTAGTTATTGCTTTTTTATCACTATTTTATTATTTCACATAAATATTTATTTTAATTTATTAACGGCCGCAATGATACGAATCATTTGAGCGCTCGACGATTTTTTTCCAACGACAATAAATGGAGCAGCGCGAAGTCTTCCGGTACACAAAAATTAAAATTTGTTCTATTTCCATGCTATTAATTATTATAATATCGCATATTTTAAATACAAAGCCTAGAAATCGAATTAAATTGTTTAAAATTTATTAAAAATTATGGCTTGAATTATTTTTATTAAAGCAGCCTCTCGTGGCACTGAAAACTTTTTGAAACAAAATGTCTTGGAGACCTTCCCAAGCAAAAGATTTCTCACACTATGGGTGGCCCATAGCGCCAGGTGTATAAACAAAATAAGCAACAAATACATAGCATTTACTTGTTAAATTCATTCGATCACAAATGGTGGAATTCGGTTCGAGTACAATTTTTACCCAGTGAAATTTATAATGAAGAAATAATTGATTTTAAATAAATTGGCGCTCTTAAAACGTAATAGCTATGGCACTTCTTGGTCCAAAATAGTATCAGAAAGTTTGAATATAATTTTTTATGCATGTAAAACATTTCCCCCTAATTAAACATTTACCTGACTTTTAAATGTAAAGTAAAGAAATTAAATAGTTATTTAAATTATGTGACTGATTAGCAGTAAAGTAACAAATTCCAGCTCAAAAGTGACTCTGCTCAATATTGAAATGTCTGATTAATCGAAAATATAAAACTGTTTTTGAACCCAATAAAAATAGTTTATATCAAAACTATGCAAATAATGATTTAAAAAGAGTGTACTTTGTTTTATTATACCCTTCACATAAATGTGTAAGGGTATATATAAGTTTGTGATTCCGTTTGTAACGCATTGAAATATCCATCTAAGACCCCATAAAGTATATATATTCTGGATCAGCATCAATAGCGATTACGATTGAGCGATGTCCGTCTGTCCGTCTGTCCGTCTGTCCGTCTGTCCGTCTGTCCGTCTGTCCGTCGGTCCGTCTGTCCGTCTGTCCGTCTGTCCGTCTGTCCGTCTGTAGTCGTTGAAATACCGTTTCTGAGAAAACGGTTTGAGATAGAAACCTCATTCTTTCGCTAAAACGTGTGAAACCTCGGTAGTGGGTCTGCTATTGAAATTCAGTAAGATAGGTCCGCGGATAGCCGAGATATATTCAAAAAACCGGGTTTTGAGGGATATTTTGTGTAATTTTTGTATTCAGATTTTTGAAAAAAATTTTTTCTTAAAAACTAAACCATATCATTTTTAGTGCTCATTAAATCCTAGAAATGAAGGAATTTTTGAAATCGGCCCATATATATCCGAGATATAGCGTCTCCCGATTTTTAAAGAAATCGGCTTTATTAGCCAAATAAGACAACTTTTGGCACCGAAGATCAATCAAGATGGTATATATAGGCTATTTAGAGGCAAAAGTGGAAAATTTTTCCACATCGGCCCATATACACTCGAGATATAGTGCCTCCCGTTTTCTCAAGAAGTCGGCTCTAAAAGCCAAATAAAACAACTTTTGGTATCAAAAATCGATTAGAATAGAACATATAAGGTGTTTAAAAGCAAAATTGGAAAATTTTTGAAATCGGTCCATATATATCTGAGATATAACGACTCCTGATTTTTCAAGAAATCCGCTCTTTAAGCCAAACAAAGCAATTTTTGGCACTAAAAATCAATCAGAATAGTACATATAGACTATTTAGAGGCAAACGTGGAAAATTTTGGACATCGGCCCATATACACTCGAGATATAGCGCCTCAAGTTTTCTCAAGAAGTCGGCTCTAAAAGCCAAATAAAACAACTTTTGGTACCAAAAATCGATCAGAATGGTACATATAAGGTGTTTAAAAGCAAAATTTGAAAATGTCTGCAATCGGTCTATATATACCTGAGATATAGCGTCTCCCGATTTTTCAAGAAATCGGCTCTATAAGCTAAATAAAACATTTTTTGGCACCAAAAATCAATCAGAATGATACATATAGGTTAGTCAGAAGCAAAACTGGAAATCTTTTTGTCATCGGCCCATATATGTTCGAGATATAGCGCCTCCCGATATCTCAAGAAGTCGGGCCTGGAAGCTAAACGAAACAGTTTTTTGCACTAAATATTTGTCGGAATGGTACATACAGGCTGTTTAGGGGCAAAATTAGAAAATTTTTGGACATCGGCCCATATGCACCCAACTTTTGGTACCAAAAATCGATCATAATGGTACATACATATGTATATAATATTATATACATATGTATATAATATTTGCGATCATGTATGAATGTATGTATGTATGTATGTATGTATGTATGTATGTATGTATGTATGTATGTATGTATGTATGTGTGTAGATACGTTTGTATGTATGTAGGTATGTATGTATCTACATATGTATGTATGCATGCAAGTATGTTAGCATAAACAATTTTTTTGCTTTGGTGTAAAAATGTGTATGTATGTACATACATATGTATACACGAGCTTGAAAATGAAAGTGATATAAAGAATTGTTGAAAAAAGGGTACGCAATGAAATTCTTTTAAACAATTGCGTCTTCAAATTCATTCACACAAAAAATCATTTTGGGTTTCCCTACGTACTTACATATGTACATACACACACACATGTGTATGATGATACGCAATAGATCATCAACAACGTGCACAAGAAAAAAATAATTTTGTAAAAGCAAGCAATGTAAATATGTATGTATGTATATATGTATGTATATAATCATTGTTTTATGGAACACACTGAAAATATTCAATAATAAAGAATTTATTTTAGAGTTTTCTATTATAGATACATACATACGTATGCATGTACCCACATACGTAAGTAAATTGAAAAGAAAATCACACTTAATGGCAATGTTTAGCATTATAATTCAAAAATAATGCAATTATATGCAATTTTTTGTTAAATAAATTTTACTATAAAGTTAACTGATAAATAATTAAGAAATACATTTTGCTTTTCTTTATTTCATTGATATTAAAAAGAATTGGTGTCACCCAGTGGTTGAACTTGAGCATATTAGGAATTATTTAAATAAAAGTTTTGCAGCCTGTGTTAAATCCCGGTAGTGGATCTGATATTGAAATTCAGAAAAAATCGGCCCATTTAAAAGCCAAATAAAACAACTTTTATCACCAAAAATCAATCGGAATGTATGTACCATTGTGAAGGGTATTTAAGATTCGGCCCAGCCGAATATAGCACTCTTACTTGTTTTTATAAATAAGTATATTGTGCCCAGCTTAACCATAAAAATCCAAAAAATTTTATTATAATTATATAACCCTTTTTCTAATTTTTAGTATATTAATCACTGTTATTAGTCTGAGTTAACAAGTAAACAGTATAACAAAGAAGTTGATTTCTATATTTTTTCACTTCTATGGAGCACATACATAAATACATATATAGCGACTGCACAAATGCATGCTATATTAATTCTGACTAATATGAACTTCCGTTCTAATTAAAAGACTGCACATTTAAAACAACATCCCCTCGAGGTGGCAGCATTTCCTGTCCTCTCCACCATTCATTCAGTTTATCTGCTACTTTAACTTGCTGCATCTTTACTGCGGATCAGTTTCAATTGTGCGGTCGTTATGTTTAGTCGGTCATTCGCGTTACGGAAAGTTGTACACACACAAAATACACATGGAGAACTGAAACGGTGCAAAATAACAGTAATTAAATACGTGTATTTGAGAAAGAAAGTGATGAAAATGTGTATAAACGTTCGTTTTCAATAATTAAATAGTTTGTTCTTTCGATTTTGTAGGAATAAGTGCATAATTTGATTATTGAAATTTGCAAAATTTTCTACAATGCTAGTGCCGGCATTTTGTTTTGCTTGCAAGGATGTGTGCGCTTCAGTTCTTCTAGATAAACAGCGAGCTTTTGGCACTTGTCAAATTTCAAGCTTAGCTGCGAAAAGCATACGCTAGATGGCAGTAGAATTTATTTTTGCACTAAACTAACTTTTCAAAACAGCTTTTTTCCTGGCTAAAGACTTTGTTGAGATTATTTCCGCTTTTCTTTAATTGGGTGTGTGTCGCGAATAAACTTGACGTCGTTGCCGGGTTTCCGCTTCAAAGAATGCAATTCAAATTGTTACGGTTCATGTCTGTCACAAATGAGTGCTGGCATCGGATAAGAAATGTAAGTGGTTTAAATGTATGGGTATACTACACATGTAATTACATCTTTATATATAAATTGAAAGCTGGAAGATATATTTAAATATGTATGTATGTGAGAAAGTAAAATATGTATGTATGTATATAAAAAAGAGAAAGGCAATGTTTTATCAGTATAATGAAAAATTACAAAATGAAAATTAAATTGTATTATTATTAAAAATAATATTTATTATTAATAAAGGAAAATAAAAGTGAAAGGCAATTTTTAGCAAATGAAATAAATTGGTGAAAAATCAAAAGCTGTGATTTGAGTGCATAAATTTATAGCGAAATAATAATTAATTAAAAGCCTGGTATATAAATCAAAATAATCAATATGTTTAATATTTATAAAAAAGCAAAACCGGGCAATAGTTGTGATGAAATAGATGCGATAAAATATAATATCCGTATATAATAAAAGCGCATAATAAAAATTAAAAATAAAATGTTAGTATATAATATATATTTAATGATAAATGAAGTGCATGAAAACAAAAATTATGTGAAAAAATAATATATTTCTAAAAAGGGCAGTTTAAAATTAAAATAAAAAAGCTGAGAAGTAAAATATATAAATATTGAAAGGCAATTTTTTGTGATATCAGAAAATACATATGTTTATAAAAATATAATAAATGTAAAAAGCAAAAAAGTGAAAAGTTTATTTAAAAAAAAAATATATACATATATAATATGTAATAGGCTTGGCAAAAAGACCAGCGATATGTTTTGATCATTAAAATTTGTATATAGAAATAAATTTAATAAAATAAATATAATATATGCATAATAATAAAAAGTTGCAATAAAAATAATTAGTAAATTTAATAGATGTAACAAAAAAGTGAAGAGTATATTTTTGTTATTAAAATAAATATATTAAAATATAATATATGTATATAATAAAAAGTGGTAATTGAAATTAAAATAATTTTGTTCACAAATGAAATGTGTTAGAAAAAATCTTTGATTAAATAAAAAAATATATAGAAAAAATAGCGGGGAGCACAAAGTTGTTCAAATTAAAAAGCTGATGGTGTCTTCGATTCCAAAGTAATTAACAGGCTTATTTGTATGTGTAGGCACGTACATTATTATTAGTTTTTATTGTGCCACCGAATTTTGGATAATTTTTTGGCTGAGACATATCAAAAATATAATTTTCGAGGTGTCCGGTCAATGTTTTTTTTTGTAGTTTGGTAGCGTCCCTAAGAAATCGTGGCACGGAATCGAAAAAATTATCAGGGACTCCCAGGGCCACTTCTAAATGAAATTACTCCTTAGCTTGATTGGGTAAACCTTCAGCTTTACTTTCTCAAAAAAAAAAAAAAAAAAAAAAAAAAAAATCCTTCTCAATCAAAAGTTCGACAAAACTATTAACAATCATGGAAAAAAATCCTTTTGATTTTTGCTTAAAATTTATTTATACAATTTTTGCCACTTATTGTTTTGTAAGTTTTCATGGAAACAGTAAACGGAAATTAGTTAAATCAGCGATCAATGGTATATTATTTTGTTTAGCAAGAAGTTTTTATTTTTGTATTTAATAAAGCAACCTTTTGGGATTTATTTGCTGGCATAGAAGTTTATGCTTCTGTTGCCAAAATACCCAAAACGTTTCACTTATTATTAAGTTCCTCTCACAGCCCGGTTGCTTTACAGCTTGTTTAACAAATCGCTTTAGCAAATAAAAGTTATGCAAATTTGCAGGTTGTCAACAAATTCATAAAATTTTACCCACTCCTAATTTGGCCCAAGAAACACTTGACTCAAAGCACATGCAGATAAACTTTTTGCTTAAACGAAGAACTTTTTTTTTTTTTTTTATATTTTTGAAGCATTTAAGCCGTTTGTGAAATAAATCCTAAGAGTTTAATCAAAATATTTGCATAACGTAAATTGATAATGTTGTTATAAACTAAAATTTAAATATTTGCTTAATGTGTGTCTCTTATGTGATTAAGACATGCATGTAAATATCTTCACTTGAACTGTTTTTGATGCAAATTTTAAAGTTTATTGAGGTGTTAAATATTTATGCAAAGCATAAAGAGATTTATATGTTAATTCTATTTATTTTGATGTTTTGTTGTATGAGATATGGGACTAAAACTAAATTTTTTAGCATAATTTTTGATGTTGTTATGGCTCTAAAAATGCTGAAGGCTTCAAATAAAGTTCCTTAAGTAAATTAAATGAGGGATTATTGCAGACAGCTCTAGAGATAAATGGTTGGGAGAATGCCATTTACATATCCACGATTAAACCAATTATTTGAGCTCATAAAACTATAGCAAAACTTTTTCATCCTTTAAATTCGAAAGGTTAAAAGTTAAATTCAGTTTAGAACCTAGAAAATCCTTAAGTTATTGCCATTTTATTATCTGGCTTGAAAATGTGCTTGCCAGCATGTGTTACAGAGCTTTAGTTTAGTTTTTTACTGACTCCTGCGTTTTCTTATTTGTAACTGTGATTTATCGACTTTCTTGACAATATTTATTGGCACTATTAAAATGTATACACCTTCTTGTGTAAGCCAGACAACAATATAAAATGTATTTGCTTGTTATATTAAACATATGTATAGTTTACGTGTAGTTATTCGTTGTTTGTTGAACATGTTGAACATGCATTTAACATTTTATGCAAATTTTGTGTGTTTCAGTTTGTTTTCACAACGAACTTATTTAATTTCCCTTTTAAACTTGCCGGGGACTTTATTCCTTTATAGTAAATATTTCTTAAATCATTTGTAAATATTGAAGTTTTTTTCTAAGAAATTGTTGCTGAGACCTGCAACGAGAGTTCATGACACTCATTGTTATGCCAGCCTTGAAAAATATTTGCCAGGCAAAAGGAAATTTCAACTGAAACGGAAGGCAAGCAAAAATTTCTAGCTTTTGTAAAGAAAACAGTATAAATTAGCAAAGTTGTTTGTTGACATAAAAGAATGATTTATATTTAAATGGGAGAGGTATGTTGCAACAGCAAGCCTGCAAGAATGAAAAAAAGGAGTGAAATGCTCAGGAAGACTGTTAATGCAGGGATTGACAGGAGAATGTGATTAAAATAGGTTAAATTCTTTGATGTGAGTGTTCGGCTAGTTTGAATTATAAACAGCAGTGGTATGAAGTGTGTACCACTCACCCTCAGACAAAACAATGGAACCAACTAAAGACTCGTCAGAGCTAGTTCATTACGGCCAGACCGTTTATCATAGACATATTTATATTATTATTATTATTATTATGCCGGGTCGATTTGTATGGTTAGAAGATTGTCGATACTGCTCCAAACATTTTTTGATAGGAAAAAAATTGGCATCCGGTTTTCAGTTTTTTTTGTATTTTTGTATGATACACCTGATAAGTTGTCAGATGCCGGGTTAATGTGTTCGGAAAAAATATTGTGTGCAATAAATTATTCGAGTTGGTCACATGTTTGTCTGCTCTACATGCACTCTGCGGAAAGTTTCTCGAGTCGCCGAAATACGGACCCTCGCAACACATTAATGCCCATAGAGCAGTCAAATGTCTAAGAAACCCCCAACGGTATTGTAGAATTAAAGTTTCAAAAGATTTATTTAATAATAGAATGGGAATTAGTATTGAATTTAATAAAAAGCGTAATAAAAAAGGTACAGTGAATTTATTGTTTGCTTGGTTGATGCGCACAACGTCTTAGCGTTGTGTCTTCGTTGTTGATTCGTGGATGACTGACTAATTTTTACTCTCCCACAGTATTTTTCCCAATATTTTTTCAAATACACCAGCCTCGTACCCTGACTCCTTAGAAGGGCTTCCAAATAAAAATATAAAAAAACACTGAAAATCGGATGACTTGAAATTGAGTTTTTTTAAAATGTCATAGTAGAACCTTTTTGCCAGGCTAAACTCGTCGCTAAATCGACCCACCCTAATATCTGTGTATTTACAGGGTTTTAGTGCTCTAAAACCACGTGTAATAAAAATAGTTTTACTTCAACAAAATAAAATTGAATATGGAAAACTAGTTTCTATGTAACACTTTATGTTTTATAACATTAAAAAAAAATAAAAATCTTTTTGATGCAGTATCTTTTTCGATATTACATGATTTTGAGCAGCATGATTTTCAGAACATTTGAAATCCGTTTGCAGAAACTTTGGTATGAAGTTTTTTGAATTTTGAAACATTTCAAATTTATTTCAAGTTTCATAAATGGGTGGGTCCACTGCATACAGCTCACAGAAATCGTGAGCAGGAGTTTTTGTTTTTGTAGTGCAGTGAGGTTGTAATTTTTCCACTCTTTCGCTTATTAAATGAAAAGTTACCTAGCGTCTATAACTGGCAAAATTTCGCTGAGACGTAACGTAATTTGCTGTTTTAGAAAAAATGACAAAACCAAAGACGAGGTTTGCCGCAACAAAACAAAATTTTGTCAGGTGTAGACATTAAGTTACTTATTTTAAAATTTCGAAATACAATCATTTCATTTCATTTCATTTCATTTCATTTCATTTCATTCCATTCATTTAATTTCTTTTCATTACCTCTCCCATCTGACATTTGAAGCGAATCACTCAAAGGCTTACAAGCCGCATTTCAATAAATAGCCTACAATTTGATCGACACGTACCAGCGCATTCGAACACCATTTCATTGTACAGGAGGCCAATTAAGCCTCGCACTCAATATGACTTTAGCTTTTTATTTTTCACAATCTGCCACCAAACCAAAATGCATCATGAGCTGCCACACGTTTTCACCTTAAGCTTTTATTACTGTCAGTGGTTGAGTGAATGATGGCTGGCAATAATGTCATTAATACTCAATGGGAAGTGCTTGGGTGTGTGCGAACTTTTGAAAGGGGAGCAAAAACAAAATATTCCAGCGAAAATAAATATTTTTATTTTTATTATTTTGAATAAAACGTGGCGTTTTATTGCCGATAAATAAATTCAGAATTAAATTTTTGTGCATTATTTTGTTTGTGGTAAATAAATTAAAAAAAAAGCTACACAAACTCTAGAAACAAGATGCTTGAAAATATTTTTGGATTGCAAACTTTTAAAATGTTTTATAAATAAATAAATTGATGAGTAAGTAATCGGCTGAGTCCAGTGAATAATCGACAAAGGAACAAACATCTGGTGGCTCTTAGACAAGGGAATTAACATAAAGTGACTTTCAATTTACTTATTTGTAAAAGACCGCCATAAGTTAATGGGTCAAGCGTATTTTGGCTGTCTACGCCACCCAAATTGTCTGAAAACTGAACGACTTTCTATGAAAGGAAACTGTCTGAAACTGAGAGGAAAAATAAAAGTAAGTTTTACTTTACCCGCAAAAGTTTGCTGTATACTTAAAATCAGCAACAATTATTTTAACCCATTTAACAACAGATTTGATCAAACAAATATAACTTTTAAAAGCATAAACTTTCTGGTGTGTTTGCAAATATACTACATTTTTTACTGGCTTCCCATTAGAGATGGAATTTTATTTAAATTCCTAAAAGGTTGTATGAGAGCAAATTTCAATAAATAAAACGGCTCCCACTGCAACAGCATTTAACTTAAAACTCCATTTTAATTTTGACTATAGTAGAAAGAAAGTGTTCAAATTAAAGAAAACAGTCCACATTAGTATTTGTCTATGGTTACAACCCAATATTAACAACTCGTCAAAACTATGCCATCAACAGCCTGAAATCACTTGATGTTGCCTCCACAACTTTGTGGCCACATTTATTATTATGGAAGCGACTCTCATAAATTGTTTTCGGTTTTGTATTCATCATACTGTTTATCACAGTCGACATGTGTAGCAGTGTGTATGTATGCTATTGAAATTTCATCAGACTTTGAAGAAACACACACTATTGAGCAGTTTTTCTTTGCCACATGCAAACTTGCTGAAAGGAACACAACTAAGGAACACAACAAAAAGGAGCATTATGCTTTAACTCAATCACGTCTTAAAATTAAACATGTGTTTATTGTAGTCAGATGAATGATTTTGCCAACAAAACAACACGTAGCATGGAAATGAACTCACAAGCGCACATACTCGAGCTGATGTTAACAACACAAACTAAACAGCAAATTATAAATACACTTGCAAAATCTGTTTAGATTCTTGGGGTTGGGTAGAGCTTTAATAGAGAGGCAAAAATTATTCTTCAAAAATGCTTGATATGTATTTAGTTAGACAAATTTTTAGATCAGGAGTGAAATTTATTTTGAGCAAAAAGAAAAATATTTATATAAATTTTTTTTTATTTATTTATTTAGGCAAATATTTAGCTAGAGATCGAATTTAATTTGCACAAAAATAAATGTTTACATAAATTTAAAATTTTTTAGAAATTATAAACATCATGATGATTTTTAAATTAAAAATAAGTTAGTTAATTTATGTGCGATTTTCTGGTTTATTTTATTATATTATTGCCTTAAATAATTGTCATTCGTTACCACACTTATACCATGTTCATACATGCGCCTTTATTGAGATAATTGCAATAAAGTCCATTATTAAGCTCAATATTCCATGCAAAAAGTCAATAAAGTTATTGCTTAATAAACTCAAAATTGCTTTGAATATTGAGAAAAAAATGAAACACAACACTGTAAAAGATGTGTTTAATAAGCAAAAGAATACATTGCGAGATGAATGACGAGATAAAGTAACAACAAAAGCAAACAAAACAAAATAATAAAAAACAAAAAAATTAAAAAATAAAAACATGAAAATGTTTAAACATTGCAGCATTTCCAAATTTTTATTTCTCTTTCTTTTTATTATTGCTTAATTATTTTATTTTTATTATTATAGGAGTCATAACATGAACGCACTACTTGTACAAGTTCCATATTGTTATTGTACAACACTAAAATCTTTTTAATAAAAGGCGGGTTTTCTTCCATTTTCACTTTTTCTTTCTCACTACCAAAACAAAAACAACAACTTTTTTCCAGCTGTCAAATACTAATTGAGTTAGCGCAATATTTGTATGTATGAACGCAAAAAATATTATGTCAATAAACTGAATATTGTCTCAATTAGAAATGCATGTATGAACAGGGTTACAGAAGTTAAGAATTCATAAAAAAAATAATTTAGGAAATGTTTACTACTTGGACCTCCCTTTGATCAAAACTAAAAATTGAATAGATGTAACAACGTATCAAAAAGTCGAGATGGCCGTGGTGAACAGCCATGAAATGTTCCCCAGCCAATAAGTTTTCAACTTTACTCTTCCTTAAAAATTTGGTTCCTTACAATTTTGCCTCGGAAAATCCATCACAAATTGAAGGAAGTAAAATTGAACTGAAATCCTATAAAATAATTCACAATAATAGAAAAAGTTTGTTTTAAGCGTAACTTCTTTTAAATTCTTGAAACTTATGATTACACTTCGAGTATATAAAATTTTGATTGGTAAAATTTTTACATCTTTGCTCTTTTTAAATAAAATACTGTTTGGAAAAACATAATTCGTGATGTTTTTAGTTTACCATACCATCCTCCAATAGGTTTGTCATTCGTTAGCTAAATTTTGAAATTTCAGCATTTATTAAGTTATTCTAACTAGAATATTTGCCTAGAGTTTTTTTTTGTTAATTTAGACAAATGGTTGAAAGTATTGTTTTGTTTTTTGTGAAAATTGTTAGTTAGTTGTGAGACTTGCCAAGTTTTTTTTTTGGTATAACTACTAATGGAGCGAATGATGGAAAAATATGTAACACACTAATTTTGGAAAAACAAAAATAAATGAAAACTAAAGCGTACATCAAATTGGTATGTCTTCGAGTTCACTTTTTTATACCCTTCACATAAATGTGTAAGGGTATATATAAGTTTGTGATTCCGTTTGTAACGCATTGAAATATCCATCTAAGACCCCATAAAGTATGTATATATATTCTGGATCAGCATCAATAGCGATTACGATTGAGCGATGTCCGTCTGTCCGTCTGTCCGTCTGTCCGTCTGTCCGTCTGTAGTCGTTGAAATACCGTTTCTGAGAAAACGGTTTGAGATAGAAACCTCATTCTTTCGCTAAAACGTGTGAAACCCCGGTAGTGGGTCTGCTATTGAAATTCAGTAAGATAGGTCCGCGGATAGCCGAGATATATTCAAAAAACCGGGTTTTGAGGGATATTTTGTGTAATTTTTGTATTCAGATTTTTTAAAAATTTTTTTTCTTAAAAACTAAACCATATCACTTTTAGTGCTCATTAAATCCTAGAAATGAAGGAATTTTTGAAATCGGCCCATATATATCCGAGATATAGCGTCTCCCGATTTTTAAAGAAATCGGCTTTATTAGCCAAATAAGACAACTTTTGGCACCGAAGATCAATCAAAATGGTATATATAGGCTACTTAGAGGCAAAAGTGGAAAATTTTTCCACATCGGCCCATATACACTCGAGATATAGCGCCTCCCGTTTTCTCAAGAAGTCGGCTCTAAAAGCCAAAAAAAAACAACTTTTGGTATCAAAAATCGATTAGAATGGAACATATAAGGTGTTTAAAAGCAAAATTGGAAAATTTTTGAAATCGGTCCATATATATCTGAGATATAGCGACTCCTGATTTTTCAAGAAATCCGCTCTTTAAGCCAAATAAAGCAATTTTTGGCACTAAAAATCAATCAGAATGGTACATATAGACTATTTAGAGGCAAACGTGGAAAATTTTGGACATCGGCCCATATACACTCGAGATATAGCGCCTCAAGTTTTCTCAAGAAGTCGGCTCTAAAAGCCAAATAAAACAACTTTTGGTACCAAAAATCGATCAGAATGGTACATATAAGGTGTTTAAAAGCAAAATTTGAAAATGTCTGCAATCGGTCTATATATACCTGAGATATAGCGTCTCCCGATTTTTCAAGAAATCGGCTCTATAAGCTAAATAAAACAACTTTTGGCACCAAAAATCAATCAGAATGATACATATAGGTTAGTCAGCAGCAAAACTGGAAATCTTTTTGTCATCGGCCCATATATGTTCGAGATATAGCGCCTCCCGATATCTCAAGAAGTCGGGCCTGGAAGCTAAACGAAACAGTTTTTTGCACTAAATATTTGTCGGAATGGTACATACAGGCTGTTTAGGGGCAAAATTAGAAAATTTTTGGACATCGGCCCATATGCACCCAACTTTTGGTACCAAAAATCGATCATAATGGTACATACATATGTATATAATATTATATACATATGTATATAATATTATATACATATGTATATAATATTTGCGATCATGTATGAATGTATGTATGCATGTATGTATGTATGTATGTATGTATGTATGTATGTATGTATGTATGTATGTATGTATGTATGTATGTATGTATGTATGTATGTATGTATGTATGTATGTATGTATGTATGTATGTATGTATGTATGTATGTATGTATGTATGTATGTAGATACGTTTGTATGCATGTAGGTATGTATGTATCTACATACATATGTATGTATGCATGCAAGTATGTTAGCATAAACAATTTTTTTGCTTTGGTGTAAAAATGTGTATGTATGTACATACATATGTATACACGAGCTTGAAAATGAAAGTGATATAAAGAATTGTTGAAAAAAGGGTACGCAATGAAATTCTTTTAAACAATTGCGTCTTCAAATTCATTCACACAAAAAATCATTTTGGGTTTCCCTACGTACTTACATATGTACATACACACACACATGTGTATGATGATACGCAATAGATCATCAACAACGTGCACAAGAAAAAAATAATTTTGTAAAAGCAAGCAATGTAAATATGTATGTATGTATATATGTATGTATATAATCATTGTTTTATGGAACACACTGAAAATATTCAATAATAAAGAATTTATTTTAGAGTTTTCTATTATAGATACATACATACGTATGCATGTACCCACATACATACGTACATAAGTAAATTGAAAAGCAAATCACACTTAATGGCAATGTTTAGCATTATAATTCAAAAATAATGCAATTATATGCAATTTTTTGTTATATAAATTTTACTATAAAGTTAACTGATAAATAATTAAGAAATACATTTTGCTTTTCTTTATTTCATTGATATTAAAAAGAATTGGTGTCACCCAGTGGTTGAACTTGAGCATATTAGGAATTATTTAAATAAAAGTTTTGCAGCCTGTGTTAAATCCCGGTAGTGGATCTGATATTGAAATTCAGAAAAAATCGGCCCATTTAAAAGGCAAATAAAACAACTTTTCGCACCAAAAATCAATCGAAATGTATGTACCATTGTGAAGGGTATTTAAGATTCGGCCCAGCCGAATATAGCACTCTTACTTGTTTTTTTTTTATCTATTTGCAAGTAATATTTCATGTTAAAACGAGAGTCATGAATGACAAAAATTGGCATAGATAAAAAGCAATTATGTTATGCTTGTTTTAGTTTTCTCATTTAAAGGGCATGATTCATCAGCCTTCTTAATCGTACAGTCTGTCAAAAAGTTTAGAAGAGTAAAGTTGATTATTATGGCTGGTTTGCAAATTGTTTCGAGGCCACGTCATGACGAACTGCATACTGCTAGTAAGCAGTAGTCTTTAGACATAATACTCGCTGAGCTTTTCACTGCTGACTATTTTTATTTAATCTTATTGATAAACATTTAAATATGAACTTAATTATTTATTTGATTCAGGAGCTAATTGAAATGTATTAATTTAGGTCTAAAAATTAGCCTTCTTAAAAAATATTTACTGTCATATAGACAGCTGAAAAAGACAGCAAATATTTTTTAAAAAGGTTCATTTTTGGACCTAAATTGATAAACATTTAATTTTAGCTCCATATTTTTCTATTGATTTTTTTATGTTCTCTCCGCTACAACCGATTTACTTCCAAGTGAATGTTTATTACAATTGTAACAAGTAATGGGCCGTGACCAGTTAGCAGACTTAAGAAACACTTTAAGGGACATTTTATATGCTATTTAATTGTTTTGAAGCATATAATAAAAATTCCAGGAACATTTTTTATACAATGGAATTGTTTGCTGAATCAGCTTTAACAAAATATTAATCTACATTTATTTTAATATCACCAAGAGCAAAATTCTTTGGCAGGTTCCTATGCACGCCAAACCATTCTTGTTATCCACAAAAATCTGCTTTTATAAAAATATACACCAAATTATGAAATACTTTTTTTGATTATTTTTTTTTTTTGTGAAAATAAAATTATTTATGTCACCCGCTCACAAGTTAAGCAAACAAATAATCTTGGATTTTTGCCAGAAGAAACGCAACTGTAGCGATAGTAATGACAATAACTTCTCTAATCCTTTAAGATGCAATAAGCTTTGGGGACAGATGCATTAAAAAGGCAGTCCTTTCGATGTGCATGCATTTGCTGCCATTTTTTGGTTGCCATACAACAAAGAAGCAGAACAAAAAAAAAAAACGGGGCCACGTTCAGCTCCATTGTCACGTACTTGTTTGTGCTTGATATTTTCCACTTGAACTGTAATAAAAGATATTGTTTGGCTGTTTTCTGTTTGCAGCATATACAAAATGAATACTTTGTATGTTTAGAGCTTAAAGCTACAAATAAAACGCATCATGACCAACAAACACAAAGACAACTTGCGGAATGCAATCTAAATTGTCGGACTATACATTAGGCTGGGTTATTAAGCGATCGTTTTTTCGATAGTTTTTTTTTTTTTTTTGTATAGACTGGAACCAGTACTCAGGGGATGGCCTCTATATATGAACTGGAACTAGGAGAATAGGAAAGAGGGATGAAAAGAAAATTATAGCATAAAAATAAAACATTTATTTTTACAAAGTGTCCAGTGTATATACACTAATCAGTTAATAACATTTAAACTATATCATGCTTATTGAGATTTCATTTGGCAAATAGCTATACATAATTTGCTCAAAATTCGTTTAACCAACATGGAATATTTGATAGCTTTTAGCACAAGGAAAACCAATTCCTATACGACATATTTAAAAATAAAATCCAAAAATGAACCTTTTCGAAATATTTACTACATTTTTCAGCTGTCTATATGCCGACGACATTTCGTTGGTGCTAACCAACTCATCGGTAGACTTGAAAATGTCGTCGGCATATAGACAGCTGAAAAATACAATAAATATTGAAAAGGTTAATTTTTTAAGCTGAATTAATACGTTTCAATTGGCTCTTAAGGCAATTAAATAATTAAGTTCATATTAAAAAAAACTGGAATTTTTAATTATTTTTAAACTGCACCACGCCTTCTCAGGAGGCTCTCATACAAAAAAAAAAAAAAAGAAAAAAAATTATGTGGGATATATCGAAAATGAATTTATGTTGTAGTGGAACTTTCTTTTCTCATTGCTAAAGCTATCGAAAAATCAATGACACAATATCGAGATGTAAATCGTCCGTCCCTCTCGAATATACATATGTATATACCTGATTTGCCACATTAAAGCTAAACAATATGAGTATTAATAAGAGCCAAAGTATTTTGTGATTTTCTGGGAATGTTCTACTGGCAAGTTAAAGAATTGTTAAGGAATTCAGGTTGAAATGAATATGCTTTTTTTTCCTTTTATATTATATAGATAATCAAGCCAAAGATTATTGTATGGCCGTAGTACTTTTGAAATAAATTTTTAAATCGTTTTGCTGAACTAATTTCTTAGCTTTACATGCCTCCAGCCCTGCAGCAGTTTCAGACCTTTAATTGGGTTTCAGTTTTTTTTGCTTTGTTTTGTTGATTTGTCGAATTTCATGCCCGAAAAATTTTACTCAACTCGTGCTGAAAATTGATGGATTAAATTTATTGTATTACATCAATAATCCACCATATGTTGGTAATGTAAAACAATATAAAATTTCCATGTTATTTGTTTACAGAAGAACATGGCTGCTGTCGTTATAAAGTTGAGAGTTCAATTTTTTTTTTCAACAGGCTGATTTTTTTTTGTTTCTATGAAATCGGAGATAGTCCTTTTGATGTGTATGCATTTGCTGCTGTTTTTTTTTTTTTTTTGGTTGCCATACAGCATAGAAGCAGAGAAAAAACGGGGGCATGTTTAGCTAGTTCGTTATTGCTGTGTGTCACTGTTGAGTCATTTGTGTGTTTCTTTGCATATATTGAATTCTTAAGGAACTTGTTAATGAAAGCCACAAACATTTGCCGGAAAACAAAACAACCTGCTGATACTTTATTTTTTTCTTGCTATTGGATTTTAATGAAATTAGCAGGAGTCGAAATTTAATCATTGAATATAATGGAATTAAAGAATCAACTACGAAATCCTGAGTTTGGCAGACATACAAATCCATTTGTCGGAAAATGTGAACAAAACAACGTTTGTGTAAAAAAGGATTTATTTTAGGTTTTTTTTCAAATTCATATTTTTTTCTGCTGTTTTTGTTCGATTTTCTATGAAAAAAAAGGGAAAAGTTGTATCAGGTTAAATATTGTTTTCGAATTCTCGTGCTGAAAGTGATTGATTAATGAAATTTTCCAAGAATGTTAATAAGAAATAGAATGAAAAAAAAAGTCGAATCAGTTGCAGATGTCTTTTTTTATGCCTTTTGTTGTGCCTTTGCAAGACAATTCAAAACCCAACTCCAAACGCTGAAATCAAAACTGTTGTGCAGAAATTTTACCAATAGTTAAACTCTCTTTGACATCACGAGCTTCAAAGAAAATTGAAACTCGGCCAGCAACACCAGATTTCTTTTTAAAAACATTTGCCTCTATGGGGTTTAAATAAGTGAAACGAGTTGCACTCAACAATATTTGTTGTACGTAATTCTAAGGAACTAAGAGTTTTTTTAAAGCACTTTTCAGTTTTTATTTTTTTTTTTTTGCTTTAACCATTTCAGTCCCTTTAGCTTTGTGATTTATTTCGAAGTTGTTAAGGGTGTATTTAGGCTCTGCTGTTTTTTTTCTATGTATGTATATTTAACAAGCCAAAGTTAATGTAGAACTGAAGTTCTAAAGCCCCAAGAGCACAAAAGTCAAATGATTGATTTATTCTTAAATTGAAGTAAGAATAATACATGCATGCCTTCAAGTCAAACACATAAATAAAAACAAAATGTTCATTAATTATGTAAAGAAATTTGCAAGACACAAAGAAGCCAGAAAAGAAATTAAATTTAATGTTTATTTTATTCGTTTCAATTCAATTTTCAGTTAATGGTTCTTTTTTTCAGAGCCATAAATTTGTCACAATTTATTTTTAATACATCCTGTCTGTGCCAACACGCATACCTTTACAACGCATGCAAACATATACATGCATACGCCTGTAGGTATGTGTGCTTCAACGTACAAAGAAGGACTCGTTAAACATTTTTAGTTACAAAAAAAAAACTGAAGAATTATAAACAATTGAAATTATAAAAAAATCATTTTATTTTCTAAAACATGTTTGCTGACAATTTAAGCAACACCTTCTATTTATTGTTTGTGGCGATAGCTGTAAATACATACATACGTACATTACCACACGTTTGTCCTGCAGGATTTATGGCTATTGGCGAAACAGCTTTAAGGGAATGGCAGTGTGTGCTCGTCTAGTATATATGTATGTGTGTTGTAGCTTTTCATTAAGTGAGAAACATTATTTTCCTAATGATTGTTTAATATTTCCTGTATAAGCTCTAATTTCGTAGGGATCCTACATAGAGGTTAAAGGCAATTAATTTGTTTTGAGGAGGGAAAGAAATTTGGAATGAAAAAAACATTATAATTTTTTTCACTTATTTTTTTTAAACTCCTGCGGCCCTATTCTATAACTAGCTAAAATTAGAGACATCGCCGAAAATCTCTCAACTGATGAAGTAAGCAATTTTCAGCGATGACTTCACTTGTACTTGGACTTTGGTGAGAGAAATTTGAATTAAAATTTTGTTAAAAAAAGTAAAATTTTTCGCTTCAAAAAATATCTGTTGCTAAAAAGTTGACTTTCTTGGAACAAACAAATAAGATTTTAGCAGTTTTTAAAACTCAGTTCATTGCTAAGAATCGCTTAGTTCAGTTTAGAGATTTTTAGCGATGTCTCTAATTTTAGCGAGTTATAGAAAGGGCCGCTGATAACACAAATTTTAGCTGGCATGCCAACATTTCAATAGCCATGTCTCTTCTGTAAGCCAAATTCTAGTAAATGCCTCCTCTTAAGATTGAGGTGTTGTTTTTGGTGTTCTGCAAATGGCAATCGCATAATTTTACTCGTGCTTAAATCGTCTAAAAATACCTGCTCAACAGTAAGCAAAACTGACCAACATTCTCAAACATCATTGTAGAAACTTGCAAAATCAATGGTATTATTTTCGCCAACATTTTGGTATAAATGCCGCCAACATTTTGTTGATGCTAATCAACCTCAATAGACTGGAAAAAAATTTTTAAATTTTTATAATTTCCATGAGCACAATGAGAATCGGAAATATTCAAATAAACCTTTAACACAGAAAGCATTTTTTTTGTCTTGCCACATTTTTACTTTTCAGAATAGACAGAATGTAAAGGGTTTCGACCAACAAAATGCATAAAGTGTTTGTTGGTGTTGTGTTTGTTGTAGTTATGCGGCTACCTGGTATTAAGATGCTTTGCTTTCTTTCAACTTTATTTCGAATTTTACAAAATCGAGTAGTTTGTAGACTTTTCAAACAAGTAGACTTTTCAAAATTTGTTTCTTTCAGCCAAGTTCCGTTGACGAAACAGGCCAAAATGTGTAGAAAACTTTTGCTCTTAATTTCAAATGACATGGTGAAATGAGCCAGCAGTATTCCACTACTGGCTCTCCGCTCTCTGGTCTGTGCTTTGCCCCAACAGTTGTACTAATAGTTTCTACTATAGAAAAGTTTAAAGTTTAAATTTTATCTTTAACCTTCTGGTTCTTTACTTTCTCCTACATTTTCTGCTGCCTTTTCTTGTCTATATATATTTTGTAAATTACCACATTTATTTAAATGTGCTGTAAGCTTTCGAGTAGTTGCTGGCCTTAAAATTGCTTAATTTTGACGAGTTTAATACTCTTAAGAAATGTTATAATAATGAAAAAAATTGCTCATTTTGAGTCAATTGTGCTTGCTGCATATTTGATCTATTCTAAATTGTTCTTTTTATAACGCTATTCAAACAAAATTGTTGGCCATTTGTGAAACAAAAGGAAAATTTCTTAAATTCTCCTCTTGGTATATTTAATGTCTGAAAAGGAAGAAAATTATTTTTTATGTAAATGCTTCCGCTACAATTTGTCCAAGAAAATGTAAATTGAACACTAGGCAAGCAGTTTAAGGTCGACCGAGCCTGGTCTTTTTCCTGAAGCATTAAAATATTTGTTACATTTAGATACTATGACCACCCCACTATCTTTACACAATACGTTTAATAATTTAAGTCAAGGAATAAGAATGCAATAATTCCGAGATTAGGAAAGCAAAACTAATCCCTTGAAATATACTTTTATCCCAGTAACACATTTTTTTTTCTTGTGAGTTTTCTGCTCTGCTTATTGCAAACAATTGCAATGACAGCAATTGTTTTTCTGCTATTTTCGTTTGTTTTTATTTAATATTTTTTATTATTCCTTTTGTTGCTATTTATTGTTGTTGGCATTGTCATTGACCAGAACAAAGCCCGGCAACGTCAAGGGAGAAATAAATTGCTGCTCCATCAAGCCATTGTAACAATTGCACCCGGCACTCATTAAGCAAACGATAGTTGCTAAGAGTTGTTGTAAAGCAAATGCTGGCTGTTGTTGTTGTATGTGCGAGTACTACGTGTAATTTGCTTTAATGGCAAATTGTGTGGCTAAACGAAAATAGAAATCAAAAAAATGGAAATACATACTCTACAACTCTACATACAATTCAACCATGTTGTAACTTGAGACTTTTGGCTGCTAGTAACATTAGAAAAATTTAATTTAAATAATTTGTAAAACATTTAGGCTGCAGGTATAAAAGAAATGTGGAGCAGAGAAGGAGGGGAATATCAGAAATGCGTTGCTACAACAGCACATGCAGTGTAAGAGTTGCTATTGAAAGGCTTTTGAAGCACTCTTGAAGAAAACATAACTGATCATGAGTTGCATACAACTTTATTTTAAAAATAAACTTTCTATGGAGCGCATATTATTAAACAGAGAAAATGTGTTCGCTGCGGCAATAATTTTGTGTTGCGATTGGGAACAACAATTTTAATCTTGTAATTATGTTGCTTTGGGAACAGAACTCAAGCCGTGTGACTTTTATGCTATTTTAATTTTTATTCTATTTTCACTTTACCTATTTATGTATATATCAATGTTGTAAAGAGTGAAAATTAATAAGGTAAAGGATCAACAGTTAATATAATAAGACTGATGACTTTACTAAAATTCCTGAGGAAGAGTACCAAAGGTACTCGAAATATTTAAAACAATAAAATCAATGCAAAATAAAACACACAAGAGTTTTATGTAAAACAACACTGACCTAGAGCCTGGAAATAAAGAAAATCAGACAATTTAAAATTCATAAGGTCAAATAACTAACTAACAACTTGAAAATGAATAATTTAATGTTTCTATTTCATATATTCTTTTCTTCTGGAAGCTTTTTTCAGTACTACTTTTGTTGATAGAGTACAAAATTCAATAAAAAAGATTCCTGAAGGAGTTTGCCAAAGGAAAATAATACATTGACTATAAGACTTGTTAGTTATTGCTTTAATTTTTAATAAAAAATTAGGTGTTGAGCTCAATTAGTATTTTTTAGATTTATATGTGTATATAATTAGCATTCTTGCGTGCAATTTTTGAGCTGCAACTAAGCAACTCAAATGTAATTAAATCACATTTCTTGTTTGTGTGCCTGAATTTTCAAGAATTTCACTGACGAATTTTGCTCTTTTTGTTTTATTTTTCTTAACTATTTTTTCAGTTTTAATTTTTCCATAACATTTTTTCATGTGATTTCCTGTGCATAGTTTGCTTTTACTTGCACAGTTTTCTTGTGCGAAAATCTTTCTTGTCAACGCAAATTTTGAACAGTAAACTTTTTTTGCAAAACAAAAGTTTATTTCCTTTAAGCAGATACCTCAAAATCCGGTCTTTTGCCATTATCTCATGCATACTTTAAGGAGGAAGTTACTCGACAAAATTATTCTTTACAGCAGTGTTGGGCAAATATACGGCTTAACACATTTTGAATCTACATATTTCTTAAAGAGTGTTTCTAAGACCAAAACAAAAAAAAAACTTTAAATTATACCTCTTTAAATTATACACTCATAGTCTCCCTTATCACACTTTTTCAGCGCATATGTAATTTTTAACAGATCGTGGGATTGGGTAAACTAGTGTGTCACGGCCTTTAGTATATAATTAATTTTAGTATAGAATTAATTTTTGAGTTCTTAATGCATGCACGTGTTTAAATTTAGAAATATGCTAAAGATTTCGTTTCCATGATAGTTAATTCGAAGTCTTTTTTGCAATTTTTGTAGCTATAGCTTAACTTTCAAATTAGCATCAATTGGCGTAAATAAATGATTTGATATTGGTTAAAAAGTGACAAACCTAGAGTTGAACTTGAGCCTGAAAAAGTAATTTAATATAAATGAAAGAATTTAAAGTTGATTTTCTCATTAAGCCCCTAAAAGCAGGCTGTATTTTCCCAACATATTTTTTTTTACCTCATATTGCAAAAAGTGATGTTCTATTTTTCTCTTCCCCTTATTACGATTGAGAACTTATCTCATTCTTTAAAGCAGTTTTTGCATACACTGCAGAGATCTATTTAAGTTTTGCTAAAAAAGGAGAAAAACTAAAAAATGATATTTCCTCAAAATACATCAAATACATTTTTATTTAAACCACATTTTATTATTAAGTTTGTACACAGGGAAACTCAAATATTTACTCCCACACACACACACACACACACACACACACACACACACACACACACACTGCTGAAAAAAAGACCCAGTGGTAGACCAGGTTGATAAAGTATGCCAACAACATAGACTCAAAGTTTGCACACAAAAAAATTTTGCACGCACTGTTTTACACATAAAAGAAAATGCCAAGCAAACATTTGCAATATAAAATAAATATTATTTAAAAAATTATTGCGTTACTTTGTAATTTAAAAAATTTATGATCAGATGTTTCTCAGCAGCAACACGTTTGTAGAATATTGTACTGCTGCAAATTCAGTGCAGACAGCAGCCGTAATGATGAAAGCTTTAATAAGTTGGAGTTTATAGCCTCATTGCTCTACGGCATTAAAAAAAAAGAACGACACTTCATTATAAAACACTATGTCAAAAAATGTCTATGAACCCTTTGTCAAATGGTTGCCTGGAAATATTTTCTATGGATTCAAAATAGAAAATAAAATGTTTAGTGGTGTTATATTCATCACACCCACATCTACATTACCTTGTGATTCCCACAAGTATAATATTTGCTTTTTATCGGAGGAATGAGTAGAGTTCTTGGTATTTATTTTAACCACAATGAAATACAAGAGTCTTTAAAAAAAAAAAATTTAAATCTGTTTTGCCAAAGAAAATAAAAATGCTAATAAAAAAAACATTTGCGTATGTCTAAAAATAATTAAAATAAGAAAAATAAAGGAATGCTGATAAGAAATAAGAAAGTTAATTAAAATTCTTAAATACAAAAAATTTGTTATCCATTAGAGTTTAGACATTGACATTTTGCTGCAGACGTAATGCACACAATGCAAGTCTTGTTAATTGTCGTGAAAAGGTGATGAAATAAAGACCACAAACTTGATCGTGCTTCCAATTATTTTTAAATGTATACTCGCTAATGTCAAGCACAACGCAAAAGTGCATTTGTTGAAAGAAAACTCAGCACAGGTCCACCAATAACACTAGTGGTGAGTGAACGCCAAAAAAAAAAAACTCCAAGAAGCAGTAAATGATAGTCGCATCAGTAAAAACTGGGCTGTGTGATTTAGATTTAGACAACAGCTTGATTCTTCTTCAAATGGGCCTGAACAGGTAGTGTCAAAAAGTTTACACTTTAAATTTGTATGTATAGCTTTTTGAGGAAAAAGCTTTTTAAAATAATTTGAGTTTTAACTTCTTGCTGTCATAAGCAATTTGACTCATATGTCTGTAGGAAGACCTATGAGTCAAATTGTTTATGATTACTTCCACGGAGCGCACAGCAAGCTTATACTGGCTTAAGTGTATGTCGCAAAACATGGGCACACATAGCCCTTGCTCTAACCAAGCAAACCTAACCTAACTTCTTGCTGCTACCAAATACAAATAAAACAAAGTAAGGACAGAAATTAATGGAATGATTGCTAGGCTCTGCTAATGCCATGAATCTGTAGACTGACAGTATTAAAATTAATAAAATCTTTTCTATAGCAGAAAGCTTTTACACATAGTGGTTGGTTTCCTGGCTAAATCTCAAAACAGCAAATATAAAAGAGATGGGAGAACTAAACATTTGTGAAGAGAACCCTAAACCCATCTAATAACAAAAACCACAATTTTTGATTTACAAGCACTAAATAGTTAAAACATAATAAATAATATTTAAGGAACCAGAACATGATGTAATATTGGAGCACTAATTGGCGCAATGTGACAGTTTTGATGCCAGTAACTTGGTAAAAATAATTTTCTGAGTTTATTCATTAGAACATTAAAAGAAAAATATCGAAATATTTCCTTAAGAATATGTGTGCTAAAAGCTCTAGATTTCTTGCGTAGATTCTAAGCCAACAATTCTAAAAAATTTTTTTTTTATTTTAATGAAGTTCTTGTGCTTAATTTTCATGCACCAGCACTTTCAAGTGCCCTTCACTCATTTGCAATTATTTAATCCAAAGCGTAACTACAGAAAATGTGTTAATTTTTTTATAATTGCTGTGCAAGTACAAGTTCTGTTATTTATTGAATTTGTGATTAATTTTTTTTTCCTTTAGTTAAATTGATGTGTTGTTAATTCAATTTGCCTGAAGTGTTTACATAAAGAGTTTGTTGAAGAGAATAAATATTTGTTTTGTGCCTAAAAAATAATAGTAGTATTATTTATTTTTTCTTTTAATTATTTAATAATCTATTTTATTTGTATTAATGTTTCTATTGGTGTTTGTTTTAAATTTATGCTCCAGGTGAGTTAAAATATAGCCATTGAAAATAATAATTCGTTTATCTAAATACACGTTAAGTAATTACGTTTTTTGGACTCCAGTGCGTTCTATAATATTACTGGTGTGATTGATATTAATTAAGGAACACAAAGAAAGCTGTTTCGAAGCTGCTTCACCTCTCGTCACCAGCTGCGCTTGCTATGATTTTACAGAAAACTGAAAGCCTCTGCCAAGATCTTCTGAAACGCTTTTTCCTTTAAAATGATAATTTGACAGAAAACTTCTGCTTTATTTTTTTTTTTTATAAATTATCTTGCTCCTTAATATCTGTTCTTTTAATATTAAAAAAACTCGTTTATCAGATAAAACCTTTTTTTTCCTCACCTTCAAAGTACAATTGTCTGAATGAGAGCACAAATGTTAAATAAAAGGAAACATATTTATTCAAAAAACTTTTGTCCATTATTTATGCTGTGATAATTTAGTAAAGTCAACATTTATTACAACCAACAGATCAAAACATTTATTTACCCGTCAAGTAAAGTCACACTTAAGAGTTTTAATGTGAGAATATAAGCCGGCAGTAGCAAACTTTGACATGCCACAGCATGTCAAAGTTTGTCAAGTTTTGGTTGAATGTGTTGCTTTTCATAAAAATAATTAAGCCATTTAACCATTGAACATCAAAAAGTTATTTTATTGACAAAATTTATGATTTGTGAGAAGAGATAAACGCGTTAAAATAAGACACAGAATTTATATGAATAGTATTAACAATTTTATTGTGTTGTTGTTTCTATATAAATTTTGTTATATCATTTTCTAATATATTTTAGCAGGATTTTAGTTGAATGACCCTCACATATTTTCATTAGAAACTGCTTCTTTGATGTGATTCTAGTGTTCTCTGGCCAAAGTGGGCTGAAGCGGCAAAATAAAAATAAACATTTAAAACTAGTTTGAGCTCAAAAGCTCCTCACAAAATTAATTAATTTTTTTTTCATGAATATATTTTTAACTGACGGGAAGTAAAAATTCACCTCTGAAGAAAAACAAAAAAATTACGCATGATTGATTTGACAGTTGGAATAAAGTAAAAATCATTATTTTTACCGATTGGGTGCCGTAGATTTTTTAACATTTAAATTCAAATAGAGTAATAAGTAAATTTAAATGAAAAATAAGCAGAACGGTTTTTAAATGAAGTTTCATTTATTTTGAAAAAGTGTTTTCGGTTAATTTTACTAACAAACTTTTCTGAGTGTAGAAATATAGAAATATGCGATAAGACAAAGTGGCGCTCTCCATACTACGATAATGCTCCAGTGAGTCAATAGAGCTGGATACACTACTGCCAGTATGGAGCTTCAGCACACTTTTGAATAACTTTAAAATAAACTTTTAGGTACCAGTCCATACCATTTTTGTGCGGACATAGTTGTTTTAAATAGTGTAGAGATCATGTGGAGGAAAGTAAGCGGAACTTCATTTCAAAGAATCAAGGCTCTTAAATGAGTCTTTTGCGACATGAAAAACGTACTCAGTCCAGCGGACAGCCTACTGATTTGTCGTTTCCAATACCTCAATATATATGTCATCTACATATGCGTCCAGATGGAGCAGCCTTCCCGGTCGCTAGTCCATGTACTAATAAGCCATTGGGTAGTGTGATCATTGAAATCGAACTTGTTATCTCGACCAAAATCGGAGATTTTACAGCTGTTAACTACTCTCCACATACAATTGGAAAATGTCGTAGGAAAATTGTAGAGTTTAACGTTTTTAAGGCAGTGACAAGAAAAGTTGATCAAAAAAATTTATTGACTGGGGGACATCCCTGTGGCTACATTCAACACAACGAAGCCCTAAAAGGGTTCGAATTTAGGTCACAACTGGTATTCAGACTACTTTCAAGCAGCCACATTTGGTTATTCTGATACATTAGATATACAATTTATAATCTCGGCGACTGTTGCTCTCTATCTTGGCTGCTTGTTTATATAGTGTCAAGGCACTGTGTCATAGTTCTCACCATCTCAGAAAACTCTTAAGGGGCACTCGAAAAAATATCTTTATTTACGGCCAGTTTCACGATTTCAAACATTTGCATAAATACATTTAAAACAAATACGAATTTCAAGCTTCCGGTTTGGCCTTAAATGAATTTTTGCAAAATGCTTGAACAGGTTCGAACACTTGAAATTGGCTGTTATTTTAGTCTTTTACCAACACCAGCGTATTTTTAGAACCGTGTTAAGTTGGGTTGCTCTTTTTTATATTTTCTTGTTATTGTTGTATCGTTTTCTTACTATTTATTTGACTCTGCAATCATATGAAGCATAAAGATTCCAAAGGCTTTAAGAATAAACTCATTTACTTGAAATTGTGTCAACTGTAATAATTCCGAAATTTTATTTGACTGTTGCTTTAACAAGTATCAGGGAAGGCCAAGATCTTTTGTCACTTTAATGAAACACAGTTCTTCTTAAGCATCCAGTCATCATGCTTTTTCTTATTTCTTTTTTTTTTTTTTTTTTTTGTATTTATTTTCCGATTTCTTCAAACCCTAAAATGGCATCACAAACATAAATTATAACACTCAATAGACTTCTCTTCTTTCGAAATGCTTTGGAAAACAAGTTTGGAAAAAGCAAATTACAATTTTACTGGCACCCTTACCCTAGACAGCAATAAGAACAGAAAAACACCTGTTTGTTCTCATAGGAAAAATAATTACATATTTTTTGCTTTGAAAATAATCACCTTGCCTAAAGCACACTGAGCACAGTAGGCTTACAGCTACAACAAAGTGAATTTGTTATTAGAATTATTAACAATTTGAAAGTAGCTGACCTGTCAAAATTCTGAAAAATATTACACACAGGAGAAAGTGTGGACAATATTTATCTGTTGAGATAATGCTGATAACTAAATCTCTTTAATTTATCGCATAAATTGGCTCACTGTATTTTATCAGGCACATGCAACAATCTGTTGCATATGGTAACTACATGTTGCTCTAACGCTTATGTAGCATTTGCAGTTTAAATTCATCTAGTTTTAGGTTAAACAAACCCTGTTTCATATCAAACAAAACTTTATTAGTGTTAAATAAAATTTTTTTTTCTAAAGAATTAACAAATCTTTATACAAAATAAACAGTTGTCTTTTTCGAAACAATTCTATGTAATTATTCTTTATTGCCGAGTGTCCGTATTCAATCTATCGATCAGATTTAGTCTATAAAGTGCTCTTTAAAAATTTTTTTCTCAATTCTTGAAAAATAAAATCGAACTCAAGCTAGATAAAATAATTAACAATTGAAAATTATGTAATCCAACCATAAAGTTAAAATAACGCTATATAATTGTTACTGCAAAGACAGCATTCGAATCCGATTAGTAAAATATTCAATTAATGTTTGTTACTCGAACTTTACTGCTATAAATACTACGTATTGCACTTTTGGAGGTTAGGCTTATTTTATATTATTATTGAAATTGATGCTAACTAGACAAGAGAAATAAAACGTCAGGTCTTTAGCTGGGATACAACTGACTGTTTCGAAGCCACCATACTTATCTTCGGCAGCCATCTTTGATCTCAAAGAGTCATGTCTCTATCGTGTGTGAGAGAGAGTCGTTGAGAAGTATGAGCCTCTGAGTTCAAGGACGGGTGCTTGCGATAAGTGTGGTGTTTCAAAAGAGCTAGTTGTCCCCCAGCTGAAGGTTTTTGATGTTTCATTCATCTGGTTAAATCAGCGTCAGTGTCTATTATATCAATAATGTAGAATGAGCTTAAGCGCGATAAACTTACTAGAAAACATTTATATCAAAAAATATTTATACCAAAAAACATATGTATAAGTTTCAGCGTATGGTGCCTTGATTTTTTTGACAGCAAATAAAATTGATCATTGGATATAAGCTTACAAAAATTTGTTCGACTGTGCACATAAATACATATAAGACAAAAACGAAATGTTGAAATTTGTTTTTGTTTTAAATGTGTTTTCGCAAACACTCGAACATGTTGAAAGCGTGAATCTGGCAGTCACTTTTTGTGGTCTCTGTGTGAGATATAAAAAATCGAGCTTGGCATTGCCGCTGGATACATGGCAATATTTCAAGCCTGCCACTTTTCTCGTCCTGTTGTCTTGCAGCCTGTTGCTTTCATCAATGTGTTCAATGTGTTCAAAACTTTATAAATACTCCATCACTGCGCTACAGTTTTGTTTATATAAATTTTATTTTATGTTACATTCTACCTAATGATTGTGTTCTTAAGCTCTTGAATAATTCAAAGATTTCTGAGCTAGAAAAAATATTTCTTAAAAAAAACTTTCCTCGTTGATTTTATAATTTATTTATTTTTTAACTGCGGCCTCTTGGTTTTTTTTCATAAATTGTAGTGCAGTGTTGTTCATTTCTTAAAAATAGGTTTTTAATACCAACAAGATATTTACTGTCCCATAAAAATAATCCTTGCACGTGTATTGAAGCTATTAAAGCATACAAAAATAGACATGGATGTTGAATATTCAAGTATCAACTTTATGTGGATATTAGAACTAAAATTGTTTTAGGAATTATATTTTTCTTTGTGCATAAAAGTTGTTGCCACATGCTTTTAAGTGCAGAATATTACTTTTGTAAGGATTGGACTCAAAATATAATTTTTTTGCTTCCCTCATCTGAAAATGTTATCAGAACTTAAAAACAAATCAAATTACAGCATATTTACTTGGCATTACTTCAGCAATTTATGCCGAAAATAAAACATCAATTTTATTTTATTGTTCGATTGATGATGTTGGCCCAAGCAAAAAATTAATACCAATTTTATTTGTAAATTAATCAGCTATTTTCATTGAAAATTTTCTTATAAAATACTTTCAATGCATCTTTTTAAGCTTTTCATCAATCGGGCTCAAGAAAAATTTTCGTAGTTATTGCATGTGATAAACATCAGTTAAGGAGTCAGAGCTAAACTATAAGCCGCCGTAAGTTGCTAAAAGGAAGAAATTCTAGACCGTGAAGTAGGCCGATATGTGCAATGTTCAATGCTATAAATGTTTCAAAGGCAAGGTCAGAGTCAGTTTTCAAGTTCTGGTTTTACTGAGGTTTTGTTAATCATGTGAAATTTTAGACGGTGGGATAATTATATTACAGCCTCTGACTACTAGTGTCAAGAGTTTGGGCTGTACTTGCCGACAACAGCTTACCAAATTACTTAGCAGTGCTGCTAATGGAGTTATAGGGGCCATGATCAGTCGACTTTTCCTCGTTTGTGTAAACAGGAATCTCTATGTCGAATGCGACGCTGGGTGCGGTTGTCAGTTGAAAAGTTTTAACTTTGTTCTACACGTCCACAAGCGACTCAAGGCTTCTTCTTAGCTTTAGGCGTTAGTTTTTTTGATCTCAAAAACATTGTTTTATTGAAAATATCATGACACGTACTCACATATATTATACTTAATAAGCTATAGAAAAAATTTGTCACCAGGTCCACAATGTCACGTCACATCGTTAACTGACACAAAATGACTGAAAACTAGAACAAAACCTTAGCATTTTATTATTATTATGCATTTAACGAACTAAGCGAGTGGCGTCGAGCCAATTCTTGAATTTCTTAACATTTTTTAGGTAACACCTGAAAAAATAGTTCTCGCATTTATGAAATCTTATTTAAAATGGTTTCACGAATTCCTTAATTGCAGAGAAAAATAAAACACTTAAACTTAAAAAAAAAAAAAATTTTTTTTCCCAGCTGTAGTTCAGCTTTGTTATATTTTTTACGAATACAGGTAATATATATTAAATTCTTATTGTCAAATGCTGCCAACAAAATTTTGCTGTTTTCGCTAATTCTACTTTTACCTTAGATGACCTAAAGATAAACCTTATAAAATATGTTTTGTTTCATGAGAGAACTTAGATGCCCATTAAAATTATTACCGATGGTCTCAGGAGAGAATTTGACAAAGAAATTTTACAAATTTGTCATGCTGTCCGCATCATTTATTTATTTTAACTACGTTTTTCTTTACTTTGTTTTCCAAGCTTATTTTGTATATAAATACTTAATATTTTTATTGCCTTAAACAAACACAGGGCTAATTTAATTTCACAGCAAGTACATGTGCAATGCGAATAATTTAATTTAATTTTCGCTTGAGCATATTGTTTTCATGTACTTTAAGAGTTGAGTCACATACTTAATTATGTATGCAAACAAAATTAAATTTAAAAATTACAGCTATACAGAAAGGAAAAATTATTGGTGTAATGAAGTTTTACCTAAAACGCCTTAAAGTAGGCAGCAGTTGGTGCAATTTCCACACATTGATCAAGTTAGTTGTGCTGCTGTCTTCTTTCTGCAATAAATGTAATATTTTCAATTATGTGCTACAAAAGAAAATTTAATAGAATATTATTTTCTTATGTTTTTCTAATTATTTATCCGTTGATCTTAAGCTCTCAAAAACTGTTGAATGCTGCCTGTTGAGAAAAAAATGTAAATGTGAACCATGCCAGCAAGTTTTCACCTTTACTTTTCTTGTTTTCTTCAACAACTTCCTCGACACAAATAAATTTAGGATAATAGAATTTATTTTGACTAATGAATTTTATTAAAACTAGTGTAAACTGATTCGATCTTATACGATTTTGGTTTAAATTTTGAGACTTAAGACGACCTTAAAGGATGTTTCTTGGAAGACCGTTCTTAAGAAAATATAAAATTTATTAATTTTTTTTTTCAATTAATTGTGTTTCTTAAGTTTGAGTACTTTAAAAATTTTTTTAAATCTATATCATTTAAATTAAACCTTTAACGAAAGGCAATTGCGATATCAAAACTAATCTGCACGTTCTTTACAATAAGCGACTCATTACATAGACGAGTCGATATCAGAAAATATGATGTCAGATTGTATACCGGTGACCAGGCTTAGTGCGAAACATTCATCTCCTATTTTCCTTACTGGTTGACCGGGACAGGTCAAGACAGGTCCCCTTCCACTAATCGCACAACTTAACTGCATATAAATAGTGGTTATAGCTGAATGTAGAGCATGTGAAGGGAAGAATGCGATATATTAGAGCACTATTTATGCTAATGCCCTGCCTTCTCATAAACACGGTTCCGATATCTTGGGAGCTGCAGCTGGCTAGATTTAACCCAATTACAGGCCATATATGATGCAGGATAATAAGGAACTTTGTGAATGACATGGCTAGACCCACGGAGTTCAAACGTATACTATTTTAAGTGTACGTCCAACGATATGAGCAAGCATACCCCTACAATCAACCTAACCTACAACAGCCCGTTTTTTTTGGGCCCAGCCGTTGTCTTGTTCGAATTTTGTACTGTATTTTGCTCTTAAACTTTTTTCAAAATAAAAGAAAATGTCTACGACTTCAATAAATTATTCATTTTTGGAAAGCCCATAAAAATATAAGTGCGTGATAAAATTTTAACAGGTGGTCTTTAAATGTAGTGGTTCTTACTACTACCAAAAAAATAGAAAAAAAAGAAAAATGTTAAAAAAATAATTCTTTATACAATTTCTCTTTGACTGTTAAATAAAACAGCAGAGAACCAGCATCTTTTTCCATCTTAAAATATCCCATTTATGTTCAGTTTTGCCAACATTTTTGTTGATGTTTGTTAACAGCTTCACAGTGAAATCCCTTCGCATTGAAGTAACGTTTGTAACGAAATTTAGTCTTTCGCGTTACTTTGAACCAAACAAATCGTTCCAAGTGTTCTTTCCTCCCCGCAGAGAAAGTTGTTGTTGATAATTGAAAATTAAACACGTTACCTACCAAAAATTGTTTGGCATTAATAGAGGCGTATGAGTGATATTGTTATTCTTCATGCGTCCCGTGTTAAATGCAGTAATTCCTCTTTATATCAAGTGTAGTGGGAATATTATTTAATGAAAGAAAAAATAATCAGAATAAAAAATAAAAATATTTGTTTTAAAGTTCATGTTAAAAAAATAATTGTTTGTGAAAAGATTTACTATTAAAATATTTTTGCTTGAAATAATTTTAGCCATATCCTACAAATAATATGTAAAATGGAAGCAAAAAAAAATTGTGTTTAAATAATGCCTTCAGCTGCCAGTTTAAAAATCTAAGTGCTCAAGAACAAAGCAAGCAATTGGAATACGTTTTTGAACAAAAAAGGTGGGTAGTCGGCGCCTACATTATTATTCATGTGCTTAATGGTCGCAATAAATGCAAAACTGCTTTTGCGAATCGTAAGACAGCTCTGCTCTCGCGTCATCGTAATAATCCCTCAAGTGCCACTGGGCCTGTATTTATTGCTTTTCCTTTGAGAGTTTCGCATCTTATTTGCTAAGCAGTGCATACAAATAATTGATACAAGTCAATCAATGGTATGCACTGTATTAGTTACTTGTATCGCTGGCGACTGTTTTGAGACATTTAGTTTGCCAAGCATGCTGCGGCAAACTCTGGGAAAACATAGACCGTGAACGGCTAGCGATTCATTATTAGATATGCTGTTAGTTCAGGTTTGGTTGCACCACCAATCTTGGTGATTTTTCAAAAAAAATATTTTGTCAGGGGTTTCAAATCTACAATTTTGTAATGGCCAACTCAGCCACTTAGACTTATACAAGATCATTGGATGCGTAATAAAATAATAAGGATTTTTTTGTTTGTAAAAATGAATAAAGTAACCTAAGGAAATCAATAAAATATCCTTTATGTCTAAAATTTATAAAAAAAATTAATATAATCCATAAGTTTTTGTCTGTGTTTTTTCGGAAACAAGTATTGCTGGTATACAAGGGGTGGAATACAAATGTTTCAAAGAGAAGCTGATGTAGATCCTATTAGAAGGTTTTAGCTCTAGGTATATAATCATTTCATATATGAAAGCACTCAACCTTCCTGCTTTCATACTAGAAGTGATAAATGTTTGTTTAGTTTTAAATAAGGATTAATACATCTTTTTCAATTCAATATTGAAATATACCAAAAATCACGTCGTATACGAAAATACTTGTCAAATGTGAAATGCTAAGTTTTCATTCTTTTCTAAGTGTTGGTCAACGAAGAGGAAATTATTTTCGAATTAACTGAAAAAGAGAAACTTGTCTGTATGCTAAGGGTAAAATGGCATAAAACTGCTTTTCAATTTATTGCATACTACCCGGGGGTCTTTAAGCTTTTAAAACTATAAGCATATTTTCAGGCCTCCAAGAGTAATAAGCCGTAAGCTAAATTCCATATGCTTCTCAAAAACTTATAAAGCAGCAAAAATTAAAAGTTCGAAATATATAGATCAAGAATTAAGTGAGTTTCAATTATTAACGATCAAAATAGAAAAATTGGAGTTACAAATGCCAAGAACTGATGTAGGAAAATAAAAGTAATTATAAAAAAATTATTTCAATGCTGATTTGCTAGTGCTGATTTGGTATTCAATACGTTTTTGACATAAAAAAATAAATAAAAATAAAAAATATCCCATTTAAGTTACACTGTTCATTAAAATACTATTTCGTTTCATGGCACAAGGGGTGTTCCTAAAACAAACGCTGTTAAAGCTTTTCTGGGAATAATATTTTTATTAGTCAGTATTATCAATTTCATAAAAAAATCGTATGTTCATTAATTCAGATGGAGCTAGAGCTCAAGTTTAATAAAACTTTTTTGTTATTTAATTGCAACTTGAGCTTCACAGATTGTTGTTGGAAATAGAAATTTGGCCACATTGTAAGAAGTGCCAAACAGCTGATGTTTTGTGCTGTTTGATTAGGGAAGCTCAAATGCAAAATATTATTCGCCTTAATAAAGTTTAAAAAGTCACTGAGTTAGCGATACACTAATTCAAGCGTAAATTAAGCCAAATTTGGGAATAAACAACCACTGGTTAGATGCCTAAATAAAATTTTAAATGTAATATTTAAAAAAATCACTTTATTTAAAAATATTTGCATTATTGAATATGATCACATTTTTTATTTTATTTATTTATCTGTCAAAGAGAAAACATTTCTAACATTACAATTTACTTTGTGCATAGAACATTATAAGGCTTTAAGTAAATATGTACATGAATAAATTTTATTTATATAAATTAAATTTTTTTGAAAGCACACCATTGTTCACTGAAACAATATAATTAAATCTGAATACTGAAGTTAAGCAATTAAGCCAACTAAATTCTATACACAATGTGTTTTTCAAATGAACAAAACAATATTTAGCCGAAAGGTGTAAGATCCTATATGTTATCAAAAAATAACTACCATTGAAAATTATAACTGTAATCAACATCAATATATTCAAAAATCTTTTCATAGAATACTCAATTTGAAAGTGCTATTTATATTGTCTATTTGCTAAATTTTAACAAAGAAAATAATATGAAAATCCAATTCAAAGGTTTTGTTTTTTGTTTTTATTGAAAAATAAGTGCAATTTTGTATAACGGGAACAAGTTCGGGCATGCTCGTGCGTGTCCGTGCATTCTGATTCTTGTTTTGCAAATTAAAAAAAAGTATCGTTTTATTTTCTTATTCCTTGTAAGAAAAGAACTCTGAAAATGCAAAAAAACCTTGCCAAATTGAAAACAAATTGTCATTCATACTTTTTCTGAAAATTTCAAATAAAGACATTTAAAATTTTTTTCCATATCTTAAAATAGAACAGCACATAAAAGAAATTGTTTTAAAGAGACATGAAAAAGCAAGACAATAAATAAGTAAAATTACAGCATTAAATAAAATATCATGAGAAAAGAATACAAATTTATTAGTCCTTTAACAGCAGTAATTTGTTATTTTAATTTAAATATAAAAGAAGACTTAAATGAGCAGCGCATAAAAAGAAATAATAATAATAATAATAAGTCTCAAAAAATATTCTTAGCAACAATAAACATTAAAAGGCTGTAATTGTTATTAAGTAAAAAATAAATAAAATAACAAAAAAGTTTGATTCCCAGCACAAATTTTTATAATGATTTTATTTTCCCTAAATTATATAAAAAAGTTTGTCTATTAAAAAAATAAGCTTAAAGTTTTACACCCATATTCATAAAAACTATTGATGGTTTTTACACGTTTATGTGACAAATATTCCGTAGAAATACGTCAAATAAGAGCTTAATAAACTTACAAAAATTATTATGAATATGGCCGTTACTCTTCACAACAAAAGGGGGAAAATTATTGCGTATATTATTTTTATTTTATTTTTACGATACATTTGTGAACTGGGAGTTCCACAACACCTACACTGTTTAATAAGTGACTAAACACAAATATTTATATGAGGCAACATTGAATGAGTCTTTAGGGGTAAATTAAATATTCAAAAGAAGAAAATTCTAACGAAATTTTAAAGACTTCGTGTATGTGGTATTGCGATACATCACCTGCTATTCTGCGAGTTAAATGGAAGACAAAAAAAAAATTTGGCTGATCTGAAATTTTTATTTTAAGAAATGTATACAATACAAAATTTGAATATTATGTGGGGGAATTGAAATACGAAGTGATGACTGTTGCGTGCATTAAAAAAAATACCATAATGCGTTTAAAGTAGTTGTAGAGTAAAGTTTGTACAGTAAATTTGAATTAAAGTATGTTTAAT
Source organism: Sturmia bella (assembly GCA_963662145.1). NCBI lineage: Eukaryota > Metazoa > Arthropoda > Insecta > Diptera > Tachinidae > Sturmia > Sturmia bella. The sequence continues at coordinate 66,376,839 of OY759172.1, read as the reverse complement.
AGGTTATGAAAAATATATATTTGAACCCAATATCAAACACTAATTTATTTTTGTATTAAGTTTATCAGGCTCTAGTTCTTTTCTTTGTCTTATTTAATTAATATCAATCACAAAAATAATATACAAAGAACTTGAGCCTGATAAACTTAATACAAAAATACTTATACAAGAAAAAGTATGAATAATAAAAAAAAAAAAAATAAATAAATAGATTGGAATTTAATTATTTATTTGCTTTAAGAGCCAAGTGAAATGTATTCATTTAGGTCCAAAACTAGACCTATCAAATGTTTTCTGTCTTTTTCAGCAGTCTATATACGGCGGCATATAGACTGCTGAAAAAGACAGCAAACATTTGATGGGACTTATTTTGGACCTGAATTAAAAAATTTATTAATAAAACATTAAAAATAAATTTTAAAAATTCAAATGGAAAACAAGTTGACAGTGTCTACATCTCTTCATTTCCGCTATATTCAGTAACAAATTAAACGAAATGTTAGTGGTTGTTGTTGTTTCTTTCTCCTGTAAATAAGCAGAGAGAAAGAGAATCAGGTGTTGCCATATTGAAAAAAAATAATTTCTGTATAGATGCGGTTTGATTTCAGGAATTAAAAGCCAGCTTAGTGCACATTAGAAAGCGTGTAATGCTCAAGTTAATTTGACTTAAGACTGATAAAGAAAATTAACGCTGCAGTTTGTCTAGGCTAGATAGCACATGCTATCAGAGCACTGTGCGGACTATGTCTTTGAATAATTAGTAGCAACAAAAACAGTAAAGAAATTCCTGAAACAAACAACAATCATATGTTATGTAATGTATTGTAATGTGTGGGATGTAGAGCCATTTGCACTGTGCATACAGGAACTGCAACAGCTCCTTCAGTGGAAGGCTTTCTAAGTCTTGTTCTAGCTGCAGCCTGTTTCTCCCATGCCCAAGTATCGTGTAAGCTGACTCCTTTTCCATACCTCAGAATATGCACATGTCTGCATTAACTACGCCTATTCTGTGTTGGTGCTGGTTGCAGGTGCAATGACCTGTACGTGCGCCTACCAGTAGTCACAAGTCCTGGTTATTCAGTTCTAGAGCCAACTCTGCAATCATGTAATAAGCTGAGGCAAGCGAAAAAGCCAGAGATGCACTTCCGCTCTAAGTAAAATAAATTGAGTGCTGTTTTCCATCCCTGAACGACATTATTTTCCTCATAAATTGTAGAAAACTGTCTGCATTTGCCCTGTTTAATAAATTTTCAGTGTTTTTTGGCCTTCATTTAAATATAGCTGTAATTACTTTATGTATCAATGACAATTAAATAAGAAAGTTTTTTTTTTTCATTTTGACGCAAACCACTTGAGGTGACTGAAAAAACCCATACTGAATTAATTGCATTGGCTGTAAAAACAAACCAAACAGAGTTGCACTATGACTTAAATATTTCCATCAATTATATTTAATATGCGAGAAGCAAATTTCAAAGGGAATTTAATATTGTTGGCTTAACTTCTGTTTTGCCATATTAAATAACTTTTGCACTCATTGAAAAATCTATTGCCGGTGACAAACTGAATTTTTTAAATTATGAATGAAATTGATTTTATTAATGGAAATCATATACAACAACTGGACTTAAAAAATTCCATAAACATATCCATTTTAACTCGTTTACAACGAAACCACTGCTGTCAGCAAAGAAGAAAATGTTTTCATTCAATTGTTTATAAAGAAATTAATTTTATATTCAGGCCAGCAAAAAAAAAAAAAAAAAAAAAAAAACAAGAAAAAATTTGGCAAAGGGATGTTGCATAAAACGGGTGATGCCAGTTTGAGTATGAATAGCAACACTATTGTGAAAGATGATAAAACTATAACGGTTCAAAAAGCTGCTGATGATCATCGTGTTGGTTGTGAACCAGCTACTGCATCACCTATAGCTGAGAAGTCTTCAACTTTACTTTCCTTATCTATTTTTTGAAAATTTTATCATTAACAAATTCTTGCTCATTTCTGAGCTAAAAATATAATTTTTTTTTACAACCAGTGACACAACGTCTCTGTGCCCCAAATTGTTCACCCATTTTCTTACTTATTCCTTTGTAATTAAATGCCATGACAGCAAATGCAGTCAGTCTTATTGTAGTAGCATGCCTTCCATATCATTATATGGTTCTTTGCAGTTTGCATGAACTAAAATGTAAGCATCGCTTTGGTTTTTGCCGCATGCGATGTTCTGGCCACCACCAAATATATTTATTTATACTTTTTCGCACATGGGAGATAAAACCAAAACAGCCTGTGGCACACATTTGTAAAATACATAATATAAAATTGTGGAAAGTTGGAAAAATTAATTCAAAATAAAAAATTTCTATAAAAAAAATATATATAAAGCTATTGCGCCACTGGGGTTACAGAAAAGAGTAAAGAACAAATACACTCATTTGGTCTGTGTGTGTGTGATGTAAGTTTTAATATTTTTATTTTTAATAATTATTCAGATGATATTTGAATAATTTTTTTTTAATTTAGGTTGGATTCTAGTTCCTTTAATAATTATGTTAACGAATATAATGTTTTAATTCTTGATGCTAATTTTTCGAGCTTTGTTGTTTAATATTTCAATAGTTCGAGCTTTAAGGTCACTTGTTTTTTTGTGTTTATTAAATTCAATATTTCAACACCTCTATGGGTATCTTCTTCAGGGATTTTTTTAAGGGTTGATGTTGAAAAAAAAGAAAAAACAAGTGACCTTAAAGATCGAACTATTAAAATATCATATTTTATTGTTAAATTTTTTATCGATAAGTTTTCTCTGGAAACAAAATACTTTTTTTCACTATTCATATCCGTATTTCAGTCAGTAAGATTGTGGCAAGTGGGCCAAAAGGAGTCATCCGATGAGGCCCACGCAGTGTGTGCCGCTGCTCCGTCTGGTTAAGATCACATGCCCTCCAGACCAAAGTCGCTCAGTTGCGGTAGAAAAATCTCGGTTAACATGGCCCTATAGCGCGATATCGTCCTCGAAAAAAATGACCCGAGAACTCCTTCGCCGTCAACAGCGCACCTTGCAGTCACGGGTATAATAGCTGCTCGTGCATTACTCATGCATCTTCGCTGCCGCAGAAGCGATAGTTTTGCTTGTAATGAGCTTCATCGCTCACTACGACCACTTCGCCCTGGACACGATTATTCCGCGTTCTTGGCGAGTGCATAGCTCTATGCCTCTATAGCTGTCTAGTTCACAAATGACATTGACATTGGCCACCATTGGCAAACAAATAATAGCAACTTTCAATAACGTGATTGCCTTTGGCCCACCTGTTAGTTGTGAAACCAATTTTGATTCACTGCTTCTTCTTGTTTTATCTTCCATTTTAGTTGTGCTTTACAAGCTTTATTTCATTGACGTCGAGTCAAAAGAATTAAATTTGAAATTATTCAAAGCGTGTGATTTGGCTTGTCATGTTCCAGTCACACATGTGTGTGTTTCAGCGTAGATTTCAAAATATTGCTCATTATAAACTTTTCATAGTGTGAATTCCATGTCCCAACACATACACACACACACACACACAACATATGTACATGAGTAATTTTATTTTGCTAAAGTGTTGCTAAAAGTGTGTGCAAAAGAACAAGCCATATTAGAGTTTGTGATAAAATCCTACAGAGCTGCATGTACACTGTGTGTGCGTGCGTGTGTGCACTATAATTTTTAATGGGTTTCTTTTTCTAAAAAGCATTAATGACTTTATGTCTGTAGCTATTGCCCCACTGTTGACACAGAAAGCTACTTAAGCAGGCAGCAGCAGAGTGGAGGAAACATTTCTATGCTACATTTGCATTGTATTGGTAAAACTAATTTGTGCCACGAACTGATGTATTTCTGCATTAGAAATACTCCTTTGCTTGGGAGGGGTGGCAAGGGAGACTAGTATGGTAATTTAAGGAATTTTACGAGTACTAAAAAATTTTGCTTTGAATTGGAAAAGAGGAAGTTTCAATTAAGTTCAATGTAATAAATCGTAATGTTGCACAGAAGTTTTTATTTCTGGTTTTGTTTTGTAGCTTTATTGATTTAATAAGCCACAAGTGTTCAAAAAATATAAAAATTAAAAATTTTATTATGCAAATATGTATTGACCTGTATTTTTGGTGTTTAGAAATTTTGTACAAAAAGTTATTCGCATTTTTGAACAACATACTGCAAGACTAAATTAAATTGAATTTAGTCTCAAGGAGTTTTAATTTTGTATAAAATTTCATTTGTTCTTGGTATTTGGAAAATTAAATCTGAAGTGCTGTTGAGAAGATGCAGAGCAAAATTTTCCTTTGTTGTTATTGCTTTTTTATTACATAAGGCCTGTTTATACTGCTTGAGCTTAAGTCTACCGGAAAATGACTTTATTAAGAAAAGTTGTTGTATTTTGTAAAATAAAAATAAATAAATAAAGCAATTGAATTCTTATTAAGTTTTTAATGTATAATTTGCTGACTGTTTGGTTTTTTTGTTTTTTTTTTTTTGCTGAAGCGGAAGGGAGGAAAACTCAACAATTAGACGATTGTTAATGACTGTTATGTGTTGGCTTAGACCATTAGTCGTTTGCTTGGCAACTAAAACAGATTATTACTTAATTTTTTGCAGGGCATTTGTTTATATTTTTCTTATGATTTATGAGGCTAAGGCAACATAATTCTTAAAGTGCTCAGAAAGCTTCCTGCTCTGGCTTAGATTATATTACATTTTGTTAAGTTTTAATGACTAGCCTTAAATCATTAAAACACTTTAATGGCACAATAATTAACTAAACTTTTAATTTTGTTACATCCATTAAGGAAAATGAAATTTTATAATTAACAAGCCGGAATACAACGAACTGTTAATAAAATTTGAAATGAAGTGAACAGCAGACAAGGGAATCTAGTCAGTTCTTGAAAGGTCCTAGCAGAGACACCAGATGAAAAGCACATAATTTTGAGAAGAAACGAGTGCTTTATTAGCAGAAGCTCTTAAGAATGTAACAAGATACACACGCGCACTCACCCACCCACTCACACACACACACACACACTTACAAGTTCGTGACAATGGTTCTTGGCGCTTCTTCAACTTCAATGAAAAATAAATATGAAACCGGATGCAAGTTGTTTTACTTTTAGCTTAAAAGGGCTTGGAATTTTTATTTTTTTTTGCTTAGAAAAGTGAAACAGCTGTACTCTGATTTTTTTTGTTTTTCGCTTAAATTGTTTATTTTTAAATAATGATATTAAAGCAGCATAAAAGTCTGTTTCCAAGAATTTCTCTAATGACGAATAAAAATTTGATTTTTTGTGCTTTATGCTTCCATTAAAAAGTTTGCGCTTGAAACTTTCTCTGTGATTTTTTCTACTTCTAAGGTTTGAACTCTTTTTATCTTTTTGTGTCAATGATGTTTTAATGTCTTTGAAAAAGAATTATGCCATTAATATATTTGTGCATTAAGAGATCATTAAATCATGAAATATATTTCATAATATCAAGCCTGCATTGCTTTTCGGGGGAACCGAGAAGCCTCATAAATACTTTAAGAACATTTCTTGCTCACATCATCCCATCTTTAAGGGCTTCAGATGAAAATCAAATGAAAAACATTTTATTCCATTAAAACAAACGTATACTAAATTAAATGCTGAAGTTCAAGTAGGCTGCTGGCTGCATACGGGCAGTAAACGGGCCTTAAAGACAATGGGGGGAAGTTTGCAAACATATATCAGCAGCTCACTCAAACAAAGGGCTCATTTGAGTGGGGAAAAATAATGAATAGTTCACAAACATATAGTAGCTAGCTTGGGGAAAGTGACTAGGGGTGTAGGTGTATGTGTGTATGGGGATCGATTGTTCACTTAACTTATTAAAAGTCTCTTTTAGGGGTGAACAATTTTTACAAATATTGCATATGTATAAAAAATAATTCAGGAAACTTTAAATAAACTTTAATATTTTTAGAAACAGATGGGCCCAGAGAAAGAGTAAATACTTGTTATTATAACCTGCATATTATTGAAAATTACACATTAAAATATGGATGCTTTAAAATTTTTTTACACACACAAACCACTTTCAGCGTACATCCAGTGGCTTGTGTAACAATATTGTTGCCTGTTTATGCCATTAGACATGAGTATTTACATGGCTCCTTGTGCCAAGTAAAGTTGCCAATTTGCATAGATATTTATAATTAAGTTAGTGTCTTTAAATTCATCTTATTTACAGAATTACACATGTCTTTGCGCAATTAGATATTAATTTTCATTTTAATTATAAATAAACACATGTACAAGAACGTTGACAAGCGTCGTTCTGATGCCAGCATGTAAATATATATTTGTGTAATAGGGTGGGTCAATGTAGCTGTGGATGATGTGTTATTGATTTGTCCATAACTTTTGTTATAGGTAAGAAATCATTCTTGAGGCTTAGACAGCTGAGACTGTTGTATTGTGCACTAATACTTGTCAAAAATTCAAATATTACCAGCAGGTATGTTATCCTGATTGCAGTGCACTATAGAAACGGGCAAAAATACGATAAAAATCTTCACATTTTTTTTGAATTTTTCAAAACGATAGTATGTGTTATTGGAGTACAGTTGTTTTTTATAAAAACACAAATAAAGCAATTTCACTAAATTGAAAATTTTGCCACCGCTAGCGAGACGTTGGTGATGTTATTATTTTTCTTTATGTAAAGGCTCAAAGTTTTGGATTGTAGTAATTGCTTAGAAATATATTTCGTTCCCGTGATGTCTTTCAGGTAATGTGATTTTGTTAAGGAAATTCTCGTGCTTTTGTTTCAAGCGATTTTTAATACTGTTGAATGTCTCTAGTGGCCAGCACGTTTTCCGCCTTCGTAAAACTGCTCATAAGGCGAGGATAAAAATATTACCATGGCTTGTAATAGTTTTACTTGAAGTGCAACAGCTTATGAGCCAAAAGTAGTGAACATTAGAATTTTTGACAGTCGCAGGAAATGCTTTTAGACTTTTGTCTCGTAATACCGTATTCAGCTGGTTTTGCGAGTGTCCCAATAAACGCCACTGTTGAGCTTAATATTCCATTCAAAACGTCAACCAGTAATGGCTCAATTAGTGCAAAATGATTATTAATGAATTATTTAATCAAATTAAAATTGCGAAACTGTGATAAGCGAGCTTTTAGGTACCTTAGCATACTTTAGGGAGCAAATAATTACTTCGAAGGCAACTGGAGCTTTAATAATTTCCAAGTCCTTTTTATTTTCTTTTTCTTATACCCGGACTCTTTGAAATTTTAACAACTAATGGGTAGGCAGATTCTTTTCCTATATCGAGTGAAATAATTTTATACAGAAAAATAATTTTGTCAATAAGTAGAATACAGTTTAACCGAACAGGGTATAAAGTTCAAAGAAATTGTGAGATATTCTGACCTGCCCTTAACGAAAAAAAAAAATATTGGAGAGAAAATGTGATTGGGGCATGCTTGCATATTTAGCACCTCTACAGGTCCATATTAGAGGACTCCGAACATGAAATTTTTCCCCCATTACACAAAATTTCCCCCGGGGGCTTGTAGTGGGGTCCAATGTATGACTAGCCCACAATAATATTTTCTTGCCCATGTATTTTTCCAACACACCGACCTGAAACCACGTCTCCTTATATACAAAAACAGTAATATAAAAAGAAAAATCGCATGTCTCGAAATATTTGTTTTGCTGTTTTGCATAAGCTATGGCAAAATATCGCCAAAACATTTTTACAAATCGGATCCCACCTAATGTGCATGTACGTGTGTATTTACCTCCTGATTAACATCATGCAAGATGTTTGATTCATCCCAGCATTTGTTGCTACACTTGTTTATTAATACAGTATAAGTATGATGTAAACTCTACCTTCATTAACATTTTGCATAATTATTTTGATTCTGTTTCCTGATATTTTCCTCCACATGTGCTGTGAGAAGAATATTATTAAAGGGTAATCTATTGAGAACTGTTCCTTTAATGAGAATAAATTCCTAAAAGAAGAATATGTACATTTAGCTTCGTATAGTGAAATTCGCCTGAAATCTGAGAGTGGTCTCATAATCTCTCTCTCCCTCTGTCTTCCTCTCTTTGAATGCAGTAAATGTGTTGGCCTGTTAAATACCATTTAATGCAACTATTGATAGGGTGGCACACGTGAGCTCTAAAGCAGGGACAAAATGTATCACCCTTTGAAAGTTTTAATACGAAAGGAGTACGTTAGTGCATTAATATGAAAATTATGTATATTTTAAACACTAAAATTATAAGCACCTTGATAGAACAAATGGTTATTGGGAGCCACAGGAGTGCACGTTCGATGCCAGCCAAATAATGCGAACGCTTACGCAAGTAATGGAAATGTTTGTGAGTTGTAGAAATACCACAAATAATATCAGTTTTTAAGGATTTGTAAACATTTTAGTTGCTTAGAAAAACCATTTTGGGTGAATATTCTTTTCATATAACGATGGCATCATTGTCTAATATACATTTGCGAAATTTTCCCGATATTTTTTTTTTATCATAAGCAAATTGCTTACGACAATTCTTGCCTATCTAAGGCAGCCAAAAGTAGTAGCATTGCATAGCTTTAACTTCATAGTCTGTATAAGGATACTCTTTAGTCTTGTATTGTAAAAATGTAATAAATTAATTTAGCCAGCTTAACACTTTTGCCGTAGTCATCGCATGTGAAGGCTTTTTCATCTGTGAACACTTCAATTGATTTCCAAAGACCTCAAATCAAAATTTCCAAACTAAAAGCTAATCTCCAGTATTTTTCTACTGAATTTTCTTAAGTCTAACTTGAAGCCAACATATACTATCCTACTCAGTGATATGGGTGCCCAAAAAGTGTGATAGAAGGCTCTAAAAGTGTACGGATGTGAAAGAAAATCTAACCGGCTTTATAATTTTTAGAAAATTTTAAAACCCATGTGATCGCAGTTACCTTTTCGAATTTGTTTGCAATGAGTGTAGCCGCCTTCATGCGTCTGGCTATCAGCTTCCGGTGAATGAATCGTATAACTGTGTAGGATAGTGAGTCATGGCCTTCAACAGTATTTTTTCTAATCTGTGAGCGATAAGAAGATCCCAGTTTTGCCTTAGAAGGCTCTGATTCTACACACAGAAAAAATATTCGACTATTGTTGAAATGAATGGTTGAATGTGCTATGGCTGTAGAAAATCATAATATGGTTGGAGGCAATCAAACTATGTGCTTGCAGTTATATTACATATCAGCATATTATAAGATTGGAACCATAGTTTCGTTATACAAAAACATAACATTGTTGTCGCCGACATAATTAGACATGTTTTTTTTTGTGTCTCCTTGCCCATATATGTTCTATTTTTACGGTGGAATTTGGTTGTTTTCTTCATTCTCTTTGCGTCTACTATGTGGCAATGTGGCTTACTGCAGCATTTATTTCAATTTGCCATTTATATCAGGCTGCTAGACACAATCATGGCCAAACATTACGAAAAGAGAAAAAAGAAATATGAATAAATAATTTAAGTAATTTTCCTTTTATCATTCTTCTGTTTGCAATCACCAACTCGAGTGGAAGAAATCAAATCGTTACGAGCACTTGCAAAAAGGAAAGTAAAACAAATTGAAATTAATAACGAGTTAAAGGGAATGAAATAAAAGTGATGAGCCGTAAATGATGTTGCAGGTTATCCTGCAGAGATAAAATGAGAGAGACTAACAGTAGACTGGTTGCCTAACTGGTTTCTTTCACACATATGACAAATTACTAATTTAAGCATTAAATTTTAGCATTAAAAAAAGTAAGTGAACCAATTTTGTTTTTCTATGAAGACAAAACTGTTTTTTTTCTTATTTTAACAAATTTTGGTTTTTTTTAGTACATTAGTTATTTAGTTTACTAAACCCATTTTTTTGGTTTAATATCATTTTGTTATTAGAGCTAAATGCCCTTTCTTGACAGGGAGACATTTTGTTTTATTGATTCAGGATTTTTTTTTATTTCTGCCGTTTTTTTTGGCGAGCAGAAATCTCCATTGCCTTTGGCTCAGCGCAATAACTAGTAACAAGACTATTTAAAATGGTTTCCAGATAAGATTAAATTAGGTTCATATTTAACCACAGGGTACGGCTTGTGTGTGAGTGATAATGTGTATGATTTAACAGTGTGATTGTGAATTAATGTGTGTGCGTGTGTGTGAATTTTGCATGGGCAGGCTGAAATAAAATCTTTGTTTGCCAGCAATTTCTGGGGGAGGGGAAAATCTATGAAATTATGCCACAAGGTCTTGGATAATATAAGTAAAATAAATTCCTTTTGCTGAAATTTGTCTCAGTTTTTGTTTCTTTTTGTTGCCGCATTGATTAAAATATAATTTTCTTTAGTCATAACGCTTATTACTGACGTCACTTAAAGTCAAGTCCTAGAGGAAAGGCAATCAGTTGCTGTTTGTTGAGATATGATTTCACGATTTCCTGCATTTGAAATCCATACTAAAAATAATGTTTGCTTTAGCTGCTGTATGGAAAAAGAAGTTTCAGTAACAAGAACATATGCATGCGCTCATTTACGATTTATTGAAGCCATCGCAGACAGCGTTTTAATAAGAAATATTTTTTTGCCCAGACAAAAAAACTAAAATTGAAGAGCTTTTGTTGTTTTAAAAGGGGGTAATAGGCAGAACACCGCTTGCATATTTCTGTATAAGACTCCACAATTGCCCCAAATAAGCAACCAGAAAAAAACTCTGAGATTTTAGAAAACGCAAGTTAGGGCCTTTCTGAATGAGACTGACAACACTTAAACTTAATATATTTCATTTAATTTTTTTTTTTTTTTCATTAGTACTATTTTCCATTTCCTGATTTTATTTCCTAAAACTTTGCATTAACATTTTTCGCGGAAACACACAGTAAACAGGTAGTTTGAGGCTGTTTAAATCATATTCCATGATATCCACACTTCCTGCCGGGGTAGGTGTGATAATTTATAAAGTACAATTTTGATTTGAATTTTTTCCCCTGCATGAGACTTACAGTCGTTTGCAAAGCATGAGCAAAAATGATGTCTCAAAGAGGCAGTCTTCTTATTTTAAACAATTTCGAAAAAAAACTCTCTCTCTTTTTTTTGGGAAACAACATTTTTACAGATGAAAGAAAATATATTATTATCTTCATAAATTATGTAAATATTAAAATTTTAATGCTTAATATTTTGTTGAACAGGTGTTGAATAGCCGAGGCATGTTTGCTTATCGTATTTAAATATGTATAAAAGAAGTGGAAAAATGAAAGACACCTTAAGAGTATTTTTTAGATGTCGAAAAATACTAAAGCTTGTCATACACAATTGAATGAAAGTCTTCCACGCTTCAGCACATTATAGAGTTTTATACTTTTAATGTTTTTTAACATGTTTTAGACATACAAAAAAAAAAATAAGTAAATAAAAGTAATGCATGGCGTTGCAAATCATCTACGAAACCCTTGTATCGTATATAAATTTTTATTGAAATGAAGAGCGAATTTTTCAGCTTGAACTTTTTTGCAATACAAATAATAAAATAAAAATGTAATTATTTTCCCTGCTCCTAAATGTATGCAACAAATTTATTTCAGTGATATAAAACCGTACACGAATACAAAAGCAAGCAACGGAACCGTGAAAAAAGTTACATATGATAAAAAATTTATTGAAAAAAAATAATTCAATGCTAAAAAGATATGAAAAAATACAAAATGGCCACTGTTTCGTTGAAAAAAAAAAAATAAGTACTTCACAATTTGTTTGTTATTGTACGGAGAAATGGTGAAAAAGGCAAGAAAAGGTTTCTTGGAACCATTAACGTTATTAGCAAACATACACAAAAGGGGTATCAAGCGTAAACAAAATTACCCTGTCGTTTCCTTTTTCATATGAAAACTCAGAACAAAAAATTCATAATTTTAAAAGCAAACTATTTTAGTTTTTGAAAAAAAATTTAAATATGCTGACCTTATTTTCAGCTGAAAGCATACCACAATTTTTGTTTATTTGTTGAAATTGATAGAGGGGGTTTAAAAATCACTTAAAGTTAACCATTCAGTTGGCGCTGGAGTTTATAATGTACTTTAAAATGCAAGCAATTTCTTTATTATGAAAACAAATTATGTATTTTTAGCTAAAGTAAAAAATAAATAAATTTTTAGGTAAAGTAAAAAATTTTGTTGTATTGGAAGCAAAACGCGCACCAAAAAAAATGTTTTTGTTTTATTATTATGATTCAAAAAATAAATAAAAAAAAAGTAAAAAAACTTTTAAGTTCTGGAAAACAGGACCCAGAACAACAGGTAATAGTGTGGCTTTATGGGGTTATTTAGACAGATAAAGTGGTTTTAAAACCACGTGAAACTTAAGCTTTTGTATGAACCGGGGATTTTGAAATTCATACAGAAACTCAAAAGCAAATTATTTCATATGCAAAGCAAATATTCCGCTCTTGTTTTTCAATCAAATTATAAAACATAATAAAGTGGTTTCAAAACCACTTAAAATAAATATATTCAATTAAACCTGGAACATGCTAGCTTACACAGAAATTCATTACCAGTAACTTAATAAATTTGGGTTCAACAAATAATAAATATATTCTGTTCTGAGCTTAAGCAACAGGCTATAAGCTGCATTAACATTAAGTGGTTTAAGAACCACTTAAACATTGATTGATTGATTTAAAAACCACTTAATATTAAAATATTTGCTTTGCCCCTTTTTAAACGAAATTTCCAAACATTTTTTTTCAAAATGAGAACTTATTTTTTGTATTGTTCTTCTACACGTTCTTCGGACTCTTAAAACTTCAAGCAATAGAAGTGCATTTAATTGACTTTCGAACACTGATTAAAACTTTGTGGAGAATTTTAAACTTCATGTGCTTGTGCAACACATTTTGTTTTCACTAAACTTCTTTTCTTCTTGTAACTAATTTCCCATTTACCAAACACCACCATCAATTTATCATTTTTAAAGATGCAACATCCTAAAGATCCTAAGTGCTTGAAAGTATTGTTGTTTTATAACAAACGAAAATAATGGCTGCTAGATTTCAAGTCCATTGTATCGAAAAAGTTTGCACTTTCTTTGTTGTGCAGTATAAATACTCAGATAAAATTTTATTAAATATTTTGCTGGCCACAGAAGAAGTGAAAAGTGCAGTACTCTTTAAAAAGAGATTTGACTCATAATTTTTCTAAAAAAAACTCCCACCCCTCAGCCCCAATAATTTCTTGGCAGAGCTTTGACTTGAAATCATGAAAAAGTTAAGAGAAAAAAAATTATTCTTTGATAATTTCCTGGAAATTATTATTTATTTTTTGCATTTGCTTGCTTCTGAACTGCTGCAATAAGTTCTTCTTGCTTTCAGTTGTTTTTGTCGCCAGGTTGCCGAGTGGCTTTGGATTTTTGAAATTTCTATTGATATTTTATTTGGCTGCACTGGACACTTGAATCTTTTGAAAAGCTGGAATTTCTTCTTTAGTTTAAAAAAAGTAAAGGAAAAAATATTTTTGGCAGTTGAATAACAAGTAAATAAATTGCTTTAGTTCTTGGAAACATTTTTTTCTTTTTAATTTTAAATATGTGCCCGAACTTTTTCACCGCACCCTGAGTTTATTGCTGTTGATAAAATTATTTTTAAGATTATGAAGCATCCAAGAAAGTATTTAGTACGATGAAAGTAGTGCAGGAGTTTTTAGAAGCACAAGCAAATGCTAGATATTTGGTCATAAGCACTCTAAGCTGGCTATTAACTTTTTAGTTCTTGCATATATGGTTGGCTGTCCTAGCAAATATATATAGTGCATACCTTAAGGCTGGGCAAGAAAAATTTGAGCCTTTTACTTGCGCCGCCTTTGAGCTGGACGTAAGTGCTATACAGGAAAATAAATAAGAAACATATTCTTTCGTTGGAATAAAGCAGCAAGTGTAATTATTTAAAATGGATTTGCAGTTTTTTTTTAAATTCTTAACATTTTTAATTATTTTGTTGCGCTTTAGTTCTATTTATAATTTCTCAAAAGTAAACAAATTTTTTTTTTGTGATAATATTGTGTTAATCCCGTTTTCTTGGCTGGGGGGTATACCTTAACCACCATGAAGCTCTGTAATTTAAAACTAATTTATTTTCAGCTTCTAAAATGAACAAAAAATATTAAATTCTGCTTTATTTTACTCCTTCTATTTCTCACTTACTCCCTTGGCTTCTCTAAATTTTGTTTTGGCTTGTTTACTTAAAGTTTACGTGCAAACTACTTCCTGCACTAGACTGAGCTCATTTAAGCATAAAAGTGTTGCTTTTGACAACTCTAATTTTGCACATGTCTTGTTTAACTTTTACATTGCTCTGTTCAGGAAATTGGCTGGTGATCACAAACTTTTACGAAATGCAGGTCAATAATGTTTGATGAAACCAGTTTTCTACTGAAAGCATTTCCTATTTAATTTGAGCTCAATCTTTATGACATAAAAAAGAGGTATTTTAATGCTCTGAAGTTTCTTAAGGTTTCAAAATTCGCTTCTTTACGAAATGAAAATGAGTAAATGAATAAAGTTTTCTTGGATTTTTCGTTTTGTTTTAGCAAAGATTTGTTTCTCCCAAGTATTTTCTTTGTCTACAAAAAAGTGAAAATCACCAGCACACTCCATATAAAACCGAATGAAAATCAAAATGAAATATTTGGCGCCTGAAGGTCGATACATTCATTTGAGCCAATAGCGGTTAATTGAATGTCGGCTTTTGGGAGATGTGGGAAAATATTTTTGTAAAAAGGAAACGGCGTTAATTGGGTGAACAAAAAATAGATAAAAAATACGAATAATGGTTTGCCTGGAAATAAGGAAAACGATAAACTAGCAACAAAGTTTAATATTTAAGTAACTTAAGAAAACAAAAATAAAGATTTTTTTTGTTTTTAAGATAAAAAAAAATTCGGTCTTGCGTTTAAATTTTGGCTCCATTACAGTAATTAAATGTTAAGCAGATAATGAAAAAATTAAGGCCGCAGGAAACACTGAAAGCTTAAGCGCGATTATATAATAGTTTACAAGCAATATTTGAAAGAGAAAAAAAAAATGGTTCTAGAGTTTAAAAATAAAGTTTGCTGCACAAAATTATTAAAGCATGTTGTTTTCGCATAAATAATTAAAGAAATATTAAATTTATCATAAACATGTTTTTATATTTTGAAGTACGTGGTAAAAGAGCATAAAAAATGCCGTGTTGGATGAAATTAGTTCAACATATTGTTTGATTGTCAAAGCCACATACTCTAGATAAAATTTATTTAAAATGGTACAAAAACCAAAATGCTAAAAGCTGTTTTCTGTACAATATGCCGCCAACAGTTCTGTGATGCCAACCAACTCGACGACAGACTTGAAACACTTAAGAAATGTCCCACCTCTAATATTGTCTTTCTCACTTTCAGTTCATGTGACGGGCCCACCTGAGCTGGACATTTTTCTCAATCCTTTTCCTTTGCAACATTTTCCATTTCCTTTGCAACATTTTCATGAGTAAAATTATATTTAATTTAGTGAGTTGTAGCACGAATTACTAATTACCTTAACAGACTTTGCAGTTGATTGGGTAAATTCTGCAATTATGAAAAAGTAATGATTCACTAACAGAGCAGTTGCAGAGAAGAAACATCAGCGCCCAAGTTAAGATTGTACGAAAGCTGGTTTATACCAGGTAGTCGCTCTGCAGAATTCTCTAAATTCATTCTATTGTTTGTATTCTACATTTATGGGGTTTGTGAACAAAACTTTGATATTTCAACGACCAGAAACAGCGACCAGGTTTACCTAGTATAAGCTACCTTGGACTGTACCATACACTGCACTACTTTAGCTGCTTCTATTTCGAATCACTTAAGATGTAAGGAGTTATTTTGTATATAGTTTGCATCATATAAAATTCTAAGGCCTTAAGGATTCAAAGTTGTTACAAAGTTTTTTTTTAATAAATTAACAAATATCAATATTTTGTTATAACTTTGCAGTATTTGTTATAACTTTTAATACCATTTGCCAACATTATTTATTTCTTAATTGTCATCCGAAGCTTCACCCGCATATAAAATTCTATTTCCGCCTTATTGTTTTTCTCTGTTGGTCCTTAACGAAATAAGAGAATATTTTGCTAAATGTTTTCAGTACATTTTTTTTTATATCTTTGTTTTATTTGCTACACTTAAGTTTATTATCTCTGGTATTTTTGCAATTGTGGAAGTTTATGAGCTAAGAATTTGCGAAAATATGTGTAATAAAACATAAAAGTAGAGTAGAGAAATTTTTTTGTAGTTTTAGCCAGCAGATTTGATGTAAAAAGCCAACAGATAAACAAGTTTTCGTAAACATATCTTATTCTTTTAGTTATAAATAGCAAGCATATCAAGGAATTTACAATATTTTCTAAGCTTTGTTTTTCGTCTGTTTATTGCAAATAAATTTTATGTCATAATAAAACTTTGGAAAAGTTGTAGTAGTAAAAAGCGATGTTCCAAATGACCAGTTTATTTCTCTTAATGACACTTAAAAAAAGAGGTTTAAGTTGTTTGGAACAAAACTTAAGCCATATAATTACTTGAGTTTTGTTTTCAGGATTATCGAGGATATTTTGGAAACGTGGAAAAACAAAGACATCAAGAACAACTATTTTTACAAGCAATGTAAAAATAATAATGTAATCTTTTGATGAATAAGAGACAAGAGAAAGAAAGTAATAGGACTTTCGTAATGGCAGCGTAGGGCGAAAGTATTTTCATAAGGATATCAGTAATACTCGTAGTTTTTAACGTCTAATAATTTGTAAATATTTTTGCACATACTAAGCTATTTTGTTGAAGCAAAAAAGAACAACACTATCTGTCTTAGATGGCATGTTATTTTTCTATTATAACAGAGACAGCGTAATGTGTGTCCATGACGTAATGACTTTACAGAAGTATAAGATTGTAGGCTTTAACCACTAATGCTTAAAAAAAATCTGTTGCACATAAGAAATCCGCTAGAGCTATAATTCTAATTTAACAGATTTCTAGTTTACTGTATCACCATCAAGGAATCATTTATTATTGATTGTTTTTAGAAACAGAAATTTGGCAACGTTGCAAAAATTTCAAAATGATGTTTTGATGTTTTGCATTGTAAAGTGACTAAAGTTTGAGCGTTTGACATATAATAACTAAAGTTTAACCCCTTAATTCATAAAAATTATAACATGTTTATAAGACTGTTATTTGATATATTTGTATGGAAAATCTGTCAAATAAGAGCTTTATAAACCTGTTATAAATTTTATGAATTAGACGGTTAATATTTATTGTCTAAAGCCTAAATGCTAAACTTTCTTTCCTTGCATATGGTTGCGATATTCTTCAGTTTGAAGATCACCTTTAGATTTCAAACTTAAGTTAACAAACCTTTTGTGTCATCTAATTTCATTTTAAGCCTGACTGTAGTAAAGCAGTGAACTATTTATTATTGATTTTTTTTAAAAGCGGCACGGTAAGGTTCTTTATAGATCCTGAACAGTTCTGCGGTAATAGCAATTGTTTTATAAACAACATTCTATGGGAGGAGGAAAGCCTTGCTGACAGTGGTCAGTAGAGACGCTTGTAAAGCATGCGGCGGGCGTAAAGACTGCGGAGTCCCGGCAAAGCAAAGTACGACCGTATTGTGAACCTCGGCTGGTTACTGTAAGCTAAATTACCATCATAAGAAACTGAAGCTGACAAGCAGTGATTTCTGCAGACTCTATCATGGGGAGAAGGAAACGGCGGAATACATCCTCTGTAAATGCTCCGTTGCGTACAGATACAGAACCAAATACCTGGGCGCTGGGTTGCTTAATTTCAGGGTCCTTGCTAACATCAAACTTATGACCTTAACGAGATTTTATAAGAGTCCAAGTCTCCATTTATAGTGAACAAGGGCTGCAAAAGGAAGGGTTTTGGTGGAGATGCACAACTGGCCCCAAATGATAATAATAATAATAATAATTGATTGTTCTCAGAAATAGAAATTTGGCAACGTTGCACAGTTATAAAAGAGCTGTGTTGTACAATTCGATGACTGAAGCATATACATTAAATTTTCTTGGTTTAAATGTGTCATATTGAATTCACTCAATTAAAGATTTAATGGCTTAAGCGTAAATTAAAATAAAACTTGAAAATCAGCCTGAGCTGCTTTTAATAATATAAGTTTTGCAGTAATGGGGTTGTTGTCTTGACTAAATTGCAACATGATGGCCATGTTGCATATTTTCTGGAAACATGTGGATACATCTGATCGTGAGGTAATGAGCTAAAAAGGAGTACAAATTTCTTTATAACTAGAAAAATTCTTACAAAAGCAGCCTGCCAGACACCAGGTGGTTCAGTTGTGCTTTATTTATTTATTCACTGAAAATTTTTTCAAAGTGTTTATATGTATAAGCGTGGAGCTATACCAAATTGAGAGGTTTTTAAAGAGAAATAGCTTCTATAGACAAATGTAATGAATATCCAACTATAGGAAAACTTAAATGTCAAAAAAAACGATACCTATTAGCGGCCAAAGTTCGGTTTATTTAAGCCTAGAAAAATGATTCAATTTGTGGCAAACATTAATAAAAACAAAGTATCATCGTCTGAAACGCCCTTTAGTAATTCGAAACCTCCTTTTTGCATTTTACTTATTATCTCACACTTGCTGCTGTTTTGCTTGTGGTTATTTGAATAAATACATATTATATGTTTGCTTTTGTAGCACCTTTTTATTGCCTCACTTTATTACGTGTTCTATTGCCGTGATACGAATAATTTCAGTATTGTGGTTTGGTGGCTTTTTGGGCATGACTCTTACAATTGTGTTTTGTTAATCTTTTATCTTGTTGCTTTCTGATAATGTTTTAAGAATACGCATTTAATATCAGAACGCTTAATCTTATTTGTTTGAAATATACACAGTCAATCAATCAATCAACACTTCGTTTTTTGAAAACGTCATGTTTGGGGTTTGTAAGAAAAAGTCGTAAAAGAAGCATTTTATGAGTTTTGCCACAGTTTTTCATTAAACCAAATACATTTATTGCCGCACATTTCAATATCCTAATACATTTGCTTTACATTTCGTTCATGTTGTAAAATAATTTCTTGATAAACAGATTTTATATGCCTTGCTGAATTTCAGCCAAAAATGCTCTACTGTTCTATGCAATACTGAATAATTTACTCAGCTAAATGTATTTTAAATGTGTACTATAGTTTTGGCTTTTAATATATTCATACAAAAATATGTTGATTGAAAATTCAAATACAAAATGTTCATTAGCACTGCATTGGTAAGTGAATTATTTGCATTATTTATGCCGAAATGTATGCAACAGTTTATGAAAATTTGTTAAATGTGTTGAATCGTGTAGTGTATCATGCGGAATGAATTGAGGTATTTTTTTTCGGCATACTCCTAGGCGAAAAGTTTTGTTGTACTATTTCATATGATGCATAAATTGGCAACCGTAAAAAAAACCGTAAGCGAAATCATCTGTAATGCAATTTTTTTAAATTTAGAAATGCAAGAATCAAATTCTTAAAAAAAATATATATACAAAATTTTGCTCTGCGGTGCTGATTCTGCACTGCCATGCCTGATTTCAAAAATATTAATAATTGCACAAAATTTAACCTTTTTTTGCCTTATCATACTGAATTAAATAAAAAAAAATTGCATTGAATTTGTATTTTTAAAGTAATTTTTCTAAATTTAAGAGACTACATGATGCTTCCACGTGCTTTACTTATGCTCTCAAGATTTTGCTACAGCTGTAGGCAAATATCCCAGCAATGTTATACAGCTAACAGTACAATGTTAAGAAATATCCCTTCATTTCCCAGCAGTTAACAAAAACAAAACAATCAGCATTCACACCAGTTTTCAATGATTATTTGAATAAAACATTACGATGTGTATTTAGAACCGGATGCTCGTGTTTGCTGTGTCTGTATATAAATTTGCGCTAAGAGATAAAAAACGTGTTTCCGCAAAAGTTAGTTTTCATAAGCTGTGATAAATAAATATAAGAAAGACTAAACAACAGTAATGTTCTATTACTTTTGCTTGTCTAGCTTTATTGATAAAGCTACAATGAAAATCAAAATTTTGATTTCATGAAATTGAAATCTTATCTTATGCATTAAAATTTTAAATAGTTTATTTACAAAAATTTATTATCCATACTAGTTACTGTATGATAAATATTTCAAAGAAATATTATGATAAATATTTCAAAGAATTTAACAAATATTCCAACAGATATTAAAAATTTATTTCAGTGCATTTTTTTAGTTTCTCTTTGTTTATTGAAATTTATTGCCGCTGTAAAGTAAAGTTATTGTGAACAATTGGGCCATTAAAGTAAAAGGTGTCACTGTTCAAAATGAATTGAAAACACTTGTATAAAAGTATTACTTTAATTATTTTTTGTTAATGCGGTGGTGCAAAAAGCACCATAAAGTAAAACTTCTACTGAAAAAATTCATGCCAGAAATCATGTATAATTGAACTAAAACCAATAAATATCTTGCCTGAGGGGTTTACATTGTTCTTTACTTCAAATTTTGGTTGGAATAAGAGTTACTCTATTTTTTTTGGGGAGGGGGATGGAGGTACTAAAAAACTAGTTACTTTAAACCGGGCATACCCTGTACCGCTTGCCAAGCCATTAAACTTTTTCTCAAATCTGAAATTTAATATAAGAGCTGCTCACGCCAATTAAAGTGTGCGTCGCTTTGAGGGTTAGCGATTCAGGAATTCATTATTTATTTGCGAAATTAATTAATTTTTATTATTCAAACATTTGCTTATGCAATAATTTTGTATTCCATTTATCGGGCTCAAGTTCTTTCTATATTATTTCTGAAATGGGTATTAATTAAAATACACAAAAAAAAAAACGCCCAAGACATTTAACAGGGTGGACAAATTAACTGTTTCGAAGTCGCCACGCTACTCGCCAGCAAAGCTAGGAAATGAAAATTAGAATTAGAAATATAAAATTTAGCCTCTGACGTCAAAGACTGGTGCTGTCGAAACATGAAGTTGTCTACCCTGCCAAATGTCTTATTTAATTAATAGTTATCAAAGAAATACTATAGAAAAAACTTGAGCATGATAAACGTTATAGATAATAATTGTTTATATGCTATAAAAAATGTGTTGTTTTAGGTCTTAAAATATACCTTATTTTTTTGGCTTTGTAAGCCGCCTGCCTGTATGTCGTCGAGGTTTCGTTGATCAGTAGGCTGAAAAAAAACTTAGAAGAATGTTTGACACCTGACTGATTATTCCGTAATTACCATAAACAAAACGAGAATGAGAAATTTTCAAATAAACCTGTAATACAAGAGACTTTTTCTCGTCTTTTAGTTCTTTTACTTTTCTTTATAATAACATCTATACAACGAGTCACCATTGGTTACTACGATTTGTACTATTGAAAGGCTTTTGAATATTCAAATATGAATTTAATTATTTATTTGCTATAAGAGCCCATGGAAGATTATTGTAAAAAACCTTATTAATGTTTTTTGCCTTTTTCAATAGTATATATGCCGCCAATATTTTGTTGATGCTCAACTGCTGAAGTCTACTCAAAAAGTAAGTAGTTGGCTATCAAATTTTCTTTAGAATGTTTTCAAGTCTACTGATGAATTGATGAACATTAACGAAATATCAACGGCATAAAGATGTTTGAAATACACATAGAATATTAATAAGGTCTATTTTTGGATCTAAAACAATAAAACCGGTATTCATAAAAAATAAAACTTTGTTGAAACACATTTTACAACAAATTTTTCATATAAAATTCTTTCTAAAATGTATTTGAGCAACGTTTTATTTTTTATGAATACCGGTGTAAATATTTAGATATTGTTGTTTATTTCTATGCAATATCTCATGGCCACAAGAAATTATGTATTCATACATGTATGTAGCTTATATTTTATTTTTCTGTACACATCATGCAAAAATTTGTGGTGAATTATTTAATTAGAGCCTAAATTTAAATGGTTTTTCTTTCTTTTATATATAAGTCTGTTTGTGTTTCTCGGTCCCTTGGCTTTTTGAAAATTGCTCTTTGAAAAACAATTTTTAATAATTTTACTTGTTACAAAACATTTTCAAGAAACAGTTTCTTCTATCTTTCAACACTTTTTCTTCTTAGTTGTTTACTTTCTGTACCCACAGATAAAAATTTCCATTAGAACAAAACGGAAAATTAAGTGAAAAGTTACTTCACCTAAATGTGTTAGACATTTTCAAGGAACTTTTTTGTTCCAGTACATTTTGTTAGTTTCGATTTTGCATATTTTTCGTTTGCTTTCCTTGCCGAGTACTGCTTAGCATTATCCTTTCCTTACCAATTTAAACAAGCTTGCCACAAATTTAATTAAAAATTTTTGCAACAGAATCTCAAGAAAACAACAGAAATTTTGTAAAATTATGAGCAGAATATCTGAAGTTTTGTTTAACTGTTTGCTTCAAACAAAACTTTAACTTACCAATTTCTTACCGCTGCTCGTAATATTTACAACATAATACAACTATAGGAAACTAGTTTAAGTAATTTTAAATATCTCAGTAAACTCTGTTGTTGTTCTTTTTGCACTTACATACATGTTTTAGCGCAAAAAGTGCAGCTACAAGAATAAACAAAATGAGCATGAAAGAAGGTTTTGTATTCTGTGCCTTAAACAACAAATTGTAAACAGTATAATAAAAGTCTGTTGAGGAAAGGTATTTATTTGGAAGCAAAAAATATATAGATATAAGCCAAAATACACATGCATGTGAATTTTGCATAAAAGTGCGTATGTGTGTTTACGATAAAGGCTTAATTCATAAAACGTGTATCTCATTTCACTGGCCAAGGAAGGTTTTCTTTGTAAATTAAATAAATAAAATCAAATTCAGTATTACCAGTTAAGACCGGAGCTGCTTTCAATTAACAAACTTTGAAAAAAACGAGTTGCTTTTTTTTCCATCAAAGCAACGTTTTATTAATACGTGTGTGTGCCTATGTGTGTGTGTGTGTTACTGTGATTTGTTGCAGAAAATATTAGCGAAAACATAAATTTACTATGAACGTGTATGTTAAGGAAAATGTTTGGCAATGGCATTTATGTGGGCTCTTTTTTCATAGACGTTGAGTGGCTGCTAAGCAATGTACCCAAATGTGTGTGAGTGTGTGTGCATGCTGCATGATGGTAGTATGAACATATACAGCCCTGAGCGTTGAGTGTTGTATAATTTGTCATGCTTATATTGTGATTACTTTTGTCAGTAAATTTTTGATATTAGATTTTTTCCCTTTATATACACTATATATAACATACAAATGTACAAATGTATAATGTTTACACAATAAGTATTAAAGTCATTTTCTTTTGTATAACATATAGTGTAGATAACATCCGGAATTAAATGAGCAGTTTTGAATACCTTTAATTCCTTTTTTTGGTTAATGCGTACACAGAAAATAAAGTGGCTTGTCAATTTAAATAAGGTTTTGAATTATTACGAGCTGTAATTGATAGGCAAACAATCATGATAAATATATTCTTAAATGTAAAAAGTTTTTAAACTGTGACTGTCGAGAAAAAATCCATTAGAATCTATGAAAACTTGTCTTTCTTTGTAGGAAAAATAAATAATAATAACTCATTCATCAAGTTGAGTTTTGAGCCATAAGATTGCTTGGTGTTAAATTTTTTTCGAACTTTTGTCTTGAGGAGAAACTTTTCTATTTCGTACTGCAAGAGCATTAAAGAAGATTTGGCTTTAAAATACTTAAAATTAAATAATAATAAAAAAAAAATTTTTTTTGCCCAGTAAACATTTTGCTAGCATTTTGTTTTTATTGTTTGAATTCTGCCATTTTCGTTTCTATACAAAATTATACATTTATTTTCAACTTTTTAGAATTTAGTGAAACTAAGATCGTACGAAAATGTCACCATTACCATAAATAATTAAAAAATAATTAGCAAAACAATATCCCTCAGATTTTTGGTTCTCATATAAAAATGTTGCCATTTACTGTAGAAAACCTTCTATTGCATTCGTACTGGAAAAGTGTTAAATACAAATGTTTTGTTATAACGTAGGGTACTTTTAGACTATCAAATACCAACCACTACTCTTCTGTTGACCTTTCTTGTGGCCAAGCATATGGATAAAAAATGTAAAAGTACATATAAATACATATGAGTACAGCATAAAAAACCAACGAGAGTCATCTCATTTCTATTGTTTATGTATTTTTGTAAGGAAGATGTGGTACTGGGTCGTTGAGTTGAAAAAATATTTTGGTGTAAAAAAATAATTGGGGGTTGATCATACATTTGACTACATTTTATTTTCGAGGCGCCTGAATGCTGACCCTTTGTTCTCTGTGAGTTCCGGAGTATCCCCAGAGAAGTCAAATCCAAGAGCAACCTCTACTGACTTTTTCTCCTTAATATTTTCCCAGAACATATTTACCCCATACCACGTCGCTTTAAAGAGACTGACATAAGAAAAATATGACTTTGTTATATATCGTAGTAGAAATCTTGTTCTTCATGCCAAAAAATCGTTGAAACAATATTGATTCCACAGTCATCCTACCCGAATGCATATGTATTTTTAGTTATTTATATGTTATGTTTACCTAAAACAGCTGCAAGAAAAAGTGTTGTGGTGCCATTTTTTGTGTGCAAAATTTGACAAACAAAAGTGAGGGTACAAATGTTTCTTTGGAGTTGACCCTGATATATCTTAAATAAAACTATTTTTTTTTCGTGGATATTTAACAATTATTCACTGCTTTCCTTTTGCAATTGAGAGGCTTTCAAAAGTCTTTATTTATCTAAAATTTTTTTTTTGCATACAATTTTTATAGACAACCAATTGGTGCTAAAAAAGAAAAATTTTAAAAATCTTAAATTATTAATATAAATAAATAAAAAAACAATTCTAAAATATTAAAGCAAGCATTTGAAAATCTAAAGCCATCTTCGTATTTTGCCAAATAATGCTTGAAAACAAACAAATTTGCTGCCATTTTTTGCTGCCGCAGGGGTATGAAATAAATATTATTAACATTTTGTAGGCAATCCCATTTATAACATTTTCATTAAACTAACAGCCAGTCGTGTTCACACAAATTGGATTATTATTATTATTATTATTATTATTTATATATTAGCCTTATAATTAAAATTAAAAGCTAACATTTTCGGCAATGGCAACTTAGGCCTTCAGCACAAAATTGTGTTTGGTTATTTAATCTTACGTGTTTTAACATTCATGGGTTTTTTCATATATATGTATATTAAATAGTTATATTATATTACATTATACAATTTAGTCTTTTTAAGAAATTCAATTATCAACGATAAATTGGAAGGTGTAGAATTTGAAAGGCACATTAATGGGCTCGAATGCTGAAATATTTCATGTTTAATAGTTTGGGTCTTACGACAGTTACAGAGAAAATGGTGTATGTAGGTGTAGAGGGGTGAGTTGCATTGGCAAGGAAGCGTAAAATTCGGGTTATATATTGGGGCAAAGTTAAGTTTAGTGTGACCTAAACGTAGCCTCATAAATTTTATATGGTCTATCCTTTTTATATTCTGCAGTTGGGTACATTCTTCTATGTAGTTTATGGAATTATTGTATGCACTTATGCTTTTATACCAAGACGAACATTGGCTAAATATTTCCTTTTTGTAGTGCTCATAATAATGTTTCATTATAGCTTTATCTATGTCCCTATGATTATAATTTGGTGTAAGAAAAAGAGGAGATCTCCCAGCATCTTTTGCTGCTTGATCTGCGATTTCGTTACCTTTTATTTTGCAATGCCCAGGGACCCATATTAATCTAATGTTTGGTGCATTTTTCGCGATGACACTTCTTATGTTGGCTGCATAATAATTCTCATTAGAAATGTTTTGCACTGATTTAAGCGCAGAAAGAGAGTCAGAACAAATCGCAAATTTACCTTGCTTTCCCTTAATATGAGACAACGCTTCGTGAATGGCAATAATTTCTGCAGAATAAATTGAGCTATATGATGGTAGCAAAGAGGTTTTAATAATACAATTACTTGTTGTAATACTGAAAGTTGTTGTGTTTGCTGTTTTGGAACCATCCGTATAAATAAATTGATAGTTGTGTAGGGAGTCTTTAATAGAGGCAAACATCTTTAGGTATTCTTCAGCACTTGAGGTGGACTTAGTACGTTGGTTAAGAGATGTGTCAATGTAACTTTTGTAACTGAAAAAAGGGGGAGGTTTCGTTGGTGGCTGACGCAATGACTGCAAATTTAAGGGTAAGTCAATTTTTCTGCAATTTTCTACCATTCTGTAAATAGCAGATGGCACATTAGGAATTTTTTTACTTTTCTTAACTTTTTCAAAAATTTTTTCGATTACGCTGTTTTTCCTATATAATAAGTTTTTGTAGAGCTTAGTTTCTGAGATTTCTATTTGTGTATAAATGGGAAATATATTAGTCTCACAAAGCATATTATTAATAGGTGTTGATCTTACCGCTCCTAAGCAATATCTTATTCCTGCATTTATTATGGTGTCAATTTTTTTTCTTTGGGACTTAGGTGCGTTGGCAAATATAGGTAGACCATAATTAATTTTCGATAATATAAGCGCTCTGTTGACTGAAAGCAGGATACTGGTACTACAGTTGAAGTTTCGACTTCCTAGACACTTTATTATATTTAGTCTTTGTTGTAATGATGCAGTCAAGTTATTTATCTGATCATTCCATTTATAACGCTTGTTTATAGTAATACCTAAGATTTTAAGAGAATCAACTTTTGAAAGTTTTACGATTTCGGATTCAATAATACAGTTACACTCTTTTAGCCTGCAAATATGGATATATTTACATTTAGTATTTGATAAAATAGCTCCTGAGCTTTTACACCAATTATTTATTTTGTTAAAAATATTATCAATATTTAGCACCAAAGGTTTTTGCTTACCAGAGGGAACAATTAAATTAAAATCATCCGCGTAACTACAGAAACTAATTTCTTTGTGAAGAGCTAAAATTTGGTTCAATTTATTAAATGCTATAGCAAAAAGAATCACTGACAGGGGTGAGCCCTGCGGTACACCATTATGTAGGGGAAAAGAGTTAGAATATTGACTTCGAATTCGAATGGTAATCTTTCTGTTCTGCATGAAATTAATTACATAGTTTAGTATCTTTGGACCAATTTTCCATTCCTTAAGCTGTTGAACAATCGAATGTATACCAATTCGGTCGAACGCACGTTCAAAGTCTAGCGATATCAGAGTAGCGTGTTTTTTGGACGAAAGACATTTCGCAATTTGGTAGTCTACGTAAATTAGACTGTCAATTGTAGAACTGCCCTTTTTGAAACCAAACTGTTGGCTTGTGAGCAGTTTGTTTGCCGAGACAAACCACCATATCCTATTCGATATAATTTTGTCCAGGAGCTTAGACATGCATGGGTTTAGCGAAATTGGTCGATATGAACTAACTAATGTTTTGTTTGTTCCTGATTTAAGCAGGGGTATAATTATTGTACTTTTATATTGTTGAGGAATAAAATTATTAAATATATTGTTATACAGTTGAAGTATTCTGGTTTTTAAGCAAAGTGGACTCATTTTAAGCATATCGTATGTAATTTTGTCTAAGCCAGGAGATTTTCCTTTAAGTTTGCTTAAAGTAGAAGTGAGTTCAAAGAAAGTAATATCATCTTCAATTTTTAACGCGTTGGCACAAGGTGTAGCGGAAGTTGTAGTACTCATTAAATTTTGTTTGTGTGTTTGGAAAGTTTGTGAAAAATTGGCATCAGAAGAATTTTGTGACCAAAACTTGCCAAACTCATTTCCAATTAAATTGGATTAAATTTTAGATTCCCTTTTAATTTAGTACAAATATTTTAAAGAGTGATACAGAATTGGCCACTAAATGTTGAAGTTTATTGTGTAAAATTGTGCAGAAAGACTTGAAAAGGTCGTTGAAATAATTTTTCGTGCGAATATTTATTTCCTGTTGAGGTTTGGTAAGAAATTCTTTTTTTTTTATAAAATTAATAAATTTAAAAATAGTGAATATTTTTTTTGCCTGGTATTTCTTAATGGAGACTTTTGTAAAGGAACTTTTAGAGTTTGCTGTTTTAAAAGATACTTGTGAAGAGTTTAATTTTAATAGTTTATCCATAAAAGGCGCTTTTAAGAAAGGTTTCTTTTGCAAACTACTTTTTGAATAAACTTTTTTTAAAAAGTACATTCGAAAGAAAATTTTGGTACATTTCAGAATGTACTTGTTTTATTGTAAAAAGTTTTAAGATTTTTTATGACTTAAAAAGTTATTATCTCTGTTTTATTTTAAAAACACAGCTCTATAAAAATTCTCTTTTAAACATTTGAAATCCAGTCTCATTTGGCATTAAGCAGTCATCTACATTTGTATCCCAGAATTCACTAATTTTTTATATGCCAGCATTCAAGCATGAGAGCACATGCAGCCAGACACTTTCAATCATACATATTTGCGGTAGTACGTGCTGTTGGTCCAATTATGGCTGCTGTCGTCTTGAGCAGCAAAACGAAGGCAGAGTTTGGGCATTTATGTGATTACGAGCCCTTTAAAAGATTTGCCAGAAAACCTTTAACGTTAAGCAGATTTAATTTATTTCTGATTGATTGCAATTTCCTCTCTCCGCCTGTTTGTCTGAAACTAAAATTAAGACTAACTTGCTGAAAATGGCCTATAAAATATTTTTGGGCATAAAATACCACTTTTGTGCTGTAAAAATAAGAAAATAGTAATAAAAAAAAAAAAAACGATAGAAAAAAGAAAATTTCAAGGTCATAAAAATGAGACACAAGAAGAAATAAAGGCCCGTGTGATTGTGTGCTCGTGTGGCGTTGTAGTAATTTTCCACTGTCCAGAAACCTGCTAGTTGATGTAGAAGGAATAACTTTGATTTTATGGCCGTCTCAAGTGTTGAAAATAAATGTTTATGGAACATCAAACATGATTTCGTTTTACTTAGAAAAATTGGTTTTAATGTGCGACAAGAGACAGTTTGGTCTATTACCAATTTTTCAGGAGTTTGCTTTAAATATGAGGAAAATGGCAAAAAAGAAGGACAGCTTAAATGGTTTATATAAATGAATTGTACTGACAGCTGACCGAATAAAGCCAGACCAAGGTGATTATTTATATATTATGTGTGTTTTTTTCTTGGTTTATTTCCATATAATTTCCCTTATTAAGAAATAACTACGGACATTTTTAAATTTAAATCTAAACAAGCTAAAATAAAATGAATTGTAAAAACAACCCATAATTTATAGAACAATTTTAATATGCAATGCAATAAAATATTGCTAAATTTCTTTTGTTGGTGTTTGTAAGTGCTGTTGTGTTGCTGCTTTGCATTCTTGGCCAGTAGCCAAGCAAAAACACTAAGAAACGGAAAATCAACTAGATGTTTTTGATATAAATCTTGCCCAAAATTGAAAGATCACAGAGGCAATGGTTGCAAGCCGTGCCCCAACAAAGTCATAAATCTAAATGAATTATAACATCTTTATTAAATTTAAAGAAAAAAACACAGCAGCGATTGCTGAAAACAATGGCATTGCTTCAAAGCTGGAAGTGGTCACGGCATAGTCAAGTTTCGTAGTTACTTAAAAATTCGCTGACAAAAACGTTAAAAGATCAGAAATGTGCATGCAAGTTTTTTTTTTTTTTGGAAATATTTATGAGTTAAAGCAAAAAAATGTGTGTTGAATTTTCATGCTTATATTGACCCCTCTCTGCAAAAGGGGAGTAACTTATTCCTAATATAGAATATTTTTAATTTTAATCAGATCATACACAGATTTAATATAAATTGAAACTAACACATGTATAATATAATGAATTGAAAGTTTGCCTGTTATGTTGTTTAAGGAATTAGGGATCGACGCATATGTACAAACATATATGTATGGGTATGTGTGCATTCATGTTCATATTTTTATTTGGGAGCACCTGCTGTTGTTACGCATGAGTGATATTTATTTGATTCAAATATTTAATATTAATCATACGCCATTTTCTGCTTATTTGTCTCTGCAGGCAGCCAGCAGATAGCTGTCAGTTATGCATTAAAACCTGGAATTAAACATGTTTCTGAGAGAGAAAAAAAAGAACAATTTGCCTCTCACATAAAAGAAGTAAAAAACAGTGATACATACACTTGACTCTAGTAAAATTATTTATGTATTAAATAGTAAGTTGCACAACTTTTTATATTCTAAGTAAACAAATATTGCACAGAAATGGCTTTGCCTTATATCTTAAATATTAATAGGTTTCAAAATAGAAAAGGAGGTAAATGCGTTTATAAATAACTATAATTTTGAAGGAAAACTATTAGCAAAAACCTTCAATGTAAAGAAGAGAAAAGGAAAACAAAAAATCGTTGACTCTAGTAAATATTGTATGTTAAACAATGTGGAATAATAAAAAAATATTACATTACTACATGGTTATACAAATTTTGTTATGCAAATAAGAAATTATTAACTATTGTTTTCGTTCCCTTAGAGAAATTTTTCAAAAGTGTTTAAGAATTTTGCTCTAATTGTAAAAGAAGAAATGGATTGGATTTTTATACTAGACTTTGACTTTGCTTCACATGATCCGTTTTACAGCAAAAAAGGAACAACTTGTTGTAAACGTTTTCTTTTTATTCATTTCGATTAACAATATCCTAAGATTAAAATGCCAAGCTTATTAAAAATTTATTTATATATGCACATGTTTGTACTTGTGAAAAAAGTATATAAACTTGTTTGTAACAGCCCTGGTTCGTGTTACTTGATCAAAAAACAAAAAATTGCTTTAGGGATTTATTTTACTGGCTTTGCACAAGATAAAGTAACAATTTTTATTTACTTTTTTTTTACTGCAAAATAAAATGTCAAAATAAAAAGTTAAACCCTGTTCTCCATCAAAACGGGTGCAGAAGAAAAGAGCATGGGCATACATTGTTTATAGAAACAATCTATGAACGAGTCTAAGGAAAAATTCTTTTCCGTTGAATTTTTTCTAGGCAGTTCTCATGTGTTTTTTATAGCTATGTTGTAATGAAATCATTATTCACTCGTTGCTCGTGGGATTTTGGAGAAAAAATATATGTTTATTTTTACACAGATATTTATAACGTATTGAAGTTTTGAATTTGCTGCTGGGAATGGTTGGCACTTTTGACAAACATGTGATAAAGTTTTACAAACTTTGGCAAACTGGCAAATATTTTGCATTAATCTAAGATCTTTTCTTTTTTTCCAATATCTATTAATTGGTTTTTGCTGGTGCAGGTGTTTGGTTATGTGTCAGCAACTTTTAAGGGGAAAGCGTAATAAACCATCTCCGTTTTTAATATACATATTGCATTTCATTTATGTGACACTCCTTAAGCAAAAAAAGCTTTCAAGCAAATTAATCACACGATTTATTGACAGTATGTCATCTGGTTTAAAAATTTTAATTACTTTTATAAATGGCTGCATTCATGAGTGGAAGTCTCATCGGGTTTCTTTCTCTGTGAAAGTAGTAAAAATTTATCCGGCTCAAGTTCGTTTTATGATCTCATGGCTGTATTTGATATTGGCTAAACAAGACAAAGAAAATATTAAAGACTTTTAGTCAGCGGACGGCTAGCAGACCGGAAAAATACCCGTATTTGAACACAGATGCTCACGTTTTTAAAACGACACTCATGCTTGATATATTCGATATGATTGACTTAATAAATTTTATAAAGATAAAACTATACGATCAAGTTTAATCGATTAACTTTTTCCAAAACTTATTATAAAACAACTTTATTTATCCAATTTAATTCATTTATTTTTTAAAAAATTTTTAACAACTAATTTTTTTAAGTTATGTGTTTTGGAATATTTTATGCGGATAATTTTAATCGATTACATTTTTTTCAAAAATACTTTCCGTAGATCAAAATTTTTTCTTGTTCTTTTTAATTAAAATTATTTTTCAATGCTGATTACAACTAAATCTTTTGTTATTTTTGGACAATTGTTGTTTAAAACGCCAGTGCTTTAATGTTTCTTAAAAAAATTACTCTTCCTTTTTTGTTTTTTGAGCTTTTTGTTTTTTGCAATGTTTTTTGGTAGTCAATATGATCAGCGTTTTTCTCTTTTTTGCTAATTCCACACAATTGGCTAGAACGATTGTCTAACGAACGTAATATTGGTTTTTACCTTTTGTTTAGTTCCAGATATTTCTGGTTTCATCTCATGCAATCTTTTAAGAATAGTTTATTGCATGCAGGCGAGTGGTTGAACTGTTTTTTTTTTTTTGTGGAATACCAAAACAAGAGAGACGAGCAAACAATTAATTTACTTCTGTAAAGAGATAAAAAAGCAACAAATTAGAAATACATGACTGCACAATGTGGCTTAAAAATATATTAAAATTAAAACAAAAGCAGCACCGTTTTGGCAGAAAAAGTTGCAAACAAAAATCGCTGCAAGAAATTCACGTAAAGCGAACTAATATTGAGTAGAAGAGCCATAAGAGTGTTACCTCAGAGAATCAATAGTCAGTCCTGGAATTGATGCGTATGAGTGATATTTCAAGGTTAGAAGTATGTGCAACTACAGTGCGTATACGCGTGTTTTAATATATGGTTTTGTATGGATATTAAGATTTGACCTCAAATCATAACTGGTTTTTTCAATAAAAATAATACAGAAATTAATAAAATTTTACAGCCTGCCTTGTAAGACAGTTTATTAAGTTTTTGAAAATTTCTTTTATTCACTATTAAGCTTTAGCATTCTAGCAATTGTAAAGCAACACAGTCTTGTACAATATTTACTGCAAAGTAATATGTTAAGCTTTAATTTGAAAGGGTCTGCTTAACACACGTTAAGCAGACATTAAGAGAGGAGAAACGACAACGAAATTGATACTTTTTCAAAATCCTATTATAATTTATGCAAGTCATCTCAGTGTGAAAACAACAATGCTGATTGTTATAAGAAACTTAAACCTTCATCAGAACATATTTTCTTACAACTGCCATAAAAATATTATTTGAAAGTCATAAGTGCCTGACATGTCTGTACAAAACAAAAAGAAAAAGAAAAATTGTTGTGTAATAGTTTTTGCCGCCAGTATTTGTTGACCATAACATATTGTTTTATTAAGTGAGGTGTCATAAAATTATAATTTGTTACACAAAATTAGAGGTGGAAAATACTATGAGTTTTATTATAAACATTAATTTTGTTAAGCCAATCTTTTAAGCAGGGCAACCGCATATGTATGATTTTATATTCACTTTGGTTGAGGCATTTGGTGAAGTAATAAATTTTGGCTTATGTTTAAGTCCTCATCGAAGTAACTTCTAACATTATCAGAAATTTCGCCTTAATAAGCTAAAAATAAATTACAATTTGTTCGAAACAAAAGTTTATGATCCCTATAATTCTATTCACGCAAACCACACTTTGAACTGCTCAAATTTATTGGTTTTCGCAATGAAATTAATTTGTTAATTGCTACGATTTCCCAGTTAAAAGCATAATGCCTCAACATTAATTTCAGTTTATTTGTTATTTTCTTGTTTATTTAACTTGCTTAACACTAATTATCCTTCCGCTTTCACTGGCAGCCTAAAAATTACTTGTCATCTAATTACTTGTAATTACAATTTAAGCTTTTGAGGCTTCAAAATACGCTATGAAATAAACGACAAATTGTCAAAACATTGAAGAAAGTGAGGAGAAAGTTTAAGGCAAAGTCATAAACGATCTAAAATTTGAGAAGTGCTCTTGCTTTGTAGCTTTGCTGCTGCCAAAACTAAAGGGCCTGAGTGCTTTTAAATTGTTGGATTTTTGTATTTCTTTGAAGCAAAGTAATTTGCGGTCTTGAACTTTTGATGAATTTTAATGGAAAAATATGTTTTGGGTGTAATTTTGTTTAAATAATTTCAAGTTATTTATTAGATACTTTTTACCGATTAATTTTGATATTAAATAAAAAAAGTTTAACAAGTATTATAAATAACTAAAAATAAAAGTCATATAGTGTGCAGAGTTTGAAAGCGATGTCGTTACTTGATACAATACCAAAAAACACTAAACTTAAATATATTAAATATGCCCTAATCACCAAGAAACCACAATGACGAAGTTGATCAATTGGTTGTTTGGTAAACTTTTACTTTTTTGAAATTGTATAAGATTCATTGTATTTGCAAAATAAATAAATTTCAGTTTAGTTTCAGAAATAAATTTAGAACACATGTATGGTGTTTTTTAAGAAAGTAAATGTGTGCATGATATGCCACATTGAAGCACTAGTCTTTATCAAATAAATGCGGATAAAGGGTATTAAGAGTTAAAGAGAGAAAAATGTAATTTTTTTTTTGAAACGAACCAAATAAGAATCAAGTTGTGCCTTGATATATCTCACAAAAAATTTAATAATGCGTACACGTATATTAACATTTATTATCTAAAGTTAATTACTAAAATAAATATTATTCTTTTGGTTACCAATAGAACCTGGACTACGAGTTCATGAAATATTACCCCGCATTGCAGTGGGCTCTTCACTTTGTCCTCTCAACTCCAGGCATGTCTGCAGATTTAAGCAAAACCAAAAGAAGCGAGCAACAACATTTTTTCATTAATATTAATTTCATATTCAAACATTTGTTGTTTTCCATCGCCCATAACCACCCATACTCTCCATCCACCCGGCTCCCAAAAAGACAATGTTATGCTCTCTCTAATGGTGTGTGAACAATGATAAATTTTTTGTGCAAATATTAGAATAAATTATGAAAGATTTTGTTAGTGAAATAAGGAGGATTTTTGGTGTGTGTTTGGAATAAGTAAAACGTTAACAAGAAACAATTATTCAAATAATAAAGAACAATTGTTAAGGAAAATAATAGTTTTGATTAAAAAGATAATTGGTCTAATAACCCTTACGTGCAGTAGGTCCTTATTGTTTAAAATTGTTTCGGTACGAAAATATGTTTCAATACAAAACGTGACACATAAATGGTAATAGTACAAAGAGCTTCCTTATCAAGCATATTTTCGTGACAAATACATGTTCAGAAGTATGCTTATTCTGGTATGGCAAATAATTTCCTAATAGTTATTAATTATTTCTCACAATGGACATAAATTCAAACTAAGAAAACTTCATGGAACGAATTGCAGTGATAGAAGTTAATTACTGCAAGTTGTTATGATTAACGTAAATATGAAAAAAGCTCATACATAACGCAAGTATTAATATGAGCTATTACTAATACTTTAAGTTATTTGCTTTTTAATGCAATTCATATGTATGTATATATTAATCATACATATATCAACCAATGGGCTCGATTAAATAATAATAAAAAAAGAATATTGCAGATCTATTAGATGGGAGACAACTGTATTATTTTCCCATTTGGCTCAAACAAGCGCTGCTTATTGTTGCAGCACTTACTTCACCCAACTGAGCCTTTGATCTTTTGTCTAATGTTCTTGCGTTTGCTGGGTTATGACTGTTTGAGATTAACCTTCACCCAGAATTGTTATTTCTGACTTAAACAAGTATTATTTGAAAGCATCCCGCAAGTTTAATACTTTTATTCTTTTGTAGTATTTCAAAATGAAAAATTCATAAGCCCAAAATATTATTAAGGCTTAACAAACCCTGACCCACTTACACACACCAACATGGAAAGTAATTTAAGCACTCGCATACACGTACATACATATTTGAACAGCTGTTTAGTTATTGCTATTGTTTGCAGTTCATTGTATTCCAATTCGTTTTAGTTCGAAACACTTTCTTTTGTTATGATCATATTGTTAATTTTGGAAAATAATATTTTGTTTTCTGTAATTTAATTCGAGTAGTTTTTGCTTTCTTGTTTCGGGACTACCTTCTCCTTTTATCTTGACACATTTTATCTGAACGCGGCATGAGAGGAATGATGAATGAATAATTTTCTAACTGCACGCTATTTGATATGAATATAGGATATTGCATAGACAGTTGTGGAGTTTTGTATTCATAGCTAAAGTTTTACTGGCCGGAGACATCATGAAAGCATAAATTAATGTCCTTGTTTTATTGTTATGAATATAAATTCTTTTTATTCTTATAGTTGACCCATATATTTCGGGCAGTGTACTGAACTCTAAATAAAATCTAAGGTTTCTTTAAGAAATTTTTTTTTGGGCTTCTGGAAAAATATTCTGAGAAAATCTTGAAATAGTGAATTAGTCGGTGATGTAGACATTTTTGGCATTTGGAAGATTAAAAACAATGAAAAGAAATGGTTGCTTGTAATACTCGTAAACAATAAGATAACACTTAAATGCCAAACCATTAGCATTAACAATCAAAAAGCGATACAAATATACAAAGTATCATATTATAAATTGCGAGGCGTATACTTAACATTTTGCAATCAGCCCAGGGCGGCAACAATTATACGCTTGCCAGACAAGAAAATCGATTTGTAAAAATAAAGAAAAAACCCCTGCTGCTACCAACAACTTGCATTATCTCAACGAAGCAACACGTTTTGTTGCTTCAATACTGAAAAGTTGCTTTTTATACTGAAATTCTAAGAATGAGCATTAATTGTTATCGTCCAGCAAACACACAATGAAAACATTTTGTGGGGAGAGCGTAAAATATATTTGTTATTCGTGTTATAGGAATTTAGTTAAATGTTTATTTTTGCAGAATTTAAAAATATTTTTTCAAATGTTGTTAAAAAATTGTTGATCAATACATTTTTAACACAAAATAAAGTACTCAGCAATTGTAAATTATAAAGTTTGATTATAAAAATAATAAATTGCTTAAATATGTATTTAATTTAGGTCTTGGCATCTATTGTCACACAGAACAAGACATATGATGTAATAGAATCAGTAAGACCTTCCCTTTGAAACGTTTTTTTTTTTTGGCTGAGATGAGGTCCAGCAGAAAGAAATAAAGATTTCTTATTGAAATAAAATCCTAATAAAAAACAACTGGAGATAAAAAACATTAAAAAATGTATCGGGAATCATTTGTTATTTACTCTAAGTTTAAATATATTGCCAAGTGGTAGATATATGTATTTACCTTTGTTTTTTTGTAGCATACTTTGAGGCACCTCACTTAAAATTAAACCGAATGTCTATAAATGCCACTTACGTTACAAATTTACCAAATTAAGACCGATGGTGGGGTAATCAATACTTGGAAAAATAAAAAGGAAAACGATTTTAAAAGCAATAAAATCCCTAAACAATAATCTTGCTAAGCTAGAAGTTAACAAAACAAGCACACAAAGAGGAAAACTAACAATAGGATAGAAGTAAAAACGCACACGCATATCCCTGCACATGTTAGAAAATTAATTTCTTAAAAGTAGACAACTTTTTCAGTATCGTATGCCAACAAATTAACAACTGTTCATTTTTAGTCGCACTCATTAGTTTTAGGTACAATAATATATATAATATATATTTAGGTACAATATGTATATATATATACATAATTGCATGTACAAAAATGCATCTTAATGAACACAAAATATGAGATTTGCATAAAATTTTAAATTGTTTTTTTTTATTGAACAAAACAACATTTTTAATGACCATAATAACACAATGAAGACCACCAAAGTGTTTGTTAAAACATCACAAAAAAGAAACGCTTAAAGCATACTTCAAGGCTGCCAACAATTTTGTGTTGTTTTGCATCAGGGAAAGCGTGAATGAATTTTTACTTTTGACTTTCGCTTTCCAACTTTTTGGGGTACTTTTTAGTCAGACAATATATGTATGTAGAATATGGATAGATGTACATTCAATGTATGAATGTGCATTTATTAGGCCGGGTCTATTTTTATGGACAAAAATTTGTCGATATTGTGCCAACGATTTTTCTTTAGCTCTTGGCACAAGAAAAATCATTTCTATGTATGTATCAAAAAACCATTTTCGTGCCATCTAATTTTCAAATTTTTTGTACTCTTGCACGGAAATTTCATTAAGGAGCCGTGGTTCAGGGTCCATGTGTGAAAAAAATATTTCAAAAAACAAACTACTGGAGGTTGCAAATGCATTTGACTGCTCTACAGCCACTCTAAGCCAATTTAATGTAAAGCTAGGAAAATTTAATGCTCGAGACGTTCACAGCTGGGTCCCGGGAACAAATTGGTGCCTCTGGATAAGTCAAATGAAGGACCAATCCACAATAGTTTGTTCTCTTTCGAACATATAGACCCCATACCGCAGCTCTTTTGCTTCTAAACAGAAAAAAAATATTGAAAATTCAATGATTTTTTCTATGTCGTGGTGGAATTGTTTCTCCTCTTTGCTGAAGCTATCGAAAAATCGATGGCTTAGTATAGATTATTAAATCAACCCACCCTATTTTATATATATAATTTAAATATAAAAAAATATGTAAATGTAGATAAAGTTTCATGTTATACAGTTCATTGCCTTCCCCTTACTTTGCATCACACAAACTGTTTTAGATCAAAAAAAAAAGGAAACTACAAGCACTATTAAAACTTCGATGTGGTTTTAAGTTGACAACAACTAAACTACTATTACAATGACATTGTTGACAACTATTTACTTCAACAATGACACCAACAACAGCAGCTAAAGCAACAGCAGCTGCAGCATAACATACATCTTGCTGCATATAAAATATAGCTTATATTTCATTTTATGCAATATTGGCTAATGATTTGCCACCACAACAACTTACGCAGAGTTCACAATTTTGCGCCATGACTGTTTTTCGTAATGAAATCAAATTCAATTGATATTAAGATACACAAGCATACAAATTATCGATCAACGATGAAAATAGTAAACACTTTGCAATTGAACGACCATAAAATGGTGGCAGGAATGGCAGCAGTAATTTAAACTCAGAATATGATTACATTATTTCTTGAAGGAAATAGTTTCAAATCTAGTACTATGCACAGCTTAATGCAACTACCGAACTTAATGGAATGAATGAAAAAGTGAAATTTCCTTAATCTACACTATATGCCGTAGCTATTGGTAGCTCCTGAGAGTATGCAAATATAAATGCGACATTCATATGATTTACCAAATGCCCAATATATCAGTGCAAGCTCGTTTCCGAGTATGGTTTAATTTTTCTTGGCCAAAATG
The DNA here is from genome assembly GCA_963662145.1 of Sturmia bella. Classification (NCBI taxonomy): domain Eukaryota; kingdom Metazoa; phylum Arthropoda; class Insecta; order Diptera; family Tachinidae; genus Sturmia; species Sturmia bella. The sequence goes on along the minus strand of OY759172.1, from coordinate 66,337,482 downwards.
TGTAATTAATACAAAATGCTAATATGTACCATGTACATGTATTGTACAAACAAAAATGCACATGGTTGTGCTGTATGCAAGTTTTGTTTGATTTTTTTATTTTTTCCAATAGACTCAGACATAATTATGTCTTAACAACACTTTGTCTGGTGTGGATGTCGAGTAAATAAACGTGGTTTCATGAAAAAGTGTATTGCCGTTGCAGTTCTCTGCTACAAACAATTAATAAATAAAAAATATCTAATGCCAGTTTGTGGATAATTTTCTTTTGCGTACGCATTTTCAATTTGAATAATTCGTTGACTGTTGGTGTCTGTTGAAATGATGAAAATTATCGTCGTAAAGACTAATTTAAAGCAAAACCAAAATGTCAATGCAAATATATTTTTGCTTTCAACAAAAATGAATTTACCCAGAAGTATATAAATTTTTCTTTTATAAGGGTTTGATCAAGGATCAAACAAAATGTCTAAGCCAATGACTTGAGAGTTTTTTTATTTTTTGTGGGTCTTCTTGTTTCGTGTGTAAAAATTTAAACAAATTAAAGTAATGTATAGACTGGAGTTAAACAAAATGTCAGTTGCCTAAAGCTTTAATTTTTTTGTATCTTGATTTCCTGAAAGGCAATAAATTAAATATATCATCAAGTTGTAGGTGTTTGATTTTCCTGAGGATGTGTGGGTAGACACATAAAAATTGATTTATTAAGAAATTGTTGTTTTATTCAAAATTATATAATTTGTGTGAAACATGCAAATATGTTGTGTTTATTAAATGCTTAATATGACAAACTTTGTGTGGAGATTTTTCAAATTAGATTTTAATAGATACGAATTGTTTTTTAGGAACAAGTTTGCAAGTGACATATTTTATAAACAGAAAAAAATAAGTTTCCAGCTGCAATTTTACTCTTCCTTCTTTGATTTATATAAGATTAAAAGCATTACCTTTTAAGCTTCATTTTGTTTTTAAATGATAAAATAAAAAATAGAAAACCTTGAAAAAAACTTTCTATGAAACAGAATTTTTTAACTTTTTATTATTTTTTTTCATGTTTTTTTCCAGAGCCAGAGGTACTGAATATCAAACGATTTACTTGTTTTTGAAATGTAAGAGTTTAGCATTAGAAGCAACAAACAATAAAAGAAAATACTGAAAGAAATTCATTAAAATCATTTTTCATATGATCATTTAAAAGCTCAAGTCAAGGAAAATGTCAACAATCAACAAAATATTTTAATTGAAAAATAATACAAGAACTCACGAAACAGCTTCATTTATGTAATTAATATGAGCCAAATTTGTAAACAAGTGTTTGGCTATAAAGTAGCACAAATAATAGTTTTTATATGGTTAATAAGGCAGCAGCAATTAGTTCCAAATGTATGGGGCCTAGTGACAAAAAGCAATGCCACAGAAACGGCAGCGCAGCATCTGCAAAACACAGCAAAACTTGTCAAAAATATACAAGATTTAAAAGCATACAGCTCTAGCAGAAAATCTAAAATTGAGCCCACAAGCAGCAGTGATTCGACAACAATAACAGCAATACCTGAAAATAAATCATATGTCAACAACACTGACCTGCAGCAATTGCCAGCCAAGCAGATGGATGCAGCAGCTGAAAATGGTACATTTGCAAATGATTTAAAAATATTATTGTTTGAACCAGAAACCCACCTGTATTATGATAAAAATATTTTCACTGGCAGCAACAAGTTCAAAGAGAAATCCGTTACTGTGACGTCAACTCCAGTAAAAACAAAAAATAGTTCCACCTCTCATCCTGTATTCACAGTGTATGCAGAGACTGCATTAAAACCCCTTACAACACCTGCCGTATTAAACGAAGCCCCAGTTTCCCTTAACACTTCACAAGTATATTTTAAAGACACAAAGAAAAACAACTTTTCAGCAGAAACAACGCGACAGTACTTAAAGGAAAAAGTAAACAACTTAATCAAGAATAATAATTTAATTAAGGGCAGGGATTTGTTTGTGCAGCAACAGCTGAAGAACACAAACACCAGCATGTTTGCCGGTATATCAAAAGAAAAAGAAAGCGAACAGTTAATGCGAAAAGGTGATACCAGCACAGGAAACAAACGACTAGAAAAAAATCTAAAAACAGCTTCAGCGGCCCAACGAAATTCAAGTTTAGAGGTTTATAGCAACAGAAGTGGAAAAAATGATGAATTGAAAAGTGAGAAAATTAACACGGCAAACGAATTAACAAATTCACAGTCTACAGCTGAAAACTATTTTATTAAAGCTTTAAGCTTCTCTAGCGAAAACGTGGCAAATAAATCTCTGACGGCTTTGTACTCAAAAAAACTTTTTACGCTAGAAAAAATTCAAAAACAACGACAAGATGCTAATGAAACCTTAAAGCTGGCTAAACAGAAGGACTTCACCACTACAGACAAAGGTTTGCTTTACAGAAATGAGCTTTTGGCACCAGAAAAAGAAGCAAAGGACTCACAAAAGGAAACTTTAGGACAGGAACAACAGCCACGCTTAGCAAACACAAAACAATTTTCGCAACAACAAACAGAGCTTTCTTTGTTTGAAAAAGTTCAAAACATGGCCCAAAATGTGAAGGAAACTTTAAAGCTAGCGAAAAAAAAAATCTATACAAAACACTTAGCATATGAGCTTCTAAGCAGAGACAGTGAAATGAAAAACCAAACTCTGGCCAAGAATGAGCCAATAATGATTTTAGTTGGGCAGCAATCGAAAATGGCAAAACAATTAAAACGACTTGAGCAAACCGAATTGCAAATGCAGGAAAAATTTGAAATAGCATTAAGCAAATTAAATAAAGAAATTATTCAGCTTCAGCAGACAGCAGAAAAGAGAGTGGAAAAAGTTGAAAGCAAAACAAATGTAGAGTTTAAAGGGAACACAAAACATGATTTCATGAAACTGACAGACAGTGGCTCTGCAAGCAAGACGGTCCAACAGCCGAATAATAATCAAAGAACGCATTTAACTCCTTTGAACTCAGAGTATCTTCGAGAAAAACGTGTGAATGCCAAACAAAATAACAAATCATTACCCCAACATTTACAAACTACCCATAACGAGTTCTGGAAAGAAAAAGCTTTTGCAAAAGATGTCCTGGGCTCAAAGCAAAACAATGAACTCAAATCCTTGCCAATAACAGATGCACAGTCAATGGTCAGCATAAGCAAACAAACAGCAAATGTATTTAATAATGAAAGCGTTGAATTGAGAACCAAAGAAGAACATAAATTAAATTCCAGTAAACAACAAAAAATGCTGACATCGGATGCAAACAGTGGGAATGAAAACAACAACATGACAACAATAAACATTTTTATGAATAACAACACACAGCTGGATGACAATTCGAGCAAAACTATTCATTTCCATCATAATGTGAATCATGTTGTTAGTGATATTAATGCTTCCAATGCAGAAGCGACAACAACCACAGCCACATCAGCAATGACAACGATTTCCCAATTCGAAGAAAATTCAAGACATATCGACAACACAGCACCAATTAAATCTTTGCCAACTGACGACAATATGCTCTCAACAGCTGTGACACAACAAAGTATACTAGAGTTCCAAACATCATTAACAACACGAGCAGTCACCAACAGTTCCTCATCATCACTACGACAGCTAAATAGTTTGGCCACCAGCCTTGAGAATACCACCACAACTATTGCACTGGTGTCAGCACATCATTTTGGAAATGAAAAGACATCTCAAACATCATCAATAACCCAATTATATGATACAACACCAGCCGCCCACTTACTCCTACCAGTGATGTATCGCCCAACAAACAATTCAACCGTGAACCAAAGTTCGTTGACTGCCAGCTCTGCTGTCACCACAACGACAATGTCTACGCCCTCATGGCCAGTCAAACATGCCTCTGTGCTGGAAGGCAATGTGATTTTGGGCGGACTAATGATGGTGCATTCGCGGGAGGACAGCATAACATGTGGCCCCATTATGCCTCAGGGTGGCATACAGGCCCTCGAAGCCATGCTCTACACCCTCGATCAGGTCAACAAGCAACAGCTGCTGCCCAACATTTCTCTGGGCGCACACATTCTAGACGACTGCGATAAGGACACTTACGGTCTCGAAATGGCAGTGGATTTTATAAAGGGTGAGTGAATTAAATTGATTAAAAGTTATAGCAAGTGGGCAAAGGAAGAAAATGACAAAAGCAAAACAGCTTTTCATAAATTTCTGAAGAAATTTCTGATGAACATAATGTACATCAGTTGTAGTTTTATTTCGCTTAAGTTGCATTTAACCTTTTAAAATTTTAATTAGATTCTTGACTTGTATATTACAACATCTTGCCGAGGGCGATTTATTAAACAATACAATAATCATTTTACTGTCGCCAGGTTGCAGTTCACAATTATGTTGTAATTTGCAAAATTATTGCCATCTAATTAATTATAATGAATGTAATAAGAGAACTGTCATGCATTTAAAAACAATAGAAATTTCCTGTGATATATCGCAGATCTCCTGCGCTTGTGGCAGGTTTGTGTATTTGACACTACAGGTAGATGGATATTTGTTTGAAGCAGCATCAGCATAGATTTATAATTACTAGTGAAAAATGATTTATTGAAACTCAATTTGCTTGATATCTATGCTAATAACAGAAACCATCATTTGCTAGTGGCTTTTAACTCCTCCTCCTCCTCCTCAAAGTATGCACTCATTTTTGACATCTTCTTTTGCCTTTAACACAGTCTAGTATTTTTGGTTAATAATAACTCTATTGCTTTAACCTTAAAGTGAAATAAGTACAGCGAAGATATCAAATGAAATACTTCATAGTTATGTACTTCATAGTTAGATTCTTTGCGAACGAAGAAGCCAACCATGATTTATACTCTTGTTGGTTTTAATACATTTATGTGGTTTCCTCAGACAAAACGAAAATAAGACTCATCCAATTGGCATCAAGGGGGGTTGGGAAACGAAATAAGGGCCAACTATTCTTTCATTTGGATGTGAAAAAACTTTTAGTTTATTTATTTAGCAAATGGTCAATACGAGATATCGTGATTGCTGCTGGCAAATTGTAATTCAAAATGTTTGCAATTTTGCATAAAGTATTTTCTTGATCTTTTTTTTTTTTTTTTGCCAGGCATATGTTACAAATGGTTTTGTTAAACAAATTTTGAACTTGATTTGTTTTTTTTTCGTTTCGTTAACTAACGTGTATTGAAATAAATTCAAAGAAACACAAGTATAGAACCGAACCAGCTTAATTTAAATTCATTTGTATAACGCAAAATATTAAAGCTGAAAAAAAATAGTATTCAAATATTTCCCGGAAATATTTGAAAACTATTTAAGTATTATGACAACAAATAAAAAATCAAATATGCAAATTCCAAGCATAAACAAATACAAACAGATAGTAACAACTACGCTAATGGAAAACATAGTTGCTTTTATTTCGCTTTAAAATGATTTTCTGGAAACTGAAATACCACAGGCTGGTCCACCATGTCGACATGCTTAAATTGCATATCGACTACCAACTGTCAGCATCATTTGCTAGGCTGCTGATTTTAAAAATATTTAATATATCATAAAAATGATTTTTACCAGTAAAAGGCTAAATTTTTCTGTTTTATTTCTTTGTTGAAGCTTAATTTTTAGTATGAAGTTGCAGTGCAAATCGTTTTAAATACAGTTGCTTTTGTAGCAACAAAGTGTCAGCATTTATTACAGATAAAAAAAAAAAGAAAAATATTTCACATTTTTTGCCATTCTATTCCGTTTTGTATCAAAGAGAATAAATTAATTTGAAGTACAAAGACGGTGGCACGATTATTAGAACTAGAAGTGGAATAAAATATTGTTAATGCAGTGAGTAGCTGGCGCAGAAATGTGGCATTGCTCGAATTATTTGTGAGGGACTCTTAACTGTTCAGGAAATAAAATGCAGAGTTTCCTACTACTTTCCTGAATGGAATTAACATAAAAGTAAGTGTTCTAGTATTTTCGTAGTTACTCTACTTATACATATATAAAAGTAACACTTGTGAAAGGAATTTTATATGGAATCCAGCAGAAGTAAGAATTAATTATGGCCTTGTGGCGGTAGCAAAAACTCATTTCATTGAGTCATGAGTCACTGTTTAGCTCATTAACGCAATAAGTTAAAAATTGCTGGGCCAGACAAAATGCTTAAATCAGTTGTTTCTGAAACTGAAACATTAGCAACAAACTCAAAAATCGAGTGGAAATCAAGTGGATGTTAGCGAGAGTATATAAATTCCAATCAGCAGAAAAACTCAGAGATAAATTATAAAGCTGATCAATAAGACAGTCAGTAATGCATAACTTAGGTGAGAGGATTGATAGGCGCTGCTGCTTAAAACAGTAAACAATTATTCATGGCCTGGATTTGAAACAAGTTCGGGTGCTGATGTGTGACGTTAAGGTCGTGAAACGGTCATGGGGTGTACCCCAGCCAGTAAGTCTTCAACATTACTTTTCTGGTCTTCTTTAAATATTGATCCCTCCAATTTTGTCAATAACAAGTTTTTTTTTTCAATTTGCAGAAAGTAAAAATCAAACTCAAGCCCCAAAAAATTATTAACATTTGTTACGCTATAACTATGGGCGAGCTGAGAAAAATATCTGCTGGCACTTTAATTGTTGAAATTTCAATTAGTTATTACATATATAAGAAAGAAAAGAGCAGTATAACTTGCTATCTAAAGTATGCTAAACTCTCTACAAGTTCACTTTTTACAGTGTTGCATTTTAATTTAATACAATATTTGAGCTCAAATAGTTTTCTTTGTAAAACCAAATTTAAGCAGTAATCTTTGTAAGATAAATCAGAATTAAACATATTGTAGAGTAAAAAGTACTGGTGCCTCATCAAGTAGAGTACACAGGCTCTTCTTGCCATAACCGATACTTAAAATTCTGTTTAATGGCACATTTATTCAGGATGCCGTTTTTAAGCTCTCTTTATTGTAAATATTTTATGATTTTAAATATTATCCTTTTCAGAACCATCCGCGTGCTACAAAATGTTAAAATTTCCCTTAAAATCCCAACTGCTACAAAACTGTTATACAGTACCTTACTAGATAGTATTACGGATATTTCACATAAATTTTGTAGACGAGAATATTAACATACTGCTGTAAGTTTGTATCCAAAGAGGAATTTTATGATTGTTGTCTTCACTGAAATAAATTCGTTTTTTACATTAAAAACAGAAACAGAGTGCACAAAAGCCTTTGAAAGCTTTTAAGTAGCAGCAACATCTTACGAATCAATTTGGCAGGAAGAAATAAATATCTGTATAACAGTTAAACATCAGACAAGGCTGAGCTGATTTGAACACAGGCAGAATATTATTAAAATTGATAGTAAAGCATATTTTCGAAAATTAAAGCACAGAAAACCGAATAATTTAAGAAATTTGAAATTTTAAAATTTTTTTTTGAAGACTATCACCGGTATTCATAAAAAATAAATCGTTGCTCAAATACATTTTAGAAAAAATTTTATATGAAAAATTTGTCGTAAAATGTGTTTCAACAATGTTTTATTTTTGATGAATACTGGTGTATGTATGTACATACATACATATATTTTCATGAATAAATATAGACGGAAAGTTGAAACAAGTTTATATATAAAGCACATGCTGATGAGAAGCGTAGCGGCTTTGAAACAGTTAGTTAAACCCAAGCTCAAATCATAATAGAAATCGTAACATGTAATATTTTTATTTTTTGCACAAATAATTTTAAAAAATTGATAAAAAAAAAACAACTAAGAGATAAGAAATTCCACTCAATCACAGGAATTTTTTTTTTACAGAAATGAAGCCTCAACAAAAATTAAAAAATTTAATTTCAAAGTGAAATCACCTTGAGCTTAATAAAAAGCTAATATTGAATAAAAATAAATATTCGATTAAACCAAATGTGACATAAGAACCGTATGTGAATGAAGAATTCAATTGCTTGCGTGGTCTGAAGTAACGCTGAAATAAATAGTGTGGGCTTGTCATGAGCCTGATTTTGCTTAGGTGCTGAAGGGCATCAGAGTAGACACCCAGCGCCTATCTCTTATCTACTAGCTAAAAAGTCTTTGATATTTAGTTTTCGTCTTTAAAAAAAATTTTGTTTTCATCACTTGAATTTGTCGCAAACATCTTTGCGAAATTGTGCTTAAAGCCCACTTATGACAGGAACTACTATATAATTTATGAGTTTGTTTTTCCTGTTTTCTTGGCTGGCCAAACATTAATCACTCAAAAATCCTATTAATCATTCAAAAATCTTTAGCTCTATTTGGTCCATCCAAAAACATTCATCTTTATTCTTTCCACCAGCGCCAAACTTTTTCCTCTTGAACATTTCTTTTAGTAAGAAAAAAAACCTCTGTGGCTATTAAATCTTTTATTTTTTTAATGAATAACATTGTTATAAACAAAATTTTTATAAATACAGAAAACTTTTTAATGGAAACCAAAAAAAGTCATAAATAAATGAAAGCGTTAATGACCCATACACAGCTGCTAAAATAATTTTTTTCGGAAAAAAAATAAATGAACAGGAACCAAAGCAAAAGCAGGCACTAAGCTGTTGAAATTTACAAAAAGCGTGAAAAATCTAAAAGGAAAACACTTTAAATATTGAAATATGTGTTTCTGAAACTTTTAAAGAGTACATTTTTGATGGCAGGCAAAAATAAACTTTGGAAAAATATTAGACATTAAAACCTTCAGAATTGATAGCACTTTTCTTTAGCCGTTTTTTTTTTCTTCAAAGACATCTCTCATTTTGGCCTCTTTTTCAAATATTTAACTTGTTTACACTTGTGTTTTGTGATTTTGTCGACATTTTTGCTCATTATGGATTATTAAGGCAAATAATCTTGCTGTGTCGCTCAAAGCTTAAATCATTAAAACCATAAACATTTTATCGCTTCACTTAAATTTTAATGAAATAAATCGTATAAAGCGGTGACTCAGGCACCAAAACATTTATTCGGTTGCCATAAAAAGTGAAAATGATTTATGCCTTTAAGTTCATTAAAATGACAGCCCAAAGCTACAGCCAGAAAAACGCATAAAGCATGTTTTACAACAGACAGACACCATATTTTTGCGGTACTATAAATTTTCCACGTTGTTAATTTTTTCTTAAATGACTTTTGCAAATACTTTGTTGTTCTACAAGGTTGTTTGCTTTTTAATTAATACTTCCTTCTACACCAACCATTTTTAATGGGGCGAACAATTTTTCATATCAGACGTCTTTTATGGACTTATCTCAAACAACTCAGCAGCAATGACTTAATTCTTAGCAAAAACTCTTGTGTACAACAAACCGGAATCAACTTCATTTTTGGCAAAAATTCCTCTATCATAGACAATTCTTAACCAGCAACATGTACTTCCTTCTGTCTTCTCTAGACTACAGTGTTATTAAGCTGCTTTGAAAACAATAAAGTTTACTTCATCATCATTATCTCTGCCACAAAATAGCAAATATGTTATTATGGATTTCTGTTGTTGTTGCTGTTGCTGTCGTACATAAAACTGCAACAACAGCCAAGCAACTGAAAAAGCAATTAATGCTTAAATGAGTCATTACAATTTTTTATAATTAAAGTTTTTTTTTTGTAATATTGTCGCTAAAACAAGCAAAAATCACAGAAAATGTAATTAATTTGACTGTAATTCGAAACGATAAAATGACAAGTTTATTGGAAAAGAGATAAAAAATTAAAAAAGGCATATTTGAAAAACGAAAATTGTAATCAGCTTATTCTATGGCAATAACAACAAGGAAATATAAAAATATTGATTCTTGACTCACTGTGCTGCAGTTAAATGTTTTGTTGAAAAAAATTTAGGGAAGCAAAAATATCACTATCGTAGAAAATTTATCACTAAAATAAATTTTTTTGTATAAATATTTGCTGGGTTTTTTTTTTTTTTTTGTAGTCACCTGGCAGAGAATGCCAGGATTTTTGGGAAAAACAACAACAAATTTGAAAATGTTTTTCAACGCTTTTGTTTCTTTGCTCAGACATAAAAAGTTCAATATTCATAACTATAAGAAGTTAAATCTTTTGTAGTGGTGAAAATTCGTATACAGGCGCCCATTAGCATCCAGACCGGCTTCGAACTCAGATCATGACTAATTTCATACTAAAGGCAATCAGCAAGTTTTAGCCGTCGCATGGCCAGACAATCTATATATAAATTAATTGTTTAATTCTAAGATTTATCATTAATTTTAACTTGATAAATGCACCACCATATGGTTTAGAATTGTTAATAATTTAATTGGGCTGGAGTTAAAGTTTTTTCTTCCTAAAAATTGAAAAAGATTTTTTAATAAAGATAAATTTGGAGTGATCAAAACTTTTTAAAGAAGACAAAAACAGATAAGTTGAAGTCTGACGGACTGGGGTATACACCATGTCGCGCATCAGCATCCATGACTAATTGTATACTGTTTTGGAGCAGCAGCGCATAGCCATCCTACCACCTGGCTTCTCCATTACTACCTATCTATATTTAATCTTATTGATCAACATTCAATAGGCATATATTTAATTTTTAAGTTACTTAATTAAAGCTGCCTCAATTTTTTTCTATTGATTGAAATATATTTTCTCTTCTCTCACCAATTTTTAATGGATCTCTATTTACTTTTTGTGCTTGTTGCTATTGTTTCAGAGAAGACAATGATTTCAAGCTTTGCACTGGGCTCAGCTGCACTATTCCTTTAATGACGTCTTCCTTCTACTAGTTTTTTTGCAACAAATTTCTTTGTACACAAAATATTGTCATGATACGTTTTTCTTTCATGAAAATATTATCACAGTGATATACTTTAAAAACACTATAGCAATTAGTCTTTTTCTCAGGGACCTTTTCCAATGGGTTTAATACTGTCCAGATTAATCCTCATTGTGATAAATTTTTTCTAGAAATATGATCACTGTGATACATTTCATCAAAAATATTAAAGTATGACTGACATGCTTAACGGATATGGAAGTGTCTTCGTATACATTCTCTAGGAGCTTTAATCATTTCCAATTAAGTGCAATAATCTGGAAATCTAATGTAGATATTGATTACAAGCCACAAATATAAAACTATTCCTTGGGAAAATTATGTCAGTGACAAATTTTGGAAGTCTTTGCAAGAAAATTTCCACCATTGCAAGTCATGTTTAAAAATATTTTTGAGCTTTATGACACATTAAACTATTATCAGAAAAAATTTTGGCAGTGGTAATTTTTCTTTAGAAAGCCTTTCACTACTATGGCATGTAAATCTTCTCCGCACAAAACTAGGCAGGTGACAAATTGAGCTTAGCAAAGCATTACTGTGACAAAATTTTTACAGAATATGTTTTAAACTAATTTTCAAGCCTCCTGACAATGTTTTTTAAATGAATTTTGTATTGGAAATTATAGCGGCGATATGTTTTCTTTAGAAAAACTATTTTTTTTTTACTGGGGCCAAATACTCGGGCGGTTGACCCCTTCATATGCATTGCATTGTACTCTCGAACTAGAAAACAGGGATTGGTGGGCGAGAAACCGAAAATGGGTAGTGTTTGTGGGCGTTTGAATAAGAAAAAAATTATCAAATAAAAAGCGAGCATTTTTTTTTTTTGCTAATCTGAATAAGTCAGTATCAAGGGCCTCTCACCTTTCTCACCTGCAAACGAACGACAACGTTCGCAGGTGAGAAATAGGCCCTAAATGTTACTAATTTGTCTGTTTAGTGTCCAGTGTATATACCTTCGACACTATCTATCCAGTTAATAACATTTATCACAGCCTCTTCACTATTACAAACCGTTGCCTATACAAAACAAGCAGACGGCACAATAACGTAGTTATATCTATTACGAATTTTTACTTTGGCGGACTAATTTTTCAAAATATAACAAAATATATAATATAATAAAAATAATTAATTTCTATTATTTGAACTTTTTCTTATATAATTAATTCTGTATTAAGTTTATCAGGCTCTAGTTCCTTCTATATTATCTTTGTGATTGATTGATCAATTAAATTAGACAAAGAAAACATCAAAGACATTTAGCAGGGTGGTCAACTAGTTGTTTCGAAGCCGCCACACTTTCTCGTCAGCACCCGTGGCGACGACCATGCCACTCAGCCACCTAAGTTGTTGTATATTTTCTGTCTAAATTTTAATTATATCAAACACACCATTCATTTCTATTTTCATTTGTCTATATCAATCACAAAGATAATATAGAAAGAACTTGAGCCTGATAAACTTAATTATAATAAAAATATATCATATTTATTAAGATCTCATTAGGCAAATATCTGTGTATAATTTGACAACTCAACAGGGATTTTTTTTTAAATAAGACATTAAAAAAACAAAAACCTCGCCCTTACCTATTACGACTACGCATCATAAAACATACGTCCGCTCTCACAAAAAATTACTGCAATGACATGTTGCCGGAAAAAGTAAGCCAATGCTAAATTTTGCCTAGCAACTCTGTTAGAGTCTTTGCAAAAATATTTTTTTCGGTAGCAAAACTAAACCAGTTTCAAGCTTCATGACGAAATTTTCTTAAACTCAGTATTGTGGTTATGTTTTTAGAAGTGATAACATTTCTTTCGAAAACTCATCTTTGTGATGACTTTTCAAAAGCTATTTTTTGATAAAGTGTAGTTTTCATAAAAAAATTTTTACGGTTGAAAATTTGTCTCAGAAAAATTATCGCAGTGATGAGTTTAATTTAAAAAGATTTTGGTTGTTATAAACAACAAAATATTCAGCCAGTTTGGTGTGGCCTCACTAACCTGTCAAAATAAATGTTGAAGCCAATGTGAAAATCACGCCTGAAAAAAGAGATCTAAATGAAAAAGGTTTTAATGGATCACACGTTATTTGGAAATAGACAGTTTTCATCATGTTCTGGATTTTGTTATCTGCGTGCACCGCTCATTACTTTTCTGCTTTTCCGACAACGTAACAAATATATTATTAGTAAAATAAAAAAATCTTGTAAAACAAAACAGCAAAAAAACAGCCTGCGTAAAGATTGATTCTAATTTGAAAAGTAAAAACTATTTAATATGCTTAACACGCAAAATAAACATTTGCCAGTTAGATTTTGGGACGTTCGATTGCTTCTTGCTTCCAGACATTCCAGCTCCAGACAAACAATGTATTTTGAAAGTTACAACAAGTAAAAAGGAATAACCGTAAAACAAATTTTTTTCTTTTGGTTCTAAGTAAGTGACTGATGGGGGTTCACTTGCATTTTAATGCCAGCTTGATTTGTTTGATGTGTGGCTGTGTGTGTTTGGCATAAATCTTAAGAAGTTCTTCTGTCACGTTTCAACAAGGCAAGTAAAAGTTTAGTAGTGTATAGAATTGAGCAGAAAAACATCATGCCTAAGTATAAAAGCAAATTTTGTAAGGCATGTTAATAAACAGGCACATAAGAAACCAAAAACAAACAGCAGGGAGTAGAGTAATAATGATGGTAAACATGTGAAGTAGGGGAAGAAATAAAATGCAAAGCAAGTTTATGCTGCTTCACAAAAAGGCCACTAGAAGTTTGAAAATCTAATGAAGGCCTTTAGGAGAGAATGGTCGGTCGTTTGGGGGTGTGGGATAGAGCAGCGCTAATGAACTCTGCTTGTTAACAACAACAAGTCACAAGTTTTGAAAGGCAACTTCGAAAATATTGAAATGTGTCAAAAACTGACTAGTTGCGTATCAAATGAAAGACATGCCTACATACGTAAAACAATTTTTTGTTAGAGAACATTTTGAAGTAGCCCAAAATGTCATCTTTCATAAGCACTTTTCTAGACCACTATGAGTGCTTCTAAAGCTCTATAATTAATTTCAGCTATTCGAATGTCACCACAAAACCGGTCATCAAATTCATGATATTTGCTTTGCAGCAGCATTCATTTCTTTTTTAGAAGCGATCAAAAACTTTTAAAAAAGCTTTTTCTTGGCTTTTAAAGCAAAATCAAAAAATAAAAAAAACAATTTGGCTTATTTATAAAAATATATTTCGAATAACAATTTGATTTGATTGAAAAGGCTTTTTAGATTTCCATAGATAATTTTTTCTTCTGGAAAAGTACAGCTGGGTTAGTGTGCACGCTTTAAGGCCACCTCAACAGTCAGCAGAAGGAAATCTTTAGTAAACATGAGAAACCTTAAGCATGAACAATACAATGCAGTTAAATTTATCACTGCTATGACTTATTTCTAATAACTGTTTTTCAGAACTGCGATAATTTTTCTCTCGAAAATTATCACGCTGTAAGCTTCATATATTTTTATTAAATAATTATCAATAACTGTTTAAAAAGAAAACTCAGCACTGTGATGAGTTTTCGGTCACCGCATTCATATTATTGCATAAAAATGTAAAGAATATTCAAATACGAACGTTGGCATATAGAAAGCTGAAAAAGACAGCAAATATTTTTTAAAAAGCTTCATTTTTATATCTAAATTAATATATGTTAGGAAAAGTAAGAAATTATTTCCATGACAAACTATCTTAAGAAGATTGTCAACTGTAATAAATTTTCTTTTAAAGAAGAAGTTTTTTCTCAAAAAAAAAAAATTTTTTTTTGTTGGTGGTCGATGGCTCTTATTTGATAAAATTTTTATGGAAAACTCAGATCTGTTCTACTGATTTCTGCTAAGAACTTGTCATAATAGTCATGGCAATAGAACCATAACATATTTCCAAATGAACAATATTTGTGCTGAAAAAAAACTTTGCACTGAGAATATATATTTTCTTCATTGCTTAAACACATTTAATAAACGATATTTAATTATAGTAAAACAAATATATTACTAAATTTATTTAATAAATTAATAAAATTATAATTTGTGTCGATAATTGCGACTTTTTAGAAAAAAAAGATATACATATAATTTTTTTCCAAATTTTTATATTTCCTGCAATCAATACCAATGTGTTTAGAAAAATTGCAAGAATTTATGCATGAATTTAAAATTTATTAATGTTTGTACAGGAAATATATAAATATTTCAAATTCTATATACATATTTCAGTGCCCACATAATTTAATCTATTTATTATTGGCCTCATTTTCATTGCGCCCATGAATAACTACTTCACTCATACCTTAATAGTGTGCCTGTATAACACTTAGTTATACACCCCTCCAGAAATTGTTATAAATTTGTTTAAGAGAAATGTTAAACTTTCCCCACATTTCATAAGCAATTTTTCGCCCACCTTCAACAAGTGTTTGCCTACATTGTTAATACAACTGTTAACTCAACATGCGCCTGGCACCGATGCTACTTGGAACTGTTATACTGGCAGCAGTGTTGGGGTTAACATAATTTTAGTGGTAGAACACATTCGCTCCGTTCTATTTCTCCTCTAAAGGAAAAGAAAACAGCTGTTGTTTCGACCAGTTGTAATGTTTTTGGCACTGAAATCATTTTTGGTGTTGTATTTCTTATCACTGGCACACAATAAGATTCAGTTTTCAACCGGTGTTTCGTATATGAGGACGTTCATCAACCTGAGTTGTTGTCAAAAAAGCTGTTGACTAAAACAGAACTAACCCATTTGTATGGATTAAGAAAAATTACAATTAAAATAGTATAAATATAAAATAATATGTTATAAAAACTGTTGATAGAAAACTAAAATTAAAAAAAAAATTAACTCAATAGAAGAAAAAGTTATCAGGATTAAATGTGTGCCAATCATGATTGTTAAAAATATCAAAATGCCTAAAAATCTGTGTGATTACATATTATATAAAAGGCCGAGTAGCCAAAGCATTAAGAATAAATAATAAATTATAAAAAAAATTAAGAAGAAATAATTTCATATTCAATACGCTGTGGTTAATTTTGAAAAAAAAAAAATATTTCTAAAAAATTATAATCACAAGTACTCCGAAATTTATCAAAATTAATACAAAGAAAAATAATAGAAATCAGTCTCCTCTAAAACCCAGAAAATTTAATTATTGTAAAAAAATCCTAAAAGTATGCTTTAGCAATGCAGCCCATGTTAATGATTTCAATGAAGTCAGAGGAAGCAGCTGGGCTTGAAAGTGGATTACACTAGTTTCTGAAAACCAGCGGCATATGAAGAAATCCAATGCTTGAACAAAATTTATCGCAATGGTATTTGTGTAACAAAAACTCTTGTGAAACTAAAGCAATTCATTTGATAAAGTCGGAGGAAAACTGAAAAGAAATTTTGTTCGTTAAGAAAGCAATATGGAGATTTCTCTAACAATGGCTTGTATACAAAATATTTTTGCTCCTTAAAGTGTGCTGACTCAAAACTTCTTATGCTTGAGAACAATTTTGTAGTCAAATTGTGATTGAAGGTTGCGATTATGAGTTGGGAGTTTGTATGTAATATAAGATAATCATAGTTAGCCAAGGGAAATACCCTGGTCTAAAGGGTTTTTCTCATTGATATCACAAAATCTGATCATGGTTCAAAGAAAATTTTTGTAACACAAAATTACTAAAGGAATGGGCAAAACCGGATTTGATAATTGTTTTTATAAAACAAATTCATTTAGATTAAATTGCTTGTGTTGAGTCAAAACTGTGACAAATTTTAAACGACAAATTTTTTTTTTTTTTAAATTTGTGACAGTGATAAATTTGTTTTTAGTAGAACTATATTGTAAAAAATTTCAGTAAACAAATTACTATTCTGAAACATCCTTAATTTAGATTAAAATCTTTAATATACTAAAAATTACTTGAATTGAATTATTAATACAATACATTTTTGCTGGAAAAATTATCACTGTGACAATTTGCTGTGTCAAAATTAATGCAGTGAAAAAGTATCTAAAACGAAACTGCAACTGGAATAAAATTTCCTCCTGTAGGTTTTTCTTAAGAAAATTTTTCATTGTCTGCAGAAAGATGTTACTAAACTCTACATCATTTTTATAGAAAACTTATAAAAATTATGTACAGTAGAAAATTATTATAGAAGAAGCATTTTTAAGGGATATATTTCAATGAGTTCTTTCCATTTTAAATGACAAAAACTATTGCTATGTTAATTTTTTCTTTGTAAAATGAGTGATTGCCAAAAGGCTTTGCTTTTGTTTCGTTTTTGTATCAACAAATTTCCTAGAAAGTTTATCAAAGTAATACGTTTTATTCAGCAGAGCTGTTACTGTCATATTTTGTACAAAGGTTTTCTATAGAAAGATGTACAGTGCTGGAAATTTCTTTAGCAAAAGTTAATATGAAGAATTAATTTAAGAAGAAAATATTAAATGGAATAGAATTTCGGTTGAAAATGTGTCACTGTGACATATTTTTGCAGAAAGTTATTTTCGGGCAAAATATGCTCATAAATAGATGTTGGTGTAGTTAAACTTCCAAAAACAAACAAAAATTATTAATATGATAGGTTGTGCAAATTGGCAAACTTTCTTAGAAGAATTTATCACAACTTAAATAAACATTTTGCTGAATAGTTATTATGGAGAAAAACAAAATTTTGCTTTCAAGAAATTTGTAAATATTTTTAAAATGATACACATATGCGTTGGATTTAATGCTGTTTACATAAAATACTTAAAATTGGCAAAGAGTAAGCAGGAAAAAGTTTAGCATAATTTAATAAGCTAAAAATGTTAAAGGAACTTTCGAGCACTTAAAAATAAGTAGTTCTTTCCGGAAATTATGCTGTATATGTATTACCCTTTAATTGGAATATTAAGACTGTGAAGTCGAATTTCCTGTAAAAGATTTTTACACGTTATTTTTTTATAATGACTTCATTTGCACTGCCCAAAAGCCCAAATTACCTTTGAAAAAAAAAATATCTGGTTTTTGATGCAGTAAGCTGAAAATTTTTAAAGGTGTTGGTATCCTGACAATAAATTAAGCTAAAACTCTAATTTCTTAGATTATCTTCCCCGCCGCAACGGACAAAACTCTGCAGGCATTTCTATTGATGATTTTTCATTGTAACGCTTTGCTGCATACAGCAGGTCTTGATGGATTCTTTCACCACGTTTATCTTATAAGGCAGCAAACTTTTGCGGTAAAAATCAAAGCTCGAGTAAGAAATATTAATTTTAAGAGACCTTAAATTTCAAAGCTTCATAGGCGAACAACAGCTCTGAAATAATTTTCTAGTAATTTTCAGATTTGTTATTGCTCAGAACATGCTCTCCATCTTTCAAGCTGTTCAGCTTCGTTTTTAAGAGTGTGTCTATGTTTTTTGGGAAACTACAAAAACTCCATCTTTTTCTCTAGTATCGCTGAAATCATTGTAATTAACGGCATAAGTTTTCTAGGCAGAATAGTATGTAACATCATGACGTATGAGTGATATACATGGAACTTTTTTGTGTGTGAAGTATACGCCTTGAAATCTGTGGCAAACATTAGCTTGAAATATTCGCATATATTTTTTGTTAGCGCATTTGAATTTGCTGTCAATCAAAGTATTTGACACAGTGTTGAATAAGAAGCATTGACAGTCCTCATCAGGGATGGCATAATTACTATGTGTATACATATGTCGTTGTATTTAGCATAATACTTATTAGCGCAAGAAAATTCTGTTTTGCTGATTAAAATGTGTTGAAATATGAATACATATGTATGTTGTGCTGTGTAACACATTTTGGGGCTTTATTTAGATAATTTAATATTGATATTTTTTATACGACATTGGCTGAATTAGAATTTCAAACTTTTCAAAAATCAGGTTTTTTGTTTACGCTGATGGTCTAAAGTTATTTTATTGCTTAATGATAAAAAATTAAATTAATTCTTTAAAAAAAGATATTTGAGGGATATATTAAGACAATGATATGTTCATTTAGATGGTTACAGATTAAAATTTTGCCTGCCACCTGCCTCACGCACGCTTTTAATTAACAAAATTTAAATAATAATTTAAACGAATTGTAGTAACCAAAGTACGCTTAACACTCATTTGAATTTATTGACCCCTTTAACAGTCCACTGCCACTGTTATAAGCTTTAGCTTGTCATATGAATTAATTTCGTTAACTTCTAGTGACATTTGCTCTATTAAGTAATTGTTTTACTTTGAAACATGTTTTTGTTCAGAAATTAGTAAATGTTTTTTTCTTTTTTAAATACCATCCTTTGAATTTCAACCCTTCTGGCCTCTTGCAGTTTTTATGCTGCGAATATTTTAAGGGGCGTTTTTACTATCTAGTTCTAATTCTCTTTCAAATATTTTGCTTAAAATTTATTCATGTATGTTTAACAGTCCTGCTGAAAGCAAAACATGTAAACGCCACAAATAAATACCAGCCCCATTTACGTAAATAAATTTTTACTTTTACAACTAATGAATGCATTTGTAATATTTTATTTTATTTATTTGAAAATAGATTTCCTTTAAATGTGACCACTTTTGCACCAAAAGTAGAAATCTTTCAGGTGAAAATTTTAAATCTCATTTGTGGAAATATTTTAATGTATGCAGGAAGTGCTACAAATGAAATCAACGACTGCACAAATTTGCATGGCGATTTCCATCTAAATTTCTCCATTGACAAAATATATGCTAATTCATGCATAATTTAACAGGTGACCACAAATGTTGCGAAAAACTGCAATATGATTTGGTATTTGTTTTTGTTTGTTATTTGGAAATCGGTGTGCGTTATTAAACTGAAAATTAATATAAACAAAATGTGTCAGCATTATTTCCACACAACAGCCACAGCCATAAAGGGAATGGCTTCATTTTAGAGTAGTCGTGCTGAAATGGTTCAAGGTATTACTTACAAAAAAAAAAAAACTAAAGCATTACTAAATTTGTATATTTCTAAATTATACAAAGAGCCTGCCCCACATTTGTTTATGGGAGTACAATGATAACCACTTGAACAATAAAGACTAATTCAAAAAGACTTATTGCTGAAAAACAATTTTTTTTTTATAAAATGAAACTCCATTTAAAAAAAAGTGCGTCATTGACAGTATGATATTTTCGAAAGCAAAAAAAGTTGATACAAAGAGCTTATTAATTGTAAGGAGGAAATAAAAATTCAAACACGGAATATATATCTTGAGTACTCCCACATCATTATGTTCTGCCCACATTGTCGAAATGTTCATATTGGCAGCAAAAGCCTACAATTTTTTTTACAAATTATATTATCTATGAAAGTGTGAAAGTCCCTGTGGGACGAATACGTAAGCAAGTGTGTGTGTGCCCGCACAGCATTTACATTATTTGGATGAGCAGAAATTGTATGCTTTAGAAAGGAAATGAACAGAACTAAGAAGAAACGCACATTAAATAAATATTTTCCTAAAAAGCGTAACCACTACAATGTGCAAAATTTTGCTTTTGAAAAGCGAGAGCGAATATGGGAATGCTCAAGACCCTACCCTTTTTTCATAAGAAAAAAAGCTGAATATTACAAAATCTCTGAGTACTTAAATTTTATTAGATCTTCGTTGTTTTCGAGAAACTAATTTCTGCAGCTTCAGATCGTTTTTGTCATTAAATTTATGAACAATATCATTCAATATTTCGTTAACAGTTTGTTTTCAGGATAATATTTGTAATTAAATTAAAATAATTGTAAATTATACTTTGAGAAATTATTGATTTGTTATTTTGAAACAATATAAGTTAGTTATTTTGTATATTCATTTAATGAAATTATAATCTATACATTACTCTATCTCTTTTTTGTTAATTAATATCTTTGTAATATATATTTCTTGGCCTAGAAAGGCTTTTTGTATTACTGAACTTAAATAAATAATTAAATAATATTTGTGATTACAATAATATTTCTATGGATAAATTGGTAGAGTGTCCTACTAACAGTCCCTGAGGTCGCAGCTTCGATTCCTGCCGAAGGCTTTGGGTGTTTCTGCAGACAAGCCAAAAAGCTTCGCAGTTTTATGTTTGTTTTTTATAAAAAAAAAATTTAAATTACAAATATTATTTTGAAGTTGCTAACAAACTATTAGCGAAATATTGAATAGTATTGTTAAGAAATTTTTTATAACAAACGATTTGAAACTGTAGAAATTAATCTTCCAAAAGTCTCTGAATATTAAGATTAATGCCGTCTTCATAGAATTACTCATTAATTTTGCACGATTTTCCTAAAATGGAATTTTTAAGATTTTAATGATGCTCAGATAATCATAAATAATTTTAAAAAGTTAATAAACTAATGCTGTTTCGAGTTTTGGTTGTCGCCCTTTGCTTAATAAAAAAAACCGCATTAGAAGAGCGCGCCTTAAGCGAGCATACTCAAGGTATTTCTTAAGCTTTATACCAACAGTATGCATGTATTTATTTTTTATGCTTAAACTTTATGTTTTACAATTTTTAATTACATAATTGAGAGGTTTGTTTTTTAATTTCCTTAGAATCAAGATGGATCTTGTTTGCGTTAAAATTGTGGTGATCAACATTTTTAAAGGGGACGTAAAAACTAAAGTTCAATGCTTGCTCTGGTTAAAAATTGTAAAATATTTACCAAGAAGCAGACGATAGCTGTAGTGCAGTGTTGAGGCATGTACAAGTTTAAATTTTCCGATGTTCACTTGCTGTGACAACAGCGAAAAAAATTATAACTAATTGGGTCCGTCTTTACTTGAAAATAAATATTTTCTAGTATTCCAAGAGCCATTTGAAAAGCAAATAAAGTGCTTTAAAAGAAATTGGTAATGATCAGTAGCACATGTGGTGGTCACATTTTTTTTTCGTAAAATATTTCCTCAATGGGAACTTGGAACGAATTAATCGTTGCCTTTTTTCAATACCAAAGTATTACAGCAAAGCAAAGAAAGATAATGACTCTACTTGCTGGCATACATACATATTTAAATCGAAGTTATAAATTAATAAAGAAGGTATTACTATAACAATACTTCATCATCTTTGTTCACATGATTCAATTATTCTTAATATATTGATATCATTTTCTTTCACAGCTAATGGAAAACGTGTCAAGCTTTCATTTCTTCCACAAAAAGGTTACGAACTTTATGCCACACATAAAGTGAATATTTGTATGTATGGATTTTTTTTTTTTTTTTGCTTTCGTCTGAAACGAGTCAAGTGACTAATAAAGCGCAGCATGTAACAGCTTTGAGAGGAATATACGAGTGAAAAAGCAAAAAAGATTAAGAAACTGTTATAAGTTTGACATGTGGTTTTGCTATGAAGTTTTAATCAAAATGTATTTTTATTTCTTCAGTTGATTAGTTCCACAGTAGTTAAGCAAGTTTTGTTCTTTATTGATTTTCTCCAGATTTTTTGCTTCAAAAAGCACATTTGCTTCAGCCAAAAAATACACTTTCTATAAGTCTTAGCTAAACAGATACGTTTTTTTTATTCGAAAATAATTTCAAAGTAATTATAACTAAGTAATTCGTTTGACAAATAGATAAATAGATAAAGTAGTAGCTTTACTATCAGTGGAAATAGATAATATGTATTATTTTTTTAATGTATTTTTAAATTATCCGATACGCCTTTTTGTATCTTCTGCAGGAAAATGCGTTTTCTAATATTATGATTATTATAATAATGTTATTCGAGTTAAAGGTATTTTTTCCTATTTATTTATTTATTAGTTGATGCTTAGCTCTTTCTTTTTTTGGGATATTTTTATCAGGGCAATTATATAAAGGTAATATTTTGAAATCATTTATATTAAGGTATATTCTAGAAGGGTGTTACCTCAAATGAGGGCAGTGATTGAAATTGATTAAACATAGTTCTGGTTGAAACCGAGAGACAACCAGCTGCCCTGAAGCCGCTAGATTGCTCACCATTTCGTCATATAACGACCTTAAGCCTATTTGTAGTTTCATAAACTCAATTCTCAATCTGATATGATATATGCAATTACATGCTTTGTGACCTGCTGGGACACAACTAGCAATTTCAAAGCCACCACGCTTTTCATAAGCTACTGTCTCCATTTTGCTTATATTTAATCATATTAAACAAATGCTTTAACAGTTTTTGCTATTATTCTATCTGCAAATACCACTGGTTGCTGGCCAGATGGTAAAAAGTCAGCGGAAAGCATTTGACGCGGTTTTTTTATGACATTTAAAACAACTTTAAAAATAATGGTTTGAGTAGCTTAACGACTGCTAAAAACAACTGCTTGTATACTCAGCTTGAAGTTATCTATTCAATGATTGTTTAAGGTCTATTGTGCAGTGCTTTAATACCTTGTGTATACCATTTAACTATTCAATGATGACAGAACCAGTGCCTTTTCAAGGAAATTGATGAAGAGTGTCTGTTTGACAACCCCAAATCTCTTGTTTTAATTAAAATTTTTTTTCTTTAAATGTCTTCACTTTTCTCCTCAACTGTATACAATTTTGAATGTCTTATAAGAAAAGCAAGTTTCTTAATCTTCTGCAATTTTCATTTATATTATAATTAAAAAGAATAACTCACCTGCTTTGTTGTGCGCAATTTTTATAATACTACGGTCTCAGAAACATGTTGATTCCCTTTGTGTTATCTTCTGCTCACTTCATTTTTAATTAACGCGAAACGAATAAACAACTGACACGAAATCTATCGTTTTTTTTTTTTTTGTATTCCATTACCTTAAATGTTATTTTGAAATAAACGCTGTAGCATCTTATTTGACATTATCAAATAAAAACTTAATTAAAAGATTCTTTAATTTGAATGAACCAAGCAGGAAGCTTGAGGAAATTAAGGTTTATCTCTTTTGCTTTTAAAATGTGACACAAGCATTACTTCCAGAATATGATATGAGCGCTTTTGTCAGTCACTTTTTGCATATTTTTTTTTTCTACAGGTTTTTTGAAAACGAAGAAAACCACACACAAACTCTACACTTAAAAGACATTTTCAATTCACATTGATTGTTTTAAGGAACACAATTTCATGGAAAATACAATGCACTCAAACTCCTGCACTAACACATTCACAAATTTTTCATATTATAAATATGAAAAATTTCCTAAAATCACTTTTCCTTGTAAATGCAGTGTTAAACACAAAAATGATTAATAGTTTATTCAGTAGTTTATAATTTAAATGAGACATATTTCATTTTTAACCAGTTCAGGTTTTATTAGTTTTATTGATGAGTTTAAAATCAGTAACAATCTCAACTTTCTTTTTTAGCATTCCTTCTTTAAAAACTGCCTTTTAAAAGGTAGTTTAGAGATAGATGTTTTTTTTTAAAAGTTCTTTTTTAAATGTACTGCCTTAAGAGATACCTTTCTACTTTTACTTTTAAATTTAATCCTTTTGCGGCTATTATTCTTATTTTTGTTAGACTCTTTTCTTAAAAGTGCCTTGTTAACAGCTGCTTTGTTTTTAAAGGTAATTATTTTCGAAGATTTTTCATGGAAATTCGCTGTTTTTAAAGGATCTTCTTAATGGTAGTTTTGTGAAAGGTTCTTTTTTTAAAGGCTCTGTTTAGAAAACTTCACTTTTTCAGTAGGAACTTATTTTCTGCGAATTTTTTCAAAAGGTACTCTGCTCAAAGGTGCTTTTTCAAAAAGTAGTTTTTAAATGGTACATACATATATTTTTGAGAGGCTTATTTTTTAAAGTGGTCTTTTATAAAGTGACTTCTTTATTAAACTTTATCAGAAATATTTCTTTAAACTGATTAAATTTTCAGTTTATTTTCCTTTAGATGTTTGCTGGCTTATTCTGCTTCCCCTGACATCTGCCCCCATGTAAAACAATTTCCTAACATAATTTTTTCGATCGAAATGCCTACAAATTGTTGTTGGCAACTGTGTAAAATATTGTCGCTGTTTGTTGTTTCACCTGTCATGAGTAATGATGTCATATCTACCAGTCCAGGCAATTTGTAAAACATTCAATACTACAATAAATACCACTTATGTTGTACGTGCAAATCGGTTTTGAAAGGCATTTCTTATAATTTTTCATTTGAACAAATAAACGAAATGAAAGATTTTCGTTTTTTTTTTTTTTTTTTTTTTTTTTTTTGCTAAAAACACAAAAACAGTAAATAAGGAAATTGAGTTGAGCGTGTGTTTGTGTGTGCGTTTTTTTTATTCCAGCACTTTTAATTGGAAGAAGGAAACGAAAACAGAACTTGATGATTGTTGTTTAAATGACTACACATTACGAACATTCCTTTTTACGTCTGTACAAGCACGCACACATGAATCAGAGTAAATAATTTTACGCTTTTTAGGCAATAAAAGGTGTCTGTCTCATCGTCATAATTTAGTGAACGCATTTATAACAAACACGACTGTGTTTCGCACTCACTGACGCAGCATAAATCAGTTAACAAGAAGAAAAGTTATAAAAATTTGGAACAGGAATTAGAGAAAGAACACGCAATATTTCTTTTGCGAGTTGAATGCTCTGAATTAATTTCTCTTGCTTTGCATATTTGTATTAAAAATAAATAGTTAAAATGGGAGAGGGCCAATTTCGCCCAGCTAAACTTTTCTGTTTCGTATTTGTTTGTCAATTTTTGTCTGATAAAACATAATTTTAGTTGATCAGAAAAATTCTTTTTTAACACTTGGTTTATGGCTGTTTAAAACAGTATTTTACTCCGGCTTTTAGTGTCAAATTTATTTATTTTCTTTTGTTTTTGCTGGCAATTTTTCAACTATTTTTGTTCATATATCCACAAGTTGGTTTAGTTTTTTGGGAAAATTATTTACACAAGTTTTCACAAAGTACAATTTGAGAGTTTTGCCTAATTTATTATATTTTTAAGAGCATGTTTTTTTCTTTGTGGGGCCACATGTTTCCTTGTTGGTGTTTTATAATCACATTATTGTTCTTTTAACAAAAAAAAAAAAGGACTTTATTTCTTGTGTGGCCTTTTTTTGGGTCATCATTCAAATGAAAAAAAAAGGAAAATAAGGAAATATGCGAGCAGAAGAAATAGTAAAATCAAAAATGGAAAAGAGCAATGTAATGAAATTAGGTATAGAAATTTAAGGCCATTATAAGCACCATAATCATTATAATCATTAACTAGTGTCCACCTTAAAGCGGCTGAGTAAAGTACGTAACAGAATATTATCTTTCAAAAAAAGGTTTTTTGAAAAATTATATTTTAATGAGCATTTTTAAAATAGAGGTTTATTTAAAGTACTTAAAAAATACATAAGTTCGCTAGCATCGCCAGTAAAAAAAAATGCTCTAACAAATTGTTGGCGAAATATTTAAAATAAATAATTGAAACTGTTGCTGTTATTTTTTATAAAGCTCGAATAATTCACTTAATAGTTAGGAATTTTTGAAATCCTGATGTTTTTATAGCCACTAAGTAAACTTCAGTTTTGTTTTTAACTCCCTAAAAGTATGCCTCTCGTACCAAGTAGAAATGTTTGGGTTAATTTAAAACTAATGATTCCACTGCCATCTATGGACTTCCAAGAATGTGGAATGTATGGGGCTATTAACACTGCTACTACTAAGGAAGGCTTTAAAATGACTACTAGCGCCAAGGCGATCACAGTGGCTACTAAAGTTACTAAAAGGTGATCTAGAAGTTGTCAACGGCCGCTTGGTGAACAATTAAATACATCATCACTTCTCTACTTGAGAGACTAGTTTAAGCCGCTGTTGACGTTAAAATAGCAACTTTATGGGGGAAATGTGTTCAGGTTAAGCCTTTTAATTAGCTAAGCTTAAGATAAAATAAAATTTTGAATAAAGTAGAACTGTGGGTTTTCTTATCATTTACAATTAAAAACTCCGCAACTCGTTTTTATGAAAGAAGTTTAAATTTATCAATATTTTAAAAGCCATAATATTACATTATGTTAATGTGTAGTATAAAGTATGAGTGGCTTTGCGTTATCTTCGCAAAAGCAGCCTTAAAAAATACTCTTTTTAAAAATTGTTTGTTAAACATATTTAATTGACTTTGTTTCGAACAAGTAAATTTGTGTGCTTATTATCTTTATTGTTTGGTTTCTAATGGAAAGGGGTAATTTGGAAATAATTTTTATGGCAAAAAAACAAGCATACTTTGGGGCTTAAAATCTTATTGTCTAACGCTCAGTACTTGTTTTTCCAAATCCTTTTTTGACGCTTGACAGACATGATATCTTTTATTTAATTTTATTTTGTGCTCTTATGTCACATGTGTATTACTTTTAATATCTTTTTAATTACACTGAGCATGGGAATCTTTTAATTGTCAGCCAAAAAGTGTGTAAAGGAGAAACATATGTTTATAAGATGTGGCATATATCGGTGTTTACTTCCCTTTACTCGAGCTTAAGGCTTTAATTTTTCCTCAATAAGGTGTATCGTAAGTTGTAATTAATTCGATTTTTATAAATAACATAAAACGCAAAACAATTTCACACTTGCAGCACCAATAAACCCAAAAAGTATTGCCTACATTTGGGAGTATTTTTTTTAATTCATTACAGAGCAGCCATATCGTTTGGATTCAGTGTGTATTACAATATTCTATAATCTACTTATTAACTGAAATCAAAAAAAAAAAAAAAAAAAGAATTAGGAATTCATGCAGTCAGCTCTTACCTAATTAGAATGGTTTATAAAAAAAAAGACTACAAGATAAAAAGACAAGCACACAAAAGTAAAGAACAAAACACCAAGCAAACAAGGTGTTTTCATACATGCACACAAGCATAAATATCGCATGCTGTATCATAAACAGTTGTAGCTCAAAAATTTTCCTAATTGAGTTTTTCGTCAATAAGGCTTAAAAATCATGGGGCTTATTCAAGCAAATTAGAACAAGTTTCAAATGTATTTTATCTCAGATTTTCAGTAACAAACTTTACAATAAATACTTTAATATGATTAATTTTTGTTATATGTTAATTCAGGTCGAAAAATAGACCTCACAAATGTTTTCTGCCTTTTTCTGCCGTCTATACACCGCCGACATTTCGTTGCTGCTAATCAACTCATCAGTATACTTGAAAAATTCTTACAAGAATGTTTGAAACTTAACTACGTATTCCATAATTTCCATGAACAAAATAAGAATCAGCAATGTTCAGGCAAACCATTTACACAAAAAATTATTATTTCTTTTTTTAAAATGCACACAATGCCGATAGATTTGTATGGATGCCATCGATTTTGTCCTGAGAAAAAAGACCTTGAGTTGCAACTGTTTATGATTTAGTAAACGATACCTACACTTCTGTGATAGAGATTAACAGCGATTATAGAAGTGAAAAAAGGACATCGTAAAAAAACGCAAACAGACGTGGAAAACAAGCGCTTAATGGGAAAACAATTTCACTTGTTTTATTCCATTTTTGTTTGTGAGGCATTAGGAAAAAACAAATGAGTCATGTGCAGCCAGTTGATGTGCTTGTTAGCCAGGATTTTTTACTTTGAAAGTTCCGCCCTACAATTAAACTTGAAGTAACAAAGAAAGTGTGCATGTTCTATTGTTTTTGTTGTCAGTTAAATAAACTTTAATTAGGGTTTGTCGTCTGCCGCATTCCTTGTTGCTTGTTTTTGTTAACAACTAACGAGCACATCATTAAGTTCACAGATGCGTTTATTGTCTTTGAGAATGAGTGAAATATTTAGAAAAAACAAAATTAGCGGGAAACATGTTACAAATTTTGAAAAAAGTAGAAAGCAGACTCGTAGAACTATATTATTTTTTTTACCGAAAAATTTGAGAACCACATTTTTCTTTTTTTTTTTGTAAACTATTTTAAATTGCCTTTCTGATTAACCAACTGATGTATTACTCAGCGCGATTCTACATTAAAGCAGTTAATACTGGACTTATTTGTTCAGGACTTATTTTTCAATAAAACTATGTCTGTTGTTATGAAAGGGTGAATTATTTTTCGGCTTCTTGACATCATCTTGGCTTGAGGCTAAAATTTAATCATTATAAAAGTTAATTTCAGACTTATAAAGCTCTTATTTGACATATTTGTATGGAAAATTTTTGCCTAGGACCAGTTGTGCCCCTTTAACACATTTCTGTACTTTAAATATAAGTGAAATCTTGTTGTACAGGAAATGGAAATAAATTAATAAAAATAAAAAAATAAGTGTTTAATAAACCTAAAATATTTATTATGAATAAGTTCCTTAACTTAAGCCTAAGTTATTAAATAGTTATTAAACACTTACACTTCATAAAAAATTAAATGCTGCTCGTATACATTTTGAAACAAAGTTTTTGTGAAAAATTTATTTTAAAACATGTTTTGACAAGACTTTATTTTTTATGGACACCGGTGTTAAACTTTAGTCATTTAACACTGAAAAACATGAGCTTTTGACATTTTTGCAACGTTGCCAAATTACTCTTTTTAAAACCAATCAATAATTAATGGTTTCCTGGTATACCGCACTCAAGTTTAAACTAAAAGGTTTTGTTAATCCAGAGAGTTGAAAATCGAACTGGCGTTTGGACACTAACTTGTTCGCATTGTTGTGATGGTTACATTGTGCCCTTAAATAAACCTGTATACAATTTAACAATTTTATATGGAATACAAACTTGTCATCGTTTTCTCTGCAACAGTTTACTGACCTCAATCTCAAATGCAAACAGCAATAAATAAATTACATTTCTTTTGGTCCTTAACAACCACTGGCTGCTGGCTGTTACAAGAAATTTGCTTACCACTATAATTTTCCACAAACAGTATTTGCAAGACATTGAATATTGACGTGTATTCACAAAACAAAACGAAAGTGAAAGTTAAATACAAGAACAAGGCGTATGTATGTCTGCCTTTAACATAGCTGTAGTGTGTTTGAAGGCCATTAAGACAAGCACAAACAAACTTTGAGTGTGTGACAAGTCAGTTTGCCATATAATTTATTTCAGTAATGTATTTTCAAGTTTTTTTTTTAATACATTCTTTATAACAAAAACAGTTTAAATTGTTTGCAAACAAATGGATACCTGTTACAAGAACTTTAACTAAGGTTTTTTTCTTCTCTTGGTAGTCTTGATTTCAATAATTTTAGTTTGTTAAAATGTTACTTATAAAGAATTAAATGTTGTTGAACTTTTTTTCATATAAAATTTTTTCTAAAATATATTTAAACAACATTTTATTTTTTCTAAATAGCGTTTCAAATTGTTATTAAATAACTTTCTCCAAAGATCACTTCTGTTTTATTTTCACACTCAATTTGTTTTTATTATATATTTTTTTAATTTCAATACTTATCTAATAATACCAGTCACTTGAGGTCACTTCTGTTTTACACTAAGTTAATTTATTTCTTTAATGTTTTGCCATTGTATAACTTCTTTTGATTTTCATATTTTAAACGAACCTTAAACAACACAAGCAGCCATGTTTTTTATGAAACAGAAGTGATCACAAATGATTGAAAGTGGAACTTTGTTTTTCTATTTGATTAAAACTAACCTAGCAATTACCACACTATTGGCTTAAGCATAACACTATTTAACGTAAGCTTTTTTGTATTACAATTGTCCCAGGCGGTTGCATGAAGTAAAACAAAGAAGGGAAAAAATAGCCAAAACTGAAATTGTCCTGCTAGATTGTTTTATTGAATTTTATTTTTATTACCAGACTTTTGTGTACACAGCCATAAAGTATGCTTTTCTTAATAACTATTTTATTGCTCACTACAACATGCCGACGCATGTTTCAATATTAAACAGAATTACTAGATGACAAAAGCCCTAAAATATACTTAAGTACTCTACAAAAATAATTGCGTCTATATGTGTTTGTATGTGTTGAATTAGAATGCTTTTTATAAGTCGCTATAATAATTTCGTTTCCTCTTTGCCATCATATAAAGAGGTTACTGCGTTATAATAAGGAAAAAAATCAAAAGTTGTTTGTATATATAATTTACTGAAGACAAAAGTAATAAAAAAATTATAATAAGTAAATAATAGAAATGCCTTTAGTGAAATATTTGTTTAAAAGACAAACTTGATTCTGAGGGCAAGTATTTGGTAAAGTAAAGAACTTTTTTATTAGATTAAATCAAAAGTTAAATCAAATGTCAGGGTTGGACAGGAAATACCATTTAAGTGGTGTGGAAATATCAAGAACATCTTTTATGCAAAATAAAAAGACTAAATCTAGCTTAGCAATGTAAAAGTGAAAGCAGATTGGCAGTTTTATTGGGTCCGCCTTAAAAGAGACAAACATCTGAGATGAACAGATATGTGCTGGGAAAAATTAGGTTTAATGGATTCACTTTAAACAGCAATATGCTGGGTGTTATGATAAGAAAAGTCACTGAAAATTTAGCTTCATCTATGATACACTATAACTCAACGTCTACATCAGAAAAAATTTTCTCAATCTCTGTATGAAAACCAAACACAAATATAATTTTACAAAGAGCATTACTTATTGCAAATGTAGACGCTAAGTGAAATCAGCCTACCAGATAGCAGGTGTAATAGTAATACTTAACACTTATTTCAGCCTTTTTGTTTTGTTAGATTTTAAAAACTCATTGTAAAAATGAATAATAATATTATAAAATTTAATTAGTTTGCTTGCCAAACTTTACACCATCCATTTAAGAAATCACTTCTTCCCCTATTGTCTGAGAGGTTAACTGATCTTTTTAGCATTTGGGCTCTACCAGACATTCTAGGAGTGTCCAGCGTATGCCTTGTACCCGTTTTTTCTATACTTCAGCCACATCTTCGCCATATATTTCTAAGCTTACCATGCACCAATTTCACTAGATTGGCGAAAATATCTGTGTCGTGAGTCTTTCTTATATTGCATGTCCTATTTTTGAGAACAATTCTCCAAAACCTACAACATGGTAGACATTTTACTGCGGATGGTTGCATATCAGCATACAGTGAAGCTGAGCCAAAAATAAGTTTTTTCCTTTGTATTGTAAATTTGAGATTATTTTCAGTTGCTGTGTGGCATAATTTTGCCTGCAGTTCATTGAAAATTGTAAAACATTTCTGCAGAAATTTTCATTAAATCGTACTCACTGTTACAAACTTGCATATTGTTTCATAAAAAAGCAAGCAAATGTATTGCACAAACCTCTATATTCGGATAAAAACTCTGTTCTTTTAACTTACATTTCTTTTATT
The DNA here is from genome assembly GCA_963662145.1 of Sturmia bella. Lineage (NCBI taxonomy): Eukaryota > Metazoa > Arthropoda > Insecta > Diptera > Tachinidae > Sturmia > Sturmia bella. The sequence continues at coordinate 66,305,328 of OY759172.1, read as the reverse complement.
TATTTCATTACTTTATTATTTTGCTTGAGAGTAAAATTTATTTAAATGAAAATAAAAACGAAATATTATTTTCAGGTCCTTGAGGCTGTTGACTTAAATAATTGAAGTTGTTAGAAAATAATATTGAAATTTTTTCCTTCAGTGTGCCAATTATATTTCAAGTTACCTGTTGCTTGGTGTAAACAAACACCACCAACATTTGGAAGGGAATGATATGGAGTTCTCTTCTAAACGAACATTCAGTCGGCAATATTCCATTATTATTAATGTGTGGTAATATGTATGTAGTTGTGAATAAAAATTGTGAAAAGTTTTAATAAAAAGCAAATGCCAACAAAGCCTGTCGCCGAGTGCCGGACACAAAATCCATATTCTCTTACCCACCGGCAATCTGTTAACAAACTAAATGTCTTGGATTGTAAACGCCGATCATATTGAAGCTTCATGATATTTAACATACATCACCATAGAGGGAATATAAAATCTTCAAAATGTTTCAATTCAAGGCTGAGTTTATTTAAATTTAGCTAAGACCACAACCACTCGCTAAAGCTCTAAGCTGTATACGGAGGGTGTCATAATTTTTGCTTAGTTAATCTGAGGCAAGCTTACTCTGGCCAGATCTTTAGTTTGTGTAAGTAAAAGGAGCAGACTTTGCTGTTTTTATCTATATATTGCTTCGATATTTTCTATTTCATTGTGTGCGTGCAGATACTTGATATACTTAATATTAATATTGAATTTTAAAAAAAAAAAAAACTTTGGCTGCGTGGCGTCTAAGGCACTTTATTTTTTTTAGACTATGACCAGTACTCAGGGGATGATCCCTTATGTGGAACCGAACTACTTGTTTTCACATTAAACCATTCTCAGACAGCAGTGGTATTAGTAGATATTTTAAAGCTGTATGCAGCAGTATTTTCGTGAGTGGTTTCTTTTTAGCAATACTATAAAGAGCTGGGTAGGGATTAGCTACAAATACAGGCAAACATTTAGTGATTGCAGTTAAAAAAAAAAACATTAAATTATAATAAGAAAAACAATAAAGCAAGATATATAATTAAATAAAGTCCTAAGTAAACACAAAATTTTTTTAAGAAATCTAGTTTTTCTTTGTATGTAGGTATATACTCTTATTTTAGGTCAATAACCACCTCTTGTATCTCAGCGATTGGGTGACGAGAAGGCTTGGAAAATCCCCAAGTTTTTTTATATTATACATATGAAAAGACATTGTGACTTTCTAAGCCTGTTGGTCATCCTACGATTATATATGTACATACCTACCTATAATTGAAAACTACGGTTCTTAAAAAATATGTATTTACCTAAGACTTTATTAAATTATATTTCACTCATTATTGTTTTTCTTATTTGCATCTTCATTATTATTTTTCCATTTTCGAACTTAACGATTTCTGGTTTTTTTTTGCTTTCAATTATTTTTATACATCATTAAGTTGATGGGTCCTTGAAAAAAAAACCACGCACCATGGCAACACTTATTGCAGCTGGCAGTTTTTTTTTCTGTACGTTTTAAAGTTTTTGAAAATTCAGCAAGCCAAAACAGAAAAAAAGCAGCAAGAAAGTTGTACAAAAGTTTTGCCAGCACAGCGATATAATCTGCACGTAACTTTTAAAAATGGATAAACTCACACATAAAACATTCATTTTCCTGTAACTTTAGAATAATTAATCATTAAAATAATGCGAACATTATGCAGCTGTATGAGTGGGGTTGCTTGTGTGTTAAAATGTACTCATGAGAAAATGAGCAAGTAACAGTAAAAGGCAAACTTTTAAATTTAATTTCCGTTTTGCAGATAATCTGGCAGCAATTTTCTTCAAAATTATTGATTGAAAAAGTTACAAGCCGGAAGTAAAACTAAAAGTAATGGCATTTTTTCGAACTTAGACATTTTAATTGTGCGACAGCAAATGAATAAAATTTAATTTGATTGAATTTAATTCCAACGAAGGTTCATTTAAATTTATTTATGTGCAAATATTTTTGTTTAACTTGCCATATTTTAAGCTGCAATTTATCATTTTATGTCTATATTGATTTAATAAAAATGTTTAGCCATTCATTTGTATTTTATAGGTATGGGTTTAGAGTGTGATAATGGCTGGATGAGATGTTTTTTTGTTTTATTCTTTTATGTTCTTTTTGATAATAAAAATAATAAAACAAGAATGAATAAATAAACATAGAAGGCAATATTTAATATATCACAATTTTTTGTCAAAAACAGCAGGCCAGTTTGCTTGCAATAAAAATATCTCTTATGAAAATTTTGCGAGAAATTTTTAAACTGCTGTTTACTGCTTTAATCCTTAAATCTGAAATGTAAAAGGATTCTAATACAAAAAAGGAAGAAAATACAATACAAGCATACATTTTGAAGAGCAATTTTTTTGTGTCCCTTTAAGGATGTTCTTTAAAATCTAAAACTTGGCAAAAATAATATTATATTTCAACTTTTGAAAGAACTGTCTTCTAACTATCAATTAAAGCTACGTTTTCTTTGAAGCAAAAATTAGTCTTCATGTCTTAAATTAATTAGTTTTTATTTTTGAACTCTTTTTCATGTCCCAAAAAGTAATTTACTAAGTCTCGTGTTAATCAGGATATTTGTTATGGCTAGGGGAGTAAATGTTGTTGTTTAAGATGTTCGAAATAGATTTTTTTGGAAAGAAAAGCAGGTTGTTGCAAGTGGCGGGTAAACCCTTTCTATTCTTAGTAATATTTAAAGCTTTTATTTTTGCAATGATATCCGCTGCAAATACTGATGTATACTCTGGAAGGGCTTTGGTTAGTAGTAGTTTTTGGGAACTTTTCTGGAAAAAATAATTTATATCAATGTCAAGCATTCGTCTTAATAAATTTGCAAAATGCAAGTCTAACAATAAAGGACTAAAAAAATTCAACAAAAAATAACAAGGGCAACGAAAATAAGGCCAATTCTATTATAATATAAAACACGGCAAATGTGCAGTAAAGTTCATTAAAGTTTCTAAGCAGAAAAGCTTAATATTACTTGTATTAATTAATTAAGAAATCATAACATTATCACCAGAATTATCATTAACATTTCCATAAAGAATAACGAACACATAAACACTAATACAACCACATAATTCAGCCCCACAATAAACAACATCAACATTATTATCATTATTAACCCCATACACCACTTTGGACAGTATCTTTATTTACTGAACAAATGACACACCAATATGAAATATGGTATGCGCATTTAAAATGTATAATTTATCAAACAAGCTATTACAAAAATTATGTTAAATTGAGCATCCTTCTGTGACCCTGTCTTCTAGTATTTCATTTTTTCCCCGATTGCTTAAATTATTCTTAATAAAACATTCCACAAATCGTAAAAACCATACAAACATTTGTAATTCAAACTTATTGGAACGTTATTGGGTTCTTGCCTCAACAACCACTTAAGGATATGTGGGTTTAATATGTACATATTTCAGTAGCAGAGCGAACCACCAGTCCTCTCTTGGTCACTTGATTTTGATAACAAATTCATGTATACAACAATATTCTTTTATTGGGTTTGCTGGCTTTGCAATTTTTGAAAATGATTTTTTTGCTCCTTCTTCCTTTTTCTCTGCTCCTTCTTTCCTTTTGTGTGATGCACAATAAAGTGTGAAAAAATAAGCAAAAGCAAAACTGTATAAATTTGTTTATCTTTCTAATATTTGCATACTTAAGTGTAAGTAAAAAATCAATATAATTTTGGCGAAGAAAATAATATCTATCTATGACAGGCAAAGCAGGCAATTTTCTTTTATGTCTTGCGGTTAAAAAATGACAGTTGAGTAGAGCACGTTGCCACAAAAAAAAAAAAAAAAAAAAATAACAAAACAAAATAACAAAGAAAGAAAATTATGACCTAAACAGCAAACATTTTGAGGCACCACAAAAGCAAGAAAAAATGTTGGTAAAAGAAAATTAAAGAAAAACTTTGCCATTAACAAGTTTAGACATAAAATGTATCCTGCTGAGTTCCCTTTAAATAAATGTTGCCTAAGTTTTAATCACCCCAAAAAAAGGAACACATTTTTGGCCCATTCACACTATCAGACGGGCAAAAGTCATAAATATTTGAAAAGGGTTTAAATTTAGTCAACTCCATTTAATTAAGAAGCAAAAAACATTTGAGCCCAAAATTTGGTTATAAAAGGTTTGTCTTTAGTCGAATCAGCTTCTCTTTGGTGATTCTAATTTCTCTTAATTTGTTCACAGCAAATTTGGGATGATAAATGCAGGTTGAATTTCTGGTTTTTGCAGTTTTTGAGGTTTAATATTTGATGGTTGTCTTCAGGGTCATAAATTTTCCATTTTGAAAAAGATGGACCAGCAATTTCATGTATTTGTTGAATAAAACCCAAATCTTAATTTGGTTTTGCTAATTGAATAATAGTCATGAAGAAATGACAAGGTGACTGGGCAAGTGAGTAGATGATGAAAGAACTGCCACTACAACGCAAAACCCAGAATGAGCCGAATATGTAAATATAGAGATGTGTGAAAAGGCTTGTACTGCTTAATAAATATTTAATATTTAATGGCCTTAAACAACAATTAAAAGTCATTAATTTCGTTTAAGCAGCATGAATAGAAAAACTGTCAAAACCTGCTTAAATTGAAATTTCAATTTCCTTATTGCAGCTTCTTTCAGCTTTTTTTTAATATTACATAACAAAAAAAGTAAGAAAAAACAAACAAAATTTTTCAATTAAATTTTCTACGTAATTTAGTAACTATCAGCAGCAGTTGCTGTGTGTGTGTGTGTGTGCTTTAGAGCTGTATGATACATGAGCTCAAATTGATACCAGCCATGTTGAAAACATTTTAACATCAAATTATTTCTATTAACAATTTGGGATATAAAATATTCAAGCGCAGATAATGAAATGTGCAGCTGAAGAGCTTTAATTTAAGTCGTTGCTCATACCGGCATAAATATTGTTTGAAAACACACCAACTAGAAGAGGTGATTAGGTATAATAATAATACCAGCTACTAAAATAAATTACAATTTTAAATTTAAGCTTATTTTATACAGAATAATGTAGCGAATGAAATCAATTGGGTGTGAATTCGCACGAAATTCAAATATAATGCAAAGCAAATAAATTTTTCTTTTGCAACTTTAGCGGAAGCAAATAAATATATGTAAATTTTAGATCCAGCTTAACTTGAAAAAAATAATGCTTTTGCAATTTGTTGAAGCATTTATTTTTGAGTTGTAGAAGCATTGTTGGCTGTAACACTCCTTAAAAGCTGCTATGGTTTTTTTTTATTATTAATTTGGCTATCAATAACAATTTGTGTTTCGTTTTCAAAACGATGGCCAAACGAAAATCAATAAAATAACTAAACAATGGTTCTATTGTGGCTTTATTTTTTCTAAATTTATCATATCCTTTTTTGACAGCACGCTGGTGAGTTTTTATAAATTGTTTTGTTTGCTTATTACATAAACAGAATAAATAACTAAAAACTGACAAATAATTTCAATGAAAGCCAGCTGGGCAGAATTCTAAGGCGGGGGACCACATTTTGGTAAGGGCGCATTATATTGCAAACAATACGCCGAAATTCCGTTTAGAGACTAGGCTCTTATAACGACAGGGTTGCATTCTCTTACATCTACAATTAACTGCAAACGATATTCTATTGTGAAACTGCTCTGTCTAGTATGTATACATCATTTTGTATACAATTTAAGCTTTAGATTTGGCTAAGTCATCAAAAGGAATTCTATACAATTGAGATGAAAACTGTCATATGGATCCGGATAATTTTGTTATAAGTCAATTTGAGTTCAAAAGTGTAATTATTAAATTACTTTTGCAATTAAAAGTCCACCAGCGCAACTAAAAGATTTCGCAAGGTGATTTTGAATTTACAAAACTATTTTAGAGTTCACATGTCACAGCTTAACCAAAAAATTGGCGAAGAGAATATTTTGTTAAATTTTAAGAACTGCCAACTGTATTTAATTCATGCTGACAGCGGGCTGGCCTGCCCAAAAATGTCAACACATGTAATCAGCAGCCTTAAGGATGCTACTTCATTGTTTTCCTCTTTTTCCTGTTTCTTCCTTTGCACATCCTGCAGTTGTTATTGACTTTTGCCTTGATGGTTTTATTTTTTTGTTTGATGGTTTGAGTACAACTGTTTTGAGTTGTGCGATTACGTGACTCTTACTGCTGTTGTTGCTGTTTTTGTTTTGTAGCTTTTCACCAATAAATCTGGTCGGAATTTTTCTTCTTGGCATCATTTTTTTTACAAATTGTTTGTCACAAGTGGCAGTTTCTTTTTTCATTCAGTTTTGTTTTACGTTTGCTTAATTTTGTTACAAATTGAAGGCACATAGAGCAAATAAAGCTTTTATTTGAATCTGGGTATATTTAATTTAAAAAAAAAATTTAATATTAGTTTGTATATTCACAGGCATTTGAAGATTGTACACGGTTTTTATGGAAGCCGAAAGGCTGGGTAGGTTTGTATGACAATGAAAGAAAACTCAGGCTATTGTGAAGTCATTAAGAATTATCTAAACACATTGTGAGGGGAAAAAAATAAGGATTCTGGTTTTGTAATTTAAAATGAAGTAAAGGAAAAAGCTTTTGTAATCCCACTTTGTTTAGCATTAAAAAGAAAACTTTTTTCTAGCTTAATTAATCTGTGCATTCAAATTTAATGCTATTAAAAATTAAATAAAAAATATAAATGTGAAAATGAGATTGTACAATTCTAACCAATTTATTTTATAACACCGGCATAGTAACCCAATCAAAAAATTTTATCAACGCCTGTCATCCCTTTTCCCTTACCAATGCCTCGCACTGCCATGTCAGCAACCATAACCAAGCAATGGAAAATAAATACTTAATTTATAACATCGTACAGACAGAAAATTGCCTCGTTTCAATGGCAAAATGTAACAGTGAGCTCAATTGAAATAAATCACAATCGAAAAATTTATGCAAATTGAATTTCATTTATTTGGATTGCATTGAGTAAAACCAAACTGTTGGCTAACAGCAACCATAAACCTGTCACACAGACTTTGCTCCTTTTTATTCTTCTAAATAGAAAATGCTATCGCAAATACAATCTCCTGCTACTAGCGTGATCATTAACAACAATAATTAAATTATGTTATTCTGGTTTAGTATAAAAATTCTTAATTTTGTCTTCCTCAAGTCAGGTTTTTTTTTTATTGAATTTAATGCAAAATCGTTAGCAACAGAAAATAAATAATTATAATGTATGTAAAATATAATATGTAATAATTATATTGTATATAAATTGTTAAGCATGTACTTTAAGCATTAATTTAATTTTTACTTCCTTTTAAGTTGGAGTTTGTTAGAAATTCACTTTTGCCTACGAAAATAGTCCCACATTTGTGGTTCCATTTATCATTGAAGCTCATTTTATGTCCTTATGTTGTTTGATGCAATATTACTTGACTTGTAGGCTCATATTTTTAATATTTAAAACAAATCTAATCCCTGTGATTTCTATTGAAATTTAGCAAAATTGATTTACAAATAATTGACGTATATCATGGGAAGAAAGGAAAAAGAAATGGTTTTTATGGGAAATTTTGTTAATTCTCGTAAGTAGTAGAGATATGAAAGTACTGGCTCAAAAAATTTTAAAGATGTGAGCTGTTGGGTAAATACGTATTATGTGGTCTCGCACATACAATCTCCTGCTATTGGCGTGATCATTAAAAACAAAAATTAAATTATGTTATACTGGTTTAATATTATGTTACACTTATTTGTGTTACACTGGTTTATGTTACACTGGTTTTAATAAATTCCTAATTTTGTCTTCCTCAAGTCAGGTTTTTTTTTTATTGATTTTAATGCAAAATCGTTAACAACATAAAATAGGACTATAATTTAGCTTTGAAGCTTTCTATGTTAATGTAGCAGTATGAACATTAACTGAGATAAGTTTATTAGAAGTGTAAAGACAAATGAGCAATTTTTGCTGCCTTAACGATACCATGCAAGGAAATGCTAAGAAAATAAGCCTGGCAATGCTGCTGATACCGCAAAGCCTGGCGTCCAAATCGCCGCATTCGTAATCAAAAGTTTTTTTGTCGCGTATGCGGTACGTTTGTTGTTTATTTTGTCTGTGTTTAGCATTACTTTTACTCGATATAATATTCAATATTGAACTAAATGATTTTTCCCTAGGATTTTCTATGTATATTCAGTTATGGTCTCGATAGATTTGTTTGTTAAGTACCCAACTGACAGCCCTAGGATAACAGGTTCGAGTACTGCTTAGGGCTATGTGTGTTTTTACAGACAAGCACAACAGCTTCACAGTTTTGTAGTCTTATTTCTTAATTATGTAAGTAGTTAACAACCAATTTTAATTGTTAAAGTTGCTATGTTGTATTGGGCTAGTAATGGTCACAGTTCTTCTTTTTAACATAATTATACTTTCTGATTTGCAGAATTTATCTTTACTTGCAAAAATATTAAGACTTTTAATAAATGATTTACTTAACAAGAAGAGCTGTCGCTTATGAAAACAGTTATAATTTATTAGCAAGCTGTTTGAATTTTCTCTAACAACAAGTGTCAGTGACAGACAATTTGGCTTTATTTATTCACTTTTTCTTCAAAGAACTCTCTTTTTAAAATTTATAATTTAACAATTTTATGCTACATATTTGGCATAATGTCTTAACAAGAAACAGTTTAACAAGGCCAAGCAGGAACAAAAACGTTACTAACAAAAATGACAACTGCACTATAAACAAAAATAAAAAAGAGAGAAATGAATTAACACACTCAATAAACAACACTTGGCATTAACAACAACAGCGTCAACGGCAGAAGCTTGAAAGCAATTTGAAGCCAGAACTTAGAAGAGCTGTTATGAAGAAAATGCAAAAACGAGCAAACCCCCGGCAAGAAACAATTTTTCGTAACAAGTTTTCTAATTATGGCACAGAAATGAACACTCAGCTGGAAAAGTTGTTTAAGAACAGAATTGCGAGCAGCAGCTGCTAAATTTGTGAAGGTGGGCATGCCTATGCATGATTTTGTGGCAGCTTAAATGGCCACGATTTCTGTGCTCAACTGCTTCTCCTTCATTAAGTTTGTCGAAAATGAAGATGACCCTAATGAAGAAATAGCAATTAGCGAAAACTTTTTTATTTTATGGCCATTTACAGCACCGCTATTTTACATGACAAAACAACAACTCAAAAATCTTATTTGCGACAAGAAATACTTTTAAATATTTTATTGTTTTCAATTTTTCTAAAAGCACTTTTGTCTCTTCTGAAACACTCTATGCCATTTTAGCAGCAAGTTAAAAAGTTTCCTTAAAGGTTTTCTCAAAACTAAAACAACAAGTATTAAACGTACCGTAATACTTGTACAACTTCTTTGCAATGCAATGTGTGACTACCGTCATAATTTTTTAATTTTTTTTGTAACGCTTTGCAAGGCAAAAATTGTGAGAAAGTCGGAAAAGGCAAAAAGGAAAGTTATGCCCCACCACTTTGTTGGCAAGTGTCTTTAACTGTGGGGTTATTTTTTGCTGTGACAGAAACCAGTAAAAGTTTGAAACTGTAAGAGTTTAAGGCATGGCAGTTTTCTATTGAATTTAATGGTTTCTTGTGGCAAACAGGAGGTTTTTTTTATTACTTTTTGTTCAACCCTTCACATTGCGAAGTGTTTACGTTTTTCCGCTTTTTTTTTTATGGGTAAATAAATTAAAAGAAAAAATATATGGCTTACAAATTGATAAATAGTCACAACTAATAATATGTAAGTGTTGAACTATACTTTTCTGGTCTTCTTTTTAGTTAGTCTTTATAATTTTACTATAAAAAGTCTTGCTCAGTTGTCGAACCAAATACCAATAACAAAAGCGAAAATTACAATTCGTATAAGTTCGATGTATAAAAATCACTGGGCTTGGGGCAAATTTTTGAAAGCGATGTCATTACTCATGTAATTGAAACAATTACAAAATTACAATTGGAAGTCAATAGAACAGAAAATATAATATACAATCCAAACAATCGGAAAGTTAATAAGTAAGCAGGCCGACAGTATTGACGTAGGGTTGTTGAATGCTGCTGCCTAAAAATAGTGTGCAATTAGCTGTAATCTGAGTTCGAATCCATTTGGATGGGCGCAAAACAGCCAGCACGTGTTTCCTTTAACTTTACTCCTCTGGTCTTCTTCAAAAATATTGATCGTTAAAATTGCTCTGCAAAAAATATGTCTCTCACATCTACGGAAGAAAAATCGAAATAAAGTATGATAAAGCACAACTGAACAACTTTGTTCATGTTTTGTATAAAGAAGTCTAACGACAAAAATTCTACCGAGTACAAAAATTTTGTTTACATTAATGTAATAAGTCATAGGAAAAATACACAGATTTTTTAAAAACAATTATCTAGCCCTATCCAGGACTGCGATAAAAGTAATTTTGTGCGATAAAAGTGATTTTCCATTTTTGTAAAAATGTAATTTATCTTTTATACTATATATGGAAGAGTGCTGCATGCTTTTAGGCGCTCTAGAACATGTGATTTTCTACATTGTTTAGTTTTTTGCGCTGTTAACTGCAGGGTCAACAAATAAGTTTTTTATCAAAACTTTGTCATTCCATCAATGGCAAAAATAAATTTATTCCCAAAAGATTTCAATTCCATCAATTAGCAAACATTTTAGAAGCAGTCCAATTACGATCACATTACAGTTCTGATAACGCTTTTTGTCTTCTCTGTATTTTATAACATATTATCAGTTGTGTCTATTTGAAATTGAGCATGCGATATGTGCATGTATTTGTATTTCCAGAACCGCTGATTGCCTGGGCTGTAATTGTTATTTTGTAAAATATGGTGCGTAATATGGACTTTTATTTGTTTTATTTGAAGAGCGTTTTTGATATTGTAAAAGAGCTTTTTGGGGACTTAAGGGATTTGTTGTTTTGTATTCTGCAAGGAAAAAATATTGAGGAAATATTTAGCTGGCAGTGAGTATTATTCAAATGTTGCTCTAAAAGGGATTTGTTGAACAAATAAAAATAAATCTCATAAAAAAGCGGTTGAACGAACTCTTTTCCAAATGCCAATTTATTTTAAACAATAGGCCTAAGAGGACATTTAATAAAATGTGCAGTATTTTTTTTTCGCTAAAATTATTTTTGCAAATAACTGCCATAGCCACACATATTTTGTGTTTAGTATCTGAGTTTAAAATTTGATCATTTAAAAAATTATGTTCAAATAATATAATTGCTGTTATTAAAACAACTACTTTTAGCACTTAAACTCTTTCATATGTTTGCTTTACAAATTTGTTAAAACAAGAGCTTAATAAACAAGCAAAATAAATATGGTTACAGCAAAACTCCGAAAAAATATAAAACGTTAAATATTTTCCTATGCGATTGCTTCTTTCTTTCGAAAATAATCAAATTAGAGAGAAAAAGCTGAGGGACTTGAGTTTTATTTTACCCTTTTTTCTTATACCTCATATCGATGGATGAAGCGAAATATCGGCAAATATAAAAATAGAAATCGAATGGTAATAGAAAATTGGAAAGTACCCGCAATTTTCACGGAAATTTTAAATTTACTTGGTGCGCCTCAAAATATTTTACAGACTATTTTCTTTCAACATTTTATAAACAAAATTCATGAGTTTTTCATTTCTCAAATTTTCTTAAAAAATTTTTTGTTTATTTGCTTAAAAAAAGTAGAACTTAAAGCAAACTGTTTAAATACTTTTTTAAGCTGCTGGAATAAACTTTTGTTATTTACTCTAAGAATTGAGTAGTACCACTAAAATATCAGTGTAGTGGCTGAAATTCTCAAGTGAGGTAACGAATGATAAAAGACCTCTAGTTACATAGAATGTGAAGTTAAAGGTTTGATTACTTATTTGCACTTTATATAACATCTTGGCAAGGTTGATTGGTACCACTAAAATATCAACAAATTGCCAGAAATCCTATCGTGAGGTAACGAATGATAAAGAAGTGCAAGTTATATAGAGTATGAACTTAAATAATTGGTCGCTTCTTTAAACTTTTGTAATTGAAAGGGCTGAGTAGTGCCACTAAAATGTCAGTATAGTTGCTGAAATTCTCAAGTGAGGTAACGAATAAAAAAAGAGTCCAAGTTGTATGTTTACAAAACTATTTTGTTTCCACAGCCTAAAAATGCAAAAGTGTAATTTCATGAATTTCTTTTAAGTTTTTATGCTACAAAACTTCTATGTACAATTTGTTTTCTTTTTGTACTTTCAGCTGTCTTATTAAAAAAAAAAATTGTCTTAATTAATAATGGATTCTTTGATTGTTGTATAGAAGTTGAGCGCCAAGACAGTTTGTCAAATCAAATAATTTTTACAAATAACAGCTCATTTATTTACCCATTTTATGAAAATATGAAAAAATGACAAACTGTTAAACACTGTTTTCCTTTTGAGATCCGTTAAACTCTCTCTCTCTCTCTCTCTCTCTCTCTCTCTCCTTTGCATTTAGTATTTAAGAGATGTCATATGTCTACTAAATTTTATCCAAATCAGCATTATAGTGAAACAGGCATTCAAATATCCGGTGTTAAAATGTTATTATAACAAGATATTACTTGCATCATTTGCAGTCAAATACTTGTTCGATGTAAGAAAGTTATATTATTATTTTATATATGAAATATTTATGTATGTATGTATATGTTTTATTTCAACCTGCTTCGTTTGTTTGATGCTAAAAAGAGAATGAAAAAATAATGTCGAAATAACAAGTTTACAACATCACAGAAGGCAAAGAAACAAAAAATTAAATGGAAAAATTTTACGCATTCACAAATACGATTCCTCGTAAAAAATTGTAACACGCGAAATTTTCCATTTCAAATAGAAATTGTATGTATTAAAACTTCCTTTTGTGCTTGTATTAAAATGTTTTTGGTATTTTATTTTTCCGAAATACTCGTTACACATTAAATGACACTTCGCTGGCAAACAACTCCCTCCGGGTATGCTACATTTTAGCTTATAATGTTTTATTTTGCTATGGCTGCGCAAGTGGGAGTGTGTGTATGTGCATATTAATACAAGCACACACAATTTTAATACTCTACTTAGTTAGGCTCAAAACAAAAAAACGGTTTATACCATGTTGAAGATGATGAAAACACAGTAGGAAACATCAATCAAATTTGCCTGCGGCGTTTTTAAAACGAAAAAAATTTTCTAGTACTTGATTTTCAGTGTTAAAACTGAGCACAAAAACTAAATTTGCTTTTTTAACATTCAACCAGTAGTACAATGAGAGTCTTAAATTCTTGCTGCTGTTAAGACGTTAATACAAAATTTTTGTAATTCTTGTTTGCTGTGGTTTCCTGTGGCGAGAGCACCTATTGGGAGTGTTTATTTTGCTTCCTCTTCCGGCCTTAATGAATACCAAAACGACAAATTTGCTTAGCCATCTTAAGGGTATTTATGTCAAAAAATTAAATACGCAAACTAAACAGGATTTTAGCTTTTAAATAAAATTAAAAACGCTTTAAAAAATTATTCACTAAAATTGGACACCATTTGCGTGTTCCATAAAAAAAGTGTATATTGAAATGAATTAAATTAATTAGTAGTCTTTACGATAAATAGAAATAACTAGAGGTGTATTTTTAAAAAGGCTTGAGGAAAGTGACAAAGCAAACTGCAGGGCGATAATTGGTTTTAATAAAAAAAACTTTAAGAAGGAAGTTTGAAAAAATGCGATTAACAATTACTACGCAGCATATGGACGCCGTGACACAGAAATGAGAAAGAGAAAAAGATTTAAGCAACATCTAAGCTCAGAAAATTGGTATACAAAGGCCCTTTAACTCTCTGGAATAATGAAAATGTGGAACTCAATAGAAGAGTAGTATGGGCAGATCCAAACGAAAAAAAAAACGAAGGGACTACTGAGACCTGGCAAGCCCGAGTCGCGTAGAACTAGGGGAGTGGAGCTGTCACTCCCCCAGTTCTACTCACAACTATCGGCACAATTAAACTGTATAGGAAAAGCCATTGATAAGTGTTTATTAAAGTCTTCGCTGTTTTGTGCTCATGAATAAACGTTTCAGACATTTTGCTTATTAAAACCTTCTGCAACGTTTACGAATTGGAACGTTAATTTATATAAACTTCTTTATAAAAAGTTTGCTTTTTAATATTTGTTTCATTTTAGTTTTGCTTGAAAACTTACAACACAAATGTTCTGTTTTTTTTGTGCGCCCGACAATGAAGGGAAAACCTGTAGAAAATTTCTAAATTTTATTATTTTTTGAGCTCAGTATGCAGCCAAGAATATGTTTCAATTTATTTATTTTTTGCTTCCTTTAAATTTTGGGTGTGGTTAACCATAAATTAGACAAAGTGTTAGTTCGTTTGAGCACTGTTGTACGTAACACATTAAACATAATATCAAATAACACTTCATGAAGGGCAACCCATCAACCTGAAAGAAACCCACAAAAAATGAAAAAAAAAAAATGGTAGAATGTGAAACTCAAAACTTTTGGTATTTTGCAATATTTCACTTTATATGTATGTGCTATTCTCATTTAGTAAATTTTTGCAATATTGTTGTTGTTGTTCTCATTTAACAATATATAAAATAAATTAGAAAAAATGTATTAACTGTGAGAAGAAAAAAATTGATTAGAATTTCAAATTTTTGTACAGTCAACACCGTAATATGGGAGATAATTTATTATAAAAAATGCAATGCAAATATGTATGTCGAGTACATGATGGTTATGAGCCAAATCTTGGCATGGCAAGTTTTGTAAAAATGGCTTATCTTCAGTATATTTTAGAAACTTTAAAAGTAAATTTTCTGTTTTAGTGTGAATACGGACTATTTATTCCAGAAAAATTTAAGAAAATGAAAGCAAAAAATGTGTATTAGTTGAAGACGATTTCTGAAGAATTGTTTTCATATATTTTTTTCTCTCACACTTCGTGAATTCTTATGCACTCTATCGCCATTTGCAGTTCGATAATAACATTTTTTGTTCTATTATGGTGAATATTTAAAGGCAAACGCTCATATTCAAAAAAATAAATTTATATCTATTTCATATCCAAAGTAAAAAAATTTTGTACGGAAATTTTCAAACAAAACACATATAATAAAGACTTTAATTTTTTTTTGAATACAAGCAAAAAATTTTAAATTGGAATTATAGCAGTTATGACTTTTCCATCCCTGCTTGCTTGCTGTCAAAGTGTTTATATTCAAGTTTGGGGAATTTTTTTCAAAACCTTAGCCTTAGTTATTTTGGTATTATTAATGTGGTTAGTATTAGTCAAACGAGACAGAGTAAGCAACAAAATCCTATAAGCTGGGGGTCAACTAACCCCCACTTATTCTTGTGATTATTATTCTTGTGATTATTATTCTTGTGATTATTATTAGTTAGTTACTACAAGAAAAAACATCAAAAAGAGTTTGGCTACAGGGAAACTAACTGCTGCGAAGACGCTACACTTCTCATCAGCACCCTTTTAGAATTTGTGCCCCATGAAAATAGTACTAAATAATTATGAATATTGGTTTAACTTTATGATGGAGCGCAACTTCATGATTCGCAATTGGTCCCCTGTGGTTTTTTATTACTTAAAATTTTGCATTTATTGTAACATCACTGGTTTCTTATTCAGTCTACAATTATAAATTATTTGCTCTCTTTTTGTCTTCTTTAAGCAGTAACTTGAGGACTTAATGGCTGGGATAGATACAGTGGCTGCTTAGAACAAATTTTCTGCACAAAAGATTGTGTCAAAATTGTGAGAAATCACAATTGAACTCAATAGTAATAACATTATTAAAAAGTTCGGCTCAAATATTGTTACATTATAGGATTTTTCCTGTAAAAATTTTACAAAATGCTTAGAAAATGTTTACTGTTTTTAAATTGTTGCTAAAATTTTTGGAATTCACACACACAACTGCCTTTTGTAACTGCTTGGTGAAACTGAACCTTCTTAGCGAGACAGTCTGCAATAAATCGCTAATCAAGGATATTCCAACATTCAGGTTACATCCGCTTTGTTAGCATTTGAATTAAATTAGAGCAACAAATTTCTTTTCTAATAATGACCTGTACTCAAAGTAACAAATAAACCAAGAGTTCACTAGCCCACAGAGTAGTTGTTATATTCAGAACAGGTTTTTATTTTTGGAACATATACAATTTTAAGAAAAAATTTTGTGGGTGCTAACTTCGGGTTGCGGTCACATCCCTAAGAATTTACTTTTTATTATTTTTTTAAAACTTTATCTATTAAAAAAATTTAAGCAGACTTGCATCTAATTATTGCATGTAAGAAACTCATATATTTGACTCAAATATCAGGCTGGAAAACATGCATGCATAAACATGCTTGTTTTAAACAGCATTAACACGATGTGCTGGGTAATACAGGGTCAACAAAATATACTTGCTGCTCATATGTTTAATGGCTTTTCAACAGCACATTTAACAATGTTAATACTCGTTCACCCACTCAGCTCTAAAAACAGTTCTACACGCACTCACACCAATTCACTCAAGCACGACAACCACAGACAAAACTTTTAACTGCATGTTTGTTCGTTCCTTGAACACTACACACACAAACACACCCACATCTACGAGTATATGCATAATATGTGTGCGTATTCCTTTCTGTTGCTGTGTTAAATTTATGAATGATAAAAACATTTCATTGCTATAATTATGGGCTTTGGCTTTTGGGCAACTACAGCGGACAGCAGCAGCAAACTTAAAACTTACTGGAGAAAGAAAACTAAAAACTTTATAAATAATAAACGAACTCGTTATAACATGCCACCCGCGCCCATCATTTCACTTTAGTTTTGGCATTACACTTTCTTATACTGGTAAAAATGTACATGTGTATGTGTTCTCAATGTTGTGTTCATAATTGTTGCTCAAAATTTGACGTGCTGTTGTTTTATTTTGAAAACATTGAAAGGGTGTTTTTCAGGCAACAGTGGAATAATAGAGTTGGCAGCTCGAGTTTGCATTCAATATAAGAGAAAATTTTGTTTGCCTAAAAAGTTTTTTTCTAATTAAAAAACAGAGTTCACTATTTCCCATGAAAGCTTGTTTATTCTCACAATTTTTTTTTTTTTTTGCAACTGTCTATATTAATCTTTAGCTCTATTTGTGTAAAAAGCCCTAACTATTTGCATATTTACTAAAAACTTTCGCAGTTCATTGACAAGAACCAAAAGCTAGATTTGTTAAGCTGCTTACAGACGGCTGTCGGATCTTACAATGTGCTGGCAATCTACTGAAAATAAAGAATTGGCGGCATTTAGCTAATTATCTGTTCACACATTTGTAGGGAAATCTTACCATTTTTGTTTGAAAAGAATTGGCTGATACTAACTTTATCTACTAGGGAAAGTTAATAGTTTACACGATTGTCAGATTTTATACGTAGTGAAAATTGTCGGAAAATTTTCACACACACCTTTGCTTTGCTAAACTTTTTTCGCTCTTCATTTCTTATTTTTTTTGTTGCTCAAAACCAGTATTTTATCTCCGACTTTTTGTCTCTTTTACTCACTTTTTTTTATTATTTTGTTGTTTCTTCCTTGAATACGCAGGGAATATTCTGTAGTATTCTTTGACATTACTCTGACAATGACGTTATTATAAGGTGTTGAGAATTCAGGCCTTTAAAAATTTGCCAAAGTCTGACAATGTACTGACAATACACTGACAATGAAAACACTTTAGTGCTCAGACGACTGCCAGTTAACTGAACTGGTAACAACTGTTAAGTAGAAGTCTGCCAGTACTTTTGCCTTCAATCTTGTCACGAAAAACTAAGTTTTTAAGATTTTTTTCGGACTCCCTACCTTATGACTTATGCTTACAAATTGTCATGCCAGCATGTTAATAATAATTTTCTTTTTCATTATTTATGGCATACAAATTATACTCCCATATAATTGCCACCTTTGCTGTTGCAAAAATGCACATAAAAGTACGATCAATATTACAGTGAAATCTCGCATCAACGAATGCTTAGCTCAACGAGTTCGCCATTTAATGAATGTGCAAATTTTCTACTTTTGCTGCTTGTATAAGGAATAGCCTAAGAATTGTGATTGGGTTTGATGAGTGTCATCAAAAATTATGTGAACATATGCCAGAGAAATTAAATTTTAGTTCATACCAGCATAGTTAGCATTAAAGTGCACCTGTTATGGACCAAACACCTGTTATGGACCGTATGTAGAGCCACTTCGTATATATGAAGTCAGTTAGTGCTAAGAAAATACTTTTTTATCTGGAATTAGCAAACTTTTTCGACTTAGTGAATCAGCCATCGAGATACCACTGTACTGGCGCAAGAATTTATGCGTTTCCATGGGAAACATTAAGTGGCAACCTAATTAAATTAAAAGTGAAAATAAAATCTAAACATTAAATGCTCAATCTTGCAGTCATTAAAAGCAACTTTACAAAATTAAAAAAATTATTAAAGTACAGATGGGAGCAGTGGTAAAATCTGCAAAAGAAATATTTCCAAAATGTATTTTCCATAGATATTATTTCTTGGTAGAAAAAATTTTATACGAAAAATATTTTCCAAAAATGTATTTCCCACAGCAGCTGACGAAAAGTGTGGCGGCTACGAAGCAGCTAGTTATTTTCTAGCTTATCTTTGATATTTTCCTTGCCTGGCTCAATTAATATCCATAACAAATATAATATAGAAATTTCTTAAGCCCCAGTAGCGTATAATGAAATAAATATAGAAGAAAATTTTGAGTTACAGAACAAAAAATTTTTAACGTATAGTTTATTTGATTTTGTATAAAAAAGATCTCAAGCCTTAAAATTTAATTTTATTAAAACAAAAAATTTTTTTTTAAAACCGCTGTAAGAACATAGTAATACAAAAAGTCTTTCAGATCTAAAATATGTCTGCTAGTGAGCAGAAAACATTATGCCTTTGGCAACAACGCCTTCGCATGCCAAAGGCTGAGTGACTCCTGATGTGGTGGGAGTCACAGAAAACTTGTTTCTTTAGCAATTTATTTTCTCCACATTTGTGTCTGCTTAAAATCATAATATTACAATATTTATTACATATGTTTTCTTTACATTGATGTTGTAGGCACTTGTGCATTGCGTAAAAGCATCAAAATTAATAAAATGCTAAAAAGGAAACACATTTTGTATGTCAAAACTGTACTCATATCCCCTTATAAAAACTTCTCGTAAAATACATGTCACTCATGAAGTAAAAGGAAAATTAAAAAAATATCAATATTGTTGTTTCTAATATAGAGCAAAAATATATTTTGTTTATGTTTAAGTGTATCTGTTGCGGATATTTTGTGCAAATAAAAATTATGTGAATATTTTCTAGCCAATTTATTTTATGAAATATTTTGTTGTCTACTTTTCGGGGCTGCTCCTTAGGCAAACTTGCTTACAGTTCTTGAAATAGCTTTAGTTTTGTGAAAAAAAAAAAATTAAAACGAATTTCTTGTTCAAAGGAAAAATTATATTTTGAACAGTTGTTGAAAAATGATTTCAGAAATTCAGAAATTTCTAGTTTCAGAAATTCAACTAGTGTTCAATTTAAATGATGGGAAAAACATTTCCTCTTACTAACCTCGAGTACGCAAATTACCAAGCATTTTATATTTTATTAGTTTGATTTAATTGATGTAAGAAAATAACTGGAGGAAAGAAAAATGAATTTCTAATTAAAATTCTGTTATTCTTTATAAAATATGCTTGAAGTGGAAGTTACGCAGTAGTTTTACAATAAAACATTGCTGGCAGCTCTAAAAGTGTGTAAAGATATTTAATAATTAGTTTTTACTATTCCAACTTTACTTCTACTAACTTAAAATTAAAAACAAATTAAACAATTCTTAATGAAGCGCAAATTTATTTCTTATACAAAAACTTGCGATCAATTAAGCACACGCAGGTGTGTGGGCGAACACCAAGCATGTTAATAAAAAAAAAAAAAGAAAACCTATTACCTACTGTGCAAAAGGCAAAGACAGGATTATTGATTGTAAGCAATAGCTAAAATTCTAAACAAGCTAATAACACATACATATCCCGGCACAAGTATACACTAATGCTACCGCATTAATATTTTGCTATTGTACTTGTTTCGTAGCACGCTTAGACTGCTGCTTTGAAAATATACTATTTTTCTCTTGCTAAAACCACCATTATTACTCACACTTTTCTTAATTAATAAATTCCCATTTATGCAACCAAATACATAAGTACACACCTTTCTTTTCGGCTTAAATTATCTAATAAAAAGAAATCCACTCAACTTAAGAGATTGGCAAAAGATCTTGAAAAATAAATAAAAATGGCTGAAAGGGAAACAAACATGTGCAAACGAGTGAAAACTCTAGAAGAAAAGGGGAGAAATAATAAAAAAGAAAATATTTGCTATGTAATTGAAGTGGCGGGGAAAACGGAGAATAGAAATTGTACAAACAAAGGACAGGCAGGCACCACAGCAGAGAAACGAAGACACAAATCGACTGACAATTTCATTTGTATTATTTTCTTGCCGACAATTGATTGTCAAGTTTTTGACTATTTATTCAGTTTTGTATTTTCACAAAAAGGAAGCAAATATTAATCATATTGTGTCTTTTTTTTTTTTTTTTTTTTTAAGGAATAAAGCGCTGTTGAAATGTGTTAAACCCTCCTTTCTATAAAACCAAAAAAGAACAAAATTTAATTAAGTAAAGTGTAGCAATTATATGAGAACTGAACTTGGAGCTATTGTCGACCGTTGTTAATTCACGGTTTTGTACTGGTTTAAGCATATTATTAAAAACCGATTTCTAGGGAGGTCAACCGAAGTCGGTCTTTTCTCACTAAAAAAAATAACATCAATATATTTGCCTTAACATTGATAAAGCAAGTAGACAAAAATTATTGTTAATTATTTTATTTAGTAGGAGGTTTACTGCCTTAGAATTGAGAAAGATTTTTTGTGATGAAATTGTAGAGACCAACATTTTTAAAGAAGGCCAGAAAAGTAAAGTTGAAGACTTATTGGCTGGATTATATACCATGTCCATATACGATTGCTTCGAATACAGGCCATGACTATTCAAAATTGAACTAAATTATTTATTCGCTATAAGAGCCAATTGAAATTTATTACTTTAGATCTAAAAAATAGACCTTAATGCTTTCTATCTTTTTCCAGCCGTCTATATGCCGCCGACATTGCGTTGCTGCTAAAAGAAATGTGTTTTCAAGTCTACTGATGAGTTGTTTAGCAGCAACAAAACGTCGGCGGCATATAGACGGCTGGAAAAAGCCAGAAAGCATTAAGGTTTTGTTAAAGCAATAGTGTTCATAGTGCTACAAAAAAGAGAGAATTAATATAATATAAATAATTCCCGACGAGGATGGGATTCGAACCCACGCGTGCAGAGCACATTGGATTAGCAGTCCAACGCCTTAACCACTCGGCCACCTCGTCCCCTGAAAATACTAATTTAAATTGAAAATACATTTAGTGCAACTTATTTCATAATATAATCTACCTTTAGGAGATGAAAGAAATACCTTTTTTAAGGTTCTGCAGAGGAAAAACTCTTTTTTAATGTTTGTGTTTTAAGAGCAAATACTACTGCTTTGGAGACTGCTATTAAAAACAATAAGAACATCTTTAAAC
Organism: Sturmia bella; assembly: GCA_963662145.1. NCBI lineage: Eukaryota > Metazoa > Arthropoda > Insecta > Diptera > Tachinidae > Sturmia > Sturmia bella. Next base: position 66,283,521 of record OY759172.1, on the reverse strand, counting down.
ATTTTAATGCTAATTTACAAATGGAAATAATTTTTATTGGTGGGAAACTGAGGGCTATTATTCCGTTAAAGAAAATGGAATATTATTTAGCTGAAAAGCAAACACATAAACATTTAATACATTTTGAAACTCTTAGATATTCTTATATTTTTTCATTTCACTTGCTGGATTTTTGGCATAAAACTGAACTATTACAATTTCTCTTTAAATCACACATTCTAGCACTTTTTTGGGATAAAAGATTCAACAAATATCTGGAGTTCACGGAATCCTTTTACAGCCTTGTACTCAACTGAAACGTAATTGAATCCATAAAAGTAATATTTAAGTTTTTACATTTATGACTTCTCTAGAAATTCCTTGATAAATAATGAAGAAACACTTTCTTTAAAATCTACGATGTTTCTTCCGTTTTTTGTTGCTTTTTTGCCTTATGACTGCTCTACAATCATGCCGGCTTATATGAAGGTTCAACAGTCTTCTGTTACCTGCCATTATGTTTTGTTGTTGTTTGTTAATGCAATCATAAGGGAGTAGTTGTGCAGACATTTGTCTATATGATTATGTAACGGGTGAGCTAAAACCAAAAATCTTTTCCGTTTTTTTAATTTGGAGATAAAAAAAATTTAAGGAAATGTGGCTGATGACGTACAATACTCAAAGATATTCTATTGTCGTTGTAACTCTAACGTTTTAAATCTCTTGAATGTTTATCGCTCAGTGAGCTAAAAAATTTGAGAAGATGGTCATCAGAAAAAATTTTTAAAACCTTGAAAACCCCTTTCTACATAAAAAATTGGTATTGTTTGTTTTTGTAACTTGTGTTGTCATTTTGTTGTCATTTTGAGCTTGAACATAAAGAAAGCTGCTGTTCGTTTGTGTTTTCGGCAGTTGAAAATCACCCCGTGAAGGAGAAAAGAGCTGTGAATTATAGACTACTATAAAATCAAAAATCACTTGTGTGTTTTTAAAAGTACACGTGATTTGAAATCACATACTAGCTTTTCGCTTTCACTACTAAGCCATAAGATAGTATTGCTATTTCCCTTTATATAGCAGTGTAACTATTTAAACCTTTAAATCTAAAATAATAAAATAAATGTACAGAAAAATTTATTTCTGCACAGAAATTTGCCGCTTCACGCAATCATTTCAGTAAAATATAGCAATGACATAACAAAATGTGGTGAATGAAAGAGTTAAGCGTATTGAAAAGTTACAAGTTGAACTATTTTCCTGATAACTGATCGTTCCAAGGCATGATGTGTTAATTTAATATCGCTTCTCTGCCTGATAAAATCCTTTAGCTACTGGCAACTCGTGAAACCAGACCCTAAAATATCATATAATCTGCTGCTGTTAAAGCACTATATGGTAATATGCACGAGTACAGAAACATGCTGTATGAAGATGCTTGTTTTGACCACACCCTGTATATTTACTACAAATCTTGGAGTATCTTTCTTTTACCCCTCTACTTCTCTTTATAAGTAGCACTCTTTCGCTGATAAGATTTATCAAAACAAACATGAAAGCACAACTACCGTCAGCAAACAATGTTTATACGTGTATGCATAATAAATAGTAACAACAACAAGAATAATAACAACCTCATCATACGAAATAAAGTTGATATAAAAGTGTGTTGATATCCAGTGTGTTGATTTATTTAGCATAAACATTTACAGATAAACATACATTTGATTTGAAATTTTAAAAACTACACAGGTAAATATTAGCATGTGCCTTAGAGTGGGTCGATTTGTGAGAACAAACACTGATCTTTACTGATATTTTGCCAGTAAGTTTTAAAAGCTTTTGTTTCGAAAGCAATATATAAAAAATATCATTTTTCAGGAGTCCGAATTTAAATGTTAGTATCCCAGTGTCTCAAAGATTGCAAGGTACGGTCTTCATATGTCCGAAAAAATAATGAGAAGAAAAACTTTCGAAGGTTCGTCCCACATTTCAATGCTCTACGGGTACCGTGCAGCAGATTAGTAAGATGGCGGGAAAATTTAACTTTCAAGGCGACCAAATACCGTCCGCTTGAACTGAATAGTGACCGTAGAGTAGTCAGATGTAAGTACTTTCCCTAATTTTTTTTGTTCTTTGCAATAATAATATTGGACGCATACAATAACACAGGAAGCTGAATTTCGAAAGCCTCAAATTTAAGTTTTCTTATGTATTCGGTAGATTTTGCAAAAGTAGGCAAAAAAAAAATTATGACACAATATCAATTGGTAACTCGATACACCCTAATGTGGAAGCACACTCATGCATGCATACATTTATACACATACATGACAACAAACCTGCAAATCTGACTACAAAAATTTCAGTATCCAGGTGTACATTAGATCGGCTCCAAGTAAAAAAGTTGATAGAGCTGCACTTTGATTTGTTTTTCAAATATATGTAAGTAGCGTTTTAATTTTTGTGCCACTGAAAATTTAATTTTTATATAAAAAAAGTTGCTTCTATTTATTTATTTATTTGCCTATATTTTACTCCCCTTCAGGGCAGTTCGAAAATAATTGATTTTTCCACCTATTATGCTTAAAACCGCTGGCAGCAATTATAAAATGGATTTTGCCAGAAAAACTCGAGTTGCCAACTGTAGTAACTAGTTGCCAACTGCAATGATTTTCAGACAGCTGGCAATACAACTTAAGCTTAGTTGCAACACTGCAACTTATTTTGCTAAGTTCTCTTTCTCAAAGGTTTTCAAGATCCACCTGTTTTAAGTCCTTTAAGTGAGCCCATATTTTTGTTTTGTTTTTATTTATATTGACATAGGGCATTAGCATTATTAGGGGATGCTGGTTTTTAAAGTTAAAAATTTTTTTTGTTTTTTTTTTTAAACAAACACAAAACTGCGAAGCTTTTTGCTTGTCTGCAGAGACACCCAGGGCCTTTGGCAGGAATCGAACCTACGACCACGAAGACTCTTGGTAGAACACTCTACCAAGAGTCTTCATATATAATGTAATTTTTCGTGAGTCGCTCTAAGAAAACTATTATGCATAGTGTGTAAAACAAATAGACATTTGTTTATTTATACGTTTTGTTATTTAAACTGGATAAACTTGCATTTGTTGCAGGACTTTTTTGCTCTATGCATCAGTTTTGCTTCTTATATCAACAAATAATACCAAAGTAATAGACGTGCATATTTATAGATATGAATGTTTGTGTGCATAACAAAATAACATTATCTTTATGATTTTTGAGTCGATAAAAAAGTAAATATATAAGACGACTAAAGAATTTGCATCAATTTATGTCAGCTTAAGAAAAAAGTTTTTATTAAAACACAACTGGGGTTTTTGCCATTATAGATTTGTGTTTTTGTTTTTGCAGTTTAACATGTGAGGATAAAATTTTGTGTAAAACTATAAAACCGTGCACTTATATTGCACAAAATTTTGCATTTTCAAAAGGAATCAGTGGGTTAGCATTAGAAATTTGTTTGTGACCATCAAGGCAGCTGGATCTGAGCTGATTTTTTGCAGCGATGCTTTGATTTACTTCCGTTCAAATTTACTACGCCAAGCTTTTCTAGTTTTAATCTTTTTTCCATGTCCTTATAACCTGCATAATAATTGCCATGTCTTAGAGAAACCAGTTGCTTGTTCTATTTGTGTGGTTATGTGGTTTTTTTTATTTTTAATTTTTTTTTTTTAATATGAAGATTAAAGATTTAATCGAAAACTATCACTACATTAAGATATAAGGCAAAGCCATTTCTGTGAAATATTTGTTTACGTAGAATATAAGAAGTTGTGTAGCTTACTATTTAATAAATAAATAAATAAATAAATAAATAAATAAATAAATAAATAAATAAATAAATAAATAAATAAATAAATAAATAAATAAATAAATAAATAAATAAATAAATAAATAAATAAATTAATTAATTAATTAATAAATAAATAAATAAATAAATAAATAAATAAATAAATAAATAAATAAATAAATAAATAAATAAATAAATAAATAAATAAATAAATAAATAAATAAATAAATAAATAAATAAACAAATAAATAAATAAATAAATAAATAATTGTAGTGAGAATACATATAAAATTTGTGCACAAACTCCAGCTGCATTAATATGTCTAGAAAATACCTACTACTGGAAATTTGTTTTGTCTTGGTCACAATATTTTTTTTTTTATTTGGTCTTCAGGTCTCCATACAAATTAGTTTAATCTTTAATAGACTTCAAGTGTAATGTTTTATTTTTTCTTTATTTAATCGAATTTTGCTCTCCTTTATTACTAGAAAATTGAGCAAGCACTTAATAAGCTTTTCCTAGTAAATCATCTTGAAGGAAAAAATTAAATATAAATGTAATAAAATTCTTGTTATCGCCGGCTTGAGCTGCAAGCAGACATGGTTGTTCTTGTGTCTGGTTAAGAAAAACCAAAAAAAAAATACACACAGACAACCAAAATGCTGTTCAATAAAGTCAAGCATAAATAATAATAAAAATAATCCTTAAACTGTGTGCGAGTTTTGTTTTTCTTTTATAAAATCTAATTTATTGTCGAACACAAACTCATGCTTAACATTAAAGATCATAGTACATATTTTATATGAGAAAATAATAAAGTATGGCGTATGTATGTATGTATGTGTGTGTGTGTGTGTGTGTGTCTTCATGTGAATAGTAAGAACGCAGTGAATGCTACAAAGCAACCCGCATGCCATTCCATATCAATTCTTAACAATCCTTTCATATTTTTCTGGTTTAGCAAACAATTTGTTTTCTTTTTTATAAGAGTATTTGTTCCTCTGCAGACGCTCAAATGTACAAGTGTGTATGTACGTTACCATTGATGTGCATTTTTTACACATCTCTGAACACACCATTAACGACAGCCTTAAAACAAAGCTGCTTCATAAGCATGTTCACGTTATATGTCTGTTTGCTGTGTGTTTAATTTTTTTTTTTTTTTTTTTTTTTAAAATAGCAAAGAGCAATAAAATAAAAAACAAACAAAAATTATAATATATGTATGTACGTGTTATACTGTGTTAATGTTTTGGGCGTTTGTTCGTTTTTGTGTACAATTTAAATTTTTTGAGGTACTTGGCCTGGTGCTAAATGCCATGGGATGGTAACTTCTTTGCATTCGGAAACAATTTTTTATAGTTTTGCTTTGGTTGGCAATATTATTGCAACATCGAATTTTCTGACTTTTGCAAAAAAAAATGATAGAAACATTTTTTTTTAAGCTGTGTTATTGCCAGCAAATAAAAAGAGAGTTGCTTTGATTAAGCCATTCGCGGAAAAATTGCCACAAGTACTGATGATGGTTGAAGCAATATTGTCATTACGATCTCTATACCAGCGACGCTTCAAATAATAATTTATTAAAAAGATTCCAGATCACTGGAAAAAGGCAAAAATTTAAAAATCCTTGATGTTTTTTAAATGTAGCAGACAAACTGCATGACATTTAAAAATAATACATCTATTGTCTCTCTTCAAAGCTGAGTTGAGTGGCAGCCATTGCACAGACACTCAGCTGGCTAATCAGAAACTCAGACGTACTTGGTTTTCTAATTGCATACTTAATTTGATAAAAAGTTTACACGTAACGTAGTCCTGTGAAGGCAGCTAGTTTATGTTGATTATAGTTCTTCTTATGCTCTTACAAATAGGTACTTATTTTCTCAACTGTTTCTTTCTTTACTATTTTATTTACTCAGATTAATTAGTACTTCTGTCTATTCAGTTATTACTTGACTCTATAGTTTATAGTAATAGGAAAACCTTCCTTTGGTGAAAAACAGTGAACAAAGTATAGTTTTTATAGACAGATTACGTACTGCTAACACTCGTAATCAACCTAATTGAAACCAGAAAGTGCGTGCACACTGCTCTAACACTTAAACGTAATGCATAATTTAAGTCCTTTTTGGCTGCCTTTTAAAAAGAAAATAATGAACAGCTCACAATTGACATGGATTGAAAGCAAAATAAATCAATGTTATGGTTGAGGACATCCCTAGAGAGTGTATTTCTTTGTGTAGCTCATGGATGTCAAGTAAAAAAGCAAGGCATAGTTACGAAAATGAGATGAGATAAGGGAAATTTCACAAAAGCAGTTTGTAAAGCTCATTGATAGGCACCAATCACTCCAAGTTTCCTAATTACTCTGGTATTTTTTTCCGCCTTTCATGTTTATTTCACAACTACAGCTGCTATGAAGGAAAATATTTCCCTACCAAAATATTCCTAAAAAACGCACCATACACTTGTGTCACCACATTGTTGTTGACTTCTTATAATTTTTGTGAGCTCATCAAGATATAAATTTAAACATTACATATAAGAAATCACAAAAAAACTATGCCCACAGAGATTATTACCTTGCACATTTACTACTGCCCATCAAGAAATATCTTGTAAGCCTTATTTCTAAAAAAAAAAAAAACAAAAATAGTAAAAGCGGCTGTCCAAGGTGAAAATCTTAAAATAAAAATCATCAAATTTGTCTCAGTAGTTGACGGGATTTCAATAAAGAGTGCTTTGCTTTTGTTGTTGCACTTATTCATTCTCTGTAATTCACGGCTCTTTATCTGCCCTTCACTGATCTAATTTATATTCTCTTGGCTTTGATTTTTTTTAAATGAATCATTACTTAGCATTAACATAAAAAGCACGAAACAAAATGCTTATTATATTTAGTAGGTAAATATAATAAAAAACCTGTTTACATATGTATATCCAGCAAATGTGGCGTATGAGTGTTGTTTTGTAAGATGCCATTCATCATAATTGTTATGTATACGCAGGGTTGGAAATGTATCAACAAGTCACAAACAAGGCTCTTATTTTGAGCAACATTTGGTCTTCGACTCTAATGATAAAAAAACGCTTAGAGTTAAAACTCTCTCAGAAAAATTTTAATGGTATTTAAGCCCAGTTTGAGCTTTATAGCACTAAAATTATGGTTTTGCAATTTTAGTTAAACTGGCTTTGGTTAAGCTGAAAAAGTATGTAAAAGTGAAATAAAAAGAAATTCCATTTTCTGCCTAAAAGCGGCTCATGTCCTTTTACGGTTTATTTAAAACTAGCTCAACTAAGATCCCTATAGCATATTCTCAATCAGTAAATCATTTATTATTTATGTTTTTCGGCCAAAAATTCACGTAGTACATCTAATTGCAGTGAAGCTTAACGGCGCTACCTTCTTCGTTTCTTGGTAGCTTAGATGTCCTAGTTTAATCATATCTCCTGAACTTAAAATGTAAACTACCTTTTATGAATTTCTTGGCCATAAGAGTCTTAAAGCAATAATTAATTTTTTATTCCAATGTCGAAAACATTGCGGATTTTATTCTCTTAGATTATTGCCAAACGTAAGGATTTGCCGTTAAGATGAAAATTCAGCGATATGTGAATTTTTTTAAATTTTTCCTAAAAAAAGAACTCAATGTGAGGATTAATAACCCACCATAAAAAATAAAAGAAAAATATTTTCCTCTATGTAGGCACAATACTGAGTGGCAAACAATTTCAGTTTTTATGGCGTTTACCATATTGCCATTCTTTGACTGACTCAAACCCTGTTATTTTAAGGCTCACAAGAATAATGTTGATTCATTATTGTTACGGAAAAAACTATTTGCATTTTTACGTTTTTATTTCGTTTTCTCAGACAAATGAAATAAATTGGTGTTGAATTTTTCATTATTAGAAGACAGATGATACCAATTTGTTTTAGCTGGCAGTCACATATTTTAAATTTATTATTTACTTTCTGTTTTAAAAACGGGAAGCCTATTTTAGTATAGAGCAAGAATTATTAGCTTTAGCTTATTTCGTGCGTTAGTTTGTTTGTTTGTTGTCCTCAACATTACAATTTTACCTACAACACATGTATACATATGGACATTAGGGCGGATGCAATTTAGCAACCGACATTATGGCATTAATTTGTCGTTTGGTTTTCAGCGTTAAGAAAAAATTTTCTGAGGGTTCGATTAAAAATTCTTTTCTAATTTTCGTTTGAAAGCGCTTCTAAAGAGGATCGCTGCGGGGTCAGTGTGGTTGAGCCAAATAATTGGGGGGAATGTTTGCCTAGGTTTCCAATAGAGTAGTCAAATGTATAACCAACCCATAATTATTTGTTACAGAAGGGCTAAAATACAAAAATAAAAAAAATGGCGTAATGAAAACCATTTGTCTTAATATCTCGCTGGAACTAGTTTTCCTATACCACAAGCTATTGCAAAACCAATGGCACCGTATTGAAACAGATTTGTTCATACCACTTTACCCGGCCTAATGCACACACTCGTTTTATTTTGAATACTTCCCCTTTGTTCAATAAAAAGTATGATATTTGCCATTCTAGAACATGAGTAAACTTTTAACATAAACTTCCACAGGAGATTTGTCATGTCCTTAAGGCTGCTTTGAATTGTTATGTTTTATAGCAGACCTCTTTTATGACTGCAATGAAATGATAACACACAAATAAAGAGCAAAAAAAATTGTAAACATCATGAAAAATAAGTCCTCAAAAAAATTGTTTTACTTGGTTGTGCGATACAAAAACTTCCACATATGATTTCTGTTTTACTTTAATTTGATATTCATTTCGTTTTTCCTTTGAGCTGCAAAGCTCCACTAAACTATTACAAAGGTAAAACAGCTTCTGCTGCTTTAGTTTTTCTTCCTTGTAAATTTGTGTTGAAAGATACTATTTATTTTAAGAGGAATAAATAAGTAACTGCTAAATTATTCAGTGCGAATAAAAAAAATTCAAAAGTTCAAGTCAAATTGTCACTCAAAGTTAAATAAAATTTTATTGTTTTATGCGAAGTGCTTAGAAAACTAATTGTCAGGCCCATGACATCAGAATATCATAATATAATAATATCATTCGATCATAATGTTACTCCTCATCATTCGCTTGCTTAAGACACTGAACCAACAAAAACATTTTTAAATTTGTTATTGTTTTGCATATAACTATGCAAGCAACCAATATTGAGTGACATCGTGGTCCTGGCTGTAAGCAACTGAGTAATTTATTAATGGCTGCCTTACAGCACCTGTAAGCAATTTCCCCAAAAGTCTCGTGCTAAGCCTTTTTAATTTTAAATTTAGTTAACCAATAATCGATTAGTTGTTTTTGAATACTAAAATTTAAGAGGCAAATAGCTGTGGTCACACATGGTAGCGATAACTTGCTGTCTTGTCTGTATTTATCCTTCTTTTATAGATGGAATGAATATTTTTTTTCTTTATCAGTTAAAATACGTTTACAGGCATAACATTTTTCCTTTAGCAGTTAAAATATGTTTACAGCTACAAGCTTGCATAAATGAAGCTATACATTTTATATTTTCAGCTGCTATCTCTCTGCAAAACTTTTGTGGTTTTTAGATTAATTAATAACGAAGTGAATACCAGCAATTAAATTATAATAATACACTTCAAAATATACTGGGTTTTAGCTCCTTTAATTCATAAAATGTACTTTCAAATCAATGACAAAACTTTTGCAATTTAAAGTAACTGAAATGTAAAGAGAAATCAACAAATTTTTCAGACAAAAAAATATTTTAATCTTCACAGCATACTCTTAGGCGAAATATTATATTTTTTGCTTGGCTTGATGAAGCAAAGTGTGACACTTTGTCAACTTTAATGAAATTCAAATTAGTTTTTTTCTTCTTTTTTTTCAAACATACAGAAAAAATAAATAAATAAATAAAATAAAAGTTTGTATTCTACATTCGTCCTGAGTCAACAAAGCAAAAGGATATGTATAAACATTTTGACAGATATATTAACACAAAAGAAAAAGTAAAAAGAACAACAAAACAAACACTTTTCAATGTAAGAACTCACACATGAATTGTTTGGTAAGAACAGTAACACGTACTTACTGCATATGACAAGTATAAATAAAATGAGTATATAATGTACATATCTACATTTTTTGTATTTTTCTTTGCATGTGCATATCCTACCGACAAAGTATTGATCAAACACACAACTCTGTTACTTTCAACGCTCAACAGTTGAAAAACAGCTTTATGTACCCTACAACGCTGTTAAGTTAAATATTTTACTCAACTGTTCGATGAACATGCTGCTAACGATAACACTGTTTAAACCAGTCCAATTTAATGTCATGTCTATTGCAGGAGACTTGTGCCGAGCTCATTCTATTGCTCGGTTTTGTCATGAGTCAATGATCGTAACCATGCTATTCAAATTGTTGCAATCATTGCCTTGTGGCAGAAACAAATAAAACAACAAGTTCGATACAACTCTGTACTATACTGTTTAAAGCCGCACCAACCGGCTGAAAATATTTAGAAAGACATGTTTTAAGAAAAAAAAATTTTGTATGAGCCAGGTTTCTGTAAGCTGGCGGTATTTGCTTTAATAGCAATGCGATGACAATTGTTATTAGTAATGTTTGTTTTTGTGTAAACAAATCCGTTGTGTGAGCTTCATTTCAACGTTACCTTATTTTGCCTTCTGCATAATTTGCTTAAATTTCCTGATTAGTATTCCACTAATAATTTTTATTAATGTTAAAGAACGAAACAATTTTAATAATTTTTGCTTTCTGATATATAACAACTTCCTATCGTTTCTGGGTTTCTTATGTTGCACTAAAAGTTTGTAATGCTAAGCTTTTAAGACCTTGAAAATGAAAACAAAAGAAGTGTTTTTAACGTAGGCATACAATCACAGGAGTCCGAATGAAATATGCATTATAAAGCCCTGCACAAGATCGTAAATGTGCTATTAATATTGACTTAAACTTGAGTTCTTGTTAAACAGATTTTATCTTCTAGCGTTTCCCTAATTTAGTGATATAATTCTTGGTGTTTTCGTTTTTGTCATCAGCTAATGGTAGTATTTTGTTTTAATTTTCATCTCAGGTAAAACTAAAAGTATATTTGGCTCAACAGAGTTTTCATATTTTTGGCCCAAAAACATTTAGTACAGGTAATAAGTGCTATCAAAAAATGTATTGTGTTTATTTAATAAAGTATATTGAAGAATAAAATAAATTAAGTTTGCAATGGATATTAGAAAAAGTTTGACATGATACATTTTCAACTGATTTTAAATGAATTTCGCAATTTCAGAACAATCATAATAATTTTTAAAATTTCATTTAAAAGAATTTTTTCTATTTCAAAAAAGAATTCACAAGAGAAATTATTTTATATCAAAATGTATCTATTGAATTAAGTCTTTTTGTAGGAATTTAATTACAATATGTTTGTTTTTAATAAATCTCCAATTGCATATATACATAGATATTTAGTTTTAAATTTTCAATTAAAAATTAATACAATTGAGAGTTTGAAAGTGTAATTGAAAAATATATGTACATTTATTTATAAATAGAAACATATAAATGCTTGTTATTCAAGTAACACAATGTTTTTAAATAAAATAATGTTCAATTGCTCTTGATTACTAGCACTTAATTCACTGTTCTGGCTAAAAGAGAAGACATTTTAGTTAAATGCGAACGATAAAGAATAATTGATAGCAAAAAGCCAGAAGTTAAACCAAAGGTAAACATATTAAAATTATATAAAAAAGAGAGGTAGATTTAGTTGATTTGAGTAATTTTTCTCTTAAAAGTATGCCATTAATTTAATAAGTTGAGTCCAATAAAATGGTGTTCAGTGATCATTATCTGTGACACGTAGTCACAGCAGTAATATTTATTATAATAAAAATATCTGCTAACATATGCAAATATATATATATATATTTATTAATGTTTTTAAGTTTCTTCCTTTTTAAAAATAAGCAACATATATATTTTTTATTTGTTTAAAAAATCAGCAGAATCAGCATAAAAAAAGACCGGCGCATGCATTTACAGCTGCAACAAACTTGCATGTCGCATCTGTTCCTTTAGCTCAACACACACTTACTTTTCAAGCAAATGATGTCCAAAGGTCATATATAACAGCAGCCAAGCAGAATAAAATAAAACGTATTTTTCTGTGACTGAAATTTTTAAATTTCTGTTTGAGTCTGTTTATAGTAACCAATGTGTGTATAAAAGTAATTTGGTTACTGATTTATTTTTACTTTTTTCTTGATAACAAAAGCACAGTGGGGAGTTGCAAAATAAGCCACATCTAAGCCTCGTTTCAAATCGAATGACTTGAAAGCAAAGAAATTTCATTCAAACATTGCAAAGGTGTAGTCACCTTCAAGGCGCTCCTTTAAGGTGAGATAGCTCATGTAAACTTTTTTTCTTTATATCCCTAAATCAGTTCAATATTTGTTACAAAAGCCAATTGAAATTTATTAGTTCATCACTAATACAGTAGTATTTAATACAAAAAACACTTGCAAATAAATTAGATGTTGGTGGGAAAATTAGCAGAATTATACAATGAAAACATTGAAAATATAAACATGCAGTAATTAAAAACTTAGTTAAAAGAATTGCTGAGCGCCATCGCCCAAAATTCAATTTGCAATTAATTAATTAATTATGAGCTATGAAGCACTTTGCATGCTGATGGATGACGTGGTGAAGATAAAACATCCATAATATTTTCCCCAGCTTGTAGGGGATTTTTTTTTTTACTTCAAGAGTACTAATCACTACAATTTTACGTATAAAAATCTTTCTTAATTTTAAGGAGGTAGGATAAAACTATGACTCAATAAAGTATAAAGCATTTTGTGGATTTAAAAAAAATACCCTTCTGAAAAATTTTGTCCATTAAAACATATTTTCATATCTATGCTTTCAATATTATGCAAGGTAGGGCATCTAAGACCAGTTGGTCTGGCTTTCACAGGCAACTTATGTTCCAACATCAATACTAAACTTGGTTTTTTAGACTACAATTGAGTACATGTTAATCTAAATTAAGATATACGCTTAAAATATGGATTTTGCATTAGGGGATATGTTCATAAATTTCCCACTGTACCATGATATTTAAAATGTCTAAAGTAATTGCTCAGCACATGTACTATATGTGTATGTGTAAGTAACAGCAAATACATAAAAATTAATTGTATATGATATTTAATTGGAAATGATTAAAAGTTCAATCTAGCGTACTTTTGGATGTAATAATTCTACTAACAGGTGGAAGAAAATTCACACGCCTCGTTACAACTGAAAAACAAAAAATTTAACAGATTTAAAATGCAGGAGATTATTTATTTAAAAGGATGCACAAAAAAATATATGATTAACACTTCACATAGATTCAACAAATATGCGAAAAATAACACGTTACTCAGCAATAAATATAAAAAAATACATTAAGGAGGCGATTAAGGTGAAGGCTAATCAGTTTGATAGAAAGGTGATGCAGGCAGTAGGGTGGATTTTTGGTACGCTTAAAAGACGCACGATTTATAAACAATTGTAACCCAACAGGTCTCAATTGATAATGTTCTCAATTTGATTACTTCTTAGAACAGTTTTAGATCTTAAATTTTTTTTTGTTAGACCAAGATAATGATCTTGCTCTTGTTGTATAATACTTATCGGCCTTAGATTTTTCCATATTATTATTTTTTGGTTGCTAGTAATCAAATCATAAAACGAAAATAATAATAGGAATATAACGAACGTAAAATCAAATAATAAAAATTAAATCTTAGAAGACGGCAACGCAATAAAATTAAACTTTAGCCCTAAAAATAGCCAATGCTTTCATGTTGTAGCAACAGTTCAGCTAAGCAACACGAAATTAAAATTTCCATTTTCCACCCCTGGACAGATATATAAAATTGTTTTAAAAAAAATTTCAGATTTTGTTGCTTGTTGTTGTTGAAACTTAAGGCTTTAAAGACACCAGTAGAGGAAATTATACTCAACTATTTTCCGTATTTTTCTAGGAGCCAAAAGTGTTTTAATTTTGGATATATTTTTTAAATTTGTGTTGCCTTTTTCTTCATTTTTTCTTAGCCTAAGGCTCCAGTAACCCAAGAAATTGGATTAAATTGATTTGAACTAAAACCCTGAAGATACAGTTTTGTAAACTTCTTAAGCATTTTCCACTCTCCGTACGATCATGTTAAAACGAAATTTCTTAACTAATTGTGATTACAACCATTGTTAAACTTTGCTTTGGTTTCATTCTTGTAGTCCAGTTTTATTTGTTTATATTTTTTTTGGCCAGGATTTGGTTAATCAGTGTCATCCAAAAAATAAATTTTCCAGCATCTTTCAACAACTGGTACTGTTTTGGTGTACTTCTACTTTCGCTTTTGTTTCTATCAAAATAGTAAATAAGTACAAGCAGTATTCAAACAAGATAAAAAGAAATAAATAACTTTTGCCTTAATGAAAAAAACCCCAAACAAAATTATAAAAGGAAAATGAAGTAAAAACTTTTGCTGTTGGGATTCTGGTCCAACAATGTCTGAGAGCGGTAAACTAAGACTCTTTGAAGGGGGAAAATAATATTTTTTCCGAAATGAATATATACACATTATATACATTTTGTTGTGTGTCTTGTTGTGTGATTTGTTTTCAAAGTCCTTTTCCTTGTTATGGTCACAGCATTTATAAAGAAAATATTTGTTATCAGAAATGCCAAACACGTTTCCTTTTTAATATCAACAGCATTTATAACGACTGCTTCTTTAATCTAATGCTGTTTTTGCTCGATTTTCTCTTGTTCGTAATTTAAAGTAAAATACATAACTAAATAAAAAGGAACTTCCGGCTATTGTTTGTGGGCTTGTCACCGGTTTAAGTTTGTATTAGTGCGCTGCAAAAACAGCTAATTTTTTCATTAAAACTGCCATCATCATCATCATCACCATCAACAGCCACATTAAATTGCTAACGCATTTGTTATCCTTTCATTTAATCAACACTGCGTTCGAGCTACATTATAAATTAGTCTATCTTACTACTTTTGTGTGGCGACTTTGTTGTGCCAACCCACCTGCTTATTAACCTCTTCATTCTCCTCTTCCTGACAATTTAACGCAGTAAGCATTAATGAAAAGTATTTGATGAAAAAGCGCTGGCATTAGCTCGAGTTCAGTGTGTGAACTCAAGCATTAACTGGCTTATCACTTTATATACGATTTGTAAAAAACAGAAGAGAAAAAAAACTGCTTAGAGCGCATTAGGCTTGAAAATATGGCACACAAAATGGATGTGAAAAACTTTGATTAAATAAACAGATAAGAAAAAAAAATATGTTTAGATATTGTTTTAAAATAAATTTTTTTCTGATCAAAATTCTGTCTTGTAAACTAAAATGGAAAATGATTTTTTTTTGTCCATTAACAGTTTTGATGTGTAGAATACTTATTCCACCAGCTAAATCTGTGTAAGCGGTTACATTAAATTTATATTTAAGGAAGCAAAACTTAAATTGTGTATGATTAGAAGTTTGCTGGAAACTGTTTTTAGACAGCTTTTTCTATAGAATACTACTTTTAAAAGACTAAATTATTGAGAGACAGTAAATTACCCCAACTGCTTTGCTACGAGCCAATAATTCGACAGAGATTATTTAAATTTCCTCGTGTTTAATACAAGTCTACTGTATGAAGCTGAAGCATACTTTAAGGAGACCAGGACATGAAGTTTTTTTTTATTGAGTTTGAGACATAAAATACAAACTAATTAAAACTTACTTCAAGTATTATTTGATATAAGAGCCAAGTGTATAAATCAAGGCCTTCATAGATCTTATTAATTGTATTCCGCCTTTTTTCTTTGGCTGCATAGAGATGGCTTAAAAGGTCATAAAGCAATTAATAGGCCTTGATTAATAACATTTATATATTTAATAAATTTCTGTAGCTAAAAAAGAAAAAGTGTAAAAATGGCTTTTTAGCAGAAAATGTCCCAAAATTAACAGAGAATATAACGAAAGAAAACAACATTAACGAAATAATCGAAAAACGACAAAACATAAAAGCTTATCCCTCCCCTCCGGAATCAATTTAAAGAATATCAGCGAAAATATTTTTTTGCCAAAATTTTAATAACAAACCATATCGCCAATAAAAACAAAAATTAACAAAGGACAAACTTCAAAAAGTAATAGATACCAATCAGAGAAATTTTCTGTGGGTAGCTGGAGGCGCTTGTCCTGGAAACCATTTTTGCCAAAAAAAAAAAAAAAAAAAAATGAAGGCAACAAATAAGATAACAAGGAATAATTTTACGATTCTATTAACCATAATATTAATCAAAGAAATCAAAAGTGGCATCAAGCTGCAGAAAAATGTGTTACAAAACGGTCGAACCGGCTTAGAGAACCAGACAAATACTCCACCTGCCTTAGTAGTGGTGGGCGATATCGAGTTTGTAGCCACCACCATCGGCCCACAATCAAGCCTTCGGTTGCAAAATCCCTATAAAGCTCTAATCAAGATCATTAATGAAGACAGTGATAATGAAGAAGCATGTGATAAGCAGACAACACCTTCAGCCTTCAAGTATTCAAACAAAAGCAAAGTAAAACAACTTCATTATAAAAAGCAACACAATTCTTATCACCATCATCAGCACCAGCAGCAAACAAAACAACGCCGTCATCGCAGCTTTCGCTATTACAACGAACATTACAATAAAGTTTCTAGCAAAAAACACAAACATCATGTTCGCAGGCCACATCAACGAAGAGCACAAAAATCAGTTCATACACATCATAGGAAATCACAAATAGAAAAGAATCCTCCGTTGTCTCTGTACGAAAGTCAACAATCATTTGCAACCAGGGAATCAAAAGAGCAATCATCTGTGAACAGCGGCAAGAAAGAAACATTTGATGTGACTTATAAACAAAGACAAAATAATCAATATGAAGACAAAGCTGACGCTGGCATTGGATATTCAATGCCCATGCCAGAGGAATTTAACTATCAAAATGATGATGGTGATAATTTTGAAATTTTGTGGCACAAAAAAAAAATGCCAAATCATAACTTTAGTAGAAATGAATATAAAAGACCGCAAAAAGAGCAAATCCTGCGGGCCACAACTGAGGCCACAACTCTATCGTCACCATTCACTGCCTCCACACATGATCCTTTTATTGAGGAAGCACAACTGCTATCGGATAACTGGTTTCTTGACAAGGATAGCAAATACTCTTATCAAACACATTTGTATCATCAGACGCACGACAACCTGCCTGCACATTTGGCACAAACAGCAGATTATTTTGCTGCTTCACCACGTTCAGGCAGACATCGTGGTCGTGCCACTGCCTCCCATATAATAGCCAGCCACAATTTATTGCACTCTGTGGGCTCGAAAAAATTTCGCTCTTTGCCCGAAAACGAGCAGGACTATCAAACTCAACACTTTTATGCTCTTCAGCATACAAGCTCGGCTCACAGCAGACACTGGCCGGTGAAACGCGAAGCAGTCGTGGAGGGCGATGTCATACTCGGCGGTCTAATGATGGTGCACTCACGCGAGGATACAATCACATGTGGTCCCATTATGCCTCAGGGGGGCATACAGGCTCTAGAGGCCATGTTGTATACCACCGATCGCATTAACGAAATGAATTTGTTGCCCAATATAACGTTGGGCGCCCACATTTTAGATGACTGTGATAAGGACTCTTATGGTTTGGAAATGGCTGTGGATTTTATTAAGGGTAAGTTTGAAGCAACAGCGCAATGAAAATCAGTAGTTTAAATCAAATTCTTCATATACTTGTATGTACATATGTAACGAAAAGTTAAGTTTTAAGAAGGTGCCACTGCGGATTGTTAGAGCCATGGGGGAATTAATTTCAGAAACAATTTTTTAACAAACTTGTGAATAACAAACCATGAGCAAAATGAGGCTTACAGGGTTGTGGAGGGGATGGTAAATCTTCCAAAACTACTTATTGGTGGCTCATGGTTTGCTAATAATTCAATGTAGAAGTTACGGAGTTCGCTAAGAAACATATGAAAATATCAGTTAAAGAGTGCTGCCCTAAACAAACTTGTACGAATATCTGTTATTGCTAGAAATATTTCTGTATGGTAACACTTGTTTCCATATACAATTTCTAAGGCAAAAAGAGAGAAAGAGAGAGAGAGAGACTGTGTGTGTTGGTATGTTTTGAAAAATTGTAGTAAAGAAAACGCCAAGGTATCGCGGTACCAGATAGCATTTCACCAACACACATTTCATGCATTCTTTTGTTAGGAGTGCTGGGATCCTGCCACTCATTAGTTGCTGCTTGTGTGTTTGTCCGTTTTGACAGTTCTTTAGCCTAAAAGCAGCAGTCAGCTGGAATTGTAAGCCAACCAGGTGCGAAGGTACCTTCGAAAGATGTAATCATTTTCAGCACATTTCTAATTAAGATATGAAAAGTACTGGACTTCGAAACAATTCGAAAGAAACTACATTCCAATACGCTCTCAGTAGTTCGTTGGTCCCATGCAGAGGCGCCTCAACTCAAGTATATTTTTTGAGCTTTGCAATATAAAATCCTTCAATTAAGAAAACACACAAATGCGACACAAGACCAAAGATTTGCTCAATTTATAACTGCAACGTAGAAAAGACACGAAATGTAATTTTAGCTAAAAATATTTTGCTTTGAAATGCATTTTCGAGAAAAAAAATAATAAACCGCATAAATATTTGTCAGCAGCAGGAAATAGTAGAGTTTTTTTTTATTATTACTTGGAAGAACAAAGGAAGCAACGGCTCACTATGCAACATACTCACTAGCACGCTCAAACATTCTCTCCCAAAAGTAAACAGTCAAAAAAGCCTTCTCTGCTTAAACTTTTTCTTTTATTTTTTTTTTTTGTTCTTTAAAGAAGCAACTAAAAGAAATCTTCAATGCAAAAATAGCAAATAAAAGAAAGACATGTTAAAAGTCAAATGTCATAAATTGCAGTTGTGAAACAATGGCTTTGAACTGTTAAAGGGAGAAGAAAGACAAGCAAATGCTTGTATTTAAACAGAAAAATTCTAAAAATTGTACTTTAAATGTTTGCACTGGAAGCAATTTTATGCAAAGTTAACTCATCGTTATGAACTAATCTTTCGCTCTTTATTTATTTATGTATTTTTGCCGTAAACTTGCACTTGCTCATAAACCTTTTATAAACTTGTTATCGCTATTGCCATGATATCAATTTAAGTCAGTGATTTGGAAAATTACATTTACTATTAGCAGCCTTGAGAATTTTTGCATATTCCTTTGCTGATGGAGGAATATTAGTAAGAAAAAAAAAAAAAAAAGAAATATCTTGCTTATCTCTTTTAAAGCAAAAAAAAAAAAAGAAAAAAAAAACAGGAAAAAGCAAAGAATTATTAAGCCCATCATCATTAGAAAATAAATGTGTATACTTGAGGCTTTTCATTTGCTGGAGATTTTCTTTTCCTTACACACACACGCACGCACACATCTCAAGTTAAATTTGTTTTGTGGCCCAAATTTAAGTGAAGCATATTCATTGTTTTGCTTTAAGATACTTCAATCTACTCATATGTTTTTAAAGCTTAAACAAATAAAGACCTCAAGCTGCAAAAAATTAGTTTTAATTTCATGCACGCTTTATCCTTCGGGGAAATATGTAGAAGCTAATAAAACGAGATTGTGCCAACATTAGCACAATTTTGCTAACAAGATTTGGTTTATTTTGTGTTTTTGTTCGCTTCCTCAGTGGTTTTTTATTCTCTAAGCTACAAAAAAAATATGTACTGATTGTTCTAATGCAATTAACATACATATGTACTGAAATAAAAGAATAATAAATCATTTATTCAATCAACAGAACTTTATGAATCAGCAAATATTTTATCTAAGTGTTAACAAGTCGGTGGCAAAAGTCTTTAATTGAAGCCATCGCTCCACACCACCGTAAAAGCCAATTATGTTGTTTATTTTTCTTATAATATTTTCGTAAATTGTTAAAGAAACATGCCGTGATTAATAAATAACTTGGTAATAATTTTTTGCATTTGAGGCAGTTAAAATGCAGAAGTTCAAATAAAAAAAATTTGAAAGTGGAAAATAAAAGTAATTTACATTTGAAATTTTTTATACAGACTCTAAATTGGTTTTGATAAAACGCTGCTATTTTGATTAATAAAGAAATTTTTGCACAATGGACTTCCTTCCAGGTGTTTCTGAGTCGCCACACTCACTCTTCTCGGCACCGAAATAAACTTGCCAAATCTCACTCAATTTTATTTTGAACTTTTTACTTCCTCAAAATTAATTATCTTTTTCGGATGATATTTTTCTTCTCTCATTCTTTTTTTACGTAAGTTAAGTTAAGTTGCTTTAAGGGCATATTTGCTCGTGTCGTGTGGCATACACTTAAGCCAGTACAGGTTGTTGTGACCTCCCAGTATTTATTTTTATTTAGTCTCCAGGGCAGGTAATCTGGTAAACTATTCTACCATTCAAATCAAAATGAAAACAAAGATTTAAAACTATATATTATTACGAAATACAAAAGCTTAACTAATACTTAATAATGCCTCTACCAAAAAAAAAAAAAAAAAAAATTATTATAGACCAGTACGCATATCCCGCTCCAATAAGAACTGCTAACGTTCATACATAATTATTTTGAATTATTTTTATTTAGCTCATGTTTATTCTATAAAATTTTTGTGAGTAACATTAAAGTAGATAAAATGGCATCAAATTCCTTTAGCTGACTGGTTAACTGCGGTTTCGAAGCCGCCATATTTCTCGTCAGCATCCTTGAACTTAGGTGTTCATGTTTCTAAGGCAACACTCATGCAACTCAGCCCCAAGAAAACATACAACAACTTGGGTGGCTGAGTGTTGCTTTAGAAACATGAGCTCCTGAGTTCAAAGACATTCAAAGCTAACGACAAGTGTGGCGGCTTCCAAACAGCTAGTTGTTAAGGGTATTCGATCTTTTTTTTGTCTTTTTTTATTATAGCGATCACAAATATACTAAAGAACGAACTTGAGCCCATTAAATACAAATACAAAAGTTCGAGCAAATAAGAACTAATTAATTCATACATTTATTTGACTGCGGAATTTTGATAATACGATTATATTGTTTAGGTAAATATTGAAAAAGATGGAGATGGTTTTGAAAAACAGTTTGAAGATGAAGAGATTTATTTGTCAATTGCCATCAGCTTCTCTACCTAAATACACAAATATTTTATAGTGTAGACATAATTGTTACTCTTCAAACGTACGAATTCCGTACCACCCTTAAGATGGGAGCAATCGCTTTATTTTTCATGATATTCGCTCTGTTTCTTTACTTTTGCACGAAAAGCGTTCCCGTACTCTAAAATTGGGCAAGTGAGAGCATTTGTGAGAGAACATTATGCTTCTTCTTCTTGCACGAAACAGCCCGTACTTTTTCTTCGGGCTGTCAGCTGTTTCAAAGAACAAACAATAACATAAAAGAAAGAAATGTTTTGCGGGAACTAAAAGAGAAATTGGAAATTAGTGGGAGAAAATATTTTAAAGCGTTCTGTAGAAAATTGTTGATTGTTATACATTTATATTTACAAATTTATTTATGTAGTTATATGAATTTATGAGTTGTGTTCGTAAAAAGTTTTATGCATTTCATTCCTTTTAATTTTTTGGAGAAAACTTTTTTTAACACAAATTAAATAAAATACATACATATGTAAATATTTTTTTTTTAATAATATTTTATTTTATTTATTTTATATATTGAGCTGTCAGAACCCTGACGTTTTCTTTTTTGTGGTAAGATATTTGTTTTATTCGTTCCCCTACTTTTGTGCAATTTTGTCTGTTATTGAGAGAAATTATAGTTCACCCTCATTTTACCGAACTTTGCCCAAAAATTAAAGAAACAGAGCTACTGTAATAAATAATAAACATGTAATTTAATATAAATGTAATAATTAATTCCTTAAACAAAGCCAAAATATTTTATCTCTCTTAAAAACAAACGAAAATATCTTTAAAAAATACTAATCATTGATTAAAAATATCATGATGATATTTTCTTTATGTTTGTAAGAAGCATCTACTGAAATGTATTTTATTTTAATAAAATTTGTTTAACTCCAACAATTTGTGATATTTTGAATAGACCTTCAAACAACCGTTTTGGAATATTTGCAAATGACCACAATGTGTACATGAATGTGGTATTGAAAGATGCATTTGCCAAAACACTGCTCATAATTTCTATGATTTATCTCTTTTTCATCTCAGGTTTAATTTTAAATAAATTTTTTTTCATACTTTCTTTTTGTTTAAATAAAGAAAACATTATGCATGACAGCATTACTACAACCCCTTGCTGTGATTTTCGAAATATCTACAAGGTTTGTTTATAGAATATTTGTGTTATTTTGAGAGCAAAATCGTGTATTTTGTTTTCTTCTATCTCCATAAATATGCATTCGGGCCAAAAATGAACTGAAGCAAGACCAAATTCTGTACATGTTTCTGACATCTTGAATCTTCAGTGATAAGAATTTGTTCAAAAAATATTTATACACATATTTCCTTACTTTTTTTTGGTTTTTTTTTTATTTTGCTTGCAGGTTCCATAAGCAACATTGATGATGCTGAATATCATTGCAACAAAACAACAGTGCGAAAAGTGATTTCTGGCGTAGTGGGTGCAGCTTCATCGGTTACTTCCATACAAGTGGCGAATTTGCTGAGACTATTTCGTATACCACAGGTGGGTTTTGGTTTTTTTTTTTATCAATTATTTTGTTAGAAGTTGGTGTAATTTAAATCTCATCTAAGTTTTTTGCTATGCCAGCAGACAATTTGTCTCAACCATTTGCTGAAAAGTTATTTAAGAAATTAATGGCTTTAAAAATATTCTTGGCAATTCGCTTGCTTAAGTTATAGATAAAAAAAGCTTTAATTTATTGGTTTGTAGAGTACCTTTTTTCTTTTTGAAAAATATTTAATTAAAAAAAAAATTCCTTTAAGATATTCACTTTACACTTACATACGCACCTAGATAAACTTAATATTTTTATTTGTCTTCCATTGCGGCTCAGAGGCACATTTTATTGTCATTAATGCTGTCTCAGCAATTTTATTTTTTTATTTAATTTTTATTTTATTTTCTTTACTGTTTCGACCCCAGAGAGGCTTCTTGCTTAACAAATTAAAATTCTAGTCTGCTCTTCTATTCTTTTTCTGCTTTTAATTTGCTTTCACCACTGAAAAAAAATAATACAAACATGGTGTTATAGATGCGTATACGTGCAAATGTGTAACACAAGTTTAACTAATCCTCCACATACCAAAAAAAAAAAAAAAATTAACATAAAATAAATTATTAGAGCATTCAAAAGCTCTCTTTCTATAGTGGCTTTGGGCTGGAGAGGGTAACCCAACCATAATGCATAATGATAATTGCGAGTCAGCATTTAACATCAACTAAACTTGTCTATTAATTTAAACTTTATGGACAAACGTTATGATTTTCAAATGCTAATTATATGTTTCACGGGCTGCCAGTAGTGTATTCCAGATTTGTTAATTACCTTATTGGGACCTTAGTTCAATTTTTCTTCTTCAGAATTGAGAAAGAGTCCTTTTTGTACTGTTTTACAAATTAAATAACGAATTAAATAACGATAACTGAGCGGTGAGTTAAGCTTGTTGAAGACTCTTACAGAAAAAAGCGTTCACATCAAAATGATATGCTGCACTTTCTGTTTTTAATTAATTTTTTTTCTCAGTGCACTTTCACTTAAATGGACTAGTTAGAGTTGTCACATTCAAGCAAATGAGAATCCACGCGTGATTGTCGACCAGCCGAGGCATTCGCAAAAAAAGCAGTTTGGTGCGGCTTATGTGCCGTATTTTTGTGCAACGAGATCGCCCAAACAATTGCCGTGAATGGTATTCGCTATTTTGAGCTGATAATTCATACTTCATAGAAATTGAGAACATGTACTCAGACATTATGTGGCTCCAATGTGGTGCCACTTATTCGCCACACGTATAATAATAATAACGAAACAATGGCTGTTTTTGCGTGAGAAGTTCGATAGGAATGCTGTCAGTTCTCCACCAATGATCAGGAATTCTGATACAGTCGTTTAACTAGTGAGTGACAAAACACAGTGCAGCAAGAAGGCGTTTTTCAGCTGTACGGTTCATCTGTGACACAAATTGCCTGCAGACGTATTTCCTGTCAGCTCCAATGCAAATGTGTCCAAATCACAAGTACACAAGCACTGCTTCCACTCTTGTCTACACTTAAACTATTTTTGTTCTTGCTCCACAATATACTCCACAATATGTAGAGGGGCCCTGGTTTAGGTCTAAATTAAGTCCCAGTTAAAAAACAACTACTAAATGAAAAAAACTTTTTCCAATATATGAACTGGGGGAGGGTTAGTTCTAAAAATATTCCCACAATATTTTAAGGCACAAAACAATTTATTTTGTATTGTTAATGATTTGGAAATTTCAGTTAAAATTTACTATAGTTTTTTTTTTTGTAGGCCTTTCTTATTGTTTTTCAGTGTACAAACAAGTTCAAACATTCATATCTTTATATACATATTTTTACGTTATTTTTTATTTATATTGTTGGAATTTAACGAAAAGTTATTTCTTACCATCATTTCTTTTTAAGTCAATAACAATTATATTGACTTGATTTAAGAACATCCCCGTTTTTTGTCTGCAAAATTACATCAATTTCATCTCTGTAGCAAAAAACAAACAAGACTTTTGGGGTTTATTTTCTCATTAAATAGTGACACTATAACCATTTTAATTTACTATTTTATTGATATGAGCATAATAGAATTTTATTTTATATGATTTTGCCAATACAATCACTGCACTTCCATCAGCAGTGTTAAGCAGCAGCGAGTAACTTTCCTGCTATTTTTTGAAGGAAAGTTCTTATTTATCTGCTTAACTTTATTGAGCAACATAAAGCAAATTTGTATTAGCCACAAACGTAATGACACACGCAATGAAGGAGTGGGAGAGGTGGAGACAGAAAATACCACACTTGCATGGTGCATGAAATAAAAGCAAAGAATTCAAGTTACGTCAACAGTTTTCAACATGGAATTCACACAGCTGCTTGCAACAAAGAAGAGGGAAAATGTTTTTGCACTAAAAAATCCTGCGCATCAGCAAATGCAAGCGAAGGAAAATAGAAACCATAAAAATAAAAATTTTTATTTAAAAGCAATGAAATTTCGTTATTTTTTATGTGAAAGCAATGAATTTAAATAAGTTATTTGGCAAGGAAGGGGTAACGCAACAACATTTATAGCTTTCACAAAAAAAAAAATCTAAATACTATTTGAAAAGTGCAAAAGTTAAAAGAAATATAGTAATTTAGCTTTATGATCAAAGAGTATGATTTACAATGGGTAATTATTTTATCCAGCTTAAGTTAAAAGTAGTATGCAGTTAGTCTGATGAGTGTCGTGGTGCACTTGAAACAGCCGTGTTTTGTGCACCCGTCAGCAAGACTTCAACTTCAAGCATATGATTTTCGTCACAAAAAGTCTTTCTCAATTCTAAGGCAGTAAGAATCGAACTGAAGTACAATAAAATAGTTTAAAGACATAGTTTTCTTTTTTGTAAAACTGTGTGAAGGACAGAGAGAGTTTTCATTAGATATATGTAGTTTTTAAGCAAATTCGAAGTTTGTTAAAATTTTTGGTTCCATAATATTCATCGTATTGCAAAACAGCCAGGCTTCTAGTTGCCATCTCGTGGTCAGTCTGCATTATCATTTTCGTTTACTGCATTATCATTTTTGGGAACTCTAGTTGTGCTTTAAAAATAGTAACAGACTTTCATGGGCAGGCACATCTTAAATCTCTGCACTAATCTAAATTGTCTCTCTTTCTCGGTTATAATAAGTCAGTAGTATTGGTGACATTGTCAGTAGTAGATCAATACAAACAGTTGCTGGGCTTTGAATTCTTTTTTAAATTTGCTGGAAGCTAGAAAAAAATCCTACTTTTCACAAACTTTCATCAAATATCTTCTATTTGCCTCTTTTCTGAAACAAACACATTTGACCAAACCACAAAGCAACTGTTGCCAGCTGATACATTTCTCCTATCCTTTTCTTTCTATCCAAATGCTTACACCTTGCTGCTTTTAGTCTTTATAAACGAAAAATAAACTTCTAAGCATCACATTAATGTCCAACTTTATGATGTACAATTGCTTATGACCTGATCAGGCTTTTAAATCGATTTAACTTCCTCAGATTGGAGAAACGTGTTGGAGGCGAAACAGCTACGACATCTGCTAAAGCCAACTAGTCTTCAAATTTACTTCTCTTATCTTCTTTAATCACTGCAATTTTTTCGAAACAAAATCTTATTCAATTCTGAGGAAATAAAATTGAATTGAAGCGTAATAAAATAATTAACAATTGTCATATAGTTCAATTATAAAGTTAAATTAGTGCTTAGAGATTTTTTTAAGCTGTAGAGATCAAGACGTTTAAATTAGGCATGAGTTAAATTAACATTTTTCAAATGCAGTATTTTAAATTTAAGAATACACCAAAACTAAAATGAGACACAAACCGTAAGCCAACCTTTCATTTCAGTTAAATATTGAGGAGCAATTACTGTTTGCTGGCTGATTTTTTTTATAAATCTCTCCGTTTTTCGACTTGAAATCACAACTAAGAATTTGTTATAAATACTTACTGTCTGTTATGTTTTAAATAACTTGTAAACTAAATTTTTGTTTAACATCAAGAAACAAGAGAAATTCATTATACAACACACTTAAATGAAAATGCAGATCTTGTTGCCCATAAACCAGCATTCGGGCAAAAACTAAAAATAAATAAAACAGATAAAAACTAAAGACCAACAATGCATGATGAAAAGAATGTAGAACAACTGCCTACTGATGCTGATGGTTGCTTACATTTCTTTTCTTCCCCACCAGCAAAAACTCATTATTCTGCATATTTTTATGGAAAGTTTCATGAAACGAAATACTTGAAATCGTTTCCTGTTTCTAACAATCAGATTCCTCAGAAAATAATTAATCAAAGTCAAGCGAAAAGTAAGACTTTTAGTACAAAACATTCCTTAGCGTTACGTAATTTGAATGTTTAACACACCAGCACCTAAAAATATGCAATGATCTGCGTTGGCATATAGCTTAATCAGTATGCTTTGGCTTTATTAAATTAAAGTCCCATTACAGCTGGCAAATACAGCTCAGAAACACACCACCACCATGAAAATATGTTACGCTCAAATCAGAAGTTATGTGAAGGCATTAAAGTGTAAACCGTACAGTGTTGAACGTGACACGCCTTGAACATTAAAAGAAATACATTTTAATACCCAAAATACAAACACGAAAAAAGAAATTTGTTCAGCAACATGCAAATAAAATAACCGCTTTGCTGCCAGTGGAAGAGAATGAACAATTTAGATTGTATACTCAGTCATAGCAAGAACCACTACCACCACCACCACCACAACCAAATACTACATTCAAATGGAATTTATGTTACATGGTTGCGGTGCAAGCCTGGCTGCTTTTGACTGCCACGTTTGTTAAATAATAAAAGATAAAAAAAAATCCCTAAGATAAGCTACACAAAGTAAGCCGTTTTATGTAAATTTGTTATGCTGTTGCAATCTTTTTCGTCCTAAATCATAAATAAAATATATATATTTTTTTAAATTAAATTGCAAGCGAAGATGAGTCCATGCAATAGCAAAAAGTATTTAACACATACTTGTGCTTTTCTGGCAAAATTCGGAAATTGTGATCTGCCAGAGTGTCTGTTTCGTCATTCGATATGTTCGTACAACAGTTATTTTTCATTGAGGGCATATGGTTAAGTTGTATAAGTCATCGATCTTCACACTCGTATTTCTTCCTGATAAATTTTCAAAACATTTCTATAAACTAATAAACGATAAGCATCATTTCAGAAATACATTTTCACTGTCATCCTGTGTTTGTTGTTTTATGTTTTAAATATATTAACCGCTTTGACTTTAAGCTCCATTAAAGCTTTCAAAGGTCAACTTAGTTCTTTTTTGACGGTCCTGCTCCTGCTCATTTTCATTTATCGTTTACTTTATAAGCCCTTTTCTATTTGAAAACTTTTTTTTGCAAATCAAATGCAGGTGAAGCTGCTTGAAATGTAATGAAGTTGCACAATTTATGACAGAAAAAGCGACAAGCAGAACGTGACAAGAAAACTGAATTGGCTGGCGCTGCATGGTTTTTTTTTCTCACTTAATCAGCACGAAATTGAAAAGAAAATCCACAACAACAATTTGTGCCGTTAAGACTGACTGAGAGAAACAAATTAAAGAAGCAAGAAACTCTATGGAAAAAACTGCCACAAAAGAGAAGTGTTGAAAGTCACTCGGTTGTACTGTGTGTGATATTCCAAACAACATTTTTTTCTCTCTATTATTCTCTATTTGTTGGCCAGCTTAAAAGTGTGCTTCACTTTTTTCCGAGCATTAAACATGACTATTGTTGGTAACATTTAAAAACCACTTCTTTTACTTTAAGTAGTTTTCACTTATTCTTAAGAATCCATTTGTGATGTCTTCTTATTTACCATTCGAGTCTGAGACAAGCCAAAAAATAGTACTTTATTTTAAATAAAGCTGCAGGTGCAGGATTAAGTTGAAATCTTGAGGTAAGAAACTTAAAGTTATTTTTTAAGAAATAACTTTAAGATTTATCCAAGCATTATGAGATATTTTAAGATCATTTGAGCTTTTCTTATATTTATTTGTTTGAGAATAGTAAAAAATAAGTTACGACAGCCACAAGAATTGAGTTGACAAAATTTTTAAAACAAACTTTTCTGAGATGGATACAAAATATTCTGATAATATTTTATAAACATTGTTTACATGCTTAAAGCAGTAATTTTATATTAAAAATCTAAATAAATAAAAAAAAGTTGAAGAAAACTTCTTTTTCAGATATGAAGGTTAGAACGAACTAAAAAAAGCGTTCGTGTTGGGAACAGACTTTTCTGGTAGATTTCTGTCTTTGGCAATACTTTGAAATTTAACATACGCTCCTTAGGAATTTCATAAAAATTGTACACTTGTTTTGTTGATTAATTTATCCAGCTTGATTTTTACTGCCTTAGAACTCAGGAAGTAGGGAATTTGCATGTAATATGAAGGCACTTGAGCTCCGTTCAATCACGATTTTCGAGTGAAGGTTTCTCCTTTTCATGCAATCGCCTTATAAGTTCAATATTACAATAGAATATTCGTCAGGGGCCAGAAATATGTATTGGTTTTTCATCAAAAAATTTATTGCTACGAGCTTAAGCCTCACTATTTTATAACGATTTTGAAAGTGTTTAATTTGTTTCCAAGTAGTGTGGTTTGCACTATCATTTATATTATTCATCAACTTCTTTTTAACACCTATGAATGCATGTCAAAATAATGGCACGTGGCAACTTCATTAAAAATGGCGATAAACACAAAGAAGGATGCCAAAAAATAAACAGAGTAAAAAATTTCTAATCATTCTACTAAGTAAGTAAACTGATTATAGTACATGCATATTTAATCACGAGTGCTGAAACTCTAATCTTAGGATAAATGGCAGGCCGAATATCCGAAAGCCATTTCAATAAAAATTTAAAAAGTTAACATCATGAATGAAATCAGCCAGCCTTTGAAAGTAGATGATTTTTGTTACTGACTATCAAATGCGCTAATTTATTTGTCAAATTATTTAAACGAGTTTATTAGCATCAAAATTGATTACTGAGTTGCACTACAGGCTTGTGTTAGATGTCCTTATGTTTCATCCCTAAGCAATGCTACAAAATTGAGTACACATATCTATTCAAAATATCAAAATATATACATACATACTCTCTATAACAAAATGTTGTTTAACTTTAATTTTACATATAATGACATTTTAATATTTTATAATATACAATATTCTATTTTAGTTAAATTGTTTTGTCTTGCAAATTTTTCTTTTTAGGTCTCATTTTTCTCCACCAGTCCTGAGTTGAGCAACAAACAACGTTTTGAATATTTTTCACGCACCATTCCGTCCGATCACTATCAAGTGAAAGCCATGGTGGAAATAGTTAAACGCATGAGCTGGAGTTACGTTTCCATTATATATGAAGAAAGTAATTACGGCATAAAGGTATACAAATTTTATTAAATTTACATATTAAATGATTTTGGATCTAAATGATCTGGAGTTGTAAAAATCAATTACCCCGACAAACAAGTTGAAAAGAATTTTAAATCAAATTTGTAGTCATACCATAAGACTTACATGTAAGATATTTTATCGGGCTTGACTTTGATTTTACTTTCCTCAGAATTGAGAAAGATTTTTTTTCGCTAAAACTGTATTGGTCGACATTTTTGAAGGAGGAAACAAAAGTAAAGTTGATGAATGGTATTAAATATGGACAGTCAGTTATGAAAAACTCAGGTAATAAAACAAATAAGCGCTGCTGCTTAAAACATGTTTACATTTAGTCTGGCCACTCTGGCTGCTGATGTGCGCCGTGGTAGATGTGATACAACCAATAAGTCTTCAACTTTGCATTTCTT
The DNA here is from genome assembly GCA_963662145.1 of Sturmia bella. Taxonomy (NCBI): domain Eukaryota; kingdom Metazoa; phylum Arthropoda; class Insecta; order Diptera; family Tachinidae; genus Sturmia; species Sturmia bella. The sequence continues at coordinate 66,252,969 of OY759172.1, read as the reverse complement.
GTCCACACAAAAAAATCTTTCTCAAATCTGAGGCAGTAAAATTGAATTTAAACTCATAAATTAAAATTTTAAAACTTGTGTCTCATATTCCTGATCTTTAAATTGTGTTCTACACTGTCCTTAAAAACTGTTCACTCACAATTTACAAACGCACAAAAAATAAAAAGAACTAAACACACATTTATATTCTTCCACAGGCCTTTGAGGAATTGGAAGAACTGTTGGCACGTCATAACGTATGCATTGCTGTTAAGGAGAAACTTGTTAAGGACTCCGGTGTGGCCGATGAAATTGCATACGATAATATTGTGCAAAAGTTGTTAACCAAACCACGAGCACGTGGTAAGTTTGTTTGTTGTTTCTCGTTTATGTAAAAATGCACTTAAGCAATGCACAACAACATGCAAAGCAGTAAAAATATATCAAATATGAATTAAAACATGTTCAGGTTACAATAACACCACACACTGGCGTATTTTTATTTATGAATGCAGCAACCTGCAAGGCATTTTTATTTCATGTCCATAAGAATTTTTTTCCGAGATTAATTAAATTTTGCTGCCATATCCACAACATGGACTCTGAAATGTTGTGTTTTTTTAATCTGCAAAAATGTGTTGATTTTTTTGTACTTTGAAATCTCAAAGACGCACCTTAAGATTTTAATTGCTCTATGGCATGCAAAGTATTTGTTTAAAATATATTTTTTTTGCAATTATATTGGTGACTCCAATAACTCGCATAACCTTAAGCAATTAAAAAAAATTTTGAAGAAATCTTTTGAAGCGGTATTCAAAAATCTATATTAGCTATTTTAGCTCTAAAAATAGACCTTTTTCCACCGTTGATGAATTGATGCTAATCAACTCATCAGTACACTCAAAAAAAATATGCTAAATATATCTGAAACTGAAATGCTCATGAGCAAAATGAGAATCAGAAATATTCAAACAAACCTTTAATTTTTTTCTCCTGCAAAAGTTGTGAAGAGTACAAGTCTCTTCAGAACTTCTATACAACTGGTTACTACGGTTTTTACTCTTGAAAGAAAGTATTAAAAAGTGAGGCCAGATTTGTGTTTTTTCTTTACTATAGCCAGTTTTAGTTTAGTTTTTCAGACTCTATTTTTAAGCAGAGGCTTTGCACTGGCTAAAAAAAGTGTTTTCTATATAAAAAGCAAATCTCAGGTACCTTTAAAATGGTATTCTTAAAAAAAAACATTCTCTACAAAAAAAATAAATTAAGTCAAGTACGAGGCTGGCTCGCACTCTTAGGGTTCCGTACGTATGTATGTGTAATGTATGTATGGAATGGCGTATGTGAATACATATGTATATTTTATAAATTTAATCTCTCTGTTTTTACAGCTACTTTAGGTTGTATAGGGACACCTGGTAGTTTTCAACTTGTTGTTGTTTTTAGCATTTGTTGTTGTAAAGCATCTATGTATAAATACATACACTGTGCAAATTTCAGCTTTCTATCTTTTAGGGTTCGAGAGTTATAGCTAATTGCAAGTTTTCGTTGTATGGAGACACCTGGTAGTTTTTGACTTGTTGTTGTTTTTAGTCTTTGTTGTTGTAGCGGCAGGGTACAACAACATCCTGTGAAAATTTCAGCTCTCTAGCTCGTACCGTTTCGGAGAATGGACGCTGTGACGGACGGACGGACGGACGGACGGACGTACTTGTCTCCGTAATAGGGTTCCGTTTCACTCTGATGAGTACGGAGCCCTAAAAAAGAATAGAGAAAATATTTATAAAACTAAATTGTTAAATTAATTATTCAAGCTCTTGATTTTTTCTTTCTTTTATATTCCTGAAGATTCCAACAAATTGTTGGCGAAATATTGAAAATAAATAAATAATTGTTAAAAATTATTTTTTATAAAAAACCAAAGATCAAGAGCTTGAATAATTAATTTAACAATGTAAAGATCAAATAAATCAAATAAAGCTATAAAACTAAATCTTTTTTGAGCCCGCACTGGACATGACGTCTTATTTAGCAGTCTTCAAATTTAATTTTCTTGTCTTTGTTTAAAAATGTTTATCACTACAATTTTATCGCAAAACCCTATTTTTCATGACGATAAAATTATTAACAATTGTAAAGCTTTTTTCCATTTTTAAAATTATATATTTTTTGCAAGAAATACCTTTCATGAAAAAGTACATGTTATATATAAAATAATTATTTAACAAGAAGCTTTAACTTTTTAAAATCTAACTTTAGATTTTAGATGATACCCATTTCTGTTCGTAACATCAAGCTGAAATAACATTTGCATACCAGTTGCTTTCCATTCTGTTTTCTGAGCTTTTTTGCTGAGCATAGAATTATATATTTAAGTTTGTACAAAAGTGTTGTTAGTTCAAATGTTAAAACTATGACCAGCCCAGTAATAAGCCATTTCTTTTCCAAGAAAGAATATCAAAAATTTTCTTCTTTTAAATGGGGCAACGATGCAACAAGCGTTAAGAAAACGTCAATAAATTTTATGCCATCCACCAGCAGTAGATGAAAGTGTGCAAGAAAGGTTCTCTGCTATTTTGTATTTCTGCCAGTTTTATTTTCTTAATTATGTTAAGCGAAAAGGAATAAATTTTTTTTTTTTTTGGAAAAGTTTGCAGACTTAAAAATACAAAGTGTTTAGTAGTTTCCTCAAGTAAAACAAAAACATGTTGCTTTACGTCTCTTAATGAAAACAGAAAGGATAACATACACACATTTTGGTCTTAGAAACAGTATTAAAGGTGCACAAAAGGAATCTTGAATATTTTTTAATTAAACTAAATTAAAAAAACCCGCTCTTAAGGAAGTTTCACTTTACCTCATATGAAAACAAAATTTGTTTAATAAACTTCCGGTTCTTAAAAGTATTTTTTTTCTGAACATACAAGTTAAAGTACTTGTTCTCATTTTGCTTTTCTTTTAAGAAGGTGTGCATACGGAAAAATAAAAAAAAAATGTATTTCTTAAAACAAACTTCATTTTAAAGCTTAAAGTGGCTTGTTTGCACACACGGCAAACGAACCGGTCACCTCAGAACTATTGGAGTAATAATTTACCACCACCTGCACCAAAATGTCACTCAAACTCAAAAATAAATAACAGCAAGTGCTTTTTTAAATGTTTATTTGCAGTGGTTCATCAGTGCCCATTCAAAAGTACCGTCATCACATCTTTAATTGGAACGGACAGCTTTAGCTTTTTTTCAATTTCAAAAAACATATTTGTCCCATAGATACAAAAAAAAAGCAGACACATAAAAAGGCATAAAATTGCTAACGAAAACGAATTGTAAATATGAAAATAAACATATTGAAAATTGTTTCTCTAAAAATCAAAACATTTCATGCCGCGCTTTTTATGAATTGAAAATTTATTTAAATTCTTTTAACACAAATTCACTTTGGAGTCACTTTGTGAAGAAACAATAGGCATTTGTTAGCTAAAAATTATTGTCCTTATTATTGCCCTCAATTTCGATTATTTTTTGGATAAATAGTTTATTGCCAAATCACAAGATGTTTCGGAAAACAATTCAACATATGTTACATACTGAACAAAGAAACTCCATTAATTTTTATTAGATTTTTATGCTAATTGTAACCAGGGACCGTAGTCGTTCACAAAAGTTATTTTACAACAGTAATTTTTTCAGTTACAGAGATTGAAAGAAATATCAAGAATGTTCTGGATACTCGTTCTTCGACCTTTTCTTTTATTTAACTTTATTTTATAAATTAGAAAATTTTTAAAAATATTAGAAAACACATTTTCCTGAAGAAGATACACAAAGGCGTATCAAAATATTTAACATAATATTTAACAATAAATAGAAAGTATATTTATTGAAAATAAAGCGACCTTGAGCTCAATCATTAAACCAAATAAAGTGAAATTTCAAGAAGTTATAAAAATTTACATAGAACTTAATAAAAAGTTTTTGATACCCGGGCAGACGTAGAGTGCTCTTAAATTGGTAGCCCATAATTTTGATGCATTTTTCTAATCCCTTCAGTTTGATGCCAGGGCACGTCGATTATCTGCTGAGACCCTTCACCGAAGATCAAATCGGCAGTACGGGGATTACTGCCCTGCCACGCCTGTATGGAGTCTTTTCAGCCGACCATAGGTTGGTGAATTTTCCTAGACTTAAACGTACTGGCTGTCGTTGATACCATAGGTTTACATGGAAAGCAACATTTGTAATCACACTGTTCCTACGACCTGCGGGCCTATGTTCGGAGCTCCAAATGGGCTTGTGGTGCTGTTGCTAAGCAACAGATGCTGCGAGGAACCGAAATGGTGGGATCGTCGGGGCTGGTTAACGGTCTGATGTTCCAAGAATTTCTGGCTACCAGAAGTAATCGTGATTTCCGTATGACTTCCCGGGAATTGCACTCTGCCGCTGAGACTAGAAAGCTCAAACTCCTTAGCAAGGAAATTTGTTATAAGCCAAGAGCAGTAGCTCTCAAACCAAGTGGTTTGAGTCACCGGTAGGTTAGGGTTTCGAGTCAGGTGCTGGCGTAAGTCACTCCACATCTGCTTTTAAATTGTTATTGACAATTTAGAAAACTTAGGTACGCTAAATTACAAATATTATAAAAGAATTACTATAAATTAGAAAAGAAAATAAACAAGATTTGATTAAAAGAACTAAAAATTTAGTTTTGCTTACAGGCGGACCCTCGAGTGAGACGGCTATATAAGACTTAATTTTTGATAGCTGTATCCGAACTTTTAGGGTCTTATTCATAATAAATATTTTAGGTTTATTATACTCTTATTTAATAGATTTTCCATACAAATATGTCAAATAAGAGTTTTATAAGCCTGAAATAATTTTTATGAATTAGGGGGTTAGTATTTATTTATTTATTTACTTTTGTTGAAAAGTAACTTTCAACTATACTACGGAGTTGAGATTGGTTTCATAAAAATATCCTGAATTGAAAACAAAAACACGTCAATACGAATTTATTGGCATATGTTAGTATAGTTCTTTGTTAGTTCTTATGGTATTTACAATCCCTGGTTGAAACACTTCCTGGTGTCTAACAAATAGAATCCTATTACGTTTGCTATAAAAAAAACCATTAACGCTTTTTGTAGCACAACAGCTACATAGTGGCCAACAATAATTTATTATTCTTTAAGAAATTTAAGAATCTGTAATTTAAGAAACTAAATATCACAGGTGTTATTTTTGTAGGCTTTTTTTGCAACTTTTATTTATTTATTTATAAATACTTTTTTCAATAAATTACACCCCGAATTGATTTTAATGGTGGCTGTTTGGTTAATGCCACAAACGTGACTAAGTACTGCGATATAAATAACAAAAAAGAAAATCACCAAAGATAAAAGTAAATATAATTACAAAATCTTCAGTTACACGTGTTGCTTGTGGGCGTATGATTAATTTTAATTGCCACTTTCAGGAGCAGCGCGTGTTTCATTATCATTTCATTTATTTGATGAATTTCTGCAAACAGTGATGGGGCTTTTAGTTTTTATTTATCAAAATAAGTAAAGCTTTATTGTTTTTAGCTCAATGCGCAGCACCTTAATAGTTTTGAAGAATTTTATTGTGTTCAACTCAATTACAACTTTGGATTTGTCCCAGATACCAGATATCTGTTTCACATTTCAGAAGGTAATACAACTCATAAAAACTGACATTAATGTTTGATGAGAAATCTCGATAAAAAAGCCATGAGCAATTTAGTAATAGGTACTTCAGAAAGGGTTGACCATAAAATGAAATGTGTTTTACTTTTATTAAAACATTTAATAGTAAAAGCTTAAATATTTTGATTTTAATTGAATTTATATGCAAACAGAATGATCTTTCCTTTTTAGTGGACGAACAGTATTCTTTCACACATTTGTCTTAAATACATGGATTTTTTGTTTAATATTTTATAAAAAGTTCATTGGGGAGCTTAAGTTTTTTATTTCTAAAGTAAGAAACTAAAAAAACTCTGTTGAACACTTGATTTCCGGTCTTATGCTGAAACATAATTTTCATTTTATTTATCTTTTATCTTCCCATAAAATGTGATACATTATTTCTTAATATCAATTATTGCTTTCACTTCAAACAGGTGCCATAATATTCGGTTCCGATCAGGAAGTACGTGAAGTAATGCGTGCGGTTAGACGCAACAATGCCACTGGCGCCTTCTCATGGATTGGCTCGGATGGCTGGAGTGCACGCAATTTAGTTTCTGATGGCAATGAGCCTGAGGTACAGTATCAATCTAATGCATAAACATAAGTATGCAAATTCTCTTACAAACTGTAGTAGCTAAAACATGCTTGGTCTGTGGCAACAAGTTAACTGAATGACTGCTTCAACAGTAACAGGCAGCAAATATCGTATTTTAATACAAAAAATTACGTATCAAATATTTTAAGGCGATACTTCCTTTGGAGACTAAAAGCTTATTCTAAAAATATAATCTTTGATTTTCAAGAAAATATCTTTAGTAAAATATGTCTATTCGTTTTGGCATAACGAACAACTAAGTTTTAAACACTTTCCACCTTGTACGTTCTTACAAAAAGCACTTTTTCCTTAAAACTCGGGAAGTTTTTTTTTTCAGAAATAAATTGCCGCTTAAAAAGCAGAAATCCTGAGCTCATTGGATTGCACATGGAATTGTTCTATTCCGTGAAATAATTGCCTTTGATTGTTTACATTATGGACATTTTATAAGGAAAATAAAAATAATTAAATTCATTAAAAAGCTTTGATGAAATTATTTTTCTATTTGAGCATATACTTTTATGGCAAAATTTCCTGGACAGCTGGTGGCGCAAAGAAAATAAAACATATTTTTTGTTAAATGTTGAATTTCTATGACATCTGTTTGATTAACGACGGAATAATTGTAATTAATTGTCCACAAATATGCTAAACGCAAACAGAATTGCACTGCGAAAAAAACACATCCGCATTAAATAAGAATAAGAGATCCCCTTGTGATAAAGATAAGGAAAATTAATTAATTCTCAGGCAGGAAAGCGATTAACTGATAAAGCCTAAAAGAGGATTAATTCAAAGTTCATTAAGTGACAACTTGCATGAGTACAAAGGCATGAACTGAAGACAACAGATTATATTTAATAATTAAATACTAAAAGCGGTGTTCATACAAAACGTAAAATGTATTTGAAATGGCTCTTTAGAAAATTTGTTTGAGAAATTATTGAACATTTCGCTGAATATCGCCATACAACTAGAGAAATTTTGTACAAAGGCATAATGCAATTATTTTATTACTGTTCTTTTTGTTTTCAAAGGTGGAGGGCACATTGTCAGTGCAGCCGCAGGCCAATCCGGTGAAGGGCTTTGAAGAGTACTTCCTTAATTTGACGGTGGAGAACAACCAGCGCAATCCCTGGTTTGTAGGTAAGTAAATAAAAAACTTAGACATCAATTTCATGGCAACAATTTCTCTCGTTTTCTGGTTTAAAATAACCTTTTTCACCACAACTTAATGTCGTCAATTTGCATTATATTTCTTCATTTGTCGCGTTCAAATTAATTGCCCAAATCACCTTTTAGTAAAAACCAAAGTGTTCATTACCCTCGAATTCATGGGTCAGTCCCATACAAATCTAATAAAAATCTAATTGTGTGTTTTTTGTTACTTTTGTAAGACGTTAGTAACAAAAAAAAAGTCCTTTCAAATTTAATAAAGGCCAATCACTTTGTCAAAACGCCTGTCATCGAGCCACACTAGAGATGTAACGCTTTTTTATTTTCTATCAGGCATCATCGCCCCGAGCTTGCGATTGAGACCAACAACAATTAAACACTTTGTAATCGTTGTGTAATCTTTTTTAAATATATATGAATTTGTCAACAACGGAGGTGGTTAAACTTGTTGAAACTGTTAAGAAAACCCCGTCCTTAAACTGTCTTTTTATCATTAGGTCCGTTCTGAAAACCGCATCCAAGCACACTACTCGCTTTGAAAATGATATTTTGCTTTTGGTGTGATGTAAGTGAAAGTCCTTTTTCCGTTGATTGATTATACATATTTTTTTTTCTCTGAAACATTCCATTTGAGTTCGAACCTAAGCAGTTGCTGATGATCATTGTAGTCTTGGCTTTTTTAAAACTTTTGCTCACAACAATTTTAGCAAAATAAAAAATATTTTTCAGTTTTGAAGTTGAAAGCTCATTTAATACGTGATTAGCAATTGTAAACTAATTTTCTTGTGATTAAGTTAAATAATATTGATGTTCGCATTTTGCCTAAAAGTTATTTGATTTTTATTTTACGCCAAAACTTTGCCAGAATTCTGGGAGGATCATTTTCAGTGTCGTTATCCGGGCAGCGCTAGTACACCCTACAACAACTACAATCGTACTTGCACCACCACAGAACGTTTGTCACGTCAGAATACGGATTTTGAGGATCAATTGCAGTTCGTTAGTGATGCTGTCATGGCTTTCGCTTATGCCCTAAAGTGAGCAAAAATTTGTCAATCAAGTCCTTAGAATACATAAAAAATCTTCATTTTTTTAAATATATTTTATCTTAAAAAATAAACCAGGGACATGCATCGTGATTTGTGTGGTGGACAGCCATCGCTGTGTGACGCCATGAAACCAACAAAAGGAGCTGATTTATTAAAATATTTAAGAAAAGTACAATTTCAAGGTTAGTAAATTTTCTTTTGTTGTGTTGTTCGCCTTCTGAAGTTTTTTTTTCAAATAACAATAAGCTTTACTTTCTCTTTTGTTAATGATTTCCCTAATTTATTATGTAATTAGAAAACATTAAGGCTCAAGCAGCACAATAGAAATGGCATAATATTTTTATGAAGCTTTTTTCCAACAGTTTTTTGTTTGTTTGCAAATTAACAGGCAACAATGAACAGTCATTACAAAATTATGTAATGATTTTTAGGTTTTAACAAAAGGAAGGAAAGTTAAAACTTTTATCTATTTTAAGAGTTTTCAAAAAGTTACTTCCTTTTATTGGCACTTATATTATATGTACACTTAGAGAAAATATATAAGCTGGATAGAAAATTTTTTGCTTAAGTAGCGATTAAAATGAATTTACTTTTTGATACAAAATGGGTGGGTTAGAAGTATAGAATCATACTCTTGACGTTCTTATTAAAAATTTGCCTGTTCCATAATATGGCCGTAATATTAGAATAATTTTTCAAAAGTAATCGAGCTTTGTTTTCGAATTTATGAGCAGACAAATTAAGCTGGATGAAATAAAATGTAGTAAAAAGAACGAAAAAAAACTTAATAATATTGTTTTCCAACACCATATTTTTTTAATCGTTTTACTGACTTACCTTAAACTAAGCTCCAGACTTGTTTGATTAAAAATAGAGTTCAAGAACGCCTTTTCCACTCTTCACACTACTCCTTACTTGACAAATTTATGGAAATGGCCACCAGTTTACTGTCAAACAATTGACTTAATCAATTTGATTTTCTCGTACTTATGACGTTGGTGCTTTAGGGGGAAAAAAGACTGCTCTGCTTCACTTTTATATTTTTATTATTATTTTTAAGACAAACGAAATATGGCCTTACCATATTAAGCCTTTATTACACGTTCGTTTCATAATTTTCTGCTTTTATTTTAGCTCCCGAATTATTCAACTTAAAACTTTTCATACACATTTATGTAATTAATATATTTTTCTGGACTTTTTTAGGCTTAAGTGGTGACAATTTTCGCTTCGACAACAACGGCGATGGACCGGCCCGTTACAATATCATACATTTCAAGCAGTCCAATGAAGGCCAATATCACTGGGTGAAAGTGGGCGAATACTATGAGGGAGAATTGCGTTTGAATATGTCTGGTAAGGAAAACGAAAACAGAAAGTTGTTTCCAAATAACAATTGAAAGTTTGTTTGCTTTCATAAATAACCAACATCGCCATGGCTTAAAAATTAAATCTATTAGAAGTACATTTTACGACCAGGATTGTATATTAAACTTGTTGTAAAATATATTAAAAATTGATTTTGTTTCTTATGAATATCTGAGCTAAACAATCCTTCCAAATTTTTGCTCAAGCTTAAAATATAAAATTTTAATTACCGTCACTAAGGAATGTGAATTTTTTAGAATTGTTTTCGCAACGATTATTTATGCTCTAAACGGAGTGCGTTTGATTGATTAATGCTGGCGGCATCAATCATACGCCTAGTCGTCCGTTAATACTCTCAGTACACTCTGTCTAAGCACTGACATGCTTTTACTTAAGTGGATATTAATTTTTATATTTTCCTTGAAAGCGTTAAGAAAATTATTGACAGCAGAGTCATCGGTTCCTCAAACCCACTGTTAATTTTATTTAAAAAAAAAACAATGCTCAATCATGCTCTGCTCACCATTTAATTCATTAAACCATATTGGTGTAAAATTATTATTTTTTCCTTCTTTTCATTTCCAATGAATATTGCTTGCACGCAGAACGATAAAAAAAAGAAAGTGGTTTAAAAAATAAATGACTAGAAAACAGCAATAAATAGATTAGAGTTTCATGTCATATCCACAATAAATCAGCAAATACATTTTATGCACTTTCCCAGCAAACAAAATTATCAGCATCAAAATTGAAATCAAAAGCTTTTTAAGAAAATAACACCTCAAATCAATCACCATTTTTTTCATACACCAGAAATATGAAACTGATAGACATTCGCTAAAATGTTGGTATTTTTTTTTTTTTTAATATCTTAGCGCTTTAGTATGTTGTTTTATTTATTAGAAAATATGTAAAAATTTATAGGTTTTGAAATTTTTTTTTGATCAGGGCTGGAAAAGTATTTTTTGAAATTTCAGCAAATCTTTTCAGTAACTAATAAGCAAAGCTAGCAGCTAAACTTTTGACATATATTCAACTCACACGAATTATATTAGTTAAGTTTGCTAATTATAATTGTCTCTAATTTTTTATAACATTTCTCATCACATTGAATTTCCCATACCTGGCTTAACTGAATTGTTTATATTTTTTATTTCTGTTTATATTCATCAAATTAAAATAAATCTATAACCAGCTTGGATTCTCATATTAAACTATTTTTTATTTATTTGCATTGAATTATCACCTTCGTATTTAAAAATACATATAAACAGATAAAATTTTCTGTTCATAAGTTCAAACGCAAAATTCATAATCTTAAAATGACAAAATTTTCTATTAATTTTCTAAACCAAGCCATAGTTTAGAGTCAATATAAAATCAAAATTTTTTGTTTGCTGGACTTAATACAAACACAGCTGGACAAACACACAGATACACAGAAAAAAGTAGTTGTACTTATAGCATGTACATGCGTTAAAAACAATTTATTATATTAAAAAAAAAAAAAATATTGAACCCAAGAGATTTTCCGCCAGTGAGACAGCCAGTAAGGGAAATTCAACAAACTCAATTAGAGCAGATGATGACAAGGCAAGAAGTATAAGTGAACTGAAAAAGAAAGGAAGTATTAAAGTGGAAAATTCTTATCAAGCAAATAGCATGCACAAAGCTAAAAACGAAGGAGAAAGTACTGACAAAGAAAGAACAGCAAAGGAATAAGTTACACTTGTTTGAGATAAAATATTGACACAACTCTCTTGTCTCAACAAATCTTGCAAGCAGTGCAGACTGTCACACATTTTATCCAGCCATAGCGTTTATTATTTACTTAGTGAAATCCTTGTCAGGATATTGTACACCAGTTTGTTGTATATATTCCTCCTTTTTTGTTGTTGTTGTTGTTTTGCTTGTTGTCTATTTTCCAATCTGTTAGCTACAAATGAAGTTTCATTACATTTGTGGTGTGATTCGTTTTGCTGTGAATGCATGTTTATTTCTTTGTCTTTGCAGAAGTTCAATTTAAATTGTTGCAGCCCAAACCACCTGAGTCCGTCTGCAGTTTGCCTTGTGAACGAGGCCAGGCTAAAAAATATGTGGAGGGTGAAAGCTGCTGTTGGCATTGTTTCAATTGTTCAACTTATCAAGTAAGTAATCATTTGTTTATACTGAGATTCTTATAGACAGACACACACACACACACACACAGCCCCATACATGAGAGTGTAAATCAATTAATCTGCTGCTGACTGAACCACAGTTGTGTGGGTGCGGAATTTAATGCCTTCATCACAGTAAATACTCGCACAAAAACGCAATAAACTGTTTTAATTTTACGCCACTAGTGACTGGATTAAAAGAATAATTGTAGTTTATTGTTGGCTGCATTATTAAAAAGTGTTTGAGTGGCAATAAATGAACACGGAAGAAATCATTTAGTTTGTTTTTAAAAACCAGCAGCTATAAAATGCCACTAAAGGCAATTAGGAAATCAACAATTGTTTAAAGTGATTCAGCAGTGAGTGATTTAGAGTAAGAGGTATATAATTAATTCATAGTTTACGGAAGACTGCTCGAGTGATTAAATGTGTAGCAAGACATTCTGTTTTGGTGTCTGCTTCGCTTCTGCTAGTATTGTAAAGATGTATAAAAACATTTTATGGCCAGTTATTTTGAACACATTTAACGATTTATGAGAGTAAAATCAAAGCAGAGCTGGGAAAAAATGTTTCCCATAAGAAGTAAAAAATTTTTCCATAGAGATAAATTCCGCAGAATTTGATAATTGGGGAAAAAGCCACAAACGCTTTTTTCGGGGATACCTGATATTTCTAAATTTTTTAAATTTCTTTTTATTTTTACTTGCTTAAATTAAACTTTATTTTCCAATACTTAGATCTATGAGTGAAATATTTTGCAAAATTTTAATATTTAAATTTTAAAGCGGACTGATGTGGCTGGTGCATATTGGGGTCCAACTGCGTAGTCACGTCAGTGGGGTTCCTAAAACAGAGTCGCAAAGGATTTTGTAAATATTCCTTTGAAGCAAGAGCTGAGCATCCCCAAGTCCAGTCACACGCTCCGGAGCTTATCTTGCACAATATCCATCTCATAAAACTAACATGTTTTTTTGTGATAGAGCTGTTTTTTCTTCTAAGTTTTTTTAGTGTTGACAATCACATCCTTTCATACGATAGAGGTTATTTTAAAGTTTTTTCCAAAGAAAAGTTTCTTAACAAAAATCCATAAAAAACTATTTACTTCACATTCTTTTTTTTTAAATAAGCATACAACTGCTAAATGGCTAAAGCAAAAGAAAAAAAAAGAAAATTGATATTTTAAATTGCTATTTGCCAACAGCAATTGTACAATGTAACTCAAGAAGCCATCAAGCTCTTGAAATTTATCATCTCTCTTTTCTTCGAATTGTCCGTTTTTTCTGCTGACTGGTGTAGTGTATGCTAGGAATACCATATACAATGCTCTTATTACTACATGACTTGGCAGTACTAAAAACAGTGACTTTGTAGCATACGTTTGTGTGTATAAGCAGCCAATTCTTTACTTTTTCAAAGGAATCTTTTGGCAAGAATACAGATTTTTGGTTGCAAGATGCTTGAGTTCTTGAACACTATTTTCAATATAAGACTAGCAAAGAATTTTTTTGTCACAGAAAAAATAGAGGAGTTTTGGAGTGCAGTTTATTTACATGTTTTATATGTATATGGGCAATTTTGCTTATTTAATTTAAAAAAAAAAAAACAAAAACTTAAACAGTTGCATTAAATTCTTTAATAAAATTCAATAAAATATGTTATTGAGTATTTTGTTGATAAAAGAAACTAGAATTGATGACATGAACATAAGTTTTCAAAATTATTTGCCCACCCTCAATGCTCTTAGTTCGTAAGGGTAGTGTTTTCATTTTTAATAATTTTCTTTTATCTCTCCTTCACAGATACGTCATCCTTTAGATGAAACGCAGTGCATTAAATGTGAACTGGGTACTTTGCCAGATGCCACCAAACAATTCTGCCAAACCATACCAGAGGTTTATCTACGCCCAGAATCTGCTTGGGCGATTGGTGCCATGTCCTTTAGTGCCACTGGCATTTTGGTGACTTTGTTTATTGTTGGCGTTTTTGTAAGGTAAGTGACAAGGGATAGCAGTAATAAAAAACTACATGAACAACATAGTTTTAGCAGCAAGATGACAAGAAAACTACTTGTTTTTGTCAAAGGCGATGATCAAGTTGAAGTAGTTGCTAAATTGACAGAGTATATAGCACAGCAACTAAATACCTACAACTTAACAAGTTTTGTTTTTCAAACTAAACTGAAGAGTTTTAGTTTTGTTTTATATTACATTTTTTTTTAATGGCTGCTAAAAAGAGAAGGCTCTCATGCTGTGCTCTTAATTATTTACTACTGATTTAGTAAAGTCCAGTTTAGGTGGTGATGTTTTATACTACGACATGTCGAAAAATTGTGTAAAAGCAAAATTTTCTCTGTCTTGTGTAAATAATATTGATCACAAAAATAATATAGAATGAGCTTGAGCTCGATATACATACATATGTAATACAAAATACATTGAAATACGTTGAAATCACAAAAAAGTTTGTAATTTCAACGTTTATTGTGATTAATGATAAATTAAATTTTAAGGCTTAAGATTTTTTTTATAAAAAATTATAAAAAGAAATATTCCTGAAGAAGCCAACAAATTGTGGGCGAAATATTGAAATAAATAAATATTTCTGTTTTGTTGCAAAATTTTTTATAAAAAGATCTTAAGGCTTAAAATTTAATTTATATAACTATATAAGAAAAAGTTTGTATAATAAGAAACTAATGCAGATTTATTGTGCCCAAAAAGCAATCATCAACATTTTTAGAGAAGAAAAGAAAAGTACAGCTGAAGATTTATTGGCTGGGGAATATATTATAGATATTTTTCTTCCACTATGACGCCCATCAACACCCAGATTGCCTTGAACCAGGGTCAGAACTACCTGAGATCTTTATTATTGGCTGTCTGTATTTAATCTGGTTGATCAACTTTCAATTTTCTCACTGAGGTTTTTTTTCTGTTTTTTGCTATTGTGTCTGTGAAGGCAATTCCTTCAAACTTTCCGCTGGGTCCATTTACGTTTCCAAAAATCACAAAAAACTTTAACGTATAGTTTATTTGATATTTTTTGTTTTAATAATAAATTAAATTTTAAGGCTTAAGATCTTTTTTATAAAAAATTTTGCAATAAAACACAAATATTTATTTATTTCAATATTTCGCCCACAATTTGTTGGCTTCTTCAGGAATATTTCTTTTTATAATATTTTATAAAAAAGATCTTAAGCCTTAATATTTAATTTATTATTAATCACAAAAAACGTTGAAATCACAAACCTTTTGGTGATTTTATAAGGCATTGCATTCACGCTGTCATACTTGGATGTACAATTAATTTTTTCATAAGTTTTAATAGTCAGTATAATAATCTGAATACACAGAGTGTCAAAGGATATCGCGGCCCTGGCGCTCACTGTACTGCCTGTATGTGAAGCCTTCGTCCGAAAAAATAAACAAAGACTTTTGACTTTGAGTTTTTGTTTGCGTTAGGGCAGTGAAAGTGAAACGACATGATAAATTCAAGTGTAACAAAATGATGTGATGTGTAGTGAAATGAAGTGAAGTGAAGAGTTCATCTTGACTCTTTGATTTTATCCGCCAATATAAAAACTAAATGTCTCAAGATTTCTTAACCTGGTTTATTCTTTTTTCTCCGTTTATTTTCAAAATTCTGTCTCTAGTTAAATCGATGTTATTTACAAAATTTTTCTCCAACTTCAGACCCGGGGCTTAAAAAAAGAGCGTTTAAATAAAATTATGTTTGTGGCTTGGCTTTATGAAGCCACATGTTTTATCTATGTATGGAGCATATTCGTTAACTTTCTGCACATGGTATTACAGTGAACTATCAAATGTCCACTTTTGACTAAAGTACTTAGTGGTAAACAATATTTTACAATATTTGTAATTTTTAATTAAATATCTTGTCCAAACATGTTGTTTCATATGACAAAAAAAAAGTTTATTACAAACTTTTTGAACCTTGGTCTGGCAGCCAGAATAGCACAATTTATACTCCATTATTTAAATAAAATTTTAAAAACATTAATATTAGCTGAAACAAAACTAAATTTTTATAACAATTGCTTTACCGTTCAAAACAACTACTCTGCATTTTTCAATTGTTTCTCCTCTTTTGGTTTTCGTAACATTCATTCAACTTTAATGCCACCTTGTGGAATATTTAAACTTTTTTTTAACTCTCAAACGACCAACCAACGAATTAAAAATCATCATGCAGACACAATGATACTCCAATAGTACGTGCTTCCGGCCGAGAGCTCAGTTACATTTTGCTGGCCGGCATTTTGATGTGCTACGCGGTTACTTTCGCCCTGGTGCTGAAGCCCACAAATATTGTGTGTGCCATACAGAGGTAAGTTTGAAGACTTTTATTTAGCTTCCTTTAGCAAAAACAAATGAAATGTGTGTAATTTTTAAACATAACTGTAGCAATCATTATTTGTAACATTCGCCAATGTTTTTTCAAATAAGTCTTATATGGCACCACTACTCTACCAGGTCATATTTTGAAACTCATAACGTAAATTCGTGTATAGCTAATACATGTATGCTTGTGGGCACGTTTGCAATATTCTCTTTCTTAATGCGATGTGGTTACAGAAGAGTGAAAATACAAAATACCAGAAACCATGTGGTAGTGGGTATAAACATTGTGGCTCTTAAATCAGTACTTAGTAGCTTAAAAGTACTTAGATAAGAAGAAAATAGAGAAACTGCATATCAGTTTTTGTTATCTCTTTTAAGTTTTGTAAATAAAAATGATGATTATAGGAATCATCTTTAGAAATCTTAAGCTAGTTTTGATTACTTTAGTTGTACCTTAGTTCGATTTTACTTTGGCAAAGTTTTGTGCTGGGTTTGTAGTGGTCTGCATTTCTAAAAGAACATTTGATCTGTTCTGTTTCACATTCGCAACCGTTTTAATGAGTAAGATTGATGCTAAATTATATTGCATAAACAGCTGGAGGCTCAAGTGCCTGTATTAAACTTTATGTGATGTGCAGTGAATACAATAAAGATGAGTTTTTTAAATTGACATAAAATTTACCGTATTTGAAAGATAGTCTTCTGCCATTATGATATAAATATGACTTCTGGCTCGTGACCGCCACGGCTAACTCGGATTTAGAGTAATCTAGAAGTCCAATATTTCAATGAACTTTTTCAGTATTTGTGGCCGTATAACGGCAATTTATTGGCCGTTGTTGTTCTCCGACTGGGGGCTTTACATATCCCCACAGAAAATAGTCACATGATTTTGGAGACCAACACGTACAACTACATATGTGTTTACCAAACGATTTCTGCAATAAATTAGTTGTGCCACGAGCTGTATCACATATTGCACCCTCTTGTTGACGATTGTGTTGGCCGTGCACGATACGTATTTCGAACCGAAAAATTTTTAAAGTAAATTTTGCACCACAATTTTCAAGCTTTATTCGGGCATTATTAATCACTTGACAGCTGACAAAATAACGGCCACTTAAAAATATATTGCCAACCCTTTAGATTTCCTTTAACTAGATCGCATCTCTAATCAAAATTGACTTCATATTCATACGTATTGACACAACTAAAGTTAAACTCCTCCAAATGCCAGGAAAATATTAAAATTAAAAAGTTTATCATAAAGCCTGTGAGAAGTACAAGAAACACAAAATTCTTTAATCTTCACCCTATTCTTAGCATCAATTAACGTTTATGCCAAAATCTCATTTCATTATTTCATTCCAAGTGGCAGAAAATGTGCTTCCAATTCATTACAGCTGACTATTGTATCATTAACAAATAAATATTTTATTTATATTTTTCTCAACAGATTCAGTGTTGGTTTTTGTTTTACTGTGGTCTATGCGGCTCTGCTTACAAAAACCAATCGTATTGCAAGAATTTTCAAAGCCGGCAAACAGTCGGCAAAACGGCCTTCTTTCATAAGTCCCAAATCGCAATTAGTCATTTGCTCATTTTTTATATCCATACAGGTACGTACATGCGTATGTGTGTCAATAAACGTCTTCAAACACTCTCGCTGTCATCTAATTGATTTTGAATGAATTTCGATTACATTCCGTTTGTTCTGCAATTACAGATTTTAATTAATGGCGTCTGGATGTTAATTGCGCCATCGCATGCCAAACATTATCATCCAACGCGTGAGGATAATTTATTGGTCTGTGATTCCTACATCGATGCTTCGTATGTAATTGCCTTCTTCTATCCCATTGTGCTGATTGTTGTGTGCACAGTGTATGCGGTGTTGACACGTAAAATACCGGAAGCGTTTAATGAATCAAAACACATCGGTAAATAAACGAACTCACTCACTGTTTGACCTTAAGAGGTTGTTGTAAAGCGTTTGTTTTTCCTGCTTGTTTGTTTGCTATTTATGGTTTTATCCTGAGTTTGGAAATTTTCCAATCTAGTTGCTTATTTATTTATTTTATTTTGTTTTTGCTTTGCAAAGTAATTATTTTTGTGTATTATATGATGGTGCTGCTTATGCTGTCCATTTATTTGTTTGTTTAATGAGAATTTTCTTGTTTGTCTTTTCCAATTATTTGCCTTAAGGTTTTACAATGTATACAACATGTGTCATTTGGTTGGCATTTGTACCATTGTATTTCGGTACAGGCAGTCATGTGCCCTTGAGAATAACTTCCATGTCGGTGACGATAAGCTTATCGGCCAGTGTTACCATAGCATGTCTTTTTTCACCCAAGGTAAGTAAGGGGAACTTATGAAATGTCTACCTAATGATGATCATATTGGGTCCTAAGAGGCCGTCCCGTTATATACAGCAATTGCAAATTTTTCTTTTAAATATATTGCAATAAATTCCGTTTTTAATTGTACAGGATGTTATTTCAGTACTTAAAGTTAGGAACTGAATTTATTAGGAGGAGTTTATTAAAAAAAAACTTGGAACTTCTATTAGCTGGGAAAGAATTCTTCATTTTTATTTAAAAAAAAAACCTGTAGAAAGTTATGCTAAACTAAATTAGTTGGCAAATCAATTTCATTAATTTAAAAAAAATGATTCGTTTTCTTCTAGTTTGAATTGTATATTTTATTCCGTGTTTAACTTTATCACTTAATGTTACATGAAAGAGAGAATACGTATAATAATTGTCATCACAAATATTATAAAGACAAAAATGCTGAACTGGCGTAAAACTATGACATCTGTGAAAAATAATATGGCCACTGTTGTTTGAGTTAAAGAAAGGGGGCTGATGAAAACGAAATGAATAAGAATTTGACGTGCTTACCAAAAAAATTGTCTGAGGAAAATATGAATTAATTTACTATCTAATTTAGTGTAGACATATTTTTGCATTAGCCCCAACGACATTAGTTTTCGAACCAGAAGCAACAAATGTCCTTAAAGAGGCACTGCCAGTACACTGAAAGAGTTGTTATTAATGCAATAAAACAGCTAATTAATCCTGTTCTATCAATCCTGTTTTATCAATTCAATACTTTTTAACAAGTAATCCGGCAATGCGGTTTTTAACAAACATTATAATTAGCTGAATTTATTTTGATTAATGCAAAGATTAAGCCCCGATTTTTGACTTGGGATTTAAATGCAAAATTAGTAAATTTTCCTTAAAATTTAAGTTGGATTTAAAATAGCTTTCTGTTTTACAGTCTAAAATTATTTTTGGTAATTAATTGTAATAAAAGTACGGCAGCACAATGTGAGTGTCAAAAAATTATCGATAACTCAATAAAAAAAAACAGCTGTTTAAACAAATTTGGAAGCAAGTAAAATTGTGAAAAGTTTAGAAAATAATAAATTGTTTTGTAAAAATTATTAAAATGAGTAGCAAAAGTGATAAAAGGACTCCCCAATTTCACTGCCACAGAAGTTGATTACCTTCTGGAAATTATAAAAAATCAAATTATGAAACAAAAAATACATGTGCAATTTTCTTAATTTGCAGAACAAAATCAAACTGTCAAAATCATATGGCAGTACGAAAAACTTAAATCGATTTTAAATGGGCACGGCAGCAACTGTTTGACTCAATTTTGTATTTAAATCAAATTTAAATTGAGATGGCATTTAAAAACCAAGTCAAAAATTGGGGGTTAGTTTTCATAAATTAGTGAAAAAATACAAAATTAAATTAAGAAACATATATTTATTTTTAACTATTTCCGGTTGTCTATATTCTAATATGTCGTTGATGCTACCCTATCATAGATTTAAACAATTTAATAAAATAAAAAATATATATAAAAAATTTGTTTATTGAAATACTAATAATAGTTTTCAATGAAAATTTCTGTATAATGAATTCATTGCGTTTATTTTAAACACCAAGAAAAAATCTTTAAGTGTATTAACGAAAAGTAATCATGCAACAATCCTTTTGCTAAAACTATCAAACATAAGTTTTTCTTAATTAAGCTTATTTGGTCACTTGTAACTTGTCATATTTTGTTGTTTATAGGAAAATATCTATATTTGAGAATTTTAAGGTCAAGGTGCTTGGACTTCCTTAATGGAAATAAAACCCTTTTAATTTCATCGATTCTTTCAGTGTAGCTGATGTTACTTTTCTCTTCTGATGTCATGTGAAACAAAAAAATGTTTATAAAAAGTTTTTAATTGAAAAATCCTGCTTAAGAGCAAACTCCTTAATTTTAGAAGTTCATACACCAAAATGTCAATCATCTTACCATTTAGCTAAAATTAATTAACCATGTGAAACAAGAATTTCTATTAAAACTTGCTACTCTTTCCCCGGCTGTCAGCAATTTGCTTGGCTTTCAGGTTAAAATTTAATAATGAAACCAAAATATTAGCATCAAAAAATATCTCAAACGAATTCCAAGTTAAACAACATAATGAATGCATTCATGTTGCCCAATATGCAGCCAAAAATTATAATAAAGAAAAATGCCTGAAGAGCAATTAACCTAAAATGCTTTATCATTTTTCTTTCTATTCTCTTAACGAACAATAAAACATGTTGCTTGTAACCAGTTGTACATCATACTTATAAGACCGGAGCGTAATGTTAGGCAAAGTATGATGCCACCTCGTTATGCCAATATGCATCGTACTGCCAATACAGGGCCATCGTCCATGATGGCAGCAGCCGTTGTAACAGCAGCCACGTGTGCCCAAGAGGAGAAAATTCAAAAGCATATCACACCCACCAACACCGAAAATAGCCTGCAGCGTAAGAAACTCTGCGAAATGGCCACACAAACCATAACCATAACCAGCATATTTACAAACTTAGATAGCAGCACTTACAATCAAATACCCTACGCCGATCAATATGTGCCAAACAATAACTTGAACGAACTGGGTGACAAACAGGCTGCCCAAAATAGTGCAGCAACGATAGCGACAACAACAACAACAACACCAACAGTAAAAGCAGCAGCAGGAGCAGCAGCGTCTGTAACAATAACAAGAGTTGGGATAGGAACAGACGATGAGAACGCCCGTACGGTGGCAAATAATAATAGAATTAATCAACAGCATCATCAACATCGTCCTCAGCACAGTGTTTCTAATCACATGATCATGAGCACTTGGGCCCCAACAACAACGACAACACCAAACCATGTGATGATGTCTGCCAGCATTGATACTCTGCCATGTGCCATTAACAACTCTTCCAATATGACTTGTAGCAGCAGCAGCAGCTGCAGTAGTAGTAGTAACAATCATGTGCCAGCAGCAACAAATTTGCACAACGAATCAACAGGGTGCACAAAATCTAGTACAGTCTTAACTACCAGCTTATAGCCCCTAAAATGTCAACATAATGATGTTGAAACAATAACAACAGCTGCCAACCCGCCACCACTACCACCACCCACCGCACATACCACGTGTGCTGCATGTGCAACAGTTGATGCTGCCCCAAGTGAATGTGTGACCAGAAGTAGAGAAAGCAAAGCAGTGGCCGACTCGAAGTCATCAGCTGATAATTTATTTAATGACAACGACAGCAGTAGCGCCAGTGGCAGTGACAGTGGCAGCAGCTCAGCGGGCATTACAGCTGCTCTGGCGGCCTGCACTGGTTGTGATATTAGTGGTGGAGCTGGCTTATCGTCACTCAATAGCTCCTCCAAAGATTCTCAGTGTAGTGATAGCAATGGGAGTACAGCTGGCCAAAAGTCGGCTTCTTTGAGTCGCCAGAGCAGTGCTGGTAAAAAACGTTGTGCCATACCAGTCTAGAGGAATTTCGGAAAGTAGTATTAGCCAAGGACTTTATGCATTTCATTTTTGCCAAATCAAATTATGCATTTGTAAATATGTAAATTTTATAAGTTGAGTTGAGTTGAGTTGAGAGTGAAGGAAATTGAAATAAAACCGAAAACATTTCTAAAGAACAGTCTTAAAGTGCTCGGGAGCCATCAACGTTGACAGACAACACAGGAGTCAGTGCAAGCATTTGTGCTTATATTTTATTTGTTCCTGTTATTTTCTGCGTGCTTGCTCAACTGCTGAATGCTGCTTCAGTTTGGTTCAATTGCTGCGATAGTCGAATGTATGAGAAGACTGACAGTAGTTACATTTCTGGCTCAAATTCGGGAAGAGACAAATTAGTTTATAAATTGTTATTGAATTGGCTGTTTCAAGTACGACTTTGCCATTAAATAATTTTCAAAAATTGCAAACCAAGTGCATGATCACACTTAAGATAAATTCAATACTTAAATCAAGCCCATTCGTTTTTAAAAGTACGTTAAGTACTAAAGTTCTTAAGTCCAGTACGGCGTAGTTGTTTCTAAGTACAATCGAAATTAAAGTGGAATGTGGCCAAAATTAAATATTTAGCATTTGAATAATCTGTACTTAAAACAAATTTGATTTAAGAAAATATGGCCCTGCCGTTCTGACACCGCTTGGGCTTGATTTCAGTACAAAGAGATTGAATGGTTTTTTCAGTGATCGGAAATATGGCAGTTGGCTCATAAATGAGTTCCTCTTTCCCATGGAGGCGCAGCATTCACAGGGAACGACGAAGGCTAAACCAGTTATTTTAACTGCAAAAATATTCGTTCAATCTGAGACCAAACCGACTTGCAGGCACTAGAGTAACTGCAGTTTAAAGTTGGCTTATAAATCATAACTTTAAAACTGCTCCTTTAATTAATGATTTTGTGAATAAAAAGGACTGCTGAAGGTTTTTTTTTGGTACATGTTAAGCGAAATACATACATATTAATAATTAGTATATAATATTTTACAGTTATAGACAAAAAAAATTAAGGCATTGTTTTTCTAAAAAAAAAAAAAAGGAATTATAAGACTTTGAGTGTGTTTTAGGATTAAAGGCTACATTAATCTAAGGTGAACTTAAGTAAATTAAAAGTAAAATATATTGTTAGGAAAAATTATCTTAGAGAATTAGCTTCCATATGAGAACTTTAGGATTATTTTTGGGTTTACTTTTTTGTAGTTATGATTTCAAAAAGATTTATTAAAAAAACATTTCTTTCTTGGACTGATTTATTTAAGTAGCAATTCAGACAAAAATTTGTTTTTTTTTTTTTTAACTATAAATTGATATTAAAATGAAGTTGACGAAATTTGGAATGATCGAAAATGAGGTACTTAGTTACCCCTTTAACTTTTTGTTTTACTTTGCAAAAGTTTTAAAGGAAACTGTACGCCAAATTATTGACAAATTTTCTTATTGGAAAGTTTCTTAATAAATTAGTTCCCTCCCAGCCACAACCACTGCTTCGCTGTGACCCCGTTTTTAAGGCAGAGTCTTGGCATAACAGTTTGCTCCGCTCTTAACGTAACATATGATATTTGTTCGCAGTTTCCCACTTTAGATTATTTAATTTCTTTGAGTTTTCGCTGCCTTAATTATTCTATGAAATCAAAGAATGTGCTAATTAAATTACATAAATTTCGTTATTTTTTCTTGTCCCATATTCGTTTCGCTTCGTTTAATTTAAAATAAATTGACTACCATACTCTATTGATTCCTGGTATGCACTTGAGTAAGGCAACAAATCAACAAAGTCACTTGCTTTCCAAAAATGAAATCTTGGAAAGCGTAGTAGTTGTCACCTTACACAAATGTATTTTTTAAGACAATCAGAAAGTGATTACAGCTGTGCGATATTATGGGCAGAAGATAAAATTTACCGCTTACAAATCTTGCATGAATTTTTTGCTGGGTAATTTGTGTTTCTTTTACTTATTAAGTCAGAGAATATTTTTAAAAACCATATTTCACAAGGCGCTTGGAATATTAAGGAAGAAAAAAAAACTCATGACGAGTGAAGCGAATGGGTATAAAAACTCGTTTTCTTCTTCTTCGTCTTCTTTTTTACACCATTTTAGGTAAAGAAAATGCATGTTTAATTATGGCTGCGGCAACAAAGTTATGTTCGGCATACCGATATTGTCTGCAACCACATAATATTTTTAAGACAACTTGTGTGTTTGTTTATTATTTAAATAATTGAGTTGATTATCAGTTCGTACAACAACTAATTTGTTTTTAGTTTAATTTTAAAATATTTAAAAACATTATATATTAAAAAATAGATACTCCATTAAACATCTTGCAGAGGCAGCATAAAGTATGCAGAATGTTAAAAAATTAATAAAATCTTCAATTCTATTGTACAACTTAGCTGAAGGTTTTTCTTTGTTTTTTTTTTTTTTTTTCTTAAAACTTATACTAAAAATCATCAAAATAACTTCGAATAATCCATCGTTATTGCTACCGTTTTTTTCATTCAGCGAAGATAAAATAAACTGGTTTGGGTTCAAGGGATTAAAGTGCAGTTTTGCTTGTTTGCAGCAGACGAAAAGTGCACTTTGGATGAATTTCTTGGAGCATATTTGTTTATGATTACAATTAAGGCTTATTGTTTTGCAAGTCATGAGATATCATGTTATTATTATTTTTTAATTTTAAAAATGATTTTGGCATTTAAATGAAATTATTATATTGTATAGAATATAGGGTACAAAAATGTGATATATTTCCCCCCCCCCCCCCCATAAGCTTTTATTATAAGAAACTAATTTTTCAGTGCACACTTTTTTTAGTTCACAATTAATTTCCTCATGTTGATTTGAGCCCTATTCAACATAAGAAAATTTAATTGTTCAACAATTCAGCCAACATATTTTATAGCTTAAGAAAATTGCAATTAAAAACAAAAAAGAAAAAGAAATAAATATACAAATTTGAGAGCTTCACAAACTACAAAATGTATTGTCATAATAATGTTGAAAAAAAAATATTCTGGAAACAAAAAGTTTTCAAAGCAATTTTGGTTCATCAATTTTCATCAAATGAAAATTGTTCACACAAATGAAAATTGTGCCACAATATTGTGACAATAGGAGTTTTAGTGCAGCTTGTGGAAATCTCAATTAAAACTAGCTTAAACGTTACCAAACAAATCTTTAATACTTTAAAATAAAAATTATGTACAAACATGTTGTATTGTGTAAAATAAACTTGTACATTTTGTTAAGTGTTTTGTTTTTGAAAAATATGTTCATGTTGCAAAAATGTTCAGTTAAAGCTTATTTCTGTTTTTTTTTTCCTAACAACATCCTGTGGTACAAATTTAGCATATTCTGTTTACAATACAAAAGGCCTCACTCAATGTCTGTGTAAAGACTTTAAATTCTGTTACTGATTTTAAATTTTCTAACACATACAAAGCAATAACTATGATGCAAATATTCTACTCAAAAGCTCTATGCGAATTTTTTTCTTTGTAAAAATATTTAGCATACTTTGCAGATGGGCTTTTAGGCAAAAATCTTTGCCGACATTTAGGCTTAACTACCACAAAAAATATGCAGCTAAACTTATCAGTTTGCTACACATATTTTAAATTTGATGAATTTTTGTGTAAACTAAAGCTATTTTTAGAACAAAGGAATGAAAATATAACCTTAAAAAACTTTAAATCCATGTGTATATAAATAGTTAATATATTTGAAAAGCTAACAAATACTTCAGCAACAACTATATTGTGCAATGTAAAAAATGTGTGTTTATAAAATTCCATTTCAAATATTATTGTTACATAAATGATTACAAATTGATGTAGTAAATTATAAACTATTAAAAAATCTTTAAGATTTATAAAGCGAAAAAATAAGAATAATATATCAGAAAGTATTATATGAAAAAATTAATAAATGTATTTGAAATAACAAAAAAAAAAAAAAAAATATATGAAATTCTAATACTTGAGTTTTAATTAAAAATAAAACCATAATTGTGGAAACTCGGTTACAGTTGAAAGGGAGGATGAAAGAGCTGGAGGGGACCGGCCAGCATAATTTGGTAAAGTATTGGAGCAAAGTTATGGAACTTATAGGTACGTTGTTGGCCAAGGACTGTGAATAATTCTAGAGACAATCAAAAAATATATGTCAAACAAAATCTATAAAATATTATAAATAAATTATTTTTATTCACAAAAATACCTTATTTTTTATATATTATTTCTTTTAGTTAATGAACTATAACTTTTAGATGTACCCCAGCCAATGAGTATTCAACTTAAGTTTCCTTATCTTTTTTGTAAATTCTGTTCAATATAATTTTACCACACAACAAAATGTTTCTCGACCCTTATTAAATAAAATTGAATTAAAGCTCCTAAAAATAATTATCAATTAAAAATCATAATGTTTGATCATAAATTTAGAATTCGCGATAGCCAGGGTAAAGTTTTAGGGCTCTGTCATAATTGATGTAGTACAACGAGAACAAAAATCTGCTGAGTAATGGTCTGAGAATATAAAATATATATATATATATATATATATATATATATATATATATATATATATATATTATTATCATTTGGAGCAAATTGTGCACCTCGACAAAAAAAAATCGTTTGTGTAGCACATAAACGGAGACCTAGATTATTAACATATCTTCTGGAGGTCTTAGATTTGACATTACCGAGGTCCTTTGGAGCCAAATAGCCCAGGTCTCTACTTTTTCATCTACATGCAGCAAAACAGATGGATACTGCCGTTTCCGTCTCCTCATTACACAGTCATCCCTGCAGACTCTGTAGTAACTGTTTACCCATTTCAGTTTTTTTGAGATGGTAGTTAACCTACTACTAACCACTAATCTGTCATAATCTCTTTCTATATATAGACTAATATCCTTTCTGCTGAGGTTCACCGTTTGGTCGTAGTTTCTTCTGCCGGTATCCATTAGCCTTTTGGCAGCTGTATACCCTTTACGGCTTTCATGTAGTCGACAAAGCCATTCTCTTTCTATTGCCTTAGAATGCTATACTTCAAACAGTTGTTAGCCCCGCAGAATTCTTTTTAGTGTCCTGAACTCAATTTATCAAATAACTTAAGTATCATACTGCAAACATTATGCTGTTTAATGAATTTTTTTATTTTTAATAATCATTCGTCATAACAAGCTTCGACTGCATAAACCACCTGCAGCTTAAAATAAAGTTAAACATTTAAAATAGCAAAAACTTAAAACAAAACTTTATTCAAACTTTTTTAAAAACTTGCTAGTTGGTGCTCAATATGACCGCTTCACCAGGGGCCAAAGACAGCGATGTGATGGTCAAGGGTATATTGGCATATATGCTGGAATCCAGACTGGTGATTTTGGCATTCATGGAGTTGGGCAGAGTGACATCGAAGTCTGATACAATGTTGGTTCTGTAGGAGCCCTCCCCGAAATTGGCCACATAAACCAAAGTCTCATCATTGCTTAAATATCTGAAAATAAAAGCAAAGTTGTTAATCCTTTAAAAACAGAACTTCGGTTGGTCTATTGAGTGAAACAATTTAATTAGTTATTGGTAATACAATTATAGAATGAAGTTTAATAGATGATGGGGATAAAATGTTTATCCAAAATTAAGCAATTTCTAAAATGTTATTAATGTTATTTATCTAAATATTTCTCTATTAAAATCATGCTCATTAAATTTACGTTTTCCAGCTAAAACGTTTCATTACCGCTTTCTTAGACACACTTCACAGTGTATTAATTTCTCCAACTCCGCGGTTAGTGCAGTGTCTTAATTATTAGTTGATTGAGTCTATGAATTTCATTTAAAGCACGGAGTTCCCACAGAAAACCCAATTAATCAAATTGATGAAATGTTTACACATTTACGGTTTTTTTCAAAAAATAGTTTATGCTTAGAGATTTCTTGTTTGACAAATTCCTTCACTGCAGTTTTTGTCAAATAATCAACTACTAACCCCAAAATTATATTTATAAATTGACCAAATTATTATAAAACTCAGTTCTGTAAAGCTTTAAAATATATAAAAATTTACACAATCGGTTGGAGTGAAGAGGAAGCGTTACCCGCACGCTACATGCTGTCCTCTGCCTGTGGATTTCTTTCGTTAAGTTATTTCTATTATCTTGGATCCAAACATATGTACCTTATCAAGGTTTTCTGTCTTTTTCGGCATTTTATAAGCAGCCGACATATCGCTGAGGCTACTCATCAAAAACAAAACAAAACGTATAAGAATATTCGAAACTTTACTGCATTAAATTCTTTCCAGTCTACTGAAGTCATATAAACGGCTGAAAAGGACAGAAAAAATTTCACTAGATCTATTTAGACCCAAAACAATTCATTTCAATTGGCTCTTATACTCGTAGCAAATGAACTTTTTATACATAATTTTGTTGTGTGTTTTCCAAACATTCAGCTCTTGATTCTATCAACTCACCTTTTCAACACAAAAATACCCTCATTCAAAGCTTTATACTTGTAAGAGCCTTTTTTCAAAGTATTTGATGATTTCCTTAAATTCACCAGCGATTTATAGATTTGCAAATGCGAGTGGGCTTGTGAGGTTTCTGTGTCCACGTTGGTGGTTTCATAGCCGGCGGCCATGGGCAGCCAAGTCTTGGAGGCTGTTGAAAAGCCACCATTTTTACCGGCAGTCCAAGGGAAGGGGGTGCGACAAGGATCTCTTGTTGTCTGCTCGTAAATATCGGGATTTGCATTGCAGGCAGCTGGATCCACGGTGTCCTCCCAAGAGATTTCACCATCTAGCATACCCAGTTCTTCGCCTTGATAGGTGACGCTGGCTCCAGGCAGCATCATTACCAACATATTCATGGCATCTATATTACACTCACCATAACGACTGGAAGCTCTGCGCTGATCATGGTTACCAATTACCCAGTTGGCGGTGCGGCCGCCCGGCATATTGCTCAGCCAGTTGTTTACTCCTTTTTCAATGCTTTTGGCGGACATGCCACTGGAGGCCACTTCTGTTATTAAATTGAAATTGAAGGGTAATTGGGCACCTTCGGTGGTGGCATTGCCATACATTTGCATGGTGTACCAGGGGGGAGCATAAGTTTCAATGAGTAAAACTCTGGTATCGCCACCATAAGCACGCTGATGATCATCCATTACTTTACGCCACTGATACACCATATCTATAGTTTCGGGCTGATTTTCTACCAAATCCATTTTCAAATAATTACGTGCTTGGGTGTCATCAGTCAAACCACTTACTTCTTCATCGGGATATTGGCCATTTTCATCGGGCTTGACCTCGAACAACACAGGGACTGCATCTACACGAAAACCGGCCACACCCTGCTCCAGCCAATATCTCAAGACCCGCTTCATTTGTTCCACCACTGCCGGATTGCGGTAATTCAAGTCGGCTTGTTGCACAGCGAACTGATGCAAATAGTACTGCTGTCTTTCCTCATTCCACTGCCAGGCACTACCACGAAAAGCTTGCAACCAATTACTGGGTGGTATCCTATTGCCGTTGCTGTCTAATTTGCCACTATGCCACACATAAAAGTCCTCATAGCCCCTTTCGCGCTTAACGGATTTCTTAAACCATTCGTTTTCAGTACTGCTGTGGTTCGGCACAAAATCCAATATGATTTTCACACCAATTTCATTGGCTTTCTTGATCAGGTTTCTGAAGTCATCTATGGTTCCATATTCGGGTTGTATGCCATAGAAATCGGATATATCGTAGCCAAAGTCCACCATGGGGGAGGTAAATATGGGCGACAGCCAAGCAGCTGTCACACCAATATCCTTGAGATACTGTAGCCTCGAAGCTATGCCATTTAGGTCACCTATGCCATCACCATCAGAGTCCATAAACGAGCGGGGATAAATCTGATAGAATTGGGCAGTTTGCCACCAATCAAGCTGCTCAGCTGGCTGAGTTTTGTCCTGGCATAGCTGACCGGTATGCAAGAAGGCTGACAAGAAAATTAATTGTAAAGCTTTCAAGCGTAACATTTCCAAACCACTAAACGCTTTACACGCAATGTCAAACTCTTTATAGCTGTTATGAGTCAAGGCTTATTTTCATTATCAAAATATGTATGCATAATTTCCGTTCGAATCAAACCTATCGCAAATGTTTTTAATAGTTGTTCAATTGAAATTATTTTGAACAAACTTTGTCTATATGTATCTGTAGCTTTAATTGTAATTAATCCCTTGTAGTTATTGAAAGCTGTTGAAAGCCTTTGAAGGGCTCTTGAAATATTCTTGAAGAGTTCCTTCTAACAATCACATTCAACTGTTTTGTTTACAAAGCATTTTATGATAAACTCGTGCACGTAAAAACTTTAAACTGGCAAATGTGTGTGTGTGTGTGTGTGTGTACAAATAACTGCTGCACAATGGCATGAAATAAGGCTTAGAGGAAATAAAAGTAGTAAATTTTTATTTATGATTTTTGCCAGACACAAATTTCCAATTGTTACAACTTTGAATAGCGCTCTGACATTTTCATGCAAAACTTGAAATAGTTTTCAAGAATATTGTTAAAAACACGACTGAAGAAAATTGCATACTGCAAAATAAAAGAAAAAAGTTTTGAAAAACTAGAAACAGCAGGCTGCAAAGGCACAAAATGTACAAAAATTTACAAGTACTTACAACAGGTTTTAGAATTTTTCTGTTTTGCTTTAGTATTCTATAAATATCGCAATTACTGAGAAATTCCGTTTTTGCTCCGTCTAATTTTCAAAACAAAAGAAGATTAAGTAAGGGCAATGTTAGTGCTGATTGTGTATGTTCAGCGCTTTCTCTCTCTCTCTCTCTCTCTCTCGCTCTCTGACTCTCTTTTGTTATGATGAAGTATATTGAATTCTAAACAATTAATGGTCCAATTTGCGCTAATTGTTTAATTCAATAATTATGTTTAATTAAAGTCTTAACTGCTTATGCCTGAATTAGGCATTTGGCGTAAAATACAGTTATCGTTTCGAACAAACATTTTATCGGGCATTTTTAATGAAATTTTGTATGTAATATTTGAATTAAATAACATATTCCCATTAAACTTTAAATTAGAATGTTGTAAAGTTTCTAACTCTACCAATTAAATTTTAATTTAGAATGTTGTAAAGTTTCTAACTCTGCCAATTTTCATTTATGTATTTTATTTTAACCTCCTGTTCTTCTTCGATGTGTTGCATTTAATACGTTTACATGCTTGTTGAGTTTGAGAATCATTTGAGTTTGCCCTGGGCTAAAAACAAGCAAAAACACTTTTCTCTCATTATTTTTGTTAATTATTTCGTGGTGGAGACACTGCTTAATGCCACAAAATGTAATTTTGTCATTTAACACGTGTGGCTAAAAGTTTGCTAGAATTTAAATAGACAATAGAAGATGATGATGAGTGTAAGGACTTTAAAATACTTTGTACAAAAATAAGAAATCAAATATGTTTCTAAATAAATTTTAGTTTGAAAATTTTATGCTTCAAAAAGATTAATATAAAAACAAAATTGAACAATAAACACTTTTATTAGTTTAAACCTTAAATAAAAACGTTGGTTTTAATGAATTTGAGTACCAATGCTCTACAATGAGCATGAACTTAGTAGATGTGTACTGATTGTGCCAAGAAGTTATTGCTCACTATAAATTTCTTCTTTATACTTCTTATGGCAAAAATGTGAACATGAATTTCTACAAAACTTTGAATACATACTACAAAAAAAAAAAAAAAAACTGTGTGCTTTATGTTTTTTTTTGCCAGGTGCCAGTTGACTTCAAAGATTTTGAAAAAAATATCTGAATACTTTTTTCATATACCATTAGTATTATCATAATTAATATCAACTAAAACGAAGCTCGAATATGGCATATAGAGGGAAATCAGAATAGAAAAATTTGCTGATTTTCTGATTTTTTTTTTTTTTCTTTATATGGTCACACTATATTTTTCAATGTAATCCAACAACGTTTTTCTTGGTATGTTCCCCAACCACTAAGTCTTGAATTTTACTTTTCTTGTTTAATTTAAAAATTTTATAGCAAAAAAAAAATCTTTCTTAATTCTGAGAAAGTAAAATCGAATAAAATAATTAGCAATTGTTCTTTGTTTTTAGTGAACTTAATACTTCACTTCTGCATCAAGCTGATTTTAAAGAGATGGCTGTAACTTGCAGAATATTACAGTTATCAAAAGAAAAATTCACGTATTCATTCGCTTGAGTTGGGTTTCCAGCTTTAGGCAGACAGCTTATTTTTAACAAGATTTTGTCATACGATCAGATGGTGGCAAATATTACTCGAGTGCTAAATATCACTTATTTATGCATTTTGTCTCCAAAATAAAAACAGCACGGGTAGAGATTTCTGGAAAAATTTAGATGTGTTGTTATGAATTTCAAACGTTTGCAGGTCATTATAAATTCTAGAATGGCAAAATTTAAATATATCAATATTGAATGATGGCTGCTTTGATCTGTTCCTGCATTATATTTATATATCAAATTATGATTTCTTTGCTTCTGAGGTGTAATGTATATTCAGCGATTTTGGGAAAAATTCTATGGCTAATATTTTCTACAACATATGAACCGTTTTAGTCCCCCCTTCATAAAGTAATTTGTTTACTTTATTCTGAACAATCGCAAACACCACAAAGTAAAAGGGAATGGGCGGGGAGTAATTGGCTTACAAAAATTTAGGCTTACAAAAATTTACCTCTAAAATCAGTCAAATTGAAGGTCATTTTCTTTTCTACAATAAATTCTAAATTTTCAATATAGTTTTGCAAACAAACTGTAGATTAGATTGAGAGCAGCAGAGCTTAAGTAGTACGGTGGCTAAGCGGTGCTTGAAAACAGTATGTAATTAGTCATGACCTGGGTTCGAAACATACACTTGAGTGTCTTGGTGGATGTGAAACAGCCATGGTAAGTATCTCAGAAGACTCTTGAAGACTTGCAACAATTTCATTACAAGAAAATCTTTCTCAGTTCTGGTAAAGTAAAACTCAAACTCAAACCCGATAAAATAATTAACAATTATAAATCATATATTTAGTTCCATTATAAACATGAACTTAATTATTTATTTGCTTTAAGAGTCAACTGAAATGTATTAGCACCAACGAAATGTCGTCGGCATAAAGACAGCTGAAAAAGACAGCAAACATTTTAAATAATACATTCCATTATAAAGTTAAATTATAGATATTTTAGTTTTTTCCTTGAAATATTTAATTTCAAGTTATTTTTTTTTAATTTTACTTGAATTCCCACATGAAATTTAATATTAAGTTATTGAGCTGTAACGGCTCAGTTTCTTTTTTCTTACGGAGATCAAAAGGACAATTTCATTCTTTCATGTTGTATTTAATGTTCCTTTTTTTTTTTTTTTTTTTTTTGTCTTGAAGTCTGCCCAAAAAAGTGAAAAGGTTAAGCCGCATAAATACTATTATACTTCATATGACTTAAGCTGCTTTAAAAGGTTTTATATTGACAAGTTAAATTTTATCTTCAAGGCTGTTGGAGGAGATGGTTTAACGTAAACGCTTTGTATGGTAAAAGTTGTAACAGAGTTCTACACAAACCACTAAACTCAACTAAATTATAAAAAATGATTTCTTTCTTTTTCGTCTGACAGTTGATTTAAATTTCAAAATCATGCAGCCACATCTTGTCTGCTTTGCTGCTTGTAGTGCCACAAATAACTTTTTGGCATAAATATGGAATATAAGCTAAAAAAAAAAGTGACATGTCAGTGCGGTTAACCTAAAACCTTGTCTCAATGTACTTTGAAACTCGTACTTGCACATGAATATGTATGAGCACATTTAATACATGTCGTTATATGTATGTAA
This sequence comes from Sturmia bella, assembly GCA_963662145.1. Lineage (NCBI taxonomy): Eukaryota > Metazoa > Arthropoda > Insecta > Diptera > Tachinidae > Sturmia > Sturmia bella. Next base: position 66,218,809 of record OY759172.1, on the reverse strand, counting down.
AATGTGTACACATTTCAATGAATTTGATAACCTGTAAAAATACCTGTTTCACTTGAGAGAAAATTTAATTTTTTTTTTTTTATAAATAAACTGAAAATATAAGCATAGGAGAAGATAATCTTAAGGAATATAAAAAAGTGTTTTGAAGTGTGTGTAAGAGCACACGCATATTTTGACAAATAATTAACCTGTTAATATCCAAGTTCACAAGCAATAACAGATTAAGCTTTAATAGACAGTTGCGAGAAAGCCCTGTTTTCAATTTTTTAAGAAAATGGGTTGCTAATTATTTTTTCGGACTTTTGTCAGATCTTGCTGCCTTAAAATTTAAAATGATTTTTAGTGGTTAAACTGTAGTGACTAATAGTTTTAAAGAAGACCAGAAAAATAGTTAATTGGCTGTTTCGCGTCCACCGCGGCCCTCATCAGCACCCAAGTAGCTTCAAATCCAAGTCATAATTAATTGCTTGAATAGGCATCTTACTACCTGAGCCCTCCACTATTGACTGTCCGGGTTAGAATTGTCCCAAGTGGACTTACAAGAGCGGCTGACTACTGCTTCAGTTCTATAACTGTGTTGGTCTCTTGATTACAGTATATTCCATATTCTGTCTTGAATATCCAATAGAATTCGAATTGAATTGATTAATGTGTTTATTGCTATTCTATCAGTGATAATAAATTTTTCAAGCTATTTGCTGGACTCATCAAATTGGAAATATTTACAATTGTTTATTACTTTATTGGGCTTTAGTCTGATTTATTTCCTCAAAGTTTTAAAACATCTTTTGTTGTAAAATTGTAGTGATAATAAGTTTTAAATAAGATGTTCATTTAGTAATAACGTTTACTACAAATTGTTAATTAGAGCCCTAATTAAGGAATAGTATTATGGCTATATCTTTTTTTAACAACATTGTAGTGCATATAAGGCGATTTTGTTGTGAATCGACTTGCAGTTGAGCACACATATAATAAATTCAATTAAAGTTTTGCAAATAAACAAATTGCTTTAATATGAAAAGCCAATCGATTTCATTCCGGTCAAATTTCTGGGCCACCACTACAGTTACTTTTCGCATTAACATTTCTTCCACCTGTGTTATCCTTTTACACCCACTGCCTTATCGTTTTCAATATCTGCCCTCTCAATGGCAGCTGGACTGATTTTCAAAATTAAGCGAAAAATTTTTTTTTATAACTCCTCCCAACGCACAATATGATACAATTGAAAGGTGTCAAATAAATTAAAGTTCTATCAGCTTTCCGCTAAAGATAAATTTTTTTAAGCACATAATTCACAATTACAAGATTCATATTTCGTTGCTCGCATTAAAAATAAATTTCATCATGTATTTTTTCATTTTATTGTTTAATGCATTGAAAACAGATAAAACAAGTAAGAATGATAAATTGGTTTAAGCCGACTCTTAAACACACTTGACAACATGTATGTACGTTAAACTTTATTCGAATTGCTTTAGCTCGACCTTACGATACAAGAGTATTCCCCCAAAATCTGTTTACGCAATATGCGAATCATGATTTGTTTTACCAAAAGTCTCCAAAAATTGTTTTCATTATTTCGGAAAGATGACAGGCCAGAGTTCTAAATTTAAATTATTGAATTTAAAAAACTTCACTGGGCAACATTTTGTGAGGCTTTATCTGAAGTTAAGTCTGACTTGGTATTATTATTTTTTCATACGGAGTTGAATGTGTGTCTCAACAAAAAGTTGACAGGGGTACGTGAAGTCTGAAGTAGGCAGGGTATGATTTAGTAATGACCTTGAAGTTCGAAGTACATTGTGAAAATTTCCCTTAATTGAAAATGGAAAAATTCAATGACAAAGAAATCAGTTTTCTGTCTTTTTCAGCTGTTTTTAGGCCATCGACATTCCGTTGAATTAAAACAGAAAACAATAGCAAGTGTATATATAGTATATGTAATTCAAAATTGTTGTTGGTTTGCATTTTTGGGGCGTTGAGAGCTTAAAACTATATAAAATATACAAAACAAGAAAAAGTTGGGTTTTAATATGCCATCAATATTAATCCAGCACATATGCATGGTATATCACTAAAGGAACTAGAATTGAAAATTGTGAAACGTACAAACAGCATCTCAAACAAATAAATATAAACCTTGACAGTTGTTGTGAAGGGTGCAATTGAATGTAAAACATGATTTTAAAGAAACCAACTTATTGCATAAGAAAATAATGATGTTGATAATGAGGATGTCAATGGTTTTCATACGAATTTAAATTTATTTACAATTTATATTATTTTAATAAATGTGCGTATACATATTAAGTTGGTTCGATTTACCAGTCGATATTGTTCACTCGATTTTTCGATGGCCTTTGGCATAAGGAAAATTTTTATTTTACTGCGACATATCAAAAAAGAGTTCACGAGGCGCCAAAATTTTAATTTTTTTAAACGGATAGAGAAAAAACATTTTTCCCAACACCCTAATCAGTCTGGGCGTGCCCGTAAGGACTCACCGCTAATTATATTTTCTCTCTGATACCTTATTCGCACATCGCACCCGCATTACGCTTGTATTACGGGCGCTGACATACAAAAATACGCCAGATTAAAATTTAAAGCTTAATAATTTTTGCTCTCTAATATTTATTGCGAGCACTACGGATCCTCCTTAGGAAAACTACTATACAAAAATACACTGAATTAAGACTCGGACCCCTCTAAAATGGTTTTTATTTTATATAACGTAGAGGAACTTTTTTTCCTCATGCCAAAAGCTATTGAAATATCGAAAAATGTGGGTGCTTACAAAGCGAACGACCCTAATGTATATAAATTCAGATAATAATTCAAGTAAAAGTAAAAAATATTTATCAGCAACACACAGTCATTGTGTCAGTCAGTGTTTAATATATAACAAGGAATTGTTTTCTTTATTTTTTTTTAAAGCCAATATACAAAAATCGTGAAATACTCGCATGTAAATGCGAATATGTACATGTTTATGGATATAATAAAGAACTGTTTCAGTTCAGAAATTCTTCTCAACTATCATCGGCTGAAGTGTCATCGTGAGGCAGTTGACCTCCAGCCGTAGTATCAGCTGAAATTTGGGGTAGACTTTGGCAGGTCCTTCGTCATAATACACCGATCCTAAGGATTCTGCATTATATGCGTTTAATAAATATAAAATAATTTTTACAAAAAAGCCAGTAAATGTGCTATTTTAAAGAGCTGTGGAAAAAACGTACAAAAAGCTTCTTTCACTTTATAAAAATATACATATAATAAAACTGAATTTAAATAAGTTGTCCCTTTTTCCAGAAAACAGGTTAAAAAACTTTACTTTTGTGTAAAACTTGAAAAGCGAGAAGCCATCAATTTCGCTCAGCGGCCTCTCATACTGTTTTCGTTCTACAAAATCTGCTCATTGAGCAGTTATTTTATTTTTTGTATGATCGCAGTTGTCAACTGAAAACAAAAGATTACAAATAATTATTCATATTAAATCAACAGAGAAAATTATCATCTGACAATTTTGAATTTTCATGACACTCAGCTGTTATCAACCAACTACATACACACATTTATGAAGAGCAAAATGCTTCGATAATTGTGTTTCACTCAAGTGTGGTGCCTGCAATTAAGTGGGTGACTGATTGTCAGTTTCTTATGTGGAAGAAAACAAGAAAGCTCACTTGGCTTGACAATTAAAAAAAAAATTCCACTAAAATGCACTAAAACGTATTCCAACCTAAATAGAATTTTGATAAATTATTTGATAAACATTTTGCCAGCAGTTTTTTCCTGTTTTTGAAATAAAATACTTTTCATTAAGTACATAAATAACGAGAAAAATTATACATGTCTATTATAATGAAATTAACATTGATAACATATTTATTTAAATTGAAACTTTAAACTCAAATAAAACATTTGATGGAATAAAATGTAGTCCCTTGGAACATTAAAGCAAACTTGATATGTTTTTTAATTAAATGCTCCAAACAAAACACTATGATTATTTTCATAATTTTCGAGGGCTACATAGATCTTGAGAGAGGTATACACCCGATCGTTTTGAGAGAGATACATACCACGCATTGACGCAATCTTGCGCTATGCGCGTTATATGCGTTGTACACGTTAAACGCTATGAGTTGCTGATGACGTTTTATAGATGTTAATTAATTAGCTTATGAAACTATTTCTTAAAATTTAATGTTTTTCATATAAACTGCATTGCGAATTACAGAATTATGTCCTTAACTTGGCCTATTTATAGAAAAAAAACTTTGTATTTATTAAACATTTAGTTGACAAACATTTGAACATTTATTCGTCAAATAAGATCTCAATAGACATAAAATATATTTTATATATCAAACCGGTTTTTTTCTTCTGTTGAGTTTTCTTCAATTGTTTTCTGTGTTTTTCTTTTATTGAGCTAAATTTTCATTAAATTCTTCAAAGAGCTCAAAGTGTCTGAACTTCTTCTGCCTCTTATGTAACCTTTTTTTTTGTGAAAATATACCACATGTCTTGATTTTATTTTACAGAAGGTTCTAACGCAATGACGCTTTAAATGCCTGTTGTGTTTCTTGGCATTTAGTATTATGACAACGAGAGCTCGAAATCTCATTTTTTAATCCCAACTTAATTTCAAATCAAGTTGATATCAAATCTGTTTAATTTGCTCTCAGTTTGAGATGAAATTTTATTGTATTGTTGCTCGTAGCTAGGCGGTTTTTCAAATAGCCTTTGCTGCCCACTGAAGAGTTTTCCCCCCGTTTTTATTCTCCACAGCGATTTTTGTTTGCAGTAAAGCAAACACTTCGGTTACTTTATTTACCAAAATGCAACAAAAAAAAAAAGATAAGCACAAAAAAAGTTTTAAACAAATAATTTTCAAAGTGATTTGTAGCCAAGAGATCAATCAATTGCGTCAGATAACAATTGCAGTAACTGTTGTTTAGTGTCAAAAACTTATAAATTCAGTCAATATTATTGAAACGAATTCAGTATTACGTTTGGAAGAGTAACGACCAGCAGCTAATTATAGAGAGATGTCTTCGAAATGTTGAACCTTAAATATTTATTACTAAGCGCTTTAATTGCCACGACCTATAAAATATGGGTTGAGGGCTGCTCCGGTAGTGGAGGTGTGACTGTGACAAATGACAATACCAAAGACTGGTGGCAAGTGTCACAGTTCTATCAAATATATCCCAGATCCTTTATGGACTCGAATGGAGATGGTATTGGTGACTTGAAAGGCATCATCTCAAAGTTATCTTATCTGAAGGAAATTGGTGTTAATGCCACCTGGTTGTCGCCCATTTATGTCTCGCCCATGGCCGATTTTGGTTACGATATAGCAGACTTTTTTGACATACAATCAGAGTATGGCACCCTGAGTGATTTTGATGAGCTCGTCAAAGAGGCGAACAAATTGGGTCTCAAAATTATCATGGATTTTGTGCCCAATCATTCGAGTGATGAAAATGTGTGGTTTAAAAAATCGGTGAATCGGGAAAAAGGCTACGAGGACTATTATGTCTGGCATGATGGCTATAGAAGTGCAGATGGCTCTAGAATACCACCCAACAACTGGTTGCAGGCTTTTCGTGGCTCTGCTTGGGAATGGAATGAACAAAGACAGCAGTACTATTTGCATCAATTTGCTGTCAAGCAGCCAGATTTAAATTACCGCAATCCTGCTGTGGTGGCCCAAATGAAACGAGTTCTAACCTACTGGCTGGATCGTGGCGTAGCCGGCTTTAGAATTGATGCTGTGCCGTGGATGTTTGAAGTATTGCCGGATGAAAACGGTCGTTATCCTGACGAGCCGAGAAGTGGTTATACGGACGATCCCGATGATTCTTCTTATTTGTTGCATATCTATACACAAGATCAGCCAGAGACAATTGATATGGTTTATCAGTGGCACACTTTGCTGCAGGACTATCAACGTGTGCATGGCGGTGACACACGTGTGCTGATGATTGAAACCTGGTCATCCTTGGACCAAGTTATGCTTATGTATGGTAATAAGACAGCCGAAGGTGCTCAAATTCCTTTCAATTTTCAATTCATCAGCGGTGGCAATGGCAATCAAATCAACACCGACCTCAAGGCACCGGGCTTTGTCAAGATTATCAAATCATGGTTCACAAATATGCCAGCGGGAAAAACAGCCAATTGGGTGGTAAGTAAAAACTGGTCAGGAAAGTGATGTGCAGTCTAAAGATTTTGGCATTGTATTTTAATTCAATTAACACACTTCCACTTCCACGTCCACGTATGACAGTAGCGTGGTTGCAATATCAAACTTTTCGTAAGCTTGTGTTCACTTAAACTGTGCTAAAAATTACTCATTACAAATCCATATTCTGTAGCGCGTACGTTACGATATAATTTTTTGTTGCTTTTTTTCGTTTGATATCACAGACATTAAAAATCTGATTAATGAAGTGGTTAGACTTTTATTGCTCAAAACTTTCTACTTAAAGGTTTTTTCACTTCGCTGAAGTCAAACAAAATATATCGTAACGCACGCGCTACAAAACGTGCCTTTTGTGTGAATTTCGAGATGTATAAAAATTGCCATAATTGTTTAAAATTTGAGTGCGATCTTTCAAAACTCAGACACATGTATATTTTTTGTGGTTTTCCCTGCTGCACTGTATTATTGCAGGGGCGTACCTGCCTTCAAACTAAATGTATTGATTCGAAAAATTAAATACGGAAATAAATTTTTAGATGGGCAATCATGACAAACGTCGTGTTGGCAGTCGATATGGAGAGAATCGCATTGATCTTATGAGCATGTTGCAAATGTTTTTGCCGGGCGTTAGTGTTACCTATATGGTAAGTGAAAGGAGCTTCAAAATATTTTCGATTAAGAAAAAATCAGTATACGTATTATTCGAAAGGGCGAAGAGATTGGTATGGTGGACTATGATGTCTCCTGGGAAGACAGTGTTGATCCAGCTGCTTGTAATTCCAATCCTGATATCTATGAACAATTTACCAGAGATCCCGCACGTACCCCATTCCAGTGGTCCTCGTCGGCCAATGCTGGTTTCTCCACTACCACGGGCAAGACATGGCTGCCAATTAACCCCAATTATGCCACCATCAATGTGCAAAGTGAGTCGGCGCAAAGTAAAAGCCATTTGAGTGTCTACAAACAAATGTCCAAGTTGAGACAAACCAAGACATTGCAGTACGGTGACATACAATATGGTAATGTGGGCGACAACGTATTGGCCATAAAAAGGTAGGGAGCGTTTAATGCAAAAGTTCTTATTCTTGGAAAATTTTTGTGAGACATAAACATTTCCATTGTTCCCACAGCTGAACAACAATTTTTGAAAAAAAAAAAAAAAAAAAACTTGCATAAAGTGAAGCAAGAATTTTATATTTTTGTTTTGTTTTTAAAGATATTTAGCAAATGATAAAACTTATATATTGTTGGCCAATGTTTTGTCTACTGGCGTGTCAGCCGATGTAACAGATATTGTCAAGGATAGCGGTACCTTCAGAACCAAAATAGTGAATGTCTTATCAAACAGAAAAGAAGGGTGAGTTTTTGTTACACATAGAAAAGCAACTTGGGATCTTAAAATTAACTTTTATTGGCTTTTTTTTCTTCTAGTGATTCGGTTACATTGAATAATGTTTATTTAGAAGGCAATGAGGCCATTATTGTTGAATCGTATTAAGATAAGTTCATTTTTTGGTATATACTTAAATGACTACAATAAACGAAAGCTCTGCATAATGTAATACCAACAAAAATTATTTAGGTTTTTTTTCCTCAGCTATATAATAAGTATAATAGCCCACAGAGGTGGTAAGTTTGGAGCTGGATTTTAAAACAACAGCATCTTTGGGTTGCAAAGTGATCGAAGAGGTCTTGGCAATGTCACTGAAATGAAAGAGGAACAAAAAATATTTATAGAAAAAATTTCAATAAATAAACAAAATCTTTTTTAAATAATTTCATATGTTTTTTTGTTGTTGTTCCAATTAGCCACAGCAAACCAAGAAAATCTATTTTCTTTAAGCTTGAGCTCAGGTATAGAGCAGATTTCTATTTTGCGAATACAAGTTCGCATAAGACTCTCTCTCTCTCTCTCTCTCTCTCTCTCTCTCTCTCTCTCTGAGACCATGACCATTTAATGCAAAAAAATTCAAAAATAAGCGATTTTTTATTAATTATTCTTGTCAAACTTACTTTCGTTTTGCCTTAGATTTTGTGGTAACGATGGCATAAACCATCTCTGCCGGCACATCCTTCAGACATTTTTGCAGGTTAACAGTTTCCACATTATCAAAAACATTTATAAGCGTAATGTAAGTGTACTCGTGCAAGAGATATCTACATGTTAAGAAAGGAAAGCAAAAATTATTAAATAAATAATGAATTAAATATGAGCAAAAATAGTCACCACCTTTGCACCGCCAGCACATTCTGGTTAACAGCCACTACTTGTGTTTGTCCATATTTTATGGCCGGCTCACCTCTTATTTGCTGCTGCATTTCCTTGAAGATATTTAAGTGGCTTTGGGGCGTTTGCTTTTCCCCTTCCATGTTAACATCCAAATAATTTGTTGCCAGTGGCAGCCAAGTTTTATTGGCCGTAGAAAAGCCACTTTGATAATTTCGATTCCATTGGAAGGGTGTACGTTCAGGATCTCGTGAAAACCTTTCATAAATGTCGGGATTTGAATTACAGGCCGAAGGATCCACAGTATCATTCCAAGAAATCCAAACATCAGTCATGCCGATTTCTTCGCCCATATAAGTAACACTGCAGCCAGACAGGGTCAGTATTAGGATATTGAGCATATCGATGCGATCAGTTCCTAACCGGGAGCCCACACGGTTTGTGTCATGATTTCCCAGCTGCATAAAATAAATAATTAGGAAAAAAAATCACAAAACACTAACTAAAGCAAGGCCTTTTCAACTTCTGAGCTACGAATTAAAATAAACTCCGGCAAGTACTAGACTGGCTCGTATAGCAAGGAACCGTATCACCATACGGTGATACGCAGGGCGTAGACTTTTTATTTTTTTTATTATTGGCTATGGTGGCGGCCAGGCAGCTAAATGAACTGGACACATTTCAAGCCCCTGTCTATTGCGGCTCAAACGGTACAGCTAATTTTCAAACTAAAGGGTGTTCCCATGTAAAGGGCAACATTTAAATTTATACTTTTCATTATTTTCGGCATATGATGTTGTATAGACCTGACCACTGCTAATTTCAAGCCTCTATCTCTAATAATTCAAAAGTTACAGCTAATTTTCACAGTTTCTCGTATGGAGACCCCCTTTAGTTTTTAACTTTTTGTTGTTTTAAGGTTTTGTTATTGCAGCGGCCGCGTAACCATTTGTTGTAGGAAATTTCAGCACGCTTGCTTTCACCGTTTGGGCGAATGAGGCCAGTGATGGACGACTGGACAGCAAAGTCGCAGCAAAAGGCTGCCGTCTGAAATATAAAAGCTTTTAATAAAGACTTATTATCTATCGGATCATAGCCATAGATTTGGTCCAGCCGCATATACCGCTCCTGCTTATTTATATATTTTTTTTATCACTAGATTCAATCATTAAATAAATAAATTCTGCAGCCTTAGAGTTGCTACCATATGTCCTTATTTCACGACTAACACAGTGAAATTGCGGAGGGTATTTAAGATTTGCACCAGCCGAATCAAATAAAAATTTCTGTAGCCTCGAAAGCTTTTCTTATATGTTCGTATGTCACGACTAACGCAGTAAATTTTGTAACGCGAGCATACGAAAGTTATGTTTCGTTTTATAGCAACAAAATTAAAGCACTGTTGCAGTTGTTTTTTCATATTTTCAAGTATTTGAAATTTTTTTATTTTGATTCCATAATATCATTAATATTAATGCACAAGTTGTGTACGCATGTGCTACAAAATATACTTGCTCTATTTTTGGTCGCGGACAAATATTCTGCCTGAAAATTTTGCATCAAAAAACAAACAACAAATCCTGGCTATTGAAGGTAATCTTAAACGATTATTTTTAATGAAATTCACTTTCAGAAGTATGAAAATAGCTTCAGCTCATCACCATGGCTTTTGGGGAAATATTTATTTGCTACTCACCACCCAATTGGCTGTACGACCCTCTGGCATGTTACTCAACCAGGCATTGATCAGATCAGCATAGTTATAAGCATTTGAGTTGTTGTTTAGAGAGCTTATGAGCATAAAATTGAAGGGTATTTGAGCTCCTTCCATGGTGCCGTTGCCATAATAGCGCATGACTGTCGAAAGGTCTGAATATGACTCAATCATAAGTACTCGATCCTCACCACCAAATTCACTCTTAAACTCATCCAGCACCTGACGAAATTGATAAATTAGGTCTATGGTTTCTGGCTGGTCTATGGTATAAATATGTTGCAAATAGCCATAGTCATCGGGATCATTGTTATTGTTGTTTCTGGGTTCATCTGGATAATTACCCTGAGCATCGGCTGGTTTCTCGAAAATATGAGGTACAGCATCAACACGAAAACCGGCCACACCTTTGTGTAGCCAAAAACGTAATACATCTTTCATAACTGCGACCACAAGCGGATTGCGATAATTAAGATCAGGTTGTTTTTTCACAAATTGATGCAAGTAATATTCCTGACGTTGCTCATGCCACTGCCAAGCCGAGCCGCGAAAAACACTAACCCAGTTAGTGGGTGGGTGGCGAACGCCGTCAATTATCTTACCCGGATGCCAGACATAGAAATCTTTATAAAAGGGATCTTTGGCAGCCGAACGCTGGAACCATTCATTTTCATCGCTGGTATGATTGGGTACAAAATCTAAAATTATTTTAAGGCCCAACTGCTGGGCCTTTTTCATTAAATCCTCAAAGTCTTGCATGGTGCCAAACAGAGGATCGATTTCATAGAAATTGGCGATATCATAACCAAAATCAGCCATGGGAGATTTAAATATGGGAGATAACCAGGTGGCTGTTACATTAATCTCTTTCAAATAGCTCAGTTTCTCTGCTACACCTGACGGCAGAAGAGTGCACAAAAACAAAAAGAGATTTCTTAGACTGATTAAAATCACACTCTCGCAAGCACTTGTTTGTTTTCTTTGCAGGCTCTTGTCAATTGCGTGTTTATTTGCTTACCTTTTAAATCGCCCACACCATCAGCATTTGTGTCTTTAAATGACCTTGGATAAATTTGATAAAAAGAGGCAGTCTGCCACCACTTAGTGGCTGCTTCATAGTCTTCCAGTTTCTTATCTCCATCCCATTGAATGAAATCGAAATGAGCATGATAATTTGGATAAACGCCCGCGTGCACAACTGTTGCCGCCGCTAAGATCAATGCACAATATTGCAACATTTTCTGGAGCGAAGCTGAAGCCAGAAATAGAGTAACGTTTTTTTCTTTTTAAATACTCAATGCGTTATCTTTTGCCACTTAATCTTTGTTGTTTACTGTACAAAAGCCAGATGACAACTGAAAACAAACAAGCATCTGTGGTTTTTCAAAGCGAACGTATTGCGGTGACAATTTTTTTAGAGTGACCATTCCCTGGATATCCCCGAATGAGCAGCAGAAGTGTCACAAGAGACTAACTTTATGCATTATTGGCTTCATTTGCTTGTTATCCACATGATAAATCGTTCATAAATAACAACTGAAAATTTAATTTTTTTTTATGTTTGCTAGTATCTCATTTCGTTCATCTCGAGTTCATTTGAGTAGAAAGATCTGAGAAAAATTTTTCATTTTCCTAAAAGTAGCAAAACAGTGACCCTTGAATCGGCGATGCATAAAATCTTGTCTAAGACGGAATAGTGGTATTCTTTCTATTTATAATTGGAGCACTTTTTCTCCAACCAAGCACTTGTTTTGCAAAAAAATTTGCCATGCAAATTCACACAAAACGAAAACGTAAATTTTTATTAATTCCAAACATTATAGATTTCAGCGTGCTTTATTTTTTCTTTATGAATTATTTGCTTTGTAATGTTTTTTTAAGTCTCAAATAAACTTAACTTAACTTAGTTTCTCAAGAAAGATGATTATCCGATCTGTTCTGGAAATTTCTTAACGTTAATTTACTTGATTTTCTGCTGATATTTTGTTATTTTTTTTTAATTAACAGTTTTAAAGAAATATTGACATATTTAAAAAGCAGTTTATTCCGCAGTTCATTCCGAATACGAAATGTTGTAATGATCGTTTTGAGCATAAAAATAGTGTGATTTAAAAGCACAAGATTTGCAGAGCAGGACCGTATATTACGAAATGAATTCCGACAATTTTTATGGCTGAATTGTTTATATCTTCAACTTGCACTATTTTGAGTCGTTTTTTGATATTGATGTTTTTGTGACTACAAAAAGCATACTTTTTTTCAACATTTTGTTATAAAATAAATTAAAAATTTTTGATACTTACTATTCGGATGGCACTAAGGAGACAGTAAAAAAAGTGTGGAAGCTGTGAAAACGCCACCCTAAAATCCTCAAAAGTTAAGGTCAGAAAAGGAATATATCTTTGTATACATTAATTTATATGTATGTATGTTGAAAAAATTATTTGAAATTTTCAGAATTTTTTATCTCTAACTCTTTTGAATTGTTTGTCTGAACAAATTGTATACTTTTGGAAAAGGTGAAAACAGGTATTGAAGACCTCGTGATTGTATAGAAAAATAAAAGTTTTGTAGTAAAATAAAAGTTTTTGCTAGTTGTTGCCTTAAATATTTGTCACGTCCAGCTAATTCTCAAATATCTAGTATCATATGTGTCTTTAATATAATTAATATTTAATATTTTTTTTTATAGCTGTAGCATATTATAATCTGGTCACACGGATGAATCTCTTTTTCCGCGTCTCTTTATTTTTCACTTGTTTTCTTATGTCGATTTCTCAGCAAATGCGGGTTTGTTTATAAACAAATTATTTGTGAAAAGAGCAAAACGAATTGAGTCACATTTGTTTAATACTCTGCTCGCACATAAATAGTTGTATAATTATATATAAACATTTTTATATACATATGTAGATATATTTAAGTGTGTCAGCATATATCTAATAATTTGTTTATTCCCTCAGAAAGCAAAATTGCAGCAAAATAGAGTGTTAGAATTGCTATATATGTATGTAGATATTTCTAGAAAATATTTCAGATCAAATTAAATATTGCAAACAATATCGCAAAATTAATAAATCTCTCTGAAAATATGCAGGTATTGTGTTCACCTCATCAAAAACTGTTCTTTCACTTCTAGAGATAAGCAAAATAGTATTCCTGTACTTTTAATTTTTTCTGTCGGAAGCAACTGAAGCACTGAAACCCCCTAATTGCAATTATGAGCATTAAATTACATTAAAATTGTGCTTATATCAGCAAAAAAAATCTATTTTTTTCGACATGCTGATGTTGATGACTTTTTTTTTTTTTTTTTTTTTGCCAAACGACTCACTTTTCATGTGATTTTGTTTATTTAAATATTTTGTCGACTTCCACTTCTTTGTTTGATTGCCGTGATCATGAAATGAGAAAAGAGATTACTTTTGATTATTAAAAAAGTAAACCCAAAATGCATGGATTGCATAATATATTAAGTTAGATCCCGTACTTTTTGGGCAAAGTCCGGTAAAATGAGAGCAATCATGAATTTCTCTCAATAATACACAAAAAAGCAGCAAATTACGGGAACATCGAAAACACCATTACTATTCCAAAAAATATCATATGGTATATTTTAATGCTGTAATGAATATTAAAACCTACATTTTGGAAACATAAATGTTTTTCTGTACGCATTTAGATTTTAAGTGCTTTTATATGAAATACTAATTGAAAGGCATCAAAATTAATGTTATGTGAATTTTTTCCTTGTTATTGCTTACTTTTTGCAACAGCTGATTGTTTAAGTGCTTGCCCGAATTAGAACAAAGGAAAAATGCTGGCCGCTTCGTGCAAGAACAACCAGAATATTTCTCTCTCAAAAGCAGTCTCACTTGCACGAACTTTGAGTACGGGAATAGATCTCGCACAAATTGGAATCGCTTTGGAAATCCATTCCAACGTTGAGTATGGGAGCACAACTATTGTTTACAAATGAACTTACTACAAATTAACTTAACGAAGACTTCTTGATGTATCGGTCACAATTAAAGTCAATATTTCCAATTTATAATCTAGCACTACAGATAGTGTTATATGTAGAAGGCTTGTAAAATATGCCTCTAAAATCACTGTGAAAATATTATGAAATTCCATTTGTGTTTTAAAATATGGGAGTAGAAAATATAGAAGAGATTTCTTTGAGTTCCTAAGAATTTACAAAGTAAAACGAATACATGAAAATTATCTAATGGCGTGTGATGGTATTTTGAAAATTTTCAAACTTGTATCCAGATTTTCGTTGAATTTCAGTTCGTTGCATTACATACTCAGTTCAGACAGACGTTCGTCATTCATGCATGTCGAACGTAAAATCGTTCCGCCTAAGTCTCCCTTTTTAATTAAATATGTATCTATAATAAACGTTACTGAATAGAAAATTGGAAATGTTTGGTTTTTCTGTTGAGTACAGGTGGCTTCAAAATGCAACCATATATCACAGTGATGGACAATTCGTGCTTGATTGTGGCACTGGTCGAATTCACATTTCAACTAGTAAATCATTAAATTAAGATATATGGCTGAACCATATTTGAACGAGAAAAAAAATTTAGCGTTTAAACTTCAGTCATTTAGTGCTACTAAGCGGTAACGTGGATTGGAAGTAACAAACTGTCCCCCAGCTTGTAGCAATTTCACTTTTTTTAAATTAATTAATAACTATTAATCATAAACATTAATTTAAATTGAATTTGAGCCTAAAATCATGAATAAATTTCCAACAATAATAAGTGGAAAAATTAGAAATATTTTTCTCGAAAAGAAAATAAGGGAAATAATTCTTTGAAATATGATGTTTAATTAAACGATTGTTTCATAAAAATATTTTCATTAAATCTTAAGACTCTGGCTTGAGTTATTATTAGTAATTACGTTTGTATTCCCGTTCAAATATAAGAAATTTTCCCATACCCATAATTAAATGGAAATCTCATATTGTATGCCTTCTAACCTTCACCAGGGGCCAAATTCTGGCACTCGTGATTGAACGATTTCGTTATAGAATGCTGTGTGTTTGTTGCTCATTTTGTTTTTGCTCTACATTGTTTTTATTATCGAGTATATTCGATCACGAATGCCAGAATCCGGCCCCAGCTCTGGTTTTGATAATACATTATAACTGCTTGTAGCTTGTTTAAGTTTAAAGTCTATACCCTTTCTAAATATCATCATAGATAGATATGTTATCACTTGGTTAAACTCATTACAGATAAACATTGCCATAGAAAAAATTGCTTAAAAATAACTCATAACTTAGTGATTTTAATTTTGTTTTCTTTCCTTCTTTTTTTCTTTTTGATTAATGTCAAATGCGTGCCAAGGTCAAAGGTATACAAACATAGTTATGTATGTATATACGTAGGAAGCTTTATCTTATGGACAAAAGCTCTAATTTTTAGTTGGCTAATAATAAATTAATTGAGGTTTTCTTGTAATCTTTAAATGGAAAATAAAACATTTATTGTATTGATGTTGTTTGTTTAAAATTTTTAAAACTTGAAGTTTTTCACTGACAGCTTATCACTGTTATCAAAGGTTTCAAAGTTATTATTTAATTTCTTTTATTGATGCTTTATTTATTATCAAGAACTCTGTCATATTGTCAAGCAGGCATTAAGTGCATTAAACTTTTGTTGAAGCAAAATCAAAAACACTTTTAATCTGCTTCAAATTTAAAATTATTTGTTAAAGCTTCCATTGATTCGAGTATGCATATAAATACACATCGCCCTCGTAATCCAGAAAGGTTCTAAGTCGGTTTCATGCTAAGTAGAGTTTTTAAAGAATATATTTAGTCGCGGATTTTTACGTAAACTGCTTTTAGCCAGTACCATGTTTTTGGGAGTCTTTTAATATTGACTGGAGCCCAGCCGCAGCATTTTTATAGCCGAAGCAGTTATGCACAAATAAAATAAATTTAAGGGTGTGAAGATAAATTCGTGAGTTAAATACGTTCCACACCTCTGTTAACTGAGTTCCACAGTAATGTTGAACATAGTTAAAAAGGTATTTTTTTAATTTTCTTTATTTTTAAGTAAAAACACAACATCAGCCCAATCATGAATGATAATTCCGTGAGAGTTTTTTCTCTTTTTCCATTCCTCTTATTCTGTTGATAAATTCCTTAGGAAATTTTTTTAACCTTCCCTGTTTTAGACACATCGAAAGGGAAAAATAGTCGAAGGAGGAAAAAATAAGAATTTTAAAAACATGTTTTTTGTTTTTTTCTATAAAAAATTTCGATATTACCAACTTTTATCTTTTTGTTTCTCAGGTAATTTATGATTGGAGGAATTTTTTCTCGAGAAACGTATTTTCCTTAGGAATAAAATTGCTTGAGAATATTCATGATTGAGCTGAATAACTATTTTTTTTTAATTATATAAAAGAAAACATTGGAACGTAATGAATATTAAAAAAAAAAATATGAAAATATTTTATTTTTGTTAGATTTTTTTACTTGTCAATATGGCGCCCTCCCGGACGGGTGTAAGGATACTTCGGGGAGACATATTATAAATTCTTAGAAAGAGGGGGAAAAGGGAATTAAGAAACAATCATCATCATATGCAATTGTTTCTCAGGGGCCAAGCAACAGCTGGTGCAAAACAGGGTCTCCATGAAATAGCGAATATACTGACATGTTCAGAGCCCTAAGGAGGCCATTTGGAACAAGCTAGCTCAAAAATAAAAACAAGACTTCAACGGTATTCCAAAATAGCTTTTAAATTTAAAAAACTGTTACAAGCAAACCATTAGAAAAGTCGCAATGTGGTGTGCAACGTTGTCGAAAATATCACCAGATTCAAAAATATTTAACACGAAAAATCAGAAAAACTAGAAGACATGCACAATACTGATTTTTGCTAACCAACAATGAAATGTAAACAAATTCGGCGTCTTCCAACCGAGATAGCCATATGCGTATATTATCATTATATTTCAAGTCATTGTTATATATTGTAGGTATCATAGTGTTATACAAATTTTACTAATCACCATCGTATTTTCATTTTCACGCTCGCTTGATTGTCTTCAGCACAACAGCTTCTTTGGGTAATAAGTTCACTCTTTTGCTGGAAACCATGTCACTAGAAAATATATATAGTTTTATTTAAGTCAACACAATTCTTTAAGTTACATTTAAACATTGGGCTTACCCCTTCCTTCTAATGGATCTATCTGTAATAATAACATATTCGAGTTCAGCTGTTAAGTTTGGAAAAACTGAACTTAAATCAACTGTTTGGAAGGAGTCAAAAATGTTCATCAAAGTAATGTAGGTGTAGCCATTGTGCAGGAACCTGAAAATAGACACATCTCATTCAGACATATTTTAAAATAGTAAATTATTGCCTTAAAACACAGAAGATGGAACTTTTGCTTACAGGTTTTCACAGCTTGAGAAGACAGCAGGCTGTGGCCTTCAGTATTGTATAAAATAAATATGTAACTATATAAAACAGAGAAATCTGTCGTTGTATTGCGAAAATATTTTATTCAAAAAATTATACTCTTTTTGAGCACTTCCTAATGAAAAGTTTTCAAAAAATCACGAATAATGTTGCAGCAAGAAATATTTCTTGTTTTACGCAAGCTCCTGAATCGTAACCGTATACTCAAATGTATCCTTTTTATTTTTTGAGTGCATCTAAAAGTTTTTCGTAGCACAAATTTATGCTAGCATTAAAAAATAATAAAAATACATTATTCGAAATTTTCGTTGTCCCATTCATACCCCGCAGGAATGACACTGTTCGCCGCATTAATGCAAGTATATTGAACGAAACGCTTTCTCTCATTGCCGTAACGAAGAGTTTTTCTTTCAATGTAGGGGCTTGATTCCCAAAATATGTAGGGACGCCCTTTTGGTGTGATGAAAAGCAAAATTTAAGTGATTGATAACATACTTCGATTTCTAATTGTTCGTAATTTTATCGGGCTTGAGTTTCATATTACTCCTTCATAAATGGAGAAAAATTTCTTAAACATTAATGGCTTTATTCATAAAAAATATTATTTGACAAATGTTCCATACAAATTTGTCAACAACGAGTTTTATAAATCTGAAATAATTATATGAATAAGGGTGTAATGCTTCTGTAATAAGAGACATGTTTCAAGATTTTATTTTAGAATATTTATGAATACGAATGGAGAGTTTCGATTCAGGCCAGCTGGCAGTTACTTAAAAAAAAAAAAAAAACTCCATGAAAATAGTACATAACGGTGTGGTCATAATTTCACACAATTTTTTGTTTACGGAGTCAGAAAAAAAGTTGCAAAAGATTAAATAAGTTTACAATTTCTCTACAATTTTTTTCACTTTCTTCTTCTCACTAAATTGAACTGAACCAGCAGCCATTGCGTTTCTGAGAAGTGATAAATACACTGTTAAACTCCTTGAAAATTGCTCAACCTAAAGTAGTTTCTATTAAATTACTTTTTCAGGCTTAATTCAACCCTTGGTTTGTCACTACATTTAATTAATATCAATTAAGTAAAGAAAAGTAAAATTTCTTTATAAGCACCTTAATCAATTGAAAACTCACCGCATTACAGCTAGAACATCACGATTTATAGCAGTCACCTTAGTAGCACCATTTCTCAGTGTATTATCTTTTCTCAGAGACTGCAATTGTTTGAAAATATTAAGATGACTCAAAGGAATGCCCCTTTGACGCATTAAATTTTCAGTCTTATAATACGGGCTGACAGGCAGCCAGGTTTTATTGGCGGTGGAAAACCCGGCATTGACCTGATTATTCCATTGGAAAGGTGTGCGTGCCGGATCGCGGGAGCGGTATTCGTAGCCTTTTTCGGCACCATTGCAAGCTTGAGGATCAATGGTATCCTGCCAAGAAATCCAAACATCTGTCATGCCAATCTCTTCGCCATTATAGCTGACACTACAGCCGGGCAACGTTAAGAGCAACATATTAAACATGTCTATGCGATCGGTGCCGAAACGGGATCCCACACGATTTTTGTCATGATTACCTATCACCCAGTTGGCAGTACGACCAGTTGGCATTTTGCTCAACCATTCATTTATCAGTTTTGCATAATGATTGGCATCTGAGTCATGGTTTAAATAACTGATCAATTGAAAATTAAAAGGTATTTGGGAGCCCTCAGCCGTTGCATTGCCATAATATTCCATAACTATTTCAATGGGTGACCAGGTTTCAACCATTA
Source organism: Sturmia bella (assembly GCA_963662145.1). Lineage (NCBI taxonomy): Eukaryota > Metazoa > Arthropoda > Insecta > Diptera > Tachinidae > Sturmia > Sturmia bella. Next base: position 66,199,405 of record OY759172.1, on the reverse strand, counting down.
GAATTCTATATTAAGCAAAAACAAAAGAAAAAATTTAAACATGTTCTTCTACTGGGCTAAACAGTTGATCTACTACCTTTCAACGCCACCGTGTTGAGTTTGATAGTCCTGCAGTACCTGGCGCCATTCATAAACCAAATGCGGGGTTTCTGGCTGGTCCACTGTGTAAATATGCTTGCAATGACCATAGTCATCAGGATCTCTATTCCAGCGTTTAACAGGCTCATCTGGATAATTACCTTCATCATCTGGAGCAACTTCGAAAGCATGATAAATGGCATCCACCCGAAAGCCATGAACACCCTTGTCCAACCAAAAGCGTAAAACCTCCTAGATTAACAGAAGAAGTTTGTTGAATTTGCTTCTCTTTATTTCATTTTCATTGTTATGTAACAGAAAAGTAGTAATTGATAAGGGCACGTTTGCATTAAACAAATATTTGGCAGAAAAAGCGTAACCACTTTTTTCCTGAAGTCTTTAGTTTTGGGTAACAGACAAACAGCCAAAATCTTCAAGGGCAAATATTTACTTAAAGTGAACATATGCTTAGCCATATTAGGTTTTAGATTAACTTTAATGTTTAGCAATCATAAAACACTCAAGTTTATTGCTGTTATCGCTTGATAGTGGCAATCAGAGTAATTTGTTTTTTTTTCGTTCCTTTTCTTAATGTTTTACTTACATTCATGGTTTCCCGGACTTTGGGATGGCGATAATTCAGATCTGGCTGTTTTCTATGAAACTGATGCAGATAATATTCCTGCCTGCCCTCGTGCCACTGCCAAGCCGAACCTCGAAACACGCTCACCCAATTATTGGGTACCTGGCGAGTACCATTCACTATTTTACCCGGATGCCAGACATAGTAGTCTTTGTACTCGGGATCCTTATTGGCCGACTTAATAAACCACTCACATTCATCGCTGGAGTGATTGGGCACAAAGTCCAATATGATTTTCACATTCAATTCTTTCGACTTACGCATAAGCTCCTCAAAATCTGCCATACTACCGAACAAAGGATCCACGGCAGTAAAGTTTGAAATATCGTAACCAAAATCTGCCATGGGTGATTTCAAAAACGGCGAAAGCCAAGTTGCTGTTATGCCGATTTCCTTGAGATAAGCCAGCTTGCTGGTAACGCCCCTCAAATCGCCCACACCATCACCATCCGAATCCTTAAAGGAACGCGGATAGATTTGATAAAATGAGGCCGTCTCCCACCAGGATTTAGTTTTGCACTCAACTTGAGAAAATACACAAATAAATAACAGCACCGCTGTCACTGCCAATGCCATTTTGCTCGGCATGCTTGACAAACTCTAAAAATTGGATTGCGTTTAACTTTAATTTATATAGCAAATGTATGGAAACTCTCATGTTCTCTCTATAATCTTAACGACACTTTGAAGCTTTTCTAAACTGTAATTGATGAAAAACAAAATACAACCGTATTCCCTCTCTTTTAAACTGTGTTATTGCATTTCATTTCCTGATAAAGTGCTCAACTTCATTATTTTGTTTCATTCGTTGGTTTTTCGTCAATTTGTAAGAGTTTTGCCTGAAAGCACAAGAGCTTTTAAGTTTTTCTAGGTGTGATCAAGGCCAACAGCACATATTTAGCACTGCTCGACCAATAACAGAAAGAATTCTAATAAATGAACAACATTGTGAAAGTGCAAAGTACTAATAATACACTGTCAGAAATTGCAGATAATATTCTACCTCATGCCTTGTGGTGCTGAATAGTTTATTGGCTCTTGGCTCTACCTGTACCATTTCTATAACCAGCACCATATTTTATTAATGCTTGAGACTCGAACAACTGATACAAAACTCTAACACATGATTCTTGGCCTTAATCTTTTTTTTGGGGCCGAAATACAGATATGAATTTGGTTATTTTCAAATGAATTCAAACTAATTTAGTGTCGTAAAGGAAAAAGTTATTGAGAAAGGGAAAAATTAGTGCAGGTGTTGAAAGTTACTCTGGGACCAGTAAGGAAGCTATAAAAGAGATTTATAGAAAGGTTTTTGGGGTCCAGAAAAATGTCATAAAGAAAAAAATAAAATCAATCACTCATTCGACTCCGTTAGAGGCACCGTCCAGGGCTGGTAAGCACCAAGGCGTTTGTCGAACATTGGACCTCCTTCATAAAAGTTACTCTGGGCTTAGTAAGCAAACACGTATATATGTATATGAAAGCACCTGTAAGCAGGCAAGCATATTTGTGCTGTCTAAGCCATCCATTTTGTATGGAGATGGGTGGTTTAGACAACAAATATATGTTTGAAGCTCTGATTTTACTCTATAAAAAACGGCATGTGTGCCTACAATGTATAAAAATGTATGTGCGAGCCAAATTTTTCTAAAACTCCGTTCGATTTGCTAATCTCTCAAAAATTTAGAAAAATATAGTGGCTTTTTTCACAGTTGATGACAATAGTGTGGAACTAACTAAGCCATTTTGAATCAGCTTGCGCAAGAAGTATATACTCCTATAGGATTTCTTGCTCAATTACTCACTGTAATAATGAAGCAGAGAGTTCGAGAACTATAGAATGTGAGAAACAATGACAGATTTCATTAAGTTGCTTTCTTAGATTCCAGATTAGAAGCGAACCCAAACCTTGGACATAACTATTAGATAAGATAAAAGGCAATATCAGATAACAAAAAAAAAAAAAAAAGAAAGGCAAACACCGCTTGCCCCTTTTTTTCAAATTTAATGCCTGTGTGATACGTTTAGTGTTATCTAATCTGGTCAGATTTTGATAGTAAAAGCAATAAATAGTGTTAACAAAGAGTTAATGGGAAAAAATCTGCAAAGAAAAGTTATTTGTTTTTTAATCAAAAAACTAAAATAAATAAAAAATCAAACTGAAATATTAATATGTCTGATTAGGGTACTAATCAGACCGCAAAATCAAATGCTAAACTATTAAATGGCCGACTGACGCAAGACGAACGAAAAAAAATGTCTTACGCAAGTAAACCATATAGCGTTTCTTAATCGAGATACGGACACTACGAACCATTTATGCAGATTCCAAGTATGCAACCAATTTAGTAAATTGTTATAAAACACCAAGCAAAATGAAATGAAAATTTATTTTCTAACAAAGGGTCTCGAAAATGCATATCTACATTATATTTAAGAACTGTTATATGAGCAGTTTTACCGGGAAGTTTTGTAGTCAGAGAGTAATCAACCACTCAGCTGGCAAGATGGCTAATCGTTACTGCCTAAAACACCATACGATTTCAATATGATGTGAATTTCAAAGCTATTGGCTGTTGACCATTGCAGGATATGGGATGCTCGCATTGTTGTACCCCAACTAATAAATAAATAATTCTTAAAAAAACATAACAAAACAATTGGTCACTATAATTTATCAGAAAACTTCTAAGCTATTTTTAAGGAAGCATCAACGAACTCAAACCCATTTCACGTGTAACTAGCAATTGTAAATTATAAAGTTGGACTAACAAGGCAACGTTTACCCTCTATCATATTTTTTCATTATTATAATCGAAGCTCTGTAACTAAAATAAGAACACCCTGTAGGTTTGTGAGATTTTTACGGCTAAACTAAAAAAAAAACAAGAAGCACATATTTTTAATGAAAACACAATAAAAGTTTTTGCAACCAGGTGCACGTATTCAAGGTCCATAAACATATGGGTATGTATATGTGAATTGTTTTTGTGTTGATAAGAATCAAGCAGAAGCGATTATAGCAAATTAATCGAATGGCAATAACTCTGCTGAAAAATTTTCCATTTGTTACTGTTGTTTCATTTCTGCAATACAAATAAACAATATTAGAACCAATAATAGTTTAATTGTTTTCTAAATCACATAATTTTGAATAACAACAGTGCTCAGGTCCCCAATTGATATCAAACGACATCTTATTTACAACATAATCTTATCAGGTGATTGAATTTCTTATAAAATGGGCAGGTTTGAAGAGGGAAATTAGCATTCACTTTGCAGCGGTTTAGTGAACAAGAAAGTCAGAATTTGGAATGGGTGTTGGGAAGGCGAGTTTCGTATTTCTGGTTCTTTTAGTGGGCTGCCAGGCAGCTGATTTGCAGTGGTGGCAAACGGCTTCATTTTATCAAATCTATCCGCGTTCGTTCAAGGACACTGATGGTGATGGTGTGGGAGACTTGAATGGTAAGGAAATACTTGAGCACAGGGAACAGAATTTAATATCCCTTCTGCTTAGGAATTACACGGAATTTAAGGTACTTAAAGGAGATCGGTGTAACCGCCACATGGCTGTCTCCTATTTTTCCCTCACCCATGGCTGATTTCGGTTACGATGTGGCCAATTTCACCGATGTCGATCCTTTGTTTGGCACTATGGAGGATTTGGAGGCTTTATTGGCCAGAGCCAAGCAGTTGGGCTTGAAAATAATTTTAGATTTTGTGCCCAATCACACCAGCGATGAGTGCGAATGGTTCATTAAGTCGGCTGCCAAGGACAGCTATTATAAAGACTTTTACGTTTGGCATCCGGGTAAAATAGTCGATGGCAAAAGGCAGCCACCCACCAATTGGATCAGTGTTTTCCGTGGAAAAATGTGGAGCTATCACGAAGGCAGAGGAGAGTACTACTTGCACCAATTTCATGCCAAGCAACCAGATTTAAATTATCGCAATCCCCAAGTTGTGGAAGCCATGAAAGTAAGATAGTTAGATAATATAACGTTTAGGCCAGACATTTAATTAGGGCTTTTTTAAAGGATGTGCTGCGTTTTTGGTTGCGTAAGGGTGTTGCGGGATTCAGAGTGGATGCTATACCTCATACCTTTGAAATTGCGGCCGATAGTGAGGGCAACTATCCCGATGAGCCACGCAATTTAGACAACAATGACCCCGAGGACTATGATTACTACCAGCATATCTACACCAAAGATCAACCAGAAACTGTGGACTTGATTTACCAATTCCGTCAAGTTATGGACGAAATAAAAGCGGAGCTTCAGCAACATGATGATCTTATTATAATGACGGAGGCCTATACCGATTTGGATAATATAATGGAGTATTACGGCAATGCAACTCACGAAGGTGCCCAAATTCCTTTCAATTTTGAATTGATCACAAACATAAAAAAAGAATCCAATGCCCTCGACTATGAAAAGTATATCAATACTTGGTTAAAGAAGATGCCAGAGGGTAAAACGGCCAACTGGGTTATGGGTAATCATGATCAATCGCGTGTTGCCAGCCGTTTGGGCGAAGATATGGTCGATATCATTAATATGCTGATGATGACTTTGCCCGGCTGCAGCATCACCTATCAGGGTGAAGAAATTGGCATGACCAATGTTTGGATTTCTTGGGAAGACACTAAAGATCCGCAGGCATGTCAATCGAATCCCCAAAATTATGAAAGACTAACACGTGATCCTCCTCGTACCCCCTTCCAATGGAATAGTCGACCTTTAGCCGGTTTTACTAACGGCAACTCTACTTGGTTACCAGTATCGGACAACTATCCTATGATTAATGTGCAACGTGAAAGGAAATTTCCTTTCAGTGCTTTAGCTATATACAAGCGAGTGAAATATTTGAGAAACAATAAAGTTTTCCGCAGCGGTACGGCCGAAGTAAAAGCTTTAAGTGAAACAGTTTTGGCTGTCAAACGGTAAGTTTACTTTTAATCTTCTAAATATAAATAATTTATTTACATTTATATGTTTGTCCCGTTTATAGTTCCTTATCAAATAACCCCTCCTTTATTGTCTTACTCAATATGGGTGGCACTGGGCAGATTTTCAATCTAAACAAACATTTTGCTGATTTAACTCCTCAGCTGAAATATGTAATTGTCAATATACGCAGTGGCAACTACGAAGGTGATGTTGTCAACTCAAATTCTGTATTTGTTAGACCCAAAGAAGCAGCCATCCTGAAGGCTATTTAAGATACGACTTTATTTATGTATATTAAAATACTATTTAACTTAAATTATGCTCATAAATTATGTGGAAACAAAAAATAAATCATTTAAAAAATTTTTTAGTAAAAAAAAATTGGAAATTTATTTAAAATATGTAGGCTTTTATTTTCTGGAAAAGAACTTTAGTGATCCAAGTGATGAAGTTTTCCAGTGCAAGCAATATTTATTGCGATATTGCTGCTTAAGAATAGCATGCCAATTGTCATAATCTATTTTCGAAGCACTCTGTAGGTCGTGGTGGACGTGAAGCAATCATGGTCTGTGTGGCCCAGCCAATCGGTCTCCAACTTTACTTTTCTTGTCTTCTTTAATAATTTGATCGCTACAATTTTATTACAAAAGAAGAGCTTTTCTTCAATTCTGAGGAAATAAAAGCAAACAATTAACTACTATTATATTTGTTTTTTTTTTTATTATTGCAAAAAAATGTAAAATAATAAAGACAGCAATATAGAATAAAGCAAAAAAGATGCCAGTTTATTGGTGTTCATAATTACTGGATACCTACGGAAGTGCCATAAAGCACATACTAACTCAACTCAGAGAACACTCAGGGCTTCTGGTCTCCTTTTAATTTGTATCGTATTTCATTGAGAATGTATTTTATTGCGGAAAAACCCCTATTTATTTTACAAAATCTATCTAAAATTTGGGCCCTAACAGCTGTGCTTAGCCAAGTCACACACCTCTTGCCAAGCCTAATCATTTCCAACGGCATTATCCCAACGGCGACACCAAGCATTATTGCTAAACATTAACTTGTCGATTTCTGATTAAAACACGTTTAAGAATATAAATTCTCTAAAAAAAATGTATCATGATTTATTTACAAGTAACCGCTTCAAAATTGTGATAGAAATTTGCCATTCAATCCAGCAGAATAACTTGCAAGTATTGGATGTTTATATTCGCCATTGTACCTCATAGAAAAATGTTTAGTTTAACTTTAATTTAATTAATTAATTTTAATTTTCTAACTAATTTGTTCACTAAGCAGTATTGTAATTTTTCCAATCTAATTTATGACAAACACAAAAATAAAATTTGCTTGGTGGTTCTATGGAAAATAATTTGTTTGGCGTATTTCGCAGTAATAAAATCTGTTGTTCTGTGCCCTGTTTCTCAAAATTTATACATATATAGTATTTTTTCGCTAAGCAACGTTTTTTTTGGCATACCGAATAAAATGAACAGCATTTATATCGCAAGAAATATTTTTTTTTAAACCAATATTTCACTCAAATCTTCAATACTCAAACATGGCTCAACACAATTGAATGTATGGAGGCACAAACATGATAGAACTGCGTTTTAAGCCCGATCTTCATGAATGTACCATTTAATTTTATTAGTTTGCCTCCACTATTCATTTATTTAGTTTGCGAAAGCAGTTTTGGGTGTGTGTGTGTGCCACGAACAATATTAATGTTCATCGAAATAACGAGCAAATATCCGTGAGCCTAAGTAATCGAAATCATCCTTAATTACAATGATTTCATTCACATATATATTTTTGTATGCGTTTTGAACGAAAAAATCAGTTTTTTCCCTCTTCTGGTCATAGACTCCATGCATTCCGTTTACAACATTGGATACATGTGATATTTTCCGTATCAAAAAAAAAAAAATAATAATAATGTTTTCCGGTTTATTACAAAGTTTTGAACAGAGTTCTAAGCTTAAACAAAGGAACACAATGACCTTGTAACAAAAGATATGAAAATAAATGGTTTTATTAGTCAAATATTATTGGAAAAATTTAATGATTTATTTTAGTCTTAAGCAGTTCTTCTACTAGTGATTTTAAATCACTTTAGCCAACGCAGAACAACAGCTTCATAAGGCATAAGTAGAAGCCGGCCACTTAGATTGACCTTGTCGCTGAAAGGTAAATAAATATTAGTCAAGTAAAGCTAAATTTTTTCAAAGCAATAGTAAGCTCACCCCTTTCTATGAGCACTCTGTGCAGTTGCAACCACAATTTTGTACGTTTTTCTATCCAAATTTTCCACATACTCAACCTTATTGCCCATATTCACCAACACCATGTATTCCTCTGTGCCCGGTAAAGCTCTGATTATTTGAAAAACTTGTTCACTTATAGCTTTATATGAAAATCCTTTGGCAGCTTTAAAGTTTCTGAAAGCTGGGGTCTTTTTAAGCTGCTGCAAGTCTTTGTAAACAATCAAACTGCTACGGGCTACTTGGCGTTCCTTTTGTACATTGTATGTTTTAAAATCCTCCGCTACAGGCAGCCAAGGAGATTTGCCCTGTGTAAAACCAGCATGTTTTTTGCTGTTCCATTGCATTGGTGTGCGGGCGGAATCACGTTGATCACATGATATTTCATTGCAAGTTGTGGGCACATCGGCCATGCCGATTTCTTCGCCATAATAAGTCACACTTGCACCCGGTAGACATTGTGCTATCATATTGAGAAGATCGACTTTATGTTTACCCATACGATTGGCCACCCGAATATTATCATGATTTCCTATAACCCAATTTGCAGTTTGGTGTGACCGCCACATGACCTTCATCCAATCTTTTACACTGTTTTCCACATCTTTGGCAGTTGAATAACCATTTAAATACATTAAGTTGAAATTCATGGGAATATGGGCACCATAATGGGTTTTGTTGCCGTATAAGGCACTTAGAAACTTAACAGAGGAATAAGATTCACCCAAAATAACTCTGAAAAGAGAATTTCCAAATTATTCAGTAGCTGGGGAAATGTCGATTAAGGAAAAAAATATCTAACAACGTGCTCAATTCGAAAAACAAACGTTTAGCTCAATCAATAATATGAGACATACAAGCTGCTGATTCTTGGACAAATCCTCACAAAAACATGAGCAGAAAGAAAATAGAATGACACTTTTATATAGAAACTTTACCTGGTATCTCCTCCGTTCTTGTCTTTGTATTCATCCAAAAATGCTCGCCACTCGTATATAATGTCAATAGTTTCAGGCTGATCTTTGGTGTAAATGTGATTATGAAAGGCATAATCATTTGGATCGTTAGACCAGCCACTTTGTGGTTCATCTGGATAAGAACCATCGTCAAGACGTTTTTCTATTAAATGCGGAACGGCATCGATTCTAAAACCATCTACTCCACGGTCTAACCAGTACCTTAGAACGTCCAACATATGCTGACGCACCACAGGATTTGCATAATTTAGATCAGGTTGTTCGGGTAGAAATTGATGCAAATAAAATTGCTTACGTTTTGGATGCCAGGTCCACATAGAGCCGCCGAAAACCGAAACCTTATAAATAATAGTTGATCCATAAGGACGCACATGTTTCAAATTCTAAAAGTATAGTTACCCAATTGCTTGGTGGCAGGCGTCTGCCGGGATTTTGTTCGTCAACTTTGCCATCATGCCACACATAAAAATCTTCGTATCCCTTTTCTCTATTTACTGAATTCTTAAACCATGTACTTTGGTCTGATGAGTGATTGGGCACAAAATCCAATAAAATTTTTACTCCCAATTTTTTGGCTTCAGCCACCATTTCATCGAAATCCGACAGGTTTCCAAAAATAGGATCAATGCGTGTAAAATTCGATATGTCGTAGCCAAAATCCTTCATGGGCGATTCAAACACAGGTGACAACCACGTGGCTGTTACGCCAATTTCCTTTAAATATTCCAATTTGGTAGTAATGCCCCTTAAGTCTCCCACTCCATCGCCATTGCTGTCCTTAAAGGATCGGGGATAGATTTGATACAAGGAAGCATGCTCCCACCAATCTATATTTTCTCTAGCCAAAACAAGGGGCTGCAAATCAAACGCCAAAAAGGCCAAAATACTTAAAACAACCACAGTCCGCATGATTTTAACGACTGAACGAAAAAAGCCTGCAAAGTTCTTATATGTATACTTACATAAGTACATAATTATGTATTTTGTATATCGCAAATAAGTTGTTAATCAGTTTAAAAATAAAACTGATAAAGATTAGTTATTAAAACGCTTATCAGTTAATCATTTTCATGGAACACAAAGCCGAACGGCGGAGTAAAGTTTTCAAATATTCGATACATTTCATTTAATACGTTATCGGGCTTCAGTTCGATTTTTACTTCGTCAGAATTAAGAAGGATGTTTTTTGATCAAATTGGAGTGATCAACATTTTTAAAGAAGAAAAGAAAAGTATAGTTGAAGACTTACTGGCTGGGGTACACATCATGGTCGTTTCACGACCACCACTTTCCTCATCAGCGCTCAAATTTGCAAATTAGAAAGAACGTGACGCCCTATAGACGGAATACAATATGATAAAGGTCCTGGCCCAACAAAACTATCAATATTAAGTAAAAGTGGGTCTTGAATAAAACTAAATATTAATTTAGTTTTATTGATTAAAAAGTAGTGAAAACCCAAGGGTTGAACTTGAGCCTAAAAAGTAATTTAATATAAAAATATTAATTATTTGAACTTATGCCCGATAAATGAATATCGTCATTTAGTTCGATTTTACTTTCTGAGAATTGGGAAAGTTTTTTTTAGTTTTTTTTAGAGAAAATAAGAAAAGACATATTCGCTGGGGAACTATTTAAGCCTCTGACAAATTTTCGTTGAGTCTGGCCCATTGTCTTCTCTGTAGTATTTAAAACGGCTATAAACAGCTGTAGATTTATTATGCAATTTTTCACAAACTTTATTTTTTTCTTTAGCGCTAGATTTTGAAAACCATTTTTAGTACATTTTTGAACCCAGACAGCTTTTGGCGAATTGTCCCAACCCTGCATCAATTTAATTTGTTTGACATTGTATATGTTATTTGGACTGGCAAATAATACGTTGTCTTGGCTTTTGACATCAAATTAATATAGTATTGATATGAAAATGCTACTTGGACTTTTTGACAATCCTGTATAATCCAAAACTGTAATTATTCTTCCTTAAAAAGTTTTATTCATATTTTTATAAACATATTTTCATTTATCTTCTTGTACGTTAATGTTAAATATTTGTTTCTTTTACTTTTCATTCCTTAAGCCGTCCACCTCAAGACTACTGCTTCATTAGGCATCAGATACAAACGGCCACTCAAGTTGATCTTATCACTGAAAGTGACCAGTCAAGTATTTATGAAACTGATTATGGTTTTCAATTTCTTTTTTTTTTTTTTGCAACTTACCCTTTGTCATGAGGCGAAAAGGTATTCATCAACACGTATTCATACGTTTTTAACTTCAAGTTCTCTACAAACTCCAAATTGTCACCCATATTAACCAGAATCATGTACTCTTCTTTGCCGGGTACCGCCCTGATTATTTGAAATACTTGCTCTGACAGAGCTTTATACGAGAAACCTCCTGCTGCTTTAGTGTTCTTGAAAGCTGCTGTCGTTTTTAACTCTTGCAAGCCTTTGAAAATTTGTAAAGTACTGCGTCCCATCTGCGATTCGGTTTCCACATTATAAAATTCGTAGTAGTCTGCCAAAGGCAGCCATGTTCTGGTGGCTGCAGAGAAGCCAGCATTTACTTTGGCATTCCACTGCATGGGAGATCTTTCAGGATCACGACTATCACACGAAGTGGCTGTACATTCGGTAACAGCATTCATCATGCCTAACTCTTCGCCATAATAAGTGATCGAAGTGCCTGGCAGGCAGTGTACAATAATATTAAGCAAATCCACTTTATTTTTACCAATGCGATTGGCCACTCTGCTGCTATCGTGATTGCCCACCACCCAGTTAGCAATTTTGTGTTTTGTCCACATGGTGTTCATCCAGTTATTTGCCAACGTTTCCACATCTTTTGCCGTAGAAGTTGCAATTAAGTCCATAAGATTAAAATTCATGGGTATTTGAGCGCCCTTGTGAGTACCGTTGCCGAAAGCCAAGCTTAGAAAGTCTATGGGCGAATAGGACTCTGTCAAGAGTACCCTGTAAAAATTCAGAAGATTGTAATTTAGAATACTTGCAATAAAAGCAGACAGGCAAGTCGTCTTGACTTAACCATGACACCATTATTATAGTAAACCAGAACCGATTTGGTTCTCAGACGATTGGTTTTGGTGGTGGTTGAGTCAAGAATTATTGCAACTTGGATCTCTTATTTGAAACTCATTGACCAAAACCTTTTTGTATTAAGTTTTTGACTGAAAAAAAGCTTAAATAAAGCTGAAACAGCGCTGCTTTAAAGATAAATTTACAAAATTAACTTTCCGGGGGAAAAGAGCTCCGATTGAATAAAAATCCTACCTGCTGTCTCCGCCATTGCGTTGGCGAAAATCGTCCAAGAAGGCTCTCCATTCATACAGCAGCTCAATGGTGGGGTATTGGTCTTTTGTGTATTTATGCGTATAATATTCGTAACTCGAAGGATCCGTAGAGACGCCACTAATGTCTTCATCGGGAAAAGAGCCATCGTCATTGCGTTTCTCGAAAATATGCGGTACTGCATCAATACGAAAACCGGCCACGCCACGCTTTAACCAATATTCTAAAACTTTCAACATCTGTTGGCGTACCAAAGGATTTGAATAATTCAAGTCGGGCTGTTTGGCCAGAAACTGATGCAAATAATACTGTTGGCGTTCTTCATTCCAAGTCCACATGGGTCCACCAAATATGGAATTCTAGAAAATGCTAGTTCTCACATTTGGCATCATAGTTATTTTAAAGTTTGCTATTTACCCAATTGCTGGGGGGCAGCCTTTTGCTGCTATCGATTGGATCTCTTTTGCCATCGTGCCACACATAAAAATCCTCAAATCCCGGTTCCCTTTTGACCGATTTCTGAAACCATTCACATTCATCGGACGAATGGTTGGGTACAAAATCTAATAAAATTTTAACACCCAATTGTTTGGCTTTTGCCACCAATTCATCGAAATCATCCAGAGTGCCAAAGGTTGGATCAATGCGTGTGAAATTCGATATATCGTAGCCGAAATCCGCCATAGGGGACTCAAATATGGGCGATAACCAGGTGGCTGTTATGCCAATTTCTTTCAAATATTCCAAACGTGAAGTGATCCCTTTTAAATCACCTACTCCGTCCCCATCACTGTCTTGAAAAGAACGCGGATAGATTTGGTAGAGGGCGGCATTTTCCCACCATTCGCTCTCCTGACTATTGGTAACAGCCTGGCAGCCAAAAGTCACTGTACAAAATGCCAGCAGGCAGACAACTACACTCCACTTCATTGTACTAAAGACTGAGTGATTCTGGGTCATAATTTATTTTAAAATGTTAAGGAAATCTCTTGGAATTGTATGGCCACTTGTAGTCAAGTGTTATTTACATTAATTTGTGACGCCAGAAAGAAAAAAACTTCAAAATACAAATGCACTTGAGTTTGAGGACTTCCAGGTTGCTGGGCATTTTAAATGCAATGGAACATTTATTGGGTATGAAAAAAACTGAATATGATTCATATCACGTTGGTCAATCCTGTAAGATTAAAAAGAAGCATGAATAAGAATTTGTACTTTGAAATTGCATTTATGTTTTTTTTTTCTCTCAGCATAATTTCAATATTAAACTGATTAAATATTTCACTTTTATATAAACAAACATGAGGGGAAAAATTTAAATTGATTATCATAATCGAATAAAACTCACCATAAAACAAGTCGATTGTAACTAAAGGGGTTGTCATATGTATGTGAATGCAAATTTTGCAAAAATATTCGAATAAATTTATTCGATTAAAATATTTTAATAAATATTTTACGTTAAAAATATGATGATACTGAAAAGTAAAACACTGTGAATAATTTAATACTGTTTTACATGAATTAACAGAAGGATGTGAATAAAGTAATCGATTTATCGTTTAAAAATTCTGTACGAAAATCATGCGAAGATCAATAGAACCTAAATTTTTACAAAGTAAATTACACCTACATACAAATTTATGAAAATATGTACGCATGCTTATGTATAAAACTATGCAAGTGTGTACATACAGAAAAAGAACCGTTTTTAAATCTATTTATCAAAAAATTTTTGATTAGAAATATTCGACTAAAAGCCATTTGTGTGGCCATTGTTTTGTTACAGACTGTTCGTATGGTGAAAAATGTGTTATTTATTTAATACAAATAAGATTTATGGATCAAAATCAAGCGATTGAAATCATCGTATAACGAAAGACATGTTGATGAAATCATTCGATTTTAGTAAACACCATTCCACCAACACATTTTAAATTTTTTACAAAATTTATATAAATTTCTTAACAGCACAAAATTTTAGGAATTACATTTTCTTTTTTTTTTTTTGCAAAATTTATATAAATTGCGTTACAGCACAAAATTTTAAGAATTTTCCAATTATTATTATAAAGTATATTGAAACTTTTTCTACTTTCAATTAAATTAAAATAATAATCTAATCTTCCAAATGTTACAAAAAACATAGAAAACAATTTTTGTAATAAATTTTGCAATTTAATTACAAACTTAAAAATATTTTACTCTACATGCAAAATGAAAACATTCCGTAAAAATATTTCTTGCATTGATTTTAAAAGCATGTGTTATTTTGTAGCTCAATAAATTTTTGATCAATTTTAAGGAAACCCTCAAGTTGTTTTGTGTTGCTATGAAATACTTCTACACTACTGGTTGCCAGTTGACTTTATTGAATAATGATTTAATACATATGTGCAAATAAATTTTTATTTGTTTGCAAACTCTGAAAAGAAAAACCAATAGTGCACTCAAATATTTTCAAGTATTTTTGTAAAACAAAAAGTTAAAGAAAACAAAATATAATTATCTATTCTACGATATACACGTAGTTCTTGTTTCAGAACATTTTTATTATGTAAAAATTATCAAGTTAAAATTTTGCTTTTTCAAAATTTTAAATATACACGCATGTTAACAAAATCTTTTAAATATGTAATAATATATATGTATTTTCATTAGTCTTGCGTATGCCACCAGCACCAGCATAAAGAGGAGCTTTAAGCATTGTTCACTAAGCGCAAAACGTAGCCATTAAAAGCTTTAGCCTCAAAGTTGGCAGGATCTATAGTCAGGCCATTGTCTAAGCCGGATTGCAAGGAACTGACAGCTACTTGAACTTCTGTGCCAACTTTGTCCGAAAATTCATAGAGATTCAAAGCAGTATCAGCATCGCCAATATTTAAAACTACCAGAAATGAATCTGATTGGGCCTCATTAGAGGGTGCAGATCTTAAGGGATTGCAAGGAAATTAATTTTTTCTTCTACCTGAAAGCCTTGAAAAGGTATTATGCCTTCTTACCTCTCATACACCAGTACTCCTCCCTGTACCAGGGGCTCAGTCTTTTTGCCACTGAAAGCAGGCTCCTCTTTGCGAAGCTGAGTTAAACGTTTGAAAATCTTCAAATGGCTATTTGCATCCTCCAGTTGTTGTTGAACATTTTCCCGGTCATAGCCAGAACCCACTGGTAGCCAAGTTCTTTGGGCAGAACTAAAACCGCCATTTTGTGTGGCATCCCATCGGAAGGGTGTTCTGGCAGGATCTCTGGTATATCTTTGATAAGTTGCAGGATCGGCATTGCAGCCCTGAGGATCCACAGTGTCTTCCCAAGAAACTTCAACATCTTCAGCACCATATTCCTCACCCTTTTGAAAACATTTAACAGGAAATGAGATTAGCTACTCTACTAAGCCATAAATCATTTAAAATCATACATTATAAGTTACAGCAATGCCGGGTAAAGTTTGCAAAAATAAATTGATCAAATCCTTGCGCTCAGTGCCCAGGCGTGAGGCCAGTCTGCGATTGTCATGGTTGCCCAAAACCCAGTTGGCGTACACACCTTCTGGCATATTTGCCAACCAATGTTGTACATAGTACTGATAGTCCTCGGCTCTGCTATTTCTATTCAAGCCAGATAACATTTCGAAATTGAAGGGCACATGGGAGCCATTGCGTTGGCCATTGCCGTAGGTCAGCATAAGATTTTCAAAGCTGGTGTAAGCCTCGGTAAGCAAGATTTTCGTATCGGCATTATTCTTGCTTCGCCAGTCCTCAATCACCTCACGCCACTGGTAAACCATTTCAATGTCTTCAGGCAAAGAATTGGTATGGGGATGCTGTAAATGGCACCAGTCGGTGGGATCAGGGCAGGCATTTGATTCGTCCAAAGGCTCATCGGCGTAGGTGCCTGTCTGGTCGTCAATTTCACTCTCAAAGAGAAAAGGCACAGCATCAATGCGGAAACCATCTATGCCACGATCCAGCCAAAAAACTAAAATATCTTTCATGGCCTGTACTACAGCAGGATTGCGGTAATTTAAATCGGGTTGTTTCACACCAAACTGATGCAAATAATATTGCTGGCGCTGATCATTCCATTCCCAGGCCGAGAATTTAAACTGAGACAGCCAGTTCGAGGGAGGATCACGTTTGCCGGTTTCTGCATTATGAACTCCATCATGCCATATGTAAAAATCACGATATACCGAATCATTGGCCACCGATTTGATGAACCACTCATGCTCATCGCTGGTGTGATTTGGCACAAAATCCAATATCAAATGCAAACCCACTTTATGAGCCTTGTCCACCAAGCCCAATAAATCATCCACTGAACCATATTCCCCCTGTATTTGATAGTAATCGGATATGTCATAACCAAAATCAGCCATGGGCGATTTCATAATGGGCGACAGCCAAACGCCATCCATGCCCAATTCCTTTAAATACTCCACTTTCTCAGCCACACCTTCGCATCCAATTCAAAATCAGTTTCATTAGACAAAGCCAAAATGTATTTCCAACCTAAAAATACTCCCACTCACCATTTAAATCACCCACTCCATCGCCATTGCTGTCTTTAAAAGATCTGGGATAGATTTGATAGAAATTGCCATTTTCCCACCAATCCCTGGCATTGGCCACTGACACCAACAGACACACCGTTACCAGGCTTAACACTTTACGCATTTTCGTTCTGAAATAGAACTGTGATGTTCGCGATCACCGGCCGGTTATTTTATAGGCCGCGATTGTGTTTCATCTTTCTTTGTCACAACAGCTGTTTCAATATTTTTTGCCATAACGTTGAAGAAAAAACTATTAAATGCATGTTTGTGAAAGCTAGTATACATACATATGTACATATATTTACTAAAGTTGAATGCAAGTTGGCAAATACATGTTTGAAATATTTATTTATTTCAAATATTTAAAAAACTTGTTTCAGCCCAGTGAAAAAGGGAATTTGCTTAGTTATTTTTTTTTTCAAAATTTTCCACGGGCACAAGGGCTTACTTTGGCTTTGTGGGGAAACTTTTACAGAACTTTCGATGCTTTTTTTTTGCTGCGCTCAACAAATCAAGTTTCTATTCCCACTCCTTAGCGATACTGTGCAAGAATTGTTACAGACATTGGGCGAGTCGAGTGCATTGCTGGTCCAGCAACAGTTTTTCGGAACACATCCACCTGTTGTCGCTCCATCTTACAGGGCTCCCATACAAAACTGCCCCCCAACCTTTTTCTTCCACCAGTACCATGGCGGCTCTAGAGAAGTCAAGTGTTCTGCTGACCCCAATTGTATTTTCTTTATCTTTTATACTGTTAACCTTTCTTGTAAGCTCCTGATATGTTTTCAGCATAATTTTTTTTACCAAAATTCACCAAACCTATGAGGAGGAGAGTTAAAAAAAACTAGTCAAGAAATTTCGCCATGCCGCTAAGGGCCTACCTAATGTGCCTACGTATCGGATAATTCCCTGGAACTTGACGAAAACGTTGGCAACTGTTCAATTTATTACACTAGAATTACACGCTCCAACTTAAGGTATCACTGAGTGAGTATAATATAGTGCAGGGATGCCCACGGCCTATACGCTTGGTACGCTTTTATTTTTGTAAAAGCGCGAAGCATTGGCTGAGCTTTCTAATATGTATACACAACTTTTTGTATGAAATACACACATACACACATATCCCAAGTTGAAAGCAACAACACTTTCATATGCACAGCAATACGAACGCAGGCTTTGTTGGTACACATTGGTGCCAAGCGTAAATTTTGTTGTTTTTTGTTTTTTTGTTTTCATGATTTTGTTGTTTCTTTTAATGATTTCGTGAGTATGAAACACTTGAAGAAATCATTTTTTGTTATGAGTTTATTTCTTTTTTTCTTTGTGTTCGTCAATAAAGTGTATACGTATTGGTGTTTACGCTTCCATAAGAAGATTTTGAGCACCCCTGATATAGTGTATGCAACTTTATTTAGCAAGTGATTTTAATAGAAAAAAAAAATATTGTCAGCTCATTTGTTACGGAATTACAAGCACGAAAAAGTTAACAATTCTTAAGTATGTATTTATAAAGAAAATTTTAGAATTTTATAAAACTTTTCTTATGTTGACAAAGCAATTGTTAAACTGATAAGAAAATTGATTTTAGAATGTAGAATTTTTTCGGTTGCTTATAAAAGCAGGTAGTTTGCCTCAAAAATGATATTAGTCTTAGTTCTGAAATTGCAACGAAATTTGAAGGCAGAACGCATGTTTTGAATAGTTAGAAATTATTTTAAGTGCAAAACGAACACCCAAACAGAAAATGCATTTAGTGGGCAAATTCATAGTATTATTCTCACTGGTGGCTGGTAGTCTAGCCAAAGATTGGTGGGAGAATGGCAATTTCTATCAAATTTATCCGCGTTCATTTCGTGACAGCAACGGTGACGGCATTGGTGACTTAAATGGTAAGAAGAGAAAAGTAAGAAAGAAAAAAATTGAAAATGGAGGAATAATTATTGGCGCTGGCCAAATGTAAAAGTAAAAATTTTGATTTAAGCTGCTTAAACGGCAGTCTTTATGGAAGCTTGGCACACAGGTATTATCATTTGGTTATCATCCAATTACATATTGTCACTCTGTACACAGATGTAATAAAAAACTGATAACGAGATTTGAAGAGGTAGTTTTATTGTTATCCATAATCAAGGCACAAAAGGTATTCATAAAAAATAAAACGTTGCTCAAATAAATTTTAGAACAAATTTTATATGAACATTTTTTTGTAAAATGTGTTTCAGCAATGTTTTAATTGTTATGAATACCGCTGTAATTATTTACTCAGCAGCTTGGAATTTTTCAAATAAATTATTTCAAAGACATTTTAGGCTTAAATTATTAACTGGGCTCCGTATCAATTGTCCGAATAGATCTTTGTAATTGAGCGAGCGTGCGAGCGATGTCAAGTGGCAAAAAAGTGGAAAAATTACATTTTTCCTCTCAAGGTCACCTGCTTGCCGAACCTGAGATAAAGTATTTCGCAAACTCCAAATCCAAATGTCTCTTTGGCTCGTCGTTTATTTATTTTCCAAAAAATTTCAGGTGTAGCTGAAAAACTTCAGTATTTGAAAGACATCGGCTTTACAGCCGCCTGGCTATCACCCATTTTTAAATCTCCTATGGCTGATTTTGGCTATGATATTTCCGATTTCTATCAAATACATCCCGAATATGGCACCATGGAAGATTTTGAGAACATGATAAGGAAGGCCAACGAGGTTGGCATTAAAATTGTATTAGATTTTGTGCCCAACCACTCGAGTGACGAAAACGAATGGTTTAAGAAGTCGGTGAATAATGATCCCGACTATAGGGATTTTTATGTGTGGCATAATGGCCGCATCAATGCAACCACCGGTGAGAGGGAACCGCCCAGCAATTGGCTGAGTGCTTTCCGTTACAGCGCCTGGCAATGGAATGACCAGAGACAACAGTATTATTTGCATCAGTTTGCCATTAAGCAGCCCGATTTGAATTATCGCAATCCCAAGGTAGTGGAAGAGATGAAAAATGTTATGCGTTTTTGGCTCGCCAAGGGTATAGCTGGCTTTCGTATTGATGCGGTGCCCTTTTTATTTGAAAAGGAATTGGATAGAAATAACATGTATCCTGATGAGCCGGTGATAGCTAATGTTAATACGTGCCCTGATCCCGATGATTATTGCCACTTGCAGCACATTTACACCAATGACCAGCCTGAAACTTTCGATATGGCCTATCAATGGCGTGAGTTGGCCGAAGAATTTAAGAAGCAACATGGCGGCGATACGAGAATTTTATTAACAGAAGCCTACACCAGCTTTGAGAATATTCTGCGTTTTTATGGCGATGGCAAACGTAATGGCTCCCATGTTCCCTTCAATTTTGATTTTCTCACCAATGTTTTCAATGACACTTCGGCCGCTGATATTGTGAGTCACATAACAAAATGGATGGATGCCATGCCCAAAGATGTGCATGCCAATTGGGTGCTGGGCAATCATGACAACAAGCGTTTGGCTTCACGTTTGGGCATCAACCGCGCTGATTTATTCAACATTTTATTGCAAACTCTGCCCGGCAATGCTGTCACTTACAATGTAGGTGTTTTGTTGGAGATTCTAGGGGATTTTTCTCATTTGTTTTCTGTTATATTTTCAGGGCGAAGAACTTGCAATGCATGATGTGTATATATCGTGGGAAGACTCTGTGGATCCACAAGCCTGTAATGCCAATCCTGACACGTATTATGGTTACTCTAGAGACCCAGCTCGAACGCCATATCAATGGGATGCCTCTAACTTGGCGGGTATGCACAAATACACACATAGATATATAGGCAAAACTATATATACATATGTATATATAAATTTTATTTAAATAATAGTTAATTTTTTGCTTTAAAGCCAAAGCAAATTTTAACAAAACAAAATGTTTTCTATGTGACCACCGGTGGTACTTACTACCATTAACGGAATATGCAGTAGACTGTTTGAACATATTTTCACAAATATTTGAAAGTCTACCTAGTCTAGACATGCTGAAGACTCAAAGACAGAAAATAGCTAAAAACTTTCAATTTGATTTTTAGTTTTCTTATAACTTTTTATTTGAAAATTTAAATTTATTGTGCATGCGATATAATGCGCTTTCTCAAAAAAAAAAATTAAATATAGTTGCTTTGTATTTTTGTTAATGCAATTAATGAATATATTAAAATTTTTTTACTTAAACTATATTTTTTCAAGGTTTTACCACCGGTGATCATACTTGGCTGCCGGTCGCCGACGATTATAAAACCAACAATGCTTTGGCCCAGTTGAGAGCGCCTCAATCTCATTTGCAAATTTTCAAAAAATTAATTAAATTGCGCAAAGAACCCTCCATGCAGGATGGTGAATTGAACATTCAAGCCGTTGCCGATAATGTAATAATATATTCGAGGCAAAAGCCGGGCAGCGATTTGTATGTGGTGGTGCTGAATTTGAGCAAAAACGATCAGACCATTAACATCAACAACTACTATAATATGGGATCGAAAGCGGAAATCATAACCACTTCCATACAATCCAAACATTGTGACGGGTAAGTGATATATCAAGAATTTCACACAAAATGGTGCATATCAGAGCGCATGCGTACAAGTAGTTCGTCATTAGAAATAAAAAAAAATTGTATTGTACTCATTTGCAAGAAAAATGCACCCTTTCGTGTTGCACTTGTGAGACATTTTTTTTTTTAATATTTTCTTGCCTTAATCATACATTTCCGTTTTCAGTCAAATCATTGATCCCAGTCAGTATACAATTGAAGCCGAAGTCGGCACAGTATTAGTGAACGCTTGAATTTCTTAATTTAGCTTAAAACTTAAAGCAAATCGTTTAATAAATTTAACTTGAATTAAATTATCATTAGTTTCTTTCTCTCAATCTTAAGTAAACACCATTCTCGGATTTCAATGTTAATTCGGCCGATATTATGGGTTCGTATTTGTGCTGGGGTGGTGGCAGATCTGTTTTATGGGGTACCTCAAAGCGTGTCGTTACGAAACCATCTTTAGATGCCAACTCATCAAGGGGAGGTTGAATTTCAAAGTTGCGCACAATTTTTGAAACCACAGTTTTTATTTCCAACTGGGCAAATTTCTGGCCAATGCAATTGCGTGGCCCGGCGCTGAACGGCACATATTCAAAAGGATTAACATTTTCTCTTTTATTGGGCAAATCAAAGCGTTCGGGTTGAAAACGATACGGTTGGGGAAAGAATTTTTCATTGTAGCCCAAAGCCATTAGAAATAGATTCAAGGAACTATTTTTTGGTATCAGCTTGCCATCTTTAAATAAAAATAACTTCAAATTATTCATTTCGTATAGAAAAAGCACCCACCAACTCACTGATATTATAATCCTTGTCAGCCATTCTGCCTATTATGGGCACACTGGGGTACAAACGCAAAGACTCTTTCACCACCAAATCCAAATACTTCATTTCGGATAATTCTTGAAACGTGGCATCTCTTTTTAGATTGCCACCCATAATGCTTTGTTGTTCCTCAATGACCTTTTGTTGCACCCCTAAGTGGCGGGATAGCAAATACACGGTAAAGGCTATGGCCGAAGTCGTTGTATCGTGACCCTCAAATATAAAAGTGGAAACTTCTTCGTAAAGTTCTTGGGTGCTCAAGGGTTGACCATCTATGGTGGAAGATAAGAGAGTGTCCAAAAAAGCCATTTTCCGTTTGCTAAATCCTTCCCCATCTGCTTCAGACTCTGCAGCAGATTTCAACTTGAGGGACTCCACACGTTTTTCAATGACCTGAAAAAGCCAGCAATGTAATGATTACTTGGTGAACAATAATACCTGCTAAAAACGAAACTTTTCAAAAGACCCATTTATTACTTATTATTTATTATTTATATTACGCAGGAACTGGTTATATTTTCAAAAAGAGAATTTTTTCCGGTTTTTGTTTACAGCTTATTTGGCAAAGAGACTTCTTACCTGCCCTGTTCTATGAAAAACTATTTCTCTATTCCCATTCCCTATTAATATAAATAAATAAATAAATGATAATCCGACAAAAAACTGTATGTTATGAATAAACCTCTGATTTATTTTCGAATTTTCCTTTTAGAAAGCAAACCTTCGAACACACAAAATTATTAACAATTGTTAATTACTTCGAGTTTTACTTTCTTTTTTTGTCGTCTTCCTTAAAAATGCTGATCACCACTATTTTACCTCAAAAAAGTTTGTCTCCATTCTGCGGTAGTAAAATCGAACTAAAAGCCTGATAAAATAATTAAGAATTGCAATTCATAAAGTTAAACTGATATTAATAAAAATATTTTCCTGCTTAAAAACCTACACAAATATGCAGATGCAGAAAAGTAGATGGAAGTTTTTGAAAAAAAAAATTATTTCTGCAGCTACGAATCGTTTATTATAAAAAAATTATAAA
The DNA here is from genome assembly GCA_963662145.1 of Sturmia bella. NCBI lineage: Eukaryota > Metazoa > Arthropoda > Insecta > Diptera > Tachinidae > Sturmia > Sturmia bella. Next base: position 66,176,198 of record OY759172.1, on the reverse strand, counting down.
CACTGATAATATTTGTAATTATTTTGAAAATTTTTTAAAAAATTTGATTTATAAAAATTCAAAAAATATTGTTAGTAAATTTTTTTATAAAAAACGATTTGAAGCTGTAGAAATTAGTTTTTCAAAAATTAAGAGAATCAAATAAAAATTATATATTTTGTTAAGGGAAATTACTAAAAATTTAAAAGAGCCCTTTCTTACCGCAAATGTGAAATCTTGCAACGTCTTCAAGGCCTTGCAAAAGCTTTTATATTCCGGAAAGATTTGGTAAATAAATTGACTCCTTTTAATGGGATGAAAGGACCGCATGTTGACGTTATAGCACATACTATATAAAAAAAACATGGCTAAAGATTTTTTTTACAGAAAAACAAAATCCAAGGGAAATGCTTACAACTTAAAGGCCTTTGCAATTTCTGAGTCCTTGTTGTCCATGGCATTGATGGGCACTCCCATGGCCGTATCTAAATAATAGGAGATGCTGTTTTATCTTTGTTTACCACTTAAAGATTTCTTTGAAAAACTTACCACAGATCACGTCCAAAGTAAAATAATGGGTTTGCTCTTGGAAGTCGAATATGTTTTCACCCGCGCCAATCTCTTTCAATTTCTGCATAAATTTATTACAATTTAAATTCATGACTTCATGAAAATCTTGCAATATACGGAAATGAAATGAAGGTGTAATCATTTTGCGATGCTTACGCCATTTACTACCCGAACTGGTCAAAAGACCTTGACCCAACCAGGGATGTAGCATGTCATAGGTATCAGATTTTTGTATCAGGGTGTTGCTAGACAAAATAACCTTGTCATTTTATTAATAATAATATTTCATTGAAAGTCTACTTCAAAGGTTTGGTTTTTACCTCTATATCCTTAACATTTGATATCAATATATTTAAATATGGCCCAATCCATACCACTATATTGTCCTTACCAAATTCATACCACCAGGCAAAAAATGTCTTTAAAACTTCTGTAAGAAATTATTTAAAGTAAACTTATTACAAGTATTCATTACATCTCTTCTCTTTACTCTCAAGGTGGGGAAAAAGAGAAAGTTATTTTTTTTTTACAACAAACACATGAAACTAACTTTTTTGAAAACTTGTTGCAAACAAAAACAAAATTTTTCCCTTTTCCAACAACGAAAAAAGTTGCAATAAATACTTTTATTATTTGTCTTACAAAAAAATTATGATTTAAAAAAAGTTTAAGGGTTTTTAAATGGCAAAGTCAATTGCATATTTGAACAACCCAGGTATTCTTATGCTTATGTTGCAGTGATACATACGCAGCTCATACCATATTGGGGAAAAATAAAAGCACACACATTTCTACGTTTTCACCCCCCACACCAATTTCCAATTGTGATCCCCAAAATAACGTTTTTCTTTCCCCAAAAATCCTCACATTCACAAAAACCAAATTATTGACTCATTTATACATAAAACAGCCGTGGTATTTACCCCAGCCAATAAATATGCAACTATACTGTTCTTGTCTGCTTTAAATAATTTTATAAAAAAAAATCTTTCTCAATTCTGTGGAAGTAAAAATCGAACTCAAGCTCGATAAAATAATTAACCTCTAAAAGCATTCAACAATTGAATTGACGTCTTAATTTTAAGCATTAGCATTCAGAAATATTGCTACCACCGTCTGCTAGACAAAAATTCGAATGTTTATTTACATACACACACATTTAGTACGACACTTTCGTTTTTTTGAACTGAATATGATATCAGCGAAAGCCCCCAGTCAGAAAAAATTATTTCTCCTTAAAAATCTGCTGTGCTGAATTTTTTCGGGAATTTGTATCCCCAGTGATAGAAAAAAATCCCCCATTTGAGGACGAATTCCAAAAATGAGAACATTTCTCACAAACTATGCAGTCATAGTTTCTCTAATGTCGTACACGAGTATTACTGACTGTTTTCGTAAAACATACACATGCTATTGCTCTCGAAAATAAAACGAATTTTCGTAGTTTAGTGATGTTGGCAAGATAAATTCGAAAACACAAATATTTGCTTATAGAAGAGTACTGTGTATAATAAAAAAAAAATGTTTAAAACCGTCTCTGTAGCTCTGTCCTTTACCCCGCACTTGCTAGAGTTTTCATTTTATTCAGTAGATCAAAAATAAATAATTGGTTGCATCGTATTATTATTATTATTTTTTTTTTTTTTTATTCTATACAACTGATATCGTATTTGTAGTGTTTTTTTAATATAAAGTGCATGACTAATATGCGTCACACAGAAGATTAAGTAAATGCATTTTTACTTTTACAAACAGCTTAAAATTAAATATTTAAGTTTTTAGTTGTGACAATAAAAGCAACAACCCAGAATTACCATTAACGTTGACGAATACGACAAACAGTTATTTTACAAGCCAAATCATAATTAAATTCTTAAAAACAATAAAGTAACAAAGTATATTAAAAGAAAAAACATCGGTTCTGATCGCTTCAATACACCCTTCGCCAACTTACTTTTTCAGTAACCTTAAAAACATTTAACAAAAAATATTTTTATGTCACCATTTAACAAAAACTTTTTTTAAAAAATCACCAAATCTAATATGGTCAATGTTTGGAATGTCAATCACAAATCAAGTGACAGCATATTATTATTCACAATTAAGAAGAACACGTCTTCAAATAGACATTGTTCCTAATTGATTTTGTTACTTAGGATTGACTTGGTTTCATGGAACATATTACGAATTTTACTGTATTGGCAGACAGGCCAGTAGTTCCAATGCCTACTAGAATTAATATTATTAATAAATAATAATAAAAGAAAGTAATAACCGAAACCGCTACGTTTCTCATTAATTAACAATTTCACTTAATTAACAATTTCAAGGGCTAACGACATTTCATGGGAAACTAAAAGAATTCCCTTGTAAGTAGTTTCATTTCGTTGAGGGAAAATAGTATATTAAGTTTTGTGTCAGAAATTCGATATCGACAAACTGGCAGTTAATCTTATTTTGCAGTGTGAATTCGTTTTCTTTCCAGGTAATCAATAATGAAGTTTTGGTATTTTTATTAACCAAATAAAATGTAGTTTTTCTTGAGTATGCGAATTTAGCTGAAATCAAATGTGTACCTACGGCCTTTTGGATTTCAGTTCGCTACATGTTTGTTCCATTAGACGAAATACATGCATACACATACAAATATTGAAATTATGTTTTTATTTGAGTGTAAAAACAAAGAAATCCGGTTAAACTTGTTGCTCTTTTTTTCTGGTTCAGATTAATCTATACGTAGTTGTACACAAATTTTTTAAATTGTTATCATAACAAGTCAAGCATGTCAAAATGCGTGGTGACATACATACAAATCAGCACGTGTGCATTGAAACACATGTGTTTATGTTTACAAAACAAGAAATTCTGACAAAAATAATTTTATCTCCCAACTTGTTTGAGTGTAAAAACAAAGAAATCCGGTTAAACTTGTTGCTCTTTTTTTCTGGTTCAGATTAATCTATACGTAGTTGTACACAAATTTTTTAAATTGTTATCATAACAAGTCAAGCATGTCAAAATGCGTGGTGACATACATACAAATCAGCACGTGTGCATTGAAACACATGTGTTTATGTTTACAAAACAAGAAATTCTGACAAAAATAATTTTATCTCCCAACTGATATTAAAACTAAGAGTACTTACAAAGAAAGGCTCTTCCGAATTCTCGGAAAAACACAAACTTGAAAGCAAATAAATAATGCCGCTTATCGCAGAGTAGAGAATTAGAAGCAGAGTAAAACAGACCATGTTATTATCTTGTTTGCAAATTTTAAGTTCAGTGTATATTATCATGAAATAAACAATAAATACAATTACCAGAGATAAACATTTTTTAAGCTGAAGATTTTCGATTAAATTTAACAAACAAGCAAACACTGAGTTTGATGATTTTTATTTGAAGATGAATTTTGCAGTTCTAGACTCATCAAGTAACGGTCACATTGGTCCAATAGTTATTTGACTGTGAACATCAAATATTTCTTGGCCATAGTAAGTTTCCAAGTTTTTCGTAATATATTTTTTTCCTCATTCCCTAATTTATGCAATCCTTAGAACTAGTGCACGGCCTGTTTAATAAAAGTAAACGTTAGAAAATCACTTTCATTGTACATACTTTAAATTTTCGATACAAACAATTCTAGATTTTTTAATAATTATTTATTACAAATATTAGCTTCAGCTTAAACACAAGGCAAGGCCTGTCTGTCTTAACCCTATCGGACATTTTTTTCATGGTTCTTCAACAAACAAAAATTATTAAATATTTGAGAATTTTTGAAAGAAAAAAAAAAAAACAATCAAAAACCAAAGATCATTCAAATATTTTATCATAAAAAGCTGTCAACGTAGAATTCTTATGATATTATTCTGGCAAGAAATTAGAAAAAGAAAATTGTTTTTTTTTTTTTAAATGCACTGAAATGCCGACCACGTCTAGCAGTCTAATTACATACGATCCTATTTATGAAAAAGTAGAAATACTTTTTCATAAATAGGACCGTATGTATTATTAAGTTCTGTTTAAGCAGATTCAGATGGAATATTTTCCAAACTTTTGTAAAATTTATTTCAGTAATAACAATTTTGGGGAAGTTCGATCACTCGCTGAGTTACATGCAAAACTATTTAAAATAAATTTAAAACATTGTTGTTCTTTCAGATGTTTCTGTTCAAGCGAACATCGTGGGCTTGGCACTTTGTTTCAATTATGTGTTTTTTTTTTCTTCTATTTTTTTTGTCTGTTGTGCCTTCAAATGGCTGAGATATTACAAAAAAAAACTATAATAGTTTTTTTTTTTTAGCCGGACTTTATATGAGTAACAATTAATTTATCTATTTTTAACGACTATAAACTTTTCTGCTTTGCTATTGCTAGAAAAGGCGACCCAATGTGAATAAAGTTATATTTCCTCATAAGGTTTTTAGTCAAATATTTGTATGAAAACTTATCAGTTATACTATTAAGGGGATCAAAACATACTCACGACTTATAAATCTGATTTTCTAAATTTTTGCTTTGATACAAGTTTTTGTTTAGCACAAAAAGTTTTTAATTATTTAGTTAGCCTTAAACTCAAATTTACGCACCTGTTACTTAAGATTTGAATAATTTAGGTTTTAGCTGATTTAACCTTGGATGTGGCGAGACACCCATTCACAATATTTAATTGCATATATTTTGATTTTCGTTGACCCACCTATTTATAGAAAAATAAATTCAAGGAACTTATTTCTATTCGTGAAAACTTCACTCCCTACAATTTTATTACAAACATGTTTTTCTCCAATTTGAGGAAGCCAAATCGAACTAAGGCCCCTTAAACTTATTAGCACTTGTAAATCATGGAGTTCGACTAAAAAGTTAAATTAATGAAACATTTATTTTTTCCCATCAAAAAGAAATTATTTTTAATTTTTTCTTTTATATGTTTGTTGCAACCAAAAACAAATTTTTTATTTTTTACACTAAACCTAATTTCTTTATTGTAATTTAATTTATTTGTTTAAATATATTTTATTTTACCACTTGGTGTTTGCCCCACTTGATGGGCATTGCCCACCAACGGCAGAGTTTTGGGACCCGGTGTGTGTTTTATAAGTTTTTTCATTTTACTTGTTCGCAGTTCCAAATATAAAATTGGTAGCACACAAACTATAAATATAATAAATAAAAACATTTTGTTTTTCTTTATTATTGGTTTGTTTTTCGTATTTTATTCCAAAAACTCTTCCCCAAACCAGCACTATTCAACAACTAAGATTATTTGGAGAAATGTCTGTTTTTATAAACAAATTAGTTGAGCAGCTGCCTGATAAGAAAACGACACATTGATGTAAAGAATCTTATATTTTTGGGTGATTGTTGTGGGGAACGTTTTACTTAAGGCAACAACAAAAGAAGTTTTTAGTTTTTAAATATACATTTTCAAAACAGTCTAAAAGTAGACTACAAAATTGATATCAGCATTAAAAAAAAATAAAGCTGTTTTATCCCATTGAATTGATCGTGTGAATAAAACTGTTTTACTACCAAACAATAATTTTTATTATGAACAGAGCTGCCAACGTAAATTTTTTTTTGAAACAAGAAATCGTGTGTAAAGTTACGATTCATAAAATATTGCCTGTAATAAAGAGTCTTAATCAGCCTTAAGAGTACACCACATTCTATGAACCGTGCAGCAAGCATTATGCTTGTATTAAAGTATTTTTTGTGATGTCAAGCATTTTTATAGCATAATCCGCTCTTTGGAGTATGCCAACGAAAAAATATCAATTTATATTTATTGTGTTCACTTTTCATCGGAAAAACTTGCTTCATACCACATCAAGGCCTTGATCTCTTCAGTCGTGCGTCATTTTGAGACAATGCCCGCCAACGATGGTCTACTGCCCGACATCAATGACCACTTACAGAAAGAGTATGTAACGCAAACTGAATTCGATGCTGTTCTCAACCTAAGAGTGACTCTAATATCTGAAAATGGAATTTTACTCAGACTTAAGGAAAGAAGCTAGTCATAAAATCCAAGTCTCTCTACATCCAGCTCACATTCTTTTTTTTTTTTTGCATATCAAAAAGTATTTTTTTTTCTCTTACTATTTATTCAATAAAAACAAGAACAAATCAACAAATACGTGTGTTAACCTAAAACAATAAAATGGTGTATAACTCAATTCAATACTTAGAATTTACGACCGCCATGAGCTGGAGCTTCATCGTGAGGATGTTCTTCGATGTACTTGAGAGCCCTCAAGACGTACTCGGGAATTGGGGGGGGTGTGGGCAAAACATCACTTTCGGGTTGGTAACCGCCTTCGTTGGCCACAAATTTAACACTGATGTGTTCACCTTCAGGGGAGTGCCAGCCGAATTCGCCACGGTGGTTGCCATGTTCATCGCCCTCCGAAAACGCTTTAATGCCATTGGAGGTCTCATAACCATAATGGAAACCATGTTCATCGACTTCAGCTTCTTCTTTCAGAGTTTCAGCATGAGACTCATCCCTGTGATCGGCATGTGCTAGTGCATGGCCATCGCCATAGTGTTGGGCATAGACACAGGCCAATAAAGCGCAAACAACCACCTGTCAAAAAGATTTCAAAGATTTTATAAAATGTTCTCTCTCTCATTTCAATTTTGAAAACTTACGAATTTGAACATTTTGATTATTTTGTGTTTAATGGTTTGTCTTGTTAGTTGCAAATGAACTGATACTGTTTCTTCAGATTTCTGCAGTTTATATCTGATTAAGCAGCAGCTGGCAAATTTGAAAAACGTAAGAGATTCTGCGATCTCTTTTTTATTTTAATACATACGCATGTATTTATGTACGTATATTTGTATATTTTTGCTGTTTTCTTTTGAAGATTTGGCGAATTTTTATTTGACAAAATGCAGATTTCTTATGACTGCATAGCAAAAGCAAATAACCTTTAAATTAATGTATACTACTGCCGAATAAAATAGTTGATAATGATATTTTTTCTCAGGTTTTAGGTTCAGTTTCAGTTTTACCAAAATTTATATGTATGTATATTATTTTATAGCTTCTATTTTCTAAAGAAAAGTTAGATAACTGAGTTTTTATTGAATATTCAACCTTTAATGGATACAAATCTATTTCTGTCGTCATACATTTTTTAAACTATTGTGTGTGTGTGTGTGTGTGTGTGTGTGTGTGCGTGCGTATGTGCATGTGCCATAAAAAAGCGCAAAATTATGTTAACTTGATTTATGCAGAAAGAAACAATGATATGTTTTTAATGAATTTGTATGAGAACTTTAAATTTATTAATTATAAATTTGAAAAGCAAAACAAAAACAATTTCTTCTTAAACCCCAATATTCCTTCCTGTTTCCTTTTTATTTTCGAAAATCAAGGAACAAATAAAGGCTGAATTCACAAGCCTGTCTGTATCGCTTATCAGTGTATTTCGAAGAATGGTGGGAGGTCCCATCGCAACTCAAACACAATTTACAAATAACACTACCCAACAGCCAAAAAAAAACCATGGAAGACCACTATATTTTTTTGATGTGTTATGGCTAAAAATTTCAATTCTATGTATCAGTTTTTTTTTAGAATTTTTTTTTCTTCTTCTAAAATATGAGATTTTCGTAAGAGTTGATCCAGACCTCTAGTCATGTCCGATTCGATCATGTAATACGTCAAAGAATTATAAATTATACCAGCTTTAAGTTTTGCCAAAATTATGTTTTTTTAGAGTTAATATTTTGTTATTTTGACCCCTTTTTTCTTATATATTATATATTTATTTGAGCTCAAGGTCTTTTGGAATTTGAGTAATTATTTTTCAAAACATTTTTCATTATTATTGTCCTGAAGAAGCTATCCGAAGGAGAGCGAAATATTGACAAAAATAATTACTCAAATTCCAAAAGACCTTGAGCTCAAATAAATATATAAAATATAAAAAAAAAATTTTAGAGTTATTAGGAAAAAAAAATATATATTTTATCTTTATATTATTTGATCTTTATATTGTTATATTAATTATTCAAGCTATTGATCTTTCGTTTTTTTATAAAAATAATATTAAACAATTATTTATTTATTTTCAATATTTAGCCAACAATTTGTTGGCATCTTCAGGAAAAAACAAGATCAATAGCTTGAATAATTAATATAAAAAATATTTTTTTTAAATTTGAAAAATTTTTGATTTCGGAAAATTTATAAAAAAATATAAATTTGCAAATACTTTCCAGTACAATACTAGTATTTGTATAAAAATAAAATGTTGTTGAAATACGTTTTGGAAAAAAATTTTCATATGAGATTCATTCTAAAAACATTTTATTTTTTATGAATGTTGGTGAAAGTAACAATATGTATATAATAAAACATCTTTGGCCCAAGAAAATGCTACTATTATGAATTTTCAATAAATTACAACAAAACTATTACTTTCTAATTTCGGTTTTCATTTTGTTTACGTTTACCTTGATTTTGCTAAAAAAAATTTACCAATCAGAAGTGACAGTAAAAAATCAGTTACCCGCTCTCAACATGTGGTCATCGATATGTAGTTCTTCATAATAATTATCTTATAATATTTTTCTCAATATGATTTTGTAGTTTTTTTCTTGCTAAAGTTTTAGTTAAAAATATTTTCTCATTTCTTGTAAATGACAACACTTTCTTCATTATTTTGCAAATTGTTGAAAAGTTGCAAGTTTTGCAACTCGCCAAAGGATAGAAAATATTCTTTGAAGAAATTTGCAAAAAGTTTTCTAATTGGCAGATTTTCGTAGCAAATGTTTAATTTGTGCAAAGACACATTCCAATTAAGTAAATGAAAAATATTTTGATCCATGGACAAACAATTGAGGGTGGCAAATTTAATAGACACGAAAAACAAGATGGAAATTTATCAATAATATTAAATACATATACATATGTGAGTGTTAACATTTCTAAGACTCAGCGATGACATAAATGAAATGCATATAAAATTACATTTAAAACGATTAAATTTTAAATGCCAATAAAACAGTTTTCTTCTTTCTCGTGTGCGTTTTGTCAACCAAAAAAATTGCAAAAATTTCAAAGAAGGAAAGAAACAAAAATGAATGAGAAGATTGTTAGTTATTTTCAAATGTTTGAATTTAAAAGAATAAATTAATTTAAAGGCAAACTTCTTTGTCTGTGCAATTTAGAGTACAAAAAAAAAAAAAATTCAAACAGCAACAAACACAAAAGAATGTATAAAAACTGCAAACATTTTGTCACAAATCAGCAGTTCATTTGCAGCTAGCAAAACAAATCGATTAAACAAAAATACCAAAATGTTCAAATTCGTAAGTTTTTAATAATGAAATGAGCAAATATTGGAGAACATTTCATAAAACCTTTGAAATCTTTTTGACAGGTGGTTGTCTGCGCTTTATTGGCCTGTGTCTATGCCCAACACTATGGCAGTGGCCATGCACAAGCACATGCCGATCACAGGGATGAGTCTCATGCTGAAACTCTGAAAGAAGAAGCTGAAGTCGATGAACATGGTTTCCATTATGGCTATGAGACCTCGAATGGCATTAAAGCGTTTTCGGAGGGCGATGAACATGGAAACCACCGTGGTGAATTCGGCTGGCACTCCCCTGAAGGTGAACACATCAGTGTTAAATTTGTGGCCAACGAAGATGGTTACCAACCCGAAAGTGATGTTTTGCCCACACCCCATCCCATTCCCGAGTACATCTTGAGGGCGCTCAAGTACATCGAAGAACATTCTCACGATGAAGCTCCAGCTCATGGCGGTCGTAAATTCTGAGAAGTTTTGTGTTGACTTGTAATATCTTGTTGTTTTGTTTTGTGTTAATGTTGTTAAGCAAATTATTTTATGATTAAATAAATTGTATATTGAAATTGATCTGTTGGTGTGAGTTTGTAGCTGCTAGCGATTGGCCAGCTTAAAGGCGAGTTTGGCCTGAAATAGTTTTGAACAAAAATATAGCGATACCTAATAGAAAGCAAATGCTTGTGACCGTAATCGCAGTGATCAACTTTTGTTGGTTAACTCTAGAGTTTGGCTGCGTGGAGTGAGAGAAGAAAGCTTGTACTGCGCAACCCGTTCCAACTTGCTTGAAGTTTTAGTTTTTAGTCGTAAGCACAGACTGCTCTGGTTGGACATTCAAGTAACTTCAAGAGAGGATTAATAAAAGCTGGACTGCTTGAATCGGGACAAAGGCTTGCTTGGAAGAATGAAATTGAAAATGACTGCGTTAGTTAGCTGTTGTGTATAACTCCACTGACACATAGTTACACATGCGTTTAGCAAGCAGCAATAAGATGATGACAAGAATTAAAAAAGATCCTCTGGCCTTAGAATGTACTTACTTGTTTCAAAGATTTCCATTTATTTAATTTCTTATCAATGATTTAATTCTTACGTTAATGATTTTTGCTTCACCTGCGTACAGACGGCTGTCAGATCTTACAATTTGCAAGGCCTAAGAACGTGCTGACAGTTTACTGGGAAAAGAAAATTGTCTTACAATTTCATTACCTGACAATAAATTTACCTACCAACGACAATTGTCAGCTTACAGGGGCAACTTTGATATTCTCTGTTATTTACCTGACAATGCTGTCATTAGGGAAGAGTGTGTTATGTGTGGTGAATGAATGCATCTTTCTTTCATGACAATGTCTAGTAATGTACTGGCAATTACAGCGCGGTGCGCTCAGACGATAGCCTTTTGACTGAGTACTAATTGTTAGACAATAATTTGCCCATACTTTTCCTTTCAATGCTGTCAGGTAGAAATTGTAAGTTGTAATCACTAGCGAAAAGTATCTTATACATTTTCTTACAGTATTTTAAGATCTCATAGCCCTGGTTTCAAATTCGAAATTTTTTTAAAATATTAAAATCGATAAGTTTTCTAAATAGCAATACTCATTTTAGTCCAGCTAAGCCAAAAATACTTGACCAAATGAAGGAAAATTGTATGTGTTCGCTTAGAGCAGGAGATTTTTGTGAACGCTTAGTTTCTTAGCTTGCTCTGCTCCAGAAACAGTTTACATTAAACTCCCAAATGGTAAGATAAGTTTCTGTGATGGAAGATCACTTACTATGCTACAACATCATTTCCAAATTCAGTAATTCTGCTCATTAGTCAAAAGGTATTGAAGAAATCGTTCATTTCATGGATTAATTTATTCAGGCGAAATGTGTAAAAGAAACTGATCGTATGATTGTCTTTTGTGGTTGTTTATTGTTTGTGAATCTATAAATATGCATTCCAAACAAACGCTAGAAAACGCTATCACTGTCGTAAATAAGAAATTTCGTACTTGAAAATTCTGCTTCAATTTATTAATTCCGATCTTTTTATATGGCCCCTAATCTGTAACATTGAGAACGTTTAAGAATTAGAACCGTAAGTTAAAGAAATTGTAAAGCGAACCTAAAATTGTGCACAATTAAGGCACTCAACACTGATTGTTACCTTCATTTAAATAATATAATTACGATATTTTGATCTTAATATGACTATTGAAAAAAAAAAATAGCTCAAGCGCAGTTGTCAAAAATATTGTGGTTTTTTGTTGGACAAATTATATGACAAGCTTCAGTTTTGTATGGTCACAAAATAACATTAAAAAATATTTAAATTTTGTCCACTAAATAAAACACAGTTTCTTAGAAAGATGTTAAACGATAGTTTTTTTTTTTCTTTGCATATTTTAAAACTATCAACTTAATTTAACTCTTAAATATAAACAACACACAAGCCAAATTCAAAACGATGCTTTGGTGCTAACAGATTTGAACCAGTTTTAGAGTCTGATGAGTAGTTTTGAATATTTGGTCAATTAAAAATGATATTTGCCTTCATACTTCCGATAATAAAAGAAAAAAAAAATTGCAAGTGCGTTTGTTTTTTTTTTTTTCTTATTAATTTTAAGGCAAACTTCTTTCCCATGCAGATAAAAAAAAAACGTTTTGCACTTTTAAAGTAGTGACCGACAACAAAAAGTAGCAGAAGAAAAAATGTATTAAGCATTTCACACCTCTTGAAGATTGCAAAATATTTGTATAAAAACTGCAGAATTTCTATGAAAAGTCATCAGTTCATTTATTTGAAGCACACAAAGCAAGTCCATTCAAACTTAAAAGCAAAAATGTTCAAATTTGTAAGTCTTGACTATTCTTTTGGGAAAGTATGGAAAACAATTTTATAAAATCTTTTTAACAGGTGATTGTTTGCGCTTTATTGGCCTGTGTCTATGCCCAACACTATGGCGGTGGCCATGCACAAGCACATGCCGATCACGGGGATGAGTCTCATGCTGAAACTCTGAAAGAAGAAGCTGAAGTCGATGAACATGGTTTCCATTATGGTTATGAGACCTCCAATGGCATTAAAGCGTTTTCGGAGGGCGATGAACATGGAAACCACCGTGGTGAATTCGGCTGGCACTCTCCTGAAGGTGAACACATCAGTGTTAAATTTGTGGCCAACGAAGATGGTTACCAACCCGAAAGTGATGTTTTGCCCACACCCCATCCCATTCCCGAGTACATCTTGAGGGCTCTCAAGTACATCGAAGAACATTCTCATGATGAAGCTCCAGCTCATGGCGGTCGTAGATTCTAAGATGTTATTGTTGTAATTGTTGTATGAAATTATTAGAAATTTGCTTCACAGCAAAAACTAAATAAACTTCTTGTTACTTAATTATAAATAAATCTGCTTTTATTTTAAAGGTTCTTGTTTGAGTGAACAAATCTAGGCAAAATGGAATGGAAAGAAAATAGAGTTTGACATTTTGATCGAAAAGGGTATATATTTTATTTAATAAAATTTTGTTGTATTTATCGTATTGCTAGTACGGGGGTGTTTTGTATTTCACGATCAGAGAACCAAAATTACTATTAATCAGCGGAAATCACTTTATTGTCTTTCAAAATATTACCCATGAAGATCTATATAATTTTGCAGGCGTTCGAACCAATTTGCGAAGCACTTTTTGGACTCTGATTGAGGTATTTCCGTAAGCTGCATTCTGAATGCAACGAACACTTCTTCAGGTATCGAAAAAAGCTCACCTCTAATTTTGTTTTTAATGTATAGGAATAAAAAGAAATCCCTTGGTGCCAATTCAAAAATTAATAAGCTAAGTACAAAATATATTATTTTCTTGATGTAACATTTGCCGAATAAAAATATTTTTTTTATTTATTTATTAACTTGTTATTTGGCAAATTTCTACTCAATATTTTTTAAATAAGGATTATGCAAATCAATACAAAACATGTCTTCTTTTATAAATAAGCCAATTGAAATTTAAACCAATTTTTTTTTTCTAATATCAATATAAAACCAACTAGTTTTCTTATGAGCAACCGCAGACAAAGTAGCTTTAACCATATTCAGGTGGCCTGTAGTTTCTCTTGTGCCTTTATAACTACAGGGTATGGAAGTGGTGTAATCTTTTTTTTTGTATAAGTTTAGTAAACGTTTTGTTACGCCCAACACTCATTCAACACGCTATTAACAAGTTTCCCTGAAATTCGAGCAAATCAAGCTTGTATGTGGAAACAATGTGCAAGTTTGTTGCAACCACCGTATTCACGGTATCGTAACAACTACAGTCAAAGCCCGGTTTAACGAATGATATAATGTTCAGACCTTTCGTTATTCCGAGATATTCGTTATATCGAACTGTAATTTTTTATCTTAAAATTTTATAAAAGACGGTGGTCCGCAGTTTTAAAAACATCAAAATTTAATTGTAATGACAACTCAGTGTAGAAATAAAACTTTAATTGATATTTTAACGTTCATTTAAGAATTGTTTTTATTTCTAATATGAAAATTCATTAAAAATCATAAATGTACTTAGGTGCATATACATATTTACTTATATTTTTGGATGCTATTGAAATGTGTAGGTTTATCATTACATTTCATTCATATTATTCATTTCTTAAGAAATCGACATCTCGTTTTCACAATGAACCAAATAAAACTACTAAAATTTTAACGAAAAAAGCAACGCATCACACGTGTTCTTTCAATGCAAAGAAAGAAGCCAAAAACACACACAATCCAACGGTATATGCATATATGGTTTCGAATATTTGTCAAATTACAACTTATACGGGAAAGTGCCGGCAAATCTGCAAATGCAGGTCGTTTTGCGGTCTTCTTCTCTAAATATTTCCGTTTTCAAATTTTGTGAGGAAGAAGTATTTTAGAAAATACAGTAGAAACTAGTTGTGCCTCCGTGGGGAGGGGTTTTCTATACAGTTTTTTGGTTTTGAATATTTTTCAAATTACAACTTATACGGGAAAGTGCCGGCAAATCCGCAAATGCAGGTCGTTTTGTGGTCTTCCTCTCTAAATATTTCCGTTTTCACATTTTGTGAGGAAGAAGTATTTTAGAAAATACAGTAGAAACAAGTTGTGCCTCCGTGGGGAGGGGTTTTCTATACAGTTTTTTGGTTTTGAATATTTTTCAAATTACAACTTATACGGGAAAGTGCCGGCAAATCCGCAAATGCAGGTCGTTTTGTGGTCTTCTTCTCTAAATATTTCCGTTTTCAAATTTTGTGAGGAAGAAGTATTTTAGAAAATACAGTAGAAACAAGTTGTGCCTCCGTGGGGAGGGGTTTTCTATACAGTTTTTTGGTTTTGAATATTTTTCAAATTACAACTTATACGGGAAAGTGCCGGCAAATCCGCAAGTGCAGGTCGTTTTGTGGTCTTCTTCTCTAAATATTTCCGTTTTCACATTTTGTGAGGAAGAAGTATTTTAGAAAATACAGTAGAAACAAGTTGTGCCTCCATGGGGAGGGGTTTTCTATACAGTTTTTTGGTTTTGAATATTTTTCAAATTACAACTTATACGGGAAAGTGCCGGCAAATCTGCAAATGCGGGTCGTTTTGTGGTCTTCTTCTCTAAATATTTCCGTTTTCAAATTTTGTGAGGAAGAAGTATTTTAGAAAATACAGTAGAAACAAGTTGTGCCTCCGTGGGGAGGGGTTTTCTATACAGTTTTTTGGTTTTGAATATTTGTCAAATTACAACTTATACGGGAAAGTGCCGGCAAATCTGCAAATGCAGGTCGTTTTGCGGTCTTCTTCTCTAAATATTTCCGTTTTCAAATTTTGTGAGGAAGAAGTATTTTAGAAAATACAGTAGAAACAAGTTGTGCCTCCGTGGGGAGGGGTTTTCTATACAGTTTTTTGGTTTTGAATATTTGTCAAATTACAACTTATACGGGAAAGTGCCGGCAAATCTGCAAATGCAGGTCGTTTTGTGGTCTTCTTCTCTAAATATTTCCGTTTTCAAATTTTGTGAGGAAGAAGTATTTTAGAAAATACAGTAGAAACAAGTTGTGCCTCCGTGGGGAGGGGTTTTCTATACAGTTTTTTGGTTTTGAATATTTGTCAAATTACAACTTATACGGGAAAGTGCCTGCAAATCTGTAAGTGCAGATTTGTAACGATTTTTTAAATGTATTTTGCTTTGCCATTCGTTAAATCGAGATTTTTTTCTTTTTTGTTATTCGCTACATAAGACAGTTAATGTAAAAATTTCGCCATTCGTTATATCCGATATTCGTTAAACTGAGTATTCGCTATACCGGGCTTTGACTGTATTTTAAAGATTAAAATTTAATTTGTTTAATACAATATAAACTGCGTTACTTCTTAAATTAATGTTGAATAGATTTTACACAAATCAAATACAAATATCAATACATTCATCAATAAAAAGGTCTATTGCTATTAATTTATTCTTTTGTATGTGATTTGTAAAGCCTTTTACATTTTACTTGAAAAAGAAAAAAAAACGTTTCCATATTTCAAGTTTTTACCACTTCCCTCAACAAAAGATCTATGAGAGGCTTAAGTGCCAGTTCACACGTTCCAAGAGAGTTTCAAAGAGGAGTGGCAATCAGTATTGAGCGACAACTTTTCAAAGTGAGAGAAAAAAAAGAGTTTCTTCATCGCCAGTTGAAGTGCCTGAACCGAGACTTGGGAAAATTTAAGTCAAGGTCCATTTGCCAAACGGCTGTTAAATTGTCATTGACTCCAGGCTTTCGTAAATTTTTGGTTATTTTACATAAACTCTCAAAATATTTATAAAATGCCTTATAAAACTGTCTGCAATTTTGGCCAAAACATCAGTTAGGTATTCAACCTAAAGCGCAACAAACAGTATTGTTCAAATAAAACCGAAATAAAGAAAAATAATGATGGTAAAATGTGTAAGTGTAGTTTAACAAAAAAAAAAAAAGCAAAATTTAATTGATACATTTGTGAGACTAGTTAAAACAGAAAAAAACTTGTTATTTCTTCCCAACAATATGCCCACTTAGATCGCTCTCTGCGCCATGCTGACTGTCGCTTCCGCAGTACGCCGCGGTTATGGTATTTCTCGCATTTCCTTCACTCCTGCTGTTAGCAAGCCTGTGTATGACTCCAATGTTGAAGATCATGCTGAATTTTTATCCACCGCTTCTGATGGTCACTCTGATCATTTCTATTATCATTTAGGCACCTCGCATGGTGGTAGCAGTAAGGCTAGTGATGCTCATGCTGCGGTCCTGTCAAGTGACTCGGATATTCGTCCCGATGGTTTCGATTATCATGTTGAAACCTCAAATGGTGCTAGCAGCAAGGCAAGTGGTGATCATTCTGGCCGAATTCACGGTAATTTCCAGTGGGTTTCACCTGAAGGCGAACACGTTTCATTGAGTTATGTGGCCGATGAAAATGGTTATCAGCCCAGTGGTGCCCATCTGCCTACTCCACCTCCAATACCAAAGGCAATTTTGAAATCTTTGGAATATAATGAAAAGCATCCATACAAAGAGGAAGACGAAGAGTATGAGCACCATCATCAGCACCATCAGCAGCATGAACATTATCAGCACCAGCACCAACACCAGCACCAACACCAACACCGACAACAGCATTTTCATTATAGCAATCGTAGATTTTAAGATAATTTTATGAAAAATAAATAAATTACAATTTGTATTAAATCGAAACACAGAGCTGTTTCCAAGAACCTACAAGTGTTGCATAGCAAGTAATATGTATGTATGTAACTATAAGACATAAGGCGTAGTGGTGGGAGTGATTAAAACGAAAATTGGTCTCTGAATTCGGGAAAGTTTACCAAAATAGCAGGTAAGGAAAAAACCAATGACAAGCTTGCGTTTAATTTTGCCTTTCCATCTGTCAGGCAATACCTGGTATATTGCGCTGCGAAATAAACATCTTCTGCACTACCACAATGTATACAGAGATGAAAGGCGGCCAAAACGAGGTAGAAAATCAGTGTAAACTCTGCGTATCTCGCTTCTGGAACTCCGCTAAGACTCGTAGCAAAACGCGTTTTTACTTGGCCTAGAAAGCATAGTATACCCATCTCATTTTAATAAACATTTTATCAGCTGATGTGAGCAATTTTTAAAAGTGACTTTTTCAGCCCTGTGTATTCTACAGCACTGTTATAATAAAAAACATTGAGATACAAATCTTTTCTTTTGTACCGCAGTGCAGAGTAGCTTACCTGATCACAAATACGGTTACATTCTTCATACTATTTTGCAATCTTTTTTTGCCCCATATTCATATTATGTATGTATTTTTATGAGTGAAGTAATTTGCCGATTTTTTCACTTTAAAATCAAGTTTGGTCTGAAATTATTTACGTCACACTTTACACCCTCTTTAAAACCTTGAATTAAAAAGAGTAATATATTTTTATAAGCAATTTATTGCCGGTTTGCATCAGTTACTTCAGTTAACATTCAAATTCAATTTATTTGTGGTGTTCTTCCTTTGGAGGATGAGCATCGATGTAAGCCAGAGCCTTCAAAATGGCTGCAGGGATGGGAGGAGAAGTGGGTATGAGATCACCTTTGGGCTGATAACCGTTCTCATCGGCTGTGTATTGAATATCAACTTTTACACCTTCGGGCGAAATCCAATCGATCAAACCATGAATGTTCCCGTGCACATCTCCGAAAGCCTCTTGATGGATGTTGTTGCTGGTATCCAAAAGGGTTTCGAAACCATCAACTCCGACATGGGATATCTGACTGCGAACTTCTGCGTGAGCATCATCACTAGAAACGCCACCACCAGCACTAACACAAGCCACGAAGGCAGCAACAAGGATCTGTTTTGCAAACCAATATCATTAATTAACCTTCCGTTTCCTTTTCTCATGATTTACTTACAAATTTGAACATATTGTTTTGATTTGTGGAATGAACTGTAATAATTTCTTAAATTTTGAGAGTATTTATACAAAATGGCTTTTTTAATTCACCCCAATTAATATGCAATTAAGTTAGAATTTCTTCAGCTGATTATTAATTAACTGAAACAATTTTAAGTATTGAATTTCAAAACCAAACAATGCGGTCTGGCTTACACAAATTGTGGACGAAAAAAAATGATTAAACACCACAAAAACTTGTTTTAATATCTACAAAATTGATTGGTTTAAAAAGAAAGCAAAGAATTTCTTCAAAATTATTCTCTTACTTAACGATTTCAATGTATAATTAACATTTAAACCATCTCCTTTCAAGTCATAAACAATAATTTCAACTTCTTTAATCTCTGCATATGCATTTCATTTTACGTACTTGGCCTTTAAAAATATTTGTGATGAAATAATTAAAAGTATGTATAATAAACCAAGTACTTGCTCTGTCTGGTATGAATTTAATTGACTTTCTGTTGAAGGAGACCACAAAGATTTTGTATAAAAGCATTCCACAATGTGACAATTGGCACAGTTTAACGAGTTCAGCTTAATAAACCCAAAAAGAAATGTATAAATTTGTGAGTGTCTTTCAAAGCCAATACATTAATAATTTATTTGTTAAGTTAGAGATCTATATACATAGTATATTACTTTTGCTAATTTAGATCTTAATTGCTGCCTTTGTGGCCTACGCCAGTGCTGCTCCTGTGTCCCCTGATGATGCTCACGCTGAAGTTATCAACCAAAAATTGCATGTTGGACCAGAGGGTTTCGTGTCTCTTTTGGATACCACCAACACCATCCATCAGGAGGCTTCCGGAGACGAGCACGGCAATATTCATGGCGTGATTGATTGGATTTCTCCCGAAGGCGTAAAAGTTGGCATCACATTTGTTGCCGATGAGAACGGTTACCAGCCCACAGGCGATCTTATACCGACTCCTCATCCCATTCCTGCAGCCATTTTGAAATCCATTGCTTACAATGCAGCTCACCCCCAGAAAGAGGAATCTCACAAATAGATTTTGTGAAGACGCAGAACTAGAATTTATTATTGAAAATAATTATTAATGACATTGCTAATAAAATGAATGAGAAACCGAAAACTTAAAAGTGTATATGTAGTATACGTGTATATACTTAAGGGGAACGATTTAAATTTCTTAGGACTTCAAAATGTGTTATGGACTACCAATTTTGCAAACGCTTTTTAATATATAGGCTGACATTTAAACGGAGCTGGTGAAATTTTCCCTAAAACTAAGTATACTAATAACCACTTCCCACAGTCCATATACAAAAATGTATGTACCCCAGCCAATAAGTCTGCAACATTGCTTTTCTTGTCTTCTTTAAAAGTGTTGACCTCTGTAATTCTATAGCCATGAAATCTTTATCAATTCTGATGAAGTGAAATCGAACTCAAACCCAATAAAATATTTAACCACTGTAAATCATATAGTTCTGCTATAAAGTTAAATTTATTCAAGTCTACATTTATCTGCAATCTGTCTACTTTAAGACAATAAGCAATTCTTATTACCCATAAGCAACACTTAACAGGAGATATGCAGGTCCAATGAGCCACATATCCAAAATATTTAAATAAAATTAGTATTTAATAATAATAATAATTATATATTTGCAACTAAAATGTAAAGTTAAATTAAACGCTTTACTCTCGATTATTGCAAAAAAAAAAAAAAAAAAACAAACGTAATCGAAAAAGTAGGTGAAATGAAATAGTTTTCGATTAATTTTAATTATTTCTCGTATGATTTCATTGCAGCAACAAACAAAGCAAATTTACATGGAAAAGAATCAAATCCAATCATTGGAAATAGTCTGCTTATTCTTGATTACTTCCAATAATCTGTAGTCTAATGATGACAAAATTGTTCAGAATACTAAAATCAAAATCGAAAATAACCGCATTTAAATGCATTTCTTCACTTTTAGTACAAACTGCAAACAGCAGACAGATTTTAGTTTTCCCTTTTCAATTGATATCAATAATCATAAGCAATAATTTGAAATATTGAACTTGAGTATGTGTAAAAAATAAAGCAATCAGCCAGGCATAAATTATAACTAATTTACTTTTGCAATTTTCGTGAATTTTTCCAGCGATTTGTCAGCTCACTTTTGCATATTTTGGTCGTTGCAGCAGTTTTTTTTTTTTTTTTGCAGATTTCACCCTAAAGAGTATTTTTTTGAATTGTTTCCCATTAAAAGATTATTTTTAAAGTGCAGTACTCATAGCGTAGAAATGAAATCCTGTTACAGAGAATTCACCGTCCCTTCTAAAGTCACAGCGCCTTTTCACCGGGTTGATAGAAACTGGAGGGCTTAAAGCAAAAAATAAAAACAAAGTGAACCCCAAAAGACGGCCTTATATAGGAAAGCGTCTTTCACAGGTGTTTGAACACATTTTCAACTAATTTCTGAATCGAGTGAAATTTTCAACATAAAAATAAAATCGAGCGAACTTTCGTTACTTAATTTCAGTGCTGACGAAGAGCGTGGCGCTTTCGAAACATCGGGATCTTCACAGTGCTAACATTTATTTTACCTTCATTTTTCAATATTAACCAATAGAGTTTTATTAATACGAACTTGAAGGCCTTAAAAACTTGAAAGACTTAAAAATTTCAAACTTAATATTGTCAACAAAAACTATTCTTCGCCTGCATCGCTTATAAGAGCGCATTGTTAAATACAGATATTTTTTTTCTAAATGTGGCATTTTGTTTACTAGTTTTTGTATTACGTTTTAACTGCAAATTTAATGTGGGTGAAACTGGTTTTTAGAGCATACATTTCGCTGCCCTGCTAATTTTTAATGGTGATGATCACTAGTCATTATTTAACAGCTTTTATTCATTTAGTAACTTGTATACATATGTGTATGTTTGTTTGTTTATATGCTTCTATATTTAAGAAAATTAATTGAATATTTATAATTTACTGTAAAAAAAAATCGTCCACTAGTTTAATTTATCAAAATAAAATGTTGCTTAAATACGTTTTAGAGCAAATTTTTCATATAAAATTTTCCCTAAAATGTATCTCAGCAACATTTTAATTTTTGTGAATATCGGCGTTGAATTTTAGTTATGGCCAAATATTTACAAATACGCAAACAGATAGTATAAGTATCTATGCATAGGTTTTATATACAGCTATGCAAATTAGGGTGGGTCGATTCAGCAATTGGTATTATGGAATCGATTTTTTTATAGCTTTTGGTATGAGGACAAAATTTTAACTACTGCGCATAAAAAAATAATAAATTTTCAATTGTTTAAAGATCCAGTGGTACGTGGACGGTGTGTTCGAAAAAAAATGTTGGAGAGACAAAATGATTGGTTACGGGCACCCTGGACGGTGTGTTCGAAAAAAAAATGTTGGAGTGACAAAATGATTGATTCCTCTATGGGCACTCTAGTTCAGCCTTTCTCCAGGGTGCCCGTAGAGGAATCAATCATTTTATCTCTACAACATTTTTTTTTCGAACGCACCGTCCTCGTACCACTGGATCTTTAAACAAGCTCATATACAAAAAATATGAGAAAAAACAATTGAAAATTATATGTGTAACCAATAACTTTTGCACCCCAATATATTTTCAAATGCACGAACTCTGTGTCATGACTCAGTAGGATGCAAAAAAATCAAAATTGGACGCATAGAAAATGATTTTTGTTAAAACCGATAAGACAGTATCGAAAATTCCCTATCGATATAAGCCAACCGGCCCTAATGAACATAAACATACATACATATATATATACATATGTATAGGCAGTCTGCTTGTTGTCATGTCCGGTTAAGGGCAATAACTTCCATACAAAGTAAACTAAGAAAAAGAAGCTGTCTGAAATCTGGATGCATATTTTCAATGAATTAATAGAATCAATTAATTCACAGTTATAAAACTGCTTGTATTTATAATCTTCAAATTTTTTTTTTATGGCCAAGCATTTACTGCCCATTCATTATCGATGAAATGTCAAATAATTTTCTGTTTACACTTTAATTTGAAATAAAGAAGAATAATTTTATAAAACCAGAAATCAATTTTTTACAAACATGGCTTTGAAATTGTTCTAATAAAATCAAATAATTATAAATATTAAATAAAAAAAAAAAAATACAAGATTTCACTTACCTCTTGATGGGTATAAAATTCTCAAAAAAAAAAAACCTGGGTTATAGCAAAAATGCACATATTCACACAGACACTCATATGTTTACGTATGTAAAAATTGAGGCTGCCAGAATCTGGTTCTGATATTAAGCCGAAAACCAAAAACCAAATTTTAAGTGCTATAAAAGCAAAAACATATTTCACAGAAAGCACAGTTAACCAAGTTTTAACAAACCTAAAATAACAAAAATGTTCAAACTCGTAAGTCAGAGGAGAACAGAGCAGTTAAATATTTACAGCTAAACAAATCAAATTCAATTCTTTTATTCTAAAGTTCCTTGTAGCCGCCTTAATTTCCTGTGCCGCCGCTGATGGTGATGAAAAGAATGCTGAGATCCTTGTCTTGAAGTCAGATGTCAGACACAACGGCTTTGATCATGCTCTGGATACCTCTAATAACATTCATCAAGTTGCCTCCGGTGACGAACATGGCAATATTCATGGTGCTTTCTCCTGGGTCGATCCCAAGGGTGTCAAGGTTGATATCAGTTATGTTGCTGATGAACACGGTTACCAACCCGTTGGTGAATTGTTGCCCACACCACACCCAATTCCTGAGGCTATTTTGAAGGCTATTGAATATATCAACGCTCATCCCACCAAGGCAGAACCCCACCATTAAATCGTTTTTGGTAAAAACAAAAACATCACAAAATCGATAATGAAAAATTTTACAATTAAATTTGTAATAAAGAGCATTTAAAAAATCCAAATTTTTACATATAATATATCCATAATCGTGAGAGTTGTGACTAAAAACTATTGAATAGGAATAGAATAGGCACAAGGCCTAAAGTCGCCTCGGCAAAGCAACGGCAGAGTTATTTTTAAAATATTATAAAATTGTTTGTAGATCCTTAAAATGTTTAAGAACTTTAAACAAATGCAAGAAACACAAACAGCACCAAAGTGTGAAAGTTTACGATACATGTCGACACACAAGTCGAAAATAGATTTAAAGTATTTCATAAAAAATGTCAAGGAGTTGTACAGAATGCCGCAGACAAAGAAAACATCAAATATCTTTAGCTGTTTCGAATGCGCCTCACTTCTCGTCAACAGCCATGTTTGAGTTCCCAGGCTCATAGTGCTAAAGTGACGCTGAGTGTGAGTGGCATCAGCCACCCAAGTTGGTGTATATTTTCTGTCTGATTTTTTAATTTTGTTCGAAATGCTAATTATTATTTTTATTTTTGTATTAAGTTTTATTAGGCTCAAGTTCTTTCTATATTATCTTTGTGATTGATATTAATTAAATTAGACAAAGAAAACATCAAAGACATTTAGCAGGGTGGACAACTAGCTGTTTCGAAGCCGCCACACTTTCTCGTCAGCACCCGTCTTTGCTTACATTTTTTATAACATATGCTGTGGAAAATGTATGCATTTTTAAGTAGGTATAGTTTTGTCGAATTTTTGCGATCCTATTCCAATTTGC
The DNA here is from genome assembly GCA_963662145.1 of Sturmia bella. Classification (NCBI taxonomy): domain Eukaryota; kingdom Metazoa; phylum Arthropoda; class Insecta; order Diptera; family Tachinidae; genus Sturmia; species Sturmia bella. The sequence goes on along the minus strand of OY759172.1, from coordinate 66,151,721 downwards.
AAGATGAGGTAGTGTAGCGCACCTTCTACTACGGCGACAGCTTTTTATGTAAAAAAAAAATGGATACCCTACTTTCTGCAATAAAACCTTTCAACCTCACAAATGTTTTTTATCTTATTATTTTCAGTTTTTTTTTTCTTTTCTTTGAGACAAACACAAAACTGTGAAGCAGCTCTTTGCGTATCTGCAGAAACTCTCCCACCATTTGGCAGGAATCGTATCTGCAGCCTTGGTACTCTTAGTAGTGCTTTCCACCAATTCTTTCATTAAGGCGCTCAAAAGAATACCTTGGGGAGCCACCATTTTGAGAGGTCTCACAAGACGAGTGTTGTATTCCCAGATTCTGGGTATGCTTAAGTGAATTATTTTCTGTTCCAATTATTAGAAAGAAAAAATTCTACAATATTATGCATTCGCCTGACAGCAAGACTATTTTTATGGGACCCTTAAGGCTGGTACTGAGTCATTAAGGAAATTTGTGTTTAAAAATCTTTCGAAATTTCACTTTCCTTATCGAAACTTCTGGAGACCGGTATGGAGAGCAAAAACGCATGTGAGAGCAACGTTTACGTTTAGTTAATATTACAGTTATATTATAACAGGTTGTGGAGACTTTTTCTTCTTAACTCAAACAAAAATTAAAGTTCCTCTGTTTATTGCATTGCTGAATGGTTTTAGTTATTTAAAGTAAAAATATTTACAAATATTATTAAAATGGATTGACACAATAGTCTTTCTCAACAAAAATCTCCTAAAGGCCAGTGGTAAAAATTCATTCTATCTATCTCTTACTTTATGACCCTGTGCTGCCTGATGCAGACGCTTGACATTATTGCAGGCTCAAAAAAAAAGCAAGTTCTTATCTTTTTAATTTATTGCCTGAATTCGCAACTTGTACTGTATCCTTTCTGTATTTGGATGGGGAACTTCAATGCAACGTCTTCAAATAAAAATAATTCGCAAATATTTCACTTGTAAATTCACTGTTGGAGTTTGAATTTTTTCCTCTAAAGGTCGGTACGGAAATTTACATTCCATAAGAACTGTGTGCAAAAAACTTGCAAAATTTACCGCCCACACCGGTAAAACGCTTAAAAAGAAATGTAAACAGATTGTTTTTCGCTTTTTCCGTCACCACAAATTAAAATTATCCCCAGGCTCCAGCATCGTTAGTTCGCAGAAAAACAAAACACTGAAATCAATAACAAGATTCATTATTGTTTTACTCATAACAAAGCGAGCCAGCGACGCCGAGTGTCAGCAATGGTCTGGGAGTTTTTGACTTTTAGTTTATTATTAATCAAAAAAAAACGTATTAAAATAGATGAGGACATTTTTGAAGAATATCTACAAGATGAAGATATTCATTTGCAACAAACTTGTCCACATAAATCTATAAAATAGATTTAGTTATTTTTTGCAAACGTAAAAACCCTTAAGACCTCCGTAGCGGCCTTAAATACAATCATACACGATACCATACGTCATGTCATTTCAGCTATTAGTTTATGTATGTAGGTCAAACGACTTCTGCAAACGATGGAAGGTTGCAGATGTTTTTTGGTCTAAAATAGTAAATTTTAATGAATATTTCATTCATGCTTTCAGAATTAATATTTAGCAGATTTTTATTTTATTGGTTTCTGGATCAATATTATTGGCCGCTCCAACGCTTAACTGGCGTCAATGGCAGCAACGAAAGCGAAATTTGCTTCTTTAACTTAAAGTATATGAATGTGGCTCTTAATGCTAAAATTGTTCTAAATACTTGTTTGACTGTCAGATAAACCAACATATTTTCTTCGAGAGTTAAGCTACACCCGATAATGATACGAATGGTCTTCGGCATGATTTCTAATGTATTCAAGACCTTTCAGAATCTCTTTGGGTATTGGCGGTGGAGTGGGTATCCACTCGCTCACGGGCAGGTAACCATTTTCGTCAGCAATATATTTAAGAGAAAACTTTTTACCTTCTGGGGTCAGCCATTCAAACTCTCCACTTATATTGCCATGCTCATCACCTTGAGCATGCTGGTGTATGTGATTGCTGGTCTCGAACTCGTGATCGAAGCCATCGTGTCTGAGATCCGCTATTAGGAGTTTAATTTCAGCATCACCATCTTTGGTCTGCTCAGCGAGGGCACATGCAACAGTGGCCAGCAAAAAAAGCAACTAAAAATATTGAAGTTGATTTGAACATTTTATGAATTTTATTTTATATTACTTACATATTTAAACATTTCTTCCGCTTATGCTGTTTGTATAAATTAAAATAAACTGTGTACGCTCAAACATTTCTTTTTGCTTTTATACCATTTAAAATTTTTAGTTCTGGCATATTCCTTATTAGAAAGTAAAACTAAATTATAAACTAGAATTAAATTTATTATATAATTTTTCTATTTTGGCAAACACAAAATCCAGATTATTTTTTTTTTTTTTTTTTTTTTTTTTTAGAGAAAAGATATTATAAAACATTTAGGAATATGTAGGAATAAACTAGTTTTATTGTTTTGATTAACATTAACAATCAAAACTTGCATCTATTTAACCCATTTTTAATTAATTCATGACCAGCAAATACTTTACCAAAGTTTTACCAAATAGACACTTAACTCCCCCTCAGTGTGTCTTCCAGTTGTGTTCTAAACCAAAATATAACTCAAATTAGTATTAAATACCAAATAATTGCTTATTTTTTTCTTACAAAAAGTTGCGCTTCTTTTATAACAGAGATTTATAGCTGTTTCTTTTTATCAATTAAACACTATTTGCATGACATATAGCATTGCATTTTAGAAACAAAAAAATCGTTGCTTTTGCTATAATCACCAAACAAAACTCTTTTGCAGTTTTAGAAAAATAAATCTAAAACACAAAGTACGCCATTGCAAATACCGAACAAACTAATAAATGTTTTCAATTTTCATAAGGAGGACAAGAGGACTAATAAATCAATCGTTTATTAACGCGTGCATGATGGAATTTATAAGAAATGAATCATACTTCTGACTTTATGCTAAAATGAAACGCTTTTTATTTTAATTTAATAATAAACTGATATTCGAAAAATATTTTTTTTGAATAGAAAACCAGATTTTGTTCAGTAAACTGGCTAAAGTCTGGTTAAGGCAGTTCCGGTAATTAAGATTACTTAAGAAAATAATGGTCTAAGTTTCAGTGGAGAGACAATTTTAAAATCGCTGGCAACTTAGGAGTAAATTTAGTGGGCGCACCAGCACTATAATGAATAGATTTCTCAGAGAAAGTATTAGAAAAAAAAACTAGTTTTATATGTTAATGAAGCAAATTTTTAGTTTATGAGTCTAGAAAGAAATATACAAAAACAGTGGCCAACGGCGACGGACCAAAAAGCTGCAGTTATTGCATAATTCTTAACTCATAAAAAGGAAACAATTGAAAAATAACAATTGAAATTAATGTTTACTATAAAAGTTAACTTAGCGGTTAATATGCTGCCCCAACTTCATTGATGCCATACAACTCTTTTAGTGGACTGAAAAAACTTGTAACCACTGTTCAAACATTCATTCACTTCATATGCTATTACACAAACAAAGTCACCTGATTCCAGCTCAGCAGTTTTTATTTACAACTTTACCTAAATTGGTTGGCTAGCAGTTTGCATTAAATCTCAACTGGTCAGCACTTTGTTCAAAAACAATATCGCCAGCATAAGTATAAAATAATAGCTTCTAAATAAAAATTAAGATTAGCAAGTATATAGAAGTTTCCACAGCCAACCTTGCCTTCCAATGGGCTGTGTTGGTAACGCGCAAACAGGGCTTGCTTCATACATACATATTGTATGGGCTTGCGGCCATTGGAAAGCTTTTTTATTGTGTAACTAGAGTAAAACTGCCCCCGTCGCTGGACAGCACAATGCTTTTCTTCAATTTAATTATATTCCGGGCATTTTCGCAATTCTTTCTTTTCTATGATTCTTGTTCAGGCAGTAAAAATGCAACAAAAAAGTACTGGGCAAAATCGGTCCAGCCATTTGCGCGTGATGCCGTAGCCAGGAGAAACAGGGACATTTTTAAAAAACTTTACAAACTCGTTTACTTCTTTAACAAAGCACCCCAAAACACAAATATAAAAATGAAATAAAATTATTAAAACTGGCACAAAATTTATTGAGCTTGACTTGACGTCTACACCCGAACAAAAAGTTATTGAAAGAATCCTCAGACTCTATATGAAATAATGTTTGTCTTTGGTTTTTGTTTCATATGTACATACATATGGCTGTGTCAACAAAATTTTGTCTTATATGAAATATTGAATAAAATTGCTAAATATTGATTTTTGCTATAAAAACATAAAACACCTCAAATCTAATAAATAATTTCTAAAAAAGGTGAAAGAAAAAATGCTCATAGTAATAAAATGTCTCTCTCTCTCTCTCTCTCTCTACATACATAAATAGAGACTGCAGCAAGTTATAAAGGTCACAAAGGGTACATATGTAAGTGTACAGTCAGGTTTAGATGCCTCTTTTTTTTTGTGGAAATTACGGAGATTTCAAGCGTCCTTCGTCAAAGAATTGAAAGTCACTACATTTCTACGGGAGCCAAGTCTGCAAGAATAACGATGCTATAACCAAAAATATCAAAAGTAAGACTTTAGTAACTGTTCTTGTGAAAAATCATAAAAAACGAATACGAAACTAAGCCTTCCATAACATGTAAGGGTGGATGATGAGATAGGTCCTGACTCTTATAATTATAGTCACTTGTTTTCAGGTTTGCCACGAAGATATCTAATAGTCTCAAATACTTATTGGCAATTTAATTGGCAAATATATCACTTTGTTTATGGCAGTGAGGGCGGACACGAAGTGTTCAAAGCGTAAGAATTACTCGCAATGTCTTAAACTGAGAACATCATGTTTCTACTCATTGGCAATACAACCGCATGCACTGTACAATTTACAAAATTTGCCAATGTTTGCTTACGCCAAGCAACAGATTTGTTTGAAACAAAATTAAGCACCCTGCATCCTTCTGTCTTATGTAAGCAATGAGAAACCAGTACAATATCAAATTATTTATACATGCATTTTATTCTCTTGAATTTTGCTCCCCAACCAGGCTGTTTAATAGCGCCGGCATATTTCTAATCAGAAGGGTGTGTAGGTTTATTTACCCTGCCCAATTTTGTACTTTTGCATGCTTTTTCATTTTGGGCAATATTTCGTATATTCAAAATTTATTTAAAGATGAATTTAACGATCGATTTAAGAAACAAGGTAGGGTAGTAATTTTTAATAATTATTAAATGCAGTTTATTGTCATTTCAATTATGAAATTTTCTTAAACTTAATGATGATGATGGTCTTCTTCCTCGTGGTAGGGATGTTCCCTAATGTAGTCAAGAGATCTCAAAATGGCTGCGGGAATCTTGGGAATGGCATCACCTTCGGGCTGGTAGCCGTGCTCATCAGCAACATAGTGGATTTCAACTTTCTCGCCATGAGGATCTTCCCAGGCGAAATCACCTTTAATGTTGCCATGCTCATCACCATGAGCGGCTTGACGAATGTGATTGGTGGTCTCGAATTCTGAATGCCAACCCTTGTGTCCGTATTCGGTCGTCCAGGATGTTGTGTCAGCATGGTGATCTTTATGATCACCGTGATTATCATGATTGTCATGATGATCATGATTGTCGTGATGATCATGATTGTCATGATGATCATGATTGTCATGGTGATCGTGGTGATCATGGTGATCATGGTGACTGTAACGGTCTACGCTTTTGGCGACAACACACACAGCCAAAGCAGCAATAAGGAACTGAAAAGGATTTTAAATGTATAATATATAGTTTTTTTTTAAGTTAGTACAATGTTTTTCCAACTTACAAATTTGAACATTTTTGTTTTGTTAGTTGAATAAGAACTTGACAAACTGTGCTGTTGAAGAAATTTGCTATTGCTTTTATATCATTTAATTTGTAGTTTATGTTTCTTATTTCAGCAAACATTAACTATAATTTTATTCAAATTTAATATTTTTGTCGTTTAATCTAGAATTTATTTATTAGTTCAACTGCATTTCATTTGAGGACCTGAAATTTCTGAACCTGTTAAATTTATCAAGTTCTGGTTGACTTTCTTATTAATTGTTGGCATTTGTGGAGGTAATTAAATAGTTGTTTCAGCATGTTTAAAGTCTTTGTCGAAAGCTATTTATTTATTTTTAATTCTGCTTAATGGTGAAGTTTATAACGAGCCATTTAGGAGATGATTGACATTTAGCATTAAAAATTTTCAAGACGCAGCATTAACGCTGCAATGAATTTCTACAATTCGAAACTAGCAACAGTTTGTGAAAAAAATAACATTATTTAAAGCAAGATCTGTGCAAGAATGCATCCTTTGCCGGATTAATATTTTTGCTGCTTTCAGTCTTTACTGAATTGGCGTTACAGTCTTTAGTGATTTTCCAGTTGTGGATATTAATTTTATAATCAAAATGAAATGCTCTGAAGATGATCCCAAACTAGCAAATAGCCTAAGTTTATCTATAGTCCCAGATATTTGGGACTGAACAAAAATTGAAGGATTCATGTTGAATGCTACTTTAGTTTCGAAGCGTAAACATTTTCGAGAAACACAAGGTTTTATCATATCTGAAGGCAAGATAAAATAGAAAAAATTTTCCAAAGACATTCAACGTAAAACTACAACATTTAAGAAAAAATAAAGATAAACCAAACTTACTACAAAATTTACAAAACACAAAATGAAATCGTTGGCAAAGAACAATATAATAATGATTATATTTATATAACTCTCAATTGGCTCCAGTTAAAAACGTGAGTGATTACCTTTTTTAAGGCTCCGTAATCATAGAGTGAAAACGGAACCCTTTCGTTGTTCGTCCGTCAGTCACAGGCCCCAAGCGCCCAAACGGTTGAAATTTTTACAGGTCATATGGTTAACCGGCCGCTATAACAATAAATACTAAAAATAACAAAAAAAAAATTACAAACTAAGGGAGGTACCCACACAATAAACTGTATAAGTTAGCTAAATCTTTTGTACCATAACAGATAGAGACTTGAAATTTGGACATGTGGTTGCGTAGGGCGTTCAGCGGCAAATACCAAAGACAACAAAAAGTTAAAACTAAACGGACATCCTCCCATACAAGAAACTGACATTAGCTGTAACTTTTGAACAGTAAGAGAAAGAGTGTACATAAAGTTCTTAAAATCGGTCCAAATAAAAACAAACTTGAAATTAATTTACAAATCTTTAACTTTATTATAAAAATGATAGATTGATACTACGTATGGATTAATCGACTGAACGATGCAATTGCAAGAGACTGACTAACTTCAATTCATGTTAATATGATTCTGTTCATTTAAATTTCTCTTACTTCATAATATTTTATGATCTGTAAATTCTTTTTCTTATTTAACAAAAGGAGAAATATGAGTTTTGTTATTACAGTAGCGAGCAAATTTAATCCGAACAAAGAGACTTGAAATTCGCACAGGAAATGTGGTGGATAGGCCTGTCATTCAACAACAAATACCAAAGACTAAGAAATTTAAGTGTTGCAGTGAACACGAGTACATGCTTTATTTTGAGAATTAGTTGCTCTCTACAACAGCAAATACTAACAACAATAAAAAGTTCGAGACTAAAGGGTATCCGTTACATGTCTGCCTCTTACTTGCGTGGACTCTATCTCGTACCTGCTGGGCGAGTCAGTCTAGTGATTGGCTCAATTTAATTAATTAATACTCGTATTGTAAAATAATCTACCATGAAAAGATTCAAAATAGAAAATCCTTTCCAAAATTGTGCCGTTGCATAATAAAAATTCTGTGTGTAAATATCTTTGACACTCACTGTGTATTTTGCAAAACCGTCCACTGAAAAGACAATTTTAATCTATTTGTGATTAAACCAAACCCAATCAGTGTCAGAAGTACGGCAATCATAGATCTTCTTAAATCTAGAACGCTGCGCTTGTTTTAAGTACAGATTATTCCAGAGCTATGTACTTAATTTTAGCGATCTTCAATCCCGATTTCGAAATGATTTTAGTCATATTTAATGCTGATCTCGGTTAGCATATGGCTAAAATCCGTACTCATAAACAAGCACGACCCAGTTGATTTGATAACATTTGATACTTAGCGTACGTATTTTGACTTGATTTCAGTACGAAAGAATTAAATTTGTTTTAAGTGTGATTATGTACTCGATTCGATATTTTTGAAGCCCATTTAATTCCAAATAAATTATTTTGTTTCTTTGGGTATTTGAACCTAAAACCTTACCGCCAGTCAAGCCACTCTACCACTTCAACTATCGCAGCAATTAACAAAAAAATAAAACAGAGTTCAATTGTGTGTTATTCGCACTTAAAATTTCAAACAAATAGAAAAATGCGAATTTTGTTTTTCTTCCAGTATGGGAAGAAATCAATTACTGCGGTTGTGGCCAGTATGGACCGATCGATTCCACACTGTGCGGAGGGCGCCAGGTGTCACTAGCTTATCTGTATACTTTACAACGGGTTTGAAAACAAAAGCTTGAATTTTGCTCCCCAAGCAGGCTGTTTAATAGCGCCGGCAGGCGTTGTATGTAGGTTTATTTACCCTGCCCAATTTTGTACTTTTGCATGCTTTTTCATTTTGGGCCATATTTCGTATATTCAAAATTTATTTAAAGACGAATTTAACGATCGATTTAAGAAACAAGGTAGGGTAATTTTTAATAATTATTAAATGCAGTTTATTGTCATTTCAATTATGAAATTTTCTTAAACTTAATGATGATGATGGTCTTCTTCCTCGTGGTAGGGATGCTCCCTAATGTAGTCAAGAGATCTCAAAATGGCTGCGGGAATCTTGGGAATGGCATCACCTTCGGGCTGGTAACCGTGCTCATCAGCAACATAGTGGATTTCAACTTTCTCGCCATGAGGATCTTCCCAGGCGAAATCACCTTTAATGTTGCCATGCTCATCACCATGAGCGGCTTGACGTATGTGATTGGTGGTCTCGAATTCTGAATGCCAACCATTGTGTCCGTATTCGGTCGTCCAGGATGTTGTGTCAGCATGGTGATCTTTATGATCATCGTGATGATCATGATTGTCATGATGGTCATGATTGTCATGATGGTCATGATTGTCATGATGATCATGATTATCATGGTGATCATGATGATCGTGGTGATCATGATGATCGTGGTGATCATGGTGACTGTAACGGTCTACGCTTTTGGCGACAACGCAGACGGCCAAAGCAGCCATAAGGAACTGAAAAGGATTTTCAATGTATAATATATGGTTTTTTAAATTTAACACAATGTTTTTCCAACTTACGAATTTGAACATTTTTCTTGATATTAGTTTGGTACAAATTTAAAACTGTGCTTTGCTTAGAATTTCGTTTGGCTTTTATATTGTTTCATATTTAATTTTATGCTCTCAGTTTAGAAAACTTAGACTAGTATGTTATTTAATTTTTTTTTTTTTATTATTTTTGCCATAAAATTCGTAATTTATTAATTATTTAATGTTTGAAGTAGAACTGACTTCTTTTAAGAATAAACAAGTTCCCAACACTAAATTCTTTAGATTTAATCCTAATCGCGGGTTCCTGTTAGGAATGCAAGTGTGATACACAAGTGTATGCTTCAACCCAGTTGGCCAAACATGCATACGTTGAAAACTATATTTTGTTTATAGTCTCCATTCTTCTTGTTCATAACTTCTTACGCCAATAACAAATGCATCAGTGTCAGACACTAAAACGAAAAAAAACTATTTGGTAGAACTATTTATGACAATAGAAAAAGAGTTGTTTGTTATGGGCCTTAAAATATTTTATTCAATATTATTTATAAGAAATGTTTTCGCAGAGGCTTAATACAATATACATACATATATTCACATAAACATGGCTTGAAACACTCAGTTCTCATAACTAGCACACAATACAAATTAACTGGCAGTTTCCTAAACGTAAATACATTTTATTTCGTTCAGTTGTGTCGAAAGCATAAACAAATTTTCATTGTTATGTGGCGCCCACTTCAGCACCTCGATGGATGATTACGGGCGGGCGAACCAAGTAATATATAATAATTTATAAGGCCCCTAAATGAAATAAAACAACATATTGGTGGGGTTTTATTTCGTAGCGCGCATAATACCAACTTGAAAATGCAATGATCACAAAAGATGACAAAAGATGACTAATTAGTGAAAGACAAAGCTTTTATTCACATTGAAAATATTTATGTAAATTTCATGGACCGTTGTAATTTTCAGAACCGTTCGTATCGTATTGACTGTATATGTTTAGGTTGTTTACATGCTATATAACCAACGATTGGAGCTTTGTCCTTTAAAATTACAAAATTATTGTCCTTTACTGTACCAGCCTGGTCAAAATTCTCATCTGCAGATTTCTATTTAGTGTGTTTTCAATAAGAGATTCATTATAAACTTTAAATATATTAGTTTAGGTCTAAAGGACTTATTATTATAAAATACAAAATCTTTCTGCCTTCTATATGCCGCCAACATTTCGTCGGTGCTACTCAACTTGCCATTAGACTCGAAAAAAAAAACTCTAAAACGTGAAACTTTACTATATATTCCATTATTCCCATAAACGCAAGGAGAATCACAACTTTTCTAACATGTACTTTTCATAGCAGCCTCCATATAACGTTGGTTACAGTTGGTTGCTACGAATTGTTTCCTTGAAAGTATCAAAAAGTTAAACGTTTTTTTGGAATATTCCAAAATGAATTTAATTATTTAATTGAAATGTGTTATGAACTAAATTGTTTATTTGCTTTAAGAGCCAATTGAAATGTATTAATTCAGGTCCAAAAATGAACCTTTTCAAAAAATAGACAGCTGAAAAATACAACAAATATTTTTTGAACAGGTTCATTTTTGGACCTGAATTAATGAAATGTGTTATTTTAGATCTAAATAGACTTTATTGTTTCAACTAATATAGTCTCATGCAACAAATAACAAGGTAAATAAATTAAGGTAACACATTTCTATTCGGGTATGCTCATCATATTCTTGAACCAGTCACGACAAAAGCGGGCAATCGGTTGCTTGAACCAATTTGGTAATTGTTCCAGTCATACATTTATTACAGTTGTGATCCCGATAGCGAATGTGGATCGTTTTTAGATTCAAAGAAAACTAATTTAATATATAGACTACTTCGCAACCCATCCTTTTTCTGGGCGCATAATTAATATGAATTTCTTATAAAAGAACAAAAAAAAACGCAAACATTTCAAGTAACTTTACTGGAGTAAATCACTGAATCAGCAAAACTTTTGGCCGAATACGGACAACTGATCCAACAATTACTTTTTTGTTGCAAACAATTAAAATTTTTCCAAAAGTCTATAAATTTTGCGTACAAAATCTGTTTATCTTTGATATTGGGTGTATGGATATAAACATTATATCGATACATCCTTTTAAGCCAGAAATCCCGTTGAGTCTAATTTTCAAGATAATTAAGTTAAACAAATTTGCCGTCCTGCAAAAGTTTCAGAAATGTGATTTAGGTTTGTTTACTTCCTACTTCCTACCGCCTACGTAATACGTAGATTAATAAAAACTTTAGTAGTATTTAAGTTCTTACATGCGTTTTAGGTCAGTTGAACTAGCAAGTCTCGATTAAAAATGTTTACAAAATTTAATTTCACACCTGAATTCATGCTTCGAAAATGACAAAAATGTTAATTTTTCATCACTATAAATGTTTTCTTATTTATATGCTCAATAAAAGAGACGAACGTTTTGTCTAAATTATTTTTAAAATGCTTTTTATTGTCAATCTTAATCTGAAGTTTTCATCAAATACTTAATGATGGTGGTGGTGTTCTTCTTCTTCGTGGTAGGGATTAGCTTTAATGTATTCAATAGATCTCAAAATGGCTTTGGGAATGGGATGGGGGGTGGGAATAATATCACCCTCGGGGTGGTAACCGTGTTCATCGGCCACATAGTGGATAGCAGCGTGCTCACCATGAGGATCGACCCATTCGAATTCACCGGCAATGTTGCCGTGTTTGTCACCGTGCGCCAATTGATGAATGTGGTTGGAGGTCTCGAATTCCGATAACCAACCTTCGTGTCCGAATTCGGCCTTATACGAAGTGATTTCAGCGTGATGATCATCGTGGTGGTCATGATGATCATCGTGATGACCATCGGCGACAACGCAGACTACCAAAGCGGCTACAAAGAACTAAAGGATATTTTTTATTTGTTTAAATTTGTCTGCCAATATAAATAATATTTTATTATTAAGCTTACGAATTTGAACATTTTTGTTGTGCTTGTTAAATTAACACTTGACAAACTGTGCTTCCAATAGAGTTGATATTTCCTTTTATATAGTAGATGCATTTCAAATTTGAAATTATTAAGATTCAGAATTAAATTAAGTTGCTTTGCTTTCTTTTAAAAAATAAACTAGTTAATTTAAAATTCATTTGTTAAACTTATTTGCAAAAAAAAAAAAACTTTTAATATTTTTTATTGTTGCACTTTAGAACAGGTTGTTCTGTATTATTATTTTTTAAAACTGCTTTTTCCTTATAATAATTTTTAAGACTAATTCTAGGTATAGAAATGTTTTGCCATTTGGCGCTGGGCGCAGCTCCAGTAAGAGTTCTTCTTTTCCACTTCTAAACTAAACCATCGAAAATACATATTTTTAATTAATACAAATCGTATTTTCTGCGAAAAACAAACTATTTCTCAGATTCTAATTTTGTTTTGTAAAAAAAATCATGTCAATATTTTGTACCTTCTTCTTAAAATGCGAGATTTAAGGCCAGATTTCGGGCCAGTTCGAGCGTTCGTATAAATACATTTGAGACAAGAACAAGTTAACAAATTTTGTATTTGCCTTAAATGGAATGGGTTCGAAATAAATAAACTGGCAGTTATTAATATTTGTGTACCATCAAAAGAAAATGTCCTAATAAATATGAATAATTAAACATTTTAGAAAACAATTCGCAAAATTTGCAAAAGAACTCCCCATTGAGCCGACGTAAAAACATTTTCCTGCCAGCAACAAATTAAAGTGATTTTATTTCTAGACCTTATGGCCAAAAAACGTCAAATGTCGAAAACAAAACTATTAGAAAATAATTGTCGAAAGGAGTGTATGCGAGGTTTTGAATATGGACTTGAAATATAGAAAATACGACATTATATACACATATTAAGCTTTGTCAGAACACAATTTCGATGCTTGAACTATTTTGTGTTGTGTACTTTTATCTAGAATCGCATTTTGAGGAAAAGATTTTTCCAAAAATAAGTTAAATATTTTCATAATTAAGCAAGTATTTACAAATGAAATTCGTCTCATGAAAATTACAATGCACTCAAACTTGTTCAATAACACACTCATATTTTCTCTAGTTTCCACTCAGCCTGAAGAAAATCTTTCAGGACAGAAGTTTTTTTTTTTGACAATTTCATGAAAGTAAAATGACAACTTTGCGGAATTGTAGTTAAATGATTATTAAAAATTTACATTACTTTGTAGATATGTATATAGAAGAAAAGAATTAAAAAGTTTTTTCTCCAAGTATAAATAAATAATATATAATATTTATTTGATCTTCTTAATTATTTGAAAAAACAGAGAATTTAGCGCAGAATTATAGATATTTAGTTAATAAAAGATTAGGAACTTGAATGTTTTTAATATTTATTATTATATTAAAATGTTATTATTGTTAGTCTATGGGTAATGTTTGCTGTGTTAACATAACGTTGCAATGCAACATGTTGGGAATGTTAACATAGCAAATGTTAGACATAGAATTAGTTTATTTCTACTTGTATTATTTTTTACTGTTATTTATATTGTTTTTATTTTTCAATGTTTTGAATTTTTAAATCAAAAATTTTTCAACATTTTCAATTTAATTACAATTATTATCCTGAAGATGATGACAACTTGTGATCGAAATATTGAATAATATTGTAAATAAAAATTTGTTTATATAAAAAAAAAAAAAAACGATCTGAAGCTGTAATAAATAGTTTTTTCAAATAAATAAATAATAAAATACAGTGAGTATAGTACTAAAAATCTAAAATAACAATTATTTCCAAAGCTTGCGTTATACAGTTTCATTCCTTATAGTTTTTGCAATTTTAGTTTTTGAAATAGACAATTACCTTCCTGTTAAAGAAATTTTTATGAAAGTGGTGGGTTTAATGCAGACTTTTATTTATAGCAGGTAAAAAAAAAATTCGTGAAAGTACATTCCTTTGTAAATGCTGCATAATATTTGCATTCTACAGGTCTGTGTGAAAGAAAGAAATCTAAGAAATTTTTAAAGCAGTGCCCGACATAAACCTTTTGCCTCTCCATTTTGTCGCATAGGAAAAATATTATAAAGCAGAGTTGTTACACTCAGGAAAAAGATTGGCTGAAAATTCCTCAATCTAGTTTCTGTGAAAAGTAATATATGATCGCCGTAATAAATATTATTCACCAAACATAAAAACTTGTTAATAGAAGAACCTCGGTCTATTATAGCACTTCTGCTCCAAATGATCCTCCAACACTGTGCCAACTTCGGAATAGTTTGAAGCACCTACGCTGGTCTTCACTTCTATTTTATTTTTTAATAAAAATAAAAATATGCAGAGCAAATAAATTATACCTTTTGACACTATAAGAACAGAGTTGTCAATTATCCGCCGTAATAAATATATGGTTCCGATTTACTACTTTTTCAAGGCTAATTAATGCATGTGTTTCTCGTGGACATGGTCACAATATGACCCTTTTTGGAGGATGTGGGACATACATATTTAAACGCTGCCAATTTTGAAACTTTTTCTAAGCTTGTTGCAATTTGTTTCCAACGCATCAAAAGTTTCATTAATATAATTTCTTTTACCAACAACGAATTTTCGTTAACAAATATTGCAACTTGTATGAGTTTAAAGTTTGCTGCAATAAATGTTGATGATATTTATTGCCAGTCTAGACGGGGTGTTAGGGCAAATAGTTTTGTGAAGTAAATTATCCCTATGCACAACCATAGTTTTTGGCACTAACGTAAAAATAAAAAAAAAACCCGGAAGCATGAAATATAAATGTTTTCTTATTTATATGCTCAATAAAAAAAGACGAACGATTTGTCTAAATTATTTTTAAAATGCTTTTTATTGTCAATCTTAATCTGAAGTTTTCATCAAATACTTAATGATGATGGTGGTGTTCTTCTTCTTCGTGATAGGGATTAGCTTTAATGTATTCAATGGATCTCAAAATGGCTGCGGGAATGGGATGGGGGGTGGGAATAATATCACCTTCGGGGTGGTAACCGTGTTCATCGGCCACATAGTGGATAGCAGCGTGTTCACCATGAGGATCGACCCAGTCGAATTCACCGGCAATGTTGCCGTGTTTGTCACCGTGCGCCAATTGATGAATGTGGTTGGAGGTGTCGAATTCCGATAACCAACCTTCGTGTCCGAATTCGGCCTTATACGAAGTGATTTCAGCGTGATGATCATCGTGGTGGTCATGATGATCATCGTGATGACCATCGGCGACAACGCAGACTACCAAAGCGGCTACAAAGAACTAAAGGATATTTTTTATTTGTTTGAGTTTGTCTGCCAACATACTAAATAATTTTTTATTATTAAACTTACGAATTTGAACATTTTTGTTGTGTTTGCTAAATTAACACTTGACAAACTGTGCTTAATAAGAAATTTTCATTTGCTTTTATACAATTTAATTTTTTTAAATTAAGTCATCTTATTATCGAACTAATTTTAATTGCTATTGAAAGAAGCCAGAGATTTAGTTCTTCATTTTTTTTTTTTTATAAAGATTATTGCAGTACCATTTAGAAGAAAATAGAAACAAGTTCTGGTTCAATCAAGTTCTTTTCTTGCTGCGTTAATAATAAAATATTGAAATAATATTTTTAGCGGTTTGTGGGTCGGATTTTATATAATTTCTTTTTGCTTGCAATCACTTTCACTCTCTTTATTCTCAAACAAAAAAAAAAAACAAAAATTTGATTAAATTATCGTCTAGCAAAGTTGACATTTTATATCAATCATGTTCGTTTATTGGACAGTTTTTTAATTTAAACTTGTGGCATTAAGAAAACATTTTTTTAATGCAAATTATTGTCAAAAACAAAAGAAGTTGCTAACTTATATTTTTAGGTTGCTGGAATATTTAAAGATATTTAAGAAATGAAAATATGTATAATATTTTTAAATAAACATCGAATGCAGCTAAAATATTTTTCTTTAAATATTAGAACACAAACGAATCATTTTTCTAGGTTTAGTTCTTTATATTTAATGTATGCAAATTTGAGTATATGTAGCACCACCTTTTCAGCACTTTGTTATATATCACCGAGATTAATTTCGGAACAATTTTCCAAAAATGCAGCAGAACTCATTTAATTCACAAGACGGCTTGTTGCATATTTGGGAAGACAATTTAGACACAATAAAAGTAATTTAACTATAATTTGTTTGTATATTAGATGATTGTGTCGGTGGTGTCCGAATAATATTTTGAACTACTTTTGAATTCTGATTGCATGTGTCTAGGCTTAGAAGCCTACTTGCTAACTTTCGCAAATGGATTCACAAGCATTCACACAAATTGAAAAGTTTCTAGTTTTTTCCTAACGTTGAAACGCAAGTCAATCAAATGTTTAAAGGCGTGCACCTCTTTCTCTTTGATGCCAGCCAATTATTACATATACAAATAAGAGTGGTGTGGTCTGTAACATCTAATTTTGATTATTTACTTTTCTACTCAGATTACGCTTGACTGATGTTCTCAGGTTTTCAATCAGATTTCTTTAAGAATTTGTGCTGCGGAGGTAGTGAAACATATTATCGCATCGTTCTCGAAAAGTGAGAAAAAAATATGTCTAACTTACATCGAAATTATTACGTACTTACATCATAAATGTCAGATAATATAACTGTGTGCCGAAGTGTAATTACAAAAGATAAAAACGCCAGTACCAAAGAAACCGGCGATGATTAAATTTTACTAAAATGTTCATATTTTTAATAATGGCGTTAAATATAAATCGCCGGCTAGACCAAATAATACATAGTGTGACTTCAAAACAGCACACTGATGAGCGACGGGGTGGTCGTGAAACAGCCATGGTATGTACCCCAGCCAGTAACTCTTCAACTTTACTTTTCTTCTCTCCTTTAAAAATGTTGATCACTTCAATCTTATGGCAAAAAATCTTTCTCAATTTTAAGGAAGCAAAAATCGAACTTAAGCCCGATAAAACTATTAACAATTGTATATTATATACTTCGACTACAAAGTTTAAAATTAATTCAACGTGTATATATATGGAAAATTTGCAACATTCCACGACAGATTTTTTTTTTTACTAAAACCATTTTTCTACAATTACACAAAAAGAATGATTTAAAACTAAAAAATTTAAGTAAAATTTTTGATTTTTAATTTTATTCTAAATATTATTTATAAAAAACAGTCTCGCCATGTTTTTATTTACGACTTTATTCAACAGTTAGAGGCGATAACTTATTCTGCAAAAATTTTACAGATAAAGTCTGTCTTTAAATGTGCGAGTATTTTCTTACATGACAGATTATTTTCTCACAAAGAAAAATTATAGATACACTTTAGTGAGAAAAAATAGCTAATTGTTGCAATTTATGGCATTTTTGTTTCATTTTAGTGTAACTACCGCCAGTCGAAAAGTTTCTCCTGGCGGGAGACACCATAACATCTTCAACACATCACGGCGTTTGTGATCGAATGAATGCTGTCACGTATGCTGTGTGTTTGTTGCTGTTTTTGTTTCTATTTTAAATTATTTTTACTCAAAAGTTCATTTGATCACGAATGCTGTTTAACTATGGAAATCAGCGCATGCGCACTGAAGGCAAACGTCGGTCGCGTCCCAACTGTGCAGTGGCAGAGCCGGTACGGAAGCTGAACGCTCTCGCTTCCATACAGACTCCCCATCGGCGCTGGGATAATATTTAGATTGAGGTCGAGCGTCTCGCTTCAATAGACATATTGTCCTCAGTAAGTAAAGGCAGAAGGTGGTTGCGAACTGCCTGCTACCCAACAACACCGCGTGAGTGGATACGTCCGTCACCACCAACGTAGTCAATAAAAATAAATTATCTACCTGACATACCTTGTTTTTTTCCTTCTGTGAACGCCCCTGGACGCCGCTGAGATATACCCCCCGGCAACCAGCGAAAAGCGTCATCACAGTAAATTGCATGCACTTTGCATGAAATTTATGCATTAACGTCCATTTTTACAACGTATATTTAAGACTTAACGTTTACTTTAACGATAACTTTCGTAGGCCAAACTTGCCGTTGAGTCCACGCTAATTTTTAATCGTAAATTATGAAAAGAGCTGTAAGCATAGCAACATAAATTTTATATCATTGCTTAAAATTTCGCAATTTTCTGCTGCTTGAATTTTAGTTGAAATTCAATTTTAAGTCACTTTCAAACTTTATGAAGATGTTTTAAACTAGATAATTAATTTTAATATTATTGTTGTAAAAACAAAATAAAAAGACTAAACAAGATTCGAAAATTTGTTTAAGAAATGTTTCCAAACCGTTATTTAACAATCAACATGCACTACTATTTTATATTGTATGACGCCTAGTTGTGGGTATACAAAGCATTGTTTAAAAAAATAAATAAATAAATAAAACATTTAATTAACGAAAATCTCTATTTTGTTAACAGTTATTGCCTTGTTCGTTTTTGATTGAACTAACTTGATAAATTTTATTTTAGAAGAATTATAACATCAAACTAGAAACAATAAAAATAAATCTTAATGTTTCTAATAAACTTTTTATATAAAGATACTCATAAGCACCAAAGATGTATACACACCTTAACATACAAAATTGTAGACTTCTAATGTTAAGCTAAAAATTAAAAATACTAACACCGGTATTCATAAAAAATAAAACGTTGCTCAAATACATTTTAGAATAAATTTTATATGAAATATTTGTTGTAAAATGTGTTTCAACAATGTTTTATTTTTTATGAATACCGGTGTAAAAATACATAATTCACTTAATTTTTATTATTCGAACAACTGTCGTGACTGACAAAAGTCGCTTTAGATGGGTGCTAACAAGAAGTGTGGCGTCTTCGAAACAGTTAGTTGTTCCCCAGCTACTCAGGTCTTTAAGATTTTCTTGTCTTATTGAATAATGTCAAGCCCGATAAACATAATACAAAATAATTATACATAAATCGCTATCAATCATTAGCACAAAAGGACTAATCAGCATTGTAATATTTGGCTACCAATGTACTTTGTGCATTCCCTTCCCACAGATGATGCCACATAAAAATCTTTTATAAATATTCCCCCATTGTGGTGACACACTTCTTAAGTGAATCTCTCAGATGCCCCATTCATCATTTTTCCTTTGTTGTGCATGTCTACATGCACATATTTTTATTACTTTATTGCTATTATTATTATATTAAAAAAAAAAAAATATGTTTACATCGACAAACCGAAAATTATAATATGAAACAAAAATTCTTTTGGCAACAAACAAAATTTCCAATCTGTCAATTTTTAGCCTGCCGATTTTACCAATTGCGGTACCAAACTAAATTTGTTTTTATAATGCAAAAAAATTAAATGCAATTTATATACATACATACACATGTACTTCATGAATTTCCAACAATGATTATTATCTAATACCAGGCCAAACAAAACTGTTTGACTTCTTTCTTGAAGTGCTAAATAAATGTATGTATTAAAGTTGTTGCTATTTAAAAATAAACTGCTGCAATAAAAGTTTTGATTTTGTATGTGTGTATAAATTAATAATAAAAAATGTCAAACGGTGTTGATCGTACACATTTTGATGGTTTATTATAATAATTGTTATTTTTTCTTTGTTTAAGTGGACAAAAGACAAAAAAGAAATATAAAAAAAAAACTCCCAATAGATTTGAACCAGTTTGATTATTTACGACGAACTTTTAACAATAGAAGAAAGTAAAAATTGTGCAAAAGTGAATCTGGTTTCGAAAAACCAAGTCATGTAGGAAAATAAGGTGCAGTTAAATGGGCGGGGGAAGAGCTCAAGAATTGTTAAAATATTTTTAATTAAGAATTTTTAATTTTATCATGTGACGCTCAGCCAAATAAATCGAATTTTGTTAGTCAGCCATGGGATGCATGATCCATTCCTGATATGTTGCTCTGCCTGGCTGCTCACTTTTGTAGGAGTAAAGAAAGTGCTACATTAAAAACACAAAATTCAAGTTTGTTTCTTTACAAGATTGGAGCAGTTCACAATAAATTTCGTAGCCAAAGCTTTCGTACAAAACGAAAGCGAGTTTTCATCTGGTAAACTGGCGTTCGTTTGTAAAAGCAAAATGTTTTGGTTTTTATTTTGATACAAACTCAATATTCTTTCAAAAAATCAAAATAAACCGGCCCAAAAAATCCATTAAATTCATTTCATTAGCTGGCTGATGTAAAAAAAAAACATTAATTCCCTGAAAAATCTGATTAATTTAGTACTGTTAATAACGAAACGTTATACACACAAGAGTATAACGAAAACTTCAACTCGTTTTAATGGCCAAAAACAATTAGAAGCTGTTAATTAAACAAATATTTGCTATAAAAGCTAAACAAAATCCAAATGCTTTACAGTTTAACAAATTGCTACTACGCTGCTTAAACAAAAATGTTCAAACTTGTAAGTGGAATTATAATTTACACATCCTTTCATGCGAGGATTTTGATACTAATGAGAGTATAAAAAATATTTCTTTTTAGTTCATTCTCACCACCCTGATTGCTTTGGCTGCCGCCGTTGAGGATGATGTAAATGCCAAATCCACTCTTGAGAGCTCCGACGTTAGAGCTGACGGTTTCGATTGGGCTGTGGAGACCAGCAATCACATCCATCAAGTTGCTTCCGGTGATGAACATGGTAACATTCATGGTGGTTTTGGTTGGCTTGCTCCTGGAGGAGAAACAATTAAGATTGAGTATGTTGCTGATGAGCACGGTTATCAGCCTGTCGGTGATTTGTTACCCACTCCACATCCAATTCCCGAATACATCCTAAAAGCTATTGAATACATCAACGCCCATCCATCCAAGGAAGCAGATCATCACTAAGTTACTGTCAAAGCGTTTTAGACATGCACTGTTCTTATGTTGTTAAATCACGAATAAATTGCAAGTGAAAATGTATCAAACAGAGTGTTATATACATTGAAATTGAATTGAATAGGTAATCGAAATAGTTTCAGCTCAGTGAGATCTGTGCCCCTCATTCCTCACGGGTATAACATAATAATAATAATATGTGGCATTAAATCCTCTCATTCGCCGCTATATCTACTGCTGTCTGTGACGGAAAAGGTCATTCAGTACGATTGCTGGTATTGGTATTCGTGACGGGCTTTTGATATCCAATTTTTAAGCCAAGTGCGCGCTCCAAGCATCGAGGCTCAGATCTTTTTTTTTTATTTTTTGGAATGTTCCAGACCCCTAGTGTCCTTAGCACTAGTTTCTCTGCAGTGAATATTGTCCAAATTCTCATATTCCCTTGAAAGAGAATAATGCTCAAGCCAAAGAATAGAATGACCTGAATAATTATCCTCATTTTTGTGCGACAAAAAAATTTTAGATATTGTTAAAATTAACAGTGTTTTTAAGCAAAAATAATGTTATTTTATTTGTGCGCAACAATAACTGCTATTTTTAACTCACTATTATCAATTTTTACTTTTACTTTTCTGAGCGAAAATAACTACGTTTTTAGTTTTATTTTCTTAGGCCAAACTAATTAAAAGGATGGCCAAGTGTTGCTGCTTCAAAATACTATGCAATTAGCGCTGACCTTTTTGGGTTCGAAGCAACGACACGAAACAGCCATGGTATGTACCCCAGCCAATTAGTCATCAACTTTACCTTTCTTGTCTTCAAGTCTGTTTCCATTCTGAGGAAATAAAAATCGAATTCATACCTGATAAAAAGAAATTGAAACCCATCGTTATTTTTAACGTTTCCTATTTGAAAAATAATTTTATGGAAAAGTTGTTTTTGGGCATGAATTGAAGCCTGCGCCAATAAAAAAAGAAGCAAATGTTCGCCAGAACATTTTTAAAAATGTTCCATACAAACATAATCTAAAACTTCGAATGTGTATTGTACTTGCAAATATTGTATTTGACAATTATTTCTGATGAAACTAAACTAAATTGTGACAAATAGAAATAGCGGAGCTGAAAACACAGTTAGCGCAAAACTTTTACAATAAATGTCATTAAAGTTACGGCGTCGCATTGGTGAGACCAAAAAGAAACACGGAAAATTCTAAAACATTTTAATTCAAAGAAATTTATATTTATACGCAATTCTGTTTATGAAAAAGAATTCATTATTATTACTGTTGCTGCTGCAAAGTTTTTGAAGATGAATAATGAAGATGTCAGATAATCAACCTCAAGTTTGTTTTTGGAAGTTTACTTGCTGAATTTAAATAAATCTGCAAAGAAAAATAGAAATAGAAGAGAAGAAAAACACACAATGAAGATAAAAACATTTAAGTTGTAAAAAAAAAGTTTTATTTCAAAAATGATTTAAAAATTATAAATTCCATGGGGAGGGATGAAAATCAAGTACCAGCTCAAACACATTTGACAATAATGATGATGCTGATGATGGGTGGTGGCAGAGGGGGTGTAAAGCTTAAGCAACTAATGAACTGTTTTTTCTATGGCAGCTATTGCATTTGAGGTGAGCTATTGTTTACTTTTACTTTTACTTTTAATTTTTATTTATTATTTATTTTGTAATGCTCTCGAAAATTGTTTCCGTGTCCTGTTTCTCACAGAAAATTTTGCCTGCCTTCAAAATAAATGAGAATTCTCTGCTACTGAAAAACTGTGAATGAATTTAAGTACAAGTTAAATTTAAATGAACAATTTCCAATTTTAAAACTTCTTCCAGATAAGTAAATTTACACAGAACTAGACAGCATATAACAGCATTTTATAGTTCTTGCTTGTAACGAAATCTTTTAGGATGCAGTTTTCTCTCAGTTATTTTCATGATTTAAATGTGTACGAAAAATGAAAATGTAATCTGTTTGACTTTGTCGTTTACGTAGTCAAGAACAAGGGCAATAGGTGTCGTTGCGCTGACATCTCGTTATCTTAAGAACGGTGCAGTGCTGATTTGTGGTAATAGATACGTTCTAATTAAACAAAACTTACCCGTTGATCGTGATGGTTTAACTTTAGTAGACTTTTTGCGCGCCTCCTGGCTGGTGGAAGAGGTTTCACGTAAATCTATTTGCATGACTTCATCATTGTCGTTGATTTGTGTTTTCAAAACTTTCTTCAAATTAATTATCTGCAAGGAGGCGAAGAAAACAAAAACAAAAAAACAATAGTACAGAAAACAGTTTTGCGTTTTGAGTTATTTTCTTTCTTCAGTCATGAATATAAATGAGAAAAAACGAGAATTTTGCTTTCTTGTGTTTAGTATTTTATGTAGTCTGTAGCAGCAATAAAAAAAAACTTTTAATTAAATTAATAATTACTTGTAATTGAGAAAATAAATAAGGACAAATAAAGCTTTTAAAGTAGTTAAGAACTTTGTGAAACTTAGCGATAATTATGTTGTTATTTTGAGCATAAAAAAACATTTTCGCATAAATTTTAAAGGCAAAGAACACGTTTTAAAGTCGAATCTGCTCTCTTTCGCCAGGTCAAAAAGATTGTGTTGTTACCTAAACAAAGTATAATGAAGGGTTCATGCAAAATCAATCTGTCAGTTTTTGAGGGGGAGTAAAATTTGGGGAACGATAAGAGCAAACAATGATTTTGCATTCCGCTGCAAAGATGTTCTCTTGTCATTATTTAGCGTCTTCTTAAGGACAATAGAAAACAACTCGCAAAAGTGCTTTGTTTTAAAAGCTGTTGATTAAAATTTGATTCAAAAACATTGGAATATTTGTTCCAAAGTCTAAAATGACTTGGGTGGTCACAACGAAATGATTTTGAAACAATTTTGTTCATCCTCTATATGAAATTTTATTTGTGTTTGTCTTTGATTTTGTTTATGTTTTCATACAGAGATTGGCGTATGTCTCAACAAATGTTTAATTAAACAAAATTGGCCTTAATGGCACATAATACATTTATTTTTTTTTATAGGAAATTAATTAATTAAAGTTCACAAAAAATCTTACCTCCTGTTCGATTTGTTTCTTATTCTCAAGTTTCTTGGACTTTTCGGCATTGGCGAGTTTTATCTGGTCCACAATACAATTCGAAATGGCATCACAAGAGTTTATCCAATCCTGCAAGGTTTCAGCAATTTTGGTTGTATAGCCAGGTGGTATGTCACGACCTTGAGCATAATCGATCTCCAGAAAGCGATTATTTTGAAACAATTTACCATGAATAATATCTGGAAAAAAAATATGGTAGCAAGAACTAAATACACATATGTACATATATGCTAATATATTCTTTCACCTTAATTGTTGATCATTTAATAATAATAAAAAAAAAACTAAGCTGAAAAAATTAATTGAATTATTATCGAAAGCTTAAAATGTTTAAAAACAAAGAAAGCCCCAAACAAAATTTTACATTTCCAAGCATACATGTAAAACTTGAAAAATGTTTGAATATTTTATTTATTACTAAGCCTGTGTACATTTTGCCAGTTCGGTTTGTAGGGACAAAAATTTGGCTACATTGTGCATTTTTTCGATACACTTTTGGTATGAGGAAAAAATGTTCACTAAGAGTTATCACAAAAATTTTCCAATATTATTGGCCTGAAGAAGTCATCTGAAGGAAAGCAAAATATCGACAAGAAAAATATTCGAATAAATACAAAAAGTATATATGTATGTATGTATACTAAAATTACCTTTCAGCTCAAGAAAATAAATAAAAAAAAAAAAGAAAATACAAATAAAAAATTAAAAATTGAAAATCGGATCTCGGCACCGAACATGATTTTCTTGACAATGTCGTAGTGGAACTTTTTGTTTGCCTCACGCCAAAAGCTATCGAAAAGTCCATTACCCAGTATCGATTGCAAAATCGACAACCCTAACATACCTGCATGTGTCTATAGATTAAGTAAAGGAATATTGAAAAGCTAGCATTGTGCAAGTCATGCACATATTTTATTTATAGCATTTAATTGTAAGCTTTAATTGTTTGAATTACGAAATCTTAATATTGAATTTTATCTTAACGCATTGTTCTTTGAGGACATTTAATTTCCTACTTGATCATCAGATAAAGCAAATTGTCTTTTGAATGCCTATTGCCTGCAACGTAATTTTCCAATTACGTTGTTGAAAAGGAAGTACAAAAAACGATATACGAAACTGCATATGTATGTATTTAGGACTACACTGATAACAGTATTACTCATTGTGTTTTCATATTCTGCAAATTATTTTACTAGGAATGAAAAATAATCATTCAAGCAAATTGATGTTAAAGATAAAGAAAAAAAACAAACAGATTAAAATATTTGAATTTTAAATAAACTACGTATACATACTTTGGTCGTTTAGTTATAGTTTTTAGAATATATTTGTAGCATACTTGAAAAAACACCCGGTAGAATGGGTTTGCTTCTTATGAACTTTTTGTTAATTTGAGCAAAAGAGTTTCTTGAGCTAAAACTATTTCGAATGCTACTGTTTTGCCTGTAATTTTCGAAACATTAGCAATTCATTTAACTTAAGTTGCTTTAACGTTAAATATCTGTGTTTCGGTAACTTATTTTAACTTGCTTGCTAGTTTCAGTTTTAATATGCCATCGATTGTCGATTTTGGACTTAAAAAAATTATTTTTTTATTTTCTTTGCAAAGGTTGGGTAATTTCTTATAAAAATCACTTTCTTGTTTTAAGTTGTTGTACTTTAAGAAAAATCTAATTTCAAAATCAGGAGCACTTTTGCACCCCCAGAACTCGGCAATTAAAAACATGATACAACAAATATTTGGCACACCAATTTCTACTAAAAGTGGACTTGTATCGAACTCGTTGTTTTGTTTCTATTTCACACGATCGCAACCATTTAAATAACATGGGCTCGTTCCATCATTAGTTCATGCCAAAAATTCATCATATTTGAACGTTTCATTAAATATCAAGTTATTTCGGTTACAAACTTTTGCGTTTGTCCACTTTACAAATAACAAATAAATAATATTTTATTTATAATTATGTACATACGATATTAATAAGTTTTAATATAATCTACGATTTCAATTTCTTTAGTTGCATTTGTCCGGACAATTTATTGCACAAATGTAAATATTTACTTATAGTTTTTACAACTGCTTTGTATTCAATTTTGTTCTTTTCCATTTGCTTGAGAAATTTTCTGTCTGGCTGGGAAAAAGAAACAGTGCATTAAAGGCAATGAAAAATTTCTTTGCCAGCACAATCACTTGGTAAAACAACAAAAGAAAATCTTCAACATCCTTAACAGACATTTTTGCATGCTTAACACTTGACAAATATTGTACGACACACTTAAGAGCTTTAATATCATCAACTGCTGCAATTATTACTGCTACAATGGCCCTGCTGCTATTGATGCCACTTGGCAGCAGTGCTCTGTGCAGAATGTGCTGCAGAAGAAATATTTATTTTTTGCTCAGAGGTTGTACTCTTGTTGCTTGATTTTAATTAAGAAAGAAGATTGCTTTTTGGATTCTGTAATTATCTAGGATATAGCAAGTCTGTAGCTAGATATGTATGTATTTAATTAAATGGGGTTTATTTCAAGTTGAATTGTTAACTAGCCTTAGATGGAACAGCAAGAAGATATTAAAAACAGTGCTGTGAATTATAATTATGGAATCGCCAGGAAAGCTAAAAGTATGATTTAGTCACAAACAAAAATGAGTCAGCAAAAATTAATCGTAATCATAAAAGAAAATATACATTTTTAATTTTTTGCTACTTAGGTTTGCAAAACAAGAAGAGTTATTCATCGGCATTCAGACAGACATCAGCAAGCACAAGAAATAAAAACGTTTACATCTCTGTAAATTGCTTTTATTGAGCTTTCTGCCTTCGCTGCTGATGTTGTGAGTTTTGGATGAAGAGATTGTTGGAAATTTCTTGTGATATTTCTTTCATTTTCTCGATATAGTACATCTGTGAAATTTTCTGCTTCGGTTGGTTACTAAAACACTTGCAATTTCAACATGATAACAAGCCAAGTTAATGGCTTGACAAGTCATTTAAATTCTGCATTTAATATAAATTTAATTAAGAAAATTTAATTAAGAGGAAAAATTACAACCAAAAACGACTTTGATATGCATCACTCATTGTGATGAATTGTTGTCACGTTTCATTGTTATAGAAGAGAGTTGAGTAGAAAACAGCAACTAAAAATGTAAAACAATTTACAGCAGACATCTACATACACTCTAAGCCACAAGTAGTCACAAATAAGAATCTAGTAATGGTGCGAGGCTAAATATTATCTAAAACATGATTATAATTATTAGAATTTTCATAAATGCAGCAGTATCGTAGCATTACCACATATATCGCGCGGAAAAATTTGCGAAAAACTAGGCAGCACTATTGGAATTCTGCGAATAGATTGGCAGTACTATTTTGCATGAAACGGAAGCCTACTTTTTACATCAGTCGTAACATTTAAATTTAAAGGTAAAAAAAAAATTTTCAATACTTAAAAATTCTAAAATTTATTCTTTTTGAGAAAGTAGAAGCGATTCTTATTTTATTTTTTTTTTTTTTTATTTCCTTATGACTGACATGAGAATGCAAATTTTTATTTTTATATCATACTGGTAAACACCACCGATAATTATGCTCTAACAAAAGAAAATTTAGCACAGCTGCGGCAGTGATGCACATTAGATCGGAATGTACGGAAGAAATTTATCGATATTGTGCTTTTGGTATTAGGAAAAAACATTCACTACAACATATCAATCACATATCATTTTCGATTTAAATTTGTTTGTATTTTTGTATGGGAGCGTGTTCTTAGGGGCGCAGTGTTCTTCGAATAAAAAGTATAACCAACTAATAATAATTTTTTTTCGCCAATATTTTTTCCAAAACAATTGCATCACATGAAAAAAGAAGCCATGAATGAGATTTGCTTACCATTTCTCAATTGTATTTGACTTTTTTTTTTTTTTTAATTTTTGGAGTGTTACCCAATTGGACCACATGGAGAAGAAAGCCACGAATGTGGTCTAATTACTGGTATAAATGGCATTTCTGAATTGTATTGGGAGATTATTTTTAAAAAAATTTTGAAATTTTAACTAATTGACAAATCGTTGGTTTTTGAAAGAATTTGGACTTACTACTGCAAATACACGTACTAGTAGACTTTAGAAAAGCATAAGTAATAAATTGATTTACTGAAGCTAAGTTTACACTAAATATAAATTAAAAAAATTTTTCCAAGCCCGAGTTTTACTTCCAGAGATTGTTTGGGCATTATTGTACGATATGTACATATTCAAGATCAAAAAAAAAAAAATAATGACGCTCACAAAGCTAAATGTAAATAATTTATAAATAAAAACGTTGCAAATTTCAAGCGATTAATTTTTATACTTTTACTCAATTGACTAATAAAAATTTTATAGCACAAAGACAACAAACCTGCAAAAGAAAGGAAAAAAATGAGATTATTTATTTATTAACAGCAATTTTTGTGTTAAGTTATTAACAAAAATTTAGCAATCAAAATATGCATATGTATGCATGCTTCTCTAGTATTCTTTTGATGGCATCAGATATGGCTATATTTCTGTGTAAACTAAATAAGCTTAAAAAATAAAAAAACACGTTGATTTTACAAAAAATGTTTTCTTTCATTTTAGATCCAATTGTTCTGGCAGAATAATGGAAGTCTATTTTAACACTCATTCCTGCTGTATTTGAAATTTGAAATCTAAAGCACTTTGTCAGGTGCAAACAACAACATAAAGTTTGATTGTATATTGGAGAAATGCAAACGAATATGATTATGTATTTAAAATAAAATGAGAAATAATATTGAGGTGCTGTGAAATTTACAGGCCGGTTTTAGTATTCAATTTTAGCAATTTTTCCTCATTTCCAAGCGTGAACTCAAATGAATATAAAAGAAAAATCGAACAGCTATTAAAACACGTGCCGTAGTAAATGAAAAGTTGCTCTAATATCTTATACATACAATTGCAGGCAGAATAACAGTTTACCATATACATACATACATACTATAGTACATAATCGTACACGATTTTGATTTGAGTGATTTAAGTACCCTGTTGGACATTGAGTGGTGATTGGACTACGAGTGCACTTTCTGGAACAGATAGCAAGTCAGCGTAAACTGTTAGAAATTCCCTAAAATTTTACGAAAACGTTTTTTACAGTTCATTTTATGAGATAAGAATGAGCATAGTATATCCAATTCTTTTTAGCAGACGTTCTGTCATCTGATTGGGACGACTTTCAAGTCACTTTTTTCATCTCTGTTTACTCTAGTGAGTCAAGTAGTTCATGCCTAGATTGAGTCGTGACGAACTTTAAAACAAAGAACGGTAGCTGTGCCCTTTTTTTTGTTCGTATAACAAATTTAATACATTGTGAGAAAATTATAAAATGTTTTAAGAGTAATTCAAGCAAAAGTTTTAAAAGAATCAAAAGCAAGGTTAAAATCAGTGATTGTTTTGTGTGTGGAAGAAGAAATGTGTGGTGGAAATATTAGGCTTTTAATAATTAATAGAATTAGCAAATTATTCTGTGTCGGAAATGTTAAAGAAATGATTTATTCAGAACAAACCCAGCTTTTGTGACGAAAACTTGTTGTCAGTTTTATCTATAGAAGAGCTCTTGGAGGAATGAAGTTCCACCAGGCAGTTTCTGCTATTTAGGAATAGAAAATCAGCTTCTAAAAGAGAAAATAGTTCTAAGAAATTATTACTAAAATAAATTTTGATCTCATTCAACTACTTAAACATTTCAAAATTACTTTCTATCTCTCGTAGCAGTAAACAAAACTAGTATCTAACTCAAAGTCAGCTGTACTCATATTCGTGTCTAATGTCACTAGTAATTTTCCTACCACACCCCAAATGATAGTTTTGCGTTGAGGTCAATACTGTTGATTTTTGTACGAGTACCAGTAAAATTTTAATTTCATACTAGATCCATCTTCTGCAGGGTACTTCCTTTTTATCATCAATGCCACACGAACTTCTCTACAATATTATAATGCTGCGCTTGCATGTAATGCCATGTTTATATTGGTTGATATAAATTTATGACAATGTAAATTTAAATAATGTCTACTCGTACCCCCAGGCATTCGACAAAACGCAACAACACACAACAACACACGACAACAGCAAAAAATAAAAAAAAGAACCATCTTTATTTTCCAGAAATTTTATTTAACATAACAAGCATAAAGTTGTATTGCAGATGAGATCTTTTAGAATTTATTTGACATTCTCTTTTAAGCAGTGTGGCTGGCTCATAATAAAACATGTATGCAAAAGCCAATTGTGTAAAAAATATTTCAATTAATTTTAGGAAATTTCAGACACATAGTTTTCTCTCATCGTAAAAAGGCAAAAAAGCTGACATTCAATTGAAGCTTTAAGTGCCTTAAATTATTAAAAAAAAAAAATTAATTGATTTCTTTTTAGCCAAAACCAGCATATTTGTACATACATTTCACTTTGAATACTTTATGTTTTTATGCGCAGCGGATAACTGTAAGGCATTTTCAAGCAATGAGGTCAAAGCTTTTTAGTGTATTTGTTAAGGCGCATATACACATATGAGGGTTTCTGTCCTTGAAGAGGATTTTGTAAGGAAATGTTTTCTGCAACAGTTTTTAAGCACACTAATAAAATGATAGGAATTACTTTACTGGTACCGGTCACAGTGCTTTTATGAATTCTACAACATTATCACTGGCATGTATTTACATTTTTGTATTTTTCTCCGGTAATCTGATAATCCGGCTTACATCACATAAATCACAGCAAATGTTCCATATCATATAAAAAACTATGACAAGTCATTGTTGAATATACATATATTTTTCACATTCAATAACCAAAATTACCAAAACATGTTTTAACGTTTGCATGGATATGAAACTAAATGAACATGTTACTTTGTATGTCTTAATTTGTATTTGCCAAGCTGCTGTTGTTGTTTGGTGTTCAGCCACCTCGTGATGACTTGTCATAAACTACTGGAGTGCACGGAAATGGATGTTATTGTATGTGGAAACAGATGATCCAAAAAGCATTTTATTTAGTTAAAACAGAGTAGAGCTACTGTGGTCACAATGTTTTAAGCCTATAAACATAACAATTTATGCATAGCAAATGAGGCCAGAGGAGCAGTTAGTTCACTAGCTAATTTTTGCCAAAAATATCTTTGCAGCACTTTGCACAGAATAAAAAAGAGTCCAGCTGTCATCTTGGGCCAACTCTGTGAATGTCGATTGTATTAAAATCAAGAAACTTTTTGTTACAAGCATTATTTATTGCTTTGAGTAACTAAACAAAATTAAAACATCTCGGAATTATTGTGTCCAACATGAACAGCAAAAGGGCAAATAGTGCTGAATCACAAATTGTACACTTATCAGCAGGCACTGAGTGGTCAAATATATATATATATATATATATATATATATATATATATATATATATATATATATATATATATATATATATATATATATATATATATATATGTTTCTTTTTATTCCACTCTACCCCTTAGTTAGAAATTTTACATGCGTCATGATGTTTTGCTGTAAGCATCATTTATGTTATTCATGTTGAATTACAATGGGCATGTGTTGTTGGCCAAACTGATTTTGAAACATCATTATAAACTGTATACATTGGCATTTGCAGGTATTTGCACACATAACAAATTTAATAAGATTCTAACAACATACATACATGAGACCACAGGGAGAAGAGCTCTTTGGGCTTAACTAGAGCGATTGTTGAGGAGTGTCCAACTCAAGTGATATTTGATAGTTGCTATCAAAACCAAGTGACCACATGAACATATTAATAGAGCTGCAGGTGAATAAGTCTTGATTAAAATGAGGTGTATGAGAATTTAGATTTCACTCATATATAATTTTGCTTAAATACTCCTGCACTGCGAGCTAAAACTGCATGTGAGGCAACCTGGCGTTAGTAAATGGATTTTAGGAATTGCACAGGCATATTTTTTTGCATTTAAAGCCAGGGAGGCCATAAAATAGAACAGAAGTGAAGGTTGGCCACCCTTAACCGCAAGCAAATAAGAATAAATTCTTCGAATTTCACTCATTCGCTTTGTTAAGCGGGAAAAAAGGGAAAAAATAAGGGAAATCAGTAAAGACACTGACTTCTGCTTCTAGCTGCAAGAACTGTCAAAATACACAAACGCAAGCGCACACACGCGAACATAAATAAAGTATTTCTACCAACAAAATACCTAAAGTGTTTGTTGTAGTTATGCGGCTAACTGGCATTAAGATACCTTGGTATAACCTAAAAACGCCTGAATGTGCTTGCTATGTACAGTTTCCACAGCACCAGCAACAGATTTGTCTGAAAAGTTTATATAGACATCACTAAAACAAATCGAGTACAAATTGAGTTCGCTGGCATAGGCTGTGAAAACCACAAGTTAATAGAAAGTTTTTATGCAAGCTCAACACTAAACGCGCTATTTTTGGTGTCCTTTACACTCAGATATACGCTGTCTCTTTTGCGCAAAATGCTCTATCACTATTATTTCTGTATTTTTGCATTTCCAGCTTAGAAACTCAATTCCCCGTTGTGATATATTTAAGACAGCTACAATGTGTATTGAATTTAATTTATACAATATTGCAAATACAGGAATATTAAAAAATTGCTGTTGTGCAGAAACGTTCCCCCTTCAAAAAAGCACACAAAAACGCCTTCAATACAAAAAACAAAAAATTATTTTTCTTGCCTAAAGATTGTTTTGTAGTTTATGAGAAAATTTAAACGGCACCCATACATACATATATCGTTGGTCTCATGTGCAAGGTCCCAAACTCAATTTTCTTATATCTATAATTTTTAACATATTTCAATATAATATTCTTTAACCGACCAAACTATGCAAAAAAAAAACCCCAAGATTGTAAAAAATTAAAGTTAGGGCCCCTCTATATGCGACCAACGATATAGAACTTTTGATTCGTTCAGCCAAGCAGGCAGCAGCCAGGAAGAAATATTTGATTGCACAAAATTGTATTGTATGAAATAACAAAATTTTAATTGGATAACATCCTAAGAAGATACAAATAAGATTGGTTGGCATAATTTCAATTGATGTGAAGTGGAATGAATATCTGTAGTGTCCTTTTAGCCTTCGGCATATTTTGTTCGGTAAGTTGCCGTCTTCCCCTGGCGCTGCTCAGAATTGTGTCAGCTTCAATGTTTTGTTTTATTATTATTGGAAAAATGTTTGGGTGTCCCAAGCTGTGATTGCTGAATTTGTTTATTTGCTCTCCTGGATTTCCTTGGAAATATTACAAAGTTTGAAAGACAGTATTCAAGCAGGTGTGTATTGATTGCTTCATTAATTATATATAATAGAGTGGGTCGATTTAGGAGTCGATTAAACAAAAATCATGCCTTATCAAAGAGCAAGCGAAACGCTTCCAACTGCAGCATTCTTTACAAAATTGCTTCCCGATAAGCACTTTTATTTGCTGGAACTTGTCTCCAATTACAACCACTTGATTGGGGGAATAACATAATCCTTCTATTATTGCTTAATAACTACATACATAATTCTCTATGGAATAAAACTTCCTACTATTTCTAAATCTTAATTGTTAGTTTTCATCTATTTTTCCCCCCCCAAAAAAAGTTTGGAAAACGAATTAAAAGTTTTTTTATTAGTTTCGACATTTAAACACTTCAATGTATGTGTGCACATGAAACCAGACACGCGGACAGAAATCCTTAAGCAAATACAGGCAATGCCAACTTTCCATCCCACATACTCGTATCCAAGCGTAATTATACACATTTCAAGGGATTCATACAGAAATAACCATTAGCAGAATCAAATTAAATTTTTAGCATATTAGACACGATAAAAATTGCTTAAATTTTACAAAAGTTTAAAATGGTGGTGTTCTCTTCTTTTTTATTCAAACAAATGGTTAAGAAAAGCAAAACATTAAAAAAAGATTTTCCAGTTCGTTGAAAAAGAAAATAAACCACAAAATACGCCATTGAATCGAAAATATGCAATAATGGTTTTGAACAAAGAGATCTTAAGCTGCCAGTCCAACAAAAGCTTTAAATGGTTGGCTGCTACTGTTGTTGTGCTTAAAATTTTGTTGCCTCCCGTTCTGGACACGCCAAATAGTTTTGAAAACATTAATCAGAGACAGCGAGTCAAAAAAAAAAATCCTTACAAAAGCTCTATAGCAGTTGCAATATTAAATTTTTCTATTTCCATGGGAGATATTTCGAAATTAGTGAAACAAACATTTAGGAAAATGCACACCACAAAAACGATTATTTTTGTTGAAAAAAAAATGAAACCAAAAGCAATCAACCACTTTAAGCATGTAAAGGAAAGAAAAAAAATATTAGATACCATTTTGTGAGGAATATACACATTTACAAGCAGTTGTTCCTAAATACTCATCGCATTTATATTTTTTTGTCTCATATCGGGAAAGTTTTTAAATACTAGTCGGAAATACGTTTATTGTCTCATATCATTTATTGCAAGATTTTAAGCAATTTCTAAAGGTATGTTCAGTTCACACTCAAGCTTTAGTTTGTCCAATTTTGCCCAAAAAACGGGACCAAGGAAGTGGTTGCTATAATTTTAGATGAATATTTGCATATTAAAAATTTTAAAAAATTATTCCAGAAACAACAAATAGAAAATATTAGAAAAAAAACGTAAAAACATTAAATTTCGCCACACCATATTTCATCGTTTTATTTGCTCAACGAACAAAAACAAATTTTAGCCCAAAATTTGTGCTTGCTCTTGCAAAGTTCTTGTGAGATCAAATAATTGTTTGTTGTAAATTTTGTTCTTGTTCTTTGATCAAACATAACCTTAAAATATGATCTTGTGGGATCTCATTTTTTACGCTTTTCCCCCAGGATTTTTTATTTCGCTGATGTGTGTTGATGTGATGTGATTCGTAAATATGTATGCATTTTTAACTGTTTGTATGCATGTGTTTGGCCAAAAAAACGTCAACAGAAGAGTAGTGGTCCTGTTATTTGGCGGCTAATATTTGATAGTCTAAAGATTAGATTCTGGTATGAAGTTAAGAAGAAAATTTACTTACATACGACATGTTAGTAAGTCCAGAACTAAGTAGTATCGGAACAATAACAAATCAGTATGTGACAGTTTTAATCAGTCTGAAGAGTCATTTATTGGTTTTCATGTAGCATCGGAAAACAATGGAAAATAATTTAATTTGGAAAGAAATGGATCAGAGTTTCTTAAAACAAAACTCAAACGAAGGCAAGGAGGATATAACATCTCCAGAGGTACATGATGATGTTGAGAAGAAAGGTAAGTGCTGATAAAGTACAAAAACATAAAATGGTGTTTTTAATATAAAACAATTGTTACGAGTACGATCTTAGTTTTTAGCGTTACAATCAATAGCCGCCGGTACCTAGAAAGAGAAGATTTAAAAGCAGCAATTCATCCCCTAAGGCTCCGACTAGAAATTATGGTGGAATTTTTTTTTTGCGGTATAAGGTCGAGTTTATTATGAATTATGAGTGAATGCGGGATTTCCATGTTTTATTTTAATTGAAAATTGACGATGAGAAGATACTATGTAGTAGCACCTTTAAATTACACAAACTTATTAAAACGTTTGTTGAATTACAGGCAGATAATGAGCAAACACTTTAAGAATCCCTGCAAAAGCCTGCGAAAATGTTCGTGCCATGGTTTTTTGACACGCTTGTCAGTTTCTCTTTCAGTTAATCAGTGGCGGCTAGGCTTAGATTTGTTTTCTAGTTCGTGAAGATGCCAGGCGTAATGAACAAACAACATGATTTGCTATTTAGCTGTCCATCAACGAAGCAAAAGTGCAGCCGGTGTTTTTTGTTCTGGTTACCAAACATATAAAATCGATGTTCGAGGTTTGTGCAATGCCATAATACTAAAGTTAAATAACACAGCAGAGAAAAGATTTGTAGGCCAGAATATACAAGCTAGTTTGTTAAAACTACTTTGAACATCTTTATCCAGAAGCCAGCAGCAAATTTGTCACATCATGTCATATTTTTTCATTACAATCAAATCATGCACACTTATTCATTCTGCTGTTTGCTCCAGGAAAAAGAAGAAAATATTATAGCAAACATTTATATTAAATTACTTTATCAGGCTCAAGTTCAATCCTGGGTTAGTTACTTCTTAATTAATATCAATTAAGTAAAGAAAAGTAAAGGTGGACAACCGCCAAAATTGTGAAATTTGACACATCCAAATTTCATAGGGTGCGGATAAAGGGTGTTTGCTACCCAGAAACAGCCGGTTGTCCACCTAGCTATTAAAATTTTACTTTTCTTTACTTAATTGATATTAATTAAGAAGTGACTAACCGAGGATTGAACTTGAGCCTAAAAAAGTAATTTAATATAAATGTATTACAGTACCATAGTTCAATGAAATGAAAATTTTCAGTAATAATATTATAGTAATAATATAATACAGTCGCTATAAAAGATAATGATGTGATGTCACAAAAAAAATGCATTCCTAGAAATATGATCAGAAAAAAATTGAAAACAACGTTATATATACATGGCAGAAGATATTTTTTCTGTATTGAATTCTAATTCTCATTTTGTTCATGAGAATTCTTGAATAAGTAGTTGGGTTTCAAACATTCGTTTAAGATTTTTCGAGTCTACGGATGAATTGATTAGCAGCAACGAAATGTCGACGGCATATAGAGTCTATTTTTAGACCTGAAATAATACATTTCAATTGGTTCTTCCAGCAAATAAGCCATTAAGTTATTTATTTAATCTAAAACAACAAGTGAAACATTTTCATTCAGCACTTTAATTTTAGCAATTGCTGAAAATTACTTATGACACATGAACCAATAATACATAAACAAGTATTAATGCATGCAATTATCGAAAATTTCAAAAAAGACACATGCATAAATAATTTGAAAGTACATACATATGTCATAAATATGACAATACTTGAATTAAAATGTTAAAAACAAAATGTTTTATTAAACGAAATGGACATTGCGAGAACATTTATTAAAATGAATGAAATAAATTAAGTTTGAATGGCAAATGAATGAGGGAAAAAGGAATATATTAATGGTGTAACTGCATGCAATAATGGAAAATATTTTATTCATAACATAACGAAGTAGGAAAGAACTAATAGCACCCAATCAATGATAATTACAATGATACAATAATGCAGGGTAAATCCGCTTTTTTACTCATATACATACACATTTTGATGACTAAACTTGTGAAAAATTACAGGAGCCAAGAGCCGGACATGTGACTTAAATTTAAGAAAAGCTCAGAATACTCAGAACAATTGTAAAACGTAAAGGGCGTTAAGTCACTTAATTGGATGCAGCTGCTTAAAATAAAAAAACTGTAGATTTTTTCTGGTTTTCACTTTTAAATTTTAAGAAGACTTTTTAATTGAGTTGCAAAATCTATTTCAATGGCTACGAATCAAGTTTGAAGTTAAGTTCGAATTTTCGTAATCAAAATTCAAACTTTTGAAATTAAGTTAGAATTTTTGAAAGCAATGATTTTTACTTTTTTATTTTACTCTACAAATATTGAGTTACAAAGATAAGTAGTGCGAAAATTGTTTGCATGTATTTTTAAATAACAGGGTTAGGACAACGATTTATTGACAACAAAAAAATGTTTCTGAGGCTCAGAATTTTGAATCCGATTTTTTTTTTTTTTTTTTTGTAAAATTGTAGTGATTTTCAGAGAAGGCAGGAAACTCAAAGTCGAAGACTCACTGGCTGGAGTACATGGCATGCCAGTTTCGCCTTCTTACTTATTGTTAAAATGGAGAGTCTTAATAATTTCGAATTTCAATCAATATTATAATATTCCATATTATAAAACACATACATATGTACATTCATAAGAAAAATATACATATATAAACATGAGGAATAAGATGGAAGTTAATTTTTAGTAAGATATCTTCTTTAAATAGTTAATAAATTATTATAACTCTTTATAAAGAAAATGTACATACAAAATAAAAATAAAAAATAAGCTGTGTGAAATTACAGTGTGTGCGCGTTTTTTGATATCTGAATGACGATTTATATATTCGCGGATGATACGATTCAAGTCCACGGTTCTACCTTATCCACTTCCATGCATAAAGTTATGTCTTATATCCTATTTCTACAATTGAACTATTTATAGCGCTACATCCTGGCTCTACTGGCTTTAAAAAAAAAAATATTAAACAAAGTTGTCATTAAAAAGCATCAATTTATTTTCAAGAAATTTTATTTAAACCAAAAGAGTCTTTCTAGCAAAAACCACTACACATAAAGTATTTCAAATCATCAATTGCATTAGCAGCATCAGTAGAGAATAAAATTATAATTTTTATAGCTATTTTAAAACAGCAGGTCTTAACCATTTTTTAAACTATGCTTTGAAGCTCCATTAAGAGCCATAAAATATGCCAAGAGTTTTCATATATGCTACTAACTTAATGGCACAAAAATGTAATCTTTACTCTACAGGTGTAAGTAGGCATAAAACATAAAATAATAAAAAAAAAAAATGAATAAAAGTACAAAAGCAAACTTTAAAAAGAGTAAAGGCACAGCTTATATGTAGGTCATATTAAATAAGCAAGAGAAAGCAAGCGACAAGACAAAGCATACCTTAAGGGATATTAGAGAAAAAGACAGGATGAAACACAAATCTACACGAAACTTAATTAAACTTAGGCAAATAGACAACTGAGTTGGTTTACTTCGAAAAGAACAAAACAATGCTTTTGTTTAAGCATTAGAAGAAGAAAAAATGTGATTGAGACTTAAAGACACTTTAAGACTTCAATAAAAATTTAACAAACATTTGCCCAAAAAGGAACATAGAAACAGGTATCCACGTTCTTGCTCTTTTAAAAAATTTGTTTTATTCTGGTCATAGACAAATGTCATAAATTTCTCAAGGAAAACAAAAAACAATTTGAAACTAATTTAGGAAAACGGAGAAAAAACCTCTCTCGATTCTGAGGAAGTTCGCCTATAAAGTTAAATTAATGTTTAAAAAAAAATTGCGGGGCACGGCGCAAAGCGTTGAAAGCGTTTTTGTCACCTGTAACACAAAATGGATGTTGGTGAGTGATGTAATTGAAAATTGTATAGTTTAAATATAGACAGTCAGTAATAAAAAGCTCAGGTATAAGGATGGCTGAGAGCTGCTGCTTAAAACAGCATGCAATTAGTTATGACCTGAATTCAAAACGTTTTGGGTGCCAATTATTATTTTTCAAAAAGAGAGTTCCCGATATACGACAGTACAATCGGCTCACTTCTGGGTCATGCTTTTACAACAAACCCACAAAAAAAAAAAAATTGAAATTGTTATAAGTATATGCCTGAAATTTCATTCATTTCCCTCGCTAAATGTATAGGTTCAATGTTTTATGTATAATCTTGGCCATAAATAAAATTACAAAAAATACAAAGGCTTTTCAATTGAACTTCGTGTTCGTTTTATCCAAGTGGATGCCAAGAAATCGCCTTAGTAGTAAAATATTTTCAAAAATTTTTCTAATTATGAAGTGGTTGATGTTTATTAACGAATTGCTAAAAACTTTTTATGTTTTTAATATTACACAGCTACTGTTTGCTCTTGAAAACTTTATAGCACTTTTTTTTTCAACGGACAATAGATACTTGTTTCATTATACAATTTGCTATAAAGCCTCATTAATATTCCGCTTTTTTTGTTATTTGCTTCAACATATTTAAGAAATTGGTAGATATTAGAAAAATTGCTGCTTACTTTATTTTAGCCACAAAAAGCATTTGAAAGGTTTTCACAACACCTTAATGTTGGCTAATGATTTTATATTAAGTTCGCCCCTAAAACGATGCTTTCAGTTATTCAACTTCTGTTGTGCATTGAAATGAAATTTAAAAAATGAACAATAAATGAGTTCTCGAAAAATCTTAAGATGAATATTACAAACTGTACACGCTTTTGAAGATTCTTTACGGAACATTTGTTACTCCCACTGTTTTTCACTTAATTTGAACAATCAATGTATGAGAATAAATGTTATTTTTATTTCTTAGAAATCTATAATAAAAATGGAATTAATAGCCATCCAATTTTTCGCAATAAATCCATTTATTTTTGTTGCTTTATAACTTACGACTATTTTCAAATCAAAAATATATATTTCCAATGAACATTTAAATTCGTTTTTGTACAGGAGGCGTTAAAGCGAAATCTAGGTAAAAGCCAAAACTTGCTGTTATGCAACGGCAACATGTTTTGCAGCTTTTGAGCAAAAGCGCTAGCAATTTTATTGATTTTTTTGTTTGTTTTTTTTTCTTCTTTATTTTTTGCGCTTTGTGAGTGCCGATTTCCTGTCGAGAACCCATACTGGTTTGGCAAAGAAACAAATGGTCTTAAGGTCTTGTGGTTGTTGAAAAAAAAAAAAATATATGGTTTGTGAAAAGCTAACCAGAACAAAAAAAGTATGCTGTTTTCCATTTCTTATATCAAATATAGTTGAAAATTTTTCGATTTTATTTGAAATATAAGTGTTTGAAATTAAGTTAATTGGGCTTAAGTTCAGTTTATATATGGTTGTTAAGATTGATGTTAAATAAACAAGACAAAGCAAA
Organism: Sturmia bella; assembly: GCA_963662145.1. Taxonomy (NCBI): domain Eukaryota; kingdom Metazoa; phylum Arthropoda; class Insecta; order Diptera; family Tachinidae; genus Sturmia; species Sturmia bella. Next base: position 66,110,611 of record OY759172.1, on the reverse strand, counting down.
CATCAAAAACATTTAGCTAGGGGACAACTAGAGTCGAGCTTTGAACTCAGAGGCTGAGGGACTCGAAACAGCTAGTTGCCCTCTAGCTAAAAATCTTTGAAATTTTCTTTGTCCTGTTTAATTAATATCGATCACAACTATCATCGCACTCCTAAAAACAAAACTTCAGGCTGGTAAATGTCTATGAGCGAAGCTGAAGAGTTTCAAAGTTGCTTCCGCCGCCTTAGGGTGAACTTATAAAATTAAATATTTTCAAGCTCACAATTTTCGCTGGATTGCCAATGACAACCCATCGCCTTTTTTTCCTGTCAATTTTCCAGATCACTGGTTTTATATTATTTAAACATTTTTTTGAGTGCAATTCCAGCCATTAAAATTCGTATTTAAAATTTTCATTCTTAAATGTAATGCAACTTTTGCAGAAAACCCAAAAAAAAAAATGGTCATAAAACGTGAATTGCTAAATATGTTACAAACATAAATTAAAACAAATTGATGTTTATAAAAATACATAAACAAAAACAATGTTTTTATAACCTTTTTACAAACTCGCAAAAAAATTCAACAGCCAATAAAGTGTCAGTCGTAGACAGCACCTGGTAGTCTACGAATTTAACACAACGTATTTTTGGCTTAAGAGTCAATACTAAAAACTTTAGAGTAAATAAAACAAAAAAAAGGAAGGAATTATGCGTTTAATAACATTTGCACAAGCCGCGTAAAAATTCAATAAAGTACTAGTAATTTCAATCGCTTTAGGCAAAAAACAAACAAAAATGATTTCGTTGGAACAAGCATATTTATTGTTTATAAATGAGGAGATACAAGGTTTTTCTGTCATACAAATGATCTTATTAGGCATCAATTTTATGTAAATATTTATTCAAAAACAAATGCATACATTCAGCAGAAAATATATATGCACGCTTATCTACATACACACATATATTATTTTCATCTGTATACTTTGTTTTTTTATTTAGTACACCGCCTAAAAGCATACACTCAATTTTTAAAGTTGTTTAAAACACCCGGAAAACAAACAAGGGAACAAAATGTTTATTAATAAACCACAATTCTGGTATATGGATTTAAATTTTTTCTAATCAATTTTGTTGGCACTTGAGACATCAAACATGTCTGAGTTTGGGAGGCAGATACATTTGAATATTTTTTCCATTCTCTGAGCCTTAAATCGCGGCCAGCAAACTGATGTTACGAGTATAAAAATTAAAATTATTTAAGGAGTCATATAATATTCTTCTTGCTATTTGCTTCATAATTATAAATTAATTTAATGCAGTGTATGGCATCCATACACTTTTAATAAATCAAATATTCAAGAAAATGGGTACACAAAGCGAATGTTTTAGGAGTATCAAGAGTTTGTGCGTTTACACGAAAATACTGAAACAAACAACAAAATTTTGAATTTTGTTGTCGAATAACATCGAGGGATTGGCTGATAATATATAAATTTTTATTATTGAATTATTTCCGCTGATTATGGTTTACAACATAATTAGCTAATTAGGTGTTGTTTGGTTAATGTTACAAGTTGAAAAACGACGAAAAAAAAGTGGAAAAAATATTTAAGTGTGCATATGAAATTCGTGTTGCAAAAAAACTACAAAAACAACTAATTATTAGAATTTATTAAAAGACAGAAATAAAAATGCATATGTGCATGTAATTTGTAAGGGGTTTTGATGCACAAACCATTTTTTTTTTGCTAGTCAGTAGTTGCCATGTATTTAAACTGCAATATTTTTGTGTTGTTCCTCGCATTATCAGAAACAAATTATAGATCGCCGTTAACATTTATTCTTATTACGACCATATTTATTTGCATAAAATAAAGTCATAATATGGTTGTAGAACTTGATAAAGAAATGTCAAACTTTGTTGTTTTTGGCTTGTGTTTGTGTACGCGTATGCAGTACTTGGCAGTTTTTTGCAAACAGGCATGTGTTTTTGCGGAAGTATGCTCTACAAATAAAAATCACCTTTGCAACGTACGCAAGCAACATCTAGATGTTTTAATCCATAATCGCAAAAAAGCTGTATATTGTGTTGTAGCTGAAGCAACACAACAACTTATAAATCGGGGCTTTTATATGAAAAGCAGTGACAAACAAGGAAATTTTTTTTTTAATGTATAAAAAAGCACGAGACGAAATTTATGTACGTTTTCGGAAAACAAGCAGTATAAATACAAAATTAATGTGAGGATGGTCAAAGTGATATATCTCTCTATCTAATAAGTGTTAAATTTTGTATGAAAAACTAAAACAACTTAGCGGTACTCTTACTTTTATGTAAGCATTCTTACTTTTATGTAGACATTCATTTTAGGCATCCATTTTCTAAAATAGCCGTCAATCTATTTCCGTTACAAAAATTGGAAAACTGACACAATTTTCCATTTATGTCATGTAACATTTTAGTACCTTTAGTGCGAACCATGCATTTACTGGCCTATAAAATTGTGATTTTACAGATAGCCCCTTTTGAATAACAGCCCTCGTTATATGCTACATTTTAAATTTCATTTACTTTAAGTAAACATCTCTTTACTTCATTTTACAGTTTAGCTCCAGGACATGTTTCTTTCATTAATTTACAAATATTAAATTGCTTTTTATACAGAAAAAAAAAACAACAAAGATAAATAAACAACCAAATATTCCAAAAAAAGTCAACAATTCGACAAAAGTAATAAAAAGATTTTAAGAAATAACTTTATTACAATTTCATATGATTTGTGTTTTATTAAAAAATCAACACATGCTTTTAGGCGCTCAAACATTCGCACTAATAAATTATAACAACAAGTTGCCAGAAAACAAACCTTCAAATGGTATTTTGTCTCAAGAAATTTTAGAAGAAAAATTATAAAAATAAATATAAAATATGAATAAAGACAAATGGTTTAAATTTGACTTATAAACTTCTGCTCAATTTGTCTGCAATGTTTTATGTTGCTAATATAAAAAAAAACAGAAGCATTTTGGGTCATAAAAAAGAAATAATTTGTGAGTTGTTTTTCTTTTTTATTTTTGTTTTCAAAATTCTTTAGATAATTTTTCTTTGATGTGCAGTAATGAGGCTTCTTAAGTCAATAATTTTATTATTTTTGTGTTTTTAATGCGTATAAAAATGTTTCAGCGCATTTCTCCGTTCTACTTTTCTTAACTGAAAAGTACACAAAAACAGCTAAATTTCTTAAATTGCTAATGTCGTTAACTTTTAAACAAGCTTTTAGATAAAATTTTTATCACTTTAGTTTTTACTGCGATTACAGTTTTTTCTAATTATTTTAATTTATTGTAGCCTGAAATAAATTACAAGCAGAAAAAGCTCCTCAATTTAAATGTTTAGCTTTTATTTGATGAAATTTAAGGGATTAATTATTAATCTGTAGTCGTTTGCCTTTAACTAGGCAAATATGTTGATAAAGCCTAAATTTAGGCAGTAGTTTTTTTTTGCGAAAAATTTTCGATTATTGCTTTAAATTTCACACTTTCCATGTGCAATTAATTTAACAAATAAGAACATTTAATTGGAAATTTCTTTGTTGTGCTAAAGACGAAAATAAAGGGATTTTAGAAAAAAAAAGAAGACAGACATGTAATTAATCGTATGCTTATTAATCATCAGTTGCTAGTATCTTGTCTTTTCTCGCCTTCTTAATCGAAAAAAAAACTGCAAAAGCTAACAAATGTCTTTGTGGAGAGACAAATGAAGTATGATTTGTGATAACTGGAATGGAATTTTAAAAAGATTTACCATTCAGATTTACGATAATGGGATTGCAACATAAATTTAAAAACAGAGTCAAGAAAACACAAGACTGAACAGACACAATGAAAATTTAGGAGAAAAAAAATTATAAGAATTTTTCAGGAATTAAAAAAAATAATATTGTTTAGTTAAGAGGATTAGACCGTTAAGTATGTTTTAATTATAAGCAAAAAAAAATTAATAATGAAATAAAATAAAGTCTACAACATGCAGGCGTCTAAGCAAACTTTAAGTACGCTGACATTAAAATTCTTCTTTTAATTGAACATAGCTCGGAAATGAATACAAATGGGAAAAATAAAGTGTTATAAGCGGACAGTCACATCAAACAAATATTCACCGAGAAAAATGTAGTCACTACTTTTTTTTTTGGGTAAGTCATGCATTTAAATCACAGCTGTTAAGTAGTAATTATCAATCATAATTTGTATGATTACTTCCAAATTCCAAAATAATTAGTGAAATGCGACTAAAAATTTAAAAATTGCTGAGACTACTTTAAATTATTTAAAGATAATCAAATGAAAGTTGTGTCTAAAGAATGAAGTTTAGTCCTTGAGAGTAGTTGCATTACTTTTTGAATATTTTTGACCCTACTTCAATGATTAAAAGTAGTGCCGACTACTTCTAGATGCTGTATAGGCAATCAATTTATATTCAGAAATTTTCTAAGACACGATGATGTAATCACTACGATTCTTTTCGGAAAGAAGCATCCCAATAAAAATTTAGCAAAAGAAAAATTCACATTTAAGCATATAAAGACAAGCGACAGTAAAAATACAACGGAAATACACATTAAGATTAAATTCTAAGACAGCCTGTTTTTAAGGTTTCTTTGCTTAACATGTTTGAACTAAATTGGTCTACTCTGAGATTTAATGTACACGCGGTCTATTTTTTGTTTCGTTCCTGTTTGTCATTCATGTCATTGCGCAAAGTATAAACCTACAAAAATATAGTGGTCACTTTTTTTTCCCAAATGTTCGTTTAAGGTAAATCTATCTTAAATTTCAAAAATCGCCGAAGAGAAGTGACAATAAAGTGGCGACATTGGAAGGTATAAAACAAGGTAACTTAATACCAGTTAGCCGCATAACTACAACAAACACTCCATGTATTTTGTTGGTGGAATTATGTTATTTTCTCTCCTCCCATTTGTTCATGTTTGTGCAGTTTATAAAGGTAACTTTGACAGTTCAACGGGCAGAAGCAGTCGTCAGCTGATCTTCTAAGGCTACCTAGTATAAAGATGCCTTGATATAAAACTTGGCAATTTTCAAATTAATTTCATGTTTTTCTTTTTTTAATGAGTTTGATATTATTTGCTTTCAGAGATACATAAAAGGTAAACAAAACTTTTGTGGCTTTGTTTCCAAGACACAAAAGCGTTACTGGCGCTTTGTGGTGTAGAATCGTGGTAAATATAGATTTCCAAAACATTTGTAAATGAAACAAGAACAATGGAAATCTTTATTAAAAAACTACCAAGAAAAAAAAATAGCAAATGAGTTTCTAACTCATTTGGGCAACCATAAAAACTTGTAAGATTTATTGTTTAAATATTAAACCGCCAACATTTCGTAGGTTCATTGTGAGTTTCCGTGCACCCATGAATAATGTATGTATGTAGATGATTTGTTCGGAATCATGTGGTTTGCACCAAACCTGCAGCAGAGCTCTTGCCTTTTTCAGCATACATTTTTTTTGCACATAATAAAAATTTCCCACATCACTGATTATGCAGCAGCATGTTCTGTCCGTACAACTATTAAAAAGCTTTATACAAAATGATTACTTAAGTTGAGTTCATTGACGGCATGAAAATAAGCATCAAACAACTTTGCTTTAAATTTTCTATATTTAACATTTCATTAAACCAAATTGGTTAGTTACATTACTTAATGTACCGTCTTCTTAGTGACCACAGAGATATTTAATATTGCCTTTACAATCCGGAAATTAAGGTAATTTCTCCCCAAAGCACAAACGGCTTTTAATTACCTTAAACTTCATTTACATCGTGATTTGGCATTTTGCCTTTAATGTACACAATGCCATTGGAACCCAAGCAAATGACAGTGTAAAATATAAAATATTTAAATGTAAAGAAAAGAAAAGACCTCCTTGAATTTTAAGCATTTACGAAATCTTTTACTCCCACGACAGGATAGCAAAGCTTTAAATACAGTCACTCAAATTACATTGCAATTAATCATTTTGTGGCTTAAATCGAATCAGAACGAAGCAAAGAGACGAAAAGGCAGTATTTGAAGAATTCTGAACAAACTTTTGGGAAAAAAAGAAAATAAGAGCACAATTTTTTGTTTTACAATGAGATACAGGAAGAGAACAAAAAAAAACATGTATTGTTTTATTGAAAATAGAATTTGCTGGTTGCAAGTTTTAAAACAAAAAGTTGCAGAAATAAAATTTGTACTTAATAGAAAAACAACTATATCCTGTTTCTTTTTGTGTTTTTATTATTTTTTTTTTTTTTTCTGTCGTTTGGCGCTTTTAGAGAAGGAAATATTGAGCCAACATTTTCCAAGAAGAAAAAAACTCTATTCAACTGTTCATATAATGGTGAAGTTCGTTTTTCTTTTTAAAATAAAAATAAAGCAAAAAAAAAACTCTCTAGTTTACAAGTAATATAGTAACGAGCAGCTGTTAACGTTCCATTTTGACTTGAGATTTATTTCCAACCAACAATACAGAAACTGTGACTGTAAGAATGTGTTAAAAGAACTTGAACTAAATGTGGCAAGCAGATATTTTTTGCAGATTTCTGGGTTGATTGCTCGTAATGCCATGAAACAAAATCAATTTGTAATTTCTTTAACTGCAACAAGAAAACTTTTAAAACTATTTCAAGTTTTAAGGCCGCAATGAAATGTTGCGAAAAGCAAAATTTCTTTAAAATAAGATCAAATAAATTACTGAAATCTTAAGAAATTTAAAGAAAAGGTCTAGACAGATTTCCCAAAGAAGCATAAATTTATCGATAAATTTTCCGAATAAAAATTACTTTGCGAATAACTTTTCAATACAGAGGAAAAAAGTTAAGTTATAGATAACTTTTACGAACAACGGAAAAATAGTTATTTTGTAATACGTTTATCGGGCTTATGTTATGTTACGCGGGCCGCCGGCTCACTTGGGTCCTAGAAAAGTCCCGTTGTGTTTATTGGGCTTAAGTTCATTGTATGTTTTTATATACATATACAATAAACTTAAGCTCGCTAAGGGTTAGGCAAAATAATTATAGAAGAAACGATCCAGTTATTGGAATTGAAATTAAACACGTAAATGTGCCGATAACTTCTCTATATGAATAGTAACGCTATCCATAAGGCTATTAAAATAAAGGTAAAGTTTTTAATTGCTTTATGGGGTTTGCGTTCGATGTTAATTCGTCCGAATTGAGAAAGATTTTTCTGTGATGAAATTATAGTGCACAGAGAAAAAAAGCACCTAATAAAGTAGAACAAAATCAATAAGATATCTCTATGGTTTTTTTTCAAGAAGGATTCCTTATTATTTTAAATGGGAAAACCTTATTGAAAAAACAACAATTAATGAAATTAAAAAGATGATTTACGTGTGTTTATATAGAAAACTAATAAAACCAATAGGGAAAAATTAATAGGATAACTTAATAAAATCAATAAGAAATCCTTATTGTATACAATTTACAAGAAAACCTAGTAGAATCAATAAGTTCTTCTATATAGAAATTTTTATTGGTACCATGCAAATCGGAAACTGAGTAAAAACAAACGTGAGTAACAAGTTTTCTTCTTGGTTTTATGTGTTTTTCTTGTTGAGACAATTAATAAGATTTGCAACATGGAAATAATAAGAAATACCCATAGAAAAGTCTTCTTTTCTCTCTGCTGGGATACCCCTCAACCTAAAAACGTTTCAAAGAGAAAATCTTATTGAATCTATTAGGAAGTTTTCGCTCTGTGTGTTACAATCAAATTTATACAACTATTTTTTAGGTCAGACTTTTTTATTTTGTTTTAAAGTTGCTTCCAAAATTATGTTACATTTTCGCTATGATCAAAGTTATATTATTTTTTGGGATGGAAATAAGGTTTTTAGTGTTCCTGTACTTTTGGACATTTCTGTCTATTATTGGGAGGAAATCCTGATTGGTCTCATTTCACCGGACTTTGCCCAAAAGGTATGGGATCAAACTTCTTGAACAGATTTTGTGTTGGATAGAGAATCACAGCGTTTAATGTAAGTGCTTGCATTATGTTATGTTATGTTGCACGGGTCACTTGGGTCCTGAGAGGTTCCGTTGTGCCAGAAACTGTTTTTATTGCTTACTAATTTATTCGAGACAAGAAAATATTTGTCATATCTTTTAGTGCCACTTTAAAAGAAAATTAAACTTAAAAAAATTACGTCTACCGAAATTTTCACAACTGAGTGAGTCCTTTTGGTTTTAATAATAATCAGCCAAATTACTTTTAATATCACAAAATAAAAACTTCTAGAACTTTTAATGAAATTATTTTCATCCAACTAATTAAAATGTAATTGACTTAAACTACAAACAAAATTTCGAGAAAAGCAAATAAATGAATAAATTTTAATTTTTCCTCATAAGCGCCACCACCATCATATCAAATGTTAAGCTAACTATTTGCTTAGCGCAGTACACAAAATAAATGGAAAATCTAAACATTTAAAATTGTAGAGAAAATATATAAAAAAAATCATTTTCAATTTACATAAATTCGCATTTAATTACGCTCTGACAGTTACAACTTCGGCAGGTATCCTAAAAGCCAACCAGCCCGAAAGCAGAAAGACTTAAAGAAAAAAATCTTCTCTGCTTAAAGAGTCAAAAGGAAACTTCAAATACAAAAAAACTTAAAAATGTTCTTCAACACCCAAAAGCAACAGCGTAAAAATAATTTCAAGTTTATATACATTGACATACAAAAAAGCAAAACAAACACAACATTAGAATTGTTGGGAGTACCCCCAACATTTCGCTCGACAAACAAAACAAAACAAAACAGAAATATCTTGACGAAAAAGAATGTAAAACACAATCAGTCAGGTAGATGTAAAAGTTCAGATGAGTATTTGAAGCTACAAAGTAACCGCAGAGAAAAACGCAATTGAATTGAAAACCGTTGCCACAAGCGTGCAGGAACAAAAGCCTAGAGGGAAAACTACAGAAAATATTTATAAAGCTTTTAAGGGGTTGGTTGTACTAGAAAAACGTTAATAAACTACATCGATATCTAAGGTTCAGTTTGTTATTAAGTTTTTTCTTTCTTTCTTTTTTTTTTTTTTGACACAAAGTTAAACTTTTCTAATTGAATCGTTGTGCTCTTAAGTACGGAAAAGAGTTTGTAAATTGGAACGAATTATAATTGATGGTTATGTCCTTGTAGGAAAAGTTAAAATACCGGAATCTTTTCTGTACAAAATAAGAAAAAAATTGAGAAAATTAAAGTTAACATTAACATGTGTAGAAGAGCAAAGTAGTGAATAAAAATGTATGAAGAAAATTTTAAATTGTAAAACTTATGCAGAAAAAAAAAACAATGATGTCTACTTAAGGATTCTTTATTTAAGTAGATAATGATATCTATAGAGTCCGCCATCTAAACAAAAATCATCTTTTCAGATGAAGCTCATTTTGATCTTGGCGGGTATGTAAACAAGCAAAATTGAAACGCACACATTGAAAAGCCGACGCCCAAAACGAGTCACTGTTTGGTGCGGATTTTGGTCCAGAGGCATAATTGGGCCATGTTGAACGAATTTTTGGTCAGAAAAATTGAAGAGGGGGATTTGGGCAACACTTGTTTTCAACAGGACGGCGCTACGTGCCACACAGCCGAAGCTACACTCGATGTTTTGCGCCGTTTTCAAAATAAAAAAAAAGTTATTTGGCGGACCCTTTAATTAAATGGACATGGACGAATTCGCTGGTGTTCCCTTCAATAATTATAAGCAGGTGGTTAAATGATTATCTCATTGTCGAATATCAGGGCTGACGTCGTTCAGCTGTAATTAATTTGTTGGATTTTACACGACAAAAACTACACACCCTAATCAATATTCTGGCAGGACACTATCACATGCAAGTACATGTGAAAAGACTACATTTTCCATATAATGACTACTGCAGAGGCTGCAAAGATGAAGAGGAGGAGTAGGAGGAGTAGGAGGAGAGTGTCGAACACTCCCTCTGCCGATGTCCAGCTCTTTCTAATAAGAGAGCGAATTACTTAAGCAGACCAGCCCTACATGGGTTGGCGGCTGTGTCGAAATGCAACTTAAGCAGGGTGTAGTTTTTCATCAGCAGAATCCGGGCAGAATCAGTTGGTGCTGTGTAGGGGTGTTTCCCTACCGCCTCTTTCGTACAGCAGCGACTGGCAGCCCGTGAAACACAACATAAAATAATATAAAACAAGAAGATTCGTCAGCTTTAAGACGAAAAGCTGAGTCACCAGCTGTAAGGCCGTTTTAATTGAAAAGTGGATCGAATATATGTATGTTTTCATTACTTTTGCCAAAAGACAAGGTAGTGACGACTTTTTTACGATATCAATGTAACACGATTGCTTAGTTAACTTAATTGCTAATCACCATTAGAATCGTGAAAGCATTGTACTACAAAGAGCACAAAATCAAGTTGCTACAATTTTCGTTTTATCTTAAAGAAAAAAATAAAGAACTGCTAATAACTTTTTGCTCATTCTACAATTCGCCTTTGAAACTGTTTAAACTGTAAAATTAAGCCTCTAGTGAAGTAGTGTTGAATGAAGCTCAATGGATAAAAGCGGCGCACGATTGCTGGTTTATCTGTCTAAGGTAAACAACAGCAGAAAAAAAATTAAAATGCTGACCATTTAAAGCAGACATACAGGAAATTTACTTTCTCTCTTTTGATTCAGAAAAAAATAAGCCAATTTAAAAATACCTAATTTTGTTTATATCTCGGTTTTACTCGTAATTACTTTACATTTAAACGTTTACATAATGCCTGCATTAAAACGTTGATTGAAATAAATAAACGAAATTAAAAATTATATGAATTTGTTTTCTTAAGTGATTGTAAGGACATTAAGAAAACGATGTCGAAATTAGACCAGCTTCTTCCTATTCGTTCTCAAAAAAAAAAAAAAAATGTACAAGGCAGAAAGACAGCTTTTTTTGAATACTGCTCTCATCAAAGTTGTCACAGTTAAATTTAATTTATGATAATTAATTTCTATTTGATGAGTTAGCGAAAAGTTGGGAAATTTTGTTTTGGAATCTAATTGATTGAAATAGAGTGTTTTCTTGTTATAGCTTTAATGAGTTTTATGGCTTAAACTTAATTTTTATTGCAAAATAAATTTAGTATTAGAACGCTTGTTTTTATTGTTTTTGTAAGCACATTTGTCGCACATGTATATGAAATTAAAAAGCTGAAACAATTCAAGGACTTTGTAAAACATCAAGAGCATTTGTGCTTTGAAACAAAACTTTATTAGAATACAAAGCAATTTATTTATTTTTTTATTATCGATAACGTATGTTGTTCGCATTATTAGTACACAAAACAACAAGCTGTTCGCACACATGTGTACAATAACACAACACAGGACGCAAAGTTTGTTTATTCCTTAAAAACAAAGACATATTAAACTAAAAACTTGTTAAATTATACATGTTTCAGGTAAAAAGTAAAAAAAAAAAAACAACTACTGCATTAATTAGCATTTTATATGTTTCCAGGAAGAATGAGAAAATGTGGAAGAGTGCGAAATGTAAATGAGTACAACAAGTGAGAAACAAATAATGTTAGAAGCGTTTTGGTTTTATATTATGTGGTATCGATTGAACAAATAAATGATAGAATAGATGTAGGATTGAAGAATTGGATTTGTAATTTTTTTTTTCAATTATGTTGATTATTTCTTAATTAGCAATGCTCTGTTACTTTTCCAAGTAAAGCAGAGTGAAAATGAAAAATCTTCTCAATAAATACACACCTAAATTTATGCTTGTATAGAAAAGTATCGATAGCTTCCTTATAGAAATGTGAAATTATCGATAACTTGAAGATAAATTTATGTATTTCGCTTATTTATTGGAAATTAATTTATAATAAATATATGTAATAGAATGGAGGACCTCGATAACCTCACTTTTCTCTAGAAAATGAAGGTTATCGATGAATTTTATATGAGCAAATTAAAGTTCATTAAATTTTCTTTTTCACAGAAAAATGAAGGCTCCAAAACATCACAATTAAAAAATTTATTTATTTGAATTGCTTTAATTGAAATTTAAAATTGAAATTAATTTCATGAATTTGTTAACTGTTTGGTTATTCTTTTTATATAAGCAAAATGTTACAGTACTGCAAAGTTTTTGGATGATTCAAACAAAACGGAATTTATTATTAAATATTTCCTTTTTGTATTTTTTATGACATTTTTGTAGTACTTTTAAATGCACACAGTTTTCAGTAACGCAAACAAACATAATAACTTGAATAATAAAAGAGGATTATGACATAACTGCAAACAAAACGATTTCAAATAAATGCCGAAACCGAATAAAAATTGCAATAAATTGTTAGGAGTTAAGTTAGAACTGACAGAAAGTTTTTTGAGTCGAATAATGGCAATGCACGCAGTTTACGTTGGCATAATCAAGGGGTGAACATTTTTTCTAAGGATCCAAAGGCACAAAAAGTAATTACAGTTTCAACGTAAAAAATGGGGTTCAGTGCACATGCATAAGTATATTTGTGTACGTACATACATACTTATGCATGTACATTGTAAATATAATTTTTATTCCAGCCAACAGCTTATGATTTTTCTTTTAATATTTAAAAAGTAGACAGATTGGATACAATTCCAAAAATCCAAAAAGCCTCACTTTTCACTTGATTATAGAATATTAATATTAGGTTATGAATAAATTTGCATAGAAAATTTTTCAAGTGTAATGTTTTGTATATCAAAAACAAAACAACTTGATGTGTCTTACGTTAAAACAAAAAATAATAATGTAACTTACTGCTAGTGTTTCTAAATACCAACAAAACTTTTCACTCATAAATTTATATTGCAAACAATAACAAAATATGAAAAACTGTTTTTATTTTCAACATAAACACACGAAATAAAATGATTGTACGTTTTAGAAAAAGTAACAGTCGATTTAATTTAATTTTTAAAACGTATGTAATTGTTTTTGGATGATACTCAAAGTTTTAGTATTTCAGAAATCGAAAATATAAGGAACTGTTTTTTACCTAAATCAAAATAGATAAGAGCAAAGTAGAAAATTCATACAGATTATAATCTAAAAAAAAAAAAAAATTTTATATAAGCCATTTGAAAAGTGTGCGATAGGATACATTTAGTTTAGCATAGTTTATATTTCAACAGAATATAAATATATATGCAGGAATTTTTCCCGCATTGTGCTGATGCGATAAGGACCTTTTAAATTTAAATATATTAAGTTCTCGAATTTACTTCAATTTCAATAAATCTTTTAATATGGTTTAAAAATTTAATACGTTATTTTTCCTACAAATGAGAATTATAAAGCTGGCAGCACTGAAAATTCTATAGAATCTTTTCATAGCAACAAGCTTTTGTATATATAACAGACATATGTTGAAGCACACATTCACATGCTCACACACAAATACTTATTGACCAATTTTAGTTATTGCTACAGATAGGAGTGTTCAAATAATTTTATTTATTATTTTTCTAACCTGCATAGATAGCTTCTATTATAACATCCTCGAGATGACGAACATTGTCTATCTCCAATTCTTCCAGCAGCACTTCATAGGGAATCGACTTGGTTTTTATAGCCAACGAAACAATGGTCAGATGTTGCAACTTCTTTTGCATAGCAGGAGTTAATTCCAAATAATCCTCTATCTTTTGGCGATACTGCTTGTACGTGCCGTAAGCAAATAAGTTAAGGGTATTAAAATATTTTATATGTTCGCCAGTTTTGAGCTAAATGAAACTGCATATTAATTCCATAACAATAACAATATGTATCTACTTTGTTTATTCACCTCTTGTACATTTGGCATGGCCAACAACTCGCCAAACACATAAACACCAGGAGCTTCCAAGACTTGTTTAATCACTTGCAAAAGAGCAGCGCCATGGGCAGTTTTAGAAAATAAGCAAAATTGTTGCAATTGACTGTGTGCTGAATCGCTGGCGGGAGCTGAGGATTCCTCTTTACACATAAGAATATCTTGAGTCATATTTAATATATCACTTTTTTAACAATTTTTGTAAATCAAATTGAGTACGATAAAAGTTTATTTAATTTATGTTCAAACACAGCACCGATAAACAAAAATAGTTAAACGTTCAACTTAATGTCCTGAAAGAGGTAGACTAAAAACAATTATTGGAATTTCATTAAGAACAGCTGTTGTACGCTGTGCGGTAGCGTTGCCAGTGCTCTAGCAAAAATAATCAAAAACTGCCAATTAAATAAAACGCTAGTCTAAGCCATCAGGCCCAACACAATAATGTGCCTTATAAAAATCGAGAATGTGTGCGAATGTACTTTTTGTAATGTAAATAAACGTAATATACTCATTAAAGACTTCGTTAAGTTTTATTTGATTAATCAGAGAACATAGGAATACAGACTTGAATAAAGATTCTATGACGACTTTATAGTGGTAACTCAGTGTGGCATCCTACTCAAAACTTCCGCCGTTATTTAAAACAGGGTCGCTATGTCAATAAGACACAAGTACTGTATAAAATAAAGATATTTCAATTCTGGTGTATACGGAAATTAAAGTTTTATGAATTGTGTTTTATAAAAGCAAAAATTTTTGTGTTTTAAGCTATTCCAAGTGTAATTATTTTAGTGCCATACAGGGTGAATTTAACCACTTAAGCCCAGCAGCTTAAAATGATGATAAAAAGTAAGAAAATCTAATAAATGTATGTGTAAGTATTACCGATCTGATGGCTGCCGAATTTTATTAAAAATGTTTCACAATATACAATATTTCTCGGCATACTAATATAAAACTGGAAAAAATATTTCAGACTGTTGGAATTTGCTAAACTAAAAGCCCACAGGAATAAAACAATTCAGCAAACAAGGTCGGCCATAACCTAGAAGCGAACTTCTTGGCAACCAGTGAGATAAACGTCATTCTGTAAAAATGGTACGAAAGCCAACATTTTTTTTTTTAATTTATTTATTTTTTTAAGAAAAAAGAAATACTATTCAAATTGCACATGATGTGAAATTGTAATGTTTGTAAAAACATTCTAGCAGCCTATAAGCTTTAGGGACGTCTTTTGACACTGAGTCTTACCTTTACATATTTTATTAGGTTAGTTTGTAAGAAATAGTTATTAAATGAAGAGCTGTGTATCTTTCCGGATTTATTTCGGGCTGAAATCGAAAAAAATATTTGTATGAAAATGTTTCCTTAGTCTTCCTTGTCCTCCAATCGCATATAAAAGCTACCGGTACTTTAAGATTACTTTCATGAGTAGAGTAACAGAAGCGTGCGTTTTAAATAATGCTTTTATCCAGAATTTTTATAACTGTTGGCCCCAGGGCTTAGAATTTCGTATACCTATTTTGGTTGAATAAACTCTAAAGTACTTCTTCCCATTTGATTTTGCCAGCCCATTAACATTGCATATATGTATGTACGTACGCTGGTTTGAGTGTGTAAGCGACTTTGAGTACATTCCGGGTAAAGTTAAGAATTATATTGAAAATATGTATTGTGATTCCTTTTTCGCTGGGCTGAGCTTTTTTATTGCCCTAACCACTTCAGTTACAAGCAAGTGTCAACAAATTTACTTTGTATGGTAACAATTCACTTAAGTATGTACATACGCACAGTAAGCCGTTATGAGTTTGGTAGGCAAAGAATTAACTTAATAATAAAAATTGCAAATAAAGAATAAAGTGGCTGTCAGAGAGGCTCATTTGTCAACAAAAGTAAATGATAAAAGGCATCTCATTTTCCCTTGACTCTTACTCTAATCTCTAGAAAAGGAAAAACTCCTTCACTCAAACAGAGAAAAAACTTTTTATGTGAAAGGATTTGGTTTCTTTATACTGTATGTAGTGGAGTGGTTTGCATGGAAAGAAATTTAAATGAGAAGAAATCCACATTTAAAATTTATACATGACTCAGCTCATTTTGTTTTATATTAGCATTCATAAGTTACAAAGAAATACATGTGCATGCGTGTATGTATGCATTTGCCCAACAATGAAATGCAAGTTTTAGGCAGACCTTTACCTTTTTTTAAGCATTCTTATCATTTAACACAACCATTTATGTGTATGGGAACAGGTTAATGTCCATTAATAAAGGGAAACACCAATGGCGGGGTTGTCAGCTGTAGCGATTTTAAAAGATATTTGGTGACAATGTTGAATAATGAATTTCTCTTGAGGATTATGAAATTATTTCTGTATTAAGTTTATCAGGCTCATGTTCTTCCTATATTATCCTTGTGATTGATATTAATTAAATCAGACAAAGAAGACATCAAAGCAGGGTGGACAACTAGTTGTTTCGAAGCCGCCACACTTTCTCGTCAGCATATATGTATATATTACATTTCATATCCTTCACAACAAGTGCAAGCTTGTGATTACATTTGTAATTTCCACAATTTTCATTTCCGACCCCTTGACGTATTTCTATATTCTAAATCGGTGCTGATGTAAAAGTCGTTGAAGCGATTTCCGTCTATGGGCTGTTGAAATACCGTTTTCGACAAAACAAATCGGCCTAAAAATAATTGTTTAGTGTTAATATACTCCTAAATTATTTTACTCCTTTGGTATAGAAATTCGCAAGTATTGGTCCATGAATAGCTGAAATTTATTTAAAAAAATTAAGCAATTTTTGAGGTCAAAGAGCGGTATTACTTTTTTTCCAATAAAATTGTTCCCTTCAAAGTTGCTGATATCGTTTGCGAACATTCGAGGCAAAAAATAAATAAATAAAAATTTCCGATATCAGTTCATATATAACCAATATATATAGTTAATCACAACGGGACCTTTCTAGAGCCCAAGCGGGCCGGTTTATAGATATAGATAAAATCGGGTTTGTAAGAAATTTTTTTCTTTAAGCAATCTAAACAATTTTTAATACCAAAAATTAAATCTGCTGGTAATAGAATGTTATATAAAGTGACAAGTTGTTTTCCGATATCGGTACATACATATATACCCGATACATAACAAAAACCGGTTGTTAAGAAATTGTACCTATAAACGCGCTAAAACAATTTTGTATTACAAAAAATTAATCTGGCGATTAATCACTTAAGGATTAACAAGAGCAAAAAAAGCTATTTTTTCCAATATCGGTTCATATAAATACATCCGATATGTGTATAGCCCGAACCGGTTTCTTAGAAACTTGTCCAGTAACTGAAGCGTAATAATTTAGGGTGGCTAAAAATAGTTCTGCTAATACAAAAAGTTTATTATAGTGCAAAAAAAAAAAAATCAAATCGGTGCGAGACATAGCGCAAACCGATCACTCAAGAAGTTTATGCTGCAAGCAAGCTAAGAGAATTTTCGGTGCTAGAGAGTAAATCTGAGGATAGAAGAATTTAATATCAATTTGTGAAATGAAAATGTTTGATATGGAAAGGCCCTTGCTAAAATGTTATTCAATCTCCGGTTTTTTTCATATTTCAATACCTATAAAGCTTCAAGTTTTGAAAAATATTCGAGTTGGGGCCTTTCTACATAAGGCCAACGTTATACTAAACTGACATAATAAGCATATACACATATATTAAAGTGAGTTTTGTGTCGGGCATGTAAGACCCGGCTCAGCCGAATATAGACTCTTACTGAGTTTTTTTATATGGGATTTTCATTTGTAATAATGTACACACGAAGCAAAGAGTAGAAGTTAATTTTTTTAATACCAATATATTTCACGGGCTGCCAGCCGTGAGACCGGCCCTCTTGGGTCCTAGAAGACCCCATTGTGATAAGTGTTTAGCCATTATAATAACCGATTATAATGGTCGCAGGCAGTATGAATCCACTTTTCCTCAATTTTTCTCTAAAGCTTTCCAGCCTTCAAATCTATTTTAAAACGATTTTGTAATGAGCGCCACTAATGTCGAATGAAATATTTTCATAAAGCATAAAATTCTTAGCGATTTTCACAAAAACCTCTTTGTGAAATCAAATACAACATAAACTTTTTGAAATTATTTCTTTTTTATACATATGTGCAGTGGTTCGGCTCGAAATCATAGAAATGCCAGCAGACACACTTATTTATTTGCATAACAGTTGGGCACGATTTAAATTTACGATTTTCTGCTGCTAAACTGGCTTGTTAAAGCGTGTCTCCTTAAAAGGAGAAGTTGCTTTTGTATAACAGTTTTTGTGCGCCTGCTCCCAGAAACTGGTCGATTATTTTATTATTTGGCGCCTAAAACTGTTTTATTTTTTATTTCTCATTATCCTTTTAAATGAATGCCTATTTTTTTTTTTTTTTTGTTTGGCAAAACAATAGTAAAAACATCGAGTCTTATATTATATACTACATACACATGCATATATATATATGTATATCCATGTGACCTTGTGCTTGGCTTTTATTTAACCGAACCTTCTTTAAAATCGTATTTAGGAATATTTACAGGCAAGAACAGATTAGAAGCAAAGACACAGCTAAATGAATACATACATACATATGTATGTATGTGTGTACATGTATCTCATACATTGTAATACTATTAATTTACTTGCTTACCACTCCCCTTCAATAATTTATCGTATGAATACAAAGATAAGAATTAATTTTCGAAAATTATCAACTACATTAGACCAAAATGAAGTAGAAATTCATAATTTACATGCTCGATTTAACTTGCAAATCTAATTTGTGTACGTGAAGTTCAGGGTGTTTTGTAAATATTTATTTGCTTCATTAGCCCCAGTTGATGTTTATTGAAATTAAGAATTAATTAAACCTGCAACATGTTTTGAGAATCCATTAACCTCACTTTTCTTATTTGCAGGTGTTGTGAAAAGTTGAAACTTTTTTGTGATTTTTGAAAAAATTAAAACAAAAACGGATAAACAAAGCATCAATATGGAATAAAAAATGGAAACAGGTAAGTGGACTTGCTACATTTATCATATTGTAATAAAAATTAATATCGCAGATAGAATTATATGCCAGAGCAGTAATTAGCAACCGAACGAACGCTTTCATCTTTCATCATAAAAAAAACGTTGTGCCTCTCGCTGTGTGCATCGATTCTACTCCATTCTTCTGGAACCATATTTGCGTAAGCTTTTTCCCGCTTGGTCTTAAAGCAATTCACATTATTTTTCTATAATGAATACGTAATTTTCCAAAGAAAATAATATGGGCCGATTATATTTTTCAACAAAACTCCAGCCTGTTTTCGATTTTCCTTAGCACTTTTGCGTATTTAATTAAAAAATTGGGGCTCCTCCTCACATTCAAATGATGCTTAAATGACAAATTTCATTTGCAAAGTAAAATGCAAGTATTTGGGCAGGTTCAACTGCAAACTGTTCCATTTAAAATTTTCTTCTCACAAAATAATGAATAGGATATCAAAGTAATGCCAAAATTCCCGGTCTATAATTTTTGCAAATAACTGCCCGTTTAGCGATGTCGAACCTGAGCGTTCGTTTAGACAAATACCAAGATTAAAGGACGAACGAACATGTAGTAAATTTATTTATGTAAATACATATATAATTTTTACTTGATCTTAATTTTCTGCAGCTTCAGATCAAAAGTTTTCCACATTTTTCAGTTCGATTAGAACTATAATCCTGAAAATGCTAACAAACTGTTGAATAATATTGTTAATAAATTTTACATAAAAAACAACGATTTGAAGCTGCAGAAATTAGTTGTATTTATGGAAATTGATTTTTGCAATTCGTTATCAAAAATGTTTGTTTAATCTTGGCGTGAATAATTTAATCAAAATTAAATAATTGCACTTTTATGGTGCGAAGATTTGAAGGGAGTCTCCTAAGGGGGCTTAGGTGTTAATTGAGTGCAACAGACGAGGAGTCTGACCCAATTTTAATTATATGACCAAAAATAAATAATTATTAATTTCAATACTGGTTACTCGCATTAATAATCCAATTAAATAAATTGAAATAAAAAAGAGGGTAATTAGGTGTTACTTAACGATTCTTTGACGAAAGCTTCTCGCGTACTTCTGATCGCTTGAGTGGCTAAAATGGAAGTCAGAGAAGTCCGCGCTTTTCAGTTTAGAGGATTTTTTTTACTTTCGTCAAAAAATCGTCGACATCGTTGTGTCACAAAAAATCGTTATTACTTCACGAAAATCACAATAGATATAAAATTCAGGGTTGTGATTATTAACAACATCAATATAGATTAATATACATAAATTTGAGTTCATGCAAATATAGTTCATTGAAATAACAGCTTCAAATAGAGTCACATAAATTTGAATGAAGTAGTTTAAACAATGGTTGTATTGTATTTAAACGTCAACTTTTTCATCTCTGTTTAGTTTATCGAATCGAGACACCTCCACGGCTAAAAACAGTTTCCAAATAATGAAAGTGAGAGAAATATAAACTCTAATATTTAGCTATGAGCTGTGTGTGTGTGTGTGTGTGTGTAAACTCTTAAATATTACTAAAGTCAATTTTAGTTAGATATGTATGTACATATATTATATACCCATGATTTTTTGTTGTGTTGATAAAATATACTTTCATTATGGCCCCTGTGCTTTAGGTTGTCTTCTGAGCTCAACACTTATTTACTTTGAACTACAAATGTTGATTGTGACTGTGCCAAATTTTGGCACATGCCAGATTTTTGGTAAAAAAAAAAAAAGTTAAAGGTGATAACATTTGCGTCCTTTTTCCATCATGTTTTTAATTAGTTTTCATTATTATTTGATTTCCCAGCAGGTGCTTTTGCATCATGTAACATTTTTGTTTTCCTTATTTTGCGTATCATTTGTTTCAACTTAAGCTGTCTGGACGTTTGTTTGACAGCACACAAAACTTCAGGTTTTCTCTTTTGTTTGTTTAATTCATTTCCTCTTTTTGGCACTCCAAGAAAAAGGGTTTTTAGTGTCAAAGTTTTCAAAATATTCTTTATGGTATAATGTTATCATGAAAGTTTAAATTTTTTCTGTGAAACAAACCGAACTTTTAATGTTACACTGTCAATTTGTAATTTCATTTAAATATGTCCAAATATATGTGTGTATTTGTAGTTTGTATTTACATTTGCATTTGTGTTTGCGTTAGTTTTATGTTGTTTTTCGTTATATACATATGTATGTTTCGTTTTTGTTTCAGCATGATATTTTCCATTTTATTTTCTGGGCAATTTACTTTTACTCTCAATAAAAAGTTTGAAATTTCTTCTGGTTTTCAAATGAACAAATAATTTATAACACTTACAATAGAAGTTTGTACGATAGTAGTTTGATAAGTATGACAAGCTGAGCTACTGGTCACATAAATAATGGCAAGGATATGCTGCAAGTAACGTTGCTTAGAGTTCAATACGTGGCACAGAAAAAAACTACCCGTCATAACCATTAACTTGACAGAATGTCATAACCAGGGAAAGCAACTTAAATGTGATGTTTTTAAGTAATTATAAGCAGCTGATTGTGACTGTGTTATTGTCGTTAGTATAGGTTAGGTTAGCTTGATTGCAGGGGTATGTTTGCCCAAGTCGTGCAATATACACAGAGCGAAAACTTCCTAATAGATTCAATAAGATTTTCTCTTTGAAACGTTTTTAGGCTGAGGGGTATCCCAGCAAAGAGAAAAGAAGATTTTTCTATGGGTATTTCTTATTATTTCCATGTTGCAAATCTTATTAATTGTCTCAACAAGAAAAACACATAAAACCAAGAAGAAAACTTGTTACTCACGTTTGTTTTTACTCAGTTTCCGATTTGCATGGTACCAATAAAAAATTCTGTAGAGAAGAACTTATTGATTCTATTAGGTTTTCTTGTAAATTGTATACAATAAGGATTTCTTATTGATTTTATTAGGTTATCCTATTAAGTTTTCCCTATTGGTTTTATTAGTTTCCTATATAAACACACGTAAATCATCTTTTTAATTTCATTAATTGTTGTTTTTTTAATAAGGTTTTCCCATTTAAAATAACAAGGAATCCTTCTTGAAAAAAAAACCATAGAGATATCTTATTGATTTTGTTCAACTTTATTAGGTGCTTTTTTCTCTGTGTACACTTGAGCCTATATAGCCTTGTTGTGCGCTCCTTGTATTTAACCACAAAAAGCTAGACCCATAGGTCTGTAGCAATTCCCTCCAGTATATGACTCGTAATTGGCTTATGTCTGGTAAGGAATTTCTCCCCAGACATCGGGGACGTATTTGCGTATTCTACTTAATTCGGGTTTGCTAAGTCTTAGCAGTACCGCAGGCATTATCGTTAAGACTAATTTTAGAGTTTTCTGAAAGCAGCGGAGATGAAAAACCAACTTTTTTTTTCATAAATTTTATAGCACATGGGGACCTTCTGAGATCCAAGTGAACGACTGGCAGTCCGCAAAATATTATATACATACAAGCAACCCAGTAGTAAATTTCAGACATTCCCTACTGCATCCCCTCGCCACTACGCTGTGCTTTAACTTTAAATTTAATATTTATTCTTGCAAAAAAAAGTGTATAACCAGAGCGCACTGTTTCGACTTAACGAGTGCTAACCGCAAATATAATTACGGTATTCAAAGGGTCGTCCTAAGGTCAGAAGTCTTAAAATAATAGCACGAAAATATATGACTGCTGTGAGCAACCTGTCATAAAGTAAAGTGCTATATCAAATATGAATCAGCTGTTAAAGAAAAGGAAAGCGTTATACGCATATAAGGGGTTTTTTTATGTATATATAAATAAAATATTTTTTTAGAATATAATTTGCGGCAGGTAAAGAATATCACCGGCTCGACGAATGCGTTTTAGCCCTTCTCCTCAGATGTACATATGCTGTTAGCTTATGACGAATCGCTAAACACAGTCGATAAAGTCCAATTAATTTATGACTATTTTTGTTTGCAGCACAACAACAATTTCTTTAAACTATCATAAAACGTCAGTACTTTCTGACATTATGACACAATATGAGACCGTTTGAATACCGTAAATGTATTCTAAGAAATACACATTTACACAAGCAGTTTTCTACTTAGATACTTTCTGATTTAAAAACTTGAGTTTATTCTAAAATTAGCTTTCAGATCCAGTGCAACAAATTTTGTACTTAAGAAAATTTGTATTCGGGTTATGTTCTTTTTGCGATTTGGATGCGATTGAAAAAAAAATTTTTCTTTTTTCAAATATTGAAATGGAAAATTGTTTAGCCGATTGTTTTGACACAAGAAATTTCATATAAATTAATCAGAAACAAAAACTTCATTAAACAATCTGTGTAATTATCGACATTTTCTAACCGGAACTAAGCTAAAGTTCAAGTCTTCACCGGAAGGTGAATTTGTGGTCTATCAAGGTTACATTTTAATGATTATTTAAATTAATTTGCTTTTTTTTTGTGGTCACATGCTCCTCTTTTTGCGGCTTAAATTGGCTTTCAAAATTCTCTGCCCCACTTTATGCCGCAAAGAATAAGTTATTTGAATGAAATTGTTAACTTGTAATGGAAATTGCTGGTATGTTGCGAAACCACTTAAATTCAAATAGACATACTTATGTATACATTATTTCACAAATCTATTTGAATCTTTTCGTTTTTATGCTTTGATTTAAAGCCAGCCATTGTAATCGCGTTCCTCCACCAAACTCTAACAAAAATACGAAATAGAAAAATATGTTACGTCTTGTAATAAATTGCTGTTATAAATATTGCGACAGTTGTAGCCCAATACGCTCCCCGCAAATCCACAGGATAAATTGTAGGTGACAAAAGAAAAGCAGCAAAGCAGAAATGAGAAAAAGCCATAAAAAACTACTATTGACGTTTTCAAGACAACATTGAGGAGTGTAAGTTGCTTGCGAGCAGTTTAGGGCAGGTTTGGTGTGGATGCAAAGAAAATTGATATTCCGCATAAAAAGTTTTTTACGTTAATGTGCTGTTTGTTGTTAATAGGCAAACCACATTTTGGAGCGGTGTACCGGCATTGTCAAACGAAACGAAATAAAAGCAAGGAAAACAACTTCAGCACGACGACAAGGTCAAGTTTTTCCAGAAATCTGCAAACTCGCAAATCACACGGCAATGAAATGAGTATAACGAGTCAAGAAATAGAAAAAAGTTTTATTTTTTTGTCGAGGTCACTGAAAAGAAACAAAAAACTATTACAACATTTCCTGTTTGTGTTTCTCCTTCAGTCGCAAATAATTTATTATCATGGGACTGTTTAAATGGTAAACAAAAAACACATACACATACACATTTCCCTTGTTATTATTCTTATTTTAGCATTTAATTATATGTCACTGAATTTCACTATCATGTCAAATGTCTTGCAAGAATAATGAAGTGGTTAAAATTATGTAATATATTTAATTGTGTTTCCGCTTCCTGCTATTAGTAACAAGGATATAGTACTCATTTGCCATGATGGCAACAGGCATGGAAAATGCTCTGGTACTTCTGAACGAAACTGAAATTGTCGGTTGCTTTTCGAGAACTGAAGCAAATCACTTTTGACGTTTTGAAAAAAAGAAAGTTATGGATAGTATAAACCTGATTATACCAGCGGATGCAATATGCTCAGTTTGGCAATTTTAATGGCTGATATTATTTATGGGCCTCTAAGCCCCTCGATTGAGGAATTATTACAGGGCCTTAGTAAGAGTGCCCCAGTTCGCAGGTTCAATTTCTACTTAAACCTTTTCAAATTTGTTTTTATTTTAAATAAAGAAAAGTTTTCTAAACATTTTTGGGCCCTCAAAGTGAAAGCTGTCAACAGATTGTTCGAACTTAGCGGTAGCTTCTAAATAAATTAGCAATAATGTAATTGAAAATTTGTTTAAAAACGTTTTGCAATATTTTTAAAAATTAACCTAATTATTTATTTATTTGGCCAATTGAAACAATATTTTGTTAATGGAATACATTGCCGCATCTAGAAAAGTTTTATTTAATTGTAAGTGAAACTATAATCATGTGAATATATAATGGCAATCTGGACGTTTCAGTGGTATTGTAAATAAATCATAAAGATCACTTTGTTCCAAAAAAAAAAAAAAAAACTCAGCCTATTTCCGACGATAAGACGAACGGGTGCATACTTCTCTGCATACCGTAGAGTAAAAAATTGTTTTCTCCGACCAAAGGTCTGAAATCGGCGCTAAGTGCAATATAACTGCTCCACATCGCAAAAGAAAAATGTGATAGCTTTGTAAAAGGTTAGAATAGAACAATCACCCTGTCATTGAGGTCATAGTTGGCCAAAATTTAAGATCAACCAGATCTAATATACCAAGTCATCATCTTCCCTCGTTAGGCGCACTTCTGTATGTAAGTCCTATTTTTTTAGGCCCATACAAAAGACTTTGGTTACTAAAATAGAAAAACTGAGTACAGAGTCTCGCGGTGGGTAAAAGAACCAAATCTGTACCGCTCCGTCTTTGAGCCTCTTGCTCTATGTATCAGGGATGGCAAACAACAATTCTGCAAATTTTTACAGAGTGACATGGTAAAATAATTGTTGATTATTTTTCTTTGATTTAAATATGATATGTATTATTTTGACCACTCTCAACAAAAAAATTCTTAAAGCTTCTGTTTTGTCTTTTTCATATGGCATCACGCGCTTGTGAAGTATTTTAACAAAACAACATATCGCTGCTTTAAATGCTAACAGTTGTAATATACTTTCATTTAATAATTATGACAGCAAAAGAGGCCTCACAAAATTAAAAATAAAAAAATTTCTGACAGAAGTAATAAAGCACGTAACTTGTGAAAATTGCCCAAATCAGCTGGTAGAACGTGTGCTAAAATGAGCTAGATATGCTATGCATGGTATGCTTGGTATTCTTAGTAGAAAAAAAAACGGTAATCAATTGAAAGCTCAACATCAAACTTTAGCATTTAAGATGGCGATATAATCTGTGTGCTATAACCAATTTTGTTCCACTACCAAAACACAGCCATACATACATATTACTATAAGGATTCAAGTTGTTGTATGTCAGCACTAGCATCACCATCAAACTCGTGTGAAATTAGTTGAACACATGTTTTTCTCTCCTCTTCTACGAGTCTCTATTTGTCTGTTTAGGTTGACAAGAATGAAAGCAAATACGAGCAGAGTAGCGCGTATGTTGTGTGGTATATTGACACATGTTTGTAAATATGTTTTACAAATCAAATTTAATTTTACAAATAGTTGTATGCGGGAAAAACTTAATACATTCATAACCACTACATACCCAACAAACACACCGGGGTGGATTCAGAAAATTTATATGCAACAAGTTTAAAGAAAATTTTGTATGGACTTAGCAGCGGCAATAATTTGAAGTTGTCGTAAAAACTGGATTAAAAGTTATGCACATTTTGCAAGTGGCATCAAACTTGCATGTTTGCTGGGTGACACTCGTGTGCATGAACGACTGTGCTCTCATTATATTTGCTTTTATATCCAGATAGTGTACAAGCTGTTTGCTTGTGCCTTTGAATAAATATGTTTTCAAATGTTTAACTTGTAGCAGAGAGTTGGTCTACTAAAGTTTAGTGCTAAATTATGTTTAATGCATGGCGGCAAAGTATGTAATGAAACAAATATCAATAGCAGATATCTATCTCTGAAATTATTTTGAGTGCTATTTTTTCCTAAAAAAAAAAAAATGCTAATACATTTTTACAGCAATTTTCCTCGTTTTAAATTTACTCTGAGTGAGTAACAAGAAGTAATGCGTGCAATCCACATACTTATGTTTAAATATCCGGATTAGCAAACTTATACAATGAGTAACAAACAAACTTATTGTAGCTTTTAGCTTATTAAATAGTACCACTGGGATAATGGAGTGGAAAAGAATATATGCTCTTAAACAATTTTTCGAAAGTTTTTAAAACTAAAATTAGCTTAATTGGCTTCAAGGATTAAATGTATTTCTTAAAAAAAAATACACATGTATGTATGTATATATTACACTTATTTATAAGTATATAACTGCTAATACATTTTCTATCCAGTTTCATTTTGGCTCCTCTATTCCATTAGCTCTGTTTGTATTATTTTAAAAACAAAACCACAATATGGGCAGCTTTTTTTTTATTACAAACTCCCATTGAATTAAAAAAAAAAAACACCATGCCAATGTACTGTATAACCGTTTAATAAAACCCTTTCATTTTGACATTGATAGATGATTGAAATAATGAGACATACTGTAACAAATAAATATGGAATGAAAGAATGGGTGAGCGACAACGACTGGAAGTAGTGGTAGTATGAAGATAAAAGCGCTGCAAAAAATGTGTGTAGAAAACTGATAATAAAAACTGTCGCAAACGATTTTGTGTTTCCTTGAAATGTGAAAAAAAATTTCTAACACAAAGACTACATAAAAACAGATGATAGGGGCTTTTGGC
Source organism: Sturmia bella (assembly GCA_963662145.1). Taxonomy (NCBI): domain Eukaryota; kingdom Metazoa; phylum Arthropoda; class Insecta; order Diptera; family Tachinidae; genus Sturmia; species Sturmia bella. The sequence goes on along the minus strand of OY759172.1, from coordinate 66,083,154 downwards.
GTTCTTCTTTTTACTGGAGAAAAATCGAATGAATTATGTTTCTTATCTAAAATCAATCAATTTCTTTTCTAGACGGCAGCTGAAAAACTTAGAATTAAACTCAATACATTGGTTATGTAAGCTCTTTGTCTGCCATCCGCAAATCAATACAAAAATATCTGTATTCTATTGCTAATACGAGTAGCCAACATATTAAGTGCAAATATGCCGCTTTGTGTGTTTCCAGCTTCCTTTTGCATGTGTTCATATTCCCCTAAAAGTATGCATTAATAGTTTATAGCAAATGTAATAAATATTTATGATAGTTTTGTGGTTTGAAAATACCTTAAATTTGTATGGAAGCATAAATTAAATTGCTGGCATATGAAATTTATATAATTGTTTTCTTCTCAATGAATATTTTGTAAAGAGCTTTCAATAAAACATTATATAGGTCTGTAAGCTGCCATATTTAAGGAATTGACATAATTTTAACGGTTATCTTATGCTTGCGAAATTTTGGTTTGAGAGCTTAATTTTCAAGGTAAAACATGTAATTATCATGTAATGTGAAGTGAGTAATAACATTTTTTTTTGACAGACCTCAATTTTGATTGAAAGTAATTTCCAAGCCCAGCAATTTTTATTCAGACATTAAGTGATTTGCATTATTGCCATATAATTTGGCAAATTTATAGACAAATTTGTGAAAAATTTCACTTCCACTGCATGCAAAGCATTAAATAAAAAAATTAAAAACTCCTAAATGTATGCAGCATTATGAAAATTATGTGGTTTTATTTTCACAGCTGCAAAATTTAAGCATTTTTGATATTTATGGGAATCTGTAGCAACAACATTGTTCTCTATCAAAATGACAACTATTAGCTCAAAATCAAGCCGAGACTCAGTAAATTGAAATATATTTTTTTAACACAATTTTTAAGCGCCACTTTTTGTTATCCTAAAAATCGAAAATCTTTTGTGAAACTTTCTTTCATTAAGCTGATATATTTTATATGTATATATATTTTCTTAAATTAATCTTGCTGTGTACAACCGCAATATTCCATTTTCAAGCTGGCATCCCTGACCCACGTACAATTTAAAATGACTAAACATTTAATTAAAGTGCTTTGTATGTATTTTAAAGCAAATTATTTATTTATTTCGTACAACAATGCAAATGGATTATTTGTGGTCTATTGCCACCACTAAAGAGAGTAATTCATTTAAACTAAATGAAATTCGATATAATATTTTTAAAGCCTGATTGCTCTAATTCTTTTAAAATACAATTTGATAGTGTTGATTGCCTTTGGCAAAACTTTAGGGAAAACATTGTGTACATGCACATACATATACATACATATGTATGTGGAATTTTAAACTGGAACAATAAGAAATATTTATCTTATGATATAGATCCAGTTACTTTTTTTTCTTTGCTAACAATATTTATATGTAGTATGTGTTTAAGACTCTGCCGCTTGTTTCACTTCCTATCAATTATTCAAAGGCATTAATATTTATAAGGCTCCTAAAAGTATGTACAGATTTTCGGAATATTAATTGCAGAAAAACGTTTTAAATTTCGTGAACAGTTTAAAGTTTACTGTTAAGTTTTCTAAAATGTAAATGAATTTTCTTTCTCTTGCTAATAATTTTGTAAGGCTTGAGTTCGATTTTACTTCCTCAAAATTGAGAAAGATTTTCTTTTTTTGTGATAAAACTGGAGTGATTAACATTGTTAAAGAAGACAGGAAAAGTTAAGTTGAAAACTTACTGGCTAAGGTACATACCATGGCGGTTTCAGGGCCACCACATGGCTCAATAGCACCCTATGACTAATTATATATTATTTATTTATTATAATTATATTATAACAAATTTATGAAACTTTTCTTACACAATTTTATTTTGCTTTCTAGTCGACTTTAGTGGTTTAATCTATTTGTATACCCTTGTTAAGGTTCGAGGTCGTTTTGTTTTTAAATGAATTTTTATTTATATACCCTTATTAAGACTCATGGTTGTCTTCTTTTTAAATGAATCGTCTTGGTTTAGATTTTTGATATTTGCTGAAATTATTGCACATAACAGCACAAGAGTTGGAATAAATCTATTGTCTTATTATTTTAATATTTTTTTATGATTTACTTATATTTCTAATTACTAATATTTACTTTGCTTGCCACTTCATTTGGTTTAGTTTCATTTATGACTGCTATCAATTACTTTCATTTATTTGCTCTTTATAATTATCAAAATTTGATAGTCTATTATTCTCAAAACTGTTACAAACTCGTATTAAAACCTGCAATTAAACAAATGTGACACTTGTGCAGACTTCAAGTTTCTTATAATTCATTTGAAAATGTAGTACATGAGAAGTTTGATTTCCTAAGAAATTATTCAAGCGACACAAAATTAGCATTAAAAACGAAAATGACATGTCATTAGACTGCAATGTTTGCAATTTGTGGAATCCACAAATAACTAAATTAAATAAATATTGAATCATGATTCAAAATAGTACATAAGTTACGCAGTTGGTTAAGTAAATATAAAAACGTGCCAACTGGTATTTTTTTCTCAAAGTTGTGCCTGAAAATTTGTATGCATAGGAAAGAGGACAGTGGCAATTTTAGGTACCAAAATATTAAATATTATATATTAAAATTAAAGAATATATAATGTTTCATGTGTAGTATTTCATATTTGGCAATATTGGAATTAATTTAGGTGTTAGCAAAAAAATTTTTTTTCTGTTTTTCAGCCGTCTATATGTCGGCCTCATTTTGTTGATGCTGCTCAACTCGAGATAAATTAGAAAAATGTTTTATTATTTTTATGAAATGTTTCCCCATACAAAGGGTGTGTTTTAAAAAATGTTGCAAATTTTGCTAAATCTCGATTAGAGTCTTAGATTTGTTTAACCCTTGAGTCACTGTGCCACTGACAGCTTTTTATATTTTGCGCGGCTAGAGCTCGTCGGACTTGGGCGGTGGTAAGTTGCAGTGACCAAAGGACACCATTTAAACACCACAGAAAGTTATGTCAGTGACAAGCCAATAGGAATAAAGAATAATTCAAATATTTGCGATCTTAATTGGAATTATTGTGAAATAATTCAATACCTCTCATCATAATCATGGAGTTGCATTATGTATTTTATATTAATTAGCAAAATAAGTATGTTATAAAAGCCCAAAGCAAGCCTTTTAAAACATAGAAAAATGCAACATTGATATAAAGTGCACATATTCTTTTACCCAATGGTAAAGAGCGAATTAAACTTACATATGTATATCTTAGCCTTTTACGGAACAAGGTGATGTGATAACTCAATGTGTTATTGAATCATTTATTTCAGAAATCAAGCAACTTACTTTTTTTTTAAATAATCTTATGATTACTACTTAATGTTCTTATGCAAAAGCTCTTCAACTTCAACTTAAAAAAAAAAACTTTTTACCACTGGGTATTCGCATGCATGTCGAACTTTATTCAATTCGTAGTATCTATTAGTGGTAGCATTTGCAGCAAATGCGTAGGAATACCTGCCACCAGATAAATGTAACATTAGATTTTTTTTATTGCCAGCGCAGATCATAATTCAATTTGTGTATAATTGCAATTAATTTATTATCATGTATTTGATAATTGTTTTAAAACCATAAAGTACTAAATGTTTGATTAACGTGTAAACAAGTGCAAATTGATTATTTTATAATTTGTAAAAGTAATTGCATGTTTATGTTGAGTTTTTGCTGTCGTATGAAAACTATGTAAATATATCTGTGAGAGCAAACACATTAGGCAATTGTTTAAGATTAAAATATTAGTTAAACAAAATATTATTTAAATCCATTTAAGCGTTATTAATGTACATTTAATATTTAAAAAGTAAATATTTTAATAACTATTTGCGTGCAAAGTAGCAAAACATAAACACTTGTGATACAAGTGCTCTTCTTTTGTCAAGGATACACAAATTTTCTTACAGTTGCACAAGTGCTGCACTTAAGGAAAGTAGCAAGGCACATAATTACGGGTAGATATAAATTTATGAACACTTGGGTGGTACTAAAGCAATACGTATTAAAATACAGACATACAATTTGTGTTTAATTTATTTAAATTTTGCAAACAATTTTAAAAACTTTAAATTTTTTTGCTGATTGCTTTAATTTATTTCTAATATTGTAGAAATTTTTAATTGAGTTTTATAATGGGTTTTCATTAATTCCATTAAACTTTCAAATTCACTTCTTATTTTACCTACCACTTATTTTGTACGTTAAAAATATTTTTACAACTTGGAGCGTAGAAAGCGTGGAACTTCTGAAAAGCATGAAAAGCGTAGAAAACATGTCATGTAGTTCCAGCCTAAAAAATTACTAATTCATACTAAAAAAAAACTGGTAGCAACGTGCCGCCTGAACAACCAATCGATTTCAAGGGTAAAGGTGGGATCACACGATTGCCGCAATGCACCAATTTTACACAATTTTTATTGGGCTGAATTGGAGCACAATATAAAATGTGTCCCAATCAAATTCTCTGCAATCACATGATTGTCACATTGTACTGAAATTTTATTGTCGCAAATTGGTGCAAAACAATTTTGTACCAATAATTGCCGCATTATAGTCACACGATTGTTATTTTATACGGCAACTCTGAGAAACAGCTGTTGTAGCTGATGACAAACTTTGTTTTGCAAAAATAAAAAAAGGAGTTAAAAATATGGTTTGTTCCTTAAAAAGAAAGAAAATTGCTTCGACTATTATTATAATGTTGTGCGGGCTGGCCGTTTTCTATCCCCTGACCAGACTTTGTCAGGTCTTGAAACTCCAAGAGTTTTACAATTGTTATAACAGTAACAACAATTGAATTTTACTTTCTGAAAAACAAAAATTATGTTTGGAAGACGCGTTTAAACAGTTTTGAAACTAAATACATGTATACATATGCATATTATTGGCGCGTATTGTCTTCTTTGGTTGCCGCATGAGAACACAGTAAATATTGGTGCATTTTTAGAATTTTTATTGGTGATTAGTTGTATGTCAAGTGTTCACACGGTTGTCGCATCAGGGTTGTATTTGATTGGGACAAATAGGAACAACATTCGTTTTGGTTGCCGCATGAGCCAATAAATTGTGCTATCACACGATTGGCATACAAAATGTAACAAAAATTGGTGCATTGCGGCAATCGCATGATCCCACCTTAAGAGTATCAACAGTTATGTACTATGTATTATAACTATTGTCACAAGAAAGACTCTAAACAATAATGTTTTGAGTTCGTTGCTTTAAGAAAATACTGATTATTTTATTAAGACATTTTCACGTAAATCAGTACTTTATATTTTCACTATTTATGTATAACTGGCATACATATATGTTTTTAAATTTGTTTGTTTTACTTTTACACTAGTATTCATAAAAAATGTCTTATAAAATTTATTCTAAATTGCTTTTGAGCATCATGCTGCTGTTTGCATTTGTAACTGTTATATGAAGGTTGTTGTTTGGAATAAACTTCAAATAAAAAGTAATATTTAAGCTTTTTGCAATAAAGCTTTTATATTTAACATCATTGTTGCGGCTGGGCTAATAAATTCCCTACAAATTTAATGTTAATTTTCTAACAGTTTTATCTTCAAATTTAACAGTGTGTTTTCGTACAAGGATTTTTTTTTTCAAAATTTCTGTTTTCAATATTGGGTTTTTTTTTTATCAGAAAAATTTATTTAATTATGAAAATGTTCTCTAAAGGAAATAATTTAGCTGTGAGGTCCTCCATGTCACTCTATATCATTCGCTTTCTTAGGTACTTGCTATACAATAAGAAATTTAAAAATTTTGTTATTGTTTTCTGGGTCCTTATGCGAGCAAATATAAGAAAATAAAAACTAGCGGCAATTTTCACTCCCTAAGAAATAGAGACTAATCTCCTGCTTACAGAACACAGATGAGTGACTTGTCTAGAAATTTTGTATGTAAACTACTCAAACAAATTGAGTGCTTTTCATGCAAATTTTATGGACGAATTGCTCGCGTGTGATCTGTAAACAAGAGCTAAGAGATTTTATCAGGAGACGTTACAACAACAAATATAAACAAGTTTAGAGCTAAAGTGTATCCACTCACAAGACACGGAAAATTGGCTGTAACTTTTGAACTCTGAAAGATAGAGATTTGAAAGTTTCACAGAATGTAGAAAATTATACATAACTACTACAATATCTAATATTTGGTTTCATGCTACATTTAATATAAGCATTTATTTATTTAATACAAGCAACTTCTTGTGCTGAAAGCATTTTCATTAAATATTTTCTTTGCATTTCCTTGAATATTTTTGCCCAAGGAGAGTGAACGAACCTTCGTATAACTTCTTCATATTAAATTTTTATTTTTTTCAATATCATATAATGAGAACAGAATTACGTTAAGCAGCTAAAAGGTGCCCTCTCAGTGATAACCATACTTGAAAATTTTTATAAAATTGTAAACGCGAAAAAAAATAAAAAGTTCTTCATCTGCTAAATGAAATGGGTTAAGCCTGTTGCGCTGCAGTACGAAATCCCATAGCTGTGCGGGATGTATGCTATTGTACTTAGTTTAATTTATTAATTTCCTAGCACAACAATTCCTAGTTTACTTTAAAACTGCAGGTCATTTCCTTACAATATCTTTTGGCAATATTTCATTGTCTATTATTTAATTACCATAATTAGACATTTTATATATGTATATAATTTGTTTTATCAAATAAATCCAACTTTTTTTCTGTGCACATACATATTTACATATTTCGTTTTTTTTAAGTAATTTCGCATTTGTTAATAATAATTTTTAAAACACTTTTTATATTTATTTTCTGTAAATTAATTCAAGTTTAATTTCATTAATTCGATCTTAAGCAGCTTATACAAAAGAAGCATGTACTTTTTTCTGCTCTATTGCAAAAGCTTGTGTAACTGCATGCTGAAATCATCACGATTTTCTCACATATTTATCTCCTCCTCCTCCTATAAAAAATGCAATCAATTATTTCCTGTCTTAAGTAGCTTGCTATTAATTACATTATTATTTAATAAAGCTTGCTTAACTGTCAATTATATTGCGGATGCAAAAAGTGAAAAAGGAGATAAAATAGGCATTCAGTATGAGTGGCTGCAAATGTTTAACATCATTACACCTGGTTGGTTGGCAGACGTCACTTTTAAAATTGCTGTAAATGCCTGCAACGATTTTTGGCTGCACTTTCGTCTTCTGTCAAGTTTAGGATCGATCCTTCGAAAACATTGGCAGTGGAAAATAAATTTTCTTATATTTTTTTCATTTGTAAAACATTATTGGCTCTTACACTTACAACATGTGGCGCACTTTGTTTTATGTTTCGCGTTTATTGCAAAAGTTCACCCAAACAGGTACAATATGCCATATACTTAAGTACCATTATTATTTTTATGTACAAAAGTAGAACAAGAAGAATTCAAAAGTAAGAAAAACAACGCCAACATCAATATTATCTTTATCAACAAGCTGGTTCAGAAAGCAACAACCCTTGAAGAACTTATCTGCAGTAAATTCAAGAACATTATATGCTTGCATGGGGGGAGTTTCATACACAAGAGCCAAAAATTAAATGAATGAGACCGTTCACTAATGGTTAAAAAAAAAACTGTTTTAAAAATATTATACATTTTGAAAAAGTTGATAAATCTTTTCAGTATTTTTCAGTAGCATTTTTTTCGATTGATTTCCAAAAACTTATTTTAGCAGTTTAGCTATAAAACTGCCCTTATCTACATACATGAAATTGAATTCTGATGTATAGATAATGATTTCTGCTTGAACTTCAAATGTAAAAATAATAACAATATTTTTTTTTTACCGTGAAATGTATAAATTTTCGTAGCCTTCAAAAAAAACAATCCGGATTTAGACTGAAGAAAAATAAAAATAAAATATATTTTAAGAATATTGACAATAAGACATAATACAGTAAACAGCACTGCAATAAACTTCTTAATCAACTACCAACAATTGTTACTTTAATCTTTACATGAATATTTATGAATCATTTATAACTGGATGTTGTACGCCTGTCCGCACAAGTGGAAATGTAAAACCATGGATGTAAACATTTTAAGCGAACTATAACGAATTCTAGTTTTTATAATGAAAAATATTTTAGCTCATTAAAATTACTCCCTGGCCAGAATATTTCCATTTTAATATATTATTAAAGTAATTACAACATTTCATTAATTAACTAAAAGCGAAAACGTGATATTTAAAATTATTTGAGGCTTAAATTTAAGCTCCATTTTTGTATTATTATTTAGAAGTTTTTGTTAAATAATACTTATTGGTAGCATCGATTTTGATTGTTTTGTTTTTACCGAAAATGGAAAGTTTTGTTTCTGGCAAAAATGTCAAGCATTTAATATAATTTTACAAAACTGACTTTCATTGGCGTATATTATTGTTTCTTGTTAAGCACTAATCATTTTATAAAACGTTAAATAATTACTTTGTTACCGATATGTTTACAACTATTTTGAAGAAAAAAAAAAAAAAGACGTATGCCAGTGACTGAGTTTGTTACAAAAGAGATCTCTGTAACGGGCAAAATCGGTAATTTGAGCTTGATCAAGAATTTAAAATACAAAAATTTATTACAGCCAAGTTTGAGTAAATTAAGCATTTTAAGTTTAAACCATAAACACTATTGAACAGGTTTCAAAAAACCGGGCCTAAAAGACAGATGGGCAGATGATTTGCATCACCACCACGCTCCGAAGCACTAATGCGGCAGTAGTTCAAATTACTTTAATATAATTTATGCTATAAAATAGAACACATCCGGCTTAATGATAGCCCAAGAATATATCAAGAGCATTAGGCGCACTCTCCTTTTTTTTCAAATCTACCTGAATAGCAAAATAAGTTGAACTATTTTACAATCTGTTTTATTCATTTTAGTAAACTAATTTAAATATTCGAATGCGTTATTGCATTTTTTCTAAACGCTTCTTCTGCTATCAGTGTTTTTCTAGTTTTTCCTTTTTTGGAAATATTTTTTTAGTTTAGTTACGGCAAACGTTTATTTAAGTTTACACTTTGAAAAATTCCCCATAGCAATCACAGAAAAAAATTATTTATTTAAATAAAAATAATAAAAATTAAATAATACAGACATGAATATTACTACAACCAGTTTGGAAAAAAAAACTTTAGTTAAAAAAAATGCCTTAGACGTCATCATTATTAAAATTGTTTACATTCAAGTTTTTAACTAAAATATTCAAAATAGGCCAACAGAAATAGTAAAGCATTAGGCAGGTTGGAAAAATATTTGAGAGACAAAAGGTGTGGTCAGTAATAAGTTAAGCTTTGTTAATATGTGACAGGTTTAGTTAGGAAGCTTTAAACTGCAAATTTGTGCTGTAAGCTGCTTCCATAAACTACATTTGTTTGAAAAATGTTCATGAACTTTAAGTTTTAATTTAATTTTTCCCATTGTCAAGCAGCTCCAAAATCGCTAACACCTTACTCATTCCAGTCAAGACTAGTTTGGAAATGTTATAAAATTCTTTAGGTCCTACATTTGAGGAACAGATTACTTCTCATATGGATACCAGGGATCCAAACAGTTTTAAAGACAGCATGCCACTACAATGACTGGGGGTCATATAGGGAACAAGGGCAGCACAAAAGATATTTTTGTTCGAGGTGCACAATTGGCCCCAAATTATAATACTAAATGTTAGTGGTCACCTCAAATATTTTAATGGACCAGTTTGAATGTCATGATGCATATATTTACCTGATAAGCTCATAAACATTTTTATTTTGTTTTTGAATTCACTTTAAAGCTTTTGATCAATATTCACATGCTGCTCGAAACAATTCTTAAAAACTTAAATCATTCAACGAAGTGTTGCAAAAACAGCCAGCAGCCAAATTTTCCAAACAATTTAATATAAATTATAAACAACAAAAAAAGCAGCAAATAAGAAATCATAAGAGATAAACAAATAAAAATCTTGTCTGAACAAAGTTTCAATTTCATTATTGTGTTCTAGAACTTCAAGCAAACAACTGTGAGTGGCAGTGTTGTTAAGAAAACAAAAAAAAAAAAAAAAATTTATTTCTGTGCTTTTTTCTTGTTTCATGTTACTTATTTATCTAACTATTAATTGATATTTTCATTCAATGATTTTTTAGTTTGTTTATTAAAGTCTTTGCTGCTGGTGGTTACGAAAATTAAAATGTAATTAAATTTCCGTTGAATAATATTTATTTTATGAGAATTATTATTAGTGGCTAAAGTGAATAAGTGGTTTAACTTTTAGAAAATTATTAAAAAAAAAAACTGACTTTAAAGTGCACTGCGTGCATTAAATTATTAAAAATTATTATTAAAACTATTTTGCCATTAAATCGATATAAATAATTATAAAGGACTCTAATTCATTTAAAACACATACGATTTGAGCATAGAAAAGAAATAAATTTACAACAGCTGAACTATTTATGTAAACTTCAACCACCAAAAGGTGTTGGTTAACTGCAATATCCAGCGAATAAAATTTAAAACGAAAGTGAATCATGCGAAAATAAAACTATTGATACATGTGTATTGATTAAATTTCTGAAATTGTTTTGCTGTAAGCTACTAAATATATTTATTTGTTTTGAAAACATCATATAAATGCTCAAATATTAGAGGGGTCGATTTAGCAATCGATATTGTTTCATAGATTTTTGAGTAGTTTTTGGCAGGAGAAAAAAAGTTCCACTTTGGCATCCCCTAATAAAATGAGGTACGTGGTCGGTGTGCTTTATTAGAGGTTGGTCGTACATTTGACTCCTCGGCGGGTCGTACTTGGGAGCCTCAAAGCTGAAATGTTCCACTCGTGACAATAAATTGCCCCAACCCGCAATAGTTTTGTCTCCCCAACATTTTTTTCGGATACACCGGCCTCATACTAAACCTCTTTAGGGGAGTCCCCTACAAAAATAAGAGTAAAAAAAATTTAGAGTCGGACACCTAGAAATTGATTATTTTATGTGTTGTAGTAAACAATTTTTTTTTTTGTCATTCAAAAGAAAAAATTGAAGATTACACACCTTGAAACTGACATTTCTGATCCTTCGTGGTACTACTTTTTGTCCTTGCTCCAAAAACTACGGAAAATCGATGTCGCATTTTCGACAAGTCGGTCCGGTCTAACAAGCATACATGAAAGTAAATATGAATTTTTAATAATTTGCATTCAATGTTCAGTACATAAAGATTAACAACTATATATTGAAATTTTATTCTGAGTTATATATATATATATATATATATATATATATATATATATATATATATATATATATATATATATATATAGCTGCTTAAGTTCTTGAGGAAATTCTAATATTTAAAAATATTTAAAAAGAACCATTTCGGATTTTGTTTTCCATCTGCTTAATTATGAGTTTCAGTTTGGTCCAGCAAATGCTTCACGACTGAAAATTCTTCCAAAGAGCTCGCAAAATAAATAGCTATATAAGTGTGTACTGAAAACTATTTTGCTTGAAATCGCGTGAATTTCAAAAACAAATTGCATAAAAATCACGACCTTATGCTTATCTTCAGGTCATATTCTAATGTTAAGTCATTTAAAATGTGATTCCAGACTAGATTTATAGAATAGATCATCAGATTGTGGAAGTTAAGCTCGTTTTAAGTTTAAAAATTACGTGATTTGCAGAGCACATGCAATAATCTTCAAGTTTACGGAATTCAATTTCGTTCGAAAATGTAATTCAATCCGTATTTTAGTGCTATATATAGAAAACGAAAAGCGAAAAAATTTTCGAATTGAAATAACTTTTAATGTCATACCATTTGATTTTTTTTTTTTTTTTTTTTTGGAAATATAAAGCTCAAAAGCCACATCTTTCAGCTGTGACAACTTCGCACTAAAAGCCAAGGCAAAGAAAATTAGAACATCCCTTCAAAAATAAATACATATATGTACATATATTGAAACATAATTTGTTAAGCGCGTATATTTACAATCAATTTTTATCTAGACAAATACACAAAAAAAAATTTGCAACTTATTTCAAAAGGATATTTCTTTGAGTAATTGATCTTGCAAACTCTTTGATAATTATGCATTTACAAATCATTTATGATCTTATCACACTCATTTCTCGTATTCATTGCTTTGAAAAGGTTGTTCTTTTAAATATACAGAGACAACTTCGTTCGAATAGTATTGATTTGAGGGCGGGATCCACATGAGCAATTTTCGTGGCCTTCTTTAATGAGACTGGCACTCACACAAAATGACCAAATACCTTCTTAAATGTATAAAATAAATTTTCCAAAAATTTATTTGACTGCTTTTATTTACACACATACAAAAATTTTTCTTTTTTGTTTAGAAAAAAAAACATGGTTTTATTTTAATTTAAAGTGAATACCAAATAACTTACGATGCAGAAAATTATATTGAACTGGTGAATATTATTGTGCACATTTTTTAACACACATTTAAATGGTTTTAAATATTTACACACTTGTACAAAGTTAATAAAAACACTAACTAAAAACAATTCAATTAAAAAGTTTAAAAAATCAGCCAAACAAAAAAGTAATAAAGTTCGCAACAACGTCCAAACTTTTGTGCAACAAATTGAATAAAACGCAAAAACGCACTAACAAAGTTATGAATCTTTTATGGGAATTAAATAACAGCATGCAAATTGCTACGAAATGTTAAAATTTTTTTTTATAACCTACTTGTTATATTGCTTTTTATTTTGTAGAATAACACCAATGGCTTAAATTGAATGTTTGAAAAGCTTGAGTTTAAGAAAATTGAAAATTATTAATATGGATTTGAAAACTATTTAAATCAAAATGTAAGATGGTAAGAAATACAAAAAAAAAAAATAAATAAATAAATAAATAAATAACTAATTGAACATCTGTTAAAAACCGGAAAAGTAACAAGTCGTGATCACTTTGTCGCTTTAATATGGTAACACGCTTGTCAGGTCAAGTGTTACATAAAAACAACTCTCAATCATCGTGCAGTTTATAAAATAAGATTTTTGTATTAATTTAAATTTATTTATACAGATGTATTAAAATATGCCAGCTGAAAAAATATATATATGCAACTGTTTGCAACATGCCCGCTTCCTCTTCTCAGATACGAACAAACATATCTTTCACTAAATGCACCTGTAAATGCAAATTTTTATAACAGTTGCATTTTTACAAAAATTTTATACAATTTACTTCTCTATACCAAGCACTTCCAATAATTTTTAAAAAAAATATCTCACTTGTAAATCACAAAAGGTATTTTTTTTAGAAAACATAACTTTTGAATACAGATATTTTAATATAAAAACTACTTTTTTATGTAAAATCCATTTATATAAATAAAAGGAAGTTTTTTATAAAAGGAAAGTTTTTTATAAAAGATAGTTTTTTTTTAAATTTAATTTTTATGGAAGTCTATAGGATTGCAAAAGAATAGTAACATGAAATATATTATTTTCCAAAAATTTACTTTGTTTACATGAGATACTTTTTTCAAAAGTATTTTCTTTTAAAGGTACTCTTTTCTAAAATGTAATATTTTACACAAGATAATTTATGATTAAAGTGTTTTTTATGAGAAGTGGTTCCTCATACTGGGTATTTTTATATAAGGGACTTTATTAAAAATTAAGCATTTGCATTAAAGATATTATTTTTTAAAAGCTTTATAAGAGGTAATTTTTTATGCAAAGGCAGTTTTTTATTTAACATACATACTTTTGAATATTCAAAAACTTTTACTTTTCTATACTTTCAAGAATACAAGTTGTTGGTAACCAAAGGCCACCTGTTGTAAGGAAGTGCTATAAAAAGTAAAGATGTTGCAAGACGTAAAATGCTTTCTGTATAAAAAAGTTTGTTTGAGCATGTCTGATTCTCATTCTGTTCATGAGAATTTTGGAATAAGTAGTTGGGCTTCATACATACTTTTAAACAAATTTTAAATGAGACATTTTTTTTATAAAAATGAGTTTTTTATAGGAGATAATTTTTTACTTAAATTGTCAAAGAAACGTATTTTTTGAAACTTTATTTTTTTATAACAGTATCCTTTTATAAAAAGTACTTTTTCAAGGGGAGTAATTTTTTCATACCGGGGTTTTTCTTTCTTTACGGCACTGTTTTATTTTAAGTACTTTTTTACTAAAGGTAGTTTTTATAAAAATATCTGTTTTATAAGAGGTAATTTTTGACACAAAGTACTTTTTATGTAAAGCACTATTTGAAAACAGATACGAAGTATAATTTTTTATTGAAGGTTCTTTTTATAAAGGGTACTTTTTTAGAAAAGGCACTTTTTATACAATTTACTTTTTAAAAAAAGGAGATGACTTTTTTTCAAAATACATTTTTATAAATGGTACTTCCTTATAAAATGTACCATAGGCAATGTTTTGCAATAGTTATTTTTTTAAAGGTAATTTTTTATAAAAGGTTCTTTTTTATTAAAGGTACTTTTTTATAAAATGTACTTTTTTGTAAAACGTACTTTTTTATAAAAATTAATTTTTAGAGGTGAATTTTTATATTGGATAATGTTTTCAGTAAAGTACTATTATAAAGGGAGAACATTTTTTTTTTTACAAAAATTGGCCTTTTAAATGTATTTATTAAAAAAATTCCTCTGCTATGAAAAATCCTTTTTATGAATATTTTAAAATCCTTTTTTTCTTAAGTATACAATTTCCTTTAAAGAAAACTTTCTTCTTAAAGCGGCTTTTTATTAAAACTTATTTTTTTATATATATATTTTTTTTATTAAGAGTACTTTTTTATAAAAGTAGTTGCTATATAAGGTACTTTTTATACAAGGTAATATTCTATAGAATATACATATGTATTTCATATATATTGAATTTTCGTAGAAGGTACTTTTTTCAAAAGCATTATGACATTATTATTAAAAATGCTTCTTTTTTGTTTTTGTTGAAGAGCCTTTTATATTAAAAGGCATTTTAGCAGTCTTTGTGGCAGTCTTTGTGGTACTTTTTGCCAACATATTTTCAGTTTCTTTAATTTTTTCTAAACATTTAATTACACTAAGAGGTTCGGGCTTGATTATTTCTTATGCTTTCTTAAGATTTTTTTAATCTTATAATGAATTTCGTGTTTCAGCTTCGGTTTATGTCACAGTTGTGATGCAAAAGTAACATTTCCTTTTTTAAATCTCTTTTAATCTGTACAGAAGTGCATTTCCTTAGGACCGAATTTCTTCATTTATAATTTATTTAGAATTTTTAATTTTTTAACTCTGTTTTAATTTATCTGTTTGCATTTTATCACTTATTCCAACAACTTTTTGACATTGATTTTCAAGGTTCTGGTTTCGTGTTCTGTTTTGTTATGTTTCTTTGAAAGTGTGAACAATTTCAAAACCTGCTTTGAGAATTTCTTCGTTTGTTTTTCTTAATCTTAATTTCTATGATCAACACGTATGATGAACATAAATATTTTCTATTTGTCATTCATATTCCTTTTGGATTTAAAAAATTTAATAAATTGCTAAAACTTGTGTCCTTGCACAAGGATTTAAGAGATTATTGAATTTGCAAAAGAAACGACTCATGCTGGGATGATTTTTGCTTTTTAAATTTTAGAGAATTTATTTCTCTGCTCTATACACACTTTCAGTAAATAATATGTATATATCAAATACTTTTTACTGTTTGTACAGAGAGTGTGTTTTAAAAACACTTTGTTAACCAATTTGTTAAGAAATGAAATAATTGCTGTTTGATTTTTCAAAGTCTAATTGTTGTGTGAATGCTTACAAATGCACGAAAGACAGTACATAAATTATTGTTCTTGAGTCACATTAAAAAGTTTGTCGCTAAATTAAACAAAAGTAATCTAATTTTGCAGTTTCAAACAATAAATTAAGTGTTTGAACCAGCCCACATTTAAATAAACATTGAAAAAAAGCAACAAAAAGCAACCAACAGCCTCTAAAACGGACGTTAAAAAAGACGTTAAAGAATAAAGAATGAGCGAACGGAGAAAAAAATTTGATTTTATAATTTATGTGTATTTAGCCTGCATAAGAATCGTGACTACACAAAGTTTCAATTAAAGTCAGTGAAACTTTTTTATTGCTTTTTCCATACTTTAAACAATTTTGTTCTCTTTTTTTCTTCTTTTTGGCAAAACAACTTTTAAAATTTACATAATAATTTTGCTCCAATATAGACTCAGTGAAAATATTTGCAACTGGTGTGAGTGTGTAAACTGAAAATAGTACTGACAGATTTAAATAAATTTGAACAAATTTTTGCTTTACTCGTTATGTTGTTGCTAAAGAAAAATTCGAAACAGAAATATTAGAAAGCTAAAATTCATTTCAAATTACTAATACAAAATACTTTACCTTATATAATATAACCGCTTGAAATGCAGTTAAAAATTAATGTTCTACGACTTAAATGCCACAATTTTATTATTTATTTATTTCTTTTTTTTAATTTATGTAAGTACCCAGTTTAGCAAACTGGCTGCCATAATCCATTTTAGAAAAATGTGTTTAGTACTAATGTAACTAAAAATATACTGTTTTACAGCTTTTTACACTTTATTGAATTAAATAGAAATATTTGAAATTCTATTTTAACACATTGTTTGAAACAAAAAATCTGGTAAAGTTGTTTACTTTGGAAGTGAGTTTCAGTTTTATTCACTCACTATGAATATTTTAAGCAAGCAACACCTAGCAACGAGGATTAAGAATATTGAGCTATAATCGTGCACACATGCACACACATGTATGTGCGAAACAAATGAGTGTTTTTTCCGAAATATTGCAGGTGTAACTTTTCCAAAAAAGCACTTATTTAAAAAAAAAAAAAAAGTGTTACCTTTTAACGGTGATGTTATTTTATTGAAAAGAAATATTATTTAGCTGAAATATAACTTTTGCAACAATATGTTTTGAAAAAACAATTTACTCTAATTTTGCAAAAAAAAAAAATAGTTTTTACAAGAAGGACCTTTTTACCATAAAACTACCGACATACTCGAAATCTTAATGCTTGCCATAATAGGCTTTTCTTCATTCCTGTCGTATTTTTATCCTGCACATATAATATCGAAAGGTTTCGCTTCCTCTTAACCACTTAATTTTGTTTATTTCCAAATGTAAATACGTGATGCCGTGAGTACTGTTCCAGGTGTTACGAGAAAGGTGTACTTTGCTATAAAAAATTACGTTTTCAAAAAAGATGAAGTCTTATTGGTATATAATAAAAAGTATTATTCTTAAAAATATAAGATTTTACAACATACAACCATTTTAAGAAATTTACAAAAAAAATACATTTTAGCAAAAAAAAGCACGATTTTAAATATGTTTTTTACGAAAAAGTTTAACCATACTTTTTCATAAAAAAGGAAGTTTTATATAGTTATAAGCATGTCACTTAGTTTTTCCAAAAAAATATATATTTTTTTTACAAATAAATAGTACAATTGAAAATTAAATTGAAATGAAAATTAAATTTTTTCACAAAAGTACCTTTGTTTTTAAAAAAGGTATAAAAAAGTACTTAATTTACCAGAAAGTACCTGTTTCCAAAAAAGTTCTTTCTTACAAGAAGTAAATTTTTCTGAAAGAATACTTGCCTGCAAAAAAAACCTTTTTACAAAAAAGTACTTTCTTGCAAAAAAAATACCTAATTACGAAAAAGTACCTATTTTCATAAAAACACGTTTTAAGGAAGCAAAAATTTAACGTCACTAGAAAAAACAAAAAATATAATTTTACAATTTGTTCTTGATAATTTTTAATTTGTTCTTGAAAAATAAATAAATTTTTCCTCAAAAGTAGGTTCTACTTGCCAAAAGTATCTTTTACAAAAAAAATACTGCTTCACAAAAAAATTTTGCTTAATAAAAATTTAAATTTTTACGAGCTGCAGGAAAGTAGATTTTTCAAAAACAAACCTTTTTTAAAATGAGTACCATTTTACAAAATAGTACTTTTTTTTACCAAGAAAAAAAAATGCTTTCATAAGAAAATTAGATTTTATCCTGGAAATTTTATTAAAATTTTGCAAAAAAAAAAAACCTTGAAAAAAAGTAGTTTTTTACAAAACTTTTCTCTATTTCCTTTTTTTCTTTACCAAAAAAGTAAAAAAAAAAACTAAACCCAAAAAAACAAGATTTCGTAAAAACTGCTCTTTTTGCAAAAACTCCCTGTTCAGTACTACAAATTCCCTTTTTTTGGACCTGTATATTCAGTATGCATAATCAGTATGATATATGTGTTGCATTGTAGCATAGTTAGCAAAATAGGGGGAAGGGGGAGAAAAACCTTTTTTGTTTTTAGCAAAATATCACCTTCGACAAATGTTTACTATTTTAGAAAACTAGTTTTTCACAACTTAAAACTGTTGCCTGGTGTATGTTTTTGTTGTTCTTCTTTATGTTTTTAATTTTTTACTGAGTTTAGTAATAAAGATTTGCGCCATATGGGATATTAAAGCTGAAAGCAATTTGCGAATAATTAATCTTTAATTAGCATTTATTTGAAAGGCATGTGTGAATTTTTTATTATCGACTAATTCTACTTAAACAACATTAATCAATTGAAATTAAATTTGAAAGACACATTAAGTCGTTAGAAAAGGAGAAGACATTTTGTGACAAAATCAATTGATTAGAATTTAAAATATGTCCATAGAGTTTTGCCATTTCTTTTAAAGATGCATAAATAAGATATCAGTACAGTTTTAAAACAAAAAGTGCAACAAATAATTGTATTTGGCATTTGGCAGCAACTGAGTGATTTGTGGATGACCATGGCGGATTTAACCAAGTTTCAAATTGCCAAGAACTTCTTTAATACATGATCACTTACTACATCGGCCTACGGTGAGAATATTTTTATTAAGTTTCTCTCTTAAATGCCTTAATGTTTTTGTTTTACTTTGGGTACTTTCTTTGAATTAAGTTCTTTCAACTCTCAAACAATTTCACAACGATTTTATGAATTATGTTTCGAGCCACCACATAAAATTCAAAGTAAAGCTGTTTAACCACAAGATTTGCTTGCAAACTGCGTGTTAATATCAAAAGCTGAAAGAAGTTGGTAAAATAAATTTGAACATCAGTAGCTGGCAAAAACTTGCATTTTTTATCCAACAATTATAATAATCTTTCTGCTCACTTTGAATGCCATGAGCAAAGCAAGTTTTTATTTCAAAAGTTTTCTTTTTGAGCTGAGAATAAAAAACTACTTGCGTGTTTTTAGTGCAGTTTTTACGTTTGAAATCATAAAATTTTATGTTACAATTTTTGCACTTCTCTTGTATATTATCCAGCTTCCTTTAGAACAGAACAATTTTTAAAAGTCAGTTAAGAGAGGTGTAAAAAGATTTTATAGTTTTGGCGAAAAAGAATTATCATAATATGAAATGAAAAATATAGTGAACATAACAATTTATGAGAATGAAATTTTATAAAATTATTTTACAAGTATATTTTGATTCAAGTTTGCAATTTGCCTTCCATTCATTTTTAAAGAAAGTCTTTTCATTTCGCTGGTTGAAATTCGCAAGATTACAAACTTAAATTATCAACGTGTTTTTCTCAGTTACTCTGAGTAACCCATTTAAAAATGCTCTATAAAATGTTGTAGCATTTATTGTCTGGTTGTGGCTGTATCAGTGGGTGCGACGAAAGTACTCTGGCTTTTGTATAGACAACATATGTATGCACGAATAAATTAAGATATTGCCCAGTCGTTCGTTCATTTCATTTTTTAAAAGTGGACTTCAGTCACGTACTGAGTACTTCAATAAGGTTTTATGTTTGATCGCTTATCAAAAGCAGTAGCATTAGTAGATAATACATATTTCATTTCATGGATTTTCGGGAATGGTTTGGAGCTCTTCGCTTCAACTACTAAATATTAGAAGATTTACACTCAAAAGCATGTTCTTAACGCTGTTCGAACTAATTGCCAGTTGTCGATATCGAACCTGTTCGAGTGTGAGCATAAGCAACAGTTTTTGCTCTAAATGTACCCTGTCGGACATTGACTACTCGGCTAATAAAATAGTTAACTTCTTCTCCCTAAGAGTAATATTTTTATAAATTTTTTCACATTGTCTCCAATAGTAGTCCTTTGGATCCCCGTATATGCCATATATGACCAGTTTGTTGTGGGTTTTTCTTATTAAAGTGTGTTGAAAACCCAGTCTACCTGTCTTTTTCTATGTTTTCCTTAAAAATATGTTTTTTAGAATTTTCTTTAAGGCGAAAAGCAATGAAATGATCTGAGTTGTCCTGCTGCACAGCACACAGCTCAAAGTGAATTCCCTCACTTTTCAAGTCTTCAGAGTCACTGGGCAACTTCAATTTGTATTTTATGATTTTTTCTCTTCTGGCTTGATATTGGTATATCCTTTTTTTCAGGTTTTGAAAATCCCTCAAGTTTTCTGGCACTGAATTACCAACAAAGCAATATCATTTCTATTTATTTCATAATATATTTTCTCAAGCACATTTGCTACAGTTCTGCTTTTATTTCTACAATATTCTGGAGCAAACAATTCCATGTTTGTTTTATAATATTAAAAGAAAATAGACTTTTTTATTTACCCTCGATTTTATTTTCTATGTTGTACTTACTATTCTGTTTGCAACTCCTTGTTGTTGACTTACAATGGCTTACGATTGAAAAATGCCTTAAAAACGTTGTGCAATCCTTGCAAGCCTGGCAAAGGTGTTATGAAAGGAAAAAAAATATTTACATTTAGCACCAGTGTTTTATAATTCTAAAGCGATTTTTCCATAATTGTCTTTAACATCCCGTTGCTCATTCATTGCCTTTTATAACTTCCGCCGCATTATTTATATTTATAAGGGTTTTAAATATTAATGGTGCTAAAGGGATTTGTTGGAATCAGCTTTTATGTTGAAAGCGATTTAAAAATGTGAAGCAATAAAATAAATGGAAAACTGCCAGCAGCAATATGCCACTGGAAGTGAAAGTCCTTATGGTAGTGCTTAAACTGCTTTTAAATGCATTTTTTTCAAGGCCATGAAAAAGATAAAACTTCTGATTAGCACTAGATTATGGGTTGTATGCATGATTTTGAATAGATTTTAATTAGTCTGTGTATTTAGTACGACGAGACTATTACGAAATCATGACTGGACTAATGCGGCCAGTGTATCTTTGACCACATCATTTGAAATTAAAGAATAATATTAATAGTTTTGATACAAATCTGAATAATTTTAAGATATTTTTTATATCAAATAAAAATCCAAATTTTGGATTTGCAGCGTAACAGCCGTGTTACAGATTTCATTCGAATAGCATTTGATTTCGTAGTTGTCATGCCCAAAGATGGAACCTTGTGAGCTCCAGACTGCAATAAAATTTAAATATCAGCCTGCATATTCAATAATGTGGTGCCATAAACAAAGAATTTTTCACTAAACTCAGGAAATTAAAAAAAAAAAAAATTAAAAATTCTCATGTGATAATATATTTTGAGAATTTCAAAATGAATATTGTAAATCTGTTCACTAAAAAATATAGTGTAGTGTATTCCAGGTATATTGAATTATTTTAAAAACTTTCAACTAAAATATAAATTAAATTTGAACCAAAATACAATTTTATTATGTTAAAAAGGAAAACCGAAACTGTCAAGTTCACATTGACCTTGTAAATAAAACATATTTTATTTAGCATTGCTTTTGCGGCTTTAATGTAAAGGATTTTTTCTCTTAACACAAAACATTAAAATACTCTTGAAAAAATTCTCTTTCACCAGTCACTCACGCTGTGCGCTCTTACAGTTGTTGAAAATAACACGTCTTAAAGAGGAATTTTTAACATTTTTCTGTTGTATATAATTCAAATATTGAATTAAAATTAAATAATATTACTCTCAAAGAACTAAGCAATAAACTACTCAGACGTATATATTTTTGGCAATAACTAGTTAAAACAAAATACATTTTTCATATTAGAACAAAATAAAATAACAGGCTTAAAAGAAGCAAGCAATATTTTCTAAGAAATTAGTGTTCATTTTTAGCTATCGTTTTGTTCTTTGTTGATAAGTAACAAGTAGTTTTTCAGCTCGCTGTATGATAATGGCTGGCCTACTTTTAGGCTGGCAGTTAAAATGCATAATTGTTTCATATAAATGAGCAAAGTTAAGTGGCACCTTTAAGTGTATACTTGTTGTCACTTGCATGTGTGGCATACCGTTGGCTGACTGCCATTTATAGTAAAGTAGTTAATTGATTTTGCGAAAACAATTGTTTGCTGTTAGTTAAACATGTTTAATTATGGTCGCTTAATATTTTATGCCAAAATTACAAAGCCCATTCACAATTATTATATTATGGAGTTTTTCGGTCTCGCGTTATCCAATTTTAAAAGAGAATTTCGTAGTAGAAGTTTCAATATGTAAATGAGCAATCACACAAGTAACTTTTTCTCAGCTCTAGTCCGTAGCTGTATTATTCTTTAACACGAGTATCCTTAGACAGGAAAGCGTAGCTCTTGTAAGAATCACTTATCAAAATCCTGCCTAAAAAAGCTGCTTGTTTTCCTCGTACATCTGAATTATTTATAAATACATGGTAAAAGTAGATTATTTTATGAACTTTTCTTCCTTTGAAATGCGTGTGTAGTATGCGACTGGTTTTGTTTAAGCGAAAGTGATTTTGAAGCCAGAAAAACAATAAAAAAAAATAGTACAAAAAAAAACAAGAAAAGTTTTGAAATTTGTGATGTGTTGCCTAAATGTGAAAAGATAAAAAGTGTTTATTTTATGGCAGTGGAGATTATTTCCTGCGCGTGTTTGCGTGTGCGGGGATAGGACTAAAGCAAATAGAAACAAACGATTGGGAGCATAAATGTGTGAACATGTAATTAAGCCACGACATTTCAAATGAAAGACTTAGCTCGCAAGACAACTTTTTTCAAATGGCACACTACACGTGTATAGATTTTAAGTGTTTGAATTTGTATGTGACTGAAACTAATGAGTTCTATACAAAGCTGAAGATGGTGGCATTTAAACTCAACAAAATCAATTTCTTAATTTTATAAATAAAAGCACAAAATACAAGGAAAACAATGTGAATTAAATAAAAGAACTATATCTATTTTAGGTCACGTTCCATTGCCGTTCTATTTTGTGGCTCAAACTACTATGCTTCGTTTAGGAATGCAGCAAACCAAAGCAGGGGGACAACTAATGCTAGAACGAACGAAAATAAGTTAGTTGCCTCTTTGTTAAGATTCTTTAATATTCTCATTAGCTTATTTAATTAATATCAATCACAGCAAAAATTATGGCATGATTTTAGAACCATCCGTTAAGCGCTACATAAAACAATTATAGAAAAAAGGCTCGCATGGTAAAAATTAATTTATTCAAACGATTTTGATGAATAAAATTCCGTATGCATCTTCAGAGTTTCAAAACATAAAATCTTCTCACCAAACTTGGCCGTTATTTTATCGTTATGTTCTCTATCTACATGTGTGAATTTTGACTACAACTGACAATAAATGGAAATGTGTGTGTGAACAAACTATTAACCAAATTATTGCTTTGAAGTTATCAAGACTGCTGATTATGAGGGAAATCATCAAGCACTAAAAGTGAGTCGTTTTAACCACACTCCTCAGATATAATTTATACCATGCCCAATATATTGATAACAGTTTTTAAGTGTCCTTTTTTGTTTAACAGTTATTTAAGACAAACGGTTATAAAGTCAAAACAATAAACAAGAAAATCTATTATAGTTTATACCCATATGTAGCTCACATGCCAACCAATTCCAATTCGCAGTTCAAAAACATGCATGAGCTCTTATAAAAATCAATGGTGCTTAAATAATGTGTAAAAAATCTATGAAGAGCAATGAACGCTGAAATTTCCAGCAACACTTAAAGTATGTATATATTTTTTATATTCTTTCGGGCTCTTTTGTTGGGTTTGCTTAAATGTAATAAAGAAAACAAAGATTGCCAAGTAAAACTAAACAGCATGAAAATTTTCGTTTTTTTCTTGGCAATATTTTACAAGGGAAACAAGATGCTTAAAAAAATAAGCTAACAATTTTTTATGCGTGTTTGCATTACTACTATAAGTACGTACATGAGTGCTTGCGAGAAGTGTGGCGGCTTCGAAACAGCTAGTGGTCTATCTCGATGCTTTTGTTGTGATATGAATTTAATCATTTTTAGCGCATATTTTTTAACATAAATTAAACATGTATTTTGAGAGCACAAGTATTTGAAATACAAGTACTAAACACATTCATGACGCGCATTTAAAATACAAATACTAAATACGTATGTGTATTTCAATTACATGTATTTCAAATACTGCCCAGCCCTGAGTATAGGTAATCCTGCCTAGATGCAAATATTGACGAGGTGATTTTGCTACTTGTATACAGTGTTATTAATAAACCAATAATTAATTCTTTTTATTATTGAAATGCTTTTAAATTTAATTGTCATTTTAACAATTTGGTACACATTTTTTTCCCGCTTCTTTATGTTTAATAACAAAAATCATTGCAATTAAATGACGTAATTGCCCAGAGTGTTCGATACTATTTATTTAATATACAATAGTAATAATTTGCAATTAATATATTAAACTTTAAGCCTAGCAAATAAAATGCATAATTTTAAAACACATTTTATATAAATACTAATTTAAATTGATGCGTAAATCAGTTTTCAGGCTAAACAAGCATGAATGAAAATTGAATAAATAAATAATATCAGCATTAAAATGTTTATTACTTTAATCATATAATTAAAATTAATGCTTCTATTATGCTGCTCACTTGTGTTGCCGAGCAGGTAAACTCAGCAACAATTAAGATACAAAATGTGTTATTAAATCTCGTTTCGGATATTGTTTAAGCTTCTTCACATATGCTCTCAGGCTGCTTTAATATAATAATATAAAGAGAAAGCAACTCATTTCCATCTGCAGTACGAGTACTTACTGCAATAATGTAATAATGAAGTACAGTCAATACAACCTTGAAAAGATCAATTAATTTTCATTAGCTAGGAAAGGTAATGGAAAAAGTTGCCAGCTCATAAGACCATATCAACACAATGTTGGTTTGGCTTTAGTCTTCATAGAAAATAAAGATAAATTAAACACGAAACTAAAGTTCAGAAAAACAAGAAAATCTACAAAGAAAACAAAATGTAATTTTGCTGCTTTTATATTTCGTATACATATTTATTTAACCAGGCATTATTAAAACCACAACAGCTAAACAAGCTTTAGCAATAACAAAGCCACAGGTCAAATGAATTAAACAAAACTAAGTACCAACTGCGCTCATCCTGCGGCCACAATGCAAAATAAATACTCTTTCAACGTTTAGTTTAGCAGATAAATAAATATATGGCGGCAAACATCTCGTCATTCAGTGCTCATGTTGTTTTAGTTATAGAAACTCTAACCCTTGTTATGTATATACATATATGTTTTATTCATACAATGAATAGAAAAAAATACAAAACAATTTCCAACATTTGCGATAAATATCAAAACATCATTTTATGTTCATTCGTCAGGAGCAATAGTTTTTGGGTAAACAGAACCAGGCAGGTAAAAATATTTTTAATAACAAGTGTTTGTTTTTTTAATAAAAATTTGGTTTTAAGAGATTCATATACGTGCCGAACCTTGTCACGTTTCTTCGACATATTCCAGAAGAGAAGCCATCTTTTTATATTTTTAGTTTCTATTGTTTGCAGGCATCCAAAATGTAAGAATGCATGTCAACAATTTATATGCTCAACTTGTTTGGCAAAACACAAGTCAAAAAGCCACATACCAAAACACTGACACCCTTCACTTTTGACTGATCGCCATTTGTATGGCTGTTGAGCGCACATAATAATAATCCAACCAATATCATGTTTGTTTATGAAGCAGCTTTGACGGTCATTTGTGAAATTCTGTTGGATTGTTTGTGAAGTTGTTTGTTAAAACATACATACATACATACATTTAATATAAATTATCCAGATAAATTTGTAAATTCATGTAAAAAATAATGTAGGAAAATGAATGATTTTAATGGCATTTTTAATAGCGAAAACAAATACAGAGATATGAAGTATTTTGTACTTACAAAAAAAATTTTTTTTCAGTTATTAAAACAGAATTTGGCCTATAAATCAGCTGTCCTGTTATATAAATCAACCTGAAAAAGAGTTGTTTTTCAGGACCTCTAAGGCGCAAGCTTTCAATATGTTGCAATACATTTAAGTGCCAAACTGCAAACAGAATCGAAAAACAAGCCTGATTCAAATAAAAAAAAAAAAAAACATGAATTTAGCCATTTCCAGAAATATTTATTGATTTATAAAAAAGAAACATTTCTTGTGTAAGCGCAGTCTGTTTCAAATAATTTTGGATTTGCAATGTGATATTTTAAATCAAAAAAAAAAAAAGATGTGTATTGCATGTTTTAAACACTAGTGGTTAGTTAACATAAGATGTTGTTGCAAATCGCTAGTCACGACGAGTCGTTTCCGATGCTGAGATTTATAATCATTAATGTAATACGTCCAAAACAGTTGATTCTAAAAGGCAAAAACGAATCTTATGTAGACTGTGTCCAAGCCCAAGAATTTTCTGTCCGCTGTCTTTTTCAAAATCGAAAAAATGTTTGTTTTGCGATTTAAAAATAATTACCTGAATTTTCTTATTAGTTCCTGGAATTATATCTTCAAATAGCAGATATTTTAAATTATTTCTGCTGGAATTGAAATCGATTTCCAATGACTCGTTTTCCAAATCGATTGTCGTGTTCGATAAATGGTGTGCCAAAGTATATTTTTCAGGTTGTAAGGCTATTGATTTGTTATCCTAGTCGCAGGATAAATGATATTTAAAGGATTATAAAAGCTTGCCGCAAATGGCATGTTCTAGCTATCAGCTTCTGGTACAAAGCAATATATTTAAAACGTTTCTTCTATAATTAATAACCACTTGAAAGCCAGTCGTTTTCAAAACCGAAAAAATTTATTGATGTGTTCATTAATTCAACCATCTCACACATTGCGTTTTTCAATTTTCAGAAAATATTTCCTAAAACGAAAAATTATAATTATATTTCTTTTCTGTCTGCAGATCGTTTTCAATATTTTTTCTTAGTTGTCTTAGGTACACCGCACGTTTTTAAACAGATTTTCAGTATTCAGCTGAGTGAATTTGTAAAGGAAGAGTTTCTAAAAACTGAATAGAGTTTTTCGACGAGGCAGCTGCTGGCTTGAATGCCCAGTTAACTATATAAAATTTAGCAGTTGAGTACGTCAAGCAAGAAAACCTATTTAATAAAAAAAAGTTCATTCTCTGTACCATATAACAAAAAAAAAAAAACTGTGTCGTAAAGAAAACTAAGTTTGAAAAAACAGCCCGATGAAAAACTTTCTCAAAAACTAAAACACTTTTTTTTTTGTCAATTTGTATTAAGAACCTTTTTAAGCTTTTTCGGCAATTGCCAATTAACTTTCATTACGTGTTAGATCCCAAGAGGGTAATTTTTGCAGCCTCTAAAAAAATACCACAACTGTTGAGTATATGTGTTTTGAAGCACGTACGGTGCATGCAACGTACTAAATTATCATTACATACAAATATTCTCTAGTGTACCAGGCAAACGCGCACTCTTTCATATTTGCCCACTCGTTTAGGACTGAAATTTAAATTTGGACAACAATAAATGAAATTGATGAGGGTCGTAATGAACGCATTTCTCTTTTTCCTATTCACCGTTTTTTTTTTCTAGTATCTATCGAAACACATTTTTCTTCCTTCATGAATGTTAATGTTAAAGTTGTTGTTTTTTTTTTTTTTTTTGTAAGGCTTTAGCCAAATTTTGATGGATAACTTTTTGTGTTCTGCACCTCGTTCCAGCAGTTCAAGTCATGACTGCGTCAATTCAAAGCTTGTGAATGTAGTTCATCAAACAAAAAGTTGGTATGAGGTGTCACAACTAGTGGCATTTTTATTTGTATGCTATTGGTCACAGCAGAAACGAAAATTTGAATTTTCGGTGGACAGGCATTTGTGTGGATCAAAAAAAGCAAATGGCACTTAAAAGTATGATGATATTGCAGGCGTTTGTTTATATTTATTCTGATGCAGTTAAGCTGCTAGTGGTTGAAATAATTAATTCAATAAATATTTCACACAGATTCATTTCTATTTTTTTTTATTTAAGTTTATGAATGTTTCAAGCAGAAAATAACACAGATTATACTTTTATCTCACTTTTAATAGACTATACTCACGTTTCAATGGAAAAAATAATGTAAAATAATATTGACAATACGAGTGCGTCTTTAAGGCATTCCAAACCTATGCGCTAGTATGTCACAGTGCCGTTCTAAAGTTATTCTTGCGCTTATTTTAAAAATATTTCTTTAAAATAATTACTATAACCTTCCAAAGGAAAACATTTTCAATCCTTATTCCGACAAATTCTTCAAAACAAAAGAGATTAAATTGTCTTAGCAACTGACATTCTGTGTCCTAATTGCTTCACTCAGTGAAACCTTGCTGTGTTAAAACAATTCCAAAATCTGTTTCTATGGCTCACAAGCTGCCGCCCTAAAACCTCTGCACATTTTTTCACATGCATTATTTGTTGCTACGGCATGAGTGTATTGCAACTGATGTGGGTCATACCAGCTATCAACAATATGTTGCTTACATTTTTTTAATACATTTTTTTTAACCAACTAAAGTTTGTAGCTACGATATGCATTTTTAGGCGATATGTGTGTTGTTAATGGTAATTTCTTTTGCTTATGCAGATGTTGGTACTTGTGATTCTAGTTAACCGCTGTTTTGAAAGCAAAACCAGGGAACTATGATGTTTATCAAAGCAAAATTATGCTCTTACGAATTTTAATGAATGATGAAGAAGGAGATGTGCCAGCTAAGAAATTGTTTTGATAACAAATGAGTACTTTGTAAGAGTCCTTTTCTACAAATGTAAATGGCAAGAAATAAAAACAAAGTTTTTCTTATAAAAAGAGGTTTTGCTTTTGTTTTTAAATATGTTGCTATTTTTAAAAGCACCTTTTTAAATCAATATGTTTTACTAAAAAATGTATATTTAAATGTAAATTACGTTTCTTAAAATATTACCTTTTTAAAGATGTATTCTATTCTAAGTCGGTACCGGTTTTTTTAAAAGCTGCCTCTAAACAAGAGTAATTTTTTTAAAAAGTAATAAAAAAAAACTCTTTTTTACTTTTGTAAAAATATACTTTTTTTTAAAATAATTTTTAAAAGTACTTTTTTAAAAAGGGATAAATTAAAAAATAAACATTATCTTCTCCAAAAAAAGTACCATTTTAAAATAAATACCTCTCAACCAAAAAGTATTTTTATACAAAAAGTAAAAGCACTTTTAAAAACATACCACTTCAAGCAATTACGTTAAAAAAAAACTTCCTTCATAAAAGTTTTTTTGAAAAGGATTACAGTGCACTCGTCATAACATAAATTAATAAAAATACAAGTAACTTGGATTTTTGGGATTCTACGTATTTACAAATACAATAAAATTTACTATCCCTCTTGCGTTACAATGATTTTTCCATTTCACAGTTTTGGTTGCTTTTAGTTCCGTTTAGTAAAACGTTTCCTTTATATATATTTATTTTCTTGAGCTAAAGGTCTTGTTTTGTTAAAAATATTTTATTATTTTTGTCGATATTTCGCTCTCCTTCGTATAGCTTCTTCAGGACAATAATAATGAAAATAATTTTTATGGGTTTTTTTCAAAAATCAATGAAAAACGTTACCATTACAAAAACAACCAAACAATAAATTTTTTATGAAAACTTTTTTCAAAAAGTATTTTTTAAAAACTTTTTCCACAAAACATTTCTCTAATCATAATCTGTAGTTAACATACAACAATAATTGTGTATTCTTTTATAAATAAAAAACTTCTTTCAGGAAGAGTTCCTGGCGTATGAGCAATATTAATTCATTTTGTACGGGAAAAATTGTTATTAATCATACGTTTGAGAAATTTTGACAACGATTGTAAAGTATTGTGTTGGATAATTTAGGAACATACATATTTATTAAGTGTGAAAAGGCAAATAAAAAAAATTCTTATGAAATATTCTGTACTCATCTGCAAAATTTATACTCTATACAAACTTTTTTTTGTATGAACTTTACAAATTCTTTAATAAATATGTATGTCTGCTTTTTAATTACATATTTCTAAGGTTTTGACTTACTATGTATATGTAAAGTAAAAAATTTAACATAGTTCTGTGATGCTGGCAGACGGCATCATGATAACAAAACTTAGGATTTAAAATCTGTTACTCTAACACTGATTTCTTGCAAATTCCATGGATTAATGAAGTTGAGCAGTAAAACAGCTCTATTTACATCAGCTGGCAGGTTTAAAAGTAGGTCAAACTCATATCCCTGGCCGTACTTTTCAGTCACAGCAATGCTTGTTTTTATTTAAACATTTCCTGGTATTTTATGGGGGCCTAGTTTTGTATGTATTTTTTAAATTTTCATTTAAACGTTTAATGGCATCGTAAGACATGATTTTGCTTTCTGTTGCCCAAGTAGACATTGTTTATTCATACCAAATTAGTTTTCCGGTGTTTTTGTTTTGCCATGAAATTTTAAACTTTCATTTTTCCGGATTGTTCTCAACTGAGGACAGACAGCACTTGCTTTATGTTATTTTTGCATAAAATTTCTCGTTTAAATTTTTGTGTCAAATTTAAAGTGACTCTAGAGGAGTACTACAGCTTCGTTAAAAATGCAAGTTTTCGCTTTAAAGAAATTTGGAATCTAAAATTGTGTTATTTCTTTGTGGCAAACAATTTCCTGTCAACGAAGCTGAGAAAGAAAGAACACAATTAAATTAACATAAAAACATTTTGTTCTTAAATTTTGTTAATAATTGATATAGTTTTTGTTTTCCTATTGGTACTTGTTGCAATGCAATACAAACTTTATGCCTGAATAATTTTTCCACATTTTTTTTTTGCTTCTGGAAAAATTTCTTAAGGCCAGTGTTTTTTGAACTTTTAATTTAAATTTCTGGTGTTATAATTCATACAGCAATTAAGCATCAATTAGTTTCAGTATTCTGTGCGCTGCAATCTTTCTCAAGTGTATGATGGAAGTTAAATATTCCAGTCATCTGATAAATGATTGTAATGCACAGTACTTTGAATTATAGACAAGACAAAACAAGAAATATGAAAAATTATTTTTTTCAAACTACTGCTGTAATATTCTATTAATTTAGCTGTTCTGTAGTTATTTGAGCTAAAGAACTTCTTGAAAGGCAGTCGTGCCCAGATACGTATCCAATTTATAATTTAGTTTCTTAAACAGTTTTTGTAATTCGGCTGACTCCTTTCAGGAGCACTGTGCACACTGTAAGTTTTCCATTTTATCATATGCATATCATTTATTAATATGCTGGCATAACTCGCACATTTGTCAACATACATACATATATATGCAAGTAGCAACTACATCTCATGAATGTTTCCTATTGCCAGAAATTTCAAATCCATGTGCTGTTCGTTGGCTGCAATATTGTCATATCTAAGAACTTAAAATATAATTTATATACTAAATGTGTTAAAATTTCTAACCAAGGTTACGTTAAGCTTTGAATTATGATTAGTACGTACTTTAATTGAAAAACGAGGAAAAATTAAAACTAAAGCTTTTAGCTGGGTCACAGAGTGCATGCATGAACATGCGATCTGTCTCGAGTGTGTACAACCTTCTAGCTTTCAAAGTATAAAATAGCCAGAGCTGCTTTAGACAGCAAGAAAATGTTTGACGAGCTAATTTAAGTTAATCTTAATACGAATTATGATATTTGGATATTTTAAGTTATGACAGTTTTTAGCAGACCAGTACTAAACTACCACATATGCTTGACAGCATTGTGTATATTCATACTTTTCAATTTGTATTAGTTGCAGCAAGCACGATTTGATATCAAAATAGGTTTTAATTGTGCATGCATTTCTAAGGGCACACTTGTTTGCCAGTTGCTGTTTTTTTCTTTCTAGTTTCTTTCAAGTATCTCTGCCGGTACGTTGTCCTTGTTCAGAGCTTGTATTTGTTTTCATAGTATGTGCTGGCATGCAAATGTTCATCATATCTGTCTAGCTGAAAACTGTTTACACACTTGTACATTCAAATTTTAAGTCTATTTCCTTTGAGTTGTTGCATTGTATTCTTCTAGAAGGTGTGCAGTTTACAGAGTTTTTGTTTACTAACAACGCACTTGTTTACAATCTACAATCCAGCAGAGATGAGAGCGCCTTTCCCCTGTATGACAATATTTTTGTTCAATTATATTTTATGCTTTTTGTTACTCGTCGTTGGCTGAGTGACATTTTTGCACAAATATTTTGACCCAGAATAATGAAAAAAGTTTTCATTTTGCATTGAGAGTATTTTTAAAAAATAAAAATTTTTTCCATATTTTAAGAAAACATAAAGACATTTAGTTATTAATTGAGTTAGTGAGTGTCAGAGTTATCGTATGGTAGTGAAAATCATTTTAAACTTTGTATTTTTCCCAGTACAAATGTCTTTTAATCACGAAATAAAGCAGTCTTTTGAAAGGCCAACATTTGGCGGTCTTAACGTGCTTAAATATTGATAACACACAACTTTTCTTTTTGCCCTATTCCAAAGTTTCAAGCAAAAGCCATAAATTTTGTAATACATAATTTAAAAACATCTCCGCTCCATAAATTTATTGACTAGTTTTTTGGTTGTTTCAATGACGCTATCTCAACTACATTTCAAATTAAACACTTAAGATCGTAAATTTTTTCAGAAATAAGAACAAGAAGAAGCAAATGAAAAGTAAACAACAGCACAGCACGCACACCCTCCCACACGCTTCAAAAGCATAGAAAAAGATTAAATAGCAGGTCATACTTAAAGTTCCTGCATCGCATTCACGCAAACAATCAATATTTCTCAATGAACGGTAGCTTCCACTTGCTTATTTATGCACACACAGGCACACGCACACAAACACACGAACGAGTAGAGAGTTACCGTTTCGTTGTAAAAACTACCAAAACAAATAAATTTTCTCTCTTCACCTGTTGTCAGCATGTGTGAGTTTGAAGTGGCATTTATTTTCGTGTTGTTATTTTTCTTTTGTATTTACAAGTCTAGTGTCTGAATGTTAAGTTTTAAAAATTGTAGGCAAAATGACACTTTTAACATCGTTGCCAGTTGACACAGTTTATGCAGACATGCAAAGAAATCACACATCAAAAGGAAATTGTTTTCGTGAAAATGTTTGCTACAAAAAAATTCCACAGAAAAATAAGTTATTGGCTTGACTATTGCAGGCACATGGTCGGTTGTTTAGGACCATTTTGGTTTATTATTGAAAAAGAGCTTATTGATATTTCCCTTTATTTAGTTAGGGCTACCAAACTAATGAATAATGTTTGCACAACTTTAGTTGACTCAAAAACAAACAAAATGGAATGTCATATCATTAAAATAAATTGAGTTAAAAAAACTTAAAAATGCTTATATCAGCAACTTAAATGTAGGCTGTCAGTAATCAAATGCTCAGGTTGACTACATGCTCTTGCTTAACTGCACGACCACAGGGGCAATCGGTTGTGTCTTTGTATAAGCAATAACGTCGCCAGAATGACATCAGAAAAATGTTCATGAAAATTGCTGAACTCTGAGTTCGAAGCAATTTGGGTGCTGATGAGCGTCGAGGGGGCCGTGAAACAGCCATGGTATGTATGTACCCCAGCCAGTAAGTCTTCAACTTTACTTTTCTTATCTTCCTTAAAAATGTTGATCACTACAATTTTATGACAAAAAAAAAATCGCCCTTCTTAATTTGGAGGTAAAAAAATCGAACTCAAGCCTTATAAAATTTTTAACAATTGAAAAAAATCTTTATGGCGAACAAAAAATTTTTGCTCACGTTCTATTTCTAACAAGTGGTTGATCCTTTTCTACAATTGTCTACATGATTTGTGACAATAATTTATTTCTATATTTATATTTAATTCTTTAATATCTAAATGGTTGAGTATGATTGTTTTGTTGTCATTTATTTTATTTTTGTCTTGAGCGCTTTCTTTTTCACACGAGTTAATGGAAATGGGTTCTTCTTGTGAAGGGTCACTATGACTCTCTCTGTTTATTGTCCATAATGCAATAAAAAACTAAACATAAACGATTTTTTCTCTGATATATTTTTTTTTCATTAAATAAAAGGATTGCTAAATTTAAGCCTTTTTTGTTATCGTTTCGAAAATGAATTTCCTTTTCATTTTAATTTTATTGATTTATTTGCAAAATTTGCCTGCTGTGTCGACCTTGATGTTGTATTATGGGCTAAAGTACAAGTTAAACGATGGATGCTGATGC
Source organism: Sturmia bella (assembly GCA_963662145.1). Taxonomy (NCBI): domain Eukaryota; kingdom Metazoa; phylum Arthropoda; class Insecta; order Diptera; family Tachinidae; genus Sturmia; species Sturmia bella. The sequence goes on along the minus strand of OY759172.1, from coordinate 66,048,556 downwards.
CATTGATCTCACCTCGCATGTAGTCATGCCTCTAAATGATGCAAATGGCCGGCAGCAAACTGCCAATGATGTTGGTGCCGAGCATGGTTCGATACACTTAACAAATGACAACAAATCTCGTAGTGAAGTGGATGCCCTGGCAACTGTTTGTCAATATGAGGCCAAAGAACGTTTTGTCATCACGAAAAATGTCATTATCATCGGCCTGGCATTTATGATACACTTCACTGCTTTCCATGGCACCTCAAATTTACAGAGCTCTGTTAATGCGGATAAAGCCTTAGGCACAACAACTTTGGCGGTTATTTATGGATCGTTAATTCTATCGAATATTTTTCTACCCATGACAGTGATAAGGTAAGCACATTTTCATATTAGTATTTCCTTCAGATGAAGCTCCTTTATTATAAGTTTTTTAAATTTAAATGTATGTTTACTATTAAGTAAAAACGTTCTATTAAAATGTTAGAGCAATAAAATTTATTTCCTGTTTGAAATAATCTTCGCAAGCCGAGGTATTAGGCGGTATATTTTGCATGTAAAATTTAATAAAAATTTGATTTTTGAACTTTTCCTTATAAATTACTAAATGTGTTTAACGAGAGAGTACTGAAAATTATACTATTCGAAATAATAGAAAAGAAATCTAAAACAAGCATATTCTCTTTAGCAGCTAAATGTTTTAATACACCCAAGTTTTTTGCACATTTCTAAAAAATGCAATATAATTCAACTTTAGCAGAAAGTATGGTGCAACAATTACATTTAAACTTTTAATAAAATCTGTGCTTGAAGGCAGGGAAGACAATTTTATATTAAACTCAAAGAGAAAGACTAAAAATCTACAAAAATATATTTTAATAAAATCCCATAAATGTAGCAGTTCAAGCTAAGCATAATAATAATATTATTTTGTTATTATTTTTTTTTTGTTGTATTTCCTAAAAGTAGACTTGACTTTTAAAGCACCATCCAAGTGCTTTATATGCAAATTTTATTGTAACAAACAAATCATCACTCTGATGCCTTTGAGTTGTACAGCTGCATTTCCTTAGCTAGGGCTTAACAAATGTAAAAAGTAACAGTTAACTTTTTTTCTCGAGCTCAATTTACTTTTTGTTTTGTAAATATTAAAATACAAAGCAAAATGTTGGCCTTCTAAAGAAACCATTTTGTAATATTTAAGGGAGGAATTGTTTAAAATATTTCTAAAGTCCCTTTAAGATTTAAGTATGTGCGAAATTTTTTATTGTTATGATAGTTTCAAAATTTCTTCTATGTCGGTAGTCTGCAATTCGTTAAGAACGTATTATTCCTTTTTTTTTATATATTAAATTTGCACCTTTTACACTTCAAGCGTAAACTTGAAATAACAAAATATAATTTTTGTTTGACATTCCTAAAAGTAGGCAGCACTTTTAGTTAAACGCAGCCAAATGTTCGTTTTTATATAATTCCTCTGAAAGTATGCAGCACTCTTAATTTTATTTTGACACTAAATAATAAACAATAAAAAAGATAAAAGCGAGTTTTGAAATCAGAAATATAAATTTTATTATTTCGCCACCTTCAATACAAACGGGAGTGACTGTAAAAACTTTTAGTAACACATTTACTTGATTATGGTTGCTTAGGAAAAATATTCAGCTGTCATAATTAAAATATAGCATAAGATTTATTAAGAGATCTAGAGCTAGAGCACAACTGGCTGTTTCAAAGCCGCTACACTTCCCCTGAGCATTGGCTCTTGAACTCAGAGGCTCATGTTTCTACACAGCACCTTTTTTTAATTTAATACTAGTGCTAAAGGTCTTGTCATTAAATACATATGTTTTTTTTTTATTTATTTAAATACTTGTCGATATTTCGCTTTGCTTCAGTTAGCAGGAGAAGAATATAGAAAAGAACATTATTTTTTCATTTGTTTTTAATTTTCAATATTATGGTCTTGAAGGTGGCATCAAAAGGCGAGCAAAATATTGACAAATATTCAAATAAATATAAATAATTTATACATGTTTATAACAAAAAAAGCTTACCTTAAGGAATTACTCTTAAAAGACAGAAAACATTAATAAGATCCAAAAATAATACATTTTAATTAGATACTAAAGCAAATGCATAATTATAATCATTTTAACGAAAATACTAATATTATATTTAACATTTCCGTCTATAGACAGATTTATACTAAATTGTTTCCCAAATCTTTTACTTCCATTACTCTTTAATAGGAAGCTAAATTCCAACTAACTAAAACTTTTCAATTGATAAACTAACACACTTTATTAAGTTCTCTATTCAAATGTGACTTTTTATAGCTCCTTACATTAGATCTGACAAAAGTTTGTGCAAGATGTTTAATCCTACTGTTTGAGATACTGTAATTAATTTTACAACTTAAAAGCTTCTCTGATACACTTAAAAACTTAAAATAGCAAAATTTGCTTCATCGTGAAACGAAGAGTTGAAATATGAAAACATTTTTTTTTCTTTCTACGTTTTAGGCACACTTTCTTGTACTATACAAGCCTAGAAATTCAGCATACTTTTAGGGGTATCAAGTATTGCTAATACCCCTGAAAGTATGCAGTACTTCTTAGATTTGTTTAGAACCGGAAATTGTTTTTAAAACCTAAAGAGCATATGTTTTCATATTTCAGCTCTTCCTTCCATGATAAACCAAATTTGAAAACTTTAATTAAATTCCAAAACTGCTTAAGCGAATAATTACTTTGTTTAATTAAATACTGAATAAATATTATTTCAACTTCTTACACTAGGCTTCATAGAATATAAAATATTTCTTTCTTTGCATTTTGCTATGCCATAGACAACATTCCAGATGAACACTTTTTATTGTGTCTGCAGCCATAAAACCAGTATGTGTGATAAGACGAAATGACTCTCACCAAAAATATGCAATTTATTGAATGAATATATTTCTACTCTGACTAAAATTTCTGTTATTTTATTTTCAGGCTACGACTATTATCATAGCAATTAATTAAATAAAGTGTTTACGATTATTTGTTCTCTCATTGAAGCATCAAATCAAATCTTCTTTGTCAATTTATAAGTTCTTGAATTTAAGAACATTGCAACACTTTGGTCGTAGCACATTAAACGTTTAATGTGAAAATTAAATCTTTTAACGATACTAAGCTTTACAAACTGCCGCAGCAAAAAGAAAACTGATGCTTTAATTGGTTAATCTAGCTTGAAAGGTGCTAAAAAAAAACATGAAACATAAACCAAAAACATTATTAAGTAATAAAGAATTAACATCGATACGTTTTATTAAGTCTATTATGGGCTTATTAATGCATTTTATGGGTTTTTAGTGATTGTGATTAAATTTTAATCTGCCAACTGTAAAGTGGGCTGTAAAAATTTCAATTAACAATTTTATGTGCTACAATGGCTGCGAAACGCACATTAATATAATTGTGTTAACACAATCGAAGCAACTTCGCATGCTGATGAGCGACGTGGTGGTTGTAAAGCCGCCACGGCATGAAGACAAGACTTTTTTTTGTCTTTTTGAAAAATGTTTATCACTCCACTTAAATAGAAAAAAAGTCATTCTCCTCTTTGAGGAAGTAAAAATCGTACCCAAACCCGATAATATATTATTAATGCTCTCACGACTTCAGTGAGAATTATGGTTGGATAAACTTTGCTATTCTGCTGCTCAGACCTCATCAATTAATAAAACCCTGCCATTTGGCTGTTTTCTTTCACAGATGGTTCGGTGTCAAAATCACCATGGCCTTGGCTTTCTTTGCGTACATGCCCTACATAGTGGCACAGTTTTATCCCCGCTTTAAGACCTTAATACCCGCCGGACTGATGGTGGGTTTCGGCGGCGGTCCTTTATGGTGTGCAAAGTGTACTTACCTCTCGACGGTGGCCGAAGCACTAACACAAGTTCGGGGACAAAAATCTCAAAAGGAGGTCTATACAGTGAAATTTTTCGGTCTCTTCTTCATTTTCTATCAAATGGCTCAGGTATGGGGTAATTTAATCTCTTCCTCCATACTGTCATTGGCCCGACCAGATCCCGCCTCAGGCGAACACACGATGAATGAAACCAAAGCAGCAGCTGATTTAGTCAGTCAGCTGTGTGGCGCACGTTTCTGTCCCAGTGTGCAGACAGAAGTTAATCCGAATCTTTTGCCTCCAGAGCCCAGCAAAATACAGCTGTTAAATTCGATATTTCTGATCTGTATGGGAGTGGCAGTGATGTTAATCGTTTTTGGTGTAGATTCCTTGAAGAGGTAAGTTTTAAACGGCTGTTGGCACAAACGACTTGTCCACCTTTTTAGATAAGTCCTTACCAACAAAAAATAACTGTTGAGCTCCAAGAACAGACCTTATAAATTGTTTTAGCTCGTGGGTAGCAGGTCTGAAAAAGAACAAAAACAAAAAAAGAAGAAAAATTCAATTGGCTTTTACAAAAATTAAATAATTAAACTCATTTTTGAATGGAAACTTATTTTTACTAATTATTTTTTCTTTTAAAAAAAAGGTATGGTGTAAAAAAAGGCAATACCGGTGGTGATGCCGACATGACGGGCTTAAGACTTTTAACCGCCACCCTCAACATGCTGAAGAAGAAGCGCCAGCTTTTAATGCTGCCCATAACAATGTTTATTGGCCTGGAGGAAGCTTTTTTAGCTGTTGACTTCACTAAAGTAAGTGTAACTGTGGCATAACCGATTTATTTATAAACAATATTTTGTGTTTATCAAGCACTTGTTTTACAAATATTGTATAGACGTTTGTCAAATAAGAGGCTAATAAACACAAACAGTCTGTTTTTCGAAATTCGAAGTTGTATCATTTTTTTAATTATTTCTTGTGCGTACGAAAGCTTTGTTCGCATTTGGAAAAACAGGCAGAAAATATTTTTTATAAATTTTACATAAAATTTGCTTAATAACTTTTTCAATTTGCAGTCCTTTGTGGCTTGTGGCTGGGGCATTTCCAATATTGGCTTTGCCATGATTTGTTTTGGCGTTGCCAATGCCATTGCAGCCGGTTTGGCTGGTGGCGTTGCTGAAAAGCTGGGTCGCGTTAAACTGGCTGTGCTGTGTGCTTTATTGAATCTGGCCTTATTTGCCTACATGTTTCTGTATGAAGCAAAACAGGGTGATTTTATCAAATATTGCGCTTTTGCTGCCATCTGGGGCGTTTGCGATGGTGTCTGGTTGGTTGTAATCAATGGTATGTTTTGTTTGTAAGACTCCTGCAAAAGTTTAGTTTTCAAGAAAAAAAGCTTTTTATTTTATGTAATAGAAACGGAGCTTTTTTTTGGCAGTATTGATATTGGCCTCTATCCGTTTTAAAAGACATCGGCGAATTCGGCTAATTCGTTGAATTATGTGGTTATGAAATTAGTTATATTATTTCTTGCGCCATTTAAATTTGTTTTTTGACAAGCAGAATATTAAAAGAACTGCCTGAGATGGCTGATGTATTCACTGGGTAATAAATTTGTTGTACGATTTTTTATTGTTGCTGCTAATTTTACCATAAATTAAAATTTAAACACACGAGTTCGCAGAAGCAAAACAAGTTTGAGCCACTGCTTTAGAGCTTATTCAAAAATGCTAATACGAACTTCGAATCTAAATTACGTCAGTAAAATTTCCCATACAAAATTTTCCAAGCTTTTACGGGCCCACAACTTGTCAGGCCGTTGATTTGCTTTTGTCGTTGCCTCAAAAGTAACAAATCTTAAACGGAATTCATGCAATTTAATAATGTCAAGCACGCACTTCAAACACATAGTATTTTTTTTTTTTTTTGTTTTTTTGGTAAGTAAATTTAATTGTAAGAATCTGTGCAGGGATGGGACTATGCAATACTGAGCTTTGCAGTGCTCACCAATTCTAATTCCAATGTTCACTTTTCAGTTCTTTATCCTTAACAGTAAGAATGAATTATTACGACAGTTCTGAAGAGCAGCACAGCCAACCTATTTTCACTAGAAAATGTGCTGTGAGTTTCGGTTATTTATTACACATTTTAAAATTTGTTCAAAATATTAAAAAACTTAATTTTTGTCTTCTGTAATTGGAAACGTTCAAAATTTTCACCACAAAAAACTGCAATGAAAACAATTAAGTACAATAGAAGTAGAGTTTCCTCATGTCGTTTGACATATAGTTAAGCTAGTACAGGCTTGTTTTGGACTCCATGGACTTACCCATAAACAGTTTGACTCAATAGTCTATAGGAACTGCGTGTCTTTTAATTTCCTCCAAAATACGCGTCGTATTTGACTTACGTTTAGTAAGGTATCGCTTCCAAGTGATGGGAACTGAATTTTGGAGAAGGCGGGGCATTGGCACAAATAGTGCTCTAATATCTCGCTCTCCTCTCCACATGCTCTATATTTTTCTCCTTCCACTATTTATATTAAATTAAAAAAGATGTGCCAGTAGCTTAAAGTGACCAATATTTATTGAAAAACATCAAGATTGTTATTTATATTGGTTGATTTAGATTTTAGAGGTCATATTCATAATAACTCTTGTAAGTTTGATGTATTTCTACGGAATATTTGTCAAATAAACGTGTAATAAACCTTCAATAGTTTTTATGAATATGGGTGTAGAACTTTTTCGTTTATTATTGTTTTCAAACAGCTGATTGCTTAACTACATATGTGCACAAACAAGCACGAAGAAAAATTAGTGGCTGTTTCGTGCAGTAAGACGAAAAATTTTATCTACTCAAACCCGCTCTCATCTACACAAATTTAAAGTACGGAAAGGCTTTTCCTGTACATTGGGGTCCCCAGTAGAGTAAAGAAGCGGACTTTAAATAATTGTCAATAGGCTCAAGTTCAACCCCTGGATTGCTCACTTTTGTTTGATTTTAATTAAGCAAAGAAAAGTGAAATTTTATAACTTAGGTAGATATCTGGCTGTTTTGAGGTCGCAACACCTCTCTTCAGCACCCCTATGAAGACTGGTGGTGCTAAATTTCACAGCTTACCCAACTCTGCTGTTCTTTTTAATGCCTACATTACCCATAGCAATGATTTCATGGTCTTGTATTTCAAAGTATAAATAAATGTTAATAAAACATATATCTTTCGATTTTAACGTATAGTTTATTTGATCTTTTATTTTAATAATAAATTTAATTTTAAGGCTTAAGATCTTTTCATAAAAATGTTTGTAACAAAAGAAATATATTTATTTATTCAATATTTCGCCCACAATTTGTTGGCTTCTTCAGGAAGTTACGTAGAACACGAATTTATGACCGAATACACGGTTTTATAAAAAAAAAGACGTGTTTCTAGGTTCATCAGTTTATTATTAAAAAATATTCCTGAAGAAGCCAACAAATTGTGGGCGAAATATTGAATAAATAAATATATTTCTTTTGTTACAAACATTTTTATAAAAAGATCTTAAGCCTTAAAATTAAATTTATTTTTCATATTTCTTTTGTTATTATTTCTTAATTGTTTAAACAATTTATTACATCTTCAATATTTCGATACACCTATGCGCATCTTTGTCAGTAAAATGTTTTTTTTGTCTAACAATAATAAAGCCGAAAACTATGTTTCACGAGCTGACAGTCGTAATACCGAACCACTTGGATCCCAGACGGTCCCATTGTGCTAGTGGTGGTTGAACTGCTTTTTTAGAGTTTGCAGAGTTATAAACACAAAATATTTGTTTTATGATTAGTAATATTTCTCTTTTTAATTTTTAGCTTTCTACGGCATTTTATTCCCCAAAAATCTAATTGCTGGCTACAGCAACTTCAGATTATGGGAATCTTCGGGCTCTGTGATTGGTTACATTATCAGCTCTCAACTGTGCACATCGATTAAGTTGTTAATATTGATGGCTGTGTTGCTGGTGGGATGTACAGGGTAAGTGGACTGGGTGAAATGTGTTTCTCTTTGTTTTCTTAAAAACCATTTTCTTTATTTTTACAGTTATGGCATAATTGAATATCGTTTATGGCGCAAACAAAACTACACAGCAGTCAAGACCAGCGAAAAGAGTGATTTGTAGCTGGGCTGATATTCAAGCAAGTTTCAGTGTTTGAAGCGCAGGCAGAAATCGTGATTTCTGTTAAAGTTAATTTGCTAAACAAAAATTTGCATGGATTCTTTGGTGCTTATTCAAACAAATTAATACTCTAATATGAATTGTAGTTCGATTCATGTTTGATAAAAACTGCGAATCTTTTTTTATTCCAACAAACAGTAGAGCGCTGTAACCATTCATCCATCAAGGCACTCATCCTGAAAAATATTAAATTTGTATCTCCTGAGAAACTATTTTCAAAAATGTAAAAGGAGGCGCAATCACGGGCAGCTGTTCTTTATTTCCCTCCACATTAAACATCCAATTGTTTTTCTTTTAAATATTTTGTTTTTTACATATTCCTTTATTTCATTAATTTTTTATTTATTAATTTTTTTTTTTAATTATTACAATCATTTTAAATTATATGAACGTTGTTACAATATTTTATTTAAATGCTATTTTTTCTGTTTTTTTTTTTTTTTGTTATTTTTGTAAAACATGTTTTTTTTTTTAATTAAGTTTATTTTAAGATTTTGTTTTATTCTTTTATTAAGGTATATTAAATAAAATTTTACATAAGATTCTTTGAATATATTTTCATACATATGTTTTTAGGCTAAAAAAAAAGTTACATACAAGACTAATTAAATGAATGTGTATTCAAACGTATTTATAAGTGAATGTGAGTGTTCATTGAATGGGGGTACTCTCCTTAAAAAGGTCCTGCATACGTTTGTTTGCCTTGTAATCCAAGTAATATCGTATACTTAAATTATAACATACATATATATTTTACAATTTTTCTTATAAATTATAAATTTTTGTTGGCTTTTTTTTTCTCTTAATTTGCAGTTTTTGGAATGGCACGTTAAATTTCCGTATGTTTTATTTTTCTATTTTGTTCTATAATAAAATTATGTAATTTTGAGCTTACACGCTGGTGTAAAGTGGAAAAAAACTTATGAAATTAAAACCTAGCCACCAAAATAGCATAAGTCACAAAAACGCAAGTTTTACAACAGCAGCTTTATTTACTTATATTTTTATTTCCGTTTATTTTTTTTTATTTGAAACTTAAAGCAAAAACAGTTCAATGGCTTCAATGGTACAATAAACATTGAAAGACCTTTGAAAGGTCCCGGGTTCGATTCCGGCAAAAGCATGTGGATTAGTGATAGCGTGAGGGTACCCAGTACTTAATACTTGCAGGTTTTTTGGATACTCAGTGCTCTAAAGTAGTTACTCATTACTTTCAGAGTTGCACTTTTTAACGAAATTTATAATGGATTTTCCTCAGACGAGATCAGGAAACTTGTTGCCGAAACCCGCATATTTTGCCGCAATACATGTGTATCGTAAAGAGCACATCCGTTTGTAGTCGATTGACCAGTGACTTGCACAGTGCATTACAGAAAGAATCCGTTTTTCAGCCGTGCGGTGCGTCTGTGAAATAAATTACCTGCAGACATATTCACCGCCAGCTGCAGTGTAAAGATGTTCAAATCAAATACTACTCCCTCTTTTATGTTATCCTCCCCCAAAAACCTATTTTTATAGTTCTTATACGATGCGCCTGCATAGTACTCTACTGAGTTTTGATCCAAGTAAAAAAAAAAAAATAATTCTGATAAATGGTGCAAAACACTTTATGATGCTGATATCAGCCGTCAAAGTGAAGGTGGTAATAAAGGAAATAAGTTAATAAAACTTTATTTTAAAGCTTTAGATCTTAATTTTCTTTATTAATTTTTCGATATTTCGCAAACAATTTGTTAGCATCGTTAAAGATTCCTGACGATGAAATATCGAAAAATTAATAAAGAAAATTAAAAGACCTAAAGCTTCAAAAATAGTTTTATTAATTTTAACAATAAAGGTAAAAAATTATAGATAAAATAATATATTAAAGAAATTTTTTATTCAGTTAAAATAAAACGCAATTTTTAATTTAAATGCATACACCTGTACATATTTGAAATACATGTATGTGCATGTATAGATAATTGCTCATATAAGAAAAAAAAAATATATATGTATGTTGTTTAAACATTCAAAAAAAAAAAATTGGAGTGATCAACATGTTTAAAGAAGACAATTAGCTGGGGTACATACCACAGAAGAACTCAATAAAAAAAACTGAAAGGTGATTAATAAGATTAAAAATAGACAGATAGTAATGAAGAGCTCAGGTGGTAGAATGGCAATGACTTGCTGCTTAAAAATAGCAAATTTGGTTGCTGCTGAGCGACATGGTGGTCATGAAACAGCCATGGTATGTGCCCCAGTCAGTAAGTTTTCAACTGTACTTTCTTGTCTTCTTTAAAAATGTTGATCATTCCAGTTTTGTCACACAAAAGTCTTTCTCAATTTGGAGGCAGTGAAAAACGAACTCAAACTCAATGATTAAATTATTACTAATTGTAAATATAATAAAACTTTTTTTTAAAGCTTTAGGTCTTTTATTTTTCTTTATTAAATTTTTCGATATTTCGCTAACAATTTGTTAGCATCGTCAGGAATCTTTAGTTGTTTCCTGACGATGCTAACAAATGTATGGGGTACTATTGAGTACCCAACTGCAAAGTATTGAGTAATGGAAAAGTAGTAGAATTCTGGATTCATCTGCAGCTAAGGAAAAATAGCTTCGTAATTTCGTATTTATTTCCTCAAAATAAGATAAAATAACCTGCTGCTGGAAAATTTGCTGTTCAGCGGCTCAATTCTATAACTCGGCAAAAATTAGAGACATCGCTAAAAATCTCTAAAGAAAGTAAATTTTTTAGCAACAAATATTTTTTGAAGCTGAAAATTTGACTTCTTTAAACAAGAAAAAATAAGGTTTTAGCCACGGCGCTAAAATTCAAAATTTCTCTCACAGCAGTTTATACCAGTGAAGTCATCGCTGAGCATGGCTTAGTTCAGCTTAGTGGTTTTTAGCGATATCTCTTATTTCAGCTAGTTACAGAATAGGACCGATTAGGTTTGATATGTTTGAAAGTGTTGTATTTTGCTATGATGGCATGAGAAAAAGAAAAATTTACTTTGCATGCAAATTGATATTCTCTAAAATTTTGCGAGCGAATTAACAACTAAATTATAAATGCTATGACACACCTTTACACATGGCCTTAATGGTTTAATTTTTTTTTTTTTTTTTTTATAAATAATTCTTACAAAGCTAGAGATGTTGTTCTAAACTAAAACTGCTTTATTTTGTTTACTTACGAAATAAGGAGTAGAAATATTATTACAAGGTGGTAAATATGGGGAATCAGTTTTTGCTAAAATCTAATTTAAAGTGTCTTGTTTAATTGGGGCTCTTTTTTTTTATTAAATTACACATGTTAAACACTTAATCACAAAGTAATTTTGTCTTAAAAAAAGAAATTGTTAAGAAATTTTGTTATGTTGAAGTTTATGTTTTATTTTTGTTTTTTTTTTTTAGAATATTTATTTAGATCTATAAAAAGTTGTGTGTGGTACTCTTTGTTAAAAATTTATGTTTTTTTAATTACTTTTTGTAATATTTTTGTGGAATATTTACAAGGGAAAACTTAAGATTTTTTGTATTCATTTACCCAAAGAGGCTTTTACTTGTGGAACTGGTTTAGTTATGCCGCTGCCACTCGCAGTTCATTAAATTTTAAACCATTCCTTTTGACATCATACGCACTGTATTCTTTAAAGCCTGACGCTTGTTGCAAAACCAAATACGTATCACTTCACGTTCGTAGCCCAATTGGTGGGCAAGTCCGGTTATCTCGGTGCCTGTTAGAAAAAATTCAAAGAAATTAAAGGTCAGTTTCAAGTTTCATTTTCGAAAACAGCAGCAGTTTGTGTGAGTAAAGAAATTAAACTATAAGTTCCATCAAGTAATTAACAATTAACTAATTTTTAACTTTTTCTTATGTAATTGTTATTGTATTAAGTTTATCAGGCTGAAGTTCTTTCTCTATTATTTTTTGATTGATATCAGTGCCCACCCTGCCAAATGTCTATAATGTCTTTTTAGTCTTATTTAGTTAATATCAATCACAAAAATAATGTAGAAAAAACTTGAGCCTGATAAACTTAATACAATAATAAGTAATTAACAATTGTAAATCAAAAAATTTAATATCAACGAAACGAGACAAAAAAATGATCTTTAGCTAAGGGACAACTAGCTGTTTCGAAGCCGCCACACTTCTCATCAGTTCAAGGACGGGTGTTGATAATAAAACCAGCTGTTTCGAAGTTGCCACACTTCTGATCAGTTCAAGGATGGTTACTGATGAAAAAACTAAATTAGATAGGACAAAGAAAACACCAACGACCTTTAGCTAGGGGACAACTAGCTGTTTCGAAGCCGCCACACTTATCATCAGTTCAAGGACGAGTGCTGATAATAAAACCAGCTGTTTCGAAGTTGCCACACTTCTGATCAGTTCAAGGATGGTTACTGATGAAAAAACTAAATTAGATAGGACAAAGAAAACACCAACGACCTTTAGCTAGGAGACAACTAGCTGTTTCGAAGCCGCCACAATTATCATCAGTTCAAGGACGGGTGCTGATAACAAAAACCAGCTGTTTCGAAGTTGCCACACTTCTCATCAGCACTCCACCTTGAACTGATGAGAAGTGTGGAGGCTTCGAAACAGCTAGTTGTACCCTAGCTTAAAGTCGTTGGTGTTTTCTTTGTCCTATAATAGCATCATTATACAACGAACTAGAGTCTTATATGAATTCTTCACTGTTGTGATCTTTAATTTTTCAAAAAATTATTCTAAATTTTCCCTTTTCAGTTTTTCACGGAAATCGTTCTATATTAAAAACACTAAGCTGTATTTTAAGGTTTAGGCTGTTATCGCTTCCCGATCACAAATGTATGTATATAAATAAAACAAACTATTTATACGCTTGCGTTATGTTTCAAGGCAAAGGCGATTCCTTGTGAAGCTGCGTGATTAGAAAAACTTTTGCTTATGGGTGTGCGTGAGGAAACTAGTTGTAAACGCCAGCATGTCAAAAAAAACCCACGATCACATCTCTAAAAATTTTATGTCAAAGTAAAATTTTTAAGACCTCAACTTTTGCTCTAAGAAACTTAATCAAAATGAATTTGTGATAAGAAAAAAAAAAGTAATAATAAAATAATTCATGCATTTATGTATAAGAAAGAGTAAAAAAATTTTGAAATTACCACTCACCCGATGGATGGGTATTACGCTCAAAATGAGCATTCAACAGCTCTAAGGCTTGTGGTGTAAACGAGGTGCGCCGTTTACGTTTCTTCGATGGCTCCACACCAATATAATCGGTTAAATGGTTTTGGCCGGACTTAAAACGATTCCAGTGACTAAAGGTGTGTGTGTGTGTTTTTGGTGATGAAAATAAAAGAGAAATACAAACAACGTTTAGTTAATACTTGAGCATAACAACAAGAGTAAACGTGGTAGGAACTTAATCCATACTCTCACCTCTCTTCGGCCTCTTTCATCCAACGTTCTAAGACGGGCTTTATTTTTTGAGCACTCTTTGGTGTAATGTCTAATTTTTCGAACCTGAGAAGGGGAAAATATGGAATTAACATCAAAATTATCGCTTTCAAAAATAAACGTATGTTTTCTTTTTATTTTTTATTTTTAGTATGCGCTTAAAAAATTCGGAAAAACAAAAGTGCCAGGACATTGTTTGATAATTTGTTTTTGTTTTGTTTTATTTGCAAACAAATTTTATACAAGTAAAAAAGCCAAACATTAAAAACAAAGTTAAGAGACCTTAAAGTATCTGAATATGTGATGCTTAAGAATTTTTAAAATTAAATTAAGTGTATTAAATTAAAAGGCAATGCCCTGGCCAATAAAAGCTTTACATTTCAGCGCATACTAAAAATAATTAAAATAAAATATATTTCTGGTACGTTTTCAAGAGATCTCTGTGACTCGAACTCTGGCAAAACGTTTAGCAAAACTTTCATAGTTTAGGGATCTATGAAAATTTTTTGGAAAAAAAGCATT